>OX371193.1:5432500-6682500 GCA_947310845.1 Yponomeuta plumbellus
GGCATGAGAAGTAATGGATTAAAAATTTGTCCCCATGTCCCCTTGAGAGATATCTATGTGGCCGTAGCGCTAACTTTGCTAGAAGAAATTTAGCTAGAATTGGTACATTTTCATTAGACACCTAAATGTGACTAGAATCAAATTCAATGTTTTTATATTTTTGGTATTGGCTTTTCAAGTTGACGTAAAGTCCGTAATTGCAAACAAACATACAGGCACATACATCGCTTCTGGTCCCACACTAGGAGACCCTGTGTCGTTGGAACCAGAAACAGCGACATCACAAACATGTAATGTAAACATTCAAGACCTGGTTTTTTTTTGTCCCCAGCCGGGGTTCGAACCCGGGACCTCTCGCATGGTAGGCAGATGCGTTAACCGCTGCGCCACAGAGGTCGTAACCGAATTGTTATGTCACGTATCATCATGGCACGCACGCCAACTGTTCGCTATCACATCACTAACCAATTATCTCACCAGGTCGCGACAGTATCGCCGGCCGCGGACAACTACGAAGAGACCCTTTCCACACTGCGCTACGCGGACCGAGCGAAGCGCATCGTGAACCACGCTGTTGTGAACGAAGACCCGAATGCGCGCATCATACGCGAACTGCGACAGGAGGTTGAGGCGCTCAAAGAGATGCTCAAGCATGCCACGGTAATTGGGACCTTATCGTCTAGAATTTTGATAGATAATGACTGCCGAATACGTGACTATCGAGCTGAAGAAGGAACAATCGCACATAGCATCCGCGACTTAAAGTAGATGCCACATAGAACACATAAACATAAAAAATTACATACAGGCACATACATTGCTTCTGGCCCCACACTAGGATACTCAGTGTCGTGGAAACCACGAAGTGGTTTCGACGTGACGAAGTGTGCGTCTGATGTGTTGTTTACTTCTTGTATTTTGTTTGTTATGTGGTCTACATTTCCATTTTGGAAATTGACAGATCTCTCTATGTATAATTAGTTTCCATTTGAAGTTCATCACGGTTCGCTGTTTACTCTATCTAATCAATGTGGTAAAACAATATCGCCGCAAAACCCTCCTTACATTTTTGGTCTATTTTTTATCTGTGTATACCTTTTTATTTTATTTTTGTGATGTGTATTAATTCTTTCGTATTGTCTTCCGACTTCAAAAGACCTTTAATTTCGTCTCCAGGGTTCGCCCGTTGGCGAAGACGTTCACGAACAACTAGCCCAGAGCGAGCACTTTCTCAAGGAGATGTCGCGCACTTGGGAGGAGAAACTCGTCGAGACCGGACGGGTTAAGAGCGAAAGGCACCAGGTCCTGGAGAAGATGGGAATCAGCGTCCAGGCGTCCGGGATCAAAGTGGAGAAGAACAAGTATTACTTGGTGAACCTGAACGCGGATCCGTCGCTGAATGAGCTCCTGGTGTATTATTTGAAGGTTCGTATTGTTTTCATATTAATTTCAACCAAATTAAACGCACAGCGGGCCCAGACTGGATACAATCAGCGCAATCCAGAGAGAACTGGCACAATTTGGAGGAAGTCTTTACCTGCAGAGGGGTTCTTACAGAATAAAATCAGCTATATTATATATACTGTTAAATCTAAAACTCAACTACAAAAAAAAATTACAACTAATCACAATTAAATAACAACCAAAAATATTTTTTCTGACACTAACAAAAGAAATTAACTGTGTAAAGTAGCAGTTTTTGGAAGAAATAAAAGTCATTTTTATTTTTTAAAATTTTAATTATTATCGTTTTCAAGGGGCAGACACACCAAGAATTTAGCATGAGATTTGACAATAACATAATTATTTTTTGTTAATGACTGGGTCTTTCATACCCAATCTTATGCTGCGTACAGCCCAACTCAAAGAATGTACTCACTGAGCGGGACCTCATTGACTTCGCTTCACTGACCTTCATTGTCCTAATAACATTGTCCGTTCGTTTTCATTCGTTCAATACGGTATTTTGGTATTTGACACTATCAACAATTTGAGATGCTCGATTAAAACAAAAATTACAAAATGATTCGGAAAATGTATTTCTTTTAATCATTTACTAGTTATTAAAAATTTTAAGTAGATGAAACATAAAAAGAGTGCTCTGAAATGTGACGTCACAAGCAAGTATTTTCATACAAAATTCCGTTTTAAAAGTAACTCATTTGACATCCTGTCAAATACCCAATTGGGATTGTCCTAAAGTATTTTGTTTTAGAGTGCTTTAACTAAATTTCAAAGAGGAAAAAATCAAAGTTTACGTTACCGGAAGTATGGAAAATGCACGGAAGATCTTTCGAGGTGTCAGTTTTTTGTGATACCACTGTTTGAAACAAAAATACTTAAAATAAACAAACCTAGGAGGACTCCTAATTTGTGCAAACATAAAATATAAATTACTGGACAAGTGACTGTGTTATGTGGAAGTTAAGCTAGGGATACACATGCCCGTAGCTTGCACACTATCATACCAGCTCCGTGCACGTAACAGCTACTGTCATTGTGTATACGCAGGCGTGTCAGTTTGGCAACACCACTCGCCCCTCCCTCAACGGGCATGCAAATAAATCAAATGCTGTGCCAGCTACTTTGCCGATTTACTGGCATGTGTATCCCCGGCTTTATTATTGTCATTGTAAACCAATGTTACCTTCCAGGACCGAACCCTAGTCGGAGGCGGCAACACGGCCGATATCCAACTCTCCGGCTTAGGCATACAACCCGAGCACTGCCTCTTACTGGTCGAGGGAAGTGGCCTGCACATGGAGCCGTTGAACGGAGCTCGATGTTTCGTCAACGGAGCGCCGGTCGTGAACAGAATACGGCTGGGCCACGCCGACCGCATTCTGTGGGGGAACCATCACTTCTTCCGCGTCAACTGCCCTAAGGCCACGTGTGAGTGATGTGATGACTGTGTTTTCGGGAACAGTTTTGCTGGAAAGGTTTATTCGTATAATTAACTTTGTGACATATCATAATAGTTTATTGCACACGAAACTATAAACAGAACATAAAAAAAAACAAGATGTACAAAGGCGAGCTTATCCCTGTCAGAGATTTCTTCCAGCAAACCTTAGCGAGTCGGAGCAGCGGTAAAAAACGGATCTATATACGTGTACATAATAGACTACATAAACTACAAAAATCCTAAACAATTTCCTACTTTATGCAGAAAATAAATACACTACATTATCTCAGTGCTTGAGATCGCCAAGATGGGCTCTCGTGGTGATTAAGACCATACCCTCTCTCTATCTCCCTCTCCCTCTCCCCCCCCTCTCTCTCCCTCTCTCTCTCTCCTTTGCTCTGCACTAGGACGAATACAGGCTAAACAAAAATAAAATCTGATGACTGGATCTACCCAGGTCTTGGATGTTTACATGTTTGTGATGTCGCTGTTTCTGAGTCCCACGACACAGGGTATCCTAATGGTAACACAAATCCTGTCTGTTAGTCTAATTTAAGGATTTATTTGTGACAAGAACTTAACCTGTAAAGTGTAACCAAAACTTCCGTACACTGCAGCCGCGGCGTCCTCCGAGCCGCAGACTCCGGCGCAACCTATCGACTACAACTTCGCCCGCGACGAGATAATGCTTAACGAGCTCAGCAACGACCCCATACAGACCGCCATCTCGCGGCTCGAGAGACAACACGAGGAGGACAAACAAGGTGAGATAAGTGTGAACTACATAGGTATACTCCGCTCCACGACTCGAATTGTGTAGTTGACAAAATATCAAATGAGTTACTTTTAAAACGGAATTTGGTACGAAAATACTGAATTAAGACGTCACATTTCAGAGCACTCTTTTTACGTTTCATCTATTCAAAAATTGTAATAACTAGTAAATTACTAAAAGAGATACATTTTCCGAAATATAATAGGTAATTTATTGTTGATCGTGTAAACTACCGAATTCCTGGGGAGCTAAATACGGAGCACGTTCACCATTGAGATGAGACTCATTGGTGAACGCGCGTTGCTACTGTAACTTCACAAATGTAGGTACATAACGTAAAGACATAGGTTCATGCCCGCACTGGGAATCGAACCTGGGTCACCCGCTTCCGAGTTCGTTGTTCTACCCACTTGGCTAACGCCGCTCTACACAAGCCAGTACTTAATTTTTATTTAACCTCTTAAGTCCCCGAGTACTGAAAAAAGGACAAAAACCATTGTTATTTTCAAGGTCAGGACTTACCTTTAATGAGTAAAGGCCGAGAATAAAGGTTCTTATTAAATTAAATTAACGTTATTAAATTGAGTTTAGTTCATAAACAAACGATTAAATGTATATTTTTGTAATACTTTCTACTTGTTCACAGTGGCGTTAGAAAAGCAACGACAAGAGTACGAGAGACAGTTCCAGCAACTGAGGAATATACTGTCGCCCTCCACACCATATCCGCCGTATTCCTACGATCCACTTAAAATTGGTAACTTACATGTTATTTCGTATTTAATTGCAAGGAAAAGTATAAGCTATGTTTAAATATTTTTTTTTAGAAAATAGGATTTCAATGCCTTGGTCTATTTCGTATTAGAGTGCTTTAATTAAAGAGGGGAAAAAATAATGAGTTTACGTTACCGGAAGCACGTGCATTACGTGGTTCCGGTAACGTAACGTAATAAAAAAAATAGTTTCACACTTATTCACAAAAATACCAAAAAACTGTGAATATTATTAACTGTAGCAAATTATTCCCTGACCTTATGCTTTAAAAATAAATTATAATTTGTTACTATTGTCATTCTTAGGACAATGCACATTGTATATCATGAAAGCATGTTTGCTCGATATAAATCAAACTCTCACGCCACATTTTACAAATAATTTTATTGCAATCATTAAAATGTTTACATCGTACTATATTGAGACAGCATGCCCGACGTAACAGCAGCCTCAAGTATCTGGATAAAATTGTAAAGATAGAACGCAGACGTGGTAAAGTGGAGATGAGACAGAACAACGTTAATTCCTCAGGCAAAATGACAGCGTGCACACCGACCACGGCCGCGCGAGTCGAACGTTGGGCCGCCGAGAGAGATGACACCTTCAAGCGGTCGCTCGGCCGACTCAAGGCTGACATTATAAGGGCCAACGCTCTCGTGCAGGAGGCCAACTTTTTGGCTGAAGAGATGCGGAGGAACACACGGTTCAGTGTCACGCTGCAGATACCGCCGCAGAATCTGAGCCCTAATCGGAAGGTAAGTAAGATTACCTCCACACAACACAATCTCTTGACCTGGTCCCAAACTATGATATGCTGTGCTATGGCAAGCAGGCAAAGACGTTACAAATAAGGGAAAACACCCAGACTGCATCAGTTTGTACAATTGTACGGCGTAATAATTAACAGACTATAAACACCGGCATGACCAGGTCGCATCTATCATACATCAATACCTCACGTTCAAGCATAAACTTATTCCACAAAGAACAGCTTAATACAAATACGTGCCGCAGACTGTATTCGACTCTGCAAACTACAAACTTTACTGGGATAGAACCATCATTACTGACAAAACCATACCTTACAACAGACCAGACATAACACTACATGACAAAATCAATAAGACAGTATACCTAATAGACATTGCCGTACCAAATACCTACACATAATCTCACAGCGACACATACACAAAAAATTACAAAATACATTGATCTTGCCATAGAAATTAAAACTCAATGGCAAGTGCAAACCGTCAAAACGATTCCAATAATCCTTTCTTCTACAGGAGTCATACCTTACACTCTGCACACCGCCCTAAAAACACTAGACATACACCGATCAACTTACCAACTACTGCAAAAAGCCACTATACTTAACACATGTCGTATAGTACGAAAGTTCTTCGGCAAAGAGAATGAACTCTAAAAATGTTAATAATTAATGCACTTGGCCTCGGCCCGTGCCAACTTGTACCTCTGTTAAAAGAGTGAAAATTTAAAGAAAACGTATAATAATAATAATACAACGTAATACGGGTAATGTATGTCATGTATATCTGTATAATCCATTTATCTATAGGTACTTGAAATTTTTGCTGACTTTAAATGACACAAAATCAAAAACCTTTAGCGATAGAAAACTCAAAACATTTTGCAAATTTAGCACTAGCTAGCACTAAATTTTGCTGTTTTGAGTCTTCTACCGCTAAAGGTTTTTGATTTAGTCTGAAAAAAATGCCTAGTATATGCCTAATGGATAGTACATAATATCACTGATTACCAAAATTAGTCCTGGTCTAGGACTATACTCTGATTTTTTATTCCGTAGAATTCTGACATTTCATAAGTGTTGCTACGGAAAAAGTTCTCCAGCAAAAAAGGGACAAATGGACAAAAACCCACTTGAGGGCAATAAAAAATAAAATGCTATGTATTTTTTATGTTTTACCTACAAAAAGGTTAATCTAAATATTTACTTACTCAAGTGACCTAATACAAAAATAACAAATATTTCAATATCACGAACAATTTAACGGATTAACTTTTATTACTTTATTTTATTCTTTAGCTGGCATCACTGCCTACGAATTCAAGGTTTCGTAAACATTTTTAGAAAAGTGAAGTATGCCGCTGCTAGATCTCTTAATAATTCATGTCAGCGATGATGATGATGATGAAGATAGTGATATTAGTATTAATGATGACTAGATATTTTAATAAAAATATGTTTTCTTTACTTGTACTTTTTTACTGTTTGTGCAGTGAAAAGGGACACAATTGTCATTCGCCTTAAATTCTCTTTTAATTTGGAGCTCCACACTGTAAAATGGATACAATAACTAACAAATTAAATGTGTAGACTCAGATGTTCACACTCGTATTTAAAAGGTTTCTAATCTCCGACATGTCAAAAAATTATAACTGCCAGAATTCTACGGAATTAAAAATCAGACTTTAGGTCCTGTATGCCACCAACTTTGGTAGGTGAATTGATAGCTGTAAATTGATTATAAACACAAACATTAAATAAAAAAAATAGGCACACTGGCACATACATTGCTTCTGATACTAGTGTAATGTATGGTGAATTCGTACCTTTATTCTTCTTCTATGTCTTTAAGTGATTTCTAAGTGATATAATGACTTACAATGACTTACAATGCGCCGTCTGTTTGTTGTTTCTCAAACTTAACTTGTCTTTCTGGCCAGCGCGGGGCCTTCGTCTCGGAGCCCGCGATAATGGTGAAGCGTCCGACCCGACCGGGCCAGGTGTGGTCGATGGAGAAACTCGACAACAAGCTGGTCGATATGCGAGACATGTACAGCGAATGGCGTCGCCGCCGCGAGCGCTGCGACTCGCCCGACCGCGACGAGGTGAGCCCTACCGAGGACTGCGAAGACACGGGGGAAGTAAGTGCGATGTTGCGATATCAGGCGTTCCGTGTTTAGATTGTAGGACACTAGGTCTTCAGTGTGCTCTGTGGATAGATTATGACGCGCCCGACCGCGACGAGGTGGGCCCTACCGAGGACTGCGAAGACACGGGGGAAGTAAGTGCGATGTTGCGATACCAGGCGTTCCGTGTTTATTCTGTAGGACACTAGGTCTTCGTGTGCTCTGTGTTTAGGTTATGACTCGCCCGACCGCGACGAGGTGAGCCCTACCGAGGACTGCGAAGACACGGGGGAAGTAAGTGCGATGTTGCGATATCAGGCGATCCGTGTTTAGTCTGTAGGACACTAGGTCTTCAGTGTGCTCTGTGGATAGATTATGACTCGCCCGACCGCGACGAGGTGAGCCCTACCGAGGTCTGCGAAGACACGGGGGAAGTAAGTGCGATGTTGCGATACCAGGCGTTCCGTGTTTAGTCTGTAGGACACTAGGTCTTCAGTGTGCTCTGTGCTTAGGTTATGACTCGCCCGACCGCGACGAGGACTGCTAAGACGCGGGGGATGTAAGTGCGATACTTGAGCTTCGAGACGCCATTAGGTCTGTAGGGTGTTTGTAGATTCTAATATTAGATGGACAGTATAAGTTCGGACCTATACTGCTGGTGGCTGGGTGAGCTCGGCCGGAGACTGCGACGATACTGGTAAAGTAAGTGCGATGTTGTGACGTCATCGTTCCGTGTTTAGGCTTTAGGACACTAGGTCTTCAGTGTGGTTTGAGTATTGATTGCAGGTTGGCTCGAGATAATGATATTATTATGCATCGATATGAGCCCTACGGAAAACTGCCAAGTCATGGAAAAAATTAGTGCGATTATTAGTTAGTGCATAAGCGTTTATTGCCGTTAATCAGCCATACAAATGACTTAAAATTAAAAGTATTGAGACAACATTAGACACTCGGTGTAGTCCGTAGACAGATTGTAGGTTAGTTCCGAGTTTGGTGTAACGGATGAACCGTCTGTTCCAGTATTTGTCTATTCTTCAATAATTAGCGTATCTCCAATGAATGAATAATTCTGATTCTGATTCCTGCTTCGAAGTCCGGTAGCGAAATGAATGAATCGTCCGTCCCAATGTTAATTTACTATTCAATAATTGTGCATTGCGTTAACTAAATATTTCAAAGAAAGAAATAAATTGGAAGAAAATACTTCCCTATAATTCGTGTTAACTCTTGTATGTACGAGTATAAGATTTTCTCTAGGAGCTTGTCATAATAATTCTCGTAATCTGTAGTCAGTTTGGTTGGCTTTTATGCGTTTTTCGGGCACCTTCAGCACAGTAAATAATGGAATATTAAAACAATATAAAGGTACATTTTTGTGTATTAATTACCCAAAGAAAAAAATACCAACCCTAGCATTCACATGAAAATTCCCATGAAATCGTGAATTGCCGTGAATCTTCTTATTAAGAACTAGCTTATCCTAGCACCCGCACAGTACGATAAAACTAGTCCAGCCCTTGTATCAGGTTAAGCATTTAGACAATCCGCTACTTGACTCTTTCTTAAAGTATGTCTTAAATGCTAAATATCTCTTCCATTACACCAAAAAATATTTTAGTATATTTTTTGAGGACCTAAAAGCAACAAAAACATTATTTTAAAACGTTGATTTGCTCAACAGCCAAAAACGCGGTCCGCCATTTTTGTCTATGGTTTGAAGTCCTCTACGTTTGTAAACAAAGTTTGACATTCAACATAGGTAGAGTTCGTGCCACGAAAGAAGTATGAGTCACAATAGAACCTACGCACGCACGACTGACAGATGTTTGTTTACAACCAAAGGTGCTTTCAAGATGGCGGATAGTGTTTTCACCGTTCCGATTTAAAGGCGAAAAACATTTTTTTTATTTGCAAATTTTGCAGCCATCCTGCATATTTACTTAGCAAAGTCAATATATTTCGGTTTCTTACGTTAGATACTACAGGAAATATCCATTTATCGCGTCAAATTTGATACGAGGCAAGTAGCGTATTCCAAAGTGTCAAAGATTTGACAGTTCGGAGTAGGCTAAATCAGACGACTCCATACAGTGGAGGGCTTACGTAATTGCACCCCAGATCCCAAACACCAGCCCAGTCCCGAAATTAACTTACAACGCGATTCTAACACAAACATTGCCCACAGGAACCCTGTGACAAGACCGTGGACCCGTTCTATGAGTCGCAGGAGAACCACAACCTGATTGGTGTGGCCAATGTGTTCCTTGAAGCGCTTTTCCATGACGTCACGCTGGATTACCACACGCCCATCATCAGTCAGCAGGGCGAGGTCGCCGGCCGCTTGCAGGTATGCTACACTCCAAGCCACGAAAACAGCTCCCAAAGAAAATCGACCATGTTTGCACATTGCTTAATACGCGTGATATTCATTCATTCATTTCATCATGCTACTGGGAAAAAAAAAACTCCAGGTCTTAGATGTTTACATGTTTGTGACGTCGCTGTTTCTGGTTCCCACGACACAGGGTATCCTAGTGTGGGGCCAGAAGCAATGTATGTGCCTGTATGTAAATGTTTATGTTTATTATTAACCAATGGGCCCCAGCATGTAAACCTACCCTGTGACGCGGACCGTCTTCGATAATTGTTTCGCTTATCTCTAGCCGCGCGCCTTGACCAATGAGATGCTAGTATTTGTTCCCTAGAAATTAGACTCGTGGAACGAAGTATACCTCGGTTAGCTCCGGACTTCGTGACATAGTCTTTACGTTATGCAAGAATAAATCGGCGGACGAATTAATTAATGAATGAATACATGAATGAATGAATAAATAACTTCCATACAACATAATCACTTTTCGTGGTCCCAAACTGAGGTTACGAACTTCGTGAAATACTCGCTGCGTTATGCAAGAATAAATGAGCGAATGAGTGAATGAATGAATAGGCTAATCAATGAATGTACGATTTCAATATTGCTGTTATATGAATCTGTTCTACGTATTGCCGTTTTCCGTCCCTTTTTGTTGGAGACGACAAGACCGACTTCTAATATTTTTGTGACGTCCCTTTCGTTTATGATACACGTTATCAGTAAATACCCGAAATGTTTCCGCATTTTAAGTAAGTATGTGCCTACATGAAAAATGTTTATGTTTAATTGTAATCATTGTCACAGGTGGAAATAAGCCGTGTTGGCGGGCAGTTTCCGCAAGACCGCATCTGCGAAGCCGCTTCGGACAGCTCGGGCGACATGAGAGATGATGACGACATCGTTGATCCTTCTTCTCAGCAAGTACGTATGATTTTGATCAATTTTCATCAACAACTCATCATCAACTACAGAAATTAGTTAGGATATTACATGTCTACAAAATCCACAAGAATCTTCTCTTTTATTTAACCCAAAATTTCTATATAGTGTTACGGGCTAGGGTTCTGGATTTGGATGTAAAACGCCAATGACAACTTCTTAGGATTTATTCACGCAGGGTCCGGTCTGCAGGTCTTCACGACACGAAGTCCACACGTAGAATCCAATCGCAGGTCCAATCGAAGTCCAATAGTATCGCTGAGGTCGTAGGCTATCGCTCGTAGAAGTGTACTGGGCGAGGTTTTTATATCAAGTCTGATACTGAATGCCGTGCCACTTCCGAGAGTCATTTCTTTGAGTAAGAATATGTACATTAGGTACGGTGGGCCACAGTCACAGATACCCCATGGCAGCTCTAACCACGCGCGGCATAAAGGCGCCAACTGAACAAAAAGGGGTATCCTAACGTGTGGCCCACTGTACTAATATGATTGAAAGCTCAGACGTCTATTCAGCGAACTCTGTTCGAAAATTTCTGGTGGAGGATTTGAAAAGAAAGAAAACAACAGGGGCATAGAAAAATTGTTTATTCAATTTTATCACGTAGATTTTAAAAATCTAGCACAAAACATTTAAAAATAACCTAGAAAAATTAGCCAAACCAACCGAAATACAATAATAGTCGTGAATCAAGTAGGCACCGAATGAAAAGCCCCAGTCACAAAGGCTGTAAATTTGTATGTGGGTTGGATTGGTCATATCAAAACGAAGATTACATTTTAAAAATAAACAGACATATTTACAGAAAAATTACAAATAACCTCACGAAGTTCTTGGTAGGGATTGCTCCCTGGGCTCACGAATTGGGCCTTCTTGGACCAGGCCCATTAGCAGTGCCCGTCTCAGCGCGCTCAATCTAAAAATAAAGAAAATCAAAATTAAAATAGTTTAAAAACATCTTTTTAACTTGAAATCTGTGAGGTGCACGAAGAAAAAATATCTGACCAAAAGTGATGGCAACAAGGAGCACTACACGATTCCGAACTAAAAAAAAACTTGTCGAAAAAACATCGTTTTTGACGTACATCTCGAAATCGGTGAGGTGCACGAAAAAGAAGTATCCGAACAAAAGTGATCGCAATGAGCAACACTACACGATTCTGAACAAAAAAAATTGTCGAAAAAATATTTTCACAAAAATTTTAAAGTCGCTGGAGGAGTCAAAATTTTTCAGTCTTTTTTCATATTTTTTTTTGTCGTAACAGGCCCTTGTCTACACCACTACCAGCCTAGCCTTTTCTTTCCTTGACACCCCCATATCTACACCCCAACCTAAACGAGTCAAAAAAATGTTGTTTGCTAACGTTACTTTTGACACACGGCACCGGCTTTTTCCCTTTCGAGTGTTATAAAACTTTACTAGCTTTGTAAAATCATGAACTATTTGTCGTATCAGTACCTAAATAAACAATAGTCAATCTAATAAGTATTGCTAATCACAAATGGAATCACAATGGATAAAAAATAACACAATCCGTATGATGAAACGCCGACAATTTGGGTACTTCAAAACTTCGTTGATTTTCTACTAATTGTTTTACCACTTTTTGCAATAATATTACTTTTAGCACCTTCTACATGTTATATTCAGTAATTATATATAATAATCTTATTGGAATACTCACCATTACCTTCGGGAACTCATTTTTTGCCACAGGACTCCAGCACAAAAAACTCTGCGAAATCCATTATGGCGGATTGGACCGACACAAGTTTTAGTTTTCGATTTTTTTACTTTTTCGTTCCGAATTGGGGCTTGTTGATGACAATTGAGCATAGATTATAAACCAAGGAACAAAATTAGTTACAATCTAAGTGGCCTCCGAATCCAAATCGGAACTAATTCTTCGGCCAATAGGAGAGAATTCTTGTGGACACCCGGGTGTCCTTAAGACGCGTTGGGAGAAAATTTGTTCCGGACACCCGGGGGTCCATAAAGCGCGCGACGGGTTCAGCTTCTTTAGACTTGTTAGGCCGTTTTCACCATTTAAAACCTAATGTCCTATCTAGGTAAAACAATATAAGTAGGTTTAAAAAGTCGGTAAGGGTTAGCTAGGATTTAAAAAGTGGTTATAAAAGTCGAATATCATCTCAAAGCTTTCTAACCTCCTCAGTCCTGACTTTGAAAAAAAAAACAATAGAAATCTATTGTTATTTTCAAGGTCAGGATTGAGAAGGTTAAAGTTGAATATCATATTCAAAGCTTTCAGGCCTGATAAAAATTACTCGGATACTCTTAATAGTACATTACTGCAGCGGCCAGCAAAAGAGGCATTGATGGACGAACGTGGAAATGTGGGCCGAGGCCAAGCCGAGAAGTGAGTCCATCAATGCCAATCTCAAATAATGCGCGGAAATTAAAACTAAGTAGTACTAATAAGGCAGAACTTTTTATTTCAAATAATTTTTGGCGCGTTAAAGTGTTCTTTTTTTTTCTTTCTATCGCAAGCCAGTTCGAAATTTAAATAAAACCTCTGATAAGTTTCCTCCTTGGTTGTCATTGTTCGGAATAAAAGATCGTTCAATTTTTAAATAACACGACAGATATGAGTTTAGTATGTAATTTATCCAAGAAGGTTGTCGAAATAACAAGCATTTTTGAGAAAAATGTTTTTCATGGCCTTAAATGATCTGGCGGCAATTTCAGATCCAATCCTCACAGGAATCACTCAGATCCTTTTAAAATCCTCCTTTACCTTGTACAACTGCCCACGTCATTTAATTTCATTTATTCGATGCATTCATGTACAATTTTATTATATAAGATACAGTGAGTTACCTACTTAACTAATTGAACACGAATCCTGTAAGGGTATAACAGAATTGACATGCGTCTACTATAATTGTAAAGTGAGCATGCACTTAAATTGAACGTAGTTTAGCAAAAACGTTCCAACCCACACAAAGTGCCTTTTGAGATATTTGAGTTTTTAGGTGTAAGCTGATTTACGCTCTCCATACATGTGGGTTGACTACCATGTGCCATAACTTTGCACATACTCATTGGATCGCTATGCAGCTTATTTCAACGTAAATAATTTACATTCTGCTTGTTGAATGTCAATGTACATAAAGTTAAATGTTAGCCGCGTTATAATAGCCGCGTAATTATAGTATAGAGCATAGTGTTTTGGTATATTTAACTAAAAATGACCATTTTGTGGGTTGGAACCTTTATGCTAAACTAGGTCCAATTAAACTTACAAAGAATTTATTTATTTATTTATTTTATTGATTAGGACCACCAACAAGATATACACCAATACATTCACAACAGACAATAGACTAACAAATAAGGTAAGTGTTACCTCACTTACAGGCAGCCACAACATGCACCGATAGTACTAAGTTGCTCGAGGACTTACAATTACGTTTTAGAATTTCCAAGAAAAACTTAAAAAATAGATAATAATACACCTATACGCTCGCTACGAATCGCTCGTAGCCGGGGCTGCCTGAGTGATCTTGAACGATCACTAAGGTTAAGCAACATACGGCGCGTTCAGTCCATGGATGGGTCACCGTCTATGACTAACGCTAGTGGCATTTTTTCCGAGCGATTCCGTGCTTCGCAAGGTACGTTAAGCAGTTGGTGCCGGCTGCCGTCGATAGATGGCAGTCGTTAAGCCAAGTCCGAGGCCTTTAGGGGCGGCTTGAAAACTTCTGACAGTAAGACCAGCCACTAGTCTTACAAGCCTCCACCAATCGGGACTTGGCCCCCGTGGTGGAGTATGGCCTATACCTTCCTCAGGGAAGAGACCCTAGCCCCTCGGTGGGGATATAATGGGTTGGTGATGATGATGTGATGGCACCTATACGTCGCCGGCAGGTGACCATCCGCGTGGTGATCAAGCAGGCGACGGGGCTGCCGCCGTCGCTGTCGCACTTCGTGTTCTGTCAGTACTCGACGTGGGGCGGCGCCGAGCCCGTGGTGGTGCCGCCGCTGGTGTCGGCCGACACGCCGCCGCCGCCGCCCGCCTCGCCGCGCCACCAGCCCCAGCTCACCTTCCGCTTCGACCACCAGCGGGACTTCCTCATACCCTGCTCCGAGGAGTTCATCGAACACTGCGCCGGTGAGACGCACAGCGGCTGTGTTCAATATTTAATTTATACTACACCCGCTTGGAAAGTACCTTGATACTTTATCAAATTTACGGTAGAGAGTACGTCATTGCGTATCGAACAAATATGCGGGGAGAAAACGCATCTGAGCGGGAGAGAAAAGTGTATGAAAATCCATTTGTTACGTGGTTTTTCTTTTTTAATTTTGGGTTAGACTATGCGCCGGTAACCTAAATATCAAAAGCCAAAGTTTTTACAGTGAGTTTTTATCTCCAAGTTCGCAAAATGACACTGGCCACTAGCAACAATTTCAATATAAATTTCAATTAGTAAAGATTTCGTTTTTTATTTTCCTTGTAGGTGTAGTATAAAGCACTATGTATCACTCGAGAGAAACTGCGATTCCCGATCTCAGGTGTTTTAAAGCCCTCGCCTACGGCTCGGGCTTCAAACGACACCCTCGACGGTAATCGGTCACTTTCTCCTCTCGGTGAACAATGTACTATTAAAGATGTCCCTGTAAATGCTCCAAAGTATTGGTGGCATAGGTGTCTTCATAAACGTAATATTAGTTTCACCTTTCACCGTGTGGTGGCGCTAGTGTGTCTTCTTCTTGTGTCAATGAGACAAAAATGTTGTATAAGTTTTGCAATTTAAAAGCATCGTGTTTTTCGAAAGAAATCTTATTCAGTTTCATTGAAATACAGCAATAATCCCAACAGGCTGGCCTATCCGAGCTAATAGCAGGCCTGTTTCACTACGCGTGTCGGTATCGAACGCGTAAGCGGCGGCGCTACTTCCATATGCAGATTGCGTCCGGATGCCGAGTGTATCCGCCGTGCTAGTTAGCAGCACAGATCAACAAAGTTGAAAACCGCAAAAGGCCAGCTTTAGTAATCATATAAGCTATACTACTACATGCGGCGACCACTCCGTAGTGGCAAATAGGTAGGAATTCAGGCGCCAAAAGAAGTAAGAGTTACGCGGTAGACAGAGAGGCAACGTGTAGTTGAATATAACGTAGTTTTTTTAGCGCCGTGCCATCTGAATTGCACCTAATTGTATCGCTGCTAGAGTCCCTTTTTCTTTAATTGATTTTGCGGAGTGGATCTTCTGTACTTATATTATTATGTATTCTATGCTAATAGTAACAACTCACGTTCGATTTCGATCGCTCACGGGTAAATCGAGTATGACTTCGGTTAAACAATGTTGATTTGGTGGTTTCAGGGCCATCCAAGATAATAGTAGCAACTCACGTTTCGGTAGATAGATAGAATATTCTTTATAGATAGATAACTTACTTGAAATTTGTCCAGGTTTGGACCAAGCCTTGACTTGGACTTGGCCAGGTTTCACTCTGATCCGCAGAGCTTAATCATGGTGAGCAGAGACGGAGCTCGCGTCGTCGGTTGCTCAATTCAATGAGTCCGTAAATCCATCTATAATGTGTAGTGCTTACGAAAACCTAGAATAATCTTTACTGTATGGACCTACACTGAGAATCACTGACGCGGGTCTGCATCTGCTCTGCAGAGTTCATTGAGCATTCAATGGGACAAAAAAACCAGGTCTTGGATGTTTACATGTTTGTGAGGTCGCCGTTTCTGGTTCCCACGACACGGTATCCTAGTGTGGGGCCAGAAGCAATGTATGTGCCTATATGTAAATGTTACGTTAAATGTTAAAACGCGATTCTATTAACTCCGAAAACGCCGGGACAATGAGCAAAAGAGACACCGCGTCATGTTACAGCGCCATCTCTTTCGGCCATTACTTTGAAACCTTAAAAAAATGCTCTCATGTAACGTAAGGGTTCCGAAATAACACGTTGTTCTTGCAAGTGTGCGATTTACAAGCGGTGGGCGTTTCCGCCGACAGAGGGCGCCCTGTCCATCGAGGTGTGGGGCCACCGGTCGGCTGGGTTCAGCCGCGGCCGCGGTAACTGGGAGGTGGAGCAACAGCAGTTGGCGAAGGCGCGCTCGCTGGCCGACCGCTGGGCCGAACTCACGCGGAAAATCGAGCTCTGGGTCGAGATACACGAGCTCAACGATCAGGGGGACTACGCGCCGGTTGAGGTGAGATTCTTTGCTGTATTGTTACTAGACTGTTTGTAGAGGTAGCTTCAAAGGACCGGATCGCGTCGCGTAGTGAGAGGCGCGAACAGCGTTCGCAGCTGCTTCCCCGGCCGCGTTTTGAGCGTGAGAGAGATATTTATTAAAGTGGCAGAAAGAGAGTTGGAGGCTTTTGGGAGGTGGAGCAACAGCAGTTGGCGAAGGCGCGCTCGCTGGCCGACCGCTGGGCCGAACTCACGCGGAAAATCGAGCTCTGGGTCGAGATACACGAGCTCAACGATCAGGGGGACTACGCGCCGGTTGAGGTGAGATTCTTTGCTGTATTGTTACTAGACTGTTTGTAGAGGTAGCTTCAAAGGACCGGATCGCGTCGCGTAGTGAGAGGCGCGGAGAGCGTTCGCAGGTGCTTCCCCGGCCGCGTTTTGAGCGTGAGAGAGATATTTATTAAAGTGGCAGAAAGAGAGTTGGAGGCTTTTGGGAGGTGGAGCAACAGCAGTTGGCGAAGGCGCGCTCGCTGGCCGACCACTGGGCCGAACTCACGCGGAAAATCGAGCTCTGGGTCGAGATACACGAGCTCAACGATCAGGGGGACTACGCGCCGGTTGAGGTGAGATTCTTTGCTGTATTGTTGCTAAACTGTTTGTAGAGGTAGCTTCAAAGGACCGGATCGCGTCGCGTAGTGAGAGGCGCGAACAGCGTTCGCAGCTGCTTCCCCGGCCGCGTTTTGAGCGTGAGAGAGATATTTATTAAAGTGGCAGAAAAAGAGTTGGAGGCTTTTGGGAGGTGGAGCAACAGCAGTTGGCGAAGGCGCGCTCGCTGGCCGACCGCTGGGCCGAACTCACGCGGAAAATCGAGCTCTGGGTCGAGATACACGAGCTCAACGATCAGGGGGTCTACGCGCCGGTTGAGGTGAGATTCTTTGTTGTATTGTTACTAGACTAGAGTGTTCATACAGGTATGTTCAAAGAAGTGGATGCGCGGAGGATTTCGTCAAGTAGTAAGAGGTGAATGGGCGTAGAGCGTTCGCAGATGTTTCCTCGGGCGCGTTTTGAGTGTGAGTAAGATGTTTATTTGAGTAGCAGAAAGATTGTTTGAGGGTTCTGGGAGGTGGAGGAACTACAGTTGGCGAAGGCATGGTCGCCTGGAGACTGCTAGGCAGAGCTCTAGGTCGTGATCATGAGCTCAACGATTATGGAGACTATGCGCCCGTTAAAGTGAGACTATTTATTGAACTTGTTACAAGATTTTTTAACAGAGGTAGCTTCACTTCAATGACGGTGGCGCTCTCTGCCGCAAAGGCGGGAAGACGGTAGGTGGATCAGGGCAATCATAGAGTGGCGGCCGAAAACAGGGCGACGGTCCGTGGTCAGGAATGACAAGGGAATCTGGGAGATAGCACTGGGAAACGCCCAACCGGCAGTGTGCAGCGGGCTGATGATGATGTCGTAAAATATCGAACGGAGAAGAGGTAACATACATAACACTGGAGCAGACGTGCTAACTACACTTTAATTTATACTTTTATTGCAAACAAAAAACCTCATCATCATCAATCCATTATGTCCCCGCCGAGGGGCACGGGACTCTTCCTTGAGGAAGGTATAGGCCATACTCCACCACGGGGGCCAAGTCCGGATTGGTGGAGGCTTGTAAGACTAGTGGCTGGTCTTACTGTCAAAAGTTTTCAAGCCGCCCTAAAGCCTCTGTCTTGGCTTAACGACTGCCATCTATCGACGGCAGCCGGCACCAACTGCTTAACGTGCCTTGCGAAGCACGGAACTGCTCGGAAAAACGCCACTAGCGTTAGTCAGAGACTGTGACCCGTCCATCGACTGAACGCGCCGTATGTTGCTCAACCTTAGTGATCGTTTCAGGTCACTCAGGCGGCCCAGGCTGCGAGCGATTTGCTCGAGCGAAAGACCTCATAAAACGCAACATGTACAAAACCTGTCTGAGTTTACAGAGTAGTGTCGTCCTCAGGTGGCCCAGCGAGCTGATATGCTGACGGGGGGCGTGTACCAGCACGCAACATGTACAAAACCTGTCGGAGTTTACAGAGTAGTGTCGTCCTCAGGTGGCCCAGCGAGCTGACATGCTGACGGGGGGCGTGTACCAGCACGCAACATGTACAAAAGCTGTCGGAGTTTACAGAGTAGTGTCGTCCCAGCGAGCTGATATGCTGACGGGGGGCGTGTACCAGCACGCAACATGTACAAAACCTGTCGGAGTTTACAAAGTAGTGTCGTCCTCAGGTGGCCCAGCGAGCTGATATGCTGACGGGGGGCGTGTACCAGCTGCGGCAAGGCCAGCAGCGGCGCTTGGCCGTGCGCGTGAAGCCGGCGCACAACTCGGGCACGCTGCCCATCATCTGCCAGCACGTCGTGGCCGTCGAAGTGGGCTCCGTCACTGTCCGGTCAGTCGCGCGATGCTTCGAAAGTACGATTTACACTTCAATAAGTACGATTTACACTTCAATAAGTACAGCAGCGAGATAACTCGCTGACGCTGCTGTACTTATTAAAGTGTAAATCGGGCTTAAAGTCCGTTTTTATTAGCGATCCAAAAAAAATGATGCAGTGTTACCACTCTGAAATATTATAGAGATGACGCATTTTGGGTCTAAGTGTCTATGTAATACTGATCAGCCAATGCACTGTTGACGTTATTTTGAGTAAATTGCGTTACCATCGAGTGGATTGTTTAATAACTTAAGTTTCCAAAGTCTAAATTCCGTTTTTTAATGCGATGCAAAAAAAAATGACGCGGTGTTACCGCTATAAAATTTATAGGTTTACTCGGTAGTTTTTTTTACCATGAACCCATGTGACCAAAATCCTTTTCACATCAAAGATATTAAAATTTAACCACTCATAAGGGGCCATCCATAAATTACGTCACACGAATTTCATGATTTTTGACCGCTCCCCCCGTCCTTGCCACAGCTAGTCACGTTTGCGAGACCCCCCTCCCTAGTGTGACGTCACATATTTTGCAATTTTGCGTTCCGAAGTTAGTTTTATTTCCGATAGAGTTGCAAATAGAGTTAGGAACACATAGAGTTGCAAAAGTTTTTGTATTTTTCGTTGATAGTTCTAAGTTTGTGTTTTAACTTAGATTAAAATAGATTTTGTAATGTGACGTCACAAAATGTAAGACCCCCCTCCCGCCCCTTGTCACACAATGTCACACTTCGTCGACCCCCTCCCTCCCCCTTAGCGTGTGACGTAATTTATGGATGGCCCCTAAGAGCAAAGTCTAAAAAATAATACGTTGTAGGTGTTATTTACACACAATTTTAACTTTGAAGAAAAATGGGGTTATTTAGTTTTTACGTACTAGCAACACTCATACATTGACATACTTTGTTTTGTATTGATATGTCAATATGATTGTTTTTTTTTTGCATTAAATTAATAAACAGACTTTAATTAGACCGGAGATTTCCGCCCCTAACCTCATAGGTGGTTTTGGTTTTGGTCACTAGGGTTTCCTCACTATGTTTAGACGTGATAACGTGTTATAAATCGATGAACGCCGGCTCACGTACGAAAAAGCATGACGCATTGCATGCTCCCCTGAGCCGAGCGTGCAAGCAAGAGTGCCGAACAAGCGATAAAGAGGCAGGATCAGCCTAAGCGTACGGCTTATGACGCATTTATCTCTCTTCCAAATTAACTCCTTTGTATGTAAATAATGATAATTCAGTGATAATAGTTGAATTCAATTTATAAAAGTATGCAATTTTCATCAATGTCTTCATATGACGTTATCACGTAAAATTATCCGACTTTGCAGACAACCACTTGTTTAAAAAAAATCGCGAATGGCACTGCTACTATAACTTAAGAAATATACGCAACATCCTTATTATTG
Source organism: Yponomeuta plumbellus (assembly GCA_947310845.1). NCBI lineage: Eukaryota > Metazoa > Arthropoda > Insecta > Lepidoptera > Yponomeutidae > Yponomeuta > Yponomeuta plumbellus. Next base: position 5,453,236 of record OX371193.1, read on the forward strand.
TTTTTTTTCTATTTGAAGTTATAATTTAAAATTATTGTTACATTCGACCTCATGTCCACCCGAATGAGAACCCAGGGTTTACCGCTACGCTACCGCCATTTTCTAGACACACACTAATGGCTGGTTTGATAAGCAAAAAACACATTTTAACCTGTTTTCACAATCACCATCGCCCTTTTCAGGTCGCGACTACAAAAACCTCTAGACTCATACCAGGAAGAGGACTTGGCCGTTCTTCGAGAGAGATGGAGCGATGCCCTCGCGCGAAGACGTCAACATTTGCATGCACAGCTACAGGTAAACACGGCTTTATTGCCTCCACATAAGAGTGAGAATAGCCCGCTAGAGAGCACGTGTTTATGCTGTTTTTGCATTTGACAGAAATTGGTCAATATGTCGCCCTCGCTGAAAAGTGAACGCGATATGGAACGAGAACAGTCGCTGGTGGAACAGTGGGTATCTTTGACTGAAGAAAGGAATGCTGTGAGTATCGTTTTAATGATTCGTTAGTCAGTTACGGCCTGGCCACGGGGCAATTCGCCCACGCGAAAAATCGCGCGGCGCGAACGGCGGGGCGTCCACCGCGTGGCTTGCTACGTACATTTCTATGAGTTTGTTTCAGTCGCGGCTTCGACTAGCGATTTTTCGCGCGGGCGAATTGCGCCGTGGCCAGGCGGTTAAATAGAAATAATATTTCCGCACTCAATGTAATTATTGGGCCACTCAATGTAGCGAAAGCACTGGCAGTCGATTTTTTATATTTTTGAAGAACATTGCAGGTTTTTTTTTATTAGTAAGTTTTCTTTGTATGCGTAGATTTTATCGCTAAATTAACACTTTCACTGGGTTTCAAAATAAAAACGTAAAAGATTTTGTTGTTCGAGCCTGTGTTGTGGCTCTAATATACTCAATTTGAGTAAAGTATTGCGAATGATTATTTCGCATTAAAATGCCGATTTCAGTTATTTTCATTATTTTGAGCTTTTGTCTCTTGTGAGAGACAAAAGGCACTAACAGCAAAACGGCCATACTACTATCTTCGCCCCAAAATTTAGGTTCTTTAAATTGCTAACTATTAGAGTTACCTAGTCACGAAACCATTAGCAGTTGTCTTGTGACACCAGGTATCACGAAATATGTTTCATATTTTGTTTGTCCTAGTTTTTAAAAGGCCTGGCGTTCTAAGTTAAGATTACAGATCCCTGATCTAGTTTAGGACCCAGTCTTTCCACAAATTACTTTCAATGTGCCATATGGTATCACTTGTATTGTACCTTATTTGTGGAAAGAGGAAAAGTTTATTTGTATTTGTATCCCTAATGTGGCCTCCACACTGCTCGCGAAGTTGACCGAGCGTTTCGTCTAACGAATACGGTAGGTGTCTTACTTCGTCCAACCTCGAGTGTGTAGCGACGTACTTCGGTCCCGTAACTTTCCTGAGTACTTTGTCGAAGAACGCTAGTAGTGTGGAGGCATAACATTCATCACTGTCCTAACATTCTAGGTACAAAAGTCCAACTGTGTGTCCCCACAGGTGCTGGTCCCGAGCCCGGGCAGCCCGATCCCCGGCGCGCCGGCCGCCTGGAACCCTCCCGCTGGGATGGAGCAACACATACCCGTGCTATTTCTTGATCTCAACGGTAAGAAGACGCGGGAACCAATACATTACACAAAAATCACACAAACATGATAGAAATAAGACACGAAAAACACAAACATCTTCCTAAATGTGACACAAACTTGGAGCCCTCCCACCGGGATGGAGCAACATATCCCCGTGCTATTTCTTGATCTCAACGGTAAGACGACGCGGGAATAAAATATACATTACACAAAAATCACACAAACTTGATAGAAATAAGACACGAAAAACACACAAGCGTTCTTCTTAAATGTGACACAAACGTGGAGCCCTCATGCTGGGATGGAGCAACACATGCCCGTGCTATTTCTTGATCTCAACGGTAAGACAATGCGAGACCAAATACATTACACAAAAATCACACAAACATGATAGAAATAAGACACGAAAAACACATAAGCATTCTTCTTAAATGTGACACAAACGTGGAGCCCTCATGCCGGGATGGAGTAACACATGCCCGTGCTATTTCTTGATCTCAACGGTAAGATGCTGTATCACCAAATACATCACACAAACATGACACTAAAATTACGCAAATAAGATACGAAAAAGACAAACGTTTTCCACAAATGAGACACGAACGTGGAACCTACCGCTTGGATGGAGCAACACATACACGTGCTATTTTTCGATCTCAACGTTAAATCAATGCGGGAACAAAAACATAACACAAAATTTCCACAAACCGAACACTAAAATTCTCCACAAATTTAACACAATTCTGTTGTAAGATGTTAACGTTTATAGGCATAAAATAGGGTAATGGACTTCTCTCAGAGAGAGAGTATGGGCGTAATCGTCATCGTGCCCACCGCGGATCATCATCATCATCATCATCATCATCATTCAGCAACAAGAAGTCCACTGCTGGACATAGGCCTCCTCCATGGATTTCTAAAAAGACCGGTTGGTAGCGGCCTGCATCCAGCGGATCGGCGATCTCAAATGCTCGGGTATATGAATAGGTCAGACAATCAGGTTTACTCACGATGTTTTCCTTCACAGTTAGCGAAAAAGCAAATATTCTTTAGTAAGGCAGCAAACTCATTTTTAAGGCGTCAATCCATTTTTTATCACCGTCTATGTCACCATATCACCTCTCTAAAAATTCATAAATGCAACTCATGAATAGGAATAGAAAATACTCTGTGGTACAGATATTTAGCGTTCTATAAAATGTAAAATGGAGTTAATGCCATACTTTAATTTTCACTACTGGAAGACATACTGATTTCGCGCATCTTTAATTTTTTCACTTTTTTTTTACGTGACTCCCGTGCTGTTTTTTTTTATCATACAACCAGTTAAGTGTTCATACAATGTTCGTGATTGATCTCTTTGGTGAATTTGGAACTTTAACTAGATATATTGACCTACAACCTTTGCCAACAGCGGACGACCTGACCACGCACCCGTCCGGCGAAGAAGTGACAGTCGCCGGACTCCACTCGATCCTGCCCAAGGAGCACGGCAACAAGTTCTACGAGCTGCAAATCCTGCAGCACCACGACAAGGACGTGTCGGCCGTCGCCTGCTGGGACTCCTCTATACACGACTCGCAGTACCTCAATCGCGTCACCGAGGGTGAGGGGATAGGGAACATTTTATTTTTATTTTTAAAATGAAAGTACGTCTCTTCCGTAGCTAATCTTTATTTTATAAAACATATCGCAGTTATTAACATCTACGCAATCAACTTGTTGGGTGTAAGGCCGTTGCTTGGACGTTGCATCAGCTCATTATGTCCCCACCGAGGGGCACGGGTCTCTTCCCTGGTAAAGGTATAGGCCATACTCCACCACGGGGCCAAGTGCAGATTGGTGAACGGTTGTAGACTAGTAGCTGGTTTTACAGTCAGAAGTTTTCAAGCCGCCATAAGGCCTCAGACTTGTCTTAACGACTGTTATCTATCAACGGCAGCCGGCACCAACTGCTTAACGTGCCTTGCTAAGCACGGAAAGGACGAAGCAACCGATCGGCACGAGTTCCATCTCTTCTCACCATAATTAAGCTCTGCAAATCAGAGCGAAAGCTGGTCGGGCTCCACTGGCAAAAAAGGAATATTGTTATAAGGAATATTTTGTTTTTCACCAGCGGAGGTACGCGTGTATCTGAGTGCCTATACTGAGTTTTTTCATTTCACTTTCGGTAGCGAGAGCGTTTGCGATTTGTATAGGAGTGACAAAGCGCGCCACCTAGTTGTCTCTTTGTCACTCCTACACAAATTGAAAACGCTATCGCTATCGAAAGTGAATGAAAAACCTCAGTATAAGATATTGAATATTGAATCTGATATTGAATACGACGGCGCGGCTTTCGCAAGGATTAATGCTCTGCGAATCAGAGGGAAACCTGGTCGAACTCTTTAGCCAAAAAAACCAAGGGAGTCTGGAATTAAGTTCATAATATTCTGTCTTTCCCTAGCAAACGAGCGCGTGTATCTGATACTGAAGACGACGGTGCGGCTTTCGCATCCGGCGCCCATGGATCTCATACTGCGGAAGCGACTCGGGATTAATATCTACAAGCGGCAGAGCTTCACCGACCGCATCCGGAAGAAAATCGTCAGGTAAGATGGTGTTTTTATCTAAGTAGTTAAGGAGAAAATTATTCTGAATTACACGGTTACAAGGTTAAATTTGTGGATGGATGTCCTTGAGTTGGTGGAAGGTGTAAGTGTAAGGCAAGGGACCGTAAGATTTTGTGATGCTATTTAGGGGAAGAGGCCTATACCCAGCTGTGGGCAGCGGTGGTATAATGACAATGATGATGACACAGTTATTTCTAAAATGCGCAATTTCTGAAACATGTTTGTTCCAAGAATATTTTTTAACATTTAATTTTTTTTGAAATATCAGACATTATTTCAATTTTGTTCAAGCTGAGCCTTGGTCATCTACTGATGTAAATTGGTATTCCTTCCTCATTCACCTATACGAATATCCATTGAGAATGAATGTCTCCTATAATCTCGGAGACAGAGGAGCTTGACAAAATGCTGAAAATGTGCATGCCCAGCAGTAGGCGTCTTTTAAAAGCTGTATAGATAGATACTACAGGCTTTACAGCCTGAAAGTTTATTTCTAGTGTAACGGCCAGTTTCTGAATTGAGAACACTGCCGGAGATCTCTCTGAGAGAGAGAGAAAGACTGAGTGACTGACTGAATGAATGAGTGATCTTAAGAGTGACTGAGTGGGACAGGGCGAGTGAAAGAGAGAGTATGGTTTTAATTGCCAGACGTGCCCACCGCGTATTGACGATTTCAAACTCTGAGATATTTCTGAGATATATGATCTCCTTTCACACAAAGGACGGACCAGTTGGCGCAGACCGGCGTCACATACGAAGTGGTGTCGAACATTCCCAAGGCCTCCGAGGAGCTGGAGGAGCGCGAGAGTCTCGCGCAGATCGCCGCCACTGGGGAGGACTCCAGCGCCGCCGACGGGGAGACCTATATCGGTGAGCGGGCTTACTTTTTCCTTCAGGGTCATTTGGTATGTGTATACCTATGTGTATAGGAGCAGGTGGATTCTATAATTAATTATGTGCTTAAACCTTGAGTGTGATTGATGTCCCTGATATTCGAATTACAATACGCTACTTGCCTCGTATCAAATTTGACGCGATAAATGGATATTTCCTGTAGTATCTAACGTAAGAAACCGAAATATATTGACTTTGCTAAGTAAATATGCAGGATGGCTGCAAAATTTGCAAATAAAAAAAATATTTTTCGCCTTTAAATCGGAACGGTGAAAACACTATCCGCCATCTTGAAAGCACCTTTGGTTGTAAACAAACATCTGTCAGTCGTGCGTGCGTAGGTTCTATAGTGACTCATACTTCTTTCGTGGCACGAACTCTACCTATGTTGAATGTCAAACTTTGTTTACAAACGTAGAGGACTTCAAACCATAGACAAAAATGGCGGACCGCGTTTTTGGCTGTTGAGCAAATCAACGTTTTAAAATAATGTTTTTGTTGCTTTTAGGTCCTCAAAAAATATACTAAAATATTTTTTGGTCTAATGGAAGAGATATTTAGCATTTAAGACATCCTTGAAAAAAGAGTCAAGTAGCGGATTCTCGACGTCAAAAGCATGTCGTCGTATGTTCTATTCCGAAAATTACTTTTTTATTCCATATTTAAAGAAGACGTGTTTCTTATAATCACCTATCATCTTTTGTTTTTGTGTTTTCGTTATTAATATGTCTGATGTTGCGTTTTTATTAACGTGCCATTAAATAAATGTATATCTACCTAATTAAAATCGCCAATATTGGATATCCCTCTATCGCAATATCGCTCAGCTGCAGATTATAAACAGTTCCCTTCTGTGCCTGAACTACGTTCTTGACTTGTATCTCAGGCAACCTTCAATAGACTAGCTTAGACACGTGTAAACATAGATAAGTAAAGCTTTAACGCGTTAGGTTTATATGTTTAGTGTGCACAATAAAGAGTTCTAATCTAATCTGTCGGCTCCGATCCCACAGAGAAATACACCCGCGGTGTGAGCGCCGTGGAAAGTATTCTGACGCTGGACCGACTGCGGCAGAGCGTCGCCGTCAAAGAGTTGGAGCAGGCGCGTGGGCAGCCCATCACCATGAGAAAAACTGCCTCCGTGCCCAACTTCTCCCAGGTAAACCCCCCTTACCGAGTCCCCCTCCCCCAACCGACCACAGAGCAACCGAACTGCGTGTATCAAATTGCGCCACAATTGAGTGAAATATATCAGTAAATGCAGTGAAGGTTACCCTGGTATACGCTTTAGTATTAAACTTATTTAAAGTCCGTTTTTTAATTCAATGCAAAAAAAACTGTCAGGTTGACATATCAATATCAAGCCAACGGCGGTCAATGTATGAGTGTTGCTAGTACGTATAAACCAAATAATCCCAATTTACTTTCATTTAAAAATTGTGTGTGCTACCTAGGTGTTTGTTTTAGACTTTGACTCTTATTGTTAATTAAATTTTAATGTCTTTGATGTGATAAAGATTTTGGTCACACGAGTCTTCTATTCAGATTAAAAAAAATCTGCCCTGTAAACCTATATATTTTATAGCGATAACACCGCATCATTATTATTTTTGCATCGAATTAAAAGACGGACTTTAGACTTTAGTCCGCATCGGAAACGTTAGTAAACATCTCACTTAATTGTAACGCAATTTACTCAAATCTACGGCAAGAGTACAGTATAAGTACGTTAAGAGTACAGCTGTAATACAAGATCGGTATTACATGGACATCTAGACACACTTAACACTTTATACTTAAACATGATAGCTAATGATCGGTTACTCAAAGCTGATGGGAAGAAATGCATCGTCTCGGCGTGAATAAATAGCGGCAGCTTTGGGTAAAAGATCGACTGCTCGTTGTGCAAGCCACTAGCTAACAGCACTCTGTAGGACATTAAAACGTAGCTTCAAAGTGAGTCGATGTTTAACAGGCTTAGCTTGAATACTAATCAGAATATATTGAATACCAACTAACTCAAATGCACAGAAACTAGTAAACAAAACAACACACTATTCATAGTTTATTTTTTGTCAATGTAGCCACCTCAATGTGTAACTTGCTGGATAAACCTGCCTATGGACTTTTGACCTGAATGATATCTTAAAGTCATCGTTTTGTTACCATACATTTTAAGTGACGAAAAACCCCTTATTGGTAGGGGAGCCCAAGAGGGGATTTCGGGAGTTACTAAAGCGCGGCAGATTAACATACAGGGAGATACCTTGTACCAGGTAAAGTACCTCCACCAAATATGAGCCCCATATATATGGTCGCCTGTCAAGGATAAAGGATCAGATTAGTAAAAAAAAAATTGATCATCAGAAATTCTCGAGCGCGTCAGATTAAGGTAGGGTGAGTTAATTACATGCTAAAAAGTGTATATTCCACTAATCTGACAATTTTCGCGTGACGTAGAGAAGTAAGAGGGTTACAAACTTGTAAAAAAAAAAACGTTATCTCGACTTTTAATCTTCGAGCGTGGCTAATTTTTTTTTATTTTGAAGAAAATACGCGTAATTCAAGGATAATGAAAAATATAAAATCTGATGATTTCCATAAGCCGAAGTAAGAAAAAATAATAAGTAAAGTTTAATGCGTGCAGCTGACGCGCTCGAGTATTTCAAAATGGCGAATTTTTTTTGCACATTCTAATAATGGCCGCGAGTTTGCGTTACATCCAAATCGTCAGATTATTATATAAGAGCTTTTTTTTAGGTGCAAATAATATCCCATTAGAAAATCTGACGCGCTCGATGATTTTTTTTTTTTTCATTTTCAACCATTACGTACGACCAACCCCCATCATTGAAACAATCAGATTAACATACGTACATTTTCAAAAATACACAGAATATAGATGCTATCAATATCTGACGCGCTCGAGTATGTCCATGCAACAGTTTTTTTTTACATTTTTGAATATCTATAGTCGCTCCCCCCACCGATGAAAAGGTATATATTATGTAACATTTTTCTCTTCTTATCATCTAAACTTCACAATCAAATAGGTCTCTATGACGCTCGAGTAAATCACGATTTAGCATCATGGGCTCCCCTACTATATCGCGTTGCGCTATGAGACTCTTCATACTGGCTTTCTTCAGAGTCTATGTTTAAGCACCATAGGTGAGAATAGACAGTATGTATGGATTGAAGGATTTTGGTCTTTAGAAGACAGCCATTAGCCATTGAACTGCGCACAAGAACAGGTTGAGGGTCGGTGGGAGACCACCAGGTTGGTTGGCCGACGGCATTGTGAAGACGGCGGGGAAACATTGGACCAGTCTAAGAAAGATGCATATGCCCAACAGTGGACTCTTGTTTATGGGCTGATAAGGGAGATAGGTAGACAACCTTTTGGAGTACAAAACCAAATAACTGTCATGACCATTTTATCTTTTGTCGTTGTGTTAATGGCACTAAGATAACATGAAAAGGTGCCTACAATCCAGCCGCTGGTCTAATCGTAGCGGCTAGTTTTACCGCACAAATAATGCCATTAAACAACTTAGGCCAAACCATCGAGGTTTGTTTTATCAAAACAACACCTCTCACTCAGCAATAGGGTCGAAAGTCCATAGACAGGCGTGTCGCCCCCACGTACGCTTGCTAACGTGTGTATTGTCGCAACGCACGCGGACGCAGCTGTCGCAGGCGCTCGAGAATGCTAACAAGAATGGAGCTACCGTGAGTTTACGCCTTCACTGCGCACTTTGTATATACTCGGTGTACTTTTTTTGTTGTATTCTACTGGGAACGTTAAGCTAGCACTTCATGACGTCATCAACAGTTTAAAGTATAATATAACTTTTCGAAATAAAAGCTACCAGCCTCGACCAATGCAGCAAAATAACTCTTATTTTGAGAGATCTTATTTTATGGTAATAAATATATTACCAGATTGCGTAGATCCTCGTCGTGAAGGTGGTATAGTTTTTTGTGTATAATTAAATAAAGAGTTCTTTATATTTGTTTGAAGCGATGTAGAGCCGCGTCATCTTGATATTACAATCATAAAGCAAGATACTGCTATAAGTGTGTCGCTTTCGATAGAGCTCGACATAAAGGTCGTGCGGTGGCTTTATTTTTGAGAAGTATCTAATTTGGTGAGCTTTGATGTATTTTGACGTAAATTTAATTTATTTAGCGCATTTATAGTTTTTTGACTCTTAAGGGCTGATTTTTTAATAGTCAAACAACTTTTATCTCAGGAATAAAAATGGCGGTTTGATATAACTTTTATACGTAAGCTGTCAAACCGCCATTTTTATTCCCCAGATAAAAAGTTATCTGACTGTTGAAAAATCAGCCCTAAATAGATAATACCACTTTATTGTGCACTTATATATAAAGAGAACACTTTATTTAAATTAACTGTTAAAATTTTCTTATATCTCAGTAATTATATCTCAGTAATTTTTACTTTCCTAGATCTAAGTAATAGTATAGGGGTCGAAAAAAAATCAGTAAACGTTTAAATTGGAGGGGACTTCGCAAATACTCGCGGTGCACTTGTATATAGCTGTGTCGGTGTTTATATTCTGCTGGATTTTTATTCTTTCTTTTCTATACTATGTTTTCCAAACCACAAAAGCCTAGTCGGTGAGTGAGAGGTCTGTGTATCGGGTGTATTTTTGTTGCAGTTTGTTTATTTTTTACTGTTCTAGTTTTAGTAAGCCACTGCAAACCAAGTGTATCATATCACAAATGAATCGAGGTGTATTTAATGGAAATTTGAATTACATTTATGTAAAAAAAGTTATCCCACTATAAAATTTCCCTAATATCACAAAAGGCATGGCATAAGCAACCTAAACTATCTCATTGTCTCAAGTATCATTCGGTGTCCAAGCCAGTCACCCGTTTCTATCTTTTCAAAGTGCCTCTCCACAATTTCGGTGTCTGTCACCTCTCTGCATCGTTCTCTTCAATGTAACATAAATTCACGCACTGCATGGCTCCCATGAGAACTTCAGTACCTAAAACCGGCCTCCCGACACAGATAATGCGGCTAGACTCGTCTTTCGAGTCTCTAGTGGGCCTCGCCTCCGGTCGGTCGGGCTCCGTCGCGGACTTGGCTGAAGAGAGCGCGCGCCGGCCGCCCCACCGCCACTCGTACGCCGCCCCCAGTGACGCAGATCTGACCACGCCCACTAAACCGTTCGGACTGGGTAAGTTGCGTGCTTCTGTGTTTGTGGTGTCGAGACGGGGCTTTTTGACGTACACATAGGTGGGTTTGGCAAAGCGGACAACCGTTTTTTTTTAACTATCTGTTGAACGCTACCCGCTGTTTTAACATCAGTACCTAACTTAGAAAATAGGTGACTTAAGTCGTTGTCGTCGGACGCGACGACAAGGCCATTGTTACCAAATTTGACCATTTTAATTGCCCATCAAGTGGTCCAACAACGAGTACATAATTATGATGTAGTTTGAGATACAATCACTTTATTATAAACATGAAAATAAAGTGGCAATATCATTTTACACAAAAAAGAAACGGTTGTTTGCTGTGATAAAAGTGGTTTTACGCGGGGAGGTTTAGTACTAATAATATTGGTTGAAATGTGTAGGCTTTAGTTAAATTTAACAAAGTGGTTTCTATTTACAGTTGGGCGTAACTAATGAATTAGTTATTGAATTTCTATACATATACGATGTTTATAAAACTCCTGCTAATTCTGAACATTCATTTTCTTTCTATCACTCACACCACAAACGTCATGCTTGATATAGAGTCTTCAACAACGTGTCATACCACCATGCATTGTATAAAACTGCATTGAAATAAATAGTTGACAAAAGTAAAGTATAAACTGTAGATTAGAATGTATTAATAAATAATAATCAAAGAAATGGTTTTGTAAAGAACATTAGTGCACTAACCTAATCTAGGATTTAAATTTGCTAGCGTGTGTAACATAACATTACATGCACGGCATTGACTTGTAGGTTTTTTCGTAGTTAAACATTGAATGAAAGACTTTTAATGTAGGTATTTGTGTCTTACACGATCTTACAATAGGCATCTCATTTCAAACCATACGATGACTGCTTTCATGTTACTCTTATTCTGAATTACATTCCACCTTTTTCACAACTTGTTTTTTTACCAACTTGCTTCGTGGCAATGCTCTAGCTACTTCAGTGACATGTTCAATATCTTCTGTCTTTCTCTTACTGTCTCTACTACCTATCTATCTCTCTCTTTCTCTACAAATACTACTATAGATTGAACCCCGGCTTGAACTAACATGTTTTCTTATTATCTTGACCCCTCGCTAACCCACAGGCTCATTTCTATCAGGTAAAATTAACTGACAAATAATATGGTCTTGATTCGGAATGGCTGTATGACGAAATTGTTATTAGGCGAATGAAAACCAAACCTAGATTTTTATTGATGTTATGGAACGTTCCTCCTGAAAATTGTCTATATGTATTGGCTGTCAAAGTGTTGCAAAATTTATCAGTTTTAGAACTGACCCTTCTTATTGGACGTTTGAGAAATTATTTTGGAAACATTAAAATTTCCTCCGAAATGTGCTGTGAAAAGAATTATTCAAAATTAGACTTAAACGCATTGGCATTATGATACAAAAGTGCAAAGCTTCGAGCATCAGGCGAGCTTCCGTCGTTGTTTTGAATACTTGTTTTGTTTGCGTGTTTATTTCATTTGCATGAACCGAGCATGTCTGTGATTATTTGAACCTGTATCCTCCTTCTTCGTAATGGTATATTATTGTATCAGGGTTTATCCCATCAAAGTATCAAGACTTGTCATAGGAAACCCACATAAATAGGTTGCAAACTTTTGCTATTAAATATTCACTACAAAGAACTTGAAAACGCAAACATGTCTTGAAATTTTGTGTCAATATAGATACATGCCTTTAAGGCGACTTGCTTCAATACTAGTAAATTAATAAAGTAAAATATGTATGTAAGTGAACTATATATCCCTTCTGTAGGCCAAAGAATTGACTAGTTGCAGTCTTAGATAGAAATATCGAAGTAAATAGAATTGCTGATGTGTTGTCTTCAGTGAAAAACTCTAAAAGCAGTCGAGTATTTTAGAATGTAAAAGTAGACTCAGTAGGATACAAATATATCAATGTATTTAGGAATGTGTGTGTGCTAGGTACCTTATACTCGTATTATGCATGTAAACCGTAGTTTTCTGCAACGTGTAAGTATCAAGAGAAGAAATTGTGCGATAACCAAGTAAAAGCATGGAAATACTTATATGTATCTTGAATATTTATAATTGTTGACAGTTGTAGATTCCGCAACAATAATGAAAGAAAATCAATATTGTAATGTTGTATAATGATATATCAATATTTTGTAATGTGTATGTTTTCTATAATTCTGGAATTCTACAGGAATGTAATTGCTATCTTGCGGCATTGACGACATTCTTTTCTGTATCATGCTACGGGTTGTGGCGTTGGATAACCTGAAAGAAGTTTTGTCAGTACCCATAATTTGAACAATTCCGAGAAGCAAAAGTTACTTTTTTTACATAATTATGTCATGAATTGTCATGCGAATTGACTGCGTGAAGTTTTACGATAATAATAAAGATAAAAAAAGATGTATTGAAAATTATAAACGTTTGCTTGTTGGGAGCGGATGAATTTATGGATTCTGCAGATAAGATTTTCAGTTTATTCCATTCTTTACGCCACATATGGCTAATACTACATATATTCAATCCTTGGCTAGATAAGCCTACCGTTAAAGTAACTGCTTATCTAAACCTGGATCGTTTATAGGGAACTGCCAGTAGATTGATACAGTGATGAAGGAATCACCGAGCGATATGTAGCGTCCGTAGTTTAGAACAAACAAAAAACGGATACAATTCTTCTTTCCAGGATTGTAGAACGTCTTATGACTACATTTACACTAGCCGCGCTATTGCACGGGAATAAAATTATTCCTTTCTCTTTTTCCTACTTAACCTCCCAAGTCATGACCTTGAAAATACCAGTCGAAAACGATGAGGTTAATATGTTGAATGGTGAGAAAAGAATGACGTCACTCACGTGGGATTGAACGCTAGTGTAATCGTGGCGGTTGTATTAGTTGTAACATCTATTGAATATTGTAACATTCTTTTGCAGCGCGGCCAACATTCCTAAACTTGAATTTGAACCTGAACTCACTGCGACTTCAGACACCGAATAAGTGTACGTGAATTACGTTTGCACGCGTTCTGTAGTGGTTGGGCTTCGTTTTCAGTTTTATTTTCGTTTTGTGAAGACGCCTTTTGTCCAAGAGTCAAAAGTGTGGCACATTTTATTCTATGATTTTAATTTTATTCATTAGTTATACATTTTTTTTAGATGACTAAAGGTCAGGGAAACAAAGATGTAAACGAAAAATCTTTTTGATCATGTAAAGTATTTCCTGACCTTTTGTGGTATTTTTTACCTGCATAATTTAACTTGCTAAGATTGATTGTTTTAGCATGTTATTGAGATCAATTAAATTCGCTTAGTTTCTGATTTCTGAATTGAGAATCCTACTAAATAATAGTATTGCAAAAAGAAAAACTGCACAGAGGATTAACTCAATATAATTCTGAATTCAGAAACTAGCGGTAGGAATTTCCAGTATACTTTGCGAATTTTTTTTATGGTTTTGTAAGCACTGTTTTATCCATTTTATGCACCACTCTAGATATTATTTTAATTATTTATCTTTATTTATTTAATTTAAGGAACATTTTGTCAAATCTAATTAGTAGTTCGTTTCTGGCCTTATCAAGCCCCCAAACTGTCTTACATCAGCTACCCACACATCAGTGAATCGTAGTCTCCGCACCATAAACCTTGTAACCTTTTTTTAAGGTGAAACAAGAGTGTCAAAGGTTTGAATTTTCACGATGTTTTTAATTTCGTATCTGAACTGAACTTTTATTGTTTAACTTTTGTCTATTTCCGACAAAAAAAACAGTAGCTTCTTCGTTATTCTCTACATACGAATAAAACTAATTCAGTCTATTTGCTGATGGCACCCAGAAAGTATTTGCAGACTACTGAGCCTTAAGCTCTGAAGTGGCAATGGCCTTGTTCCATCTGCCGAAGAACCAAAGAGATTGGAAGTCACCAATATTCCTTGTACCCCATTACAGCGTCACCGGCCAGTGGCAAGCTAGGTCTCCGCATGACGACGCTCCACGAGGAGCCCGGCCGGAGGGCCGACGACGACTCCCACTCGGAGCCCGAGAGTGCGCCCGCCGACCCGTTGACCACGCCGCGATCGCATGTGAGTGTTTATTTCCTGTGAGATAGGGGCTATTGTTCTGTGCTTATGTGGCTTCCTATGACGGGCCCGGCCGGAGGGCAGGTGGCGACTCCCACTCGGAGCCCAAGAGTGGCCCCGGAGACTCGCGATCGCATGCTAGTTTTTATTTCTTGTAGGATAGGGGCTATTGTTCTGTAGGGCTCTCTAAAACCTTGGTGCAGGAGAGCCTGGCTGGATGAGAGACAAGACTTCCACTCGAGCCCAATCGTGCGCCCGTCGACACGTTAACTAGTACGTCGCGATCGCATGTGAGTGTTGATGCAGTATTGTGTTAATTTTCGGTGGGATATAGGCTATTGTTCTGTGTTTGTGAAACTACGCAGCTCCACACGAAGCCCGGATGACGAGGAGGGCAGATGGGTTAATGAAATACGGTAATAATTTTTAGGTGTATGTTCATGTTGGTAATGTCCTTTGCTTGGTTACCATAGCAAAATTATCTTACTTTGGGACTAGTGGCTTCGTTTCATTAATGGTACGGCCACACTATCGCGATAACGCGAAGATTTGCGTTGTCGCGACATGTCTGGCCAAAAAAATCGTCCTATCGCGAATCATCATTGCGAATACAAACACCCTTCGCGCCGCTGTCGCTAAATGCCGCACATCAAAGGGTTTTATCGCGACAAAGTTCATGCGGTTGGCTACACTTCGCGCGCTTTTTTTGACAGCGTGACTCCGATTGGTTTGGACGTGTTTTAAATATGGATTGGAGCAACGAGAAGATTATTGAATTCATACAAAATTATGAATCTGAACCAGTTTTAAGGCTGCTATTCCTATTTTTAAAATTTTTATTTTTGTTAAAATAATAAAGATGCAGTAAATAATTATTTGCCGCCATGTGATACAGAGCAACTTTTCTGCCTCTTCCATGTTTTCCGCAAAATGAATTTAGCAACCTTCTAGATTGTCGCGACGTAGCGAAGCTTTATTTGATGTAGCCAAGCTCTTCGCCCTAGAGGGAACACGAAGTTTTGTCGCGTCAACGCGAACACGAATCTTCACCTTCAAGTATGGCTGCAGCAGGGAATCTAACCCGCCCGTCGCTTTTTGTTCTCGTTATATTTAACAGCTCAACTGGTTTGTTTCACAGAGGACTCGGACACGGGCGCCTGCGCGAGGGATGCCCACGTCAAAGACGCTGGACTCACTGCACGAGCTGGCGTGCGAACGCTTGCCCAATAAGAATTCACCCTCGATCTCTTCAAGTGGATATGGTAAGTACAATCGTAATTTAGCGGTTTCTCAAAGAAAACTGTTTCTGTAGTATCAGCGGTCGGCGATTTCCGCAGCTTCTGCTGTGCTCGTCGTAAGAATATTAAACCTATTGATATTTTATTTTAAGATATACTCGGCAGTGGGCTGATGATGAAATATGACACATCGACGCTGGCGTTTTTTTGTGCTTCAGAACGTCCCCTCGAAAAAGTTAATCAAGCAGTTGATTTATTTGTTAATATCACGGAATGAAGCTAACTTAAATATGTAATACTTACTAAATACTAATCGATTTTTTTTGGAAATTTTGTGTTTTTTTTAATTAGTGTGTACTTCACTTTGTTGTTTACGGAAGTTGACTGAAATTCAATAGATA
The DNA here is from genome assembly GCA_947310845.1 of Yponomeuta plumbellus. NCBI lineage: Eukaryota > Metazoa > Arthropoda > Insecta > Lepidoptera > Yponomeutidae > Yponomeuta > Yponomeuta plumbellus. Next base: position 5,469,322 of record OX371193.1, read on the forward strand.
CAGTTAGGTACTTAAAGTTCTCATAAAAGTACATACATTTCCTACCTGACCAAACATCCTCTGGTCACAGGTTCCCAAGCAGTATCGTCGACCAACCTCAGCAACGACGACACCCTCTCAATCCGAAGCATGTCCGTTGACGACACGCCCGACTTCGACAAAACTATGGACTACACCCTCACTCGCACCAAACATTCAGTCGCGGGCCTTCGCAACGAGATCACAGAGCTCCGAAACGACATATCGGAACTAAAAAACGACATCGTAGAGTCTAAAAACGAGTTGAACGATCCACTCGAGCGCTGCGCTAAGACGCCAGTCCTAACTCCGGGTTCGAGGAATCGTATTAACCCATTTTTGAGGGATTACGAGGAGAGCAGCGGTGTCAGGGAGGGGCCAATGGTGGACCCGCTCGGGGCTATCCCCGTGGAGAACCAAGTTGTCATGTCTAGTCAAACAAAGAGTGTCGAAACGGAGAGGGTCAACGGGGACGTCTCGCATGACTCGTCAGCTGGTAAGCTTTCATTTTTCAACTTTATTCTAGTGCCTAAAAAGGAGTGTGCCTAATCTACAAGAAATACAAATTCAGCACGTGTGAAATATTGTTGTTACGACTTGCCTTCGCTATTTAAGATGGGGATTCTTAATAACATTTGTACGCTACAGTAGCTGAACACTGCACTAGTAATTTTTTAATGACTCGCGATGCTCATACTTAAGATAAGATAAAAAGTAATAATTTTAACTTATAATACGCTAATAGGGTCCAATTGCCGACTTATGGCACTGAAACGTGGTCTTTCACTATGGGCCTCATAAGAAAGCTCAAGGTCACGCAACGAGCTATGGAAAGGGCTATGCTCGGAGTTTCTCTACGAGACCGAATCAGAAATGATGAGGTCCGTAGACAAACGAAAGTCGTCGACATTGCCCACCGGATGAATAAATTGAAGTGGCAGTGCACGCAGAACGGATGGCCGATGGGGCCGAAAAGTTCTTGAATGGAGACCACACAAGATGACAGACGATCTCATCCAAGTGGCAGGAAGACGCTGGATGCAAGCCGCTTCCAACCGCTCTTTTTGGAAATCCATGGAGGAGGCCTATGTCCAGCAGTGCACTTGTGGCTGAATGATGATGATGATGAGGGTCCAATTGCAATTGTTTATTAGGCAAACTAAAATTGGTTGGTTTGCGCTGTCATTGGATAAGTAAGTGAATAAATAAATACTTACACGAGTATCCAAGGACGAACAGTTTCGTACAGAATATATAATTTATCCATAGATAGTTTTATTAATGTCACGTCAAGACATTTTCTTACTTATTCGCTGGATAGAGCTTACCACTGCTTGAACAGATAGTACTGTCATATAGCGTGAGTTATTGGTGCAGGCGGGCCTAAAAGGTATTACGTAGCCCTTTAGGAAGTCGACCCGAACGCCTTTAGATTGTTCAGCACGTGCCTTGAAGGAAGTGGCGGGCTTTGAGGGAGATTTATGTCGAAAAGGCCAATCAGGAAATAAATCATATCTATGTCCACCAGTGGATGAGTTAGGGGTGGAATTGATGTCATTGTTTGATCGATGATGCCTTCAATTATGGTATTGACTCTTTTCCAGCGGACGCGAGTACCGATGCGGACGCGGAGTCAGTGAGCTCGGAGCAGTCGGGCCACTCGGCGGCGCGCAGTCGCGACTCCTCCAGCCCGGGGGCCGACCGCGAGCTGGTTAAGACACACCTCTCTGCTGGCAAGGTGAGTCCTACCACTGTCCCAGCGGACGCGCCTCGTGAGACCGACTCCATGGGGTCACACTCCTCGATTGCTCCCAATTGCTCAGTTGAAGTGGCAGTGGGCTGGGCATATAGCTCGGAGAACTGCTAGCCGTTGGAGCGGAAAGTCGTCTTCACACGGTCCGCGATATCGCGGATCAGCTCGCACGACACACCGTGGGAAGGGTCTCGGTCCGCGGTAGCACATACGTCTGTGGCGGTGCGCCGTACCGGTCGTGGGTACGTGGTCGTATCGATATCCGCAGAATTGCGCACCGTGGGAAGAGCCTCGTGCGTGGTGCATGGCTGTCCGTGGTCGTCGGTCGTCGTCAGAATCGCGCACCGTGGGAAGCCAGCTGAAAAGTTCTGACCTGGCGACGGCGGACCGGAAGACGGAGCGTGGGCCGACTATATGGTCTGACGACTTAGTTATCAACTCGGAGAGGACGCGCTGCTATCTATCTATCTAGTCAAGATGGCGGTGAGTCGTTGGATGCGGGAAACTTGGAAAATAATTCAAGAGGCCTATGTTTTGCAGTGGGCGTCAAATGGCTGACGATGGCGAAGTATGACATAATAGGCACTGTGAAAAAAAGTATTATTTATACCGTTATTTATCCGTATAAATGCTGAGTCTTAAAACTGCTTTATGGCATTTTAACTATAAAAAAAATTATGCAAAAGACCACGAAAAAATTTGATAATAATTATGAGTCTGTACCCATTCTATCAGAAACGGCCGATCTATGATTACGTCGCAGCTCAGTAAATATGGCGTCTGTCATTCATGTCGTTTTTACGCTGCTTTTTACTCAATAGTGACGTCACGATTCCTATGCGACGCCATATTGCTCAGTTTAAAAGTGAATTTTCGTTTTGTTTTTATAAGAAATAGACGGAGAAGTTTAAAATTACCACTTTCTAAGTTGCACTCAATGAACACCAACAACAACCTTTTCACGAAAGGAAAGGTTTTCACGAATCTGTCAAATAGGCTGTTGAAAGCGCTACAAACGCAGGACGGGTGCATCGTACTACCCATGCCGAGTGCAGATGTTATAATAGCGTCGTCTAGCGTATCCTAGTGTGGGGCCAGAAGCAATGTACAGTCACGAGCAATAATATATAATACACTGTCACATTTTCTACGACGTACTCATTTTGTTTTGTACTGCACGTGTGTACGACAATTTGTCCTAAATTATCTAACCATTGGTTACATGATTTAGGACAAATTGTCGTACACTTCTTTCTAGATTGTTTTAAGTTCAAGTGTACGGGCTAAGCACCGTGCATCGCTGCGTGTGCTGACTTGGCATTGTCCAGCACACCGCTACCGCCCGCCAGTCGGCTCGAGCCACTCTCTCAATACACACTTATATTTAACTACTAAACAATGTAATTCTGTGCCCTAAATAAAACTACTGCAATGAAGAGATAAACTACGACTTCTTCTTCTTCCACCACCGTCCAACAAACAGCATCTGCTGTGCGACAGAGCGAGGGCTGCACACGCTCTCCTCTGCTCGTCCATCAAGATTTTTAGAAAAGGTGAAAGTGTATAATGTATTATTGCTCGTGACGCTCGTATGTGCCTGTATGTAAATGTTATGCTATGTTATATTGTAACGAGGCGATCGCCTCGTTGCTTCTTTTTATCATTTTCGGCCATCGACAATTCCAAATTTAACTATTTTATGACATTCGCCGCAGTGTTCGGACGTATTTGGCACAGATATTCCTCAGCCTCCAAACTAAGTGGACGTAAACGTCATCATTCTACATTTTATTATCGTTACTACATGTCTGTTAGTACGTTACCGGATTGCTCTAATCTCCTTAGATACCTAAATCATTATTATAAATCTGACAATCATTTCACAAATATTCGATAGGCACTTTATGATGTAAGTGTTCCTGCCTTCTTTTATACACCTAATGCATTTTTATTGCTATTTTTAGACCTTAGTTAAGATACCCTCATTTGTATTGTTCCCAGGTGCCTTTATTTTACCATATTATAAATAAATCGAACTTCTATCGTGCCCCTGGATACCCCTCTTTTGCTACGGATCGCACCCCAACCTAACCTACCGTGCGACAATGTCTTCCCCAGGTGGTGCGCCGGCGGGCGGGCGGCGGGTCCAGCGCTCGGGCGGCCAACCGCGCCTCGTTCCCGCAAGGCCGCGCGGCCCGAGCCGCCTCGCCGCAGCACTCGCCTGCCTCTTCCACCGAACGCATCCACGACGGTATGTCTTGGGAACGTATATGAGTACGTGCAGTCGACATTACATCATTATCCTGGCATACTGGGCAGCATCAGAATATTCATCCCGGATAGATACCTGCGCTGCGGTCGCCGCCGGCACCTGAGTGCGTATACTGAGTTTTGTCATTCACTTTCGATAGCGAGAGCGTTTGCGATTTGCATAGGAGTGACAAAGCGCGCCATCTAGTTGTCTCTTTGTCACTCCTATGCAAAACGCAAACGCTCTCACTATCGAGAGTGAATGAAAAAACTCAGTATACGCACTCTGATGTTCGCGCCGCGCCAGCAACGCACCCACGGCTAGGGCCCTCGCCCTGCTCAATCAGTTTTTAAGCGATGTCCAACATGTCGACATCTTTGTTGATTATATGCCATATATAATAGTTCATTTAAGATTACACTTAGGTACCTAGTTAATTATTGTGTTAAATATTTAAGTAACATTAAGAGCGTTTTGGTTTTACTGTAAGTTCTTATTGTATGCCAAATAAATAAATAAATAAATAAATTATACGCCCATGCACTCTACTCCGTTGTATCACGAGCGACTTTGCAACTTGGAGACTGTCCAGACGAAGCGTTTTACGCGCGAGCGCACTCGCGCGTAGACACTCGCGCGTTCCCGAGGTACTCGAGCTACATACACCTCGTCCAGATGCTCTCGCGCGTATTTTTACTTACTATTCTGACAGGCTTACTTACTCGGACTCTGGTCTGGTTAGGCTCTTAAATGTCGACAGTACGTAAAATGAGTACACGTTTAATAAATGTGATATTTTTGATTTTTCTTATCATGTACTAAGGATTTGATTGAAACAATTTGATCCCTAAATAAATCATCATCATCAACGCATTATGTCCCCACCAAGGGGCACGGGTTTTTTCCCTGAGGAAGGCAAATAAATAAATAAATTGCAAAAATTGATAATAGAAACTATTTTTCTTTGTTTTGGATAGTAAAATGGCAAATTTTCGGGGTATCATGACTAAGTATTTGATTGAAACTATTTGGTTAAAAAATTAATGGAATGGGTGTATTTCTATGTTTGTATTATCCTTGCCTGGTTACCATAGCACAGGGTGTCTTAGTTTGGGACCGTGACAAGTGATTGTGTTATGTGGAAGTTTTTTATTTATTTATTTGTTCTTGTTTTGTTATTTGCGTGTACGCACTCTTTTTACAACAAATCTTTTCTTCCCCATCCAATCCCCGCCCTACCTTCAACAGAAGAGTCATCCGAAGGCGGCAAACCTTTAGCCCCGCCGCCGGAATGGCTGGTACTGGGCGAAAGCGTCCATCTGCGCCTTAGCAGTAGCACGGGCGTCGTGGCCTACGTTGGCCCCACACACTTCGCGCACGGCCTTTGGATCGGCGTCGAGTTGGACGCGCCTACGGGTGGGTATTGGGTAACTAGATGAGGACTGCCATTTGGAAGCCTCGGTTGTATGTAGAAGACTTTGGCTGAGCTGACGTCATATACTACATCCGGCCTTCTAAAGCAGTGTGTGAAGTAGGGTGGCGCCACCGTCGGATTGGTTGGTACTGGGTGAAAGCGTTAACCTTTGCTTTAGTAGCAGCAGCAAATACGTGGGACTTACATACTTCGGACACGGCCTTTGGATCGGCCTCTAGTTGGACGCGACTACAGACAGTACGATCTTTGCCTTTCCGATGCACAAAGCGTACACTTTGTTGTGCACTGTGTAGATATATTAATAAACAATCCTATATTTCAGCGCTTGAAATTGCCAATGCGCGGAGGGCAGGCGTAGTAACAAATGTAGTTTTTCTGGGCTCTTAGTAGGCCGTAGTGCTGTTTATAGTATATGAATCTAACTTTGAAAATGTACTCAATTAAATAAAATATACCCAACGGCCAAGCCCTAGCACGGCATTATTGAAAAAATAATAATTAAAACTTCTTAAAACACTTCAAATTCTTCGGCATGACCGTTAGGTATGGTACTTAAAATGCAATAGTCGATCAAACGTTATAACGGTGTAACACCCGGTTTCTCGAACGCTAATAGTATGTCAATCTACTGGCTGTCACTTCATTTTTTCGTATTCACGTTTGCCAACTGACAGCTGTTAACAATAATTTAACATAGACTGTTCGAGCGTTCGAGAGGTATACCTCTTAACACCAATATTTGGGGTTTAAATGTAACAATCTAACGTTCTAAAGATTGTGTTATTTATGTTATTTCAGAAATGATTTACTTTAAGTCAAGAGAGGTGTTGCACACCTGTAATTGGACGTTAGACTAGAACATATCTGCACAATGTTATTTTAAGTGATGTATCTAACATCTGTTGGTTGTGTCTAATAAATAAATAAAATAAAATAGAACGTATTTCCCGTCGCGCAGGCAAGAACGACGGCTCGGTGGGCGGCACCCGTTACTTCGAGTGCCGGCCGCGGCACGGCATCTTCGTGCGACCCGACAAGTTGCAGCAGGACCGGCGCGGACGCAGCGCGCGCGCTTATCGCGAAACCGAACTGCGGCGCGCCGGCAGCCGCGGTGAGTCACCACACTAGACAACACTACGTCACCACTAGACACATTACTGCAGCACCACTACACACTAGAGAGTTTTGGTCTGGCTTCAAACCAGCTGACAAGTTGCAGCAGGACCGGCGCGGCCGCAGCGCGAGCGCTTACCGCGAAACCGAACTGCGGCGCGCCGGCAGCCGCGGTGAGGAACCACACTAGACAACACTTCATCACCACTAGACACATTACTGCAGCACCACTACACACTAGAGAGTTTTGGTCTGGCTTCAAACCAGGACGCCGGCGCGCCGGCAGCCGCGGTGAGTCTCTGCACTAGACGATACTAAGCCGCGTACAGACATCGCGAGGCGTGCGACGCGAATGGTTCGTCTCGCATGCCTCAACCAGAGGCATACGACGGTACATTTATACGTGCGTCCCGAACGACACATGCACAAGCCGAGCAAGCAAACCACCACGCTCGGTGTTCGTCAGTAGAAACGCAAACAACACCTGTCCGTCCACAGGGAGCGCACGGCTCGTACTGAGGCGGCGTTCGAAACGATCGTATGACGCGAATGCTCGCTGTGAGCACACACGTCCACACAGCCCGAGGCATGCGAGACCTCTACATCACCACTAGACACTAGACATTACTGCAGCACCACTACACACTAGAGAGTTTTGGTCTGGATTCAAACCAGCTGACAAGTTGCAGCAGGACCGGCGCGGCCGCAGCGCGCGCGCTTACTGCGAAACCGAATTACGGCGCGCCGGCAGCCGCGGTGAGTCACCACACTAGACAACACTACATCACCACTAGACACATTACTGCAGCACCACTACACACTAGAGAGTTTTGGTCTGGTTTCAAACCAGCTGACAAGTTGCAGCAGGACCGGCGCGGCCGCAGCGCGCGCGCTTACTGCGAAACCGAATTACGGCGCGCCGGCAGCCGCGGTGAGTCACCGCACTAGACAACACTACGTCACCACTAGACACTAATCATTACTGCAGAGTTTTGGTCTGGATTCAAACCAGCTGACAAGTTGCAGCAGGACCGGTGCGGCCGCAGCGCTAGTCACGCCGCTCCGTCAGCCGCGTTGAGTCACGGTACTAGACAACGCTACATCACCACTAGGCATTACTACAGCACCACTAGACACTAGACAGATTTGGTCTGGCCAGGACCGGACCAGCGCGGTCTCAGGACTTGCGCCTACCGCGACACTGAATGACTGAATTACTATTAGACATGAATCACTAGACAATACTTCATCATCACTAGACATTGCTACGTAACGATTACTACATCACCACTAGAGAACTGTGGTCGGGCCGGTGGGTCGGGGCGGCAGCCGCGATGAGTCGCGACACTAGACATGCACCGATGTACAACTCCCAAGCATTGAGACTCGAGAGGAATGCGCGCTCCTCTACCGACGTCCGCGCTTCTTACTGCTCTCACTAAGAATTCTCTCTTATACTTACAACGATTCTGCCATGCTTTTGTTATCATTCCACGACAAAATCTTTTTGTTGCTCGACGTATTATTATTTGGTTATCGTTAGCACTTGTATGCTTCATTTTTGGATTTTATTTTTATTGACAGAGTGAAAGAACTAACATTTTTTTTAACTAAAACTTTCGTAAGCACTTTTGTCCTATAAAAACATACGTAAGTTGATCCGGACCAAAAACTGACAACTAACATTACTATTGGGTTAAGTTTCATTGTTTTATTTTTGTAGCTTAGTAGTAGTAGCTGTAGCAGTAGTTAGAATTATTTAAATGTATTAAAATATTAAACAACTCTCAGATTTACTTGTTAGAAAATTACTAACCAGATCAGTTTATTGGTAGTACCAAGGAGAATTCTCCTTGGTAGTACAATTTAAAAGATCTCTGTAATTAGTTTGCAGATAGCGCGAACTCAACAATTTCCGATCAGTGTTAATTCGAGTTTTCATTCCAGGTGAGGGGCTTCACAATCTGCACAGATCGCGGAGTCGCGGTGAAAGCATAAACGCCGTCGGCACTCGCCGTAGCAAATAGACCCCAAGCAACACAAACAAGTCTCAGTTTCTACCAAATTTCACGAGAATAGTTTCAAGAATCACCCCTCGACAGGGACCCAGCCATTTTAGTAGAACCGCCGTATCACAATACGGCTGGACTACTAAACGTACCGATACCGAATTTATGCAGAAGACGTCCAGAGAATACACCACCCAGTCTTTGTGTCGCGGATACACTTTTTTCGTTGCTGCCGTGTTAAGGTAAATGGTGCTTTATATGTATGTAGTTGTTGAGTTTAGTTTCTATGTATCACCGAGAGAAGCTTCGCGTTTAGTAGAGACGACTGACATCGAAGAGCTTACGGTAAAATCCACTTTATTGTTAATAGTGGAAGGATGTTATTGGTTTATATTGAATGTGAAGCTTTTGGGATTCGGTAAAGCAATATATGAAGCCTTTGTTTGTTAAATGTTTTCATTAATGTTGTAAAGGTCCGACAAACCCAGTTGATGGAAACTCTGTTCTCTCAGTTTTGTTAACATGATTAATAAAATGTTGCAGAGACTATGCATGTTTTCAGTTTCCAAACGATATAATTATATAACTAGTTCAATTTTACATAAATGACACGATGAAGTTACATAATATTCTTTACTTTGATTACTTTTGACAAACCGGAGACGTTTTGTAAATACGAAAAAAATGTGATTTTAATTTAATCATTACGTTAATTTTAATTCATTGTAAATTTTGTACATTATTTGTGTGTTGTGTATTACTATTATTTTAGAACCAATGAAATTATGTGATCAGTGTTTAGGACTCGATGAGATAATTTGTATAGATTTTATTTTTGAATCGTTCAGTATACTTTGTGGAGTCGATGTATTAAATTATTTACGTATAAGCTTATTGACTTTGCCCCTGCTTTTCACAAGGCCTGTAACACATTTACAGACTTGCATTCTGCATTTAGAATGCATTTACTGTTTTTAAGTACACCTCGTCCTACATTTGTCCAAGATTTTTTGCTCAGAATACCTATTGAACTTTAACTGTGTGGTCATAAAACATAAATTGCCAGTTTCGATTGTGATAGTAGCTTCTTGCCACACGACTGTGAACCTTACCTTTATTATTGTTTTTTTTGCGCCTCCTTTGATCTATAACTCCTTTAGAATTTAACAAATAAAACTGTATCGTCCAATGTTACATCTTCGTCCTTTTAAAAGACTTACTGTACTTAGTGCGTTGAAGTATTTCGTAGCCGAGTCAGCACAAACATACCAAAGACGAATCGAAAACTGGAACGTTTTCGGTCAGATTTTGTTATGATCCCGTATTACGTGAATTACGTATCCTTTACTTTGTGAACGCATAAGACTGCTGTTATGTCTGGCATGCTCTCTTCCTCGCACAATCTTAGCATTTTTTGGGATTGTAGAAAAATACTTTTGATAAACATGAACATAAAACATTTGTATGATACAGGCACATACTTTGATTCTGGTCCCACACTAAGATACCCTGTTTCGTGGGAACCAGAAATAGTGACATTACTAACATGTAAACATCCAACGCCTGGGGTTTTTTTTTTGTCCCCAGCCAGGGTTCGAACCCGGGACCTCTCGTATGATAGGCAGACGGGCTAACCGCTGCACCTCAGAGGTCGTATGGTCTGAGGCTTTGATAAACAATAAAATCATGGACCAGACAGATTTTTCTTATCTCGTACCTAGTTTTCGATTGTACGAATTACGCCTTTTCTTTATGTATAGAAAAATATAAATAAAAAACAAAAATGTATTTGAAATGTCCGTAGATTTATTACCTATCAAACCTACATACCATATTTATCAAATGTGTACAAATTCTAATGATACTTTATCAAATAAAAATGTTACGAGCGAGACCATGCTGGAGGTAAAAAGAGCCTTAAAAAAACACGTCATATTGAAGACTCGCCTACGAAAAACTTTGTGGTGATGGTTAATAACCGCATGGAATATTAGTCAACAACATGCCAGCGATGTTATTGCACCGTTGAACAGAACTACCGGCCATAAAGTCCAAAATCGTTTGTAGGAAACTTGTAGGAAAAATATCGCTGGCTAAAACATATATATAGGCAAAGGTTGTGTAGAGTATTCAGCCAAACAGATATTTAAAATCGCTTGTAAAGCCACTGTAAATGTTAGTTGTACTTAATGATTACTAAATTCTCTTGTAAACAGTAATGTATTATAACAAAGTTTTTCGCAATAACTACATTGTCCTAAAGTTATTATCTCCATCCACGTTTGAACAATAAAGAAAAGAGTGAAATATAAATGGTTAAGGTACAAATGGCATTTCTTGAGCATTGACCGCCGACCGTTTATTCGTAGATAGATTTACTGTCAATAGGTACAACCTTTTGTAACCGTATTATCAGAACTTATCAATGCACGTAATGAACCTTTCTTGCCTCCCATAGCGTAGTCAAAAAGTTCCCAAAAAATAAGTGGCGCAATAGTATTACATAAATGTATTGGAGCTATAATGCGCGACAAATAACTTGACCAAAGAACTGTTTCTTTGCATGAACGTATTTCGAGCAGGGACTTTAGTTTAGTCTAATTAACAATTAATAACAAAATACTCTTACCTATCCATCACAATCGCATTCTGACTGCTCGGATTTTTGTTCAAGTTGTCTGCCGGGTACTATACATTATTTTTCGAGACGAAATCGGCCTTAGTGTAGTTATTCCAATTCAGTCCGTGTCAAAAGGCGGAATAGAGTAGCCTATAATCACTAATGTATATTCCATCCTCTTAGAAAATCGTAAGTACATTATTGAGTTCACAAACATAGTGTTTAAAGCCCAGTTACTTGTTAGTGTTTGTATTAACTAACACCTTCGTGAACCCCGCCACTTGCCTACATTCCTGTTCCCATTTGTAACATAGGTGACATTCATAATAAAGTAATGAGCAATCGCATGTCGCTTCGAAATATGCACTCGGGTCTAAGCCAATTCAATTAAACTATTTTAAGAGTTGACTGACGTTGTATTGTATCGTTCGTGCATTCTTGAGAATAGACACTTGGTTTTAGAATGTACACGTTACAAGATGTCTCACATCTGAGATTAGTACAATATCAAGGGTTTATAGACAAACATTTGTAACAGAAGCTTACCGTAGACTATTTGTACTTACAAACATTCCATTTAAATGGCATTTTTTCTATACATTTATCATTCTATAGCAGACTTTTCAGTAGTTTAATTCTATGATAAGTGGATAAGTTAGGTTTTTATTGACAGGCGTGAGAAATAAAGGTTAATTGAGTTTGAACTTTTTTAATGAACAATATTTTTTGGCTCTATCTAGGAACGCTCAATGTGTAGTATATGTTAAAAAAAGCAGATAAAAAACAATGTATTTTCAGATAAAATAGGGCGTGTCTTTGCCTTTCTTGGTGTGTCGCTTCGAACCAGTAGATTGTTAGAAGATTGTGGGCAATGTTTTGCGAACAACTAAAAGTGGCGTGGGGATTGCACTAGAGCTCCTAGGTTTAGGCAATAGTGAACCTTAATACAGCGTCTTTAGGTCCTAATTTTAGTAATAAGCTGACCATTGTGCTGTGCTTTTGTTTTAAACATTGTTTTATTAGATGAAATGATAAATTGTTTTGTATTATTATTTTATTTCACATGTAGATTTAATGGTTAATTTTACTTTGTATTTGCAGTCAATTCAACAAAATAAGAGCTTTTATTACAGCAGTGACTTTTTAATTATGTCATGTAGCATGATGATTATTTTTAGTAGGTGACATAATATAGAAATGGAGTGTACGTTATTATTTTGCCAGTTTAAAAAAAATTGTGTATGATAGATCACAAATGAAGTAATGTATTTTTTAATTATTTTATGTGATAAGTGAACTTATTGGGCCGCTACTTTGTAGCGTAGATGGTTGCATCTTTACTATGTACACAACTAAGCATAATTGAATAAAGAGATTTTAATATTTAATACAAAAATAGTTCACTATCTAGTGGAAATATTTTTGCCAATAAGTAGCAAATTTGAGTCAACCATCGCTGTCATTATCAATAAATGTATTATAAATAAACTGCGGCTCTTTTAGTTCTAGAAATAGCCTTATTCAATATGCATGATTTAGAGATAGGTACCGTAGCACAATAATGCTATTGAATAAATTATTGTCCTTTGTTCGTACAAGGGGTAACTGCTTCAACGCCGAACTGACAATACTTTCTTTAGTATCTATAGTAAAACATCTTCCAATAAGCAAAAGCTTGAAATTGTCAAATAAATGTATTTCAATACAAATCGAAATTCGACGCGGTCAAGTTTTATAAGAAAAAATGTTTATGTGACACTTTAAAACTTTGCTTATTCGAAACGTAAAAAAGAGGTCTTCAGGATGTGCGTTATAATATTACACGTTGTAGAAATTAGCTACATAGAAACCGATTGACACGCAAGACCATTCCATTGCAAAGGCCTTTTTACTTCCGTAAAAGAATTAAACGTCAAATTAGCATCCAGCAAAAAATATTGCCCCCAGCAATAAAACTAAAGGCTAAAATTCGCAATTCCGCCGCCCCGATCGTAATAAAGGGCGGTTTAGCTGTCACGAAGGCTCCGCTGGCATTTGACCTCGTTTGTGCGACATTGCGAGTGTCATCTGCAGTCTTCGCGGGCGGTGCCAGGCGGCTGCGGCGCCGCCCCGCGCCGCTTGAGACATATAGCCGGTACGACAGGAAAGACACCCTGTATAGACAGCAAAAAAAGCAGCCCGGGCGACTGAATAGGGCCCGGGGAGAGTGTCATCGCATGACTAGATTTCGTTCAATTTATCCCGCTCAATAATAACCTCTCCACAACACAATCAATATTTATTGGTCAATATAACATACATTCAAGTCGAGACTTGACAACATTTCATAAGACTACAGGAAAAAATACTTATTATTTTAAATTAAGAAATAGATATAATAATTTTTTTATTAAAAATCAAAAATTACATGTCAATATTATAAAAATGACAATCATTTACAATTTACAAACTAACAAAAAAAACATTAAGTCAATGTCAAAGTAAATTCACAATCAATTATCTTGTTCCCATACCTCCCGCTATGGTAACCGGGCAAGGACATGAAGAAGAAGAAGGAAACAAATTTTATTACAGAAACAGTTACACAAAGCATTAGACAAGACATACTGATTTATTTAATACTTTGAGACACTACAAAACAAAGTGTTAGACATACTGACTATTTACTACTTTGAGACACTAAAAACAAAGTACCTACTTAACAAAACATTTACAAACAATGGTCACGGTATCTCTGCTGTTGCAATAGGCAGCTGCCACGGTATCGACGTTATCTCAATCATGGAAATAGGTACATCTAGACTAGGCGATCTGTACAAATATACGGCAGGGCTCGCAGTGAGAATCATAACCAAGGCCTCCGGTATGGTAGGTAATTAGACGTGATATCTACCGCTACATTAAAGAGGCATCCAATCAGCCTAGCCCACAAATATGTAACAAAATCACCATAGCTTTTCACCGGGCTACATTCGAAAACGGAGAGGATTGTTTTTAACTCGCTATAATAAATCAGCCTACTGTAAGTTATTTTAATAAAGTTAATTCCCTTTTTTCAAATTCTCGCCATACAAGAAAAATCTCCCCCATGTATGACTCTATGATAGCGCTTTTATATTGCCCCTTATCGGCCTCTATACAGTGGTCATGCTGCAGGGACTGCTGCTAATTTGATTGATTTATCCTACAACATGTACTGAACTATCCAGTAAACCGGCCTGTTACTCTCTTTAGGATAAAAAATAATAATATAAACTAAATAAGATGCAACATACGAAGTTAAACGGACTGTAAAACTTAGTATTTTAGCTTGGAATTCATATTTAGGTAGGTACGTATCTGGACTACTTCAGAGGTAGATACACTACGTGTCTGCGCCTACATAAATAAATGTCTACACGCGAAAATAAAACATTTTCTTTCGGTCACTTCTCATTGACACTAGTCTACTAACCAATATTGGCTGACACGATCTTATTTGCGTGAGGTGTATCTTCGATTCTCATTAAAATGTCTATAAAATAATGTCCAATAACTGCGATTTTAAACCAGTGTGTAGGAAACCGAACAAAAACCTTTTCTGCGGACGCTACAGCTATTTCAGTCGCAGCGACTCGGTGCCCCCTCGTTACAAAGGAGACATCGCTCTAATGGCTCAGCGGGACTCGCGTGACTTGCCGTACGCCTCAGCCTTTTTCCCGCGACTGCTTACAATAACCCACTGGCTGTCGAAGGAAGCGCTTGTTACAAAAATAACACTAGCTAGTAAATTAAATATGGACAGAACTTGAAAAAACTTCGTCGCGCTTACCCTGGAAGGGAGTCCTGCAAAGCAGTGGTTTGCTTGATTAAACTCTCAGATCTTCGTTAGATCATGCTTCGATGTAGGTGCTGATATTTCGATTTGCATTGCTGTGAGTTTGTAGTCGTATCTACAAACCTCGACTCAAAAGTTATCAAAACTCAAATATGTAGCACCTTGCGTGTAAGTAAAGCAGCAACGCTTGGAGTGGCTTTCTAAAAAAGGCCGGTACCCTTAGAGGGTTTGCTTAGAAAATATGGAGCAATCCAGTGCGTCTTCGTCCACCCAAGACCCTCGGCTCGAGTTCTTAGGATCTTACGCGGTAAAATCCTTGAAACTAAAACCGGAGAAGTGGACGAGAGTGCTAGGCATAGAAGAGCACAGAACGACGCTCAGAGATTTCATTGAGAAACCGTTTCCGATACTATTGATTGTGGTGTTGACTCACGCTGCTCAGTTGGTCCCCGTCATTTCGTTCCCATGTTACTTGAAGAACAAAGCCGTTTATTTTGTCAAGAAGAAAGCTGAAGCGGTGCCGAAAGAAAATTGCGCTGATTTTGTTGTATTTGGTAAGTACCTACATACATTTTATATTATACTACTCATAGGCGTATAAGGGTTATTGTTACGGGTATATTTGTAATGAATTGACTCTGTAGAACAGCGATTCCGGATGGGTCATAGGGATTCCGCGGCCTACCCCGAGAGTTAAATGAAAAGTTCAAAATTCCAGTCAGATCTAAATGAGTTTTGAATTGGACTTGGTTCTGCTTCCATTTTTTAAGAATAGGGTGCGGTTCCACTGAGGCAGAGCGGAGACGAGCCGTGCCGTGATTTACTAATCACATGGCTTACATTAATGTATTTAATTAAACTGAAGAGCAACAGCATTTTACGACTGTTTCACCTCGACGATACAGTATTTACGCACATTGCGGTAATATTGAACTTAATAAGTTATTACCACTCTTTTAGCGGAAATATTATGAACTTCATCGTTAATAGCAACTTACGTCTTACTGCGTCCTAGGGTTTTGTATCAAAACTGTCTTATTAACTTAGTACTGCCACTGTGCACAAAATAATTTCCGTGGACTAAAGACATCCAGGTGTTTTTTTTAATAAAAAGTTTCTCAAAATACCTAATATGAAAAAAATTACAAGCATAGTACACCACTCAGGGACGTCAAAAATGTAAAAACACCAAAACAGTCGTACTAGTGCTTTAGGACTTTATTCCCGGGGGCAAGCGATATATTATCTTCTCCGCCTCAGTGGAACCGCACCCTTACTACAAGACTGGTTTTTCATTTAATGCTCACACGGAAACAGGAAACGAAAACAGACTGGATGCAGCTCCACGTCTTCGTTTTGAAATATCAGTAATAAAGTCAAATTTTGCTTCTATTATAGGAAAATATGTAAAAAACAATAGTCTGCTAGGGTTCCGCCAAAAAAGTAATATTATAATCAATTAGGGTGCCTGACCACTGACCCTCAATTGCCATAGTGGTATGCCAAATTATCCTGTTACCTTTTGTAGATATTAAATAAAACGGTTGTCTTTATAATGAACCTCATGCTCTCATCTAGGTGATCTGGCACCAAGACTAATCGACGAACTAGCAGCTCTAGTAGACGAAGTCTTCGTTCCACTTCTGTCCAATCCTTTAAACCACGAAGGATGGCCTTTAGTTGTCTCACAGGACATCCTGAAACAGATTCATAGCTTGAAAAGCACAGTTTACGAGGTGAGTGTCATACCCACGTACAAATGTTTCAATACAAAATTTAAGTTAAGACCTTCATGTTTCTGTTGTACTTATCTAATAAAGAACCCAAGCAGGTAAAATAAGCTAAAATCTCGTTAAAACCATTATAATTATTTTAGCTGCTAAATTTATTGTAATGCTTTTAACGAGATCCTCATTACCCTGAAGTGAGTAGCGTCTTGTCAGTCTCTCCGGTAAGTTAACATAACATAACATAACAACATAACATTTACATTTATTTTAGTTTTGCTTGTGATACACAGCGCTGCTGATTTCGCTGACCAAGCCTCCAAGATACTACTTTTAAATAGATTTATTTTTCGAAAGATACGTACATAAACTCACGACTGTTACCCAGAGGAGTATGCAAAGACCAGGGACTGCCACTTCCCAAGATCCTGACAGATCACATTAGCTTAATCGAAATTGTTCAATCATATTATCGTTTGATTTTCCGAAAGTCAAACGATAACACGAACTAAGAGTACCTACTGGGCAATTCGCGTTAGAGTCGGCCTTATCGCTTAAAGTGATCTCTTTGGATGGATGGATTAATGTCAACTACCTACCTACGGGGTGTCCCAAAAATGACACGTCTCAGTGACACCGGAGGTACACCTGCCCAAAAGGCATCGAACCAACCTAACATGATCTCAGTAAAACTTGCAGGGTTTTTGAGATATGGCCAATTTAAACTTGTTCTTAATTTTTCACTTTTTTTAACAAGTTTAGTGCTAGCATTAAGTTAGATAGCCCTCGTGTTTGGTTTTTTTTTGTACCTACTCGGTCACGAACTTACTAACTTAGCATAAGTGCTAGAATAGCACTAAAGTTGTTAGGTTGGTTCGACGCCTCTTGAGCACTGAGCAGAGTGCTTATACTGAGTTCTTTCATTCACTTTCGATAGCGAGAGCGTTTGCAGTTTGTATAGGAGTGACAAAGCGCGCCACATAGTGGTCTCTTTGTCACTCTAATGCAAATCGCAAACGCTCTCGCCATCGAAAGTGAATGAAAAAACTCAGAATACGCACTCAGGTCTACCTCCAGTGTCACTGTGACGTGTCATTTTTGGGACACGCTGTATAAAGGAAAGCATAGGAAAATGATAGGAAAGCAAGTTTTTTTCTTAGAAATATTTCTTCTCAGGTAAAAGGTAAAGTAAATGGTCAAACGGTCCTACCCATGCCAGTTGGTGTAGAGTTAGTCTACGAAGCCGAGAAGGACTTGCTACGAGGTGAAGAAGTCGATTTGTACCTCAAGAGTGCTATAGAGGGAGTAGTGATTAAATGGGCGCAGCAAATCAATGACGTCATGATGGAGGACTCTGCTCAGGCGTTTGAGAACGGACAGAATCCATTGCCTACAGTCGGTGAGTTTCGACGTACTACTCTAATTATAGGTCCACTTCGGAACATTCGCTAGAGGCTTTGCGAGCCAAGTAGATGGTTGAAGACAAATTTTGGAGCAATATGAAGGAGAAAAATTTAGAAAAACTCAATTCCTTAAAACACACTTTAAAGACGCCGATTACTATAGTCTGTGGTGGAGATTTTACAAGAAAAGACGTAGCCACAGATTAAATAAAACGAGTTTTAGATTGGTTTTAGAGAAATGGTAAATAAGGTCGCTAGTCTTCTCATTAAATTGTACTCAATAAAATGCAGTCTGAATAGACAGTGGCAAAGGAAAGTGTTTACCACACATCATTTATACTGCGTTTGAGGAACATTTTAGAGAAATTGTGTTTCTATAAATAACACCGTTAGAATTAAATTAAGAACACACTATTAAAAATATCAGGACTCCAGTAACGAAACACAAAAATTTGAAGAAAACCCAAATAAAGGAAACACATCAAGATGTAAATAAAAAAATAATTGGCGGAAATAATTTTCCTTAAGCCTAATATGTCCCACAATTTACAGAAATACAGTTCTGGAGATCAAGACTCAGCAATCTGAACTACATTTATGACCAGCTGCGAAGCGATAGAGTTCGCTGCATGGCCGTTATTTTGGAGAAAACTACTTCGGCCTACTATCCTTGTTTTAGCAGGCTGTTCAAGAATATTGTTTCTGGTATGAATTCAATTTAACTACTATTCAACGAAAGTTTTAAAGCTGAAGTCCAGAAGGAAGCTCTTTCATATCATATTCCGATCGCGTCTTTACTAATAATTTAATTTGGGTAGGTATTTATTTTTTATCGATGTCAGTGTCGGTACCATAAGAGAGTTTATATTGATGAGTAGAATAGGTTATTTCCTTTACTTTTACTGGACATAAAATCGTTCGTGAGAGAATTTTCGAAACTGGAAGCACTTTCCGAGACTACCAACTTACAAACTTTTCATCTTCATAATATTAGTATACCTATTAGTAACCACAGTGAAGTATAAACGATTACATATAACGTTTATTTGCATTAAATTGTTGTGTCTACAGCTCTAGCAGAAGCTCAAGAGATCGACCTCTACCTAAGAACTCTCATCAAGCATTTCCAAGCGTTGGAAGATACAGATTTTACTGAATGCCAACCGTTGTTTAGACCTCTTTTCCATGTCATATGCATGGTGTGGAGAGATTCTAAGTATTATTGCAGTTCTTCTAAACTGATGGTCTTGCTGAAACAAATCTGCAATCTTCTTATTTATCAGGTAATATTGAGCTAATCTATTAGATGTCAATACTTTTCTAGTCTAGGCACCTTCTGAAACAACATATGCATAGTTGTTAACAGGTATATTGATCTTTCTGTAGCCGTATCATATCCAGGCGCAACTTTGTCAGATATTAAATTGCTCAGACTTATAAAAATCCATGTTAGGCACTATTCTGACAAGGCACGTTAAAACGCAATTCACTTTCAAAACATTACCCTTCTTCTTTCCTTAATTTTAGGCCAAGAAATGTCTAGATCCAAGTACATTGTTCCATAGTGACATTGACGAAGCGACACAAAGAATCCAAGTAACAATAAACATAATAAAAAAGTTTCGTACGACCTTTGAATATTTCAAAGAAAACCTGGCCAAGTATTTCGAAGGTAGAAACTGCATTCCTTGGACATTTCACCCAAATGTTATATTTGAACGAATGAACAAGTTTTTAGCCAGGCTTAATACGATCCAGTGGTTCTTCAAAACTGTCCTGGAATTCCAAAAACTTGAGAAGATTGAGATTGGTGGTATGAAAGGCAGAGTACTAAGTGGGCAAATCAGGGATATATCTGCAGAATTTGATAATTACTTCCATGGATTCGCTTCCAAGTCTTACGATGTCTTGGACCCTGATGATGACAAATTTAATGAAGATTTCAAAGATTTCCAAGACAATATTGTTGACTTGGATCTCAAATTGTCAACAGTATTGGTTGAATCATTCGACAACGCAACAACATTGGAAGCTATTTTCAAGGTAGGGTTTGGATCCTGATTTTGTAAGGTGGCATTGTAGCAGGTATAACAATTTTAATTGCACCTAATGCATTTATTTATCTTTTAGCTAATCGATATCGTCGGATCGGTCCTAGAAAGACCGCTAATCAAAAACGAATTCACAGCAAAATACGTCGAAATAATTGTTATGTTGGACAAAGAAATTGCGATATGTGAAGTAAGCTATCACTCATTTGGGAGTAAACTCAGTTTTTCCTCCTAAATGCGCGGTGTTACTTCATTGATTTCTTCCAGGAGTTGTTTCAAGAGCAAACTCATCGGTTGGCAAAGTATGGTCATATGGAGATAGACGCCTACTTGACCCCCGTCGCTGGAGGACTGCTTTTCATGAAAACGCTGGCTGCAAGGATAACCAAGCCTATAGTCAGCTTTCGCAATTTGCCGCACCCGTAAGTCAGCTGGGTGGGGCAAATTGCGAAAGCTGATTAGTGGTTTAATGTCTTCCCCTTTTGTCCGAATAAAGAAATACCCCGTTGAATACAGTGAGATCTTTTAAGTCATTTGATAACACCGCGCACTAAGTTATTTTTTCACGGTGTAGAATTTTAAACACTTTGAACCCAAATTAGATTACGTTCGCACTGAATTTCAAAATTGTGGTTTTTAATACCCTTCAAATGTTACCGTATCGAATAGTCTCCTCGTTTCCTAGGATAAAGGGTACGGCTGAGGCAATGAAGATCTTCGACCGATACGATAAACTTATCGAAGATATAAACGAATTCAAGAAGAAGTACTTCGATGATTGGGCTGTTATCATCCCGAAATTGATTGAAGACAAGACAAACAACACTATTCTCGCCAGGCAAGGAGGTGACTTGGTTTTGAACTTCAGTCCCGCTGTGAGTAGAATAAAATAAATGCTGATATTTTGTACTTTAAATAGGTAGGTATATAACACACAACTGAAGTTGAAAAATTATAAGTATGTTATATTCACGATTTATTATTCTTTACGGTTTTAAACTACCAAATGGGCTCCTCCAATATTTGATCATTTTAGCTTCTGGATGTTATGAAAGAAGTACGGCACCTGAGAAACAATCCTTACGTCGAGAACTTTCTGCCCGAAGAAAGCCTGAAACTATTTGAGAAACAGGAGACTTACAGACAGTATCGCATAAATCTGGGCATCACAATAGACTGGTACAATCAAATAAGGCGGAATAGTCAAAAGGTGGAGTTTGATTTAGTCGAAGATGAAATAAAGGCTATTGATCAGAGGATCGCTATGGCACAAAATCAATTGAACTGGAATTCACAAGGTAAAAATAAGCAACTTTTAAGCGTCTGCTCTGTGTGACGCTATAATAGATAGTGTATTAAAATCAGTGGTCGTAATATTGGACTTTATTTAATTCTAATAAATAAATTTAATTCGTTTATTCTTATAGACTTATGGACTTATTTGGAGGAGTTGCATAAGCTGGTAGGGAATTT
Source organism: Yponomeuta plumbellus (assembly GCA_947310845.1). NCBI lineage: Eukaryota > Metazoa > Arthropoda > Insecta > Lepidoptera > Yponomeutidae > Yponomeuta > Yponomeuta plumbellus. Next base: position 5,490,992 of record OX371193.1, read on the forward strand.
GTACGAAAGGATGTCAAGAATTCAAGATAACTTAAAGGAGATGAAGTCAATATTAACTGGTTGGTCTAACCAGCCTTTATTTGAAAGAAAGGAGGGTAAAAAGGTACGCGAAAATTATGGAATAGTAAGTCAGTCACATGAAGATTATATCAAAACTTGGATAATTTGTTGTCGTTGACTGATGTAAAATTATTGTGTCTTTCTGAATTTTAGGATACTCTGCTAAACTTAGAAGAACGACAAGACCGTAAGTCAAAACGCTACAACGAAATTGTAGCTTCGGCAGATCGTATCAAAGAGTTACTTAAAGAAAACATGGAACTTTTCAACATGCAAGACCACCAGGAGAGTGAGATTTGGCTGCAATACGTTGAGTTCATCGACAACATGATTGAAGAGTCACTTTTTAAGTGTATCGCTTGCAGGTAATCAATGTTTTGATTTGTTCCCAACTGGTTACCTTATAGGTATCAACGGTATCTGATGTCAGTGAGAGTTACTGCTTCCAGCCAGACGTCAGTTTATTAGATTTGTAGAACGTACGAGGGGCGGCTGGAAAGTTATCTACCTAACATAGAAAGAAAAGACATAGGAAGCTAATATTTTTTTATTTTTCAATGTAGTCCCCTGCAACTGTAATACACTTATTACATTTGTCAATAAAAGACATTAAACGGTCAAAAAAATATTTCTTGGATTGGTCGTCAAAATGATCATCCACAGCAGCCTTCATTTCCTCATCAGTCAAAAATCTCCTTCCCCTTAGGCTTTTCTTCAAATTTCTAAAAAGGAAATAGTCACAGGGGGCCAAATCTGGACTATAGGGTGGATGGTTTAGTTCTGTGAAGCCGTTTTTGTCCAAGACCGACCTTGCATGGAAAGCTATGTGGACCGGAGCATTGTCGTGCAAAATTAAAATTCCTTTAGTGAGTTTGCCTCTTCGTTTTTCTTTGATGGCTTCTCGCAGTTGGTCAAGTAAACTAGCGTAGTAAGCGGCGTTCATCGTAGTATTTTTTGGTAGGTAATCTATCAAAATAATCCCTTCTACATCCCAAAAAAATGTTGCCTTATGCTTGCCTGCTGATGGCCGAACCTTAAACTTGCGCGGTGGCTTCTCCCCTTTAAATTTCCACTGCAATGACTCTTGTTTGCTTTCGGGGTCCCATTGGCGAATCCAGGTTTCGTCGCAGGTTACTATTCTGGAGATAGTTTCTTCTTCTCTGTCTTTTACCAGGTCCAAAAATGCCTCACAACTTTCGACGCGTCGTTGTTTATCGAAGGGCGTCAGCATTCTGGGCACCCACCGGGTGCTCACCTTCGACATCCCCAAATGTTCGTGAATAATTACGTGAACACGTTCCTTACTACTCCCGACATCCCTAGCGATCTCCCACTGCTTGACTCTCCGATCTGCGAGTATTATTTTTTTCACTAGATTCACTGTGTCTTCTGTGACTGCAGAAACCGGCCGTCCGCTACGGGGATCGTCTTCCAAGCTCACACGGCCATGTTTAAATTGTTTAGACCAAAACTTTATTACAAAATCGGAAGGACACGAATCACCAAACACATTGGACATCCGTTGTTTGATTTGCGACGGAGTATTTCCCTCTTTTGTTAGGAATTTAATCACCGCACGCTGCTGAAGTTTAAGCATTTTATTATTTTCTTCCGACATGTTCACTATGTTAGTGTACTATTCGTAATGAAAACAATTAAAACAAATGAATGCTGTTATTTTCTAATAAGGAATGTATAAGTATTAAAACTTCATAGTGGCTAGTATCATTTTTGTAACTTTATTTAACAAAGTAGATTATATATCAGCCACCCCTCGTAATTTGTCTGATACTGCATTAAGTGAGTGAGTACGCTGGCGCGAGCTTGCTGCGAGCTGCCGGTGGATTGAAGCGTGTCTGTAGCGACCCGCAGGGTGTCGGTTTTTACGTGAACTGGATATTCGGTGATTTATAAACGAGACGTACTCACTTCGCAAGTAGATTCAGCTAGAGATGGGTAAGGTAACAAGGCTACGAAGAAAGGTTCTCGAAACTATTTAGACAATTTTAATGAACAGGAACATTTTAACAACACATAAAAAGTATTGTTATCCAATATCATGTTTCGAATACTGTACTTTCAGCATGGGCTACATTTGCGAACACATGGACCCTAAGAACCAATTGGCTCCTTTATTCGAAGCCCAACTCGAGCTTCTTGAGCCAGATATGGTTTTCGCACCAACTTTAGACCCAACCGACGAGAAAGGCTTTATGGCTCTCATACAAAGTTTGATAAACGATATTATGAAAATGTCTGCGTTAGTCGAGAGAATAAGCCCTAGGAAGGAAGAGTCGTATGAAGCACAAATAGTGAAGAGTGACGATATTACCGATATGAAGGAGGACATTTTGAATAACATCGATAGGGTAAGTTCTCAACAAAGAAGAGTTATAGTCTTAGTCTTTGACACGTAGTGTACAATGCACGTTTATATTCAAATATCAGTGTACAATGCACGTTTTACAAATTATAGGTGATCGAAGATGCCAACGACTTCTGCAAGACATTTGAGAACTACTCATATCTTTGGCTAGAAGAAAGAGACGTTATCATGGAAATGTTTCTCACTTACGGTCGCATACTGACGCCCGAAGAAATTGATAAACTTGGATGTGATGACAAGGACTACATTGGACCCAAACCTACGCCGCCAAAGATGGAAGGTTTTCGGGAACAGATCGATCATTATGAGAACCTGTTTATGGACATTGAGGATATGGAGTCTTACAAGATATTTAGCTGCTGGTTTCAAGTACGTTTCTTTGTATATATTTATCGAAGGGATAACATAATTATAGTACATTACCGCAGCGGCCAGCAAAAGAGGTATTGATGGACGTACGTGGAAATGTGGGCCGAGGCGAAGCCGAAAACCTCTGATAAGTTACCTCCTTGGTTGTCATTGTTCGCAGTAAAAGATCGTTACTTGTTTAAATAACACGACAGATATGAGTTTAGTATGTAATTTAATTGGCCGCAAAACACGGCAGTTATAAATTTTCATAGAACTTTTTCCGTCCGCTGCTCGCGTGTAATTGGCCAGTACAGCAATTTCGATTTATCTCGATGAAGGTCGTCGAAATAATGCTCAAATTTCAAAGCCTGTTTGAGAAAAATAATTTATTTATTTAAAAACACCTCCAAAGCAACCTTCAAAAACTTTTGTCTATTCCCTATACTATTTAGACTGCTTTCGTTTTTTTCTTTCCCTAAAAAAAATAAAAATGGATAGACTATTCCAAACTGCACTGAGAGAGGCAAGACTTTTTGTTCTAGTTACCACCATCTTAAATAAAAACTAGCCAGAGAATTTTGCTTACATTGACTTGCGCAGTTAAAAGTCATTTAAATGATATTTGGATATTTTGATGTGGGGTCTGGAATGGTAATCTGGCTTGTTATTCTAGGTGGACGTAAGGCCTTTCCGTCAAGCTCTTCTGAACACGGTCAGAAAATGGGGCAACATGTACAAAGAACACTTGGTCAACAATGTCACTTCAAGTCTCAGTGACTTGGGAAACTTTATAAGGGAGGCCGATGAAGGTAACAATACTGCATAATATGTATGCTCAGACCATAAGAAATTGCGCGACGCGCCACTCATTCACTAAACATATCGTCACTCTCATGACTATCAGGTCCTGTGTATTCGTCGCCAGCGTATCGTCGGTATTGAGATTGAAATTGAAATTGGTTTATTGATAATAAGATTAATTCACAATTACATTACATCAACTATTTGACATCAGTTTTCAGTAATTAAGTAATTAAACATTTGACAATAGTGAATTTAAATCAATTGATTAGACTCTGAAGCCTGTGGTAGATAAAAATCTGTGATACAGGCATCAGTGCCCTATGTAGATGTTTAAAAAAAATAATAGTAATTATAACCATCGATAGATTTTGAATAGCTTTGTTCAACAGATAACATATTAAGTGAATAATTAGTTTTATATTCAGTGACATTTACTGCATGAAAATATCGACAATTAACCGAAGCAATAAGAAATTGTGTGTGTGTGAGAGAGATTGGATTTAAAGAAGATAAAAAAGTAGACTATGGATCTCACTAGAGTGTTTGACACAAAATGGGAATCACGGTGTCGAGTGTGTAAACCATGGAGAGTGTATTAACTTCCTTGTTCAGATAAAAAATTGCTTAAATTCGATTGCGATAAAGGGACCGGACAAGCTGTTTTGGATACATTGAAAGCATAACGTCTATGTAGTAGAGTTTGCCTGACGGCTAAAGCATTTTCATTGATTATTCCAGGCTTGCTTCAACCAGTACCTGAAGGCGACTACGATGCTCTGGTCACAGTTATGGGATATCTAATGAACGTTAAAGACAGAGCGGTGACCACTGACGACATGTTCCAACCTCTCACAGAGACTATCGAACTGTTGAAGTTCTATGACATGGACATACCGGAAGAAGTTAATGTGCTATTGCAGGTGAAGCAGTAATTAATGGTTACAGGCTATTATTTAGTTGAAATAAAAATCGTATCCGGAGTATACTACAGTCCCTTGAAGCCATGGGCAAATCAAACATCTAAAAAACAGTTATTTCGTCACTCAAGGGAATCAACATTAATAGGGTACTTTCCGTGGACATGGAATTATTAAATTTAATTTCACCAAGTAATTTGTGATAAAAGTAAAATTTACAAAGTCTAGGAAAAAATATGAAATCTATATAATTGTAGTTGTATCATAAAGAAATTGTCTCTGAAGTTTGAAGAAGAAACCCGAAAAAAGCCTACTTATAAAATTGTACGGAACCCTCGTTGGGCGGATCAGATTCGCACTTTTCCGTTTTTTTTTTTGTGTTCGCAGGAATTACCAGAACAATGGCAAGCCACGAAGAAGTTGGCCTTGACGGTAAAGCAGCAAGTGGCACCATTGCAGGCCGCGGAGGTTTCCTGCATTCGAAAAAAGATTGCCACGTTTGACACTCATGTCACTTACTATAGAGAAGTTTTCAAGCGATATGGTGTAAGTGAACTCTAAGTAATTTTCGATCTGCAAAAAAAACCGCACATCGTTCATGCTTCGAGGTGCAAATACGAAAATCTTCTGAAACTTTTTAATTATTAAAAAAAAATGGTCAAAATTACATACATAAGGTCACGCCTGTATCCCAGAGGGGTAGGCAGAGACCAGAGACTGCCACCTGCCACGATCCTGACAAATCACTTTCGCTTCATCGACATTCATTAATCGTTCTATGCACGCACGTCCGTTAATTACATACTTATAATTTTTATCTTGCCCTTTGCTAATACATCCCCTATTTGATCGAAGTATGTCCGCCTGGGGCATTCCTTACCGGCCCTTCGACTCACATTCAGTCAGTCTTTCTTCCTTCATCCTCTCTACATGTCCAAACCAACGCAACATTCCTCAATGATCAAAAATATTAGAAAAAATGGAATATTCGAACAATATTCCCAGATTTCCGATTTTTAGAAAGTTATAGAAAGTCATCTTAGCTTATGTATTTAGTAAGACACCAAACAGGAGGTTAAAATGTGCGGTTGGTTTGCAGTTCTTCAGGTATGATTGTGAAGATCCATACGCTTTGATGTCCCGGGTTGACTGCGAGTTAACTAACTTAGAAGAGGAGATGAAAGGGATCCAAGAATCTGGTTCACTCTTTGAAGTCAACATACCAGAGTTCAAACTGTTGAAACAATGCAGAAAAGAACTTAGAATGCTAAAGGTAATGAATATAAAATAGATGCTGATTTTTAGACTTTCTTTCCGACCTGCAATATTTACAATTTATATATGTACTTGGTAAATATGAACTTATGTTTGTGTATTAGCAACTTTGGGATTACGTCAGCATAGTAAAGACAAGTATCGAAGACTGGAAGACCACACCGTGGAGGAAAATAGATGTGGAAAACATGGACATTGAATGTAAGAAATTCGCTAAAGAAATACGTCTATTGGACAAAGAAATGAGGAGGTAAAGTATAGCACAATTTACAAGTGATCTCATCTGAAGATTTTCTGAAGAGCATCGCAAATCATTAAAAGTATTGTTCGTTTTTAGTTGGGACACCTACGTGAATTTAGAAGCTACTGTGAAAAATATGCTTACGTCTTTGAGAGCAGTGGGTGAGCTCCAAAACCCAGCTATCAGAGAGCGACATTGGGATCAACTAATGCGCAGTACAAAGGTGATGCTTTTACATTGTGATAACGTGTCTGCTACACTCTGTTTTGTATAAACTACTTTTCTTGAATGTGATTTGTATATATATATAAAAGCGTGTGTACATAATGCGTGATTTCTCCACAAACTTTGTTTGGATTGGTCTTGTAAGTTTTTGGAATTTCTTCCATATTTCTAAACCATGCATGCTACTTTTGATTGGATGTGAGCATGTCAGCATGATATTTTGAACCTGTACAGTGTAAAGAAATACACATGCTGTACAATAGGCTGCAGTTTTGTCCAGGTTACTGTTTTTGTGTGTTATTGGACGTGTTTGCGAATGTGAATATATTTCATTCACAGAGCTTAGCTGCATTGCCACCAGAGCTCACTGTAAGTACTGAAAATGTGATGATCTTCTAAGCAGAATATGGCTTTTGTTTTTAATTGGGTAATTTAATTTGAACATTATTTTCTTTCACTTGCATGATATACGCACATATTGTGGTTCGCTATTCCTGCCAACCCTTTGAGCATAGTATAAATGCTAATGTAGAATGAAAATATTCTATGCTTTATCTCAGCTATCACTGACAAGAAGAAAGTAAATGCCATTATTTTTGTAACTTTTAAAATGAACTTTTGTAATTGTAATGTACAATTTATACTACTTTGTATTGAAGGTAAGTTCCTAAAGAATTTCTTAATATTTTCTCATGAATGTATGTAATGTATTATTCATTAGTTTCTAAAATTAGACGTAGAAGTAGCCCCATGTTGTAAATATTTGTAGATAAACTTTTGTAACTAAAAATATAAACGACATTTTGATTATCAAATTTAAATAGGACTAGCTCTCCTTCTCTGATCGCCTTCCCATTTGTAAAGCCTTCTCCCGACCTCTAGGTCAGGATCGTCATGGATGAAAATACGACACTGGCCGACTTGTTAGCGCTAAACCTTCATGAGTGCGAAGAAGAAGTAAAGAATATCGTTGATAAGGCCGTCAAAGAAATGTCCATGGAGAAGACGCTGAGAGATCTGGATAATACCTGGAGTGCCATGGAGTTTGAGCAAGATGTCCATCCACGAACGGGGTGTATTTTGCTAAGAGCTAGTGAGGAGTTGATTGAAACTTTGGAGGAGAATCAGGTGCGTTGACCGCCGAATAGAAAGAGTCGCATTGTGAATTAAGTTGAATTTTCATTATTTGGTAGATCAGTCGTTATTTTTTAGTGTCGAACTACTTTTGACGGATTTGTACGAAAATTTCTAGAGTGAGGCTATTCTTGAGTTGCTGAAAATAATGTCAACTGTTCAGAGTTTGTTATGGGTATAACGAATATTTTGGTTTTGATTTTTCTAGTCGATAGTTGATCTGCATTTATATTTTTACTGTTATTGTAAAATCAGAGCGTTCAATTTAGATTATAATTGCACAATTTGGACACCGTATAATAGGTACCTGCATTTAACTAAACCCTGTAATATTTTGTCTGCTAAACTTTAAGGTGCAACTCCAAAACTTGATCACATCAAAATTCATTGCTTACTTCCTTGAAGAAGTATCAGGCTGGCAGCAGAAGCTTTCAGTGGCTGATCAGGTCATCACAGTATGGTTTGAAGTGCAGAGGACCTGGACGCATTTGGAGAGCATCTTTATGAGTTCTGAGGATATAAGGAAGCAGCTACCTGAAGACTCTGCGAGGTTTGATAGGATTGATGCGGAGTTTAAAGTGAGTGACCTACCTTGGACATACCTGCATTAGGATGCCGCAGAGGCAGTAAGCTGATTGGTTAATGATTTTCAGATACTATCTACAGATATGTCCAAAACACCAAATGTGGTAAAGGGTACAAACAAAGAAGGCCTAGTAGCCATCCTGGATGGTCTTCAGAAAGATCTGATCATTTGCGAAAAAGCATTGGCAGAATATTTGGAAACCAAAAGATTGGCTTTTCCGAGGTTCTATTTCGTGTCTTCCGCTGATTTGTTGGATATTCTTTCTAATGGAAATCAAGCTGAATTGGTCATCAGGTAAGGAGAGTACATTAAACTTGGCGTTTAAATTAACCTAAAAATATAGAATCATTACGGCTTGATGTGGTCATTTTCAGACATCTAACAAAGCTCTTTGATTCGATAGCTAAACTGAAATTCAACGAAACTGAAAACACAAATGAAAAGGTGGCGGCAGGAATGATAGCAAAGGACGGTGAATACGTCCCATTCCACGGATCATGCGACTGTACCGGACCCGTAAGATTGTTATAACTCAGTGATTAATATTTGCCCAAATCCGTTTAAATGCTCATAATTTTTCGTAATCCCGCAACTTCGTTTGCGCAGGATTACCGGAATATTAAGTAGGTACTTAATATCCCGGTAATCCTGCGACATAAGATAGGTATCTTATGTCTCAATTCAGATCTTTGTCTATTTGTATGTCAAGTTTCATATATCCGTTCAATCGTTATTGTGTAGAGTAATAAACATCTTAACATCTTCCCATTGAAATATTAAGTAGAAAGGATTTTATATGCATGGTCAAATTTATGGAGTAAGTATCAAGTATTTTGAATTTCCTAATCCCAATTTCAGGTAGAAATCTGGCTCAATCGGCTTCAAGATATCATGCGTTCCACAATCAGGCATTACTTTGGCGAAGCCATAGTCTCTTACGAGGAGAAACCTCGGGAGCAATGGCTGTTCGATTTCATGGCCCAAGTCTCTCTCTGTGGCTCGCAAATCTGGTGGACTACAGAGGTTAACATTGCCTTTGCGCGATTAGAAGAAGGATACGATAATGCCCTCAAAGATTATTACAAAAAACAAGTGGCGCAGCTGAGTACTCTTATCACTTTATTGATTGGTGAACTGAGTAAGCAAGACAGGCAGAAGATCATGACGATTTGTACCATAGATGTACACTCGAGAGATGTCGTGAGTAAGATGATACAGGGAAAGGTGGAAGCGGGATCGGCGTTCCAATGGCAGTCGCAACTCAGACACAGGTTTCCAGACCTAATTATAGGATCATCAGCACTCTTTTTTGTTCAAGGTTATTTTACTTTTTCATTCATCTTGTCAGCAGCCTATCTATATGTCCCACTATTATTATAGGGCACAGGCCTTCTCTTAGAGAGAGAGAGAGAGAGAGAGAGAGAGAGAGAGAGAGTATGGGTTTTATCAACACGCGTGCCAAGCGCTCAGACGCTTAGGTTTCCTCACAATGTTTTGCTTGACCGTTTGGTATTGCTAGTATAACTCACAGATGTACATAACTTAGAAAAAATAATCATTGGTAAATGTTCATGCACTGGGAGTCGAACCTGGGTCTCCCGCTTTCGAGTCCATTGTTTTACCCACTGGGCTACCACCGCTAATTTCATTCACTTTGTGTTTATCGCTGCTTTATTCTAATCATCTAAAGTTTAGATTCTAAAACTTTTCGTAATCTTTCATTTTGCAAGAGAACTCGGTACCTATTATACATGATTTGCGTACTAATTCAATTTCATAATTTGTAGTACAGTTCCGTCAGACTTTTTATCATGGGTTTGTACTAAATCTTTGGATTAACTTACTTTCAGATGGGACGAAAAAGAATATGATTGCTTTGCTAACATCTGTGATGCACAGTTCAGATACAGCTACGAGTACTTGGGAAACACTCCCAGATTAGTCATCACACCTTTGACTGACCGATGCTACATTACTTTGACTCAGGTAGATTATACGTAAGATATGATAAGAATATTCTTTATTGTACACGAGGAAAAAAAAACACAACATAAATTATTCGTGTGTGTGCCTGTGTGTCAATGTTTATGTTTATTTACATAAGTACGTGGTTTCCTTGAAATAGTACTTTTTGTTTTTTTCACGATTTGTACTGACTGATAGGTATCCTCACTCGAAAATAACTTGAGGGCTTTATATCTACTTCCTATCGTTCTGAAAGAAAACATCGTGAACGAACCTGGAATTATGAACTATTGCTTGGTGTCTGTTAAAGTGAACATACATTATTACGTACTGTCTTTCCTTAGTCTCTACATCTTATAATGGGAGGAGGTCCGGCGGGCCCAGCTGGCACGGGCAAAACTGAGACTACTAAGGATTTGGGAAGAGCATTGGGTATCATGGTCTATGTGTTCAATTGTTCCGAGCAAATGGATTATCAGGTACGGCTATATTGTGGTATGTGTAGTAGTTTATTATTGTATGACTTAAAAAAGAGGAGGTTCTCAGTTCATCGGAATCTTGCTCCCTGATTACTCGAAGATGCGTGGACCGATGTGAAAAAATATTTTGAAAGGGTAGGTTTCACAAGTGGTCCGGTAGCCTCCAAATCAGGATATTATAGTGGGGTCCTGGAGAACACGAGGAGATATTTTTTGCGATTTTGTCATTTTTTAAAGGGACTCTTGCATTTGCTTTAGGAAAACACAATTTGTAGTGATATTGACAAAAAAACTGACACAAATAAAAATGGACAGACTGAAAAATTACTGACTTTAAAACACTACAGCACTAAAAACAGACAATATGGGTTTAATATTTTAGAAATGTAATTTGGAGCTTGGAGGAAAGTTGCAGGACTACGAGCATACATTTTGGGCACCGACTCCAAATTATATTTCTCCAACAACTACATTGAATATATTTGTTTCAATTATTTCTCGGTCATATTTGTTTCAATTATTTCTCGGTTTGGTGCTAAAGTATTATAAAGTCAGTTTTTTTTTTAAGAGTCCTAAACTATCCCCCTAGACCCAGAAGTAGACTAAAAATTACCTTACAAAGCAAAAATATTTACCACTGGGGGCCTTCGTACATTTGTACAACAAGGCCTTGGTCTGGGCCTATTACCATAGCATAGGGTATCCTAGTTAGGGACCAGGCTAAGTGATTGTGTTGTGATTGTGTTCAAAAGTTATTAGTATAACTTATCATACATTTAACCCAATTTATTTATTTCAGTCTTGCGGCAATATCTACAAAGGATTGGCTCAGACTGGTGCCTGGGGATGTTTTGATGAGTTCAACCGCATTTCTGTTGAAGTTTTGTCGGTCGTTGCTGTTCAAGTAAAATCTGTACAAGACGCTATACGGTAAAGTGTCTTCACAGATACCCCTTGACGTTTATATGGTTTAGTTAAAGCTTTTATTTAAATCGTTGTATCCTTATCATGGAAGAACATAGGAAAATATTTTTAAAGGTCTTAACTTTCACTTACTAGTAAAAGATCGTACTTTGTTACTTTTATCAGATCCACATTTTCTTTACAGAGATAAGAAAGAGCAGTTTAACTTCATGGGTGAAATAATAGCCCTCGTTCCATCAGTCGGGATCTTTATAACCATGAACCCTGGGTATGCGGGACGTACTGAGCTTCCGGAGAATCTAAAAGCGCTTTTCCGCCCTTGCGCGATGGTCGTTCCTGACTTTGAGCTGATCTGCGAGATTATGCTTGTTGCTGAAGGGTTTCAAGAGGCAAGAATATTGGCAAGGAAGTTTATTACCCTTTACACGCTGTGCAAAGAGTTGCTGTCCAAACAGGATCACTATGATTGGGGATTGAGAGCGATTAAGTCAGTGCTGGTGGTAGCTGGATCTTTGAAGGTAAGATACGTACGACAGAGCCACCTTATTGTACTGAGATTAAATCTCATACTCGCTGAAAGGTTGTGACTTTGTGAGTTATTTGCTGTCTTGATTATTGAATAGAATCATTTCAATATGTCTTAAGTCCGGGTTTTTTTGTATGGACTTTATAATGCCCTACCTCCCCACCGCAGCTGATAATCAAGTTCAAGTCAATGACTTAAGAATTTGCTACCTTAATACTTTTTTGTCATAAACTTTAGCGTGGTGACCCAGGAAGACCAGAAGAAGAAGTCTTAATGAGGGCTCTCCGTGATTTCAATATACCTAAGATTGTAACTGATGATATGCCTGTCTTCATGGGCCTTATTGGAGATCTGTTTCCGGCTTTAGAAGTCCCTAGAAAACGTGACTTGGAATTCGAGAGAACCGTCAAACAGGCTGCTATGGATTTGATGCTACAACCTGAAGACAACTTCATACTAAAGGTTGTACAGTTGGAAGAATTACTTGAGGTACGCCATTCTATATTCATAATTGGGAATGCAGGTACTGGCAAGACTCAAGTGTGGAAATCCCTTTTCAAAACATATCAGAATCTCCGCAAGAAACCAATATTTAACGATTTGAACCCTAAAGCAGTCACCAATGATGAGCTCTTCGGCATAATTAATCCAGCTACCAGAGAATGGAAAGATGGACTATTCTCCGTAATCATGAGAGATCAAGCAAATATTGTTGGCGAAAATCCCAAATGGATAGTCCTAGATGGTGACATAGATCCTATGTGGATAGAGTCTTTGAATACGGTAATGGACGACAACAAAATATTGACCCTGGCTAGTAATGAGAGGATAGCGCTTACGCCTACAATGCGGCTTATGTTTGAGATCTCAAACCTTCGTACCGCAACTCCAGCTACAGTTTCTCGGGCTGGCATCCTTTATATCAATCCTCAAGATTTAGGATGGAATCCGTAAGTACTTAAAATTGTTTATCTTTTCCTCGTTAAGTACTAACAACTACCAACTCTTTTCATTTTTCTACACTGTTATCTATTTCAGATACGTGACGAGCTGGATAGAAACACGGAAAATACCATCAGAGAAGTCGAACCTTGTGATGCTCTTCGACAAATATATTCCACCGTGTCTAGAGACCGTACGAACAAGGTTCAAGAAAATAACGCCTATTGCAGAAATGGCTCATATTCAAATGCTGTGCCATTTACTGAATTGTCTATTGGTGCCAGAGAATACTCCTCCCGAATGCCCTAAGGAATGGTACGACATGTACTTCGTGTTCGCCTGCGTCTGGGCGTTTGGATCGGCGATGTTTCAGGATACCGCTATTGATTACCGAGTCGGTGAGATATTTCGATGTTTTTTGGTAATATTATTGCGGTATGGCTGCAATAATCCATAAACGAATCTGAATATTGCCAAGTAGTTGCGACTTCAGCGTAGGTAGTTGCTCAGTCGAGTTTTAGATCAATGTGTAGTAGAAGTAGGTAAATAAAGATTGGAACGACTGGAGTCATTTGTTTCTAGTTAAAGTCACGTCTATTTTATTTTTAACCTTTGGGTACCTCTCGCTCGAATACTCAATAAATCTTATGGAAAAAAATCCATAATTCTATAAATCTATGGATATACCTATGGACTTAACCCAAAAGTAATTAATTTTGTAGAGTTTACGAAATGGTGGACAAATGAGTTCAAGAATATCAAGTTTCCCGCAGGCGGGACAGTCTTTGATTATTACATTGACACTGAAACAAAACAATTCACACCCTGGACTGAGAAGGTTCCTAAATTTGAGTTGGACCCTGACATTCCATTGCAGGTAAGTTTAAATAAATATTATTTCTTCTTCTCTTCTACTATAAAGTGTTCTATCTGTAAAATGTTTTTCAGGCTGTGTTGGTACCAACTGCAGACACTATAAAGATTAGATTATTCTTAGATTTGCTAATGAAAAACAAACACCCAGTAATGTTAGTTGGAGGCGCTGGATGTGGCAAGACTGTATTGGTGAATGAAAAGCTACAAAGGTATATTTTTTTACATTTTTTTCTACATTTCATGATCAGACAAGAATTTAGCCTGTAATTTGTTCCAGTCTCCCAGAGAACTACGCCATTCAATCAGTGCCTTTCAACTTCTACACAACCTCAGAGATGCTACAAAAACTATTAGAAAAACCTTTGGAGAAGAAAGCCGGTCGGAATTACGGTCCTCCTGGAAATAAGACTCTTATCTATTTCATCGATGATATGAATATGCCAGAAGTAGATGCTTATGGGACCGTTCAACCTCACACTGTAATCAGGCAGCACATGGACTACACCCATTGGTATGATCGAACAAAACTCACCCTTAAAGACATACACAATACGCAGTATGTATCCTGCATGAATCCAACATCTGGTAGCTTTACAATAAACCCGAGATTGCAACGACACTTCTGCGTATTCGCGATCAATTTTCCGAATTCTGAGTCACTGAATAATATCTATCATTCCATCTTGAATCAGCATTTGACCAATCCAGAGTTAAAGATTAATCCTCACGTGATGAAGTTATCAAGTAAGTTAAAGTTTTACGTATTTATTATTTAATTAAAATGCTTAATTTTTATATAACTATCACATTTCATATTTTCAAAAAAAAATTAAATTAATTGTGTATATTTCGTTATTTCAGCAAACGTAGTAGCAGCCTCAATAGCACTACATAATAAAGTATCACAAATATTTCTGCCAACCGCTATCAAGTTCCATTACATCTTTAACTTACGAGACTTGTCGAATATGTTCCAGGTAGAAACCAATTATTGTTTTTAAATATTTACGCATCTTCCTATTTAGTTCCTTTTTTCGAACTGTTCACTTTTCCGTGCATAACTATTTTACTCTACATACATTAGGAGTCTTTTTACATCTTATTTTTTTTTAGGGTCTTCTATTCAGTACCAACGAATGTATTGAAAACCCATCGGATATAATTCGCTTATGGCTGCACGAGACGCACAGGGTTTACGGCGATAAACTGACCGAAGAGAAGGATATCGATGCCTTCTTGAAGATGCAGGTCGATCTCTGTAAGAAGAACTTCGAGGTGAGGATCTAACTATAGTAATAGGAGAGTTTACTATATAAATAGAAAATGTTTCAGCTAACAAAACCTCGCATCACGTATGATCAGGCTTTGAAGTGATAAGCATACACCTTGAAACATGATCACTGAGGAATCGTAGTCTTCGGGACGTATCGGGAGTCTTTGGCCACGGCAGTTAGTAATGAATGAGAACGAGAACAAGATTTTTCTCGAAATGTAGAAAAATCTTGAAATTGCAGATTTTAATCCTCTTGTAGATCATCACCTTTTAATTGTAAAACTGTTTCCATAGGATATCGACGAAGGCGTAGTGTTTGAACGCCCGAACATCTTCTGCCATTTCGCGGGCGGTATCGGCGAGCCTAAGTATATGCCGGTGACAACTTGGGAGCAGCTGAATAAGCTATTAACGGAAGCCATGGCCAGCTACAACGACCTGATTGCTGCCATGAATCTAGTGCTGTTTGAAGACGCTATGATGCATATTTGCAGGTAGGTGTGCTTTTCATAGTGAGTTAGTAAAATGATAAGATTGTTGAATTGAACATAGATAGTAAGAAATATGGATTGCAGAATATTGTCAATTTTTTACGGCAGCAAGACGGCACCAGAAATAATTATACGTCCTTATTTAGCGCTAGTTAAGAGCATACTTCATTTCGATGTCCAATCCATTGATTTTTTTGTCCGATCCTCAAAGGATAGAAAATGTTTTTAGATATCGTTGGAGCACCACTGAACTAATGTAGGATTGTACCAAGTGTTGGTTGTCATTTGCAGAATAAATCGTATTCTAGAAAGTCCTAGAGGAAGTGCTTTGCTGGTTGGTGTCGGGGGCTCTGGGAAACAGTCACTGTCCCGTCTGGCCGCTTTCATATCCAGCTTGGAGGTGTCCCAGATTCAGTTGAAGAAAGGATATGGCGTTACTGATCTCAAGGTGCGATTATTTGACGTCACACTTTTATGAACTTGGGTTTGCCTAGCAAACTCCTAGCCTAACAGCCTCTTTAAAACAATGTAAAAAGACCTGAGTTGAACAGTGAACAGATAAATAAAATTCGCTTGCCATGACCGGTAGTATAGTGTGCAGGTGTTCGTTCATTCCGTCCCTTTCCATTCGTTTTTTCTCGCCAGTCTATCTCATATACCAATGTTTTTTTTTCAGAAAGAACTTTCTGGGCTTTATATCAAGACAGGCCTCAAGAATGTTGGCATAATGTTCCTGATGACGGATGCTCAGGTGGCTAACGAACAGTTTTTGGTTCTCATCAACGACTTGTTGGCTTCCGGTGAGGTCTCCGACCTGTTCCCTGACGATGAAGTCGAGCAGATAATTGCTGGTGTCAGGAATGAGGTGGGTTTCGTCATCTCATAGTTCTGTTCGTGACTAGATAACTTACGAAATATTTATCACGTAATTTCAGTATACAAAAAAGAATATTCTATCTATCTATTTGTCTACCTTCCATAAAATCTGACTGTTCCCAAAATAGTGTGGATAACCAACACTCACTGATTAAAATTCTCCGTACAAATACTTCACCAAGTGTATAGGTACTCTACGAACTGGAAAATGTAGCGTAGGACGCCTCACTAGCTAGCTACGCCGACGAGCTGAGGCAGATTACTGGCATGAAGATGGCAGAAGACAGAAAGAAGTGGCGGGCCTTGGGGGGAGGGGGCTAGGTCTTAGACGACCGACGCGCACGGTTTTCACTAGTTGGATGCCTGTCGGCAGGCAGAAAATATTATTTGCGCTCGAAAACCGTGCGCGTCGGTTTGATAAGGCGCGGCAAATGAATTCTGATGTGTTGATCTCTGATATTCGTCGCTCAGGTGAAAGGTGCTGGACTACCAGATACCAGAGAAGTCTGCTGGAAATTCTTCATAGACCGAGTCCGCAAGCAACTCAAGGTGGTCCTCTGCTTCTCGCCGGTCGGTTCTACGCTCCGAGTGAGATCTAGAAAGTTCCCAGCCCTGATCAACTGCACTTCCATAAACTGGTTCCACGAGTGGCCGCAGGAAGCGCTGGTGTCTGTCTCGATGAGGTTCTTGGAAGAACTTCTAGTGTTGCCGGTATGTTTTAATGATAATTTATTAAATTGACGGCAAGCAGTGGTTGCTAAAGAGCCTGAAAAATCTCTGCCCGTCTCAATAGACGATTGATTCAATAATCACTCATCATGTCTACCACTGTATTATTTTTTACGTGCAATAAACGTAGTAGTACTTGATATAATTATTGTTCAACTAACGAGACGGAAGACTAGATTATATTATTATATTGCATTTTTTTTAACTAAAACTTTCGTAAGCATTCATTCCCTATTTCAACGACTTATCAACTGTTTGTGGACAATTAGGAAAAATCTGACTAAAATTGAATGTAGAACACATGATTTTCTTTTGCGTGGACCCACCAGTTTCGTGGCATTTCCATATCAGGGATTGGATTCAATATGTTCTTAATACACTACTGTTCAATGAGACAAGTGTTTTCATGGTATTGCTTGTGCTTCTTTTTTTTCTTAGCCTCTATTATTGCCTCTGGTGCAAAAGCTCTCCCCAGTTTAGTCCAGAGTTTTCGGTCTTGGACCATCTCAGACCACTCCGGCAGAGGCTGGTCGAGATCCTCTCTCTATCGGCATCTAGGCCGACCTTGACTTCCGTCCTGTGGACCCACTCGGTGGTGAGTCTTGCACTGCACACCTATCCGGTTGCATTCCACTGACATGAACAGCCCAGCTTCACTTTGAATTTCGCCGTCTGAACGTTCAAGTCCGCCTCTTTATTACACTAACTTCTATTTTTGATCCTATTTCAAGAAGTGTGTGTTTTTCCAGATCGCCCTCCGAGACTCCGTATCCCGGTTCATGGCTTACGTCCACACGTCGGTGAACACCATATCCAAGTCGTACTTAGCCAATGAGCGACGGTATAACTACACCACGCCCAAGAGCTACCTCGAGCAAATCAGCCTGTACTCCAAACTTGTCAACAATAAGACTGACGATTTGCGAGCTAAGATTGTGAGGTAGGTTATGTTGATAGTGTGACGCCCTACTTAGATAACAATTGCGCTTTAAAACTTAATATTTCTCAAATGGAAACCTAAATCAATAAATGGTCTTTCTAGACCGGTTGGCAAACTTTTTTAACTAACTTTTTCAAACTTTTTTGAGTGCCAGAATTATAGAAAGCTAGCGGCTACGTTAGCTTCAGTTATAGGTTATGCATCTACTGGTCTACTAAGCAGAATCTACATTATACTTCTCGACTGTCAAATCGTAGTTATAGTGGGGCATATACTGCCAGAATTATAGAAAGCTAGCGGCTACGTTAGCTTCAGTTATAGGTTATGCATCTACTGGTCTACTAAGCAGAATCTACATTATACTTCTCGACTGTCAAATCGTAGTTATAGTGGGGCATATACTATCCATGTCGATGGAGCGTCGGCGGCCCGGATTAAATACTTTCGTGGGCCGGAGTTGGCCCGCGGGCCGTACTTTGCCCATCACTGTTCTTGACCCACCCCAATTGTTGCATCCTAAAGTTAAGTGTAGGGGAGGTACTTAGGAGGCCCAATAAATTTTTTTCAACATTTTATGCTACAGTTTTGTTGGCGTGAATTTGTATGTCCATGCCAAAGTTTTCTAGTACTGATCTCGACAGACGGACGAACTTGGCGAAACTATAAGGGTTCCTGACGACTACAGAACCCTACAAAAACTCCGTGAGCGAATAAAAAAAATTAATAATATTTTTAGGTTAGAAAACGGCCTTGAGAAACTGCGCAGCACGGCATCCCAAGTGGACGAGCTGAAAGTCAAGTTGGCAGTCCAGGAGATAGAACTGCAACAAAAGAATGAGGCAGCCGACCGGCTCATTGAGAGAGTCGGTGTCGAGACTGCCAAGGTGCAGAGCGAGAAAGGACTGGGTAAGTTTGTGGAACACCCCAGTACACCTAAGTGTGAATGCGCACCGAAAATAATTGTAGCATTCTTTGTATGAATTCGCTCGCCAACCCCCGGTGCATTCGCTGAATGTACACAGGTTATCCTTGTTTGGGACCAAGGCGAGTGATTGTGCCGTGTAGAAGTTATTAATATTTATTTGTCGACCCCCAGCCGACGAAGAAGAAGAGAAGGTCGCCGTCATCGCCGAAGAGGTCTCCAAAAAGCAGAAGGACTGCGAAGAGGACCTCATAAAGGCTGAACCGGCGCTAGTGGCCGCCCAAGAGGCTCTAAACACGCTCAACAAAGCTAACCTGACTGAGTTGAAGTCTTTCGGCTCTCCGCCAGGTGTCGTGACCAACGTCACTGCGGCCGTTATGGTGTTGCTAGCGCCTTCCGGAAAGATACCGAAGGATCGCAGCTGGAAGGCTGCCAAGGTGAGACCGAAATAGAGAAATAGAGTGGATAGGCTAATCACACCGAAACATTGTAATATTATCTCAACCGAGTTGAACTAAGAGTCGAACTGACCTATGAGCCAGGTTTAAACATTTATTTACTGCGGTCGTGAGTTTTGTTGTTTGCACCTTCCGGGAAGATACCGATAGATTGCACCTGGAAGGTTGACAAGGCGAATAAGAAATCGCCTAATCGAATAAAGGCTCCGGAAATTGCAGTTTAAATGCTAAAATTATTAGAATAACTAAAATGAGTTGAGCTATGTTGAGTTGGACTGAGCTTTGCTGAGCCGGTTTGCGATGAGGCGATTTAACCATAACCTAAGTAACATCTTGAGTATCAGTAAAGTTAGTTGTATAATTTCAATGTCTTTTTCAGATTACCATGGCGAAAGTGGACATGTTCCTCGAAGCTCTTATTAACTACGACAAGGAAAACATTCATCCAGACGTCATAAAGGCTATCCAACCCTATTTGAAGGATGCAGAGTTTGAGCCAGGTTAAACTTCTTTTGGACAGACGATCTCATCCAAGTGGCAGGGAGACGCTGGATGCAAGCCGCTTTCAACCGGTCTTTTTGGAAATCCATGGAGGAGGCCTATGTCCAGCAGTGGACTTCTTGTGGCTGAGTGATGATGATGAAAACTTCTTTTATCATCAGCCCACCTCTGCTCACTGGTGGGTTTAGGCCTTTCCATCATCACGCCATCTGTCACGGTCTTTCGTCATCCGCAATCCGCATCCATGGGTCATCTTCCGATTTGGCCACACTGTCAGACCATTGGTCTAATATCTGAGCGCTGTTTAGTTCTCGGTCACTCCGTTATTACCCTTAGTCCATGGAATTGGTACAGTTTGGTTTGCATCAAATGGGGTAGTTCTGATTGTTTTATATGTTGTATATAATGAGGTGGTAATGACAATTGTAATTTTTCGACCTCGAAAACCCTCCGGAACATTGTAAAATACATGAAAAACCATACAATTTTTGATCATTTTTCAATTTTTGCCATTTTTTCCCACCTAGGACCTGTTTTACGGTAGAAGTCACTAAAATTATTTTAAAGTAGACTAAATTTGCAACAAAATGAGTATAGTTGGGTCTTAATAAACTGAATAGTTTCAAAGATACAGCTGCTCAAATGTTTGCAAAATTTCCAAATAAATTTTTTTTCGTGTTTTTACAAGTTCTCGTCAATGTGGTCAATTATTGATCTATTTCACGGCATAAATTCATATACGTTATTAAAGAAAACAATTTTTTCAACAAAACGAGACCAATTTGGTCTATTAAGATCTGATAGTTCCCTAGCTACAGCTATTCAAAGTTGCTGAGGTGAGTAAACAAAATGAAATACGACTTATGAAATAAGCATTTTAATTTATAAAAATAAATAATTGTGTACAGTATAAAAATTTAAAGACTGTGTTATACATTTTATCTTTGCATGTGGCGGTTGAAGTTGAGGTCGTCACAGGAGTTTTATTATTAGATTTTCTTGCACCGCTTTGATGGACTAGGCTGATCCTGTAAATCTACAGTACACCTTTTGGGAGCTTGCTTCGGTAGCATTTCGTCATCGACCAGCTTAGGCAGGTCGAAATCTTCATCTGATGGTAGGTTCGTCAATGTCATTACACATCAAGTCTGGTTTGTTATGCATCTTCATCTGATGGTGGGTCATCGATGGTAGGTTCGTTTTGGGAGCTTGCTTCGGTAGCATTTCGTCATCGACCAGCTTAGGCAGGTCGAAATCTTCATCTGATGGTAGGTTCGTCAATGTCATTACACATCAAGTCTGGTTTGTTATGCAAATGTAATGTAAGAATAAGTCAAATATAACTACGGCAAAGTATTATGGTTTTGTTTTTTTTTGTTATTATAAATAATTATATACCCTATACTATATAATAAAAAGAACACCTTTAGTAGAAAAATATTTTTGACAGACACCCTAAACTCTAAATTGTCTTATTTAAGAAATTTTCCAAACATTTGAACAGCTGTATCTTTGAAATTATTCAGTTTATTAAGACCGAACTCATTTTGTTGTAAATTTAGTCTACTTTAAAAGAATGTTAGTGACTTCTACCGTAAAACAGGTCCTTGGTGGTAAAAAATGGCAAAAATTGAAAAATTATCAAAAAATTTATGGTTTTTCATGAATTTTACAATGTTCCGGAGGGATTTCGAGGTCGAAAAATTATATTTGTCACTACCACCTCATTGCATACAACATATAAATAACTACCCGATTTGATGCAAGTGAAGACCCCTTTTATGGTACGATTTCCATGGATTACCTGGTCCCCCTGAGGAAATAAACTTCATTGAGATCTAAATAAAAATGTACTAAATGTGCACAAAATGTTGCCTACACCAACAGTCGACAATTGCTCAATTTTGTACTTAGTGTGCATTGTTTTCAAAGTCTTCAAGATCATGTAAAATTTATATCTATTTCCAGAGTTCGTAAAGTCAAAATCGGCTGCGGCGGCTGGTCTCTGTGCTTGGGTCATTAACATCATCAAGTTTTACGAAGTATTCTGCGACGTGGAACCTAAACGGAAGGCCTTGGCAGCTGCTAACGCTGAGTTGGCTGCTGCTACGGAGAAACTCAAGTCTATAAAGGCTAAAGTCGCTGTAAGTATCATCTTTTTATCACACTGCCCGCGAAGGTCACTTCTGGATTTATACGATTCTCTCTTATGTTGTCATCTCCTCTACCAAACCACAACAGGAGATTCTCTGCCGATTCAAACGTCGCGGCTGCTTAGTTTGACGACGTTAAACTACCGTATTTTTATGGTTGATATTTCTAGGCTGTTCTGTATGCTCACACAGCCGATGTCCAAATCATCGAGTACCTAAAATCTCATTCTTCTATGACTAGTAGATAGGTGCCCGTTTAAAATCTACCAGTAGAGAGCGAGATCCGTGTCTTTTTACGTGCAAAGAAAAAATACCTGTAAACAGGGTATTTCATTTGCAATTACCCCGTTTACAGGACATTTTAAATTTTATTCACGGACCACAAATTTTTGCTCAATAACCACCACCCCTGATCTGATCGGGATCGTGATCAGTCAAGGTCGTGACAAGTGGCAGTCCCTGGTTTCCCTCTGGGATCCAGGTGATGCCAGGTGTAAGTTTATGCATGTAAATACCTCCCTATAACAGTCTCTAGAGGAGCAACTGGCAACGCTGACGGCAGACTTCGAGAAGGCGACCTCGGAGAAGTTAAAGTGCCAGAAAGAAGCGGACGCTACAAACAGGACTATCCAACTTGCCAATAGACTGGTCAACGGACTTGCTAGTGAGAACGTGCGCTGGGCTGAGGCTGTTTCTAAGTAAGCAAAAGAGAAAATCTTAGAATATAATGAGTTTATTACCATCAAACTTGATATTAATAAGCCTTGAGTGACATAACGAATAAAGTTGGACATTTAAAAAACTGATTGAAACAACTAACCATGCGAACAAAATCCTGTAGAATTCCTATCGATTTAATCCTCAATTGCTTGATTACAGCAAATGTCAGGTATCCGCCAAGATTTGGGACACATTTGGACTTGGTAATTTCCTAAAAGTTTTCCGGAATATCACTACTGGAATCGCTTTTCCTGGCTGTTTTAGCTTGTGGCTTTCAAGCAATTCAATCCAATAAATCTATCCTTAGTGTAAAGAATTGTTTTCTAGTACGAGTATTACTAATATACTTTATAGAAACGTTAAAGTGAGTGACCTTGATGTGGGGACCATCTTTTCAGTTTCATGCAGCAGAGTACTACTCTACCTGGGGACGTGTTACTGGTTTGCGCTTTCATATCTTACGTCGGTTGCTTCACCAAGCAATACAGGCTGGATCTGATGCATAAAAACTGGCTGGTTTTCATGAAGACTTTGGAGGCAAGTAGCTTTTTCATCATCATCTTATTAAAAACGGCATGTGGAGAAAGATATTAAATTAATAGTCGAAGATTATATTACAATTATAGCAACGTAAAGTAACAACCATTCAAAGCCTTCCGTGATAAAAGCTGTACGTACCACTGTTTAAAAATTTCAACAAAAACAGCATGATTAACATCAGCATCAGAAATAAATTTATTTTGTATAGGTACAATGTACATATGTATCTACCAAAATAATACATTTGTGTGACGATGAGCCCTGCGGCTTTGAAGATTGAGCTTTAGATTTTAAATAACGTCCGCACAACGTAATCACGACATCTGGTCTCAAATTCGGATACCCTCTGATATGGTAACCAGTCAAGTGCATAGATTATACTTGGAAAGTGAACATTTTATTGCACAGCCAGAATTTAAGTTTTAATTGCCTTTTCAGCCACCGATACCGATAACCGAGGGCTTAGATCCCCTCACGATGTTGACCGATGATACAACGATAGCGGTGTGGCAGAATGAAGGCTTGCCGTCTGACCGGATGAGCACGGAGAATGCAACAATACTGTCCAACTCCGTCCGGTGGCCACTCATGATTGACCCGCAGGTAAGACCAGGTTATGAGGTGAGGGAGCGTTGGAAATGGTTTATTCCCGAAATACAGGCGCACATCTACTCTGTTTACTACGTCTGTTTTTTCATTCAATGCAAAAAAAAATATTGTCACGTTGACATCTCCATACAATTCTTAGGCTGTCAATGTCTGAATGTTGCTAGTACGTAAAAACCAAATAACCCCATTTTACTTCCAAGTTAAATTGTGTATGCTACGCAGGTGTGTTTTTTAGACTTTGCTCTTACGAGTAATTCAATTTTTATGTCTTTGATGTGATAAGGATTTTGGTCACATGAGTCTTCTATTCACGGTAAAAAAATTCTACCGAGTTAACCTATAGCTTTAACACTGCGTTATTTTTTTTGCATCGAAATAAAAAACGGACTGTAGTTTAGAAGACAGAGTCAATTTCTGTAACTCATTACAACCACCACAGGAATTGTATATTCCCGATGTACCTTATTTTTATTTACATAGTAATATGGTGTGGTAAGAGATAAACATTTAATTTCATTTAATTTTATTGTCTGGAGGAAAGTCATAACCTCCTTAGTTCTGACCTCGAATTTTTTTCTTTTGTTATTCTTTTTAGGCTTTCCCTTTTTTTTTTGAAGGTCAGGAATTAGGAGGATAATTATGGTATTTTTCCAATGTGAAGCTCAAAAGCCGTAGCGAAGATGGAAAAAAAATATATAACCTTTGTAGACTCTTTGTAAATTCATTATTTTGTACATATGCACATAGATAAACTCACGCCTTCCAGAATGGTAGATCGGGGTTTTGCCACATGCCACGGTCCTGAGACCCTCTTTCGCTTCATCAACGATCATTAGTTTTTGGAAATTTGCACCTTGCTAAAAAATATCATCAAAATAATCTTCGTTCACGCCACATAGTTATTCTTCAGGATTATTTTTCTTTATCTGATTAGTTATGTTTATGGTTTTAGTTACAAGGTGTAAAATGGATAAAACAAAAGTACGGCGACAATTTGGTCGTAATAAGGCTCGGCCAGAAGGGCTACCTTGAGAATATAGAGAAAGCCATCATCAAAGGCGATACGGTGGTGTTCGAAAATATTGGAGAGACTGTTGATCCTGTACTGGACCCATTACTTGGAAGGAACTTAATCAAGAAAGGAAGGTAAGAGCAAAAATAAAAATAAATATATCATTTTTGAAATTAACGAAAGTTTGAAGGGTAATAGTATTAGTTAAGTTAGTATTAACATGAGGCGATAATAGTATTGTGTCATGTAATAAAAGCTTTCACAGTAACTTGTCCATCCACTTTCATTGACTACTGCGGACATAGGTCAACATTAACATTATTGTTGTTAATGTTAACTGTCGCCAGTAACATAACTGAGTAGAGTACCCACGTGTGAAGGTTGATGGTCGACTGTTCCTCCTTTAGTGTACCTTAGTGTCATTTCCTTGACTTTTCCTTGTCTTCTTTCATTACTTCTTTCTTGTCCTTTTCTTCACTGGAACCACATTTTCAAGATGGCGCCACTACAGGTAGCTATTTTGAAATATCAACATGTTTCTTATTGTATAAAATTACAGAGCAATAAAAATAGGCGATAAAGAGATCGAGTACAGCCCAAACTTCCGTCTCATCTTACACACGAAACTAGCCAATCCCCACTACAAGCCTGAAATGCAGGCCCAGACCACCCTAGTCAACTTCACTGTAACCAGAGATGGGTTAGAAGACCAGCTGTTGGCTGAAGTGGTCAAAGCTGAACGGCCTGACCTAGAGGAGCTGAAAGCGGAGTTGACGAAACAGCAGAACCAGTTTAAAATACAACTGAAGAGTTTGGAGGACGATCTGCTGTCACGTCTGTCGTCTGCCGGTGAAAATATTCTTGGTGACACAGCGTTGGTCGAGAATCTAGAGACCACTAAGAAGACAGCTGCTGATATTGAGAGAAAGGTAAAGTTTTCTTCGACCAATAATGCTGCGTCTAAATTGTCGGTTGGCTCACCCATTGAAAATTGATAATGGTCTCAGTTTGGGCGTTTATAAAAGGATAAGTGAAAATGTTTTTGCTGTTATATTGTGATGAAGTGAAACTATTCTCCAACAAGATGTCGCCGTTTCTGGTTCCCATGAGACAGATTATCCTAGGGTGAGGCCAAAAGCAATGTATGTGCGTGCCTGTATGTAAATAATTTATGTTTAAGATAACATATAACCGTATATAACAAGCAACACTTAAAGAAGATGTCATTATATCACAGTACTTTCTTGACCGAAAATCTGACTTATTAGGATCTTAATTCGTCCGTATTTTTCGTATGTATCTTTGTATGTATTGTTTGCCGAATTTACTAAATTTGGTCAAGACAATTTTTTATGAGATCAGATGAAGTCATCGAACGGTTATTTTTAGGGCTCGTTTTTTTGTTAAGACAGTATTATCTGTTAACCAGAATACAATTTCATATTGTCTCCTTATATTTTAGGTAGCTGAAGCGAAAATAACATCGCATCAAATCGACCAAGCGCGAGAGTTCTATCGTCCAGCTGCAGCTAGAGCGTCTCTCTTGTATTTCATTTTGAACGACTTGAATACTATCAATCCTATTTACCAGTTTTCACTCAAGGTAAGCTCATCGTGAATGTCTAATTAATGTTGATGAAGCGAAAGTGATCTATCAGGATCGTGCTGCCTAATCCTCTCGGGTGTAGGCGTGAGTTTATGTTATATTGTTTTTGTGAGCGCATCATGTATTGTTTAGAAATAGGTACAGTGGACAGCACGTCAACCATCACATTTTAATTGCAAAGTCGCCCGTAATGCAACGGAGTAGAGGGCATAGGTGTATAGGATGATGTGCTGTCGACTGTACCTATATATGTAGGTAGTTATTAAGCCCATATTCTTTCTCTCTCTCTCTCTCTGAGATAGAGAAGGCCTCTGAAGTATATAGGCTAAATAAAAGAAAAACGTCTGGAAAGAATGAAAGTGTATGTCCGAACGAGTAAATTTCGACTATAGTCTGAGCTTTAACTATTTGAAGCATTTTTTTGGCTGTCTATAACACAATCAGAGTGATTACCGGAGTACTTAGTGGACATTCCAAATTAGCTTAAAAGGAATTGTGTATGAAATATAACTTATTTCATACACGAAAATTTGAATTCCATTTAATTAAAACGGCCCGAAACTCGAAATGTAAAGATTAATCAGCTGTAAATAATTTCTTTCACAGGCGTTCAGCGTAGTGTTCCAAAAGGCGATATCCAAAGCTGAACCCGCCGAGGAAGTCAGCCAGAGGATTAAGAACCTTATTGACTGCATCAGCTACTCTGTCTTCCAATATACGTCGAGGGGTCTTTTTGAGTGCGACAAACTTATCTTTGCTTCGCAGATGACTTTCCAAGTAAGTATTGGCTTCTAAATTTAAAGAAATTGGGTTCTTACTTTGTCTTACGCCTGAGTGGCGTAAAATGGGAGATGCCTATGTCCAGCAATAGACAAGCGTAGGCCGATCATGGCACGAGCTCATTTCGTTCTAAAGCTCTTCTTTAACAGGAATCAAAGATTCCTGATGGGTAGTTTAGACATGTAGGTACGCCAATACCTATTAACTAACATTTTGTACTACACCATCTCCCAATTACTTGAGCTGATGGACGCATGTTACGTCTGCCAGCTCGTGATTTCCGTTTTCACACGAGAAAATAAGTCCCTTTCCACATTGAGGACGAGCATTACTTTAAGCAAATATGACTGACACTGTACTCACTACCACTGATCTTAAGCTTTCAGTCTAGTCTGAAAAATACTATAACCCTTAATTCAAGGTCCTCCTGATGAACGAAGAGATATCTCCAGCCGAGCTGGACTTTTTCCTACGTTTTCCCATCAAGCCACACGTGACCAGTCCAGTGGATTTCCTCTCCAATACAAGTTGGGGTGGCATCTGCTCCCTAGCTACGAAGGACGAGTTCAGGAACCTGGACCGCGACATAGAGACCTCGCCGAAACGATGGAAGAAGATTGTGGAGATCGAATGCCCGGAAAGGGAGAAGTTTCCGCAGGTAAGTGTTTGGGTCAGGAGAGTGTTTAGAAGTCACAATGCACACTAAATGTCAAGCATATAATTTAATTGAATGGATAAGGACCAAGTAATATAATTCTGGTAGTTATGGGGCATTTTAAAAATGATACTTTAATCAATTGCGTTAAGACCTTAAAAATAAAAATTAAAAGCTATTGTTTTGGCGTACCGATCGGTCCACAAAAAAGTCTACAGGTTAATCCGTGCCTGTCTTTTGGGGCAGTATATAGAGAACGAGCGATTCACGATTCAATGAATCGGTCGTAGCCCCGGCTGTCTGAGTGATTTTAAACGATCACGAAGGTTAAGCAATATAGGGTGCGTCCAGTGCATGGATGGGTGACCGTTCTGACTAACGCTAGTGGCATTTTTCTGAGCGGTTCCGTGCTTCGCAAGGCACGTTAAGAAGTTGGTGCCGGCTGCCGTCGATAGATTGCAGTCGTTAAGCTAAGTCGGAGGCCCGAGGGCGGCTTGAAAACTTCTGTCAGTAGACCAGCCAGTAGTCTTACAAGCCCCCACCAATTCGGACTAGGCCCCCGTGGTGGGGTATGGCCTATACCTTCCTCAGGGAAGAGACCCGTGCCCCTCGGTGGGGACATATTGGGTTGATGAAGAATTAATATAGAGAACAGGATTTGGTACTTGAAACGATCCTGACTAATCTTTTTCCCTTTTATTTTATAGTCCTGTATATTTTATTTGGGTGTTATTCAAATGGTTAGCATAGTATTGGTATTTTTGTGAGCAGAAAAATATAATATGTGAGCAGAAATAGCTAATTGATCAGCAACTCATGGCCCGCAAACATTTCAAAATCAATCAGCAATTTATGTCACTCTGGATGGCTGTAATTATTTTTGTACAGAATATTAATTACATAAGCCGCAATGAGCTGCTCCTGTTTAATAAAATTTTGGTGAGCACTCAGAGTGTAAGCAAAAAAATTCATTTTGTGCTGCATATATAAAGGTAGCAAAAATACTTTACTTGTCATGCGCAAAATGGATGCATTTCATACAAAGATTACTTAATTTATTTACTCCCTGAGTGGATGTGTTTGTTTGGGTATGTTTTATTATTTATAGAAGTGTAAATTAATATTTTTTTTATTCTTACAAAAAACTAGCTTTCGCCCTCGACTCCATCCGCGTGGACTTTAGTTCAAAATTTTGCGAACCCCGTTAACTCCTTTAAGTATTAAGTATTGCTCCGCCTACTTTTATTTTATTGTTATTTTTTGTTTTATTTATTTATTTGATCCATCAAGAGAAGTTACACTAAATCGTATATTATTATAATAGGTATATTTTTATTAATTTCATCCTTGCTTAATGTGCCTCCAATTACAGATAGATACCCGCATGCATAAATAACGAACATTGCCGATTTTTCAACAAAATCGCAATCTAATTAGTTATTTTGCTCACCATGTTTTAAATATGCATACCAATCAAATACACTGATTATAAACATGTTTTATCTGCTGATTAATCATGAAATCTTGCTGATCAAGTAGTCATTTTGCGGACTGAATGTTTATTATGCTGACTCTTATTATTGTAAGCTGCCTATTTATGATTTATTTTTTTACCATTATCAAAATTTGTTGCCGAACAAGGATTGCTGCCTGATTTTTTTTATTGCAAACAAAATCTTTGTATGCTGACCAAATTATTTAAGTGCTGTTTTTTGTGGCTGACCAAATTTTATAATTGCTCACCATTTTAATTACTTCTCATTTGATTTTACGCTGGCATATGGATGAAGTTAGGTTGGGTATTCATGCTCCGATTAACATTTCAGGAATGGAAAAACAAAACGGCCATTCAAAGGCTTTGTATGTTGCGAGCGTTGAGACCTGACCGAATGACTTACGCCGTAGCGTAAGTAAATTTTTTCATGACGCTTCACCCTTTCTACGAAAAAACTTCAGCTGAAGGGATGAGACTCTTGTGCCACCAGTTTCAATCGTATTAACTATTTTATAATTCTACCCAAGCGTTAGGCGTGTGTAGCAAGTGGCAAGTGTCTGTGTGGGAGTTTCAAATTCCTTTTATTATTTAAGTAACATACATTTTTAAACCAACAGCATCTGCCGACAAACTGCCAACGAACTTTGTAGTTATTATCATACGTAAACTCAAGCCCGTGTCTGCTACTTGCTACATGTTTTTTTTTTTTTTTTTCAATTTATTGGCACTCCCAACACGGTCTTCGTAACACAGTACCTTTTCCAGCACCTTCATCGAGGAGAAAATGGGCGCGAAGTACGTGGAGAACCGGACCGTGGAATTCTCCAAATCCTTCGAGGAGACAAGCCCATCCACGCCCATTTTCTTCATCTTGTCTCCCGGAGTGAATCCTCTGAAGGACGTGGAGGCTTTGGGCAAGGTCATGGGGTTCACGGCCGACAGTGGGAACTTCCACAACGTATCTCTTGGCCAGGGACAGGAAATTGTGGCAGAACAAGCCATGGATCAGTCGTTCCAGAACGGCCACTGGGTGGTGTTACAGGTAGAGTAAAAGAAGAAAATCTAAAAAAAAAATATTCATACCTACCTCAGCGCTGGAAATTGCCAATCGGCGATGGGAACGCGTGGTTGTTTAACCCTTACTTTCTCTGACGGACGAGATATTGATTCAATTCAACAATATCTATACAACTAGTATGGTGCTGGGTGCCACCAATGAAGTATTAAATTAGCATGGGTGTCGCGGCTGTTGCTTTAATTGTCAAATTCGATCATCTTAGCGCCACAAAAGGCGTGACTCGTGCCGTCATACAACTCATGCTGGAGTTTCACTAGAATCTCTCTTAGAAGAGAGGTTTTTTTATAGAGTAACTAGCTGACCCGGCAAACGTTGTTAGGTATCCAAATCTTTTTTTCTTTCTTTTCTTTCTTTCTTTCTAATACCTATTCACAGGCCTACCACACATACCTACACAAAAAAACATAAAAATCGGTGAAACCGCTTCTTTTGTTCGAACTCGATAATTTTATACGTTAGACGAAGAGTTGTTTATATTCGTATCGCTCGTAGCCTGGGCTGCCTGAGTGATCTTAAACGATCACTAAGGCTAAGCAACATACGGCGCGTTCAGTCCATGGATGGGTTACCGTCTATGACTAACGCTAGTGGCATTTTTTCCGAGCGATTCCGTGCTTCGCAAGGCACGTTAAGCAGTTGGTGCCGGCTGTCGTCGATAGATGGCAGTCGTTAAGCCAAGTCAGAGGCCTTAGGGCGGCTTGAAAACTTCTGACAGTAAGACCAGCCACTAGTCTTACAAGCCTCCACCAATCCGGACTAGGCCCCCGTGGTGGAGTATGGCCTATACCTTCCTCAGGGAAGAGACCCGTGCCCCTCGGTGGGGACACGATGAGTTGATGATGATGAATCGCTCGTAGACCCGGCTGCCTGAGTGATCTTAAACGATCACGAAGGTTAAGCAACATAGGGCGCGTTCAGTGCATGGATGGGTGACCGTCTATGACTAACGCTAATGGAATTTGGGGATTTGGGAATGGGTTGATGATGATGATGAGATGAAGAGGTTTTTATTAATTTGTCTTCATTCAGAATATCCATCTGGTGAATAAATGGCTCCCAAGCCTCGAAAAGAAGATGGAGAGCTTCCAGACCGGCTGCCATGACGACTTCAGGCTTTTTATGTCGGCCGAGCCGGCGGCGACGGCGGCCGCTCATATAATCCCCCAAGGCATTCTGGAGTCCTCCATCAAGATCACTAACGAACCTCCTACTGGGATGCAGGTGATTTCAAAAAATATGAAATAATGTCAGAGAATCGCTCGTAGCCCCAGCAGCTTGAGCCTGATCTTAAACGATCACAAAGGTTAAACAGCATAGGGCGCGTTCAGCGCGTGGATGGGTGACCGTTCTATGACCAACGCTAGTGGCATTTTTCCGAGCGGTCCCGTGCTTCGCAAGGCACGTTAAGCAGTTGGCTGCCGTCGATAGATGGCAGTCGTTAAGCCAAGTCAGAGGCCTTAGGGTTGCTTGAAAACTGCTGACAGTACGACCAGCCACTAGTCATACAAGCCTCCACCAATCCGGAATTGGCCCCCGTGGTGGAGTTTGGCATATACCTTCCTCAGGGAAGAGACCCGTGCCCCTCGGTGGGGTCATAATGGGTTGATGATGAATGTCAGACCACGCAAAATACTTTAACTGCCTTTGGAATAAATCATTGTTGGTTTTCAGGCAAACATCCACAAAGCGCTGGACAACTTCAATCAAGAAACTCTTGAAATGTGTGGCAAGGAAGCGGAGTTCAAAGCCATATTGTTCGCTCTCTGTTATTTCCATGCAGTAGTTGCTGAAAGGAGAAAGTTCGGTCCTCAGGGGTGGAACAAGATCTATCCGTTCAACGTCGGTAAGAGGAATTTCTAAATAATTTACCTGCCATTTAGATAATATTCAATGATAGTTGCGTGACAGAAGGATCAACTTTTCATCGAGCGGTACATAAACATTTACATACAGGCCATGCATTGCTTCTGGCCCCACACTAGGATACCCTGTGTCGTGGGACCAGAAACAGCGACATCACAAACATGTAAACATCCAAGACCTGGAGATTTTTTGTTTGTCCCCAGCCGGGGTTCAAACCCGGGAACTCTCACATGGTAGGCAGATACGCTAGCTGCTTCGCCACAGAGGTCGTCAGTGTGCATTTTGTTATTCCAAAACTAAATGATCATAATCAAATAAACCTTGATTTTCAAGATGGATGGCTTACAAGTGGCCATTTTCATAAATTCTACAACGTCATTATTTACAGGCGATCTAACAATAAGCGTGTTCGTTCTATACAACTACTTGGAAGCAAACTCCAAAGTGCCCTGGGAAGACCTGCGTTACCTCTTTGGAGAGATCATGTACGGAGGGCATATCACTGATGACTGGGATCGACGACTCTGCAACGCTTACTTGGAGGAATTGATGCAGCCAGATTTGGTAAGTTAGAGAGTTTGGGAACACTTTATTGTGCACAAAAATGATCTACGTATAAGTTTATAGCGGTGATGGCGTAGCGGAAGAACGCTGGCCTGACTTCGGACAGGCGTTCAACTTCTTCTGAGGCACGACTTCCTTCTCTTTTTACATACATACGTAACATACATAAGTTCACGCCTGTATCCCAGAGGGGTAGGCAGAAACCAGGGACTGCCATCTTACACAATCCTGACAAATCTATTTCACTTCATCGATATTCATTAGTCGTTGCATCAGTCCTTTACTTTTATACGCTTATTTTGGCCAAATTTAGTAAAACAGAAAAAAAATATCACAAAAATATAAATATCACAACATGCATGGCGTATGCTCAAACGAAAGTAATACGAATGCTAAAATAATATGATTGTACGGGCCAAACCGCATATCTAGCATTTTCACACAATTGCATTATTTTACTCGAAAGTGTATTCAGTGCTCTATCAGCCGCCCAGGCTGAATACCAAAAGGAACTAATCAGACTTTCCATCATCGTCATACAACAGTCATTATCATCCCTGCACAGCAGAGAAAGGTCCTAATCATCATAAAAACCTCAACTTACAATGATCCTTCAATGCCGCTGTAATGAAGTAGGATTAAGGATTTTTATGATGTCGTTTTCACTCGTATCTTCTTTAGTTGTTTCTCTTCAACCTAAAACAACCTCTATTTCCTACACCAAAAGGTCGACGGTGAACTCCAGCTAGCTCCAGGCTTTGCCGCGCCACCGAACACAGATTACGCGGGCTACCACCAGTACATAGAAGACGCGATGCCAGCGGAGTCGCCCTATCTGTACGGTCTACATCCCAACGCTGAGATCGGCTTCCTCACTACGACCTCCGAGAATTTGTTCAGGACTATCTTTGAGATGCAACCGAGGGACGCTCAGGCCTCGGGCGCTACTACTGTTACTAGGGAAGATAAGGTATGACAATTTTGTTTTATTTGTTTAACCTCTCAGTCTATACAGGGGGTGGATTGATTCAAAGAATAACTACAAATTTCAGCAGTTCAATGATTTTTATAGGTAGGTTATAGTTGGGAGTGGTCTTTAAACAAGCGATTTTCGAAATGGGGTCTTTAGATCTTTGAACTTTTATTAATCGTGACATTTCAGGACAACTAAAGAAGCATTTTTTAATTTTCACTTTTGTTTTCTTCTTTTATCAGGTTAGTATTTTTCATGTTTTTATTTCTGAATTCAAGCTACATACTATGAATAAAATGTTACGTCATTTAGGTAGGTACCCTTTATGTAGGGTTTGACCTATTTTTTCACCGGAATTGTCCGACATTCCAACTCTACAATTTCAGCTCATAAGACGGGAGTCTTATGAGCTGAATCCGCTACTTGACTCTTTTTTCAAGTATGTCTTAAATGCTAAATATCTCTTCCATTAGACCAAAAAATATTTTAGTATATTTTTTGAGGACCTAAAAGCAACAAAAACATTATTTTAAAAGGTTGCTTTGCTAAACAGCCAAAAACGCGGTCCGCCATTTTTGTCTATGGTTTGAAGTCCTTTATTTTTGTAAACAAAGTTTGACATTCAACATAGGTAGAGTTCGTGCCACGAAAGAAGTATGAGTTAATGAATTTTGACTTTTATTGTTATGGCCTTAAGGATTTTACCGTGGGACTTGTTTGGTGAAAGGATCTTTACCTAGTTCTAAAATCAGTTAGTGATCTGTGAGCATGGTGAAATAACAACAACGCATTCATGATTTCATCGAGTTTACATGCAAAATATATCAATTATCATTATGAAAGTTGGGTGTATTTATGTGAAGATCACGTTAATGTAAGTCCTGTAATATCAATGTACACAGAAACTGTTTTTAGCTGTAATAATGCTTGGTTTGATTTGGTTTGGTTTTGGCAAATTGGTACTATCAGCTTCCACAAATCCAGCGTCCATGATTGCGCTTATCAATAAAATGATAAGACACTAACTGCACAAGAAGAGTTTTTGCAAAAACATTAAATCCAATCCAAATCACAATAGAACCTACCCACCTACGACTGACAGATGTTTGTTTACAACCAAAGGTGCTTTCAAGATGGCGGATAGTGTTTTCACCGTTCCGATTTAAAAGCGAAAAATATTTTTTTAATTTGCAAATTTTGCAGCCATCCTTCATATTTACTTAGCAAAGTCAATATATTTCGGTTTCTTACGTTGGATACTACAGGAAATATCCATTTATCGCGTCAAATTTGATACGAGTCAAGTAGCGTATTGTAGAGTACTGTTGTATGTTGTTGTTGCCGTTGAATGTACTGTTGACCAAGACCTCAAAAAGATAATTTTGGCACTGATTTCGTATCTGATTTTATCAGCTGATGATCTGCACAAATGATCTTTTTTTTATACAGGTAAAACAAATGCTCGACGAAATAATGGAGAAACTGCCAGAAGAGTTCAACATGGTAGAAATAATGGGGAAAGTGGAGGAGAGGACGCCTTACGTTATAGTGGCGTTCCAAGAGTGCGAGCGTATGAATTATCTCACTGGAGAAATGAAACGTTCGCTGAGAGAGCTAGATCTTGGACTTAAGGTCAGTGAAAATAGAGTTCAAATTTTATTCAGAATTATAGCAGGCTAATGTGCACTAGTGTACAGTTGCAAACTACTTTTTATTGAAAGATTATTGAGGAGACTATTCATTTGTTAATGTTATTTCAGGGTGAACTAACGATTACATCAGACATGGAGGATTTGGAAAATGCACTCTTTTTAGATCAAGTGAGTTTAAACCTGACAGTCGTATTTGTTTATTTAGTGTACTTTCAGAATTTGTCTCTAACCTCCTTTAAACTTTTAGGTGCCAGCAATATGGACTCAACGAGCCTATCCGTCGCTTCTCGGGCTTTCGGCCTGGTTTGTGGACCTGCTGCTTCGATTGCGAGAGCTAGAAACATGGGCTACAGATTTTGTTGTAAGTTTACTATCAAGCTATAAATAATTTTATTTCCAATTGAAAAGTCTAAATATGTGACGTCATAAAAATATGAAGTATAGAAGCATTACTTTTGTGTATATGACAGTTCTCAGGTTATGTAGTTAGTTTTTTTTTTGTTCGGACAACCATGAAAATATGTCACATATTAAAACAAAACACATACACCATAGACCAACACACCACACAATTGGGTATTTGACAAAATGTCAAATGAGTTACTTTTAAAACGGAATTTTGTATGAAAATACTTGCTTGTGACCTCGCATTTCAGAGCACTCTTTTTATGTTTCATCTATTTAAAAATTTTAATAACTAGTAAATGATTAATAGAAATACATTTTCCGAAACATTTTGTAATTTTTGTTTTAATCGAGCATTTCAAGTAAATTTATTGTTGATAGCATTGATAGTGTTAAATACCGTATTACTAGACCTGATCCCAAACTAGAATACCCCGTGATATGGTAACCAGGCATGGACATTATACAACGTGGAAAAACATCCAGACTGAGGCTATTTGTTCAAATGTACAGTGGCCCCCAGTGGGAATCGAACCCACGACCTCTGTCTTGGTAGATGGGCGCCTTCACGGCTAGACCAATGAGGCAGAGTTAAAAACTTTTTTATTAGGCTATTTGACCGATTTCTGAAAACCATCTCATATTTTTTGTTGGTGTTCATGAAGTCCTCAGAAAGTGGTCATTTTAAATTCCTTCGTGTATTTCTTCTAAAAAAGGCAAACGAAAATTTACTTTTAAAATAAGCCGCCAAAACGCTATCTTGGGCAATATGGCATCGCACAGAAATTATGACGTCACTTGCCAGTAAACAAGTAACGAACGTAAGAAAAAATGAATGACAGACGCCATTTTTACGGACATGTACAGGTATCCTAGTGTGGGGCCAGAAGCAATGTATGTGCCTGTATGTAAATGTTATGTTATGTGACGTCATCATAGAATCGGCCAGGTCGTTTTCGGTACAGTGGCCGCAGAGACATAATTATCAAATTTTATCTTGTGTTTTTTACAAATAATAATTGTTTTTATAAAAATAAAATATAGAGTTTATTTGCCAATTACATTAACAATACAAAACAAAACATTTTCCAGAGACATATTCACTGCACACTACACAATTTTGTATTTCGTAAGATAGCTTGGGATCTCCACACTAGGCATAGCCTGTAACGTGGAGACCACAGGACGAATTGTTATATACTAATTTGTGCGGATTTTACTACGTAAAGTACAGTCTCTCTCTAACTATGTATTGATAAAATAAAATTAATTCAATAAAATCAAGACAATTATAATATTTACATAAATTAAATTAATTAAGTTATTCTATTCTATTAATTCATTCTACTCGTAATCAATTATTAATTCAGCAATACGTCGCATAAATATTGAATTGTGTACCACATGCATATCAACTGAAGCACAATATTTTAATTGAATTCGTACATACAATTGAGTAACATACAAATGAAATAACTTAACAAATTTTTCTCAAATAATTAAATCATCTATCATTACATAAGGTTGTTACAATCAGAAGTTGCTATTCATGACACAACTTTTTTTTTAGTTACAATGCCTTAAAGCGGTTTTGACTCATAATTTATACGAATATGTATAAATAATACTGTTTTTTTTCAACCATCCACTTCCAGTTACCGGCGTCCGTGTGGCTGGCTGGCTTCTTCAACCCGCAGAGTCTTCTCACGGCCATCATGCAAAGTACGGCGAGGCGGTACGAGTTGCCCCTCGACAAGATGTGTCTGCAGTGTGACGTCACCAAGAAAATGAAGGAGGAGTTCACGTAAGTGCTACTGAGACGGCGACTCACGAGGCGGTGCCCATACAAACGTCGTTCGGTCTTAAAGTTTGTTTTTTAATTTATTTAAAAAACTGTCACGTTGACAGATCAATATCAAGGCTGTCAATGTCTGAGTGTTGCTAGTACGTAAAAAGCAAATAACACCATTTCACTTCCAAGTAAAAATTGGGTGTGCTACGTAAGTGTTTTATTTAGACTGTGCTCTTATGAGTAATTAAATTTTAATGTCTTTGATGTGATAAGGATTCTGGTCACATGAGTCTTCTATTCACGGTAAAAAAAAATCTACCGAAAACCTATATATTTTATAGCTGTATGCATTTTTTTATGCATCGAATTAAAAAAAGGACTTTAGTTCACAGACTTTATGATGCAGGAAGACGTGGGGCGAGGGCTCGGAAAAGACGCGTCGTCTTTTTTAAATTTTATTATGCTCTTCCTCTAATTTCATATAATTATTTTAACGCTAACAAATATATGTATTTGAGACCATATATGTTTATCCTTTATTGATTGTACATTTTTTTTATTATTTGCAAATGCACCACGACAAGCACGTCTGAGTACAATGAGCCGTTTTCAGAAGAACTAAAAAAAAATAAATAAATATGGCTGTCAAAGGAATGCAATTTTGGACCTCAGCCCAATAGCCATGTGTGATACGTCATAAAATAGGTCTCAGCGAGCTGAACAAAAGTTACTATGACGCCAACAGCCAAATGTTTGTCCTTTCGGAGTTATATAGTATTGAAAAAAAACTAACATTTTCAACAAAATATAACTCCGAAACGAAATGGTGTTATTTGCTTTTTACGTACTAGCAACACTCAGACATTGACAGCCTTGATATTGATCTGTCAACGTGACAGTTTTTTAAATAGCTTTGACAGCCATATTTTGTTTTTTTTTAGGTCTTCTGAAAACGGCTCATTGTAAGTTACCGTAGGCACTGACTGAAACTTAGACACACCACAGACTATATCTATGGTTTTGTTTTAATTTTTTTTTGTCTGTTGCGTTAATTATATTACCGACCACTGTCCTCTATGGTCGATCTTTATCGTTCGGGAAATTCACGAAGCCTACGAGGAAGTGATCGAGTGGATATATGGCCTCCCTTATTTTAGCTCGCTGCATACCATACGCAAAATAAATAAATAAATATATTATGTTGCGCCCCAAATCCGGAATTACTTCAATCATGTAACTGTCAAATCACAAACATATTAATTGATCTCGTAAATGTTAGGTTTCCGACTGATGACAAATCCCCTGATGATTTATAAAAGCAACTGTTCGTAAAGACGTAGATTGCTTGTAGCTAGAGTGAGCAAACAATGAAAGTGACGGCAGCCTTGTAGTTTTGTATGGAATATAACAGTGTAACGATTGTCCGATTACATTGGTTTTGTTAGTGCTCGGAATGCGTTTTTATCTCTATCAGCCAGTGGCGTGCCTAGGGTCTCCAATTAGGGCAAGCCCAACTTATATTTTGGTACCTAATTGATAAAAAAAAACACGCTCGTTATCCCTGAAGGGTTAGGAAGAGGCACCAGCCTCTAGAACTGGGCCCACGTTTTGCCGAGTGTATTAATTAGTAAAAGACCATAATAAATAAAACTTGCTTTCTTTTCGGTCTTCAGTATCATGTGGACTTACTTGCATAGGTTGAGCTATCCAAAGCACACTGAGAGCATGCTATCACTAATAGATGTGTGTTTACGAATTCATGTGCCTTTTAATGGCGTTACCTACGTTCTTGATCGTCGTAACGTTGATTTCACGTTCTAAAAAAATATACAGCACCAACAATATAACTTGGTAGGTATAAGAACAGCCCACAACCCACAAAGAACAGTCATAGAGACAGAAAAATCGGTTAAATTGTCTTTTGTGTGATATAGTGTGCTGAAAAATACACTATCAGGCGCCAAATTTGGCGAAAATATCAAATGTTTCTTTTTGAGCAAAGTTCAAATATTTTACCTTTTCCTCGCCGATCAATACTTTCACACACTTTATAACCACACAAGGCACAATTTTCTCCATTGTTCGAGACACCGAAACCACTACTCAATCAATTAAACACTCAAATAATAGTATGAAAACAAAACTTTCAAGGAACTCAAGCAAACAATAAACAAACAAACCGCACATCGCACAAATGCAATGGAGTAAAGTTGGTCGAGTCCTTGAAACCCGCTCCCTCCGCATCGATTCATCGCCAACATCAGGCATAAAGCCAGGCTTTAAGTTCCATAATGTTTAGTACGTCAGATTCTAAAATCTCAGTGTCGATTTGCCTATGTTAGAGGGAGAAAAAGCAGGGATTTGAAAGCCCAGTAAAATCCCTGTAGTGAGAGCGAGATGGATCGATCGATCGACTTTCGATCGAGTTCGAGGCAAATTGACCCGAAGCGACGTGATGCGGCGGGCGCGGCGCGATGGCGTATTGTTTACTTATTATTACTAAGTATTGTTTGACCTTGTTAACGTGTCAAAAAACAAATCAAAATCAAGATTTTATTTCAACGTAAAGAATTTACATTCTGCTTGTTGAATGTCAATGTACATACAGTTATGTATAATGTTAGCCGCTGCCTTGGGGCCGTCTGTAGTGGAGAAAAGGGCAGCAAAAAAAAAAACTCCACTCTGACCATCTTTTCTCAAATCACCTTAAAGCTAATACAAATAAAACATACAAAATAATATCTTGGATGTGTTGAACACTAGACACATTTATCCTCTGATTTAATTTAATATTAAACTACTATTTAATGCCATACGTCCTTGTCTTCTAAATAATCGTTGATTTTATAATAAGCTTTTTTGCAAAGAGTGTGCTTAACACAATTCTTAAATCGCGATGGGGGTAACTCTAATATATCTTGGGGTATCTTGTTGTAGAACCTTATTCAGTGCCCCATAAAGGAAGTATTAACTTTTGCAAGTCTAAATCGTGGAAATGACAATTTATGTTTATTCCTAGTATTAACGTTATGATGGCTACCAAGAGTTTCGAAGTCCTTAATATTTTTCCGAACGTGCATAATATTTTCATAAATGTATTGGCTTGCAACTGTTAAGATGTTAGTTTCTTTGAAAAAATCTCTTAGCGAGTCCCTACTACCTAGCTTGTAAATAAATCGGATCGCTCTATTCTGCAAGATGAAGATAGTCTCAATGTCTGCTGCCCGGCCCCATAGTATTATACCATAGGACATAATACTATGGAAGTAACTAAAATAAACAAGCCTAGCAGTTGCAACGTCAGTAAGTTCTCGAATTTGGGTCCCTTGTGGCCCTTGGGCGCATTGTGGCATAGCAAAATGCAGCGTACTACTTTTTTGTTTGATGCGTCTAGGTAAATACGTGTATAGATTTGTCAGAGCGTCTTGGGCATGCCGGGCTTTTGGGCTTGTATGGAGGTACCGCCACTGCTATCAGCTCTGTAGCTCTACCTCTTTTACGGCCTGGCCACGGGATATTCGCCACAGCAAAAAATCGCGCGGCGCGAACGGCGAGGCGTCTAGCGACTGAAATAAACTGATAGAAATGTACATAGCAAGCCACGCGGTAAGATGCCTCGCCCGGTCGCCCCGTGCGAATTTTCGCGCGGGCGAATGTCCCGTGGCAAGACCGTTAAGTGTTTATCATTCCTGAAACAGTAGTTTTAATCATTCGCAATGTTAACATAATAATATTATGGTTAAGATAAGATAAAAATATTCCCTACACCTTACACCTATATAAAACGATAATAAAAACATAAAATTATAACATAACATAACATTTACATACAGCCACAGACATTGCTTCTGGCCCCACACTTTGATACCCTGTGTCGTGGGAACCAGTGACAGCGACGTCACAAACATAAATAAAATAAAATAAACATTAATAAACGAATAGCGTAACAACCCAAACTGAATAACTTTTATATACTGTACTAATACTTATATGTTTATATACTGTATAACTGTACCTGAAAGAAATATCGCCTTGTTTCAGTTCCGCGCCGAAAGATGGGGCGTACGTCCACGGCCTGCTCATGGAAGGCGCCCGATGGGACGTGCAGGCTGGGATCATCATGGACTCGCGGCTTAAGGAGCTCTTTCCCCCTATGCCAGTGATTAACGTCAAAGTGAGTACCTCATACCAGTGACAACTGTGACAAGCTCACGGAAAAGCATTAGTGCTACAATAATTTCATTTCAATATGATTCCCTTCATCATCAACTTATCAACCCATCATGTCCCCACCGAGGGGCACGGGTCTCTTCCCTGAAGAAGGTATAGACCATACTCCACCACGGGGGCCGGTTTGATGGAGGCTTGTAAGACTAGTGGCAGGTCTTACTGTCTCCGTGTGGAGTTTCTGGTCTTCCATCGGACGCGTCCCCCGGGTGGCGGATAGGGGAACGCCCTCCAGATATATGGGGTACCGGCTTCGGCCGGCGCGGACCAAAACCAGAGGGAGGGGGACGTCCAGTGGCTTGCGCTGCTGGATGTCCCGCGGGGTCCACTATGGGCCCCGCACCCGTAACCCCACACTGAGTGGGGCCGGGGGCCTTCGGGCCGCGAGGAGACAACCTCTATAAAAAACACACGGTGGGGGCCCTCCTCTATGGCCCTCTGTTCAGCAGAGGGCATAGAGGAGGTTGAGGGAGGGTCACAGACGGCAGGTTGGGGGACCTGCCGTCCGACATCGTGACGGGAGAAGGGGGTGGGGGCCCATGCCCCTTCTCCAGTGAGGGTGGGCCCGGCTCCTTTGCGAGTCGGGTCGAAGTCGCCGGGGCGCCGCTGTAGCATTCGCACTGTGGTTTACCACTTGCGAGATCCGGCGGCGCCCCATTGCACGAGCGACAGGACAGCCCCCGGGGTGTTTTAGGAGGTATGCCTCTCCTATTATTAGGAGAGGAGAGTCCGACACACGGCCGTCGCCCTCCCCCAAGGGTGGCGGTTATGGTGCACAAAGCATTTCACCCCGTTAACAAAAAAAAAAGTCTTACTGTCAGAAGTTTTCAAGCCGCCCTATTAAGGCCTCTGACTTGGCTTAACGACAACCATCCATCGACGGCAGCCGGCACCTACTGCTTAACGTGCCTTGCGAAGCACTCCCTATGAGTCCCTAACCCACTACTTTATTTGGTGAAGCTGTGAAGGAAAAGATCGTAAATACGTTGATCTATATTTCATTATTAACGCACATCACGTCTTTCTGACTCGATAACTTCTTTCACATCGCAAGAAGCGTCATCCTCGCGTCCATTGTGCGCGACACGGACATAATTATACCCTCTACTAACTATTGCAAATAGTAATTGTGACAGTGGCAGTTATTCTGTTCACTTACCGCATAATGATGCGCGCGTTTTACGCTCGCATACATGCCAAGTATACGCTGAGAATCAATCAAAAGTTCTCTTGCTACGGGAAACAACATCAATGTAAAGTAAAGTAAAGTAAAAGTAAAAATGCGTTTATTGCGACCAACCAATACAAAGTTCACAAAAATAAACATTAAATTACTAAGTTACATTGGCAACAAAAGGTGTGTAGGCAGCATGTGCCGCCAGAGACATGACATATCTTTCGGCGGCGCTGTTTTTCAGCACTCACCTGATTAAACTCTAACTATAACTCTAACTATAAACATGTCGCTAATATATTTGCGTCTGTTCTACACTAAAATTCAATTCCTGCACAACCAAATTGTATTGAGATGGCTTATAAGCAGTTATCAGAATAGACATAACCATTTACATACAGGCAAATACATTGTTTCTGACCCCACACTAGGATACCCCTTGTCGTGGGAACCAGAAACAGCGACATCACAAACATGTAAACATCCAAGACCTGGTGTTTTTTTTGTCCCCAGCATGGGTTCGAACCCGGGACCTCTCGCATGGTAGGCAGACGCGCTAACCGCTGCGCCACAGAGGTCGTTACATATATTTTATAGTAAAACTAGCTGACCCAGGAAACGTTGTTTTGCCAGATAAAATATTTCTGGTGGACCACCCTTATCACTTAGCGCTATGAAAAATACATAACAATCTATTCGCAGACCTACCGCGTATACATATGAAATTTCATCAAAATCGGTCAAGCCGTTTGGGAGGAGTATGCGCACTAATGTGACATGAGAATTTTATATATTAGAAGTCGTCTTTTCTTGTAAAGACAAGAGAATTACTATTTGACAGCCCTAAAGCGCTTTACTAATTTAGTTTTGATTCATTATTTTTCTTGTCTTCGCATTGATCAGTGATAAACTCACACTTATTCTCATCCGACGCCGCGTCAATCCACTCAAGAAGACAACGCGCAAAAAACAGAACAAATGCGGTATTAAAAGCTGATTAACGCAAGTTTTTTTGTGCAGAAGAAAAAGTGTTTTTCCGCATGTCTATGTC
The DNA here is from genome assembly GCA_947310845.1 of Yponomeuta plumbellus. NCBI lineage: Eukaryota > Metazoa > Arthropoda > Insecta > Lepidoptera > Yponomeutidae > Yponomeuta > Yponomeuta plumbellus. Next base: position 5,535,222 of record OX371193.1, read on the forward strand.
TGTCTACAAGTTTTAGTTGGTCAATTACAAGATTGATCGGATTGTATTGAGGCTTCAGAACGTTTATTTGGCGTCAGGCAGTGATATTTCTGATTGATGATGTACGATATGTTTGGAGATGATCTATGGGTCTGAGAATGACCTCAACCCACAGGTAACTGTACCGTAATACTCATCAGACCGGTAAAGGAGTTTGAGCGTTAATTGCGATATCTTTATGAAGAACACAGATGTATAAAAAAGTTAACTATGGTGGTGTTGTAAAAAAATACTGTTCTAGACCAGGCTGATAATATCAGCCACTTTCTTTTGTTTACGTATCGCTAACAAACGACATGCCCATCGTTGTAATGCCTCCTCCAGAGTACCCGCGAAGTTCCTCGACAAAATACTCGGGATAGTTGACCGAAGTACGTCGCTACACACTCGAGGTTGGACGAAGTAAGACGAAGTGCCTCTTCACACTACTGTATTCGCCTAAACTCACCTAAAATCCTAAAATCATAAGATATAACCGTAGGAAACAATTCCGCAATAATATTAAAAATGTTATGTTATTATGTTACATTATATTATTGTGTTTAAGTATACTATGTTTATATCTTATGATTTTGATACACACAGCACCTGGAATGGCAGCTGGGCTACGGGCTGGGCCCGAAAAACGAACGAAAATTTAGAGAGCCTCTTCGGTCGCTAGCGAGTGTAATACGCGAGCGCGTCGCTGCATTTCTTGTAATGTGTTAAATGTTTTCTACTAATAAAAACCAGTACAAAGTACCTACCACCACTTTTAACTTCACCAATCACAGATGCCATTGCATTAAAATAGTGTTTTACTAAATTGTTCAAATTTCCGGTAAAATATTTAGGTTTCATTTCTGATTCCTAGCCTTTATTGCTCAGTAATCAATCAATAACGGCGACAGGCTTGCCACTTGTCACGTTTGGGACCTAATAAACTCTGCAAAACGTAGGCCCAGTTCTAGTGATTGGTGCCTCTGCCTACCCCTTCGGGGATAACGGGCGTGAGTTTTTTTTAAAATAATCAATCATGCTTAAACGGCCATATTTAGTACATAAAAATTAACACGTTGTCTTTCGCAGGCCATAACCCAAGACAAGCAAGACCTGCGCAACATGTACGAGTGCCCTGTGTACAAGACTCGAACCCGGGGCCCTACGTATGTGTGGACCTTCAACTTGAAGACTAAGGATAAACCGGCGAAGTGGACGCTGGCCGGCGTGGCGTTGCTGCTGCAGATTTAGATAGGATTTTCAATTTGGTTAGTTTATTTTGGTTTTCTTTAGTATGTGAATGATGTTACCGCAAATCCAGAAATTACGCCATTTTCCTTGTGTACTCTCTTCTTCCCATGCCATCTCCTTGGTATCATTTTGCCTAAACTGTCACGCGATGTAGCTGCTCGCAAAAGTTCTATATTTCTGGTGTCGAACCACTCTGATAGGTTTTGGAGCCATGATGTATGTGTACGAGGTTATTATAAATTCGCGATTCCTTCTTTCAATCCATAAATGCCGTATTCATTTATTTATTTGGTTATTTTGTTTATTAGGCAGTAGCAGGGTTACCTGCAGCAGCAGGGTTACCTGCAACGCAGGGTTAAAGTCTGTTCGCTATCATAGTGTCACTTTGATATTTACCGCCTCGGCACATGGCGGATTTTGACAAAAGAAATTAAAGGAAGGCCACGCGGCGCAAACACGTCAGTGAATTTAGCTCGCAGCTCGTCTCATTCTACTATTATGTAGATCACGCAATTAAAGAAGTAAATCAATCAGCATTTAAAAATGGATTTATAACAAAACGATCCTGCATCACTTAGGTAGGTACCTATTCTAAATACCGGTGTAGATCAATATTCTGAGGACACTTCGAGTGATGAAGAGTAGTGTTTTATTTTGTGCTTCATTAGGTATATTGTGTACCATGTTTTTTTTTCGATTTAAAGTGTTTTGGCCGTCTAAGTTGTATTATTGAAATAAATGTTTTTTTACTAAAACCAAGATTGCCTTCGTGTGTCACCGACACTATCTAAGCGAACAGACTTTACCTGCAGTAGCAGGGTTACCTGTAATGTAACATAATATTGTAGTATAATCTGGTTTCAATCTAGATTGACACTCAAAGTATACATGCACATTAAGATACATTAAAAAAGCTAAGTGAGATAGTCCTCATATTTGGGAACAATGATACAAGATTTATATAAAACTAAAGAGGACCTCCAACTATAGACTACAAAATTACTCTGTGGTAACTAGAGAAGTTAAAAGGGAAACACTTTAACTCAGACTATTTATACGGTGTTTATGAAAAGTTTTAAGGGTATCGTGCTTAAAAAAATAAATCCAGTACTGTTTCAGTACAATCCAGTTGTGTTTATGTCGGGCATGCTCTCTCTCTCGCACAATATAAGATTTTTGGTGATTGTAATAAATTGAGTTTACTTTTGATAAATGCGATCTGAGGGTTTGATAGATAATAAAATTACAAACGTTTTAGACATTTTTCTTATCCTGTAACTAGATTTTGATTGAGAACAATTTATTACAAAATTAATATTTTGGAAACAACTTTCACTAAGAACTCTTTAAGAAGAGTTTTACCTAAGGGTAAAAAAATAAAAAAGTACAGTTGAATTGAGAACCTCCTCTTTTTTGAAGTCGGTTAAAAATATATTTAAAATGTCCGTAATTTAATAAGCTATCCAGTCCTTAGACAACATTTATAAAAAGTGTACTCCTTTTATTACTTACATAGACAAGCTCACGCCTGTACCCCAGAGGGGTTGGCAGAGACCAGGGACTGCCACCTGCCACGATCCTGATGAATCACAATAATTTTATTACAATCACTAAAAATGACAGATTATGCGAGCTTAGTTTGTTGAATGTTATCTTTTTAGCGTATACCTACTGCAGAGTTTGCCAATAGCCAACTTCTTGAACTTGTTAGTGTTTTATCAATATAGAGTGCATAATACAACATTTGTCTCATTGAAAACTTAATAATCTATCTCTCCTCTCTTCCTGGCTTTTAATCCCTCATGTAGGTGGAGTCAGCCTTCCTTATTTCTTCGATCCACTTCGCCCTATTCCCGGTATGAGCTTTAGAAGCATCGCACTCTATGAGGTCTTTCTTCACAAAAGTCTTTTTTTTTAAATTATCTAATTAATTCTATCTGCCAAAAAAAAAAGACGCGGTGTTACCGCTAAAAATAATAGGTTTACTCTGTAGACTTTTTTTTACCGTGAATAGAAGACTCATTGTAAAGAAAATCCTTATCACATCATTATGTATGTGCCTGTATGTAAATGTTATGTTATGTTATCAAGACATTACAATTTAATTACTCATAAGAACAAAGTCTAAAAAAAACACTACGTAGCACACACAATTAGTAAATTAAGGGTTATTTGTTTTTTACGAACTAGCAACACTCAGACATTGACAGCCTTTATTTTGTATTGTTTACGTGACGGTTTTTTTTATATTTAATTAAAAAACAGACCACGTCGGTTTTTTACATGTTTGTGACGTCGCTGTTTCTGGTTCCCACGGCACAGGGTATCCTAGTGTGTGATAGAACCAACGTATGTGCCTGTATGTAAATGTTATGTTATGTCTATCCACCGGGTTTTTGGTCTGAATCTGAAAACTGAATCGCCTACCACTGTGATTTAACATCGACAATATAGTCCGACAAAATACTCGTAAACGTCAGTTCTAATTATTCAAAATCGAATTGGGCCGCGGACGTTCTTACGTTGAATTTTTTCTGAAAGAATTATTAATTTTCTATCTACTAGCCAAAGGAATGCAACTGGATATGTCTGATTAACTATGATTAGCATATTGGTTGGAATTGATTAAAATCGAGAGCGAAGGTTGTCAATGATTTTGTGGGTGCGCTCCATAATTATGTCCAAAACACGTTATTTGATTGACATTTGAAGCAGAAGCCAGATAACTTTAATGCTAAATTAAAATCAGCATGAGTTAATGTCGCCTGTACTAGTTAGAGGTAAACTATTAATGTTACATAATTTGCATACATCGCCGGTCGAAATCATTAATGGCACATTTAAAACTATTCTGTTTTGAGTAGGTAATTGACGTTTAAAGATTTCAAAGGGTGTTATGTGTTACAGTAAAATCATTGTTTCTCTACTGGAATTAGTCTTTTTGTAAAGAAAAAAAAAATTGATTTGTACCGTTAGTGATTCGGAAATATCTTCAAAATTCTCACCATTCTGCATACTTGACTCATAAATCGTATTTTTGGAAATTTTCCGGTAATTATTCCGACCGACGACATAGCCTTTAGAACACCAATAGAACCATTTTTTATTTCAAACAATCGTCTAAAAATAATTACATTACGTCGTACAAAGGCGACTAAGAAGTAAGAAGAAGACAAAGAACTTACCTAATGCAATTTAATTTATTGGTGTCTAAAACGTAAAAAATAATCAAACAAAGCTAATAACAAAAGCTTTGTTTGATTATTTTCTAAACGTTCCTAGGTATTTCAAGTTTTTATTGGTAACGCTTGTGTTTATGTCACCCTACTAGGGTGACATACACACATGCGTTACCAATAAAAACTAACGAAATAAACTCACAAACCTACCTTGATGTCGCTCATCATCTTCCAAAATCTTTTCGTAAAATGTTTCTTTGAACGAACGTGTGAAAAGCCATCTTTGCAACAAGAACTTACTACAAAAACAAGACTCTTCTTCTTAATTTTGCTGAGTAACCATTTACAATAAAACAAAACACGGAATTTCCAAGCTTCAGTTCTTCACGATGACACCGAAATAATAATAACAAATCGAACCGAAATAATCGTGGCGGAGTCGACAATATACTTTCAATTTCACCAAAGACCACAATTGGAAACAAAAACCCACTCACACAACAAACCAACGTTTGCCAAAAGAAAGACTCTAAAAGTAATCAGCTGTTGTCGTGACCGCCATTTTGTTTTACATTATTAATCAACATGCTGGCTTTCGGTCAGTGAGATAGTTAAACGTTTTCGACGCTGCTTTATTTAAATCAAAATGCTAGCGACTTGATTGAATATCGATCTTTGATTGACTGTCTAGAGATTCAATTGACTCTCTGATTTAACTACTTTACTGCGACATATATATTAGTGCTATTTTCTTTTCCCAAAGCGCCAACTAGCTCTGTGAAGTTGACCTTTTACCGACGACCTCTGCCCCGCGGCATTACCGAAAACCTCTCGACTTTGCGCGAATAATGTTTGTTAGTTTATTGTTACTTCATTGACAATAGGTTTGTTTGCACAAAAAATGTGAAAGTAATTTTTTTGCTTTCACCACCGTTGACAATAGACTCTTAATAACTTATTGACCTGGCATCGAAAGTTCATTATTGACCAGATTATTTTGATCTGTTGCGATCGCAGGGCAAGACCGGTAGAGATAGATAAACGGCCATTTCTTAATTAGCGTGGGCTTCAAATTAGGTTGGTGATACTCAAGTAGTTATGCTATACTCCTTTACAGTTCTTTAGGATTTAACTCCAAGACTGACGTAAGAAGCAATACCATATGGAAATTATTGTGGAGGAAGCCTAGGTATCTGAGTTGATCTGACACAGCCCGCGGATTGGTTAGCAGAAAAAATAAGATAAGTGTTAATTTACAGAACATATGTATATACATAAGCTCACGCCTATATCACAGAGAGGTAGGCAGAGGCCAAGGACTGCCACCTGCCACGATCCTGACCCTGGTTTTTGGGTATTTTTTATCTTTTCCTTCGCCACAATACATCCTCTCTTTGGTCGAAGTATGGCCGCCTGATGTATCACTTACCGGCCCTTCTGCTTACATTATTTCGATATATTTCATTCGTCAGTCTTTCTTCCTTCATCCTCTCCAAAGTCATGTCCAAACCAACTATAGAAATTTTATATAAAACCTATTTAATTAATCTGTGTTCATTAATAGGCTATTCGATAGGTTCTGAAAACCATCTCAGATTTTTCAGAAAGCTCAGAAAGTGGTAATTTTTAATTATTTTGTGTATTTCCTCTAAATAAAAAGCAAATACTGCCGTCATAGGAAGAAAGGCTTTAACTTCAATTTTACTAGTGACAAAGAGTAAACTGTATTTAAATAAATAACACTTAAATTTAAGAAAATAGCTTGAAGAAAATACATTTTTCTTGTATTTTTCAAATACGAATCACCAACGACTAGTTGGCAGACATACTTGAAATATAGTTTTGCACTAAACTCCAATTTGCTTGAAATCAAGTTCATGGTAGTTATGGCCTTTTTTATAATGACGGCAGAATAAAAATTAACTTTTAAAATAAGCCGCCAAAACGCTATCTTGAGCAATACGGCGTCGCAATGGAATCATGACGAACGATATGAATGCCCGACACCATATTTATTGACCTTTGGCGACATCATAGACTCGACCAAACCAGGTTTTCGATAAAGGGCTACGGATTCAAACTTATCAAATTGTATTCTGGTTATTTGGACAAATAATTACATTTTTTTTAGCTAAACTGGGTTAGAGCGGTTTTAAGACGCATAATTAATAACATAACATAACATTTACATACCGACATCCGACACATATATTGCTTCTGGCCTCACACTAGGATAATAGGGGTATGTATAAAAACTACTTTTTTTTTCACACTGTCAAATAGCCTATTGCTGGGCTAGACCTCCGACAAAGCATTCTGGCCCCGAACTAGTAGGATAGGATACAGGATATAGCACTATAGGATACCCTGTGTCGTGGAAACAAGAAACAGCGTCATCACAAACATGTAAACATCCAAGAACACCCAGCTGGGACTCGAACTCAAGACCTCTCGCACGGCAGGCAGATGCGCTAACCGCTGCGCCACAGATATCGTCAATTTGATTAATTTACTTCTTGATAATCGTAAAGCCATCTAGTTTCCCACAGTTTTGCTAAAACTAGGAACTTAATATTTTTAAAGATCAAGATCACCAAATTAAATCTCTGGTCGTGATGTCATCTGACGATCTGAGGTCAATTACAACAGTCCATTTCATGTCAAAATAATCACACGAATTTGTGTACCAAAGATGACTAATATGGTAATCTAATATCGATGATCTAATAAGGCGAACTAGCTGGGCTGGCCATAATGTTATGAGTTTAAAGGTTAACCGTAACATTAGATAATTGTATTTTGTTTTAAGTTGCTTAGGTAAGGCTATTAACATTTGACAAAAGGTGATTTTGATCTTTTGTCTTACTTTAATTATTCTCGTTTTAGAACTTTACAGCGAGTTTCTCTATTGGCCTTTTCACTAAGTAAATAATAAGCTGTTTGATCAGATTAAAAAAAAAACCCAAGTCAGAGGCTTTCGGGCGGTTTGAAAATTTCTGACAGTAAGACCAGCCACTAGTCTTACAAGCCTCCATCAATTCGGACTTGGCGCCCGTGGCGGAGTATGACCTATACATTCCTCAGGGAAGAGAGCGGTGCTCCTCGGTGGGGACATAATGGGTTGATAATGATGAAGATAATTATCTTCTTAGTGAAATACTTAATTTAGAATAAAGTTTTATAAAGTTCAGGCCGTAGCCAACAGCCCTATCCACAGCTAGTTGTCCAATGGCCACGAGTAGGTATAAGTTAGATAGATAGATAAGTTAATTACTTCTATTGATCAATAATAATAGATTAGCTTTCGCCCGCGACTCCGTCCGCGTGGACTTTAGGTAGTTTAAAATTTTGCAACCCCGTTCACTCTCTTAAGGGTTAAATTTAGAAAAACGGCGAAACACGTGTTCAATCAATTGTGTTGAAGAGTATTTATTTCAAGTTTCAAGAAAATCAGACAACATTTTTTATACCTCCCATACAAATTTTGGCAACCCTTTTCGCCCCCTTAGGGGTTGAATTTAAAAAAATCCGTTCTTATTCCTTGCCTACATTACATATAGATCCTCTGTTTCAAAATTTCAGCTTCCTGATCAAACGGCTTGGGCTGGGTTGATGAGTGAGTCAGTCAGTCAGTCAGGACTTTGAATTTTATATATATAGAAGAATATAGAATATATGGATAGATAGATGGATAGACAGAATATTCTTAGTAAATGAATGTTTATGAGCTAGTCAGATAAATAACTTAAAACTTTTGTAAGCATTAGACATTACCTATTAACTTTACTTGTCGAAAGAGTCGCGCCGCGCGCTTGACCGCAGTCAGTGACGAGCGACCAATGACGCGAACTCCGTCTCTGCTCACCATGATTAAGCTCTGCGAATCAGAGCGAAACCTGGTCAGACTCTTCAGACAAAAAGTCAAGTAGGTGATCCGCAATAAAGTTGATAATAACTAGACCAGCGGTAATATTACCACTATTATATCTAGCCAGACATGGGCCTCTTCCGAAGAACTGACGTATCATTAGTTTACTATGCCAACTACGTGTACATTGCAAAGCCGGTTAGCTCATATATTATCAGGTAGGAAAACTCGGCTATGCTATAATCCATATTAAGACCGTGGCCGCCTACGTCGTCACGAAATTTCTGACGGAGAAGCGGGATGTCTTTGCCTAGTAGTGCAATACATAATCGGCGAATGAAAAGAAAAAGCTATCCAGCCTACGAAATCAATAACTTGGTACAGTCGACAGCACATCAGCTTTTATGCACGAGGACTCCGACTCTACCCAGTTACGATGCGAGCGACTCGTCAAGAAGTTGCTCCAGAATAAAGGCAGTATTGATTAAATAAAACACTTACATACAGGCACATAAATTGCTTCTGGCCCCACACTAGGATACCCTGAGTCGTGGAGACCAGAAACAGCGACATCACAAACATGTAGTCTGTTAGCTTTTAGAATATACCTCGGGCTCTAGAGTAGGCTTCGGTTTTCGCCGAAAGCACGACTGACGACCTCTGTGGCGTAGTGGTTAGCGCATCTGCTTACCATGCGAGAGGTTTCGGGTTCGATCCCCGGCTGGGGAGAAAAAAAAAACTCCAGGTTTTGGATGTTTACATGTTTGTGACGTCGCTGTTTCTGGTTCCCACGACACAGGGTATCCTAGTGTGGGGCCGGAGGCAATGTGTGTGCCTGTATGTAGATCTTATGTAAAAAAAATGTTATGTAAAGCACACGAGTGTAATACTACTAACTGCTCTGTATAAAAATTTCTTCACTATTTTGAAAGTTATGTAAATATTAGTTCCGATATTTCCATTACACGAATATATCCGATTCTATCAGATTCTATCCGATAGCAGCCGAGGTATATTCTAAAAGCTAACAGACTGTAAACATCAAAAACCTGTGGTTTTTTTTCTTTTATCCCCAGCCGGGTTCGAACCCGGGACCTCTCGCATGGTAGGCAGATGCGCTAACTGCGGCGCCGCAGAGGTCGTCATTACAGAGATTACGTTAATCTTTTTTCCTATATAGTTCCTTAAAAACAAACTCTACTTTCTTAGTGGGTGTGACATTAGCATTCAAGTTAGTCGTTCCTGTTAGCACATTGTTAGCCGAGCTTAGCTCGTTAGAAGCGATGTATGGGAGTCGGCGTGGGCGACGTAATTAACGATTGAGGCAAAAAGTCTTGGTGAACTACACAGCAAGGGTTTTAGTTTAATTTAGTCGGTGTAGTTGAAAGAAAAAGTCGTTTTGTTAGTAGATGAAAATAAATAAATATCTTCCTCTGAACACAATCACTGGTTCTGGCCCGAGAGTATAGTGCCCGTTTTCATCAAAAACACTTAAGATTTAGGGTCCACCTAATCTTTTTAGGGATTACGGTCGAATTTGGAAGGTTACCTCGCTGATTAATTTACCAAAAATTTTGTTAACTACAATTTTATTAAAGCTCTCAGCAAAGGTCAATTGTGCAGGTATTATGTTGGTTTTATAATGGCAATTGATTATAATCACCAAACCCATTCAGGCGAAAAGAGGTTATCCATGGAGATGTGTAACCGAATAGCAAATAAAATCATAAGCTATCCTCACCTTGACACGTAGAATAGCATATTTCTAAGCCCATTGTCTGTGAAAGAGTGGGCTCGTTCATTCATTCATACGAGATTACTGATGACGCACTACAAGCTTCTTATAATAGTGGATACACATTTCAGGTGATTTCTGCTTGCGGCTTAGACATCGAGTTGTTAAAATCATGCAAAGCCTAAAAACTGTCTTCAACGTTGATATCAAAAAACAAAAGTTTGAAATGGACAATATTTCTATGGTCACGAATCAATAAAGTTTCTTCTAGGATATGGATATGAGCGGTCACTAAATAAGAATATATATTTTTGGTTTATTTTTAGGTGCTGTAGTTTTCGAGAATTTCTTTATTTAATTTCGCTCAGTGATACAGATCATTACGCCTTTTTTTTTTTTAAAACGTTTATTGGCTATTGGATACTATCATTACGCCTTTGTATTAATCACAGATTAATACAAAGTCAGAAAGTATCATTCATTCGAATCTGTCAAAAGTAATTAGTCTGTTGCCTTTAAAAAATAAATACTGAAGTAGGTACAGCGCCACCAAATTATATGTTCAGGTGGGCAAAATTGTAACTAACTAATTAATTGTAAATTCTGTACCCCATTTCTTGTTTTATTTATTCACTTACTAAGATTTATAGATATATGTTCACTAAAATTTAAAGACGGATTAAAATATTCTCATTTTCCTAGGTAAATTTCTTAAATGTTACTACTAACTTCTCCACTAGCGCCGCTATCAACTGAACAGATATGATGGTAACACTGTACCTACATAAACGAAATCACTGACAGAGCAGTGTCAGTTTTTTTTTTTTAAATGCTTCAACGTTGATGGCGTGGATACTCGACTATGATTCCGTTCCGTTTTGCTTATACGCCCTTTTAGAATGAGAAGGTTTTCAAAACCAAAATCATGAATGAAAATCTTATCTGAGGTAAAAACCAAGAACGTAGGGCTATCCAGTTTAGCTTCCTTTTCATATACAGCAAAGGAAAAAAATCCCGAATTATTGTCCATTCTCAAATGTTTTGAGGCGTAAAAAATCTTTCAGTTCTCGGTCTGAAACTTTCGTAAGCACTTATTTTAATTCCAGATTCAATTACTTGCTTTTTTGTCGCAAGAGTCCGACCAGGAAGGAAACCAAATAGTAGAGAATTAAGTTACTCAATCCTTGAGCTCGGTAGTTGGGGTCACTGTTATAACCGCTTGCTACCCAAATAATTTGTCGCCTCCGTGGGCTGTGACTCTATAACTAAAGGTGTGCAATGCATTTATATATCGTTGATTAGAGCAAAGTGTCATCATCCTTAGCTATTTGACGTCTACTGCAGGACATAGGCCTCTCGTGGTTTTCCAACTTTCCCGTTCTTGTGCCGCCCGAATCCAACATTGAATACGTACAAAGAATACACTGACCATAATGGAGGAGCTGAAAGGTTTATGACATTAAAAAGTCTCTCAAGGTGAACTTGTGTCTAACAATTTTGATTAGGTTTACCTGAATAGAGCTGAATAGGATATTAGGACTGTAGGACATATTTTTTGAGTGGAGATAAAAGAAAACAGCGAGCCACTAGATAATCGAGCAATAATCTTAAACCATTGTTTCATGGTTTAAGATTATTGCTTCTTGGCCTACCTTTTCTACGACCTGTTAATACATTAACATTTACATACAGGCACATACATTGCTTCTGGCCCCACACTAGGATACCCTGTATCTTACAGATATTATGTTACAGTAACCCTGAACTACTCTACCTTCCTCAGGGAAAAGACCCGTGCCCCACGGTGGGGACATTATCGGTTGATGATGATGAACCTTGAACTACTACACCTACTCGAAGTCAAAGGCACAAAGGATAGGCAGAATATTACCTAGTTACCCAATTCCCAGTGCAGATCGCTTTGTTAAATCTATGGTATGTAGGCGTCATGCGTAGTTCTGAGTCATCAGCGATTTGGGATGAGTCTGAACTGAAGGGAGCATTTATCGCAAGAAAATTATTTGAGTTAGTAGCTTACTTAAAAATTTAAGGCTAACAAATATCGATAGAATAGGATATCCGCTGTCATCTAAATCTCTTTCTTATGTTTTTGATTTAAATAATTTGACATTAACAATGTATAATAATTATTGTCAAAACTTTCATCATTTGAACCGCTGACTCTCATGTGGCTTATTAGCCACACAAACACAGTAACGAAAATATAAGAAAAAAATGGCCAAGTACAAGTCGGTCTTTTGCACCGAGGGTTTCGTACGCCATAAGCATAATATTTTGTATTTAATCACACTTTTCTTTCACAATTGGCCGGTTTTAATAATTTATTGTAATGATATGATCACTATTATCACACCAAGTTTGATAGCGTGTATGTATTACCGTAATGACTACAGAGCAAAACCCAAAAAGAAAGCGTAAAAAACTTGTTTTATTTCAAGTTTCACGCGTAGTAACATATTTTTATTCTTAATAATTTTTGGGCTATCTGGTATAACGTGTACCAGATTCTATAAAAAATATATATTAATTATTAACTACCTAATAAGGTGAACCCTTTATAAAGCAGAGCTAGTCTTAAATTTTCATTGGTTTTGGACTCTATGTCAATGCAATAAAGTTCAAATTATGGTGCCTATATATGGTACAGAGCTCTAAAAACCGTTAGCGCCATCTATAGGTCAAGAGGACAAACCAACGGGCGTTTGTAGATATTTAAAAAGGGTCCTGTTTGGCAGGTAGCCTTCGGGTACGGAACTCTAAAGATTCGTGTGCTGTAGAGTCTTCTCATTTATCTGCCTACAGTCTAGCAGCTGAGTCAGCGGGGAGCCCACGTGGCGCACTCATCTGCCAAATAAAGCATTGTTTAGAGGCTGCGCAGTTAGTGTGTCAGTGACCAGACTTGACGTTTTGGTTGTATGGAGGCGTGGGTAAAAAGGGTCATAGCTCGACGCTATAATTGCATTGAGTGAATTCAAATAAAATCGAATTTTTTATTCCTTAAAAAACCAAAATGTTTATTATTTGAAATAAGACTTTCGTAATCACTACACATTTTAAATTTCGATAAAAATAAACGTAAGTTAATCCGGACCAAAATTTTTTTTTTTTACGTAGCCTCTCTGTGTCCCATTGCTGGGCAAAGGCCTCCCCTTCTGTTTTTCATCTCTCCCTATCTCCAGCCACACCGCACCATCCCGGTAAGAATGCATTGAGGTCGTCCCGCCATCTTCGTCTTGGTCTGCCGCGACGTCGACGGCGGCGTCGGACCAAAAATATACAAAATGTTTATTTTCATTATATTTACTAACGTCAAATCTGTTACTTTCACAATTAATAGAAAAGCTATTAGAATATGTATTATTAGAATATAAATTTATTAGAAGCTAATATCTGTTATAAGAAAATCCACATCTTGTTCCTCGTTTTAAATAAACAAAGTTTTCAACTTAAAATTTATTACTCATGAATGTGTTGAGCACTCTAGTGTTGGTGTCTACACCAAAAACACTAGTGTCGTCTAAATAGCTTCATAGTAATTGTCTTCACGTAGGTACCTAATCATTTTCATCGTCCTGTGAGTCAAATTAATACTAAATACTTTGTAGTGAAAATATGCTGTGAAAGCCAATGGTCAACTAGGTCTAATCGATATTATTTATTACGAATAATTAAATTACCTTATCTACCTGATTATCCAGCCAAATGAAGACGTCAAAGGACAATTGAATTGGTACTTGGATACTTTATATCTTGCTCTTTGTTATTCAACCCCTATTTTGGGTACTTTTATCTTGTAATTTGCTAATACTTGGTCGGTAATAATAATTGGTCGAAGTATGTCCGCTTGAGGCGTCCCTTACCGGGCATTCCATCCACATTCGCTCGATATATTTGTTTCATCAGTCTTTCTTCCTTCATCCTTTCCGCATGCCTAAACCAAAGATTCATAAAGTATGCGAAGGCTATCTCGTAGAAAGCAAGATAATGAGCTTTATAACCACTGGGGCCTACCTAAAAACGTTTTAAAAACGTTTTCTTGTGCCAACCAGCCCAGCCTGGGCCAAGCACGTTTATGTCTGAAAGGATAACTCTGCAATAGAACTCTCTTCCTTAAGTCGCGTGTACATACACCTTCTGTTTGTCCTTATGGAGGACAAAGGAAGCCAATTCTCCTCGATTGTTCAAAAGTGTTAAACTAGGTACATCCTTTGCCAACCGTTTACGTGTATTTATTTATGAAATATTACGCAAACAATACAATACATATTCACGCAAATGTAATGAGGGGACGGCAGGATATATTACTCAACCTAGTGATAACTAAGTACACTTATATTACATAAGTCGTAGGTAAATCTAACCCGACTAAACCAAGGTTAAGCTAGTTTTAGTTTCCCTGAAATGCAGCGAAGAATGCTGCAGAACGGATGCTCAACTTGTTTAAGGGTCCGCGTAAACTTAGCAGTTTGCAGAGATCCGGTAATAAGGTGTTTGTGGAATTATTAATGGATCCATTTATCAAAATTGTTGCAAACTTCACACGATATTACAGACCGAAACACAATTGAAACCGAATACTTTTTAATTTGTAAACTGTTTGCTCGTGTAACTTTAATATAGCTTTTCTATTTATATTTTATCAATTCCTCTTTCCTTTAATAGAACCATAGAGCACAAAAAGCAAATTACTCTTAACCCTGTTTAGTTTTTTAATTTTCTTTTTGTAAAAAATATATTTTTAAATACATTTTTTACTCCAGTTAGTGTCCTTTACAAAGTTGTATTCTTGTGGTATGCTCTAGATAATTATATTATTAATACAATAAACTGACGCCTGTATCTCAGAGGGGTAGGCAAATACCAGGAATTGCCACTCACTTGGCTCCTAACAAAAGCTTCCTGAAGCCTCTATTTAGGTTTTATTTATGTTAATGTTTTTATTGTGCAATAGTGAAACAAACATAATTCGTCAAACACAGATATGAATATTTTCATTGAGGCCTAAAAATAATATTGTAAATTCGTCTATAGTATATTGCACAATTTGCACATTGCATAAACTCACGTATGTATTCCGGACGGGTTGAAAAATTTAACTAACAGCCACGATCAAATTGAGACAAAAGAAAAATATTCACAACAAAATAGTTCACAGTTTAGTGGAGACTGAACCGATTATTTTATTGACTGCCAGCAAACGATAAAGTACGCCCAATATGCGATACAATTGCAAAATATGATATCTTCATTTTTGGTATCATCTACGAGTATTTGCTAGTGCTCTTTATCCGGATCCGGAATGAGCGTACAATCTGTTCGTACCCTAAGTATCCTTGCACCTCTAGCTAGTAACCCAATATGCAACCAGTTCTGTTCTAATTACCGTTTAATTGGACGTTATTGGCTGGCGTTGCCAATAACTGCCCGCTGCGCGGTTTAATAACCCTTTCCTGGCACTCGGCGGTTTGCCAAGCTATTGTTTGTTGTTTGCCGATGAAATTGAATACCGACAAATGCTTGTGGCTCACTTAATCTTCTTTCAAAATAATCAAACATTCTTCTACTCATGCCGTGCGACTGGATCTTAATGATCCAGTTTCGTCAGTTTTTTATCTGACGCGCTGCATTCGGGTGACCAGATTTAATTGGATACTAAATTGAACATGAGGTGAACAGTACCCGAAAGCGGTGTGCGTACACGCTTGCGGAGACGACCTAATTAATGTCTTATGTATCGATCTGGGCCAAAAGTAAATCCTACTCTTTGCCTTCCCCTGCGTGGTTTATCTTTGCTTAGGTAAACATAGCACTAGACAATGCACAAGACCGAAGGACCGAATAATTTGCTTGTATATTGGTTATGGATCCCTCTATTACTAACTTACGTTATCTATCGAAATTACGTCTTTAGTTACGTTAGCAGCACACTTTGGGTTATACCGGGTCTGTAAAACAATTTTATCTTGGGAGTGGTTAAGTACCCATTTCTGAAATAAACATTTGGGGCTTTAAAAACTGGTGTAAGATTAACTTCAATGTGACAGTGAGCTTATTAAGCTGGAAAGTTAGTGAAACTAATCTTACTTAATATTATGTGAAGGATAGATGATTGTGAGTAGGTACACATGTAATGTTAAGGTAAGGTTTGGTGATACTATTTTATTGTAGCAACTGTTATTTCTAATTGTATAACCCATGTCTACGCTCACAATAACATTCTTGATTCTTGAGAGTATTTTCACAAACTAACATATAACGGTGACATCGCTGGAAGGATGAAGTGGCCAAGGAATTGCGTGAACTCCAGGCGGGCGACTGGCAGGAGACCGCGCAAGGCTCGCAACTTCTTGTGTCGGAGGCCAAGACCCATTTCTTGTCGCTGAGCCAAAGCAGTAACAAAACGGCGAATCTTACGCCATACAGTTGTAAATCCTTACATGTATCGAGTTATTTGAAACTGTTTGATAAAAATATACTGAGGTTTGGTCAACTATCTCCCAAAAACGGAAGCGATCGCGGAGAAAACCAAGTGATTTCCCGGTAACAATGGATATTAGAGACAAACGAGACGATTGCGTGCGCGCACGCACGTTATGCGCAGGCGCGATTCGCACGATCTGTAATCTGTGGTCAAGCAGTGAAAGTGCCTTGGCGATGCGTGTGCCGTGAAAATGCGGGCTTTTTGAAACGAAAATTTCTTCATTTCTTACGACTCGTGTAAAGTCCAGTGCTAGACAGCAACTTTACCTAACCTTTATATATGCATCAACTCTACATCGTAAACTGATGTGCAATTCTGAGACATAGAAATAATATTTTTGAACTAAAAGTTTCGTTAGCACTTCACATTATTAACTTAAATAAAGTTAATAATGTGAAGTGCTAACGAAACTTTTTCGGTCGGAAGAGTCTGAGCAGATTCGCTCGCAGTCAGAGTCAAGCAACCGTCGTCGCGAGCTTGACTTTTTGAACTAAAAATCCTATGATTCCTTTAAAAATTAGTCGTATTTTTTCTACATGGATTTACAGAAGAGGAATCTCTCCATAATATTTTAGGAATTTCACCATGTCAGAAACTACTTTAGCCAGGATAGTTGAGTAAATTCCATCCCTCGGCACCGGATATAATTACGTAATATTTTATGCTGACTGTAATCTGGTGACGTAATAAAAGTGTTGAATTACTAGAACTTACTATACATAATTATTACAGTAAGAGGCTACCATCTTTCATAATTGTGATTTTGGATAATTGTGTAGCGTGATTTGGGTCAGACAATAGCAAGTGTTTGTTGATAATAAAGCGTCTAGACGCGATCTATAATGGTAGACATTTTGTTTTTCTATTTAAGAAAAAAAAAAGAGATCGCTTGCACTTCATCATCAAGCAGGAAAACGTAGCTTTTAGATAATGGATAGGTTCCAAATCGAAGAAAAAGGTACTACGTATGATATTTTCTTTCTAAGGTAAATGAGAGTAAAATTGCTCTTATAATACGAGAGTCGTATATTGCAGGGCATAATTACTTATTCATTACACCAACTCCATTCATTTCTCGTTTGCAAAGCTAACGATGGCCAAAGTACATAAATACCTTCCTACATAAGCGAGCTTCCGATTTCTCAACAAACATGTCATTACGAGGTGTACCGAAAGGAAAAGTACCTAAGAGGCAAATAGGAAACAGTGTCTGTTTTTAAAGTGTCATTAATGAAATCTGCGAAAAATCGTGATCGTTTGAAAAGTGTCACTTTTTGTTACGGTTTAGCTTTACATAATTTGGAAAGTGTCAGTGAAGAATTTGGAAAGTGTCAGTGAAGACCACAGAAAAATTGCCTGCATCCTCATGACTCTTATGTCTTTTTAATTAAGCATCAGCTTAGCTTGCCTCAGTGGCTATAACTACCTTGTTGTAAGGGTCAGTGGTTCCCAAACTTGTTCAGTTTAGGGCGTACTTACCGAAAAACTGAGTTGATAATTAATTTGTAGAATTTTTGGAAGTGGGTTTTCAATTGTTCTTTTCAAGATCATATCACAACTGACTAAAACACGATTCCTACAAATCATTCCTCAATATAGTAGTTTAAATAGACTCTTTGTTGGCTTACGCAATGACATGATTAAATCATACGGTACCGCTGGACGCTGTATAAATTTTATATAGCGTCCAGCGGTACCTTCGCCCACATTAGATGGGTAAAGGGACCAGTATCGTTACCATATTGACAGCTTTGTCGCCCTGGGCCACAGGAAAGACAAGAACAAAACAACGTGAGCAAACCCGAGGCTTGGTTCGCTCCGCGCGTATTGACTGGTAAATAGTTCCTTAATAACGGACTATTTGACTATTAATAAGAAACTATAAATCTTTTCAAGACGATATTGTTAAGACATGTGGACCGTAAGATAAGAATATTCTTTATCTCGACATCAGAAGCATATGGTCGAATATTCGATTCCGATGACAATTACTTTTGACCTTAAATCTCAGCTCGTGGAGCTCATTCTAACCATCTAATAAAAATATTCGACCTAATTCTATTCCTGGGATAATTCAGGTGCACTTGTCGTATACAGGCTTACAATAACTTGTATGCTCACTCTCCTGTAAAGTGTAAAAATGAATAATCCGACCAAATGCTTCTAAGAGCATTTCGATATTGATAGGTCGGTCGAGTATTGCGCACAAGAAATAAGAAATAGAAATCAAAGTTACAATTTAAAAAAATACAATGGGTGGCTTTGCTAGCAGCAATTTAGACCGTAAGGACAAGAAAAAAAAACAGTGAACCATAAAGAAGCGTTTCGCGGCGCCAGCGTCGTATACGTAGTACGGCGCCCAGGCGGCGCGGCGTACACATTGGGACACCCTGGTATGAGTGTCAACGTATTGGTCAGGAACTGTATTACGATATCACAGCTGGTTGCAATGTAACATATTAGTGCCAAGTGTCTATTTTCTTAAGTTGATTGTGAATTGTGATCAAATAGAGAACAATGATAGCAAAATAGAGAACACTAATTTATGAAAAGATAGAGATTACACAGATGATGAGGTCCGTAGATGAACGAAAGTCGTCGACATAGCCCAGCGGATTAGTAAGTTGAAGTGGCAGTGGGTGGGGCACATAGCACGCAGAACTGATGGCCGATGGGGCCGAAAAGTTCTCGAATGGAGGCCACATATCGGCAAGCGCAGCGTAGGACGACCAGCCATAAGATGGACAGACGATCTCATCCAAGTGGCGGGAAGATGCTGGATGCAAGCCGCTTCCGACCGGTCTTTTTGGAAATCCATGGAGGAGGCATATGTCTAGCAGTGGACTTCTTGTGGCTGAATGATGATGATGATGAGGTATTTATTCAGATATTTTTATTAATAAATACACCTGTATTCCAGAGCGGTAGGTAGAGACCAGACCACTGTCGCTTATCACGATCCTGACAAATGAGTTTCGCTACATCGACATTCATTAGTCGTTCTATGTAGACGCGCCGGTTTCGGGACCTTTGCTAATAAATCCCTCCACAAAGTACGGCTGCATGGGGCGTCTCTTACAGACCCTTCCACTCACATTCGCTCGATGTATTTGTTTTGTCAGTATAGCTTTCTTACCCGTTTTTGGAAATGTTTAAAAAAAATACCTTTGATACAATTGTTTGCACAAAAGACTTCCTAGGTATTGGAGAGTTTCTTTAGTTGTGACATCTCAATCACTCAGGTTTCCTCACGAAGTCTTGCTCTATAGTTCGCGAACGGTATTGTTAAGCTACACTAAATAGCCCTAACTTATATTACGATAACTTATGGACGATAAAAACATCATCATCATCAACCCATTATGTTCCCACCGAGGGGCACCGGTCCCTTCCCTGAGGAAGGTATATTCCCAGAGCCGGATTAACCCTGTATGGGCCTGTAGGCAATATAATTTTCGGGCCCCTTTTCTTTACCTAATCTGACTGACTAAATCATGTGATGTATTTTTTTGCCTTCTACCCACATTGCTGAATACAATGAGCCGTTTTCAGAAGAACTAAAAAAAAAAATATTACGGCTGTCAAAGGAATGCAATTTTGGACCTCAGGCCAATAGCCATGTGTGATACCTACATCATAAAATAGGTCTCAGCGAGCTGAACAAAAGTTACTATGACGCCAACAGCCAAATGTTTGTCCTTTCGGAGTTATATTGTATTTTGAAAAAAAAAAACTAACATTTTCAATAAAATATAACTCCGAAACGCCAACAGCCAAATGTTTGTCCTTTCGGAGTTATATTGTATTGAAAAAAAAAACTAACATTTTAAATAAAAGTCATAGTAACTTTTGTTCAACTCGCTGAGACCTATTTTATGATGTATCACACATGGCTATTGGGCTGAGGGCCAAAATTGCATTCCTTTGACAGGCGTAATATTTTTTTTTTGTTCTTCTGAAAACGGCTCATTTCTATGTATACATGAAAAATTAAACGCGACTCAGTTATTTTTATAATTATATAATTTAACCAAACACAATAAACAAACAAAAAGTGAAGTTATTTCAGTAAATTCTGTTAATTTAAATAAGGGCTTTTCTAACTTTTTTAGGTATAAAATCTTTTACGACTCAATTTTACGTTTCAATGTGGACCTTTTCCAATACATCATTTTCAATTGCCATTATCGAGAACAATGAATTTAAGCGATATTGAGACATTGTTGCTCGAAGAGAATTTTTTAATAATTTCAATTTTGAAAAATTACACGAAGTACTTGAACTGCACCATCTCCAGTATTCTCCAGTGGCGTAACTATAGGGTGGCAGGGCTGGCCAAATGCCACGGGGCCCCGACGCAAGAGGGCCCCGGCCTAAAAGGCCGCGAGCTCAGATATTTTTTTTTATTTTGTACCTGAGTGTTTTTTTTATTTTATTTGAGAAGTATATTTTTTTAGTTCTGCTTTAAATCCATTAAAGTGAGACGACTAAATGTTTAAGGTTGGTGAATATAAGTGAATGTAAATGTATAAACCCATGCTCTTGAAAATAAAATTGTTATTAGAGTTTGATAACTACTTAAGTAGTCTATTTTTTAAATAAAACTATATAAGTATTAATTTTTAGTGATAGAGCCCCATTAAAAGAATTTGCCACGGGCCCCCAGACGATATAGTTACGCCACTGACCATCTCGTTTATAAATTCATGCTCAATGTCCTCGGAATAATGCTCACAAAATTTTGTACAAGCCTCTTTGATTTGATCGTCCGTAATCGTAAGTCTTCAAACACGGAGCATACTAAAACTTTTTTAAATTTAGGTATCTTACAATCGCAACACTCACATGTAATTAACGTATGTATTTCGAAAGTTTCGGAATGATTAAGCTACAAATTATTATCACGCTACGGAAGCTTACAGAACGCACCCAACGAATCGGGGATTCCCCCAACGTGAATGAAGTCCAGTTGCGTTCCGAAGGATTATAGGTATTAGTTATAATATTAGATACTAGATGGTTCTGTATGTATAAAGTGTTACATGCGTTGAAAAAAAAAGAATATTATTGTTGATTATCATTTTCGATCCATAAAACTCTTTTTTGCGGACTGCAGTGGGCCCCTGTAGATCCTGGGCCCCTAGGCAGTTGCCTACTCTGCCTTAAGGTTAATCCGGCTCTGTATAGGCCATACTCAACCACGGGGGCCAAGTCCGGATTGGTGGAGGCTTGAGACTAGTGGCTGGTCTCACTGTCAGAAGTTCTCAGGCCGCCCTAAGGCCTCTAACTTAGCTTAATGACTGCTGTCTATCGACGGCAACCGGTACCAACTGCATGACGTGCCTTGCGAAGCATAACATAACATAGTATAAAACAATTTAATTTAAGTCACAATATTCTAATAGTTTAATTCATTATATGAATTACTATAATCTCTAATATAAAAAATTCTCGTGTCTCAATGTTAGTGCGCATACCTATACGAAACGGCTTCTCAATGTTAGTGCGCATACTCCTCCAAAACGGCTTGACCGATCTTAAAGAAATTTTGTATGTATATTCGGTAGGCTTGAGAATAGGTTGTTATCTGTTTTTCATAGCCTTAAGTGAAAAAAAAAAAAACGGCGAAACAACGTTCGCCCGGGACAGCTAGTAGTATTATAGTAATTCATCATTGCATGTTTCAATGCCCTTACAGGGCTCATGTTATCAACTGGAATTTATTATTTAACCACTCAATATACCACATGACGCAAACAAACATAAATTTCCATACAGGCACATGCACATACATGCTACTGACCCCACACTATGATACCCTGCATCGTGGAAGCCAGAAACAGCGACATCACAAACATGTAAACATACAAGACCTGAGGTTTTTTTGTCCCCAACCGGGGTTTGAACACGGGATCTCTCGCATGGTAGCCAGATGCGTTAACCGCTGCGCCAAAGATGTTGTCAATGAAACAAAAATATACTTACTTACTACGCTGGCTCAGCGACCCGATGTGGGTCTTGGCTTGGCCTCCAACACAAGAAGTCGCCACTATCTTGCGCAGTCTCTTGCCAAAAATAATAAATATAAAATACTATAAATATAAATTTAGAAAACTAAGTTATTGGTATGCCAGGATTTGAGCGTATCTACGGGGAAACTGTTCTAGAAACCACGTTACTTTATTTTACACTATACTTTTTATTAATGATCGGTCACTTTAGAAATTCAACAATTTAGGTAACCACTCATGCTTTGACCGTTGTTGCATGTAATCCATGCGTAAGTGAGCATGTGGCACTTAAGCCTCTGTAACTGGAGCTATAATCGGTCTGCTTTCTTCATAATTGGACGGTGTATACCGCTAATTGTTCCTAATTATCCTGCGCATATCTTAGCATTTTAGCCAGCGGCTTATTAGACAGAAGTGAAACGTCGAGTCAAAGTTCTCTATTGTGCAACCTTTCACCTCTATTGCGTCTCTATAATCTACTCGTTGGAATGTTTGATGAAGAAAGGTTTATTGATCGTTTGTCTGCTTTTTATTGCCTCTGTTGCAGCTTCCGTTCCTTTCTGTTGTTGATTTAAGTACAAGTATAAGAAGCTCTCGAAAACTCGTAGTTTTATTTATCAAGCCAATAAAATATACAGGTAGAGTCGGTTATAAAAATTCAAAGTTGGTAGTGACCTAATTAATGTATCACATGATTGCGTCGTGCGTGGTCTGGTATAGACATTATGCAAGCAATGTATTCCGTTGGATTACAGGTCATTTTCCTCAAACATGCCCTCTGTAATGAAGCTCTCAACCTTTTCCCTAATTATTATTCCTAATACATTATTTCGTTATTATCTTTGAGACCTCCACTCATTTCCGATTGTTTTGCGTATCTTTTGTTATTTTGTGTGCCTTATGAAATAAAAAACACAAATCTCAGACAAGCTGTCTTCTGCGACTCCTCTGTCTCCTGAAACATAATCATATTTAAAGTTTTAATAAAATTCTTTTTTTTTAAGTAAAATAGGTTTGCGTTTGCCCTGTGCTTCACCTCACGGTTAGTGAAGACAAGGCTCAGGCGTTGAACACACAGAAAGGACTTGGCAAATGCCCGGGAAAGACGCGTCTTTCCGATGCACTTTCATACAAAATGTACGGGACGGGATGAAGCCCACAAAGAGGAGACGGGGCAAGGGCTCGCTCTCCTCGACACAAAACCGTCGCGCACCTCCGCGCCTTCGCCCCTCGTCCCTTTTGTGTGTGTGGGCAGGGTCTAACATGTGCCATTCTGGACTGTTAAATGTGGGCCATAAACGCCGTCACATCGGGACACGAAAATTCTAGAATAAAAAAAAAGACATTAATAATTAATAAATTATAACAGATACATCAGAGAGAAGTTGAGTTGAGTTTCGGAGAAGTTGCACCGAAAAGCTGAGTGACTAAGGTCTGGTTTCTGAATTGAAAATTTCACTAAGTAATTACTTACGTAAGGTTTTTCTCTTAATAATCTCTTCTGAGAAATTTGACAAAACATCACTACAGTTAAGTTGTTACTTACCAAAATGTTTAATTCAGAAACTGGCCTTGATCACTCAGGGACAGTTTATGAATTAAGAATTTTAATAAGTAAATAGAAATAAATTAACTCACGTCTGTTATCCCCGAGGGGTTAGGCAGAGGCACCAATCACTAGAACTGGGCCCACGTTTTGCCGAGTTTATTAGGTCCCAAACGTGATAAGTAAATACTTAAGTATTCTGTCACGTTCTTTTCTGAGAAATTTGACGGGAGGAGTGTCTCGTCAAAACTCTTAACTGCAGTTAAGTAGTTACTTAGTGAAACTGTTAATTCGGATACCAGCGAATTGAGAATTTCACTAAGTAAATGCTTAAGTAACGTTCTGTCATCATGAGAGATTTGACGAGACATATTCAATGCTACCAGTTAAGTAGTTACTTGGCGAAATTCTCAATTCAGAAACTTGCCTTATGACTTAATGCTTTACACATTTATAAGAAGAAGATCGAGTCCTACGATCAACTGATAAGGCCAGCCACTTTGCACCTTCGCAAATCGTTCATCGACCTTCTGGGGCCAAATCTGTCGGGCGTGGGCGCCGCCGGTAAGGCCCAAATAAAACACAAAGTTCTGTGACAAAAAAATTAATCCGGTCACATTTTGGCAAAACCTTTCTCTACCTGGGCCTTGTCAATACATATGTCGTGCGTGGGCGCGCTCTTCTTCAAAGTTTAAATAAGGTTGCTATGAAACGAACGCGGAGTGTCGTATCTGGTGGTTTTGTACATCTATAGAACACATACCTCGGTATTTTCCACCTGGTTGCGTTACTAGTGACTTTACGACAAACATAAATAATAATCTTTTGGTAATCAAGCAAGGTCCGCCCAAAATGTAAAGTTTGATCTGATTTCAAATACTCGTGAGTAGGAAGCTCCAATTACTAGTTATTTCTTTTGGGCAAGAAATTGCCAATTCACGGCGTTCACGCTTAGCAATCAAGACCACACTCTCTCTCTTTGAGAAAAAGCTTTTGTCCTGCAGTGGGATGTAGATGTAGGATGGACAGTGGAGTCTAAGGGCCGCTGCTGAATTGAAAATTTCACTAAGTAAATACTTAAGTAATGTTCTGTCACGCTCTTTTCTGAGAAATTTGACGAGACAGCACTACAGTTAAGTAGTTACTTAGCGAAATTCCCAATTCAGAAACCGGGCGTAAGTAATAGGGCTCGTTTTACCCGTACTCAAAGGTATGGAACCCTAAAAATCTAGTTATTTCGCTCTGCCTGGTTGATCTAGCGGTAAGTGTCACACCGCGGTCGTGAATTTCTTTCCCGCAAGGGGCTTCGGATTGATTGGTGCATGTGGTTTCAGTCTAGTTGGTTTTTAGGATTCGTAACCCGAAACTATGTTGCTACGGCTGCATATCCGTTTATAGCTCTCTTGAACCAAACGTAAGGATAGCTAATGATTAATGTACGTGCCTTATTGTACGCTAAATTCTCAGATGTAGGTACTGAAGAAAGAAACTGACTCCTAAGATCATAATCTGGATGTCTGTGCCTAAGATACATAGGATGCCCTAGTTTAAGAGTCAGGAACTTAACTAAATAGTTATGTAAAGAAACTGTAACTTGGTAAGTGCCTACAGAACTGTAATTAACGTGATCAATAAATCGATCGTAGCCCCGGCTGCCTGAGTGATCTTAAACGATTACGAATGTTAAGCAACATAAGGCGCGTACAGTGCATGGATGCTGCATGACAGCTAGACCAGCCTTACAAGCCCCCACGAATCAGGACTTGGCCCCCGTGGTAGAGTATGACTTATACCTTCCTCAGAGAAGAGATCCGTGCCCCTCGGTGGGGACAGAATGCGTTGAAGATGATGATGATTGGTTAATTGAAATTTTCACAAAATATGCCTTGAAAAAAAAAAGAATTAAACGTAGACGTCGATATAGCGACAGTTATTTATCAGGATAGTGGCAGGTGGCAGTTCCTGGTCTCTACCTACCCCTTTGGGATACAGGCGTGAGCTTCTGTGTTTGTTTGTGTAAATAAACGGACGTTCCGTAAAGTAAGGAATTTTCCGGCAGATAACTATGACCAATATCTGCGCTATGGACGCATTTAAAAAAAAAAAAAATTATCTAAGTTACGTCCCGCGTTACCCGCCAATGCGACTGGACCATGCGAAGTCAAACAAATTTGTTCAAGTTATTTGACGGAAATATTCGCAAAACGTGTTTTTAAAGAAATTTTCTTCTTGCTTGGGACTTGAATAAATTGGTTGTGTCATCATGACACAATCAATTTTGCGGCAAGTATCAAACTCTTCGTATATTTGCTTCAGAGAATACATTCAAATGTCACTTGCAACTCACAATGGTAACCCTAAAAGTAATCAAATTAAGGTACAGTCCACAGCTCCTTAACTTTTACATGCCGGGTACTATACGGGGATGTATTAGCAAAAGGCAAGATAAAAAGTACCCGAAACCGACGTGCGTGCATGCAACGACTAATGAAAGTCGATGAAGCGAAAGTGATTTGTCAGCATCGTGGCCGGTAGCAGTCGCTGCTCTCTGCCTACCCCTCTGGGATACAGACGTGTATGTAAGCATATATGTTACGGATGACGTTGCATCAAAATTATAAAGAAGAAGAAGAAAAACTTTATTATAAAAACAGTACACACGCCACCAAAACAAAATAATTATAAAAACAGTACACACGCCTGTACTAAAGACTGTACCTCGAGTTTCATTTAAGGTGTATTCATTTATGAATACATACTTATTTTAAACTAATCTGGGGCTCGTGACAGATTGGCGATGTCCTATATCAGCTTAAAATCGTTTGGCTTGAGAAAATCTGACTGTAGCTTTTGATTGGCTAAATGGGTTTGAATTATTTATAAAAGGCGTTTTTAAGCCTGTCAGATCACTGGTTTAGGTTTGAGAGACTTGAAAAGGCCTTTTAGGTCCTTGTTCAAAATTGAGTTAGATTTGATTTGGTAACATCTCAATTCCATAAGCATAAGCTCTATAGGCTTCTCAACGGTAGTCATTTTTATGGTAGAAGGAACACTTTATCTTATTTTACCTTAATCAGACCAAATCAGACCTATCACCAAGCCAAAAGTAGCAACTCCAATTCATGTTTTTATACTAAAACTAGCTGACCCGGCAAACGTTGTTTTGCTTTGAAAAATATATAATAACCTATTCTCAGACCTACCGAATATACATGTAAAGTTTTATCAAAATCGGTCAAGCCGTTTCGAGGCGCCATTTTCTGGCAACGACACTACCAGCGGTACTACTGGTAGTGTCATTGCCAATCAACGACACTACGGCGCCCATTTTAGATCAAATTGTACGGCCAACACTACGAAGTTCAGAAAATTATTAGTTTATTTACATATGTAATCGTGGAATAAAAGCAACAGCAATCTTAAGAAATACCTTTATTTATTTATAACTACATAAAAGCAAACTTATTTAGACAAACCACTAAGTGGAAAAAAAAGTAAATCATACTTCTCCTTAACTTTTTTACTAACAAAATAAAACCCAATAATTTGGATTATTAAAAACTTTCGTGGCTACAAAGTTAGAACTGACTTAGAACTTTGAGTTAAACTTAAATCCAAAACTTCTGTGTTGGCTGTACAATTTGATCTAAAATGGGGGCGGTATTGTCGTTGATTGAGATACTTTTAAAACGGAATTTTGTATGAAAATACTTGCTTGTGAGGTCACATTTCAGAGCACTCTTTTTATGTTTCATCTATTTAAAAATTGTAATAACTAGTAAATGATGAAAAGAAATACATTTTCCGAAACATTTTGTAATTTTTGCTTTAATCGAGCATCTAAAATAATTTATTGTTGATAGTGTCAAATACCGTATTGATTGGCAACGACACTATTAGTAGTATCGCTGGTAGTGTGGTTGCCAGAAAATGGTATGCGCACTAACATTGTGACATGAGAATTTTATATATTAGACCAGCTGCCCCAACAAACATTGTTTCGCCAATTTTTTTTTCACTTAGGGCTATGAAAAATAGATAACAACCTATTCTCAGATCTACCGGTTTTATATAGAAAATTTCATCGAAATCGGCCAAGCCGTTCCGGAGGAGTTTGCGCACTAACATTGAGACACGAGAATTTTATATGTATATTAGAAAGTAGCGTACTACGCGATCAGCTACGAGATGGACAGACGATCTCATCCAAGTGGCAGGGAGACGCTGGATGCAAGCCGCTTCCAACCGGTCTTTTTATAAATCCATGGAGGAGGCCTATATCCAGCAGTGGCTGTATGATGATGATGATGATACTAAAAATGAAAAAAACCTGGGGAAAATCCATAAGAGTAAAAAAAGCCCGTACCAATCATGCCTGGGCTAAAACCATTGTTAATATAATTATACTAAGTTCAAGAAACGTCAGCCAGTCACTATCGAGCTTATATTTTACTAGCTGTTGCCCGCGACTACGTCCGCATGGGCTTTAGTTGAGTAAATAAAGTGTTTGCAAATAAGATAGGGATACTTTTAGCGCATGCGAAAGAGCTTTCATACTAACTTCGCAACCCCTCGTACCCCCTTAAGGGATGATTTTCGAAAAACTACTTTACACGTCTTTCATGACTTTCAATGAAGGACCTTCATGCTGAATTTCATTCGAATAACTTCAAACATGGCTAAGTTTCATACTGACATTTCACCCCCCTTTTATCCCCTTAAGGGATGATTTTCAAAAAACTATTTTACATGTATTTTATAAATTTTAATGAAAGAACTTCATATTGAATTTCATTCGAATAACTTCAAAAATGGCTAAGTTTCATACTAACATTGCACACCCCTCTTACCCCCTTAAGGGATGATTTTCGAAAAACAATTTTATACGTGTTTCATGATTTTCAATGAAGGACCTTCATATTGAATCTCATTCGAATAACTTCAAAAACGGAAAAGTTTCATACTAAGTTTGCACCCCCTTTTTTCCCCCTTAAGGGATGATTTAAAAAAAACTATTTTACATTTATTTTATAAATTTTAATGAAGGAACTTCATGTTGAATTTCATTCGAATAACTTCAAAAATGGCTAAGTTTCATACTAACATTGTACCCCCCTCTTACCCCCTTAAGGGATGATTTTCGAAAAACTATTTTATACGTGTTTCATGATTTTCAATGAAGGACCTTCATATTGAATCTCATTCGAATAACTTCAAAAACGGCAGTTTCATACTAAGTTTGCACCCCCTTTTTTCCCCTTTAGGGATGATTTTTAAAAAACTATTTTACACGTGTTTCATAATTTTAAATGAAGGACCTCCATATTGAATCTCTTTCGAATAACTTCAAAAACGGAAAAGTTTCATACTAACTTTGAACCCCCATTTTACCCCCTCAGGGGATGAATTTTCAAAAATCCTTTCTTAGTGCTCCCCTACGTTACAAAAGAAATCCCTGTGCGAAATTTCAAGTTTCTAACCCTTATAGTTTAGGCCCTGCGTTGATATGTCAGTCAGTCAGTCAGTCAGTCAGTCAGTCAGTCAGTCAGTCAGCTTCTCCTTTTATCTAATAATATATAGATAGATTTCAAATCCCAATGAGTCACATTTCTCATTCGAAGGTAAATAAACCGCTTAAGGAAACCCACCTAGACCAACCAATCTGCGTTTGAGTTTCCTCATTTTCATAATATATTTGATATTATTAAGGGGGCCAGAAGATGTGCCTGTACGTAAATGTTTGTTTACTTTTGAAATACGGGGAGGAATAGTTTTTATCGAGCTGACTTCCCACCCTATCATTTCATCCATCTCTGTCAGCAAAAAAAAATTAAAATTTTCATTACAAAGGCGCTATGTATAAAAGCCCTTGGCAGTAAACCAATTCCACAACGAGCTAGTCCTTGGAAGTTCATAGTTATTATAGGGATTAGTAAGTTTTTTTATAAATGTACAGATGCGCTGTGACTGCATAACAAAAACTGTGCTATTATTGTTTTGACATAGCAAGTGTTTATTATACTCTTGGGTCACGAGCTTCTCAGATATATAGAGTTTTTCAAATCACCTTAAATCTAACACAAAACCAACTTATGTGTTAGTTTTAAGGTCATTTGAAAAAAGATGGTTGATGGATGAAAATAGTTCTTTTCGCTGCGTTTTTCTACACTACATTCAGCCCCAAGGCAGCGCCTAACATTATAAGTGTGTGTACATTGACATTCAACAAACAGAATGTAAATTCTTTACGTTGAAACAAATTTCTCATTTCTTATTTCATGTAATATACTTTAGAAAGCTTGTTTTTCTTAGTATGAAAAAGAAACATTTTAAAGGTATAATATAACTATTTTTTTGTTTTCACCCGATACCAGTTGACAGAAACGAAAAATATCCGCCAAGTAGCATTCGACATCAACGATCCCCGAATTCCATGTCACCCACTATAGCCGTAACACCACACGCAACCTGGTGACCCCTGGATTAATAATGTTTGTACCAAGCGCACGTAGACAAAAGGTGTCTTCGATTGTGGAAAGCAGGCGGTGGGCGCAACCGCAGGTGCCTTTGCGCAAAATAGCGGCGCACACGTCGCTGCCTACACGCATACGCTGCGCGCGCATCTCTATCGTACGAACTACGAAGTACACGCGAAAATCGACCTTACGGTCTCAGGTAGAAGGTTGGATCGGAAAAGTGAAGTTTTTTGTGATTTTTCTTTTTTCGGTGTGATAGTACGTTTTGTGGTGTGGTTTTCAGAAGTGAGTTAGTGTTTGACTTCGTTTTTGAGATTGAATTTTAAGGTAATTTTTGGATATTTTTTTTCTTGTAATGGTGACCCTATTACGTTGGTGTGTTTAAATTTGAATAAATTTGATCCGTGTACCCCGTAGGCAAACAGGCTTTAATTTTTTTTCCCGAATTTTACAATTTTACCACCTCTGTTTCTTTATCAATCTTACTGGGACTATGACGAATATTTTAAAACGAATCGTAGCCAAATTGATTTAGGCGCAAAGCTATTGAATTTTATAGATAATGTTATCTTGCCGTAATTTACCTTAGCACAGGATATCCTAGTTTGTGGCCAGGTCAAGTGGTTGTGTTATGTGGAAGATGTTATTATTATTTATTGCATACTTTTTTTTTCGATTTTTTCAGTCCTTCTATACTTTGTTTAGTTCTGTGGCTCTGATAATGTTAGGGTATAAAGAAGGCACATAATTCAAGTTATTGGTTTTTAATTGTCACACCTCACTTCTAAGATATTCATATGATCTTATCAGCGTTTGTGTCCTCTAAACTCGTTATTTCCATAGCCCTTAAGTGCGTCCATGATATAAATTTTCACACTTATAGTTCTGGTTGAGAAAACACTCGAAAAATTACGATTTCACATAATAATAGGCTTGTTTACCATAAAAGTGGCTATTAAATTATAAGCTACTCAATCATACGGGTAGGTATAAGTGTTTTAGCGTGGGCCATTACAGTTCTATTATCATGTTATGGCACTTTCTATGCAACCGCATGATGTCTTGAGCTTGCGTTTTACGGACAAACGAATTTGTACTCTAAATTACTTTTACTTTCTGTTATTTTTACAAAGAAGGAAAGCATTTATTTACCTTGCCACAAAACACACATAAAAAACTTTGACGAAAATATTATGATAACTAATATGCGCCAGATAAAAAGTACCCGAAAACGGCGTGATAGCATGCACGACTTCATGAATGTCGATGAAGCGAAAGTGATCTGTCGGGATCGTATCAAGTGCCAGTCACTGCTCTCTGCCTAGCCCTCTGGGATATAGGCGTGAGCTTATGTGTGTAAGTATCATAAATATCGCGTCAGTGGAATTTCAAAGTAAAGATTGTAAGCTTATAAATCCTGTGGCTTAGGAGTAGGTATAAGCAACACCTTCCACAAAAATGGTCGTAAATTATCTTTTGAACGTTTGATGACTTTCAAGTACTTTTTAGTCTGTCTTTTTAAGTATTCGGAATTTACATTTTTAAAATACGAGTCCTTCGACTTCCAAATCACAACGAACTTTCAGCTGCGGAAATCACAAGGTTTAAGTAAAGTGATATCTGAAAACTAGTTTTTTAGTATAAATAATTACACCAGTTTATGAATAAATGAAATAGTTTATTTCGGACCATAAAATCAATATAACTTAACCTAACCCTAAAAATATCGATGAGATAATTTTATTGAAAACTTAATTGAAAACATAATTTATTACTTTATACAAATTTGTTTTCAATTCTATAAACTCACTGACCAAGTTAAGTGTCAAGTCAAGTCTGTATAAAAAAACAATTGAACAAGTATTTGAAAACTTTTTTCCTTCGGTGTACAATTTTATTTATATTGTATGTATTACTACAATGGATTAGCAGAATCGAGGCCCAGATATAGCAGGAATATAGCCCAGATATAGCAGGAAGAAAGAGGCCCATTCCCTGGTGATATAGTCTCGTTATGAGTATGAATGTTAATTAAACAGCACAGTGCAGCGTTGTAGATCAAACTGCTTAGAATTTAAAATGATATGTTAGCGGTTACTACGATTTAATTGCGGGGAAATTTTAGTGGAGTTTCTTTGAGGAATGTCAGTATTAATTTTACGAGTATGTCTAGTGACCAAGCATGGCTGCAAAAATATCCTGTTGTGTTATGAGTAAACTCGACTTGCGAAAAACCTCATCCCTTGAATCCGTCAACTTTTTATATAATTTTTGCCTTTATTATGGAACTCTGGCTTAGAGAATTTAATAATAATAATCCATTTATTTCCAAAAAACATTGTATGCAGTGGATTCGATTTCAAGATAACTTGACATAAAATACTATCACAATAAAATTCTATTAAAATTCAAGCTAATTTAATAATGAAATGATATCATCATCAATCCATTATGTCCCCACTGAGGGGCACGGGTCTCTTCGCTGAGGAAGGTATAGGCCATACTCCACCACGGAGGCCAAGTCCGGATTGGTGGAGGCTTGTAAAACTGGTGGCGGCCTCTGACTTGGCTTAACGACTGCCATCTATCGACGGCAGCCGGCACCAACTGCTTAACGTGCCTTGCGAAGCACGGAACCGCTCGGAAAAATGCTACTAGCGTTAGTCATAGACAGAAACCCATCCATGGAAACCCATCAACGCGCCGTATGTTGCTTAACCTTTGTGATCGTTTAAGATCACTCAGGCAGCCCAGGCTTCGGGCGATTCGAGCGATGAAATATATAATTTATTTAATGTCATATTTTTTTATTTATTTATTTGTTTTATTTATTTATTTATTTATTTAGTATTTATTTATTTATTTATTTATTTATTTATTTATTTATTTATTTATTTATTTATTTATTTATTTATTTATTTATTTATTTATTTATTTATTTATTTATTTATTTATTTATTTATTTATTTAGTTATTTATTTATTTATTTATTTATTTATTTATTTATTTATTTATATAAAAAGCGGTGGTGGCGTAGTGGGGTTCACCCTTGCTTCTCGATCATGAGGGCCTGGGTTCGAACCACGCATGTACCAATGACTTTTAGTTAAGTACATTTGTTTGTTTGTACAGCAACACCATTCGCTGATAGATTGTGCCCGGATAGCGGCGCAGGCTTGTCACTTGTCACGTTTGGGACCTAATAAACTCGGCAAAACGTGGGCCCAGTTCTAGTGATTGCTGCCTCTGCCTACCCCCTCGGGGATAACGGGCGTGAGTTTATTTATTTTATTATTTATTTATTTAGTTTATTTTTATTTATTTATTTATTTATTTAATTATTTATTTATTTAGTTTATTTTTATTTATTTATTTATTTATTTATTTATTTATTTATTTATTTATTTATTTATTTATTTATTTATTTATTTATTTATTTATTTACTTATTTATTTATTTATTTATGTATGTATGTATTATTTATTTATTTAATTTCTTATTTTTTATTTATTTACTTATTTATTTATTTATGCATTTATTTATTTATTTATTCATTTATCTATTTATTTACTTAGTTATTTATATAAGACAAAAACATTTAGTTAAGTAATTTATCAATTTCTTTCTTGCCACTATAAATACGCAAGTTCATGTGGGTGGATTCTTTTCACTAAATCATGTAAAAAAGCTGAACGGATTTTGCTACCAAAAAATCTTATTCAATACCTTGGTCCTTGAAAACGTTCATCGGTCGTCCGGACTTGGCCCCCGTGAAGGAGTATGGCCTATGCCTTCCTCAGGGAAGAGACCCGTGGCCCTCGGTGGGGACATAATGGGTTGATGATGACACAAAAATTTCCACGCTATTAGTATCTATATAAATAAAATTCAAAGTCCTGACTGACTGACTGACTCAAGCCGCGTTTTCACGGTCTTATTGGACTCGGACCGAGCGCGTCTTCTTAGTCATCTAAAACTGTAACCCACTCGGATGGTAGTTTACACACATTTTAGTGGATATGGATTTTATTCATTTTTGAACGCGCTTTGTTGCCTGTGGTCAGCGGCTACTGTCAAGCAAAACTCTGTAAAAACTTGAAAAACTTTGAATCAGCTTTGAAGTGGCTTTGAAATGACCGATTTACTGCTGAAACGCATAGAAGTGGTGGCAGATATGCTTATCGTCGAGCTGCAACAGTAGCAGGATAAAAAAAAGAAGAAAAAAAGAGACTTCTTTATTTTGGCCTTTTCTAGAGCATAAGTGCTCCGAATATTGTTTATTTTAGCATTTACTTCGGTTATACTGCTTTCCACATTCAATTTTCTCCGTATCCGCTCCAGCACGGATTGTCTGGCGTCTTTATTTTTATACGATGCCAAACGCACATTCCACAATACTTCTTCACTTTCGTAAAGCTCCACAAACTGAAAATTATCTCTTTTTGGCCACTTTCTTCTACGCGGCACAGGAATTTCTTGCGAAGACGCCATTTTGTTTTTGTTATGCATCAAAGTCAACTAAGCTGAGTAGAGCGCGGTCCGAGTTGGCGTTTTGATACGAGTGCACTAAAATGGCCAGTGTACACGATGCGAGTAGCATCTTAGTAGTCATCTTAGTAAACTCGGTCCGAGCGCAATAAGACCGTGAAAACCCGGCTTCACTCATCAACGCCCAGTCCAAGCCGTTGGACCTAGGAAACTGAAATTTTGCACAGAGGTACTATATACTCTTCAACACAATTGATTGAACACGTGTTTCGCCGTTTTTCTAAATTTATCAATGAAATGAAATGAAAATTTTGAACTAAAGTCCATGTGGACGGAGTCGCGGGCGAAAGCTAGTAACGTATAATAGTACTACATACAATCCCCTTCTCGAGTAGATAAACTCTCTATTAACGCTGGATGTTATATTATTTGAGAAAGAATATTAATATTAGATTAGTTTCCGAAGACTGTTGTGTAAGAATTGTGTGATCTTAATGTTTTCCATAATAATTAACAGTAGTTATACGTTCCTAATATTTTGCTAATGGATATTATTTAGATAATGGATTCTGTAATCGCATTAATATAGATGTTGTAGACGTATTGCTAAAGAATTTATTTAAAGAGGAAATGTTGAATAGTTATAATTATCTATAAATAGCAAGAGTAGACAAGCAAGTTGTTATATCTGTGGCATCTTGTCCATCGACACTTAAATTTCAAACGATAAAATAATTTGTTTGTTGGTATTGTTTTAGGTTGTAAGGTCTACATTGGATCGCTGTAAAGACAGATAATAAAAAAAAATCGGCCAAGTGCGACTTGAACTCACTCATGAAGGGTTACGTTCCATCAGACACTATATTACATTAGCTTTGAGCAAAAGGCGGCAATTAGATCAGGTTTGCTGCGTGGAAGCCCCCTTATATATTTATTTTATTTCAATGCAATTTGTTTTTAAGGCGAGTTTTATGTTTTTTATTTTTTATTGTTAACTAAAATATATTCTCGTAAAGTCTTGCGCAAAGCAGAATACATACTCCACTGCATAGCTATTGAGAACCGTTGAACAATGTTTACAAAAAAGAGCGAGTTTTTTTTAATATCAGTTTAAATAAACATAAACATTTGCATACAGGCACATACATTGCTTCGGGCCCCACACTAGGATACCCTGTGTCGTGGGAACCAGAAACAGCGACCTCAGAAACATGTAAACATCCAATAGGTAAACCTGGGTTTTTTTTGTCCCCAGCCGGGGTTAGAACCCGGGACCTCTCGCATGGTAGGCAGATGAGCTAACCGCTGCGCCACAGAGATCGTCATAATAAGTAGTCTAATAAACATTTCACAGCACATTAACCATCCCGCCCGTAGCTAATGCCAGGACCGTTTAAAACTTCATAATAAATAGACAATGATCGAGTACTTTCGAAAATTTCTCTTATACAACCATGCACAGCGAACTCCGTAACGATTATATGTCATCGAATTTGCTATGCACACATCTTGTTAAGATTGTACAATAAGATCGTAATGAATGAGTGATTGTTACATTGGAGTATAATTGCGGTGCTTTAAATGAGTCCAATCGAGAATCGAAATGGGAACGGTGAATGAAATTATGTAAGGAGTAATTGATGCGAGTGGTACCAGTTTGGCGAATTGGTAACTGAAGATTTTTTGCGTCTTGTGTTGAAACCAGTCGAATTTGCGGCTCGCTTCCGAGACGCAAATTATCAAGCAGAGTAGCATTTATGCATTGAAGTAATTTATAGTGTAGTGTGTCTTTTGTACACTATACACATACATAAGCTCACGCGTGTGTCCCAGAGGGCTAGGCAAAGACCAGGGACTGCCACCTACCACGATCCTGTCAAATCACTTTCGCTTCATCATCATTAGTCGTTGCATGCACGCACGCCGGTTTCGGGTACTTTTTATCATGCCCTTTGCTAATACATCCCCTATTTGGTCAAAGTATGCCCGCCAAGCGAATGGAGACCACAAATATCGGCAAGCGCAGCGTAGGACGACCAGCCACAAGATGGACGGAACATCTCATGCAAGTGGATGAAAGCCGCTTCCAACCGGTCTTTTTGGAAATCCATGGAGGAGGCCTGTGTCTAGCAATGGATTTCTTGTGGCTGAATGATGATGTCCGTCTGGGGTGTCCCTTATCGGCCCTTCCATTCACATTCGCTCGATATATTTGCTTCGTCAGTCAGTTTTGTACACTAATGTTAAGCAACATTGGCCTCGTTCAGTGCATGGATGGGTGACCGTATATGACTAATGCTAGTGGACTTTTAGTCCGGATTTACTTACGGGTGTTGTTATATCGGAAGAGTCCGACCAGGTTTCGCTCCGATTCGCAGAGCTTAATCATGGTGAGCAGACTAAAAGTTTACAATATGTTGTGCTTACGAAAGTTTTAGTTCAAAAAATGCTAGTGGAATTTTTCCGATCGGTTCCGTGCTTCGCAAGGCACGTTAAGCAGTTAGTTTTGTACACTATATTTGTGCAATAAAGGATTAATAAAAATTATAAAGAAGAGATACAAAGAGAGGAAAACGTCGGCGTCGTGAAGAAACGTATCTAAGTGTTTGAGGTCACATTATGTCAGCGCTTAATATTGTCAAGCCGAGCCGCGGTAAGCACGCGTCGTAATAAAGCCCGTATTCCCTGAGAAAAGGTATGTGCCCTATATTATGACGTATACACAACAGGCTACATAAAAAAAGTGTGGACGAAAAATTAAGTAGCGGCAAATGAATGTTGATGCATCAAACAAGATTTATAAGTACATCATAATCATCAACCCATTATGTCCCCACCAAGGGGCACGGGTCTCTTCCCTGAGGAAGGTATAGGCCATACTCCACCACGGGGGCCAAGTCCGGATTGGTGGAGGCTTGTAAGACTAGTGGCTGGTCTTACTGTCAGAAGTTTTCAAGCCGCCCTAAGGCCTCTGACTTGGCTTAACGACTGCCATCTATCTATAAGTACATATAAGTAAATAATGTTGTTTAGCTTTTACGTTGGCTTTTCGTTTTTTTTTTATGTATAAATATGAGTATCTGTTATTGGCCCTATTTGTTGTATTTTAGAATCAGTACTATCATTAAATTAAGTTCGCTGTTAATCAGGATCGAGACAAGTATATCTGCTTGCCCTTCCAGCGTACAGTCGACAGCACGTCAATCTTCACATTTTAGTTGCAAAGTCGCCCGTAACGCAACGGAGTAGAGTGCATGGGTGTATACCATGATGTGCTGTCGACTGTACAGGCGTAAGTTAATGAACCTATCGACTGCCTCGTTGGTCTAGCCGTTAAGGCGGTTAACTACCAAGCCAGAGGTCGTGGGTTTGATTCCCACTGGGAGCCGCCGTAAAATTCTACAAATGGCCTCAGTCTGGGTGTACCTATTTACTTGTTTGTGATGTCCTTGCCTGGTTACTATATTGCAGGGTATCCTAGTTTGGGACCAGGACGAGTGATTTTGTTGTGCTAAAGGTATTAAAAATAAACATCATAATCATCATCATCGTCATCAGGCTATATTAGTCCACTGCTGGACATAGCCCTCCCCTAATGAGCGCCATAGCGCCCTGTCTTCAGCTTGCCGCATCCAGCATCTGCCTGCAGTTTTTTGCAGATCGTGATCTCACCTGGTTAGAGGGCGTCCTACACTACGTTTACATGCTATTATTTTTAAAAAAGTCTCCGTTTTTGGAACTAAAACTTTCGCAAGCACAACACATTGTGAACTTTTAGTCCGGATCTACTTACGGGTGTTGTTTTATCGGACAAGTCCGACCAGGTTTCGCTCCGATTCGCAGAGTTAATCATGGTGAGCAGAGACGGAGCGTCGTCGGTTGCTCACAACAACACCCGTAAGTAAATCCGGACTAAAAGTTTACAAAAGTCTTCTTTTCTATAAAAATAAAACTTATGTAAGAAACTAAATTAAGTGATTGACTCGTGAGTAACCCATGTCGATCAGAAAAACTGTAATGGCAAGCGAATATAAGTGTTATGCCAACAGAAAAGAGGCGCAATTCACACTTGCACTATTAGGTGCGAATTTTATGACGTGTGAAGGCGTCCATTGATTTTACCGAACAATGATCTTAGCACATTTTTCTTATCTTTGATTGTGTCTATCATACGTTGATCTTAACGAACAATAGTACCTAATGACTCGAGGTTTGCATATTACTTTCAAGAGAGCCACTTTCATATTCACATTCTTCACGTTAACTCGTGAAGAACATTCTTAATTAATTCTATGCGCGTACGTCTAGACCACTGATCCGTACGTCAAAAACTTGCGGTAGATATAATATTTGAGATTACGAGAGTCACAAGTCTATTAGATTAAGATGTACTGCCGTAGGTATACATACCATTGAATGTCCTAGCATTATTCGATTTTTATCCATATGTAAGTGGTTGACCAAAAAGGGACCTCAAGGGAAAATAATTGATTTCGAGAAAATCGCGTTTGAAGTTCCGTGTTTATACAGGTTTCGACTCGTGCTCGGCTCACAAAAAAAAAATCATAAAAAAAAACTACGGCACCTAAAAATATTCTGATTAGACCAAAACAAAGCTAAAATACCACAGATTTAAAAAATCAAATAAAAAATAACTGTTTCCAATCCCTCCCGGTCCCTTTTTGGTCAACCACTCACACTTATTAAGTAGTTTATTGTTATCAACGATTAGCGTAAGTGATTTCTCAGGATCGTGGCAAGTGGCAGTCCTTGGTCTCTGCCCACCCCTCTGGGATACAGGCATGAGCTTTTGTATGTATGCTATGTATGCTATCAGCTTTTAAACTAAAACTTTCGTGAACACTATACATTATTAACTTTATTCCGGATACACTTACTTGGCATTTTATCGGAAGAGTCCGACCAGAGCTTCGATTCTGTTAGTGTATTATACACAGACATCTTTACATTTCAGATATCTATGGTATTATAGTATGTTAACAGCAACTACCTTATTATTACGTCCATGGTTAACAGATACATAGTTGAGTCACGTGAAGTGTTTTTTCATACTATAAACGCCAAGACAGTTCGATATGTCGCACCCCTAGATGAAAACCCCGCTAAGTCGAAATAATATGTGAAAAATTTGTTAGCTACTTTTTCGACTTCCTGACCTTAGGTATACCGGACCGGACAATATAACTCCCATAACGATACCTTCAACTTGAAGGAGACGTTATGGGAGTTATATTGTGTATTATTTATACATTTTCGTATAAATTCCGCTTTAGGGCATTTTAAAAAAAAATGGAGCATTTTAAAATTTGATAATTTTCGCTCGTAGCCTGGGCTGCCTGAGTGATCTTAAACGATCACTACGGTTAAGCAACATACGGCGCGTTCAGTCCATGGATGGGTCACCGTCTATGACTAATGCTAGTGGCATTTTTCTGAGCGGTTCCGTGCTTCGCGAGGCACGTTAAGCAGTTGGTGCCGGCTGCCCTCGATAGATGGCAGTCGTTAAGCCAAGTCAGAGGTCTCAGGGGGCGGCTTGAAAACTTCTGACAGTAAGACCAGCCACTAGTCTTACAAACCTCCACCAATCCGGACTTGGTCCCCGTGGTGGAGTATGGCCTATACCTTCCTCAGGGAAGAGACCCGTGCCCCTTGGTGGGGACATAATGGGTTGATGATGATGTACCTGTAGCTATTTTGTCGAAAACGGCCTGGAGTGGCCAAATCTATGATGACGTCAAAGATCAGTAAATATGGCCACTGTTATTCATGTCATTTTTACGTTCATTGGTGTTTGTTTACTGACCAGTGACGTATGATTCCTGTGCGACGCCATATTATCCAGGTTAGCGTTTTGGCGGCTTATTTTAAAAGTGATTTTTTTTCTCACATTGGGACCTAATAAACTCGGCAAAACGTGGGCCCAGTCCTAGTGATTGGTGCCTCTGCCTACCCCCTCGGGGATAACGGGCGTGAGTTTATTATTTAGAAGAAATGCACGAAAGAATTTAAAATTATCATTTTCTGAGCACTCAATGAACACCAACGAAAAATCTGAG
The DNA here is from genome assembly GCA_947310845.1 of Yponomeuta plumbellus. Lineage (NCBI taxonomy): Eukaryota > Metazoa > Arthropoda > Insecta > Lepidoptera > Yponomeutidae > Yponomeuta > Yponomeuta plumbellus. The sequence continues at coordinate 5,576,373 of OX371193.1, forward strand.
ATAGGTTTTCAGTAACCTGTCAAATAATACTCTCTTCTAGGTTAGGTGTATTTGCTTAGCAACTGTCGAGGCTCTCGCCTAACACACCTTTGTCAAACAAATTCGGAGGCTGTCTACATACCTGCTTGAAGACAGGTTCTCGCAATATTTAAATATTAAGTGGCAATCACTTCAAGGTTCCCTTGTAGGCGTCTCAAGAGGCAGATGCAGTTGCTTTAGTCTGTGTGCATGGAAATGTTACGTAGGACTAAATACCCGGTGTGGCTGAAATAAAATACATTTAGACGACCTCTGTGGCGCAGCGGTTAGCGCATCTGACTACCATGCGAGAGAGGTCCCGGGTTCGAATCCGGGCTGGGGACAACAAAAAAGAAACCCAGGTCTTGGATGTTTAAATGTTTGTGACATCGCTGTTTCTGGTTTCCACGACACAGGGTATCTTAGTGTGGGGCCAGAAGCAATGTACGTGCCTGTATGTAAATGTGTGTTATGTGTTATGAATTCTATTTTCATAAAAAGCAGCTCAAAAACTGACAAAAACAGAAATAATTTTGGAGAAACAATGCGATGGGCCACAAGATGGACAGACGATCTCATCCAAGTGGCAGGAAGACTCTGGATGCAAGCCGCTTCCAACCGGTCTTTTTGGAAATCCATGGAGGAAGCCTATGTCCAGCAGTAGACTTCTTTTGGCTAAAAGATGATGATGTGATACTGTAGAAACTTACACAAGACGGACAGACGGAAAGACGAACAGACGGACATGCGGAAATCTTGAACCTGGAATACGGAACCCTAGGTACAACGAGGTACAGAAAACTAGGTACAGTCGACAGCACATCATCGTATACACCCATGCGTTACGACGATGTTACTCCGATGCATTACGAGCGACTTTGCAACTAAAATGTGAAGATTGATGTGCTGTCGACTGTACAAGAATGTTACACGAGTTTATAAAAATAAAATAAATAAACTCACGCCCGTTATCCCCGAGGGGGTAGGCAGAGGCACCAATCACTAGAACTGGGCCCACGTTTTGCCGAGTTTATTAGGTCCCAAACGTGACAAGTGGCAATCCTGTCGCCGTTGTCCGGGCACAATTTATTAGCGAATGGTCACACGAGTTTCTCTTTTTTTTTTTTTGAAACCGGAAATATTATCTACGAAATTGGATTAGCATTGTTTAGAACTCAAACCAATTATGTACTTACAGCGATTGTAACATAATATGTTCAAGTGACTTGCACTTTTACTTCCGGGCTGTATCTACTCATCAATTCAAACAACTTTAGCGCAAATTCAAAGTCTGCAAAAGAATTATAATAAAATATCAGTTGTTCCATGCTAAAGTTGGTATTAGACCAACCTCACCAATACATATTAGGGATGAAAAAGCAGATATTTGTTTGCAATAACATCACTTTGTGGTAAGAGTAATGTGTTCGGAGAGAGACATGAGTACCTACACTCATTTAATGAAAGGAAAGAATGTAATAGTTTTTGTACTAAAACTTTCGTAAGCACTCTCCGTCTCTGTTCACCATGATTAAACTCTGCGAATTAGAGGAAAACCTGGTCGGACTCTTGCGACAAAAAATCAAGTAAGTGTATCCGGAATAAAGTAAATAGTAATAGAAACTTATCACAAGACAACATGTTATCAATTTATCTGTATTCCTATCTGTGGGAAATACTGAGGAATTGTCAAAATGTATTTCAATGACTCATCTATTTTTTTATCTTACACATACTACAGCGACGCCCACTTTTAGAAAACCTCATGGGTGCTCATTCTCATTTGATAACTGGGACCATAACTGGCGCCATAACTAGTTATGGCAAAGTGTGAGAAGAGAAATGCTGCAGAGAACTGATGAACCGACAAATAAATAAAGTTCCCACTTACATCATCATCATCACCATCAACCCATTATGTCCCCACCGAGGGGCACGGGTGTCTTTCCTGAGGAAGGTATAGGCCATACTCCGCCACGGGGGCCAAGTCCGGATTGGTGGTGATTGGTACTCCAACTGCGTACTTAATTACTAATTGGTGATTACTGATCTGTTTCTTGATGTCTATTCTCAGGGGTGCTCGGCATCCACTGTTTATTTCTCATGGGTGCTCGAGTTCCCGAGCACCCACGGAGTCGGCGCCCCTGCATACAATGTACTCGTACATACGTAAGCTCACGCCTGTATCCCAGAGGGGTTGGCAGAGACCAGGAATTCCCACGTGCCACGATCCTGATCCTCCAGATCACTTTCGCTTCATCGACATCTATTAGTCGTTGCATGCACGCACCCCAGTTTCGGGTACTTTTTATTTTGCCCTTTCCTATCCCTTATTTGGTTGAAGTACGTCCGCCGGGGGCTTCCCTTGCCGGCTCTTCCACTCATGTTCGCTCATATTTTTTTTATCTTATATCTTTTTCAAATCTGTTTTTTCTCCGTAAATAAAAAATCACAAAAGCAATAAAATTATAACAAAAAACATACAGTCGAATTGATGGCCTCCTTTTTTGAAGTCGATTAAAAATTACCAGGAATATTTCTTTTAAATTGTCTCGAGCTCCGCTGAAAGTAGTACATCCAGCTATTCTCCGTATAAAGGGGAGGATATCACCGTTGAAGTGCAGATGCGCTTCTCTTACGCAAGTGCAATCCAACAATCGAAAGTCACCGGGAGGCAACATGTGATTATCGTACCGACAGCAGCGAGATTTGTTCGACTGCTAATTCAGTTCAGAACTTTGTTCAGAACTTTGTTCAGAAGTCTTATTTATTTATTTATTGATAATTTACTTTTATTGCAGTTACATTTAAAAAAAATACAGTAGAATGCGGCTGACTTAATGTTATACCTAAGCATAATGGAAATGCATAGAGTCTTCGTAAAGTTTTTTAGGAACACTACTAAAGATACAGCTCCAGTGCAGATGGACCCCAAAGTAATTTTAAATTGCTTGGATACAAAAGGTTAGAGTTTATTTATTTTTTATTTATTTATTTATTTATTTATTAGACACAACCAACAGATGTTAGAGTTAATCGGTTATAACAACTTTTGCGCTTTTGAAATTACTATTATCAATTCTTTTTTTTTTGAGGTCTTATACAATCATCATAGGCCTTTGCGTTCGTTACTGACGATTTAAGTAGTGCCTAAGATTTTAACACTTTTTCTAGTGACTACAAAGTCCAATTCGAGTGCCTTAATCAGGAAAAAATACCTCTACACGCGCTCCTTTCAGAGTGCCGACTGCGATACGAACCACTCTATCGCAGTTTCACGCGTGACTATCACACCGAAGCGGATTCACTCATCGAAGTCGGCTAGTAAAAAGATATGGTTATTGTTATATGAGTATAATTAACTATATTTCTGCTTTATAGTAGTAGTAATTTAATTTCTAATACTCGCTGCAGCGCTGGACGTATGTACACCGCGGCACGCCGCCATTAACGACGTCATCCGCCGGGCTCTCACCAGCGTCAGTGACCCGGCTGTTCTGGAGCCAAATGGACTGGCACGAGACGACGGCAAGAGGCCCGACGGAATGACGTTCACACCTTCGAAAAAAAGGGCGGGCGGTGTGGGATGTGTGTAGACACGGTGGCACAAAGCCACGTTCACGTGACCGCCCACCACGCCATCGCCAGTGGCGACCGCACAGGCGAACAAGAGGCTCAAACACACGAGCTTAGGACAAATATACACGTATTAAATATACACATCATCATCATCGGCCTATGCTTGTCCACTGCTGGACATAGGCCTCTCCTATTGCACGCCACTGAGCACGGTCCTCGGCTATTATAATCTACTAATATATCTCGGCTAATATACACGCTGAGAGAAATTTATGAAAGCTATAGTTACTCAGTTTCTGCGTTACTGGCATAGCTCGGATCTCCTCAAAGATGGTCCCCTCCCAGGGGCCCCCCGACCTGGTCTGATGACCTGGTAATAGTGGCGGGGAGTCACTGGATGCCTGTAGCAAAAGACTGAGAAGCTTGGAAAACCGTGAGGGATGCCTATGTTCTGCAGGGGGTGTCAAATAGCTGATGATGAGGATAATGATGATGTACGCCTGGGACGTATTTTACCGGGCTTTGCACCAACATTTGCGCGATATATATATTTCACCAATCTTTCGACCTTCGACCTCTCCATATGTCCAAATTAACGTAAAAATTCCTGTCTTGATTGTGGTCACTACATCCTCTTAATAAATTTCAATTGCATTGCAATACACAAAACCAACCTTGCATAACAGGTAAACAATCTGTGCTGTCTGTACATAATGACCGGTGGCCCACTCCGCTGAGATCCACTTATTTGCTATGCCAATGCAATCGTCACACCGCGTTATCATAACTTGACTGATATAGGTACCTAGCTATTAGACCGTTATGTCTGTAGCCCTATCGTGAACATTATAATGTGAAACAGGGGCAAATTTTCAGGTCTTTTTTACGACTCACATCCCTATAAAAAATTGTTTCCTGTAGAGGTCTGTAGTTACATCTTTGGCTGCTCTAGGAAAATATTTTTAACAAAGTTTATACATAACTTTTCTAGTTATTGCATTTGCTATTATGACCAAAAAGCAATATTTAGCTAACATTATTCTCATTATGGCCTATACCTTCCTCAGACCCGTGCCCCTCGGTGGGGACATAATGGGTTGATGATGATGATGATTATGCTCAATATTATCTCTTAAAACACCAATATAAAAGTTTGGAGTTGTACTAAATAGTTCGTGGTAGGGTTACAGTACAGTAATTTCGCTGGACAATGTATTGGCGACCTAGGCACTGGTACTATCTAGTAGAATTAGTAGGTCTCTTGAATCAGGTGATCATTAAAGCGAACGTACGGTGAGATTTTGCAGTTCGTAATACGATCAACATAAGAACTATAATTTTACTAAAGAGGCACATTATGCTTGCTTGTAATATTACTTATGATGATAGAAGCAAATAGGCCCAGTTATATTGAAGATCGACAATGATGTTGATTTAAAATCAACTTAGTAAGTGCCCTAATAAGTAAGTTCCAAATGAGCTTAAAGATTTCTATATGCGTTTGTGAAATACTATTGACATACGGATATGGGAATGAATTGGCTAACAAAAAGAGTAGTAAGCCGCCCACGGAAAATTATTTACTTTTGTTTGATTTCGACGTTTAAAATTTTAACCTAATTTATTCTTAAAATTCAATACGATAGAAATAAATAATAATAAGATTGGCCGTATATATGACCACTCGAAAGTTAAGAAACGAGGCCTCCACTTGTATTATGTAACTTTCCACCCTATCGGGTTAAGCATTTAGACAACTCCGAACAATAGTGTCAAAATTAGTATGTATTTAACAGTTATTATGTAAGCAATAGCAATAGTTATTATGTGAGCAATGTATGTGCCTGTATGCAAATGTTATGTTATGTTATTATTATTAATAGGTACTTTTATTGCACTTACATTTATTATAAAATATAGTACAATGCGGCGGACTTAATGCTATAAGCATTTCAGAGTAGGCTTAATAAGACAACTCCATACAGTAGTTATTGCTCCGATTTGTGATATCAAAGCGCAATGTTGACGAAAACGATATTGAAAATATCCACGACAGAAATCTACTAATCGGTTTACCAAATCGTTTTGATTCAGGAACTTTATTCGTTTTATCGAAACATGTCAAAGTTCAACCGATTTCTAGCCCGATGCATATGTTATTTGCTTTAAGAGAGCGTTTATATGCCATTATTAACCTAGTTGTATTGCGAGACGGAGAGAAATGTTACGTATTGTTGTTAGTCCAAAATGCACCGTAGGAAAGTCTATATATATATAAAAGGAGAAGCTGACTGACTCACTGACTGACATATCAACGCAGGGCCTAAACTATAAGGCTTAGAAACTTGAAATTTTGCACAGAGGTTTCTTTTGTAACGTAGGGGAGCACTAAGAAAGGATTTTTGAAAATTCATCCCCTAAGGGGTAAAATGGGGATTCAAAGTTAGTATGAAACTTTGCCGTGTTTGAATTTATTCGAATAAAATTTAGTACGAAGATTCTTCATTTAAAATTATGAAACACGCGTAAAATAGTTTTTTAAAAATCATCTCTTAAGGGGGAAAAAAGGGGGTACAAACTTAGTATTAAACTTTGCCGTTTTTGAAGTTATTCAAATGAGATTCAATATGAAGGTCCTTCATTAAATTTCTATGAAAAACATGTAAAATAGTTTTTCTTAAATCATCCCTTAAGGGGGTAAAATGGGGGGGAGGGGTGCAATGTTAGTATGAAACTTAGCAATTTTTTAAGTTATTCTAATGAAATTCAGCAGGAAGGTCCTTCCTTGAAAGTCACGAAAGACGTGTAAAGTAGTTTTTCGAAAATCATCCCTTAAGGGGGTAAGACGGGTTTGCGAAGTTAGTATGAAAGCTCTTTCGCATGCGCTAAAAGTATCCCTATCTTATTTGCAAACACTTAAATCAACTAAAGCCCACGCGGACGTAGTCGCGGGCAACAGCTAGTATATGTATAAAAATTATGCCCAGTCATGACCGCAGTACCGTCGGTGCAATAGTCATAAAAGTGATTGGCCGTTATAGTTGCTCAAATCCAATTTGCTGAGATGTATGGAAATCTCTCTTAGGTAATTTTTTGTAACCTTAACGTCCGCAACAAGGCGGTGAAAATTAAAACTGCTGAAACAGACAGATGGTTATCTTTTATCATAGTAAGGTTATAGTGAATTATAGTGAAGCGGACAGTCTAGAAATTGAATTGAGATACAGAAATTGAAACTAGTAACACCAGTGCCCTGAAGACATTGTGGGTAAAATATAACAACAGCTTGATTCAGCGTAATTATGCGATAAAACTTGTTTTTCAGCCATTAAGATTGAACCAGAAAAGTCTTAGATAATTAAAACAAAACAGAATTCGACCTATACAGAATATCTTGCTAAAAGTTAGTATTACAATGTCATTGTTATAGCATCTGCTGATGAACTAGGTTTATAGCCTGTATATCAGCATACAGCGCCTCTTGCTTATTAAATAGGTGTTTATTACATTACAACCAACCAGAGTAAGCTACAACACATTTTTTTTGTTGAATAGCATACATACATATGTCTAACAACCAAGCTAGTCCTTTATTTTAGTATCACCAACACAAAATTAAAATAAATCTATAGTACTTACTAACAAAATTGTACTTCTCACACTTTTTTATTCGAATTATAAATTTTGTCTTGCTAGAACCTTCTTCCATTGCTAGTACGTGTTTATAGTACATAAGAGAAGTGTTCAAACTAAAACCATGTATTGAATGATAGAGTCTGACAAGTGAGTCCTGGGACGCGATTTATTTCGAATTCTTCATTATGGCCACACTCTGACTGTCAAACTTAGGTATTTCAGCTGCAAGTAGAACAGCCCAAACAGTTTGATACTCGTCCTAGATTTAGACAAGAAAAAAACTTTTGCTTCTATTCAACATAATTTTACCTATGTTTTAGTATGTAAATACGAGTAATAATGTTTTAAAGCAAACATGAATTATTTCTTATTGTAAGGTCTGTCGGATGACGAAAATGCTAAACGTCAGATTGAAGACTTAGTCAAAGAGCTCAAAGATGTTGAGAAAAAAGATATGAATCAGATTTTGATTATGGTTCAGCATTAATAAATGTTTATAAGTTTATGTGATGCATCTTTATTATCCCTGTTTTTGGTGGAGTGGAAATGTTGGTTTTGATGTAGTTAATGTTTTCGTTTTGCTTCTATTTATTTATGTTTGGACAAAATTCATTGCATACTCCAAACTAATTAAACAAATAATCAAGTTAAGCAAAAGTATCAGGATGGCTTATGGCATATAGATGCAGGGTTATCAACTAAAAGATTTTTAAATTTCCCGCCAAAGGCTTGAGCCACGACTCACTTGTCGCACTCTAACTCTTCATTCAGTACTTTATAGTCCAACGTAGGTGTCGTAAAGGCCAATTTTGTGTGTCGCTATTAGCATTCATGTGCCGTTCACACATCCTTTACTCTACAGCCTTCGACAACTTAAGTGGTGACCCACGATTCCGAACTATCAATTCTAAAGCGTAGATATCTATATTTCCTACTATTGTAAGTATTTCTATAGACTGTGTTCGATACCGAATAATTGATAAATAACTGTTTCGAGCCACCTGAGACTGGACAAAGTTCCTTTTTAATGAGTCACAGGTCTCGAAATTCAGTCCTTACTTAAGATTACAAAACAGCGATTATTCACGAGGCTCTTTTGCTATCGTGTATTGCGCAAATTCGGATGCAGTCACACGTAAGAGGTATCAGTAAATGAAAAAATATGGTGCAATTGGCAACACGTTCAATTACCTACATACCTACTTTAAAAGTAATTACATTGCGTATTTAAAAATTTTGGGACCATAGTTTTGAATTTATCTGATAAGTCGGTCTATATAACACGTTATTTTTGACATTATTTTTATCGTTATAACAACCGTTATTAAACCTTCCTCTTTCAGTGCCTCTCCACAACTTCCTGCCTTACTTGACTTTTTGTCGGAAGAGTCCAACCAGGTTTCGCTCTGAATCGCAGAGCTTAATCATGGTGAGTAGAGATGGAGCTCGCGTCGTCGGTGGCTCGTCTCTTCCGACAAAAAGGTAAGTAAGTGTATCCGGGATAAACTTAATAACGTGTAGTGCTTACGAAAGTTTTAGTTTAAGAATTGACTACTTCAGTGGCGCAGCGGTTAGTCATCTACCTTCCATGCGAGAGGTCTCAGTTTCGAATCCCGGCTGGGGACAATAAAAAACGCCAAATCTTGGAACGCGCCTTTTGCCCTTTGATTTTGTTTATCTTAGAAAAGTCTGTATCGTTATCTTTTTGTTTTGGCATTCTTGATGGACAATGTGTGCAAATTCACAAATTTGGATACCTCAAGAGGTAGAAATCTAGATCGAATGAACCTCTCAATTCATTTTTCAATCTGAAATACGGCACCTATTTTTAAGCGCATGCCAATTATACCATAAATGCCGTACATGGCGGATTTTGTTAGCGACACCTGCGATCTAGTCTTGCGAAAAGGTCTAATAACATTGCTTAGAACCCAGTTAGTATCTACATTCATGTTCCGTGTGCGCAAAAAATTCTGGCCGGTTGAACGGCAGCCAGCCATGTTTAGCAAGACTTCAAATGTAGTGTACCCTTGGTTAAGTTAAACATAGCGAGATAAATGTGTTTTTGTTTGATATTCGCTCGTATGCTGTGAGCGTTAGGGCACATCTTTTCGCATCTCGGTCTATTAGTCAGTGGGTCAGTCATAAAATTAGTGTCCATCCCAACCAAATAGATCGATAATTTATTAGTGTAACTACTTATGGATCTACTTGAGATTCAAACTACTTATTTGAGGACGATGTTGATAATAAATTTAAACCAACAGGCAGTAGGTATCAATCTCTTGGTTTTATAGCAAAAAACCCATTTGCGGACAACCAAATTGCGGATTTCAGGCATCGAAAAAATCTATCATCGGCTCCACAAAGTCTCTTCAATATCTAGTGTGGGTAAGTATTGTCACAAGATTTTGTAAATCAAGTAAATATGCCAAAGTTTTTGCAAATAGTGACTCTCAGATTGTCTTTGACCTTTTCGAACGGGTACTAATCTGCCCTCGTAAGGAAGAACGCAGTAATAGCCATTACTGCGTTTTTACTTTGGATGCAAAATTGAGCTCCCTGGTGGTACATCTATAGGTGAAAAAATAATGGTGGCTGTAGGTCTACTAGAAACCTGAAATTTCAGTAAGAAAATATGCAGTTATCTCATGAAATGATATGTTTGTGATATGTTTTTGGCTATTTACTCAACACTGCGTTTTTACGATTACTGCGTTCTTCCTTACGAGGGCAGTAATGTAGTCTTTAGATTGATATTGTATTATATTATGTGGGAATGGAACGTTAACGGATTGAACATAATGGAACGCAAGGTGCGAGTGAGAGAGAGGAGGGAGAGCGGGATAAAAAAGTAGCAGTTTTCTGGGATTATTTTATTGGTTGGAGAAAGACGAAGAATAAACCAAAAAAATTCACAAGCTGTTTTTAATTGCTCGAAAATCATCTCTACATATATCTATTTTTACACTTTCAGATAAACTTATTAATAATTTATTTAACCTATTTTTCTAACAAAATTGTAGCCAATTTATATTATGGCAGTACTTTTCCCCACCTTGTATAATAATGTTAATAAATACTAACATAAATAGTTTTCTGTCTAATTAAGTATCAGTTAATTAATCAATCGCAAACTTGTCGAGGTTTGAAGTTCTTTGCTTTGTAATTAGGCGGCTTGCAATTTCAATTAATGTTTACATTTTTAGGGTTTCGTGGTCAAATCAGAAACATTTATGTACTTATCTATGATTCACAATATATAGTGTAGGAATAACACGAAGTATTGAAATTGTAGATACGTTTAATTTTCTTTAGCAACTTCGCAAAACTTCTTACACTTAAACTTTCTCCATCTTTTTTTCCACCGAAAAAAAAAACGGAAACACGCTTTTCCTTTTCGTTCGAAAGTAGTAAGCGTCAGAACCCCTGGACCAAATGCGATATTTGATGTTTGAAAAACATTACATTATAGTACCTTTTTGGTAATGTACCATTGTACCTTGCAAATGTACAGTTACGTTCAGAAATCAATAGTGTTATTTTTCGTTAAGCAAATTTTGTTATATTTTATATGTTTTTTTAAAAGAAATTGATAATTCAATCACTTTTAAAAAAACAAAACCATGCACTATGGAAAAATCCTCTTGTACTAAAAATTATTTCACATATTCATAAAAAGAAACCAATAATTAACACAAAAAAGGTATACGAATATAATTGTAAAGTTTGAGCGTATTAATATCGGCACCCGTCAACACCATCACCATGTTTAGTTACACATGGCGAATGATAGACTCTTAAATTTTAACGTGAAAGCCTACAGTTTATTATTATGTAATGTTACCGCATGTAAATGGTACCGCTTTTACTCGTGTTTACAGTTACAAACCAAAAAGTTCAATTCATTGACAATCATCATGATCTAGAGAAAATATTAGGTAAATAATACACTTATCATACACAGGATGGAAAGAACATTCCCTTAAAATATTGCTTTCTTTCAAGCGGTCCATCGTGTTCTGGCGTTATGTCTGGTGAAACAATTAACAGGGCAACACGTAAACATTTTACGCCTTATCATAAGCCAGTGGTCATTTATGTGGTCTTACGAAAAAAAAGAATCCTATACGTTAATTACAACACAATATGTAGGTAATACGCCGAGCTACACTCGACAGCCTGACTTAACATTTTGGACTTCCCAAAATTGCATTTTCGTCTATACGTTGAAATCTATTCTGACTGTCATCTAAAGATAGACAGAGAGAAAAAACCCTTGTTCTTTTGTTCCTAGTTTGGGACCAGGTCAAGGGACGGTGTTGTGTGGAAGTTATTATTATGATACGCCTTTAATATTAATTCTGCTACAAAACCCCGCTTGGTCGATTCGCACTGACCAATTTTTTTGTTGAACAGATTTCCGTTCGTGACGAAAACTGTACCGTTTACTTTTTTAAATGTTTAAAATCAAACTAGACTAAAATCAAACCTATTAGCAATGCGAGCGCCTGTTTTGTCATGCTTCCAAAAAAATACAAGAAATTATAGTCTGTAAAATATAGCTTGAGCTCCGCGACAGCTGTCATGGAGATTTGCGTCCATGAAGTTTTGAATTTTTCACAGAATATTTGCACTGTGAAAACTCCGTACTTACTGCACACTATTCGATGGCAGTAAGTACGGAGTTTTCACAGTGCAAATATTCTGGGAAAAAATTTAAAACTTCATGGACGCAAATGTCCATGACAGCTGTCGCGGAGCTCAAGCTATATTTTACAGACTATAGTTGCAAACATGTAGACGGTAGATGGTCGGCAAATTGTTGGCGACTATATTCACTTTGGCATGACAGTATAGTACTATAGAGTTGACTTAGAAGAGGAACTTATATTGTTGTTGCTGTTTTTTCTGATCCTTGGAGATTATTCCAGCAAATTAAATAGTCTCAAGCTAACCTACGTAATTCCTTTAATCATTGCTAAGGAGCTAATAAGAAGAAAAAGTAACATTAGTACCTCTGAAGGAACTGTTAAAACGATCTAACTATCGTAATTAACCCATTATGTCTCCACCGAGGGGCACGGATCTATTCCCTGAGGAAGATATAGGCCATACGCCACCACGGAGGCCTAGTCCAGATTGGTGGAGCCTTGTAAGACTAGTGGCTGGTCTTACTGTCAGAAGTTTTCAAGCCGCTCTAAGGCCTTCGACTTGCCTTAACGACTGCCATCTATCGACGGCAGCCGGCACCAACTGCTTAGCGTGCCTTACGAAGCACGGAACCGCTGCAACTAGCGTTGGTCATAGACGGTCACCCATCCATGCACTGAACGCGCCCAATGTAGTTTAACCTTCGTGATCTTTAAGACCACTCAGGAAACTGGGGCTACGAGCGATACTAGGAATAAACGGTTCAATTAATGTGTCTCCCTCGCCTCGATTATGAATACTTAATAAAACAGAAAGCCCGTTTCGACGGATATGGGGCAAGCGTAAAACTGTTTCTTATGAAATTGCTAACAACTCCACTGATTGCTCAGTTTTTAGTTAACATTTGTGGATTTGAGGCAATCTTGAGATAAGAGTTTTAAGCAATGTTTGGATGCAGTTTCGTAATTTTTATTAGACTTTATAGGTTATGATGACCTACGCGTTCAATTAAACAACATTGACTTACACGAATTTTAAACTGGGTGTTTATTACCTTAACATAAAACCTTAATAGACTTACACTTATTAAGATTTCTACTTAGGAAGGCTTGCACCAAAATCGTTAAATATGCTTAGTTGGTAATTTTATTTAAATGTGACGAGTTTGTATACTGCGAAATCTACCTAAATACGTTTAGCCGCTATATATATTTGTTGACAAAAAACAGAATTACCTACAGCCGACTGCTTTGATGCTTTGAATCCTAATCTAACCTGGCATTTCAAGAAGCTGGAGCCACGTCTGTTTAATGCACGCTTTTGACATTTCATTGTAATCTATAGTTTCCACAAAGTTTACCTGCTAAATTGCATTTGTAGGTGCATGTTGTGTGCACTTACATTCAACTAAGTATTTGTGGCCTATGAAATCACAAATCAGAAATTTATTTCATCGTAAACAATTTACATTCTTATTGTTGAATGTCAATGTACTTAGTGTTAATGTTAGCCGTTAGCCGCTGTCTTGGGGCCAAATGTATAACAATCCTCTTTTCTCTAATCACCTTAAATCTATAATAAACAAGTTGGTATGAATATCTGTCTAGCTAAGGAGCCCAAGACACATGTGTATGACCCAGTCAACACTTAATCACCAATTTTAAAACCTTTAATATGCATAATTGCGACACCATTTGTTGAGGAATATGATCATTTGGCAATTTTGATTTTTGTACGTTGGACTTTTGGACCCCTCCTCTCATGTAAGTAGTTCGTATTCGTATTATTTAGTTGAAGACCTCCTGTTAGGAAGATTGTAATGCTCCAAATTAAATGTGTTAGGTATACAGAATACGCATTGTTCTATTTAGGTTTATGATTTACTGGAAGCTGAATTTAATAAGTGTAGATCCATTTACATAAAAAAACAATCGAAAAACAACTTAATAATAGTTGGAAAACAAAAGAAACTCTAGTTGACGCTTTTGGAGGTTATTGCGAATAGTTTTAAAATACTTATAGGCTTATATAAAGGACAATGCCCAAAAATGTATGGAACCTGGGACCACCCTCCAATAGCAATAAGATACTATGTCATTGGGTAGGTCTTTTCAATAGGAAAAACAATTGTTAACACAACTTTGTTGTAAAATTGTCCATTCGGAGTTATATTATGAGACTTCAAACTTCAGAAATAAAAGCACAAAAAAGACTTTTTTGGAGGGGAAAATGTTAGTTTTGTTGGTACTGACTGTTATGTACAAAGACTGTTGGACTGTCTGTTTGGAGTTATGCTACTTTTAAGTTCAGATATAAAAAAAACTGGAGGGAAAAATAATAAAACCACAAAAAAATATTTCATTATTTATTCTTCAATCATATTTTATCATCAAGGGTTATCTATAATGTCATCATTTAAGTGTATTGTTGGCGTATTAAATCCTGCATGAATTGCATACCCTAAATACCATATAATGGAAATTATGTGTACACATGCGCCCATGGTTTGCCGTTCTGATAGGCATGTACAATAATATTCGACGACCTCTGTGGTGCAGCGGTTAGTGCATCTGCCTACCATGCGAGAGGTCCCGGGTTCAAATCCCGGCTGGGGACAAAAAAAAAGAAACCCAGGTCTTGGATGTTTACATGTTTGTGACCTCGCTGTTTCTGGTTCCCACAACACACGGTATCCTAGTGTGGGGCCAGAAGCAATATGTATGTGCCTGTATGTAAATGTTATGTTATGTTGTTATAATGCAATGTTGTTTCATTCGTCTTGGTCATTGTTTATCAAAATATAACGATAGTAAGTCCTCCGTCTCACATGAATGCGGCTACGCAAAAGCCACACATTTTCGAGAATCCTGTAGTCAGGCAGATCGTCTAACCCGATGTTGCTGATATCTTCCGCGATAGAAGGTTCGCCGACACATAACACAGTTAGGATGATTTTCCATCACAATTACCTGATCGAGATGCAATTCAAAAGTCCAGTATGATATTATTATTATTTTAATAATAATAATAATAATATCATTATTTAGTGCACAATAAAAGTGTACAAAAGGTGGATTCAATGCTAATGGCATTAAGTCATAGCGGAATTCAATAAACAGAGAGCAAATATATCAGTGTCCAATATCAATGCTAGGTAAAAAAGTCTCAATGTAGAATTGAGTGAAAAAGAATAGAACTCGCAAACATTGGCAATGAACGACTGATACATCATAACCAGGCTGGTCAGACCAGCGCTCCACCAGCGCGCCGCGCGCGTTCCTGTCACCGATTTTAAAAGAGGGGAGGGTCTCCGTGGCTACCTGTTCGCGTACGCGCGTTGGTACATTGTCTAAGCGAGATATAAGAACATGTGTATAAAAATATTAAACATACTTATACTTGAAAAATTGTTTTTAAAAATATTTTTCTTCAGTAATAAAAAGTCTCATAACTCCAAACGGACAATTAATTGTGACAACAAAGCTGTCATCATAACAATTATTGTTCCAATTAAAAAGACCTATCCAATGACGTATATCTTATTGCTATTGGAGGGTGGTCCTAATTTGGGCATTGTCCTTTGGCAACTATTCGGAACGAACCTCTAAAATTTGCGTCAACCAGAGTTTTTGTTTACCAACTTTTGTTTTCTCGATCAATTAAAAAACGGTCACACAATTCAATATTTTAATAATAATAAGTCTTAATAATAAGACAAAAGCTGGCTTCCCACGGTCCGCGATATCGCGGACGGACGCGGACGGCCGACCACCACGGATAGCCACGCACCACGAGAGGCTCTTCCAACTGACCTGTCGTCTGTCTGTGCCACCGCGGACCGGACCCTTCCCACGGTGTGTCGTGCGAGCTGGTCCGCGTTCGTTCGCGATATCGCGGATCGTGGGAAGCCAGCTTAAAATATCGCAAGTAATGCACATTAGGCCATTTATTGTAAAGATCGTAATGTATAGATATTTAACTTTGCTCAAGATTATTGTTAAGTAAATTATTATTAGAAAAACTGCATTGATGTTGCAATACACTTCATAATATGTTATTGCTAAATACCGTCTGTTAAATAGTTTAATTTCAGGAACATCTTGCTTTAGAAAATGGAATTGTAAATTTTTGCTTAGTAGTGTGATACTTTATTTTAGTTTCTTATATTTTATCTTAACGATTCACCAAAATATTCTATCAATTTACTAAGAGCCAGCATCAGAAGAAATCAGAGGAATTGAGAATTTCATTAATTAAATACTTAAGTAACGTTCCGTCACGCTCTTTGCTGAGAAATTTGGCGATACAGCACTACAATTAAGTAGTTAAAATATATATATAAAATATAATAAGCCCATGCCCGTTATCCCCGAGGGGGTAGGCAGAGGCACGAATCACTAGAACTGAGCCCACGTTTTGCCAAGTTAATTAAGTAGTTAAATAAAAATAAATAAACTCACGCCCGTTATCCCCGAGGGGGTAGGCAGAGGCACCAATCACTAGAACTGGGCCCATGTTTTGCCGAGTTTATTATTTAAGTACATAGCTACTTAGCAAAATTCTCAGTTTAAAAGTTTGCCTTAAGAACACATCCACCCATTTAAGTATAAGCTTCATAAAAGTAGCTGAGCACGTTTCCGAATATTTTCCAATGAAATATGGCACCCGAATGCGTTAGAAAATCAAGGCCCAGTCAAACAGGTTTCAATCGAACAGGAACACAAATGAATCTGACACGTGTTTCTTAATCCGCTGATTAACGTTTTTGTTAAGTAAAACTTGAAACTTAACGTTTGATGCACATTTTTGGAATACTTGGGCGCTGAAGCGAAATCGAAAGTTAACGGCTTGTGGCGGATTGCGCTCGCTTACAAATTAACTCAAAATGGCCGTTTAATTTCATTGCGCCGTTTACTCAACATTTTCTTCCTTATATTTTGCTCTTTGCCTCATGTCGACTGCCTCGTTGGTCTAGCTGTTAAGCTGTTAACCTACGTTTAGTTGTGGGTTCGATTACCACAGCGGGCTGCTGTACATTTGTACAAATGGCCTCGTCTGGGTGTTTTTCCATGTCTGTAACGTCTTTGCCTGGTTACCATAGCACAGAGTATCCTAGTTTAGGACCAGGCCAAGTGAGTGTGTGGTATGTTAGTTAGTTAGACCTAAGATTTCCGCACTTGGCCTCATAGTAGGGCCATTGTACGTAGCAAGGCTGTGAGTTTACTACAGCCAGATTGTGTGGTATGAAAGTTATTATTATTATTATTTTACACCCAATCCAACGATGTCTGAAATTTATATTTCACTAGAGAAATACCAAAGTATCAAAGCGGTGGTATCTCAGCGGTAGAACGTTGGCCTAGAGTTCGGAAGGTCTTGAGTTTGAATCGCGGCATGGGGCAATGACTTTGTTTTCTATGTCACGTACGTTTGTGAAGTTTTAGATTTTGAGGTGTTTGCAAACCTCAGTGCTTGCTCGTATATTAGCAAATAAATATATTTTTTGGAAATATTAGTTAACTTCAATACTTATATTCGCAGTAAGCAATATTAAATATTGAACCGAATTATGCAATCAGTAGGCATTACCAACTGATACATATATGATACAAAAACATATATAAAAATATTATGTACGTTAGGAAAAATATTACAGACTTCGAAACACTTGGTAGCCATCATAACTTTAATACTAGGAATAAACATAAATTGTCATTTCCACGATTTAGACTTGCAAAAGTTAATACTTCCTTTATGGGGCACTGTATAAGGTTCTACAACAAGATACCCCAAGATATATTAGAGTTACTTCCATCGCAGTATAAGAATTAAACACACTCTTTGCAAAAAAGCTTATTATAAAATCAACGATTATTTAGAAGACAAGGATGTGTGGCATTAAATAGTAGTTTAATATTAAATTTAATCAGACGATAAATGTGTCTAGTGTTCAACACATCCAAGAGTTTTTTTTTAAGTTTGTAATTTAGGCTAAAACTGTTTTGAAAAGAATAAATGTGGAGTTTCTTCTCCATGTAATCTATAAATTGTGAAACTAACAACATTGACGTTCATAAAGTAAATATTCTATTTGGATTATGAATAAAATATTTGAATTGAATTGATATCAATATAAAAGTTCATAATATATACTTATTTTATTCATACGTGGAAACAGACTTAATAAATAATGTTCATGAAGTTATTTGCTCATCCTAGTGCGTTCAGTCATCTTACTCGTAGTAATATTTTAAGAAGTAACAACTCAAATTAATTGTATTTCATGATAAAAGCAGAATTAAATTTTAAATTACTGGATAGCTAAATTATGTCAAATTATTAGTTAGGATAAGGAACTAGTTTAAGTTAGTTGTTTTTAAGCAGGTGAGTGATGAAACACAGCGGCGCCTTCGAAACACTTGTCATATCTCTGGCGGCATATGCTGAGCACACACCTTTTGTTGAACTATTAATTTAAAAATGTTTTTTGATTAATCGGCCGTATTTGTTGGTCGTAATAAACGCATTTTTACTTTTACTATAATAAAATGTGTTTACGCTGATATATTGTTAGATACTTCTGATGTCAGATATTTCAATCGTAATGATTTTATGTGGGCGGCCACCTTCCAACACGACATTGACTTTGACACACTTTTATCATCCGATCTCTGTGAGCTATCTACTATTTCATGCTTTTGGGTCTCTATCATTACTTCTTAAACGTTTCCTATTATTTTCTGTAAACAAGTTATGGTTTAATAACTGTTTTGATAAGATAAGAATATGAATCTGCCTACCATGCGGGTCCATGAGGTCTTGGGTTCGAATCCCAGCTGGGGACAAAAAAATCCCCCAGATCTTGGATTTGCACATGTTTGTGGTGTCGCTGTTTCTGGTTCCCACGACACAGGGTATCCTAGTGTGGGGCCAGAAGCAATGTATGGGCCTGTATGTAAATGTTATATTCTTTATTGTATACCGGAAAAAAACAAACACAAAATATTTACACAGCTACATAGTACAACCAATCATAAAACAATATAAAAAAATCAGACAGTTTTTCTATAGAAATTAAGTAAAGTGATTGCTAACAGTAAGCTAACCTATCGATTGATTTGTTGTTATTTAACTACATATTTACAAAAATGTTAAAATAGGGAAAAACCTCTATTATGAATTTATTGAATTGATAGTATTAAAATGTCTACGATCAGAACAACGCTGAATGAAACAAAATATACCGGTCACTAAACTACAATTTATGGTTTACTATGAAAATTCAAAGTACTCTGCAAATTCTATTAACCCAATCAACTCAATGTACGTCAAATTGTCATCATCATCATCGTCATCGGCCTATGATTGTCCACTGCTGGACATAGGCCTCTCCCAATGGAGGCCACTGAGCACGGTCCTCGGCTATTCTCATCCAGTTCTTGCCAGCCGCCTTGCGAAGATCATCGCTCCACCGAGGCTGTCACCGACTTTTTGGTTTTGTCGAAATTGTCATAATAACTACAAATTGTAGTTTTATAAAACTCAGTCCAGGTATCGTTTAATTACACAGGTATGTTAGGTAATTCTTATTTGCGGCCCAAAATGGCTCACCCAATATAGCGACTAACGGGTTTTTATGTACATTATGAAAACCAAGGGCCTGTGGAGGTAGAAATGTGAGTGATAGTGACCAAACCGGTGCACTGGCCCAATGACCGACTGCCTCCCGTATCGATATCGCGTCATTTGCATAACATTGTATCGCACCAAGTTGCTGATAGCGGAACCGTGATGTAGTGATGTGACGAAAGGTATGCTTGATACATAGAAGAATATAATCAGAAGTACAGTGATTTTACATAGACCGGCTTGCGTTTTTACTAAAACATAAAAAAACATAAACATTTACATACAGGCACATAAATTGCTTCTGGCCCGATACATACCACACCCAGGATACCCTGGGTCGTGGGAACCAGAAACCGCGACATCACAAATACACAAACATCCAAGACCTGGGGTTTTATTTCTTCCCAGCCGGGGTTCGAACCCGGGACCTCTCGTATGGTAAGCAGATGCGCTAACTGCTACGCCACAGAGGTCTATGTGACAGCACTATCTGACTGCTTAGCCAGGGTTAAGCACTGTCCAGTGAATGATTGTAAATATGAATTATTATTTTTTGTCTATTCTTTCGATTGGCATCATAAAAATAGGCGTGATTTTTTTTTTTTACATTTAAGTCGGTTCGTTTCCCTGATGAAACAAGTAATTTTTAAAATATATTTGAATGCAGTAAAGTCTTCTTTCAGCAAAATATCCTATCTACGATATTTAAGGTAATTTCCCTTCATGTCTCATAGTCTTGGGACGCCCTGTATACGTCCCACTGATAGGCGCAGGCTTTTTCTCAGAGAGAGAGAGAGAGAGAGAGTATGGGCATAATCGTCTCGCGTGCCTACAGTGGATTGCCTATTTCGAGCCGAAAGGCAAGGTATTTGCAGGGCTAACCATAGATTAATTTGATGACTGACAACCATGTCAATAATTATTATCTTCTTATTATTTTAGCACTGGATGAGTATTTATCTAAATACTTACTTTGTCCACTGACTTGGTGCCGCTCTAAGCCAAATGCTATGTTGTGTTTCCTTAGTGTTTTAAATATGCCTCTCCCAAGTGTTTTATTATTTGTATTGATATGGTTGACCAATTGTTGAATAGTACAGTGGAAAACATAGGTACTCGTATGTGTCTTATGGTTCTATGCTGGTTAGATTGGTGTGTAGAAATCGCGTGACGCTTAGGTATTAGTGGAGAGATAGGTCTGGTCAACTCAAACCTTGTCAGTTTTTTGTCTTGATTCATCATCATCATCATCAACCCATTATGTCCCCGCTAAGGGGCATGGGCCTCATCCCTGAGAAAGGTAGAGTCCTTACTCTACGACGGAGGTCAAATTCGGATTGGAGGAGGCTTGTAAGACTAGTGGCTGGTCTTACTGTTAGAAGTTTTCAAGCCGCTCTAAGGCCTCTGACTTGGCTTAACGACCGCCATCTATTGTCTTGATTACTTGACGTCGTTCTGTTATATTCATTTTGAGTAGGTGTAACCTGTTTTTTCACAATTTTCTGCTAGACTGGTTTTTAATCAACGATAGGTACAGACATTATAAAATATAACATTGGATCATCCAATAAGTAATATTATCGTAAATCAAAATACTTAAATAACAAAGTTAACAGGAACTGTATTTAATTAAAAACTCGTAGTTTAAATATTTAATTAGTATTCTTGAGTAAAAAAGTAAAAGTAATAAACTCACGCCCGTTATCCCCGAAGGGGTAGGCAGAAGCACCAGTCTCTAGAACTGGACCCACGTTTTGCCGAGTTTATTAGGTCCCAAACGTGACAAGTGGCAAGCCTGTCGCCGTTATCCGGGCACAATTTATCAGCGAATGGTGTTGCTGTGCAAACAAATGTACGTAACTAAAAGTCATTGGTACATGCGTGGTTCGAACCCAGACCCTCATGATCGAGAAGCAAAGGTCAACCCCACTACGCCACCACCGCTATTCTTGAGCTACGACGAAATTTTGTTTTTTTTTAAACTGATGGAATAAGCAGTTGCTGCCTTCTTTTAATAAATCATTCCTTGTTTGGACGAAATAAAGCAATGAGATTGAAACAGATAGCATTTGTTTTACCTCATTATTATTACAATCAAATAGGTACATACACAACTTTTTGTGTCTCATTTACATTGAAAGAAACATAAGAAACGTAGGAATATTGATACCGTATATTAATTTAAAAAAAACAGAGTATTTAAAGACTTATTATTTTATCTTGTTGCAGATTTATCCTGGAGCAAAACGTCGCACAAGCCAACAGAAACGAAAACTGAGAGTGAAATCATTGTTCAGTTTTGGTGCCAAAGTGTTTAAGTGTTCAATAAAGAAGTGTTATTAAGTTTCCCTAGTGTTATAGAGTGAGAGTGTCGAGCCACCACGATGATGACCCTGTACAGAACCATCAAGGGGACCAGTACCTCCAAGAGGAAAAGGCGCGAAAGAAGGTAAAGTAGAGAGTGCAGTATAGTAGTTTATAAAAAATATATAAGTAAGATTTATGTATGTATATTATTAAGTATAAGTATGTATTATTCGTATTTGCACCAACTACCCGTTTCTCTGTTTCCTTTGGCAATCTTTCCGTCACAAGGTTGTCTGGAAGAAATTGCTGTTAGCAATAAGACCGCCTATTGTATGCTTTTAATTTTAAATTTTATTTGTCTCTGGTTTCTTGTGTGCAATAAAGAATATTCTTATCTTATCTTATCTTATAGTCTGCATAGAGCTTTTTGGCGGTAACGTGAATATCGGCACAGGGCCTAAATTCTGTTAATGCATTGTAGTACAATGACAACTGGATGAACATGGCGATTTAGTTTCATTGCCGCTTCAAGTTTAAGCGTATGCATATCAAACAATCTAGGCGTCAATGGTATGAAAAATCACGTCACGTGATCCGACCATGTATCTGCCATCGTACTATAATGCACTAACAGAATCAAGTCCCTGATCGTTTGCCCAATACTTATAGTCATTACAGTGTATGTGTGAGTATTTGCCGTGGTGTGCAGTGATGTGGACAATGAAAATAGAAAAGATTTAAGCGATCGATTAGTAAGTTCAAAGGCGGTGTATTAGCAAAGGCAAGATAAGAAGTACCCGAAACCAACGTGCGTGCATGCAATGACTAATGAATGTCGATGAAGCGAAAGTGATTTGTCAGGATCGTGACAGGTGGCAGTCCCTGGTCTCTGCCTAACCCTTTGCGATACACGCGTGGGCTTATGTATGCATTGTGTGTAATAAGTTCTGACTAGATGAAAGAATAACAAATAAGATTTGTCACTTCTCTACTTACATTTTAATTATGATAATGATGATTACACGTTGATATATGTATAATACTTACCCCACTTCATTTGGTTTATAAAAAATAAAATATATTTTAAAGGGCAGCCTTTATGAATATGAATATGAATGTGTATGAATATACACAGTATGGTAAAAACCAAAATATGAGGTAATGGTACACGTATTTTTATTTTTTAATCAGGCCAACAAGACTAATAACTAAGTAAAGGAGCTTACAAATTCATATAATGGGAAGTTTTTGATGGATTTTGCTGAGACAAAGTAGAAAAATCAACCTCAACTCCTTTACTTTCACTTCAAGAAGCATATTTCCTAAACTTATTTTAAGCCCATTAACTCGCTGTGGTTTGTCAGTAACTGCCAGTTGTAGTCCTTTTAATGGGGCATAAATTCGAGCGGGCGAGCGCAGGGCGTGTCGCTCGCTTGCGACACTCGTGCGCAGGGTTGCTTTAATCTCTCGTTTGCGATACTTCTCTGGAACGTTTAATGTTTGTTTTAACGACATTTAATAATAAACGTAATTTTTTTTTTCTTCTTTTTATCATTTCAATCGTATCTATTGATAAATTTAGACACAGTGGTGTTCGCAATTGTTTATACTTTAATATTTAAAAAAAAATATCGGCGGCCATAGATAGAACATTGAAATATATATGTTACCGTCCAAACCCGATTTTAGGACAAACTAGTTTGGCCTAGGCTATACGCGATAAGATTAACTAGTATAGCCTAGTCCAAACTAATTTGTCCTAAGCCCGATAGGATAAACCAGTTTAAGCTAGTCCAAACTAGTTGATACTGATATAAGTACGCACACTCTAGGATAAACTGGTATGACCTAGTCTAAGCATTGTAGTAGGTATCTAGAAAGTTTGAATAAAGCACTCCGTAATTGGAAAAATAATATTTAATTTTGTTATGAAAACTGCATTTACGGGTTCGTGTGGGACTCCCACAGAATAGGCCAGGGGTTAATTCACTGCGACCCGGCAAGAGTTCGTCCTCGAAGGGACTTTACTGGTGCAGAGCCAGAGTGGCTCCCCATCGGCGCCTCCGCCCCATCGCCCTTACAGCACGGCAAGGAAACGCAGCCTCTCCCGCGGGGGGCCATATCGGCCCCCATATGCTCCCTCGCGCCGCCCTCCCCCTCCCTGTCACCCATAAGAGGGGGCAAGAGGAGGACGCCACGACGCTGCGTCGCTCGTCGCTCGCTCTCCAGCGCTTCTCTGAAAGCAGAGAAGGTAGAGAGCGAGCGCGCGGACCATCTCTTTGTGCAAGAAGGCACCCTCGGAACACTCGAGGGTGCCTTCCGGCTCGCCGCGATCGTGGACGGTGGCAGGTCCCCCGACCCTCCGTCCGTGGCCACTCTGATCTGACTAGTATGAGGCGCCGGACCTCCTCTAGTTGGTCGCCTGGGTCCCGTTTCACAGTGTGAAACAAAGCCCATGCACTCCTACTGCCAGATTATTCGCCGTTAGCCAGCAGGATCCCACAAGGAGAAGTTACTGACTAACGCTTAGAGTGCACCGACCCCGCCATTTGCCCTTCCATCTCTTTCAGAGAATCAGAGGGTACGGAAGCGGAGGGGTACACGTGACGCAGCACCCCATTTATATCAGGATCAACTAGTTTGGCCTAGTCTAAACTGGTTTATCCTATCGGGCTTAGGACAAATTAGTTACGACTAGGCTATACTAGTTAATCCTATCGCGTATAGGAAAAACTAGTTTAGCCTAGGCCAAACTAGTTTAGCCTAGGCCAAACTAGTTTGTCCTGAAATCGGGTTTGGCCGGTAACATATATACAAATATAGTTTTTAGAATTGATATGCTAACCATTAGATAGTAAAATGTATTTTAAAATACCCGATTTATGCCCAGTCCCATAACCTATCAACACATAACTGACAGTTAGCTGTCAACGCGAGTGATAGGCCAGTCAATGAGCCGCTTTCAGAAGAACTAAAAAAAATAATATATTACGACTGTCAAAGGAATGCAATTTTGGACCTCAGCCCAATAGCCATGTGTGATACATCATAAAATAGGAGCTGAACAAAAGTTACTATGACGCCAACAGCCAAATGTTTGTCGTTTCGGAGTTATATTGTATTGAAAATGAAAGTTTTTTTCTCTCATTGAAAAGAAAAACGGAACATTTCACTATCGCGTTGAAAGATAACTGTCAGTTATCTGTAGATAGGTTATCGGAGAATCCACCCTTGACAGAATTTTTCCTAAAATAGTATTGAGGCCGTGGCATTCTGACTTTGTTAAATAAATTTATTAAGTCGAAGTGGTACCCGTTCACGAGCATAACGCAGGGGTCAGCCATCGTCAATCTCAACCAATAGTATATTTGGTAGGTTTGAGCATAAGTTGTTTTTTTTCATAGCCCTATTTAAAAAAAAATATAATCCTTACAAATAAATTTATACTTAAGACGAAACAACGTTTGCCGGGTCAGCCAGTCTAATATATAAACTTGTCACGTTACAGTGTTAGTGCGCATAATCCACTAAAACGGCTTGACCGATTTTGATGAAATGTTATATGTATATTTCCTTATACAGGGTGTTGATTTGTACAGTTTACTCCGACTCAGGGTTGGTTATTTACATGATACTGAAACAAAAAAATATATATAAAAAAAATTTTTTTTTTAGTGAAAATCACCAAAAATCTCCGGTTTTACGGGGCCGGAGGCGAGCGCGCGGGCGCACTCTCCAGCCCCGCCCCGCGAAACCCCCGCCGGACCCGTCAAGTGCAAACGATAGAAGCTAAGCCATATAAAATTTAGGTGATTTTCACTAAAAAAAAATATTTCTTTTTTATATTTTTTTTTGCTTTAGTATCATGTAAATTACCATCCCTGAGTCGGAGTCAACTGTACAAATCAACACCCTGTATACACGGTGGCCGGGGGATTGACGTCAAAAAAAAAAAATTAGGTCCCTCTTGTCATGGGGTATCCGGATCACCCCCATGTATGTTCCGCGATTTTTCATAGTTTCGGAGTTGTGATTTTTTTTCTGAATTTTCATGAATTTTCGCCTTATCAATTTTGAAAATTTCTAAAAAAAAAACTAGAAACTTTTTTCAATTACTTTTTTTGTAACTAAATCTTCACAAGTTGTTCTTCTATGCATAAAATAATCAGCTTCGTAACTTTGATAAAAGTTATTAAAGTGTTGGTCTAAAGTCAAAAATTTAAGTTCGGTAAATTATGACTTGAATTTTCAAAAATAAATTAAAAATCCAAACAGATGTTTTAATGGTTTCTTAGTTAGCCTCAGAAATGCGCAAGACTCTCAGATTTCATAATCATAAAAAGAAAGTACTGCTTAACGAGCTACTTTGTGTACATTCGGCCTTCGAAGACAGCGAGGTGAAGAATTATTAAAATTAACATTATTTTTTTTCTGCCATTTCGTCTTTTCTTAGGTTATTAATGAACGAGTCGTCATCATCATGATGAATAAAAGTGGTTTTGTCAATAAAAAACAAATAAAAAAATTTGGAGGCATTTTCCGTTTTACAGTAATTAATTTTGCGCGGTCCGTTCTCGTGGGTCATGGGTTGTAAATGCAGACGCAACTTTTTACCTGTAATAACAATATTCTTTGAGGATAGGAGGCCGCCGAACTATTGCTATCTCTCTCACTCTCAGCGGTAAGAGTGAGAGGGGCAGCGCAGCAGAAGCGAACACAAAACAAGTTTGTACCTCAGTCGTTCTCACTTTGTGTTTACTGCTACACGTGTCTTCATTTTGTTTTACCTCACTGTCTCGCTTTGTCCGCGGATTCCGCTGCCTACTTGTTTGACTACTTTGCTCGTTAATTGGACTGTGTCTTGCATACTGATTTGGACTTTGTTTACTTGGAAGTGTAAAAGATGAGTTACACGTTAAGTGAATACGCAGAAATGCACTATTTTTATGGAGTTGCACAAGGAAACGGCCTTGAAGCAGCGCGACTGTATCGCGAACAACTTCAACGTCGTGGTGGGCCGCAACCTGAGCATTATCCCGACCATCGCGTTTTTATTAACACGCACAATACCTTAATGGCAGGCCGCATTCCTGGCCAACGAGGCGATAGGGAAGGAATCCCTAGAGTTGACCCGGATCGCAGAGAAGTTGTGCTCGAAGAAGTTCAACGAAATCCTTCTACGAGTACCAGAGCTATGGCTCGTACTCTGAACATCCCAAGAACTTCTATCCAAGACATACTTCACGATGAAGGATATCATGCGTTCCATATCCGACGAGTCCAAGCTTTACTGCCTACAGACTACCAATTGCGCATTGATTTCTGCCAAACAATGCTACAAAAAGAACAACAAGATCCTGGATTTTTCAATAAAGTTTTATGGTCAGATGAGTCACGTTTTGAGCGCACTGGAATTTTCAATATTCATAATTACCACACGTGGGCGGTTGAAAATCCACACGAAATGAGAGCGTCGACGTTTCAACATCGTTTCAGCGTTAACTTGTGGTCTGGTATTCTCAATGGCGAACTGATTGGTCCATTTGAATTGCCGTCCAGATTAAATGGAGAAAGATACCGACACTTTCTGGAACATGAACTTCCATTTTTTCTAGAAGACGTGAATATTGAACTAAGACGAACCATGGTTCTTC
Organism: Yponomeuta plumbellus; assembly: GCA_947310845.1. Lineage (NCBI taxonomy): Eukaryota > Metazoa > Arthropoda > Insecta > Lepidoptera > Yponomeutidae > Yponomeuta > Yponomeuta plumbellus. Next base: position 5,603,849 of record OX371193.1, read on the forward strand.
AAAATGACGGCGCTCCATGTCACTACGCAACGCAAGTCCGAAATTATTTAAATGAGGCGTACCCCAATAGATGGATCGGATGCGGCGGACCAATATCGTGGCCTGCACGCTCACCTGACCTCAACCCCATGGATTTTTTTATTTGGGGCTATTTTAAGGAAATAGCATACGCCAGAGAAAGTGGGAGTGAACAAGAGCTGAGGCAGAAATTAACAGAAGCCGAACGTGTTGTAAAGGAAAACAGAGCAGCTTTTAGACGATTAAAAGATAATTTCCTACGTAGGTGTAGAATGTGTATTGCTGCTGGACGTGGCAACTTTGAAAACCTATTATAATAAACATTTTTTTACATTTTAATCTGTGTTTTATTGACAAAACCACTTTTATTCATCATGATGATGACGACTCGTTCATTAATAAACTAAGAAAAGACGAAATGGCAGAAAAAAAATATTGTTAATTTTAATAATTCTTCACCTCGCTGTCTTCGAAGGCCGAATGTACACAAAGTAGCTCGTTAAGCAGTACTTTTTTTTTATGATTATGAAATCTGAGAGTCTTGCGCATTTCTGAGGCTAACTAAGAAACCATTAAAACATCTGTTTGGATTTTTAATTTATTTTTGAAAATTCAAGTCATAATTTACCGAACGTAAATTTTTGACTTTAGACCAACACTTTAATAACTTTTATCAAAGTTACGAAGCTGATTATTTTATGCATAGAAGAACAACTTGTGAAGATTCAGTTACAAAATAAAGTAATTGAAAAAAGTTTCTAGTTTTTTTTTTAGAAATTTTCAAAATTGATAAGGCGAAAATTCATGAAAATTCAGAAAAAAAATCATAACTCCGAAACTATGAAAAATCGCGGAACATACATGGGGGTGATTCGGATACCCCATGACAAGAGGGACCTAATTTTTTTTTTTTGACGTCCATCCCCCGGCCACCGTGTATAAAGGGAATTGGAAAGCCTAATGTCACGTCCTTTCTGTGTACCCACTACCCAGGGCCTAAGACGCTACACACGCTGTCGCATGCGCAAGTTTTCGTTCTAAGCTATCGAGTTCGCTATCGCAGCGAACTCTAGCTGCGCACGCCAACAACTCGACTTCACTTTCACGCGTGCACGGCCACCGCGACCGAATTGCTGCATAAACAATAACTCAGCAGTTCTACCACTTGTCGATAGGTGGCGTGATCTGTGACCTGATCAATAAAAAAACAGAGGCTATTTTAGGCGTCTAAAGTTTGTCTGTCTGTCATAAGTGTGTCTATTATGTAAACATAAACATACAGAGAGCACTTAATCTAACGTAGAGCGTATAGCGGACCAATTTTGTAAAATTAGACGATCCATCTTATTATAAAAAACATTAATCTTAAAAAGAAAAAATAAACCAAAAATAAGGCCAAATACGGTCTCTTATTGGGATATTTTTGAAAAACCCCTTTCTAAAAAAATAATATAGGCTTAGTCAACAGGCGTTCCCACTGCTGTTTGGTGATTTAATTTGCTAATTAAGTGTGTGATCAAGCACTCCTTTTTCTTACGACGTTTTTCTTTACGGTTAGTCAGTGGAGCTGCTACCAAATATGTGACATATTTAGGTGATTTAGAAAACAAATCCATTAAAACTTACTGTTATTCAAATTTACAGCTTTTTCTACCGCCCACAGCTGCAATAACACATATCCTATAAAAAAAAAACACTTGTTACCTATGTTTCATAATAAAAATTTTATTTTATTTTATCTTTATTTACTAACAAACAATCATTTAAGTGCTAATAGTAATAATCTTACGTTAAAATAAGTAGTTTTCTAGTTTCTCATAATTTCAAATACAAACATTTTTATGCTCATCATCACATCATAAGGAAAATTAATCCGAATCAGAACTTACAACTACAAAAACAAAAATACAAATCAAACATGTGCAAATAACGAAACAACACTCCAACGAAAAGCTCGTGTAATTTTAACGAACAATTCGAATTATTAAAGTTTGTGACGTCGCTGTTTCTGGTTCCCACGACACATGGTATCCTAGTGTGGGGCCAGAAGCAATGTATGTGCCTGTGTGTAAATGTTTATGTTTATTATTTGGTTTTTAATTTTTATAAACATACAACGCCACTGCCCATTTTTTATAGTAATAATATAGTTGAAATAGAAACAAACAGATAGACCGAGAACAAATAAATAGAAGACAAAGCACGTAGGTTAGAAATAGTGTCCTATTAGAACCCTCCAACAACACAATCCTAAAAAGTACTGTCCTTTGTCCTAAGGTCGTCTTTACCGGACATTGGGGTCCAATAGATAGTTCAACTCCAAACCTCGGTAAAGTTCAAGGTGTTGACCCGCATTGTCTAGCTGTTTTCCAATTACTTCTGCTATAATTAATCAGTTGTTGGCATTGTTACTGATTATCGCAGAATTAGTATCGTTCATACGTGTGTAAAATATTGTTGTTCCTGTTTATATTCTACGATTGGATTCAATGATGAAATACTTTAAATGCCTCGTATAGTCCGCAAAAACTGTGTTAAATAAGTGATAGGCAAGGTCGACGGCAAGTAAATCTTTATATTTTTGTTGGAAAGTCGCTCGCACCGTAACGCATGCATGTAAAGGTTGATGTTTTGTCGAGTAAACCACACAACAATTTTATTTTATATTATTGATTCTCCTTTTTTTGGTTTATGTATAGGAAACTAATCTACGTCACGAAAAAAAAAACTTTAGATACATTTCATTCTTTTACTTTGTATAATATAATTGTAAACTTTTAGTCCGGATTTACTTACGGGTGTTGTTATATCGGAAGAGTCCGACCAGGTTTCGCTCAGGACTCTTCCGATATAACAACACCCGTAAGTAAATCCGGACTAAAAGTTTACAATGTGTTGTGCTTACGAAAGTTTTAGTTCAAAAAATATAATATAATTATATTATAATTGCATTTTTACAAATAATATTAGTTGACCCCGCAAATTTGATACTTTTGTTTTTCTTATTTACCAATATAATATTACAAAGACGACATATAAACAGACAGCGATATTTGATATACCGGTATATATTTAAGATTTGACATTTGTTGTTTATGGTTTATCTGGGGTAAAATTTTATTTTAATCAGCTTAGCAGTTTTTGCGTTAGTATTTTAAACGAATACAAACTTTAAGGTCGAATACTCAGCCAAAAAAATTTAATCCACTGTCCTTTAGAACCGACAATATTGCTGTACGAATTTGAGAAATCAGGTGCCATAATTAAATATGTCAAAACTAAATGCAACAGTCTGATAGATTAATTGCGATTGCAGTTCGCTCTTCCGCAAGTTTCGTGACCGTGCACGCTTCGGCGTGTTTTTGTTCATATTCAGTTTTAGTCATAAACGTGTCAAACATAGTATATAGAAACCGTTGGTAAATTTTAATTACAAATTTGTGTTTTATTTCATTTAACCTGTAGAGTTTCTGGCGTGCTGATCGGCTCATAATAATAGTCGTTTTTCTTTAATTGTAGTTTTCAACGTCATAGCGCAACTGATTAAGATATCTATTTTGTTGTAAAAAAAATAAACTCACGCCCGTTATTCCCGAGGGGGTAGGCAGAGGCACCAATCACTAGAACTGGGCCCATGTTTTTGCCGAGTTTATTAGGTCCCAAACGTGACAAGTGGCAAGCCTGTCGCCGTTATCCGGGCACAATTTATCAGCGGATGGTGTTGCTGTACAAACAAACAAATGTACGTAACTAAAAGCCATTGGTACATGCGGTATTTTTTGTGTTTACTTATTTATTTGTTACGACGTATTGGGTCAGAAATCAAAAGCAGCATCTTATCGTAGATACCTATCTAATTAGAGAGATGGGATGGATAAGATAAGATAAGAATATTATTTATTGCACTCAAGAAACAAGAGACAAATAAGCGTTACAATTAAAAAACCTAACTGCAAGTGGTAAAGCAGTCAGCGTCGCAAAGTTCTGGGCCGCAACCTAGCCTAGTAGACTTAAAAATTGTTTGCCATCGACACGCTAAGAAGAAGAATTAAAAAACAATATACAATAGGCGGTATTATTGGCAACAGCAATTTTTTCCAGACAACTTTGTCACGGAAAGGTTGCCGAAAGAAAAAAGAGACGGGTAGTTGGTGCAAATACGAATAATACATACTTATACTTAATAATAAACTTACATAAATCTTGCTTAGGATGGATGGATGGCACTATACTTTTTTAAATGAGTGCAATAAAATAATATAATCAATAAATAAATAGATACATTTGATATGTAAAAAATAAACCCTTTTTGGATAGGTTTAGAGGTTTTTGTTATACTTTGTATAGATTAATTATACTTATTTTATGCTATGCGAATTTTGTAAATGTTTTTCATAAATTGTTTCTCTTCAGAAAGAGCTGTGTATCGACTAGAGAGCGGTTATAAGAAAAATGTTCTTTTACATTTAATTTTATTTTTTTCTTAGAACCGCTCTCTCACCATAAGTCTGAATAATATTAACCGGAACATTGAAATGCAGAACTTGTACCATTCTACTGTGGTCATCCTAAATAAAAACATAAAAGCAGATGCACCCACGAACTTTATATATTCTGGGATTTTTGTACGGAACATGATTTGAATTGGTCATTCCATAGTGATGTCATTTGTCGTAACGTTTTGTTTAAGGAAATCATTGCGTAATCTTGCACTCATTGTTTATATGACCAAACAGACGTACATATCCAGACTTTGACAGTGACTCAAACCCTAAGGTCCGATTTTACATCACTAGATTCTCCCGGTTTCTTGTACACTATAAAATAAAAATAAATAAATAAACTCACGCCCGTTATCCCCGAGGGGGTAGGCAGAGGCACCAATCACTAAAACTGGGCCCACTAATAGCCTAATAATAATTAATAGCCTGTTAACAGTTGTCACTATCGTTTTCGTGTGGCCAGCTAACACCGGTTTACAATGAATAAACTGATCGTTAGTGCTTAAGAAGCCGGGGGTCAATTTGTTCGATTGGTGACGTCATAAAAACTTTTTGATCTCTTGCCCTTTTACGTAAATTTAATACTTTACACAAGTGATTCTGTTGTGTGGAAGTTATTATAAACCTATATAGAAAGTATAGCTGTGTAGAATATAGATAGATACATAACACTTTATTGCTCAACCAGGATACAGAGTTATTATAAGTATTGGAACTATGCTTATATGTTATAAAAATCATCAAACTGCAGAAAATTGAATTGCATTTTGTAAGTTCCACAGTGCCCATACAAAAGACATCAACGCGGAGCCAAGCGAATTATTGCTGACTACCTCATGTTGTTCAGAATAATGTTCGGGAAATTGCGTTAGAATCGGTTTGAAAGCCTTATTGGCTCTCGTAATAGCCCTGTAGTATGTTCGAGCTTCGGGACTCGAGAGCTTGTTTCGATTGAGATGTTTCGCTTGGATACAGGGTCGAATAAGAAGTTTGGAAATTGTCATATTTAAAATAAATAATTATCTGTGTGAAAGTGGGTTGCTTGTACTCAGAGAATTGATTTTTGCCTTCGTATCGTTTGAATTTTTTTTTTTAAAAGCATTTCCTAAGAAACTTGTCACCTGTCAGTGGAACAACTTCCTGGCTCTATCATTAGTGCTGACTTAGTGAACAGTTTAAAAATAGACTGGATACGTATATAAACACCAAATAAAGTGCAGTAATATGACTGTACTGTATTTGATTATATCTTATGAACCTAAGGTATACATGCATCAACTTTAAACTGGTGTGAAAACAATAATAATAAACCGATTATTATATTTGAGGACTTTTTAAAGCTAAACTGAAAAGAAGAAAGAAAGAAAGAAATTAAGTGCCTTAAGAAAGGCCTACAAGCCTCTTACCAGCCCGTAAATAGAGCCCACTGTTGGGCATAGGCCTCTTCCCTTTTACGCCAACCCATCCGGTCCAGTGTTAGTCTCGCCCAATGTTTCCTGGCCGCTTTCACAATGTCGTTGGCCCATCGGGCTTGCGGTCTGTACACTGACCGTCAACTTATTCTTGGCCACCACTCAGTGGCTACCTTAGTCCACCGGCCATCTTCCCTCAAGAAAGCGAATAAGAAGAAAATTCAAGTCCCGCAAAAGGCTATGGAGCGGGCCATGTTAGGCATCACACTTAAGGATTGTGGGCGAAACATCGATATTCGGCCAGAAAACTAAGGTCGAAGATGTGCGTACATACGCACACGAATTACAAAGCTGAAATAAAGATGGGCGGAACATTTGATTTAGGCCCATAAAACTGTTTTTAAATTATTGCATGTATTGTATAGGTACTTGGGCAATAACTAAGACAATAACTTGTCTACTCCTGGTCATACGGACGCCACATCCTTCTATCCCCGGCAATGCTCATCCAGCTATTACCAACAATGTTCGTTAATGTATACAGGCTGATTGATCGAGTAATTTTAAAAACTTAAGTTGAATGAAAGTAAGCGAAATTTCAATTACTTATTGCTTCATTGCAAGTCAATTGCGATTGCGAACTAATGTAAAATGGTACTTACACTCACGCAAACTCAAAAACTCTATCTAAATTGGCCTGCACCTGATCTAAATGCGTTGCAAAATTGGAGCACGCTATACAATATTTGCCTGTCGTGGGTGTCGATTGCTCACAGTTGTAACGCGGCGAGTAATGCACGCGCAAGCTGGCTACAGCGCCGTTTCAGCGGACGCTTGACTGTTGCGACATAAGGAAATGTTGTCCCTTTCATAATGACCTATGTTATTGTGGGCACACGATGGCGCATCATGTTTCCATAAATTAGCAGATAAAAATAACGCAATAAAATAATAAATGCATATTTTATTTTCTCCAATGCATTTAAAAATGATTTTTTTTTTATAATATGTATATAATAATGTTACATAATGTTATTAGGAGATAAACTGAGCTTAGTTAGGAAATATTTATGACTTTTAAATCACAGACAGTCAATTTTAAGTTTAGTTTAAAACACTGCGTTAATGACCATCGGCTTCGTCAAAAGTTATTTTATTACAACAAAGAATCTTTTGTCTTGAATTTAGTAAAAATAATCTCAATTACCATAGCTATTTAAAACTCAAGTAGTCTTAAAAGCTCTGTGCTCAGAATATTTATTAAAGTACAAATTTACAGCAGGTCTAAACAGGACACACGGTAGAGCATCTGCCAAGTCGAGGCATAATCACAGGATTTCAATCTGGTTGTTTAAATGATGAATGAAAATAAAATATAGTTAGTCTATGCATTGTGAAGTAATAAAATTAGACATTTGTGAACGGCTGTAAAATAAAGTATTAGTGTAAACGTGCTGAGAGGCTCGTAATCTATATATATATATAATTCAAAGTCCTGACTGACTGACTCACTCATCAACGCCGTTTAACCTAGGAAGCTGAAATTTTGCACAGAGGATCTATATATAATGTAGGCAAGGAATAAGAACGGATTTTTTGAAATTCAACCCCTAAGGGGGCGAAAAGGGTTGCCAAAATTTGTATGGGAGGTATAAAAAATTTCGTCTGATTTTCTTGAAACTTGAAATAAATACTCTTCAACACAATTGATTGAAAACGTGTTTCACCGTTTTTCGAAATTCAACCCTTAAGGGAGTGAACGGGGTTGCAAAATTTTGAACTAAAGTCCACGCGGACGGAGTCGCGGGCGAAAGCTAGTATTATATATTTGACTAAATCTGAAACAGATGTCGTGCATATGAAATGACTAATAAATTTTATTGATGAACCGAAAGAGGTCTATCAAGATACACGTAGTAGCAAGTGGCAAAGCCTGGTCTCTGAATACCTCTCCGAGATATAGGAGTGAGTTTCCTTATTCTTAAAAGAGTAATACAGGTTGCACTATAATAAAACCAAAAACCAAGTTTTAATTAAGTTAATTGATACAATAGAGCATAAAGTAAAAAAATTAATAAGTTTCCATTATTGGAAGGTCGTGTTGATTTATTTTTATTATTATATCAATAGGGCGATTGCATTTTTTAATTAAGGAACCCAGGGTATCCTAGTGTGGGGCCAGAAGCAATGTATGTATCCATGTAAAGGTTTATGTTATGTTAAATTACGTTCGTTTTTTATTATGGCTATTAAAAAACTACTGTCGATCTTGTCTTGGAATATTTTTTTACAAGGAACGTTTTTGTTGAGATCATACTTTATAATGGTCTTATCTTGGAGGCAATTAAAGTACACAACTTTTGTACAAACAGTGTGAAAGCTTTTTGAGATAGCCTGTGGTCAAATAAGGCTTTGAATTTGCAGTTGCTCTTTTGTAATTTGTTTTTTGGTTTGCTTCTTTCCTTCCGATACTGTATATATTTATTTAGGTTTAATACACATATCTATTGTATGATTGATGAATAGATAGACATTTAATAAACATACATTTATACATTTGGGTGAAATTAAAACTAAAAAGACAGAAAGTTAAAAATATGCTTAATTTATTATGAAGTTCACCAAAACTCGTCAATATAATATTATGACAAGAGAAGAGGTAATCAAACTCCGCAGGTGCTTTTGGCACTCGTAAAAAAGTTCTTTATCATACGACCCAAGGGCTTTGAAAAGCTTTTTTGCAATCCTAAGCAACCTTAATTTTTCTTGGTTATTTTTGGCCCCCATTTGTGTGCATCGAACTTTCACGGTTCAATGAACTTTAGTTGTTTTTTTATATTAGTATCCACCAAAATCTTCAAGGCTGTCAATAAAGGTTGAGTAAAATAGGCGTAATTGTAGTCCGCTAAACATACACCCCGGCCGATCTCATGATTAAAGTAATAACCCTACTGGCCTTTTTGAATCGTAGAGGAAAAAGTCAAAAAATTTAAAATTTGGCTTGTTTTTTTTCCTTAGTCTGGCCGATGTTCTGCCGAATGCATAATAGTATGCTGTATTGTACTGGCTATATGTTTATCAGTTTCACTAATAATTTAAATTAGATGACTAATGTACATTTAGATTAGATTACAATTCTTTATTGAAAACACCAGAAAAATAAAAACAAATACATTAGAAGACTTATCTAATAGTGATCTCGATTAAGTTTATTCTTTAAACAAAAATGATTTCTTTGTTACTACGATTTTTATCTGTTTGGCACCGGAAGGAAATAAGTGACATATACGCACTTATGTCTTTATTTTAACGACATCGATACGATGTGCCTCTCTTAACTGTTTTTATGATAAACCAGCTTTCGCCCGCGACTATTTATTTTAAGTTAAAAAAAAATTAGACTACTTTTTTTATACCTCCCATATAAATTTTGGCAGCGCTTTTTGCCCCCTTCAGGGTTGGATTTTAAAAAAAAACCGTCTTATTCCTTGCCTACATTATATATAGACCCTCTGTGCAAAATTTCAGCTTTCTAGGTCCAACGGCTTGGGCTGGGCGTTGATGAGTGAATGAATCAGTCAGTCAGGACTTTGAATTTTATATATATAGATAATAGAAGATAGATAAATAGTTAAAGTTACTGAATCAGTTGCGTTATGAGTTTATGATCTTGAAAAGAACAATTAAAAACTATTGGTGAGGTAATCCATATTGAGCACCCGCCTAAATAGCACCTGCACAAATTAGCACCTTGCCTAGTCCATATTCAGCACCTAATTATATTTTTGGCAGGTTTTGTTGGTGAATTCAAATTTATTTATTCTGCCAAAAATATCAATAGGTGCTGAATCAGGACTAGGCTAGGTCCTATTTTTGCAGGTGCTATTTATGCGGGTGCTCAATGTGGATTACCTCCTATTGATATGGTGACCCGACCGGCTCACCGAAAATTCTGCAGATTAAGCTTCGTGTCCTAAAAGAATCAATTTCTTGCATCCGATAATGTAAGCTCGTTAATTTTGTAACTGATCAAATCGGGGCAACGTACAAATTGCCTTGCACTTTCATTGCGATTTAAGTTCACGATAAACGACCTGACATTATGTAAATAAATAACGCTCAAATTACGCTTCGGAGGACTTTAAGAGGCCATTAGTTGATCAGTTGTTACTTGAGGATGGCCTTGACAATATAGAAAAATGATTGATAGTTACAGAATTGTCACAAAAGTAATCAACCTGGATGTTTTTCCATTTTGTAATGTCAGTGCCTGGTTACTATAACACAATGTATCCTAGTTTGGGATCAGCTCAAGTGATTGTGTTGTGTTGAAGTTATTATTATTATTATTCGTTCAGTGGACATACTTCGACCAAATAGGGGATGTAGTAGCAAGGGGCAAGATAAAGAGTACCTGAAACCCACGTGCGTGCATGCAACGACTACTGAATGTTGATGAAGCGACAGTGATTTGGCAAGATCATGGCAGGTGGCAGTCCCTGGTCTCTATCTACCCCTCTGGGGTACAGGTGTGAGCTTCTGTATGCATGTAGGTAGGTAATATTCGTTATTTGCTTTAGAATTTTTTTATGATTATCGTGAACCAGAGTATTACAGTTATAGATATGTCTATCTTTCTGTTAAATCAAAGTTTTTCTAAACAATTATTTATTAAATTAGGTATGTATTTATGCGTAATGCCATGGAAACTTACAGTTGTTACAGATTACCTTTCAGTTACGTTTCATATTTTTTTTACTTTTCTTTTTTTGCTTCTGGCCCCACACTAGGATATCCTGTGTCGTGGGAACCAGAAAAGGCGATGTAACAAACATGTAAACATCCAAGACCTGGAGTTTCTTTTTTTCTCCCCAGCCGGGGATCGAACCCGGGACCTCCCGCATGGTAAGCAGATGCGCTAACCGTTACGCCACAGAGGTCGTCGTCCATCATCATCATCAGCCCACCTCTGCCCACTGTTGGGTATAGGCCTTTTCCCCATCTACCTCGCTGTCTCTTGCCATTCGCATCCACGGCCCCAGTTGGCGTAGGGCCCAACTAAATTTCAAGCAACAGAAATACGAACGGATTCTTTTTCACTAAGTAAGTATTTTCAAAGGATTTTTTTGCTCCGAAACAGTGTGATTAGCGTGCCTGCGTTTGCTGTGACGCTACTTAATGTCGTTTGTGATAAAAAAAACTACAGAGGTTACTTCTTAAGATTGCTCATTGCAATTACTTGTATATTATCGAAGCATATAACTATCGTAAAAATACCTCAAATTGAAAACGATTGTGCAGGAATTTAATTGTGAATATTTGTGATTTGTCAACTTTTAAAGTAATGTTTGTCATAATGCCTTTGTGGCGCAGTGATTAGCGCATCTGCCTACCATGCGAGAGGTCCCGGGTTCGAATCCCGGCTGGGGACAAAAAAAAAGAAACCCAGGTCTTGGATGTTTACATGTTTGTGACGTCGCTGTTTCTGGTTCCCACGACACAGGATATCCTAATGTGGGGCCAGAAGCAATGTATGTGCCTGCATGTAAAAGTTAAAGCTAAAGTTAATGCCTGTAAAAATTGGAATGGTCGAAAAATATAATGGTATCCTTTCTCCCCCACTTTACTCTAATCTAATAACCTATGCGTTATTTATCCGTAAATGTGATACAATTACAATACAATACTTCCCTGATTGACCATAATAATGACTAAGAAGAAGTGTCTGAAACAAGTTACTGACACAAAGTAAGTCGGTCAAAGAACTTTTGTTCGTGTTCTACATACCTGTCAGTGCAAACACTGACCTCAGCCAAAAGTCCCCATTTAATATAGGGTCAAGGAACCGAAGGATCCGTACCTGTAATATTAAATGTTCTTTAGCATCGTTTGTGCCCCACTAAATGGTTTATGATGTACAATTTCTAAAATATTTCATTAAAAAGAAATGGTGAAAGACATTTTGTGAATCCAAAACTTTAAAAGTCGTAATCGTCCCTCGAAAATGTACAGTTGATGTAAAAAGTGAGTTTTACAAACAAATGTACCAATGTACTTGGTTTTTACCATCAAACGTGTGGGTAGAATTTTGTGCGGAAGATAGACCTCTTCGTGTTTCTAAATCTTTCGGTATTTACAATTTTAGGTACAGAAATAATGAATTGTTAGTACTTTGTTTCAAAAAGCAAGACTGATAACAAACTTGCATTAAGTATGGATTTTCCAAACAGTATTCATGACGGTATTGCACGTATGTGAAACGTTCGTGGTTTTATTATCTAGCAAATGACTTCATCCATCGACGTACCCTATTTTCTTTTACAATTGCATTAATGCTGTTTAACAATCGACAATATTATGTTATCAGCCTGTCACGTAACAAGCCCAGGAAGCTCAGAAGATGGAGGAATAAGGAGACTTCTTTGGGTGTTACACAAATAATTTGAATTTGAAAATTGAAAACGGAATCGAAAGATTTAAAAGTAAATATCCTAAATATATCTGCCCTGTCCAGGGCAGACGGGGTATAGTAACGAGGTTGTGATACCTCGTCTACAAACCTGTTTATTAGTTTTATATTTAGGCTATTTACTTTTAAATCTTTCGATTCCGTTTTCAATTTTCAAATTCAAATTATTTGTCTTTTGTTCGTAGTTCACTTTATTTGTCATGGCATCGCCTGGGTCATTTCGATTTCAAGTCTTAGAAGAGACAGCACGCCCAGTGCCTTCAGTTTTACTACATATTGTTATTGATTCATAATCAACCCATTATGTCCCCACCGAGGGGCACGGGTCTCTTCCCTGAGGAAGGTATAGGCCATACTCCACCACGGGGGCCAAGTCCGGATTGGTGGAGGCTTGTAAGACTAGTGGCTGGTCTTACTGTCAGAAGTTTTCAAGCCGCCCTAGGGCCTCTGACTTGGCTTAACGACTGCCATCTATCGACGGCAGCCGGCACCAACTGCTTAACGTGCCTTGCGAAGCACGGAATCGCTCGGAAAAATGCCACTAGCGTTAGTCATAGACGGTGACCCATCCATGGACTGAACGCGCCGTATGTTGCTTAACCTTAGTGATCGTTTAAGATCACTCAGGCAGCCCAGGCTACGAGCGATTCTTTAAAGATTTGTTATTGATTATTTAAAGTGAATTGGTGAACCAGTGCAAGTTAAATTCAGTATTCAGTGAATGTTATCTAATCCTGTCGGTTCTGTACTCCAAAACCTTCTTTTCAACGAGGCACAATCGTAAGTGTTGCGTGTTATTTTTTTACGTAGCTCTCTGTAAGCGTTGTGTTAAGTTTAGTTTTAAAAATGTACCTTTTGTCATCAGGTGCCTCTACTTTTTAACAATAAAGAAGTCCTAACACCCAACGAAGTCTCCTTATTCGTCCATCTTCTGAGCTTCCTGGGCTTGTTACGTGACAAGCCTTTGCATTCCAACACTCTACCTTGTTAAAACGAACACCTACGTTTAATTTAAAATCTTTGTTCAGTCACAGTTTTTGTGCCTTATTGAATTTAATTTTAATTTTTACTTTCAAATATGCAAAGATCCCAAGATTGTTTCGCTGTGAACTGTAAAAATAAGAATTCACTTTAATTGTCAACTTCACATCAGTATAATTATAGTAGGTACATATTCATCATCATCACCATCAACCCATTATGTCCCCACCGAGGGGCACGGGTCTCTTCCCTAAGGAAGGTTAGATTGGTTGAGGCTTGTAAGGCTACATATTCAACTTATAAAAACATACATACATAATTTGGTTGGTAAACCACACAATTGAACACAATTTAGAAAAATACTTAAGTACATAGGTACCTACCTGAACCTGCAGAGATTTCGCGCTGGTTTTCAGACAGAACCATGGAAAAAAGATGATAATTTAATAAATACAAAGATATTTTCACTTCATATGATAGCTACTGGTAATGCAATAGACTTCTCTCGTATCTGTTCTTGTATCTATCTGTTGCAAAGGGATTAGTTAACTGTACCTACAAGATTTTCGACGGCACAAGAATCCTTAAACTTGGAATAATTCAACTTGCACTTTGAATTGCAATTTTAAGTTTGTTGAAGCGTGATACGTTTTATGATTAGGTATACGAGCTTTCAGCTCATAAATGTCCTGATGGTTATCTTTATTACGGTTTTGGCTACCAAAGATGAATTCGCGGGAATTATGTGTTTTAAAGTGGGAATAAGAAACGTGATCGGCTTATTAATTTGTATAGCTGTAGGTATTGGGAAGATAATTATAATTATCTATAATTCTTTCTAATATATAAAATTTTCGTGTCACCGTGTTAGTGAGCATAGGTACTCCTCCGAAGCAGTATGGCCGATTTTGATGAAATTTTATGTATATAATCTGTAGGTCTGAGAATAGATTGTTATCCTATTTTTCATGCCCCTATCTTGCAAAATTTATATAATTAAATAAAATCCTCGTGTTACTATGTTAGTGCGCATACTCCTCCGAAACGGCTTGCCCGATTTTGATGAATCTTTATATGTATATTCGGTAGGTTTGAAATCAGGTTGTTATCTTTTTTTCATAGCCCTAAATGAAAAATAAATGGCGAAACAACGTTTGCCGGGGCAGCTAGTGATAATACTTAGGCCATACTGAAAGTTTCTGGAACGGACTAGTTACAAAAGGAAAATAAAAAAAACACTGATAGGGTTTGAACAAGGAACTCTCTGTCAGTACATTTATTTTTAAATTGTGAGTCTGCCATTTGTTTTTTCATCGTGGCGTTGTTTTGAAATTAGTGTGTCGCTATTACAATGAATTTAAGTCGAGAAAATTTCCGTACTATGATTTTTTACGATTTTCGCTATGGCTTAAGTCAGCAAGAGAGTTGTCAAAGACTTCAGTTAGCATTTGGTCATGAAGTCCCATGTCGTAGCTCTATTTATTCGTGGTTTGGTGAATTTAGACGAGGACGTGATCATCTCTATGACGTTAAACGTGAACGCCGGCCGGCGACCGCGGTTACCAATTTTAATATTGATACTGTGCGACAACTAATTGAAACGGATAAAAAAATTATCTGTCAGCAAATCCGCACTACCTTAGGCATTGGAATGACCCAAGTGCAAAAGATATTGCATGAGCATCTGAAGGTCCGGAAACTTTGCACTCGATGGATACCGCATGATTTGTCCTAAGATCAGAAACGATTGCGTGTAGAGTGGTGCCGTAAAATGATAAAAAAATATGACGGAGGACAATCAATGGCTGTGTATAACATTGTAACAGGTGATGAAACTTGGGTGTACTGCTTTGAACCAGAAAGGAAAAGTTAATCGGCGGAATGGGTCTTTCCTTTTGAAGAGTTGCTAACGAAAGTCAAAAAAAGCCGCAGCCAGTGCAAGAAAATGGTTGCTTCGTTTTTCGGCAAATCAGGCCATTACACCACTGTATCGCTTGAAAACCAAAGAACCGTAACTACAGATTGGTATGTTAATACGTGTTTGCCTGAAGTGTTTGACAAAATACGCGAAAAGCGTCCCCTGAGCTAAATAGTCCTTCATCATGACAACGCGTTGGCATATTCCGCTAAGGCAACGAATGCGTATTTGAAGGCTTTAAAAGTAGAATTATGACTCATCCGCCATACAGTCCAGATCTAGCACCCTGTGATTTCTTTCGGCTCCCGAATATTAAAGATAAACTCAGAGGTATACGTTTTACAAGCCCGGAAATGGCGGTGAATGCTTTTCACAAGCCATCGAAGTGGTCCCTAAGGAAGACTGGACCCACTGCTTTTCAAAATAGTTCCAGCGAATGCAAAAATGCGTAAATAGTGAGGGTATATACTCTGAAAAACAATAAATGTGTTATAAAGATAATAGGTAGTCTTATTTACCAGAATCCAGAAACTTTCAGTATGGCCCACGAAATAATTCTGATCTATAGCCAGATGATGATTATTAGTGACATTAAATCTTTGGGCTTTTTGTTTATCATTTCGAAATAATATTCCCGTTCCAATGAGTATACAACTAAAGTCCTTACATGTTATACCTACGTCGTAAATAGCAGTAGCCTACTTAGTTGTATACGGATAGCATAACGGCACTGAATCTTCTAAATAAAGCACACAAGCTCCACAAAGTGATATTCTAACAAAGAATCTTTCGTCTGCGTTTTTGTCTCGTACTTCTGACTGTAGTGTCACTGACTGCGCCGGTATCTCATTCATTAATCTTAAGAAATTGTGTCTTGACAAATGTTTGTCGCCAGTACAGTACTGGCTTTTCAGTTTCCTTGGTGACGTTCTTTATTACTAAATATTCGATTCGATTATTTGAGCTCTCGTAGCAAGTGATAATACATTGTGTGATTCAGTAATATAAATAAATAACAACCATACAACGCTTTCTCGATCTAGGTTACCCTGTGATAAGGTAACTAGACAGGAAAGCGAATTATGCTTACGAAGTCTTTTCGTAATCCTGATCTTCGGAATAGTAATTAGTATGTAATTTGACAGTTAGCCGACTGGAATAGTTCAGGATTTGGTGCAAGTCATGAAGAAAGACGACATAAGCATGGAAAAAAGTCAGAGTGAAACTCATTCAAGTCTTTTGTTGAGTAATTTTAGTGGTACATTTAAAGGTAATGTAGTAACATTGATATGATATTGCAGAGCTTTTT
The DNA here is from genome assembly GCA_947310845.1 of Yponomeuta plumbellus. Classification (NCBI taxonomy): domain Eukaryota; kingdom Metazoa; phylum Arthropoda; class Insecta; order Lepidoptera; family Yponomeutidae; genus Yponomeuta; species Yponomeuta plumbellus. The sequence goes on from OX371193.1 coordinate 5,620,458, forward strand.
TCCGGTTTCTGATTTTACAATGTGTACTTAATGGATGAGACACTTTTTTGAGAAATCGATTCGGGAAGATTTATACTAAAATTCTGTAATCATACGATAGGGAGGAGTATTTTCCATCCAAACATATCTTTGATTAACATGATTTATTATGCGGTACACATTAAAAACGATCTTCAAAAAGTTTTCAATGTGAACAATATTCGCGTGCACCATCGATTTCTCCTCTAATGAGATAGTTAATTGATAAAGCGCTAATCGTGCTTGTGGGCAACGCAACATCGAATCTTTAATTGTGAAATAGATCTATGTTTTTGTTCTGATCATCTGGGTTAATAGTCAATGCATTGTTGTTTAATGACATTACCTAATACTAGTATCACAAAAGTAAAAATGTTTGCGTTATAGCCATTAAAGTTTACCAATGGGTGTTTCAGGAATTGCACCACAGAGGTTACCCTTAAAGAGCGGCCAAATTGTAATGAATTTTTGAACTTTTGTGAACTATTAGATGCAAATTACGAGGAGGGAAGATGGTCATTGGAAAATTAAAATGAACCAGAAAACTGAAGACCTCATTTCCGAACCCAACATCATCGGAGAAACGAAATCCCACCGAATCCACTGGCTCGGTCACGTAAAAAGGATGGATGCTCGATCCTCGAGCGGTGAAGAGAGCATACTCAGGGCTTCCAAGTTGCTAAAGGCTGGTTGGCAGCCCCAGACATATCTGGAAGGATGAAGTGGACAAGGACCTGCATGAACTCCAGACGGGCGACTGGCAGGAGACCGCGCAGGGCAGAGACAAGTGGTGACTTTTTGTATCGGAGGCTAAGACCCACTTCGGGCCACTGACCCAGCGCAGTAAGTATGTAAGTATTAGATGCAAATTAAACTCTAATGCAAAGGTGGAAGGAAAGAGGAGGCCGGGCAGGAGAAAGATGTTTGGTTGTGCAACATCACAGCGTGGACTTGTGTTAAAATCGTGGAGGAGCTGCTCGGAATTGGTGTGAACAGAGGCCTTTGTAGAGAGCTGACTGCCAACCTCCAGTGATGGAGGCGTTTAGAAGAAGATGCCAATTCACAGCATCTATAAGGGTCCGATACCTTTTTTTCTGCTGCATCGACATACAGCGCAAATCTACTGTAAATACTCCTACAAAGGTAGTATGAGGTAGTACAAAGTCGCGACTTTCCAGTACATTAAGACGCTAGTTTAATGCGGGATTCACTTTTTTGTGGGCGGAGCCACGCGCTGCATTCGGAAGGTGCCGTGGGGACGGATATGAAAGGCGCGTAATACAAAATTTGCGCGCGGGGCGCGGCGGCGTTCAAAGAGAATGTTATAGAACAAGATCATACGTCGTGTATTCCGAAAAAAATGTGAATTATGAGTGAAATAATTTAGACGCCTAGTGGTTAGGTATAATTTTACACATTTCTACTCCAGCGTCAGATGTGTTATAATTTTTTAATGAAGTTGCATAAACTTTTTTTTTATTTGTCGATACTTTTATTGCACTCACATTCCTAAAACCATACAATGCGGCAGACTTAGGTACATACCTAATGCCATTCGTAACAACATCTTTTGATACATAAGGTTGTCACAAACTACCAAGAGCAAATAGTTGCTACTAATATACAGGGTGTCCCGTTATGAGTGGTCCAAATGGTACCTGGTGAAGGATCGGACTATCCCCTATCAGAAAATAAAAAAATAAGTTCTATAAAAGTGTCACGGTTTTCGAAATATTTGAGATTTTACACTTTTTTTAATTATTTCCGACTAATCTTAGTAATTTGAATGTAAAATCTACAAATTAAGAGTTTCTAGCTTAGTTTTTTTTCTGAAGATACCTGACTTAATGCGCTACAAGACGTGTATCACAGACCCACCAAATTGTCATGACACAGAAGAAATAAAATAATTTTATTTGAAATTTTCGACCTTAAGAAGAAATCATTGAGGTTTGACGCATCGTAGTTGCAAAAAAAGATATGACAACCTGGCTGCCCATGATCTTAAAAAATTCAAAATGTTGTGCAAGATAACCCAAAAAAATTTTTAATAACTAGTTTTTAAATCAAAAAGTTATTGCTATTTTAACTACAAAGGGGCTAATTAAAAAAAAAACTTTATACATTTTTGTCTTGTATTTCGTTTTAAGTTCATATTATTTCATTACAACAATCAAGGCAACGTTAGTTCTCTTGAAAAATGAAAGCACATAACCCTCCCTTGTTCGGTAGTGGGTAAAAACAATATATTTTATTCTCGGAACCGTCCCTCATTGTTCTTCCCTTATCATCTATTCGGGTGTTCCATTACCTGGAACTGTCTCTGTCGACTCGTCTCGGCTTGCCTCGTGACCAAAGAGAGAGACACAATGCTATTTTAAAACTGTGTGAAAAAGACGACAATAATCGCGTGCAGCTGCTGGTCCAACCAAGTACCTTCGAAGTAATTGTAGACTCCAGTTCGATTTCTCACTTTGGGCTAGCTGTGCGTTTCGCTTCTTCACTGGACAGATAATTGAACATCGACCTGGCATTCTTGGACTACTGTTTCGTGATTTTGTGTTTGGACTCAGTTGAATTGGTGCAACAAACAACGACTTGGCATTCTTGGACTACAGATTTGCGTTTTGTGCTTTGGACTCACGTGAATTGGTGCAATAAACAACGACTTGGCAATTTCGGACTACGATATTTGTGTTTTGCTGCCTCTATTAACATGGCATACTACACACCAGCAGAGTACACCAACATGCACTACCTTTACGGTTTATGCGATGGAAATGCGAGGCAAGCTGCTGCACTCTACCGGGACCGTTACCCGAATGCTCGGCATCCTGACCACCGTGTTATTAGCAGACTAAATATTGCGTTATCAGAAGGAAGATTTCCTGAAACTAGCGTGAGTCGCGGTCATGAAGGAAGACCGCGTTTTGAAGGCGAATATGAAGTATTGGCTGAGAGGGAAGCTGATCCAACTACTTCAGTACGAGAAATTGAACGACGCACTGGTGTCCCAAAGTCAAGAGTACAAGTGATACTCAAAAAAGTTTATGGATTTCACCCGTACCATGTGCAGCGTGTGCAAACCATGCAGCCGAGAGATTACCCACAAAGAGTCGCTTTTTGCAGAAGAATGCTACGAAAAATGAAAGATGAGAACGAATGGTTTAATACCATATTATGGAGTGATTAATCCACTTGCCGAAAATTCGGTTTTATGAATATGCATAAGCTCCACAGCTGGCAGTTGGAGAATCCACACAACAAAAAAGAAGATAGATAGATAGATAGAATATTCTTTATTGTACTCATAAATAACATTTACAAATTTTTATAAATCTAAGTACAATTGGCGGCCTTATTACTATAAGGCCGATCGATCACAATACGGATTCAAAGGAAATTTATGGACAGGGATTTTAAATGGAGATATTATTGGACCGTTTGAGCTGCCAGATACCTTGAATGGGGATAACTACCTGCATTTTCTGGAAAACGACCTTCCCGGCCTCTTGGAAGAAGTACCACTTGACATTCGGAGAACAATGTGGCCTCAACACGACGGATGTCCTGCACATTATGCCGTGCAAGTCAGAAATCACTTGCTTCTGGCCCCACACTAGGATACCCTGTGTCGTGGGAACCAGAAACACCGACGTCACAAACATGTGAAAGATGGATTGGCCGGGTCGGCACCATATTGTGGCCACCAAGATCACCTGATCTGAATCCGCTGGATTTTTTTTCTGGGGATCTTTAAAGGAGCTGGTCTACAAGAGCCCAATTGAAAACTTACAAGACTTAAAAAAAAAAATTCAAAAAGCCGTCACGACATACAGTACGCAAGCGTCGCTACACACGTCACATTAAGCGATCTTTCATAAAAAGGTGTAGAGCGTGCATAAGAGCATGTGGTGGTCATTTTGAGCACATGTTGTAAAAAAAATCAGTTTATTAGATTCAAACAATCTTAAGTTTGAATATTTTTTTCGTATTTTATTGTCCAAGTCCTCTCCATTTTCTCATTTATTTAATCTGTAGTTCATAACCTGTTAACATGTGTATGAACTATTTATTTAATATTTTTGTTTGGTTATCTTGCACAACATTTTGAATTTTTTAAGATCATGGGCAGCCAGGTTGTCATATCTTTTTTTGCAACCACGATGCGTCAAACCTCAATGATTTCTTCTTATGATCGAAAATTTCAAATAAAATTATTTTATTTCTTCTGTGCCATGACAATTTGGTAGGTCTGTAAAAACCTAAGCTAGAAATTCTTAATTTCTAGATTTTACCTTCAAATTACTAAGATTAGTCGGAAATAATTAAAAAAAATGTAAAACCTCAAATTTCTCGAAAACCGTGACACTTTTATAGAACCTACTTTTTGATTTTCTGATAGGGGACAGTCCGATCCTTCACCAGGTAACGTTTGGACCACTCATAACGGGACACCCTGTACATAGTTGAAGATAGCACAAAAAATGTTGTAGAATTTAGCGTTATTATAGTTATGTTATTGATTTGATTGATTTTTAAACTTCTTTATTAGCTTAATACTTACAAACATGCGAGGTGTGAACACAGTCAACACACACAAAATATTAAAGATTTTTAAATATTAAAGTTTTATGAGACTATAGCGCAAAAAGGGTTCAAATGAGATTCGTCGTGTATGCATTGTGATCCGGCCGAAAACTTGGCCAGGCTGAAAAACTGACTGCACTCGTCAGAAGATTGAAAGGAGGTAGACAAGACAATATACTAAAACCACGTGTATAATTTAAAATAAAATTTAATAATTTATTTACAGATTAATATTTTCTTTATCTTTGATCGTACAGTATTCAGGATCGCGAATTTTTAAATTTAGGGTCCACAAGTTCTGGCAAGAGGCAATCGTGGTAAAATAATACTAATTTAGGTTCCATTTTTTCTTGCCAAACCTTTTGGTCCCTTTCTACTATTTCAATTTTATTTTGTTGTCTCCATACCACACTTCTCTAAGACTCTTCATTTTGCCACATTTGAATGTCTCTTATCTTTACTTTTGTTCCCCATATTTACACTTTATCCCTATACAAAATATTGTCTACACTACAAAACAACAGTTATTAACTACAACGAAACTAAAAGTACTACAAAAGCAACACAAACTTGGTAAGACTAAACTTAACTACGTAAAAAAATCTTATTAGAATTCGCTCAAGCGCAAACGCAGATCTAGTGCCGAGAGAAGCTCCGAAAGCACTGAGTAATGAGAAGGCGGCGCGCTGGAAAGTGAGGGAGCGATCCCCCCCGTTCGCGAAATTTGAGACAGCGATAGCATCGCGCAAATTCGCCCTTATCAACAAATCGTGGTTCCGGCAGATTAAATTAATTTAAAAAAAAACTGTAACCTAAAACAAAAAAACAAATCTGCTAGGCCTCGTAAATGGTAATTGCTTATTCAGAGAAAAAAAAATGGTACTATAGGTTACAGTAGTACGGTGTGGGGCTTGAAAAAGTGAAATAAAAGGCCCTACTTTGGAATTAATTTCTATCGAGAAAATGTTACCCAATCGCGTTTTTGTTCTTTACTGGCTCTCGGTAATATAATCAATATTGACATACTGAAACCTTACATTTGTCAACTTTGTATTTAAGGAATAAAACTGATTTAAAAATGTACGAAAATCCTCGTAAGTCCCAGTATACCACCGCGACTTTTGACGTTGTCGCGCGCGACTCACGTCCTCATACCACCTATGCTGGTCTTTGTTTTGTCTCACTGTAGCTTCATATTTCGTGTACTTTTGTCTAATATGTGCCTTATAACATAACATTTACAAATATTTTTCTGTATTTACTTTTCTTGTATATTTGTGTATGTCTATGTAGCGTAAATAAAAGTTTTTACTTTCTTAAAATACTGTCTGGTTTACAAGGACGTATGTAAAGTTCGTGAATTCAGGAGCAACCTTTTTATTGTTTATAGGTGCTCACTAACTTCCATACAGCACAATCCAGATTTAACTCTGTACTGTGGTAACCAGGAAAGGTGGAACACACATGGGAATACACCCAGAGTGAGACATACTTGAACAAATGTGAGGAGGCCCCCAATAGGAATCGAACCCACGACCTCCGGCATGGTAATAAAACGTAATACCGCTACACCAACGAGGCATTCGTTTTATTAATACGAATCTCGCAAGAAAAATAATGGTTTACCACATCTAAGTAGTTACACAATACTGTCGCCATAGAGGTAGATCTAATCAGATCACAGATATAATGCAGAGAGTGAAGTTGGACCGAATTGTAATCTCCTATTTATCAATAAAATCTCGTTATACTTGACTACCATTGACAAATGTATGCAATTGTGAACAGACTACGCAACATGGGACGTGTATTTTGTTATCAAAAAGATTGATTTAATATGGAGCAAGGTGTTATTGAATTACTTATTTTTATTTCATTTCGAAGTGCTTATAAAGCAACAGCACTCTTAACTAAAAGTGAGATAATATAACATAAGGACGCTTGAAAACAATTACGGAAGAAACAGCAATTACAAAAGATATAGTATATTAGGCGGCTTTATTGCTAATAGCAACATATAATATTATTACTTATTAGAATAAGCGAAATGTAATATTTCATAGATATAAAAAAAAAATAGATTTTTGGGATTACTTTTAGTAATATGAAATAAGTATGAAATAAATGAATGGAAAAACTACTCGTCTGATTTCTTTCTAAGCAAGTCATAGACTAAGGCTGACATTCAGAGACGAAAACTAAGCTAAGACCGGTCTCAGAAATGTCAAAATCACGTACTAAGAAATATTTCGTATTCAGAATCGAATCTTAGGAAGTTTAGTATGAAATGGTGCTTAGCTAAGTGTAAGTAGTCAATATCGGTGACTTTACATGAACTTAGAAATGTCACTTCTAAGTCTGTTGTTCACAGACTACTCCAAACGTCATTTCACTGATCTTGTACGAGCATTATCTGTGGGTTTTTTTTATTCACTCTGACATATATAAAATTGTATGATGTTGTCCTGCTCTCGTGTAGCAATGTCAAATTTAAAAAACCGGTAAGAACTACATCACTAAAAAATGATAGACAATATAGATGATTTACTAAGTACGACTTTAGTTTACTTTGCTAAGTCTGATCTAAGCGTGAACTTAGGATTCGTCTCTGAATGTCAGCCTATGACGCCGATTGACGATTAAAGTTTCAATTAAAATAGATAGATATACAACATTTTAGTGTACGTAAGAAAGGAAATTACACAGGTATTTCTTAATCTAAGAGTACCTACAGACGGCAGCCTTATCACTAAAAGTGATCTCTTCCACACAACCTTTAAAATATCTAATCTAATTTAAAATGTCTTCTAACACTAGAATAAGGTTTTAACACGACATAACTTAGTCCAAACCAAGGAGTCTTTAATTCTCCTTGTCCAAACTAGGAAATCTTGTGCTATGGACCATGCAAAGACATTACAAACATGGAAAAACACCTAGACTGAGGCCTTTTGTACAAATGTACGGCGGCCCCCAGCGAGAATCGAACCCACGACCTATTTCTTAGTATTTAAGCCCCTTAACGGCTCGACCAACGAGGCAGAAATAAGATAGACATTACCTTGATTTGTCTCCCAAAATTTAAGCTAGAAAAGAAACTACCTCAGATGTCGTGTCCGGTTTTAGGTAAAGTCCGCCAAAGTGGCTCGCACCCCGAGAAATGCGCAAATAAAGTCCAAGGAAACTCAGTATAACTCGCCCGCTATCTGGGCAGATGTCTTAATCCGCGTCTAAGCATGTGGCGGACATTAGACACGGCGTGGTCGCTTGCTAAATCATGGCGAAGGAGGTTTTATTACTGCCGCTGCCCAGCTAGGTTGCCCGTGTTGGGACGTTGGGGGGCTTACACACTGTTGTAGGCCCACCGAGAAAATGGTTTGAAGAAGCAGTGTTAGAATTAAAAGTAATTTGAATCTTTTTTTCGTAAAAAGGCCTTTTTCACCTGCTACCGTACCCACTGCTTCTTTCCGTTAACCTTTCTAAACCTGAACACTACCAAAAGAAAAGTACTGCGAAAACCTGCGATAGCGCACGTCATACAGTAGCTACTGAAATCATGAAATACAGAATTTAAGCAGTAGTTAAATGAATACAAGTCTTAAATTTGAACGCAGTATCGGGCTCCACTACGAGCCAGCGGGACCTGACAGTATTAGTGCCCTGCCTCACTGGGACGCCATGGCGACGTCGCCAGCCACGTATCCAGGCAGTTTGTATTGAATGGCGACGTCGCTAACAGTCGCCAAGTGAGGAAGGGACCATAGATTTCAATACTTACTGCTTGGATACGGTCGCTAGACGTCGCCATGGCGTCCCAGTGAGGCAGGGCACTGAAATTACTATTAGTATTATTACTATCACAATTTATTGTACGCAACTAAGAACAAACGTTACAAAAATACAAGCGTAATGTAGGTGAGTGCCTAGGCGAGCCTACTAATAAATAAGGCCGCAAATTATACTGTATTTTTTCTGACCTTTATAATATGTCCTACAAAGGTCTTCTCTTAAACTGAGAGTATGGGCTTAATTTCCACGCGTGCCCACTTCGGATTGGCAATTTCTAGTATTGGGGTATGTGAGCACCACACACTCGGGTTTCCTCGCGACGCTTAACTTCACGAGCAATTGGTATTGCAACTACTTAAAAAAATACGTAGGTAAGTTAATAATGTCATTGGCGTTGGCCAATAAATCATGGAAATACAGGAAATAAATCCTACTTATCTGTAGGTTAGTTTTAATTGCAATTTCAGGTAATCTGCATTCACCTTAACCCTAGCGCCGAAATTGGCCATAAATAAAATCAAAGGCCGAGCGAAAATAAATCTGTTTTATTTATAAGCCCCAGGATCGGACTCGTGTGACAGATTGCGGTAGGAATGAACACATCTTGTAATTGTATCCCCGATGCGGACAGGGCACGGGGGTCTCCAATTGACATTATAATAGTGCGAGCGCGCAAATACGGCTGGCTGGCTAGGCTTTCACTTTATTTTATTTACTCAGAGACTTATAGCCTGCGTGACTTCTTAGTCCTTTTTTTCAAGCGTATGTAAATATTTTTCTGCTTAGGGAGCTGCGGATGTTAGATAGGGTCGAAATGTGTCGATGGCGTTTTGTTTCTTGTAGCGAGTTGAGCTTTTTTGCCTGGTAGGCTGTAACATGTCGTTTATTGGCGATAAACGGTTTTTTTAATGTAAAGAAGGAAAGCTGTGGAATAGCTCCTGTTTTTGGCATACTATAATATGTTTCAAACGATTCTTGCCTTATTAATAAGCCCACGATCTTTTGTCAGACCTATGATTATTAATGAGATTGGTAGTGCCACTTTGCAGGAGTTCGATAACAAACACTCTGACATAAGATTTATATATATATTAGATTAATTCTGGAATAAAAAAATAGTCTATTTTTTGACGCTCTCATTTGAGGAGTATAATTTGTTTCAGCTCTAAGGTGAAAAATAAAAGTGATAAAATAAAATGGCCGCCATTGTCCATCAGCGTGCGCGTACGCACGCAATGAATAGTTTTATGCAAAGTTCCGTCTCCACGCGCGAAGTTCACAGTGACAGGAGCTAGGGGAACAATCTCGCATTAAACTTTGGTCTTAGCCAAAACATGTTGTTCATAACAGATGCAAGAAAAATGTAATCGAGCAACCGACGACGCGAGCTCCGTCTCTGCTCACCATGAGTAAGCTCTGCGAATCAGAGCAATATCTTGACGAACTCTTCGGATAAAAAGTCAAATAAATGTATCCGGAAAACAGTTTAAAAAATGTATAATTTCTAGGTAATAATTTACAACAACGACTTCTTGTTCAAATTCACATTTTGTCATTATTTGTCATTATATTTTAGTGATTTTACAGTTTCTGAGTTAGATCTATTAAAGGATTAAGTTTTTAATAAAATAAACACTCTTCAAAGAAGGATCATAATTTACCTGAGGCTGCGACAGTCCCAGACTGTAATTTAGGATTTTAGGAAACTGCCATTTTTTTAAGTAAACTTGTACATCAGTGGGATGTTAAATGTTATCTATACATATGTCGCAGCCATGTTGTATAGCACATTGTATTATAAAACTGAATTAAAAATTCGCTGTGATCGGCAATGTAATGCGACTGTTTCACGTTCAGCCGAATTGTGGATACGTTTTACAAAGCGGAGATCAATGTTTAGTCAGCAACATTGTGTCGCCAATATTGTTGTTAAGATTGTGCAGCGGCAATACCGACCGACGATGCTCACGGTTTCTAAGTGGGCTTCACGTTACTCTGCCGCTTTGATGAAGGCGAAATACTCATACATTATGGCGTATTGTATTTCAGCCGTATTGAAATTCAGCTGAACACAAGGTAGCCGCATTGCAATACAGCAACGATATTAAATTTGACCTGCCTGCTTGTAAAACGGCGTCTTTTATGATATAGCTGCGACATATCTCGACAACAGAAGCATTATGGTCGTAAGTTCGATTCCGACGAAAATGACTTTTTTTAATCTTCAATCTCAGCTCATTGTACTCCTTCTAACCATCCGATTTCTTTCTTATTATATCGCTGAGATAGTTCAGGTGCATAATGTCGTATGCACGCTTATACTTACTTGTAGTCTTGCGTTCTGTAAAGCATATCCTCGTGAGGCCCGACCTTGAAAAGAACAATTGATTTTGTGATCACCTGAAGACATTGGGCCTCACGAGGATAAAAAGACAAATCGAACCAAATGCTTCTGACATCGAGAAATATAATCCTGCTCCTTCTCCCGAATCTTTTAACCAAGTCCGCAGCCACAGCTCTCCCTCCGTATTGTATTCGGTCCAGTATTGAACTGCCGCGTCAAACGCGCCGACGACGGCGCTGGTTGCTGCCCCTGTATGGAGTTTGAACCCTTTGTCCCGCAGCGAGAGTGCAAGTGAATGAAGCATTTGCATTCGCAGCGCTGGCCCAGGTGGTCGACAGGTGCTGAGCGTGATGACAGGATGAGAGGTACAAAACTGTTTCTGGAAACATTCTAAATGCCCTAGAAACATTCTCGGTGCGGCTGATTAAAGCACATAAGTCAAATTGTCTTTAAAATACTGTTCTAAACAAAGTAAGTATGTATTACTAACTTAATTCCAGATTCACTTACAAGTTAATCCAAAATTAAGTTAATAATGTGCAGTGCTTACTAAAATTTTGGTACGAAAACATAATAAGTGATTAAGATCCTGGTCTCTGCATAGCTCTCCGGAATACAGGATGACTGCTTGCTTATTTATTGTAAAAAAAAACGCAGTTTTAATTAATTGTTTCATGACAGCTCTCCGTTAATGTAATAAAGATAACAAAAATGTTGGGGATTATTTCTATAATACGTTTTTTTTGCTGCCTCAAAATTGGGTAATCAAATTTAGTTCACTGATTCGAATTTGAGTTGGCGTGAGAGGGTAGAGGTGTTTGCCCAGCAGTGGGCTTACTTTGTGGGCTGAATATATAGACAGATTCAGAGCGTAATGGGAGAATGAGAGGTAAAAATCTGTTTGGGTAAAGGCCGCGGAAAAATGTACTCTTTCAATTTAATTTCAATTTATTTATTTTTTAAATAAATGTTGTTACAGCTGTTGAATAAAAATCCAGGGCAAGGTGCTTTAACATGCAAAGGGATAACTCATATTAGAAACCTTATCAAACGTAGTAGGTGTATGGTGTCATAGTGTAGTCTATAAATTAAGTAGGTAAAAGTAACAGCAGACTTGAGTTCTTACCCTCCGTGCTAGTAAAAACTTTGTTACGGAAATTTTTTAATTGATCCTTCTCGTCTATTTGGTTGGGTTGGCGTGAGAAGTAGGAAGCTTATGCCAAGCAGTGGGCTCAATAAATTAGATTCTGAAGGTCTTACTTTAAGAGTCATATTGCCATTACATTGTAAAGCTAGATCAGCTGTCGACTGTACGTAGTCACTTTAACACCCCCTGAAACAAATGCATCTCTAAATCACGTGCAACGCTTTCATTGTCTCTTACAACAACAATAAGTCAACGTCCCACCCACTCTAGGGTGCCTATAGGTAAGTAACTGTCATCCATCCGACGCGAGCGATCATGCATCACTTCCTACACGCCACGACAATGCATCGCGTATGTAATAAATATTTTGCTATACCAACTTTTTCTTGCACCTTGAACACGCGAAAATGGTCTCTATTACTTTCGTAATAAAGTGGTTGCTAAGTGTATGTAGTCTTGGCGGTTATGGTCAAGATACGTCATCGATCGCGCATTCCGCGGGGTGTCCGAAACGCAGTCGCGAGTCGCCGCGATCTGCGATACGGTTTATACGGCCATAAATAACGCGTGATAAATATGTGAACGTGACACCTACTTACTTACACGCGGGGAAATAGGCGCTTAGCTGAAAATGTTTATGCCTTTCACAGAAGGTTTCTTTTTCTGATTTTAGTAACAATTTTGTGATTGTACTTACCTATCAAACCAGCCTATAAATATGGCTCAATCTTGGGCATAGCTCTATACCTTGTCACATTAACCCTCTTGGGCCTTGCCAATATGGTTATTAATTCTGGAAGCTTTAGTAATGGCATCTACACGAATATATCTAATCTCTTTAAACGAGCAATTCTTGTATATATATTTATATATATTCAGAATCTCGGAAACGGTTCCAGCGATTTTCACGAAATTTTGTAGGCAGATGCTTTCGGGGGCGTTTAATTGATCTAACTAGGTTACATTTTTAGAAAACGTTGTTTTATCCGTGTTTTAAGGCAATTTAAATTTGCTATAATAACATACAGAGGTAATTTTCGCGTCTACTTGGAAGGTCGGGATAGTTCTGACGGGAAAACGGGCGACCCGTTTCGGGCCGATTTCAAGAGACCCGGTTCGAGTCATGATGTTTTTTTTCCAAGTTCTTTTTTTGTTGAAAAAGGATTATTTTAATTTTATATTACACTAGCTGTTGCCCGCGACTACGTCCGCGTGGGCTTTAGTTGAGTAAAGTTTTTGCAAATAAGATAGGGATACTTTTAGCGCATGCGAAAGAGGTTTCATAATAACTTCGCAACTTACTAACATTGCACCCCCCTTTTTACCCCCTTAAGAGATGATTTTCGAAAGACTATTTTACATGTTTTTCATAACTTTTAATGAAGGACCTTCATATTGAATTTCGATCGAATAACTTCAAAAACGGCAAAGTTTCATACTAAGTTTGCACCCCTCTTTTTCTCCCTTAAAGGATGATTTAAAAAAATATATTTTATACTTGTTTCATCATTTCAAATGAAGAACCTTCGTACCAAATTTCATTCAAATAACTTCAAAAACGGCAAAGTTTCATACTAACTTTGAACCCCCATTTTACCCCCTTAGGGGATGAATTTTCAAAAATCCTTTCTTAGTGCTCCCCTACGTTACAAAAGAAACCCCTGTGCAAAATTTCAAGTTTCTAACCCTTATAGGCCCTGCGTTGATATGTCAGTCAGTCAGTCAGTCAGTCAGTCAGCTTCTCCTTTTATATACAGCCTGATTTTTTCACCGGTACAATAATTTTACCATATCATTGGTATCGATAATAGATTACATTTATCGAATAAAATTAGCATATATATTTTTTCATTTTCATTAATTTATCATTCATCCAATTTGTAACTCATGGACACCCATTACAAGGTGTCATCGCGGTGCGAGGCAGAGGGCGGGGTGGGGTGGGTGAGCGGGCAGCGGGCTGGCCGGCGCACGATTTGGCCGGCCGGTCATTCAGTCCGCGCGCATTGCCAAAGGTGCACGTGCGCCGTTTTCGCACTTCCTGCAGTCGAAAATTACGCGCGCACGATTTTTTCAAACCGCGAGTACCTATTACGAAATGGTTCGTAGTTACTTTCTCAGTGGGGAAAATACAGTGCAGCTCGGCGGGTATACGCTGAAGAAAGTTTGCCCCGCCTGATAAATGCCGGTTTTATTTAACCTCAAATACTCAACACCAGGACATTACTGAGAGTGACGCAGCATTTGCTAGACTACGGACAGTTCACTGCACCAGCGCACGCTCAAGGCCGAGGAGGGAGACCTCCCCTGGCCGTGGAGATCGAGGAACAGATATTCGCGTTCTTCGAGGAAGACCCCAGAAGGAGCACCAACGACGCGGTACGCACGGCGCACTTCGGCGTTAGCCAGTACGTGGTGTGGAAATTCATACCACTACCAACCAGTGCAAGCATTCCACGACGGTGACGGTCCTAAGCCCGTGCAAGTATGAAGGAAGAATTGAAATCAAGTAAGAATTTTTTTTGCTAAATCATCCCTACTGGCTGCGCCGCCGCCGCCGCTTCTTTTCCTTCCCGCAAGCCGCGCGCAGTTGCCAGTTCGTGCGTTTAGTTGTGCTCATGCGTAATGAGTCCATATTTCTCTAAGATTTGCGGATAACTTCAGACATTGGTATTTTTGTTTTTTTGTACCAACGGGGTAGTAACAAAAGATGTTGGTATTTGTATTTTGGACTTAGTATTACGTATGTTGATTTATTGTACAGGTGAAAAAATCAGGCTGTACCTATATAGATATTTTATATTACAAAAAAGTACCGAGGTACTTATAATTAAGCTAATAAAATATTTAAGGAATCAAATTTTTCAATACACAGCTAATTGAAAGTGATATAAAGAAGAATTTTAATTACTTCTACTTACAACACAGTTATTTTTTTTGTTCAAAAGTTTGATACCTTGTGTGCTATCAAATCTCCAAATGTCATGTGTCCAAATGTGCGGCGGCTCTCAATAGTATCGAACTCATATCTGGAAATACTATTTGTCTATCGAATAAGAGATAGTATTGCAAACATTATTTACGTGGCATAGGATGGTTCATATCATCTTTTAAAATTTTGAATAACATTTTTAACATTTACATACAGGCACATACATTGCTTCTGGCCGCACACTGGGATACCCTGTGTCGTGGGAATCAGAAACAGGGTCGTCACAAACAAATAAACATCCAAGACCTGGGTTTCTTTTTTTTGTCCCCAGCCGGGGTTCGAACCCAGGACCTTTTGCATCTTAGTTATGTTAATAAGTCCCTTTGAAGTTTTTTTTGTAGCCGATCCATTCAGGCTGACGATTCCCTCTGTTTTGGTAAAATTATCTCCATGAATTGGTCTTCTTGCTACCGGCTCTACTAGTGCTTAATTACTAGTTTACCTGTACAGCTTTTCATTTATCGGAATCATCATTTCCTCGTAATAATCGAATGCCCTTAATTACCAAAAGACCCCACTATCATTGGGTGTAAAAGTATTGATTCGCACGTTATTTATAACGTCCACCTCTTTTTTAATCATACATTTACGCGTGAAACTTTTCCGCAGTTGAATCTTCACTCTATTCTGCTAGCGGCAACGTTTTCATTCGCTTGAGTTCCCGATAACTTTTCGCTCAGCTGTGCAATTTGAATTTTGGGTATGGCTGCCTAAGAAAGCCTCTTTGGAGTAATGGAACGTAAGGTTGTTTTTTGCGTGCCGTGCGCTCATTGGCACTTGTCAAATGAATCAAATGGCTACGAGTTGGAAACCCGGGCACGACTGCAGACCTTGGGCCAGGAACAGGTCATGTGGATGTAAGTTCTTTATTAATACCCGCCGGTGTCAGTGATAAATACTCGCGGTACCGTAATGCGGCTCTTATATAAGAGGGCTCGGGTTTCTTCGCGTGAGATGCAATTTTTGCTCTTGCACCTCGAAATACAGCCTTAAGATAAGCGGAGATTTCTTCAGTTCTCGGCGTCGAATTGTAAAACTGTGCCATTTAAAATAAATAAACTATCTATCTGATTAATCCGTTAACGGTCAAGTCAATTTCCTTGTTGAATTTTGGTATGGCGTACCAAGCTACGTACCTCCAATGTGTTGATTTTTCTGCTTGTACTTACCTACCTAATTAGTACAATCACAAGTTTATAGACCTACCTACATAGTAAATACAATAGGTATGCTTTGTTTAGGTTATTAATAAACTTTACTTGCATAATATTAATGTGTGTCACACTAAACTTAAAGGTGGCCTCGAAAATCATAGTACAGTGTGACCTAGATTGATTTTCGACGTGTTATGGTATTAAACATACATTTTGTGTCACGTTTCCGACAAGTAAAAATTACTTTTTACTTTTTGTAAGTACCTATATGTTTGTAAACGTATAAATTTATTAATTTCTTCTTGTGAAATCTTATGTAATTAAAGACAGTCTTGAGATGTGAATCTAAAAGTTTAATGCCTTATAAATCAATGCAACAGATTTTTTTTATTGTTTATTAGGAAAACTAAAATCTCCTCAGAGTTAATATGTAAGTAGGTGAACTGCCTTCTTGGTCGTTTATTATCACCAACGTTAAGTTTGTAGATTAAATTGCTACAGACAAGTGGTTTAAAAACATGGCTTCAAAATCTTTCAGAGGTTTAGCGCGAGAAATGTGGGTACAACTTTTTTGACCTGCAACATCATGGGAAGTAGTAGCCACAATGATATGCGATGTGTGGTAGGAGATGGTGCCAAATGAGGAAAAATTCCTAAACTATATTATCTGGATACACATACTTGAAGAAGAAAAAAAAAGAGAAAGAAAGAATAAGCAAGAAAGGGGAAGAAATTATATAGATATAGATGAACATTCATACCTAATTTGTATTAGCTTTAAGGTGATTTGAGAAAAGATGGTCAGAGTGGCGTTGTTTTTCGCTGCCTTTTTTTCCACTACACACGGCCCCAAGGCAGCGGCTAACATTATACATAAGTGTATGTACATTGACATTCAACAAACAGAATGTAAATTCTTTAAGTTGCAATAAATTTCTGATTTCTGAATTGCTTGCTGAGTAAATTAAATCTTCGCTTTGTCGCTTTGAGTTTTTGAGTGATATGCACAGTCGCACTTTACGATCCCATCAGGATCCATTGCTGAAGACACTATGTCATTCGAAGAGGTTGCGAAAATAGCCTGTGGAAGGATCTGATCCTGTTAGAAAGATTTTCTTCGTCCCCTTTAGTATTTAAGAGTAGAGTTCAAAAGTATAATTTCTCTTTAATTTTAAGTAGGTGTGTTTTTTCTTTTTTTCTTTGTCTGTATTATGTAGGTATTACATATAGTCATTCATCTCTGTCTTCCAGAGATTAATCAGTATAACTGAATACCTAATAAGTGCATTAGAAATGAGGTCTTTCGTGTGTGGCGTTAACCATACATAGTTTCTGTTTTCAAAGACCTCATTTCTATTGCATAGATCCTACTTTCTTGACTCTTCTGCAATACCCAAGTCTCACTACCATACGTTTGTGATCGGGACTCCATTATGGATAGCCAACTAGATTGCTAGCTGAACAAATAAAATCGATAATTAACCTTGTTAACATTGGCAATGACACCATCGTTAACAGACACATTGAAAATTCTTCGGGAATCTTCGGCCCCGCTCGGT
The DNA here is from genome assembly GCA_947310845.1 of Yponomeuta plumbellus. Taxonomy (NCBI): domain Eukaryota; kingdom Metazoa; phylum Arthropoda; class Insecta; order Lepidoptera; family Yponomeutidae; genus Yponomeuta; species Yponomeuta plumbellus. The sequence goes on from OX371193.1 coordinate 5,638,051, forward strand.
TTCTCGGGTACTGTTACAGTTCCTGGAACCCTCGCCGAGTATTTACTGCTAGTGTGCCACCGCCGTATCTGCTTGCGTGCCCCCCGTGGCACGGACCTGTCAATGGAACGAATGAAAGTACAGAGGGTTTACGCCAGTTTTACAAATTTTTTTTTCAGGATAAATTGATAAAAATATTGTAGCCTATATACGTCTCGCTGTAGAGTGCCTTATCTCAGAAACGTAGGAAGAGGATTGGCGATATCAAGTTTATCAAAAAAGCAGAAATAAAACCTTTACATTTTCTGTCGCCAAACTGCTGTGCAGTTTGTTGGCGATGCGCTCTTATAACTTAAGGTTTCCATTAACTATTTTACAGTTTTCTTGTACACAAAAAATTGCGCAGCGTAGGACGACCAGTCACAAGATGGACAGACGATCTCATCCAAGTGGCGGGAAGACGCTGGATGCAATTGCCGCTTCCGACCGGTCTTTTTGGAAATCCATGGAGGAGGCCTATGTCGAGCAGTGGACTTCTTGTGGCTCAATGATGATGATGATGATGACACATAATATAAGTTGCTATACCTATCTTAAATTAACCTACGAAACTCTGTCAGTCAATCTCAGATTAAGTTTTGGTATATAGTTCATCTACAAACGGTTGGCATGCATCACAGCTGTATGCGGCGGTGAGGCAGCTTTGGTTCGTTTGAAAAAGATAATAAAAACACTTTAGATGCCATTTAGTATCTATATAAAAATGTACAAATGCAAGTATTCCTATCGGCGGTCTAAACTAGGATCAAAAGGATACATGTAAATAAATAATATAACATAATCATTGACATACTGACTCATACAACATCGCTTCTGGATCCCACACTAGGATACAATGCGCGTGGGAACCAGAAACAGCGACACCACAAACATGTAAATATCCAAGACCTTGTTTTTTTATCGCCGGCCGGGATTTGAACTCGGGACCTCTCGCATGGTAGGCAGTTGCACTATCCGCTGCGCCACAGAGGTCGTCAATATTTGTGTCAACAGTAAAGCCCATTACACAATGAAAAAAAATAAGGTGTAAGAATAAGAATAAGAAATAAGGAACCAGGAATAAGTAATAGCACAGAAATCAATTGTTTTCCGTATTCTTGAAGTGCTGCCATTGCTGGATTCCGCTATTCCTTATTCCTTATTCTTATACCTTATTTTTTTTCATTGTGTAATGGGCCTGAGCTGTTGTTTTGTACACACCTGCATCGTGGTCCAGTTACTCTGTGACCGACTGGGACGTCGGTTACGGGATCGGGGCTCTCCTTTCAAATGCCGGTGTATTCTGGGAAGGTATGTGGGTCACCGATGCGTTCGTGAAAAAGAGAAGAAAATGCTTGCGGTTTTCTCGACAGTTTTCTTACTGGCCTTTTTGTTGTCAAATTGTCATTTCCACGATTTAGACTTGCAAAAGTTAATACTTCTTTTATGGGGCACTGTATAAGGTTCTACAACAAGATACCCCAAGATATTTTAGAGTTACCTCCAACGCGATTTAAGAATTGTGTTAAGCACACTCTTTGCAAAATTGCTTATTATAAAATCAACGATTATTTAGAAGACAAGGACGTTTGGCATTAAATAGTAGTTTAATATTAAATTTAATCAAACGTTAAATGTGTCTAGTGTTCAACACATCCAATGGTTTTTTTTTGTTTGTAATTTAGGCTAAAACTGTTTTGAAAAGAATAAATGTGGAGTTTCTTTGTTAGTTTCTTCTCCATGTCATCTATTAATTGTGAAACTAACAACATTGACAACATTGAAGTACATAAAGTAAATGTTCTATTTGGATTATGAATAAAAATATTTGAATTGAATTGTTTTCAGTTTGGTTGGATTGATTGAAATTTGGATTCACATCACCGAATATTTTGTGTGTGTGTGTTTTTTTTTGTTTTTTTTTTAAAGTTCGCTCTAAGCGATAAGACAGGTAATAGTATGCCGTTACTTAGATGTAAGAATTCAAGTTTGTATTTTTTATTCTGGATGTGCAATAAAATGTTCGTATCTATCTAGTTAAATTATTATATCATAGTTATAAGATAAGATATTTTTTTATTGTACCTCGAAAACAAATATAAAACATTTACTGATATTCAATACAATTGGCGGGCTTATTGCCACCAATAAGATAAGATTACTTTAAGAAGAGATTACGTTAAGATTATGCTATGGTTGAGATATGTTTTTTTATTAGCCATGACTGTGTCCCACTGCTGGGGAGGCTCCTTTAGATATCCACTCCTCCCTGTTCCTGGCCAACTCTTTCCACCAAGGTAATTATTTGGTCAGGTCGTCGCACCATCTTCAGCTCGGTCTTTCGTATCGCAGGCAGCCATCCTACAGCACCCAATCGGCGACGACTTTTGGCCAATTTATTGTAATGTTCATTTATTTATGGATAATTATAATTATAATAATTATTGGAATGTGTAATTTTACGATATTGTCGTTATAAGATAGCAGGAAGGGCGTTTGGTCTATGTCAATCAGTCCCACTTATTAGAAAATTATTTGCAACAGTTACTTGTCAAAATAGGTAAAGATGGAAAATATATCTTCGCCTCAGATATTTTATCCGTAGGCGAAAACAACTTTTTTTTATTAAATGTTAACCATGACGAATATGGGGATGGTTATTCCGTGGATCTTTGCGATTAAGATTAAAAGACTATGCATTAGATTTTTTCCTTTTTTAAGAATTTTTAACAATGATTTGGCTCCACACTAGGTTACCTTGGGTCGTGGGAACGAGAAACAGCGACGCGACGTCATATATTAATGAAATTCTACCTGTGTACAAACTACAGATGCCGGTATGAACTTAAACCCTTGAGATAGATATATTTTTGTATCGCAATAGCAATGGTTCAAGGCAAAGGCCTCAACTGGGTAAAGCCTTTTTGTTTTTCATCTCTCTCGGAAGCTCCTAGCTGAAAATAAGTGCTTTGGGTGCAAACCCTCTGGTAATATTGAGCTAGAGACCTTTTACAGTTATTACCTACAGTTATTTCTTCTACTTTTGTATAATATTTGCCTTATTTTTCTGTTTTTAATTTTTTTTTACAATTATGTATGTTTATGTGGCGTAAAATATAAGTTTTTCTTTCTTCGTCTCTTTGTCTCCAGCCACCTCGCACCACCACCATGATATAAATTATGACTCATTTTATCATGGCACCTTTTTGCAAAGTGACAATATAATCCAGCAATCATGGTGCAGAATGTAAGCCGTTATGAGTATTATATCACAATCGTAATCCCAATTAAGTAATTTTATTTATGAATGAATTCCATCTGTACCTCCTTCGTGCGAACCAGCTTAACGGTTACCCTCGATACCATCGCAGGGACACAGTTACCTCACAATGCGTAACTGACAAAAAAGCCGCCAATTTGTATAAGTGGGTCCCTTAAATTTAAAGTCCCTTCAAATAAATTAAAATAAGTTAATATTTTGCATTTTATATTTTGTTATGATCCGGTGTGTGTCCTAAATAAAATAAAATAAATAATTGAATAAGGGAAATAGGGCCGTTTTTTGAGTTGAGAATTTTAACTAAGTAAATGCTTAACTGTAGGGTTGTCTCGTCAAATTTCTCAGAAGAGAGCGTGACAGAACTTTACTTAAGTATTTACTTAGTACAAATTCTCAATTCAAAAGTCGGCCCAAAGACTGCTAATGTAAATTATGCAACTTAGAACTGTGAAACTAAAATCTATTCAAAAAACAATAAAATAAATCTTGCAGAAAAAAATGTTTCGCCTACAACGTAATTTCCGTTGGCAAATTAATAGAGTTCCAGATAGAATTCAGATACATAACCCTAAAAATACCGCAACGAGGGAAAAATACCACAGTTGCAGCAAACCCATCCTTATTTTTTATGTTATAAAGGTCAATTCTCGGCGTGGATGCAACATTATTTTTGGCTACGGTATTTGTCGCCGAAGACATACATTTTGGTTATTTGTCCTGTCCATTGGTTTCGAACAATGGACCGTTACCAGCGGTCCGCCTGTGGGTGATACCTACGTGGGATGTGGATACGTCATTCCAAATGAAGACTTTACCCAATACTCCAAATTGAGAGCGTTTACACAAAAAAAAAAACAGCAAAATCGTGTAAATCTAAACCTCTGTCAATCTATGCAGTATCTTTTTAGGGTTCCGCACCCAAAGGGTAAAACGGACCCTATTACTGAGACTCCGCTGTCCATCCGCCACCAGGCTGTATCTTATGAACTGTGATAGTTAGACAATTGAAATTTTCACAAATGAAGTTACAGACTGTCCATAAAGTCTAGAAAACGGAAGTGAAGTGTAACTAAATATTTTACGAACTTTTCAGGCCATCTTCTATTCTAATATAAGCACAATTATTGTAACCGAGACCAAGGTTAATTCTCCTTACTGAGACTAAGTCTTTTAGTACTAAAAGTTTGCGTACGGAAAATAAGAGTATTAGCAAAATTTCTTGATCCAAATAAAGCAAAACTCTTTAATTTCTACTCTTTCTGGTCAAACTAAACCAACAAATACTAAAAAAATGGATAAAATAAATATTTAAGGGGGCTCCTATCCAACAACAGTGATTTTTTTGCTCGTTTTTGCTTGATATTCATAATGGCAATAGACAGACACAAAATATATTTAGTTATATATTCACTTTAAAAATAAATAATTAAAATAAAACAAATATTTAAGGGGAGTTCCCATACAACAGACATTATTTTTCGCCGTTTTATAGATAATGGTACGGAACCCTTCGTGCGCGAGTCCGAATCTCACTTGGCCGGTTTTTTATTGTACATATTTGGCATTTATGTACGTTAAGATTTTATAACCAAAAGAAACTATCTCTTGCAGTCACTCTTTGTAAACTCAATAGTGTTACAATGCTGAGGCAAATGCCAAAATTCGCCTGATTGGATTGATATTTTGTCAGTTGCGATCGATTGACACGACCGACCCACAGTCGTCACTAAAGTCTGGATGTTCTTCCGTATCTAGGATTATTTTTTGTGTGGTTGGTTACATACCTGCGGGTATCAAATGATATCCTAATTTAGGACTAGGACTGTAATTTGTGTTTTGTGGAGTTCTGTGGATTTCAAGACAAATTTGTGGAAAAGGAAGATGTCAGCACTTCCATATTAGTCTAGTAGCTAGTCAAATTCTGAAATAACATACTAAAGGGAAACGCTATGTGGTCAAGATTTGTTGCGTATTATTAGGCCTCTGACATAATGTAAGTTACGGACTTACGTTGCGTTGAGATGATTATTATATCAACATTGCACCATTTCCTGCACCAGTGTAATCTCTAAACATAATCTCTATCTCTCTTTTACTGAAACCGAAGGTGTATCTAAAAAGATCACTTGTCTAACAACCGTAAAATTGCAACGAGAGAAACCAGCAAAAATACGCGTATCTGCACATTAATCTGTTAAACAGAGAAATGCCGAAGATGCCTTATCTTTTCATTGCATAATGAAACTGTATTGTGAAGTTAGTGACAGTCGGGCGAGGTAAATGTCTAGATAGATTCTATGAGATTTAGCACAAGTGCGAAAATTGCAAAACTACTGTTGCCTAATTTGCCTGCACATTTTTGCAACGTAATAAGTGTAAACAAGCTCCCAAAATAGAATTGCTAATGTACCTAACTTACCGATATAGTTATATTCATTTACCAGAACGATGGTGAAATGTGGGGAATGCAGAAATGAATTCGAAGTAAGGTATAGTTGAAGATGATGCTTACATTGTCTTACAAATAATATAGTCGGTATTATATTAAGAAATTAAAAATGTAAAATAAAACAGATCAATTAAATAGTAGAAAAATAGTATTTCACAATTTGGACAAGTTAAAAGATACAAATATCGAAATGAAAATATCATCAATAATGAAATTTCAAAGAGTTATCTGCCTTCAATTTTATATGCCTCACATATTTTTTCCACGATTGTTTTGTTTTAATTTTTTTGGTTTGTTGACTTTCGTGTATTTTGTTTCTTATGAACTTGTCTACATTTTTTTTCTGTGAATGTCTTCTTCTAGAATTTATTATCTTATTTTTAAACGGTCGAAAAAAAGGAATACACCTTCTCCATGCCCAGGTTTTTGACAAAACCTCATATGAGGCTAATGTTGTAAACGAATTTAATATCTTATTTCCGATAAGTCTACCTGAAATGATCGAAATCCATCATGACTAAAGTGAAGTTTTTTTTTCAAAAAATATATCTTCAATTTTTTTCACATTTAAATTAATGCTGTGCACACGAGTCTATATGAAACAGTAAATCAAGTAATGAACATAATAAATATTTATGATATATTGATGAGAGGCGCCGGTACGCGGAAACTTATTGGCTTCTACGAATTTGTACACAATTTGTATTTACAGTACGGAGCTCGGTAGGGTTGTCGAAAATAAAGAATTAAAAAATTTCTTTAGTGTAATTGTTAATACTATTTTTCTGGAATTTTGGTCGTACCTTCTAATTAAAATATGTTTTTTTTTCTTGTGGTACTTGTGGACTTCCTCAACGGGCCTCAACTGAAAGGAGTTAGAAGTTGCCGCACAAGACTGCGAGAAATGGAGATCCCTTCTACGAGCCCTATGTCCCTGATAAGGGATAAGAGGAAATCATCATCATCATCATAGTGACTTAAAATAATAAAGAAAAAAAAAACAACCTATGACGAACAATATTTTAATACAAGTAATTAAATATTAATCGAAAACGATTTGATAACTCAATAATAAAAGCATTCGTATGCAAAATTCGAATATTGCCTCATCGCAGTTTTCGCAACCGAATAAATTGATTCAATTCGTTCCTTTTGTTTTTGTTCGCTACAAATTGAGCGGCCGATGAGTTGTTTTATTCCGTTTTGAACTCGTGTTAAGAGTAATAGGTTTTTAAACGTACCCCGCCAGGGCAATGCATCACCCAACTGTCGATATAAAGAGAATAAATATCCACCTTTGAACGATATTTCGTGAATTACTTCCTCGAACGTGCGGTCTACATGCTCGTTTTTTTGTTGCAGAAAGAAAATATACTTAATAAAATCATCTTGAAAAAAGAATCTTTTAGAATAACGCCCATACCTAGACTACTACATATCAGTTGCTCTTGTCAAACATGATGATTCTTTCTGACCGGTTGCGGCCACGGCAACTGTTACGGCTGGGGAGAGCGTCCGTCATGTGACTGATGTAGCCTATCTTGGCAAATGAAGAGCGCTCATGACGCCAGACGTGATGAAATAAGATGTAGACCTCCAGCTGCCATACAATACCACTACTCAAACAGGAAACTTACTTGTAAATGACGAATAAAAACTAGGAGGGGTGATTGAAACTTGCAGCAAGTTTTTAAGCTTGCAGTATGAATGAGTGAAATTTCCTAATTTTCGCTCGTCAAACTTTATGCCACCTGGACTTAATTTTACACAGAACTTCTTTATGAATATTAAACACACCATAAGTTGAGAGGTAGATAAATTATATTTGATTTAGTTGAAATAGTTGGCGATCACCTTCCCGTGGCATTCGGATAAAAAATGTCAAAGAGAATGGCCATTCGATGAGCGAAAATTTTCGCAAAGTTAAGCTGTTTTAAACAAAATTGCGTGACAACCGTGACTTGGATTACAAAAGTCACGTAAATATATCGTTTGTACATAGTAAAAATGACACTTTCTTACTGTTAAGGAAAACATCGCGAGGGGACCCACGTCCTAGTCCACACTTATTAATACTGCCTTTGGTTTGGATGAATTGCCTTAAGGAGGGATTAGTATATCTGCTAGGCAAGTACACTCCACCAACGCATTATGTTACAGCCACTATAGCGTCCAAGTGTCCATGATTAGATTATATTCTTTATTGTATACTAGAGCACATGACTAAAAACTATCCAACTACTTAAACGATCTGATGTAAGTAGGAGTTGATATTAAAGGCACACACACAAAATTTCCACAATGTTAGGGTAAATTCAAAAATATAATATGATAATGTCAAATCAAAATTAAAGAATAAAAAAATAATAATAATAGAAAAAACTGCCTAACCAAATAAATCGCTCCGAGCCACAACCGACCCAAAAGCTCCCATAATACTGGCCGCGTTACCGCGCTGCACATCAAGGGAAATCCTTTGGTTCAGATATGCCCAAGAGCAAACGTCTATGTGACGGTCCCTCAATCGGCGGCCCAGCTCACGAATGAAATCCCTGCCCTGCGTCCCCTCTACACCAGATGTTTTAAAGGCAATAGAAACAAATACCTACGTGAAAAAGGCCTCATCCATCATCATCATCAACTCATTATGTCCCCATCGAGGGGCACGGGTCTCTTCCCTGAGGAAGGTATAGGGCATACTCCACCACGGGGGCCTAGTCCGGATTGGTGGAGGCTTGCAAGACTAGTGGCTGGTCTTACTGGTAGAAGTTTTCAAGCCGCCCTAATGCCTCTGATTTGGCTTAACGACTGCCATCTATCGACGGCAGCCGGCACCAACTGCTTAACGTGCCTTGCAAAGCACGGAACCGCTCGGAAAATGCCACTAGCATGAGTCATACTCATCCATCCATGCACTCAACGGGCCATATGTTGCTTAACCTTTGTGATCGATAACAGCCGGGCTACGTGGGATTCAGGCCTATGTAAAAGGCCTATATTAGTTAAAATATTTGTCCTCAATATTTCGCAGGAAAGCCGTACGTAAAATGTTCAATATCGTGTTGCCCTCGCGGAAAAATCGAATACATAATTGAAATCATGATGTATGGATCTGAAACTGAACATTTCGGAGGTCAAATTGATTATTTAAAAGCGATTTAAAAATACATTCGCCGAGTTAGCTTGTATCTTTGTCGGCGCCAATATGGTTGCATTGCTGATACTGTAGTAATATGTATGTATGTCACATTTTAACATATTGTATGCAATATACCAATAGTTTCTTAGAAATTGCTGCATTGTTTTATATCTAAATTAAAGATCTGTTTCTTAATAGGTCTCAAAAACACCGCAACATAAGGATATTTTTAATTTGGGAATCTGAAAGTAATAACAAGAATGTTGAAGAAGATTGGAGAATGATCTTTTTCAGTTTAGCATTGTTTTGGTTTCTGTATTTTGAATTTCACTAAGTAATACTTATTGTTGGTCATAATCTATAGGGAATAAATAATATGCGTCTGTCTCGATATTTTTTAACGGTCAAAAGAGGAACTACAATACGTATACGTATTTACTGAGAAAAATGCCTAATTATATTACTTTAATTTGTACATCATGTAAAAGCATTTTTTAAAATTTTTTATAACAGTTTTATTAAAGTATTTACATTTTTCAGTCACCATCAACATCGTCATTATATTCAAGAGTTCGTTTTAGTCAACATTTTTCTAATTTTAGTATTATTGTTTCAGGTAACGATCGACACGCCCATTGAATGGAAGAGGATTTTTTTCTTGCCCATCAAATAAGACCCTATTATAGTCTATCCCTACCCCCCTAGTACACTGCGTGAGTCTATGTGAGTAAATATGTAAGAAATATTTTAAGTACATATCCCTGTTGAGATAGAGTCTTAATATAACCCGTGGTCGAGACAATGATGTCACGCTGGTAATGTAAGGTAACTTATACCTGCATGAACAGCCGGAGCAACGACCTCATATATCCATAAACATCTATTTACTTACACGCAAATAGAGAATCCTGTTGTTGTCTTAGAAATTGTCAAATAAGGAAAGTAGTTTGGCTAGTTAGGCGGTTACATCTAAGTAAGGTTATTTTGACATTGCTAGGGTTACCGCCGAGATAGCGACAGTGAATTGTAATTGGGTCTATCATTAAAGACATTGCATACAACGTAGGTACATACAAAACAGAAATTACATTTACTTAAAGTACAGTCGACAGCACGTCAACCTTCACATTTCAGTTGCCAAGTCGCCCGTAACGCAAAGGAATAGAGTGCATGGGTGTTTAGAATGATGTGCTGTCAACTATACACATTATTACGCTTTACAAACTCACAAACATTCCATAACGTCAATGTCAATGTACATTTAAAAATTGTAATTAGCTCTTATTTCTTCTCTTTTCTGCGCAAGGCTTAATTAAACTTAACTGAAATCATACAGTGAAACTAAGATAAAATGTGAAATTGGAAAGACGAATAAAATTCGATTTTTACTTTTATTGCTTGCTTCGATAAATATCACAATTATTTTGACATTGCCTAATATTCTATAACCCACCTCTCACCCACATGCATCACATTAATCATCGATAAATCTCATCTCAATATATTGTTGATTCTAGCTCTACATTACGGTGTTTGAGAGTCAATAGAGTCTCGTGAACTATTGAAGCCAGTAGTTATGACGACTTAATTATAATTAAAAATGCTGTCTGCTGATTGAGCCCGATTTGAAATCACAGCATCTTATTGTGACCAAACTTCACCATAGTATTCGTACAAAAAGAGAGACCTCCAAAACATTATTTTACCTCGTTAGAAGTTTTGAAGCGGATAGCTGATTATGTCTTAGCACAAACTTGGACGTTTAGTTACGGTATTATAATTAGCCTGGACCGTTATTTTAATTAGAAGACTTACAAACATTTGTGTCCGAATTTGACTGATGTTCGTGTTTTGTTCCGATGGTTTTTAATAGGCAGTTGCAACACGATGCACTGCTAATGAACTCAAGAGGTGTACAGACGGATTAATAAAGAGTAGATGAAGATTAAACGTGTAGAAAACGATGTACTTAATGAGCTGCCAGATCTTAAGCTTACTTGGCTCTGTGGCGTAAGAATTAGATGTCAAAGGACAATATAATGACAACGTGAGCACTAGACATTAGACACTATAGTCTGTAAAAAATAGCTTAAGCTCCGCGACAGCTGTCATCGAAATTGCGTCCATGAAGTTTTGAATTTTTTCACAGAATATTTGTACTGTGGAAACTCCGTACTTACTGCACACTATTCGATGTTTAAGCAATATCGTAACCTAGCCCTGTCAGTGTGACAGCTGGCGTGGCTCTCAAGCTATGTTTTACAGACTGTAGGTAGGAGACGCGAGCTCCATCTCTACTCTCTATTCACCTGACCAATTCATGATTAAGCTCTGCGAATCAGAGCGAAACCTGGTCGGACTCTTCCGAATAAAAGTCAAGTAAGTGTATACGGAATAAAGTTTATAATGTCAACTATGTGGGTACTGATACGGATAAGTAAAGTGGTTTTGTAAAAAAGTCCGATGTCCTAATTGTACATATTATGCCGCACAAATTGGGATGTTTTAGGGAAAAGGGAAGGTGAGAGTAAGCGAAACCGTCTACTCTGAATTTCTCTTCGTTATAAAATATGTTCACTGTCAAAAATCGCAAGCTAAACACAAATACGTAAACAAACAAAACTAATAATACGGTATTGAGGAATTTAGATGGGAATCGGCGCTCTAACAGACCATTATCAGATTTATTACATACATACATATATAAGCTCACGCCTGTATCCCAGAAGGGTAGGCAGAGACCAGGGACTGCCACCTACCGCGATCCTGACAAATCACTTTCCCTTCATCCACATTCTTTGGTCGTTGCATGCACGTACGTCGGTTTCGGTTTTTTAACAATCTGTTAACAATGATGTCACTTCGGTATATGAAATAATAAAGCAAATGACAACTTTGCTGGTAGTAGTTATTTGAACATTTATAAGGTATAAAAAATAAATAACGCAGATTTTTTTTTAATTGCATTAGAACATAGAAAACTGATTCTTCAAAATGACGAATGCCTCACAAATAAACGCTTTATAATCGTGAGAAAACCTGAGTGTCTGAGGTGTTCTCATATCTTTGCGCTTGTAATTGTATATTAGCGGTAGGTTCGCGTGAAGATTAAGCCCATACTCTCTTTTTCTCTCTCTAAGAGATGGCTTGCATACTGGGACATATTTAGGCTATAATAAAAAAATGTGTGGAACGAAATGTTGCATTGGTTTGGACATGTGGAGAGGATGAAAGAAGAAAGACTGACGAAACAAATACAGGGTGGCATTTTCACCCGTACAATAAATCAACATACGTAATACGAAGTCCAAAATACAAATACCAACATTTTTTGTTACTACCCCGTTGGTACAAAAAAACAAAAATTCCAATGTCTGAACTTATCCGCAAATCTTAAAGAAATATGGACTCATTACGCATGAGTACAACTAAACGCACGAACTGGCAACTGCGCGCGGCTTGCGGGAAGGAAAAGAAGCGGCGGCGGCGGCGCAGCCAGTAGGTATGACGTAGCAAAAAAAATCTTACTTGATTTCAATTCTTCCTTCATACTTGCACGGGCTTAGGACCGTCACCGGCGTGGAATGCTTGCACTGGTTGGTAGTGGTGTGAATTTCCACACCACGTACTGGCTAACGCCGAAGTGCGCCGTGCGTGCCGCGTCGTTGGTGCTCCTTCTGTGGTCTTCCTCGAAGAACGCGAATATCTGTTCCTCGATCTCCACGGCCAAGGGAGGTCTCCCTCCTCGGCCTTGAGCGTGCGCTGGTGCAGTGAACTGTCCGTAGTCTAGCAAATGCTGCGTCACTCTCATGAATGTCCTGGTGTTGAGTATTTGAGGTTAAATAAAACCGGCATTTATCAGGCGGGGCAAACTTTCTTCAGCGTATACCCGCCGAGCTGCACTGTATTTTCCCCACTGAGAAAGTAACTACGAACCATTTCGTAATACTCGCGGTTTGTAAACTTCGTGTTGCGCGCGTAATTTTCGACTGCAGGAAGTGCGGAAACGGCGCACGTGCACGTGCCCGCTCACTCACCCCACCCCGCCACCCTCTGCCTCGCACCGCGGTGACACCTTGTACAGGGTGCCCATGAGTTACAAATTGGATGAAGGATAAATTAATGAAAATGAAAAAAAAATATGGTAATTTTATTCGATAAATGTAATCTATTGTCGATACCAAATCATATCATTTATTGTACCGGTGAAAATGTCACCCAGTATATCGACAAATATGCGTAAGGGACGCCGCAGGCGGATATTTTTCGATCTAATACCCCGGATGTGCTAGCAAAGAGCAAGATAAAACGTATCCGAAACTTGCGTGCGTGCATGCTACGACTAATGAATGTCGATGAAGCAAAATAGATTTGTCTGGATCGTGGCAAGTGGCAGTCCCTGGTCTCTGCCTAGACCTCTGGGATAAGTTTATATATGTATGTAAAAACAATTGTAAGCATATTTTACAAGTGATTTGTCTTAAAATGTAACTGTTCGGTGTTTCTGTCACCCAAACCACGAACCGAGGCTGTAAAAAGTGCAATTAGTATCCGACACACAGTTGTGAATGTTTGTGTGTGTGATTAACACGTGGCGGCGTGTCAAACTAGAGGACAAACGGCTGGGCTTTTCCGTTCTGACCTTATTCATTTGAACACTAATTGTATATCGTGTTTATGTGTTGCGTTCCAAATTTCATTTTTTTTTCCAAAACTTGGAACGTTTAAGTCACAAAAATAATTTTGTATTTGACTTTGATATGTGAAAATATTTTGGCTTTTTCAACCTTTTAAGTACTACGAAACCACACTTCAATGTGATTTTCAGAAGAAAGTGAAGTAAAAAAAGAAGTGATTCTGAGAAACTCCACGTTATAATTTTCATAGTAGTTACACTTAACGGAATTATACAATAAACTGTTTTTTTATATTAGTAAAATATTATTTGAATCTCTTGCGTTTTTGTCAACACAATAATCATTTATGTCACTCAATTTTTAATATATTTTTAATTATTGTATTTAAGTTGATAAGGTATTTTTACCAGACGTATGTTCAGAAACTTGCACCACTTTTGTTCCAAAACAGTCGAAATCAGTTTGTAGACAATAATTGGTATCAAGATGCAAATAACGGTTAATACTCCGACGGCAAACATGACGGCTCAGGTAAAGAAAAAAAAGCCTAAAAAGTTTTAACGGAGACAATATGGATTCTGTTGTTGAGAAATGTATTATTAGGTTTTATTAGAACAATCCACCGCTAAACTGCGAGGGTGGGGCTGTCGTGTCATCTCGCTAACACACGACATTGGCCTACTTTGCCGAATCGATATTCCATTGCGACACTCAACCGTAGGCTGATTTGCATCTGGGGACCTTTGACTGTGAACTTTGACTATTTAAGTTGAAGTCACCAGTTTCAGGCTCTGTTTGACAGCAATTCTTGAGATTATGCTGCATTTGGCACATTGAGATTGCGGTTCAATAATGTTGAATACTTACCTATTATCGCTAATGATAATGCTAATACGCATTAATAACGAACATAAATAAGGTAAATGCAAATCTATTTATTCCCTAAAAGCTTCGAGACCTATAATATTTTTTTTTTTTAACCAACATTTTGGTCTAAAATCATGCAAAAAAAACTAGTTATTATCTATAAGGTTAATATTTATAAGACAAGATAAGAATATTTTTATTGCACACAAGATATAAATAAATAAGAGATATAAAACTGAAGATAACCTAGAAAGAACACATTGTTCTGATATCATTAGTATCTATTACCTATAAAATTGGCGTAGTAGTGACGTAGTGTAGGATGTCCTCAGACTTGGTGGAGCGATGATCTTCGCAAGGCAGCTGACAAGAGCTGGATGAGAATAGCCGAAGACCGTGCTCAGTGGCGTACAACGGGAGAGGCCTATGTCCAGCAGTGGACAAGCATAGGCCGATGATGATAATGATACAATTGGCGACATTATAACTGAGAGCTATCCCTTTCAGGCAACCTTTTCGTGAGGATAGTTGCAAGAAAAATATAATCGGTGCATAAACTAAACAAATCAATTGATCCCCATTACTATTATTTCATACTTTTCTTGTTAACATATTATTTCCCAACTCCTGTTATTTCTAGGTCAACATTACTTGTTTTGTCTATTTGATATGCAACTTAGAGATTCGACAGGTGTGGCTATGGTTAATTAGCATGCCATGCATACATAGTGCATAAAACGGACGGTTTCATTGCTGTCCTAATGGCAAGTTTCACTTGGGAATAAAGTGAGGAATTTTCGGAACAACATTTTAGGTTAGTTGTGGTTTTATTAACCCACGCCAGTGGTCGTGGATTCGATTCTCATTGGCGGCCGCTGTACATTTGTACAAATATTCTCAGTCTGGGTGTATTATTATGTTTGTGATGTCCTTGCCAGGTTACCATAGCACAAGGTGTCCTAGTTTGGGTTCAGGTTAAGTGATTGTGTTGTGTGGAACTTTATTGTTATTAAAGCCACACAAATGTAAATGTACTATGTGTTATAAATTTAATATGGCGGCAGCGTGGATAAAATCTTCACAAAATCTTGTCAGTTTTCACCTTTTTCTTAGTGCCTCGTGGGTTTAGCGATGCATACATTCATAAGCTCACGCCTGTATGCCAGAGGGGTAGCCAAAGACCAGGGACTGCCACCTGCCACGATCCTGACGAATTACTTTCGCTTCATCGATATACATTAGTCGTTGCATGAACGCCGGTTTCGGGTACTTTTTATCTTGCTGTTTGCTAATACATCCCCTATTGGGTCGGAGGATGTCCGCCCTTACCGGGCCTCCCACTCAAATTCGCTCGATATATTTGCTTCGTCAGTCCTTCTTCCTTAATCGTTCCCATGTTTAGCGATAGCTTTTTGGACTAGCGCGACAGAGGTTGTGAGTTCAATTTCTGCTATGGAGGCGCCTTATGCCACATTGTTTCTACAAATGGCGAGAGGTAAAATCAGTCTGGGTGTTTTTGTACTTTTCTTAAGTTTTGAAGTCTCGTTGCCTTATTACCAGACCAGAATTACCAGCTTAAGACCAGAATATTGATTTATGGCAGAACATGGTTTGTGTCTTCCTGACTGCCCCTCCACGATACAGGCGTGAGCATATGTATATTATATTATGGGACGGTTTCCGATTTGAGAATTTCGTAACTACTTAACTGTAGTGCTGTCTCGTCAAACTTTTATTTTATTTTTTATTTTCTTTATTAGGGACAACAAACAGAGGTACAATGTATTTCTAACACATAACTTAAAAATTAACAACTTATTCAATTGTACATCCAGCTCTGTTATCCACATTTTACAATATGTTTCCATTACACTATGGAATCAAACAAACGCCATAGGCTTAGACCAAGGATTGTTCAATAAAAATCAATGGAAAAAAAGGAGAAGAACAACAACAACAACAAAAAAAACATTTATGGCTTCACAACAAAACATACACCCTCAAATTTTTAATCTAAACCCTTAATAATTTTAAGAGCCAGTGCCCTAAATGACCCAGGGGTAAGTGAAAATATATCTATAGTATTGACTTCTTAGAAAAGCGACTTAAGACTTAAGAAACGTTACTTAAGGGTGTAACAAGGGTAAATGTTGCAAAATTGGCTAGCTTTGACTGAAATGTTAGGCAAAAGTACGCACTAAAAAATTCTGAATAAAATCTTTGGTAATAAAGGATATATCAGTGACTAATTCGTACGGAAAAAAAATTGCATTTAACTTGTCTAGATGGCAAAAAACAATTTTTTTCCAAAAGCTTTATTTTCCACAAAATCTAATTTCGCTGGTAAACGATACTAGCTTTTCATTTAAATCTTTCATGCAAATATCGGCCACATCAATATCTGCAATCCTAACTGCTCATATATTTTTTAATGTTAATATTAAGCGTGATTAGTACAAAATTGTACGATTTCTTAATTAGCGCAAGGAACAATCGCCATCGAACATTTGCCACATCTCTTATCTGTGTAATCTTTGGATTATGGATTAGCCTTTAAAGTATTCGCCGAAGAAGTACAACAAACATTCAAGAGATTGCGCTAGTTTATTATTCTATAACTCAGAGGTCAAATGCTCAAAGTCATTCGCCCTTGTTACAGCCTTAAGTATTTACTCAGTGAAATTCTCAATTCAGAAACTGGTCCTATGCTTCACACCAATCCTGATTGCGTTTAATTTTTGTAAGTGTCCAATTATCGCCACCAATCTCCTGAAGTTAACGACTAAAATCACCAAAATTGATTAACATAATGCAAGCAAAATATTATAAAAAGTCTCGTGATAACATCGCAGTACGTATCAAAAATCAGCCGGGTAAACTCCCAGAATGTTAAATTATCAACGGGAAAACCTACTGAATCAATACCTACCTACCTACCTACTGGTCATGATAGAACAAAAAAATTTACTGGTGACCTAAGATTTCACAAGGGCTTCCTTGATATTTCGATAACCAGGCCACAACTAAATTAGGTATGCTTTAATATTTCTGAACTGAGATGGAAATATCGTTCACTCATCTTTCGACCTTGGGGATTCTCTCCGGGTGATATAGTTACCATACCCATTGTGAAAGCCTTAAGGCCGTTTGGGTGACTAATGAGTGAGCTAGCACTTTTTGTATTACTCCTCCTGTTATTTCTTGTATCCGGCCCGATTTCCGGCATAGACAAACATTTAGTAAGCTTTCAAGTATGTAAGGTCAATGTTAGTTATGGATACAGATATGTAGTTTGACAGCAAAAGGTTATACTTGACTTCGAAAAGTAATAATGCATTAGGCTGGTGCTAAAGGCGCTTGAAATCGCTGATCCGTGGTGAGCACGATTGGTGGTAGAGCCAATACGCTATCTCACTGAAAAAAGTCGTATTATTTTCATAGATAAATTATATCCTGAATATTACAAGACACCTACCTAGAAAGTATTCTTCATCTGTCTATCTTTTATCTAAATTTCCTATCGAATGAAGTCACAGATACAGCCAGTAAACCCTAATATTTTCAGCCCAAACTGGCAACGGATGACGTCATTTAGGTCTCACGAAAACCTCTGGGGCTTAGGTAAAAACTACAGTTAATTCGTCGTCATCGGCGGCTGTTGACCTCGTGGTCATCGTTGTCACCTCTGGCGACCTCGCGACGTGCCGCTGGAGCGACGTCATGTAACACATGACATATACAGTGGATAGCAGTGCGACCTTTACTTTTTCCTTCCAAAATTATTCTTAATGTAAGTGAGTAAGGTAAACGGATGTAGATTTGATGCGCTGTCTACTGTACAAGTGTCCAAGGGTTTACTTCCCAACTCATCCAATCAATGTCATGATGTCACTTATTGATAATGCGTTTGGTGATTATCGATTTGTTGATTCGGAAACGAGTGACTATCGTATGATTTTCTGGTAAGTTCTAGCATTTATGGGGTTGTGAAGTATCCAGATTTTGGTAACTATTTCTGTATGTAATTGGCTGTAATAGGAAAAATAATAGACATAGGTGCAGTAATGTCTTATTTTCTCTCGGATAGGTGAAAATCTAAGAAAGGCTACTCCTTGGTCTCTGCTTTTATCTCCAGAATACAAACTTGTTTTTAACTTGCACTAGTGTAAGGCCCGTTGCGTCGCGAATTATTTGCCATTTTGGTCAGAAAAAGGCAATAACAAAAAATGTTATTACATATAAAGTTGACATAAGATCTTTATTAACCACCCTTCAAACGTCTCTGTTAACTAAAAGCATCTAGAAATTATTGAGCTTAAATCAATTTAAAAAAAATCCAGGTCTTGGATGTTTACATGTTTGTGATGTTACTGTTTCTGGTTCCCATAACACAGGGTAACACTTAGTGTGGGGTTAGAAGCAAGGTATGTGCCTGTGTGTAAATGTCTCTGTTTTGTGTTTTATCTTTAAATTCATTCACTGTTGCCTGACTAATATCAATTGTTCTCATCTTTGTTTTAATTATTTACCTACATATCAAGTCAGTTCATGAATAGAACTAGAGCTAGCTTCTAGCTGCCTCTTCTATAAATGATAATTGCTAAAAGTGGTTATTTAGTAATTGACGAATAGGTATGTTGACTGACCCCCACCTTTTTTTTTTTTTTGTTAACGGGGTGAAATGCTTTGTGCACCATAACCGCCACCCTTGGGGGAGGGTGACGGCCGTGTGTCGGACTCTCCTCTCCTAATAATAGGAGAGGCATACCTCCTAAAACACCCCGGGGGCCGTCCTGTCGCTCGTGCAATGGGGCGCCGCCGGATCTCGCAAGTGGTAGACCACAGTGCGAATGCTACAGCGGCGCCCCGGCGACGTCGACCCGACTCGCACGGAGTCGGGCCCACCCTCACTGGAGAAGGGGCATGGGCCCCCCACCCCCTTCTCCCGTCACGATGTCGGGCGGCAGGTCCCCCAACCTGCCGTCTGTGACCCTCCCTCAACCTCCTCTATGCCCTCTGCTGAACAGAGGGACATAGAGGAGGGCCCCCACCGTGTGTTGTTTATAGAGGTTGTCTCCTCGCGGCCCGAAGGCCCCCGGCCCCACTCAGTGTGGGGTTACGGGTGCGGGGCCCATAGTGGACCCCGCGGGACATCCAGCAGCGCAAGCCACTGGACGTCCCCCTCCCTCTGGTTTTGGTCCGCGCCGGCCGAAGCCGGTACCCCCCATATCTGGAGAGCGTTCCCCTATCCGCCACCCGGGGGACGCGTCCGATGGAAGACCAGAAACTCCACACGGAGACTGACCCCCACCTGGCCTAGGCATACTATCACATCATTTATCGTATTTTTTTACTAACTCAGCACCTGTACTATTTATTAACAGCACACGAAATAAGTGACAATTAAATTTATATAAATAAATAATATCTCTAACGGTAATGGGTTTTGCCACTGCTGGCATGTACCCATGACTTTGTATTCTAAGTTATGTAGGTACCTACATTTGTGATAATGTAGTAGGAATACCGCTCGTTAACGGTAAAGGAAAATATCTCGAGGAAACCTGAGCGTCTGAACTTTTTACCTAAATCTGTAGAATTGTTGGTGGGTCGTTCGGCTTGCCATAATAATGGTTTTTGATTCTTCTTTTCAAATTACAACTGATCAAATCGCGTCAATCGAATCAAGGTGGGTACGCATGGTGATTAAATTCTGGTGATTATATGCTATGTAGAATTATGCTGCTTACTTTTTATGTATATGAATTAAAATGTGTTAATCTATATTGAGTATATACATTGTACACTAAAATGTCACTAGTTATTGTTGTTACACTTTATTGCACAATAAAAAATATCTAGTTAACTGTAGATTTTTTGTGATGATTAAATAGATCTGACTCAGAAGCTCAGCACACTTTATTTTAATTTCATGCGTAAAGAATTTCTCTTACAATAAGGCTAAGGTCACAAAAATAATTTGGAGACTATTTGACGTCATACATATTACCTGCTGACTAAAGGAAACTGGCCTTAAGACGACGACTTTACGGCATAATTCGTAATATGTATCATCACATTCAACATATTACTACATACACACACACATACATATACAGGGTGTCCCATAAATCGACATCATGCCGGAACCAGGTGAAAAATAATGAAAACTAAAATTAAAAAAGGCAATTTTTTAACTTATTTTTTTTAAAGTCTCCTTTTCTTCCAAGCTGGAGCAGCTGGATTTGAAATTTTGTTAACAGTTTGAAAAAGCATTATTCAGAGTTACAAAACAAACAAAAAAAATTTGAAAAAGTAAACATTTGTGGCATCAGGATTTTGAATTTTTTTTTGAAATGCCTATCCCTTTTTTTCATGCCATTTTTTTTTTTTTTTTTTATTTTCCTGTAGTGGTTACTATGACTTTCCTTTTCACCTGGTCCCGGCTTGACGTCGATTTACGGGACCCTGTATAAGCTCACGCCTGAAAACCAGAGGGGTATTCAGAGACCAGCAACAGCCACTTGCCATGATCCAGACAAATCTTTCGCTTTATCGACATTCATTAGTCGTTGTCAACATATTACTAACGAAAATGAATGAAAGTATTTTTTTTTGTGTTCACTGCACGTGCATTTTTGAGACAGTATCCGTATTTTTAGCACCTTGGTAACTTCAGACGGATCGCATAATTTTCATTCTTCAAGATATTCCATCCATCACACAGATCATTTCTCGACTATTGAACGTTGACCATTATTCATCAAAGACATTCCGGCAAAAGGTATTTAAAGTCTTCACAACCTTAAGTGTCTCCTCTTCAAACGTTTGGAGACAGACTGATTCATTCCAATCACTGATTGGCCCAAGATTGCCCCGTAAAAAAACCGAATCAGCGACGCCAGCTCCAAACAAATCTATGCCTTTTTCATCATCAACCCATCATGTCCCCACCGAGGGGCACGGGTCTCTTCCCTGAGGAAGGTATAGGCCATACTCCACCACGGGGGCCAAGTCCGGATTGGTGGAGGCTTGTAAGACTAGTGGCTGGTCTTACTGTCAGAAGTTTTCAAGCCGCCCTAAGGCCTCTGACTTGGCTTAACGACTGCCATCTATCGACGGCAGCCGGCACCAACTGCTTAACGTGCCTTGCGAAGCACGGAATTGCTCGGAAAAATGCCACTAGCGTTAGTCATAGACGGTGACCCATCCATGGACTGAACGCGCCGTATGTTGCTTAACCTTAGTGATCGTTTAAGATCACTCAGGCAGCCCAGGCTACGAGCGATTCCTTTTAATTCTATGCCTTTTAATGTCCTTCAACTACGCATGAGACAATCCAATAAACCCAGCTAGTTGAACAGGACCTACATTCTGTTAATACATTGTAGTACAATGACAACTGTATGAACTTGTCGATTTAGTTTCACTGCCGCTTCAAACTTACGCGCTACGTACAGTCGAGATCACATCAACATATACACCCATGCACTCTATTCCGTTGCGTTACGGGCGACTTTGCAACTAAAATGTATAGGTTGACGTGTTCTCGACTGTACATATCGTCGTTCAGATTGCAATTTGTTCTATGTCAAAAAAAAAATATTTTTTTATTTCAAAAATGTGCTTCAAATTTTATTTTGAGCGCGACCAAAAAAAGGTTTAATGTCATCTGCCAATAGAAAACCGGCATTTGTAACTTGCAATATGTCACATGATCAACTCAGCAGTAAATTGCGTACGGCCAATTGTTCTAAATGAATTTTAAAAAAAAATTTTTTGACAGAACAAATTGCAATCGACGATATGTCAGACAATCTAGGCGTCAGTACTCGTATAGGCGTAAAAAGTAGTTTTTTCCTCTACCTTCTGCGGTTGAATGCTAGATAATGCTTATAGCATTAGATATACAATGCGGCGGGCATTGTAATATTTTTCTTCTTTCTAACATATACATTTCACGTGTCACAGTATTAGTGCGCATACTCCTCCGAAACTGCTAGGCCAATTTTTATGAAATTTTATACATATACTGCCTTATAATAAGTTATACACTCTGAATAACTATTTGACGTATATCAATTTATACTGCTTTAAACGCATTTAGCGCACAAATAACCAGTTTGTCAGGCCTCGCATAACGACTGTATACACAGCCCATAACCTTTATTAGTAAGGCCGATAATCGGTAGGTCGGAGAATAGGTTGTTATCTATTTTTTAGCCCTACATGACACAAAATATACGCCTTGCTGCTAAAACCAACAAAGTGCCCTTTTTGTCAAAACTGAGTTATATAAACCATCAGAATCTACTCTTCAAGATCTACATAATGGTCGCAATAACGGAAACAAAAACACAAACTAAGCATACACAATTACAAGTTTTAATATAGTTAACGACATCAAAAAGTTAAACGCGAGTTTTCTCGAAACAACATTTCATGCAGATAGTCGGTTTTAGCAGTAAAGCGTCGATATATGGCGAAACTACGTTTACTGGGTCAGCTAGTTTTTTATAAAATTTAAGTGCAGTAAAAGTATCAATAAATAAATAGCATAGAAAAAACACGTCATGTGAAGCGACCGTGTATCTGTCATCGTGCTGAAATGCACTAACAGAATCGAGGTCCAGTTGTCTATCAGCATCAATACCAGCTTAGATACAAGCGTTTGGGCGCTGGCCGCATGGTGGGAGCATTGCAGTCTCCCTCCGTCGCTTGCGTCGAGCGTACGCCTCACCGCGCACGCAACTCGAGCGCGCCAAATTCAAACTTCGAACGAGCTCCGTCCAAAAAGACAAAAGTTTTTTTAGTGGTGATACTCAGTGTGTTTTGGTGAATTTTTGGATTTGTGACGTTCCGTTCTGTTCGGTCACACAGCTGCTGGCGCGGCTGTTTGACTTTCACCCCGCCTTTTCGAAGTTGCTTCAACTTTTTTGACGGTGAGTAAGGGGTTTTCTTGGTCGTCTTCTTCTTAGTTTTATTTTTAGGATTTTTTCGTTGGTTAATCAGACGGAATGGTTCACTGGAAGCGCTTATGTAAGGTCTTGTTTTCTGTCACTCGTTACACATTTTGAAAGTCACTCGGCCGTCGCTTGTGATTGTGACTCAATTCCTCTGTCTGCAGGTTTTTGTCACGGCTTTAAATCAAATTGAAATTGATTGTGTAGTTAAGAAATAAAACCCGCAATATAGGTGTTATTTGTTTCATGCGGAACTTCACAAGTATGTCCATTATGTTAAAATTATTAATTATACCTGTGTAATGGAATCACTAATTAAACTTAAAACAGCATGTTATTAGTACTTAAACTTGACTTATGCCGGTCTTATTTTTCTAATAATTACGAAAAACAATTTTTTGCACGCGTTGATAAGTGCGCCGCTGCGTTGATGTCTTTTGTATGAAGCTTCACTTCTCGTAGAGCGTCGACGCTCGCGTGTGGATAATTACGAGATTTCACTTTTGCTTATTTCAGTACACTATGTATTTATTGACTTACAAGAAATTGTCAACCTACTTGCACAGGATTTACAGAAATTTGCTCAATACTCCAAATAGGAGATGTATTAGCAAAAGGCAAGATAAAAAGTGTGCGTGCATGCAACGACTAATGAACTGATTTGTCAAGATCGTGGCATTTGGCAGTCCCTGGTCTCTGCTTACCCATTTAGCATACAGGCGTGAGCTGATGTTGATCAACACTAAATAACAAATGTAAATGTATAAAAAATCGGAAATTATTTTATATATCTAAAAAAAAATTTAAAAGCCAAAATATTAAAATAAATATAAACAAGCTTTCGTCACACAGAACCAGTTCGGCTAATAAGGATCTGCCCACATAATCGTATGCAAAACGCTTATAAAATATGTATACATTTACGTATATTATGCAGTGACATTCTTACTCAAGGCTCGCTTATGCTAAGTTACGAAATCCGAGACTTTAGGTATTTAATGACTGACACGACACCGATCCAAGCATTTATAATGTGGTATAAAGTTCTACGGAATATAAAATATCATCTTCAATTTGATATACAAAGCAAAGTGGTGGAATAAAAATGGGATTTTACTGATAGATAGAAAAAAGTTTTATTTCCATAGGACACACACGTACCTATAGCTAACAAATTAAATCACAAAGAAACAGCACATTGTCAACACTGACGAAACAAAACATACATAAGCAAAATAAACATAAGTTAAATTTCTATATAGTAGGGTAAGTACGTATTTGTAGGATGTGACGAATAAAAACGTGGCAACGTGTGTGTGGCAAATGCAAATGGGTTTCGACTCAGCATGTGCTGAGAGTTTAAAAAGAAAACTCCAGCGCTGGTATTCTGCCGATACCCAGTTTAAGCAGCGCTCAGAGCCCAAAGATGTGATGCTTATTAAGTTAGTAGATAAAATGTCAAAAAGGTCTACAGCGAAAATTAATTGAACCTGTCCAAACTTTAAAAACAAAGTCGCAGATAATAAAGAAATTTCTACGAAAATTAACTACAAGAAAAGCAGGTCCTCCCATCTCCTAGTTGAACTGCTTACAACTCGTGCAATAACTCTCCAAGACGCCATGACTTATTTGACACTCCACCTTAACGCAACCTCAAAATGCAAATTAACGGCGACGTCACCAGTCAAAAGCCTCTGTCAACACATGACGGCGAAAGTTGGCCACCGCGCCCGGCTACCGAGTTTCAGTAACACCGCTAAACAGAAACCCTACGCAATTATGTAACAAGATAGTGTTAACTTATTGAAACATTTTTGACTTTAAAGAGATGTTATAAACTATTTTCCGGACTTATTTGTCTTTTTGTGTTGTGTGGGAGTTTATTATTATTAATTTGAGTTCCCGATAATGGTCTTTGGCTTCATGTACGATGATATTTCTTTATTTTTGAATTGAATATTCTATAAGCACTCCTATTAACACTGCAGCTATTAGCACTACACTAATAAACTGTTTTCTGGACATATTTACTTGACTTTTTGTCGGAATAATTCGACCAGGTTTCGCTCAGAGCTTAATCATGGTGAGCAGCAACCGACGCGACGACGCGAGCTCCGTCTCAAGCTCAGGGCGAAATCTGGTCGGACTCATCTGACAAAAAGTCAAGTGATTATATCCGGAACACCATTTGTAATGTGTAGTAGTGCTTACGGAACTTTTACTTAAAAAATACAGAGATATCATTGTACATGAAGCCAAAGACCAGAGGGTTTGTTTCTGGTCGAAATATCGGGAACTCAATTTAATAATAATAACTTACACACAACTCAGTCACTTGACCTGATCCCAAACTAGGATACCCTGTACAATGACAACTAGGCAAGGAAATCATCTATCTATCTATTAGATAGATCAGCCAGCACATAGAGCCCACTGTTGGGCATAGGCCTCTTCTCTTTCACGCCAACCCATCCGGTCCAGTGCTAGTCTCCTCCAGTGTCTCCCAGTTGCTTTCACAATGTCGTCGGCCCATCGGGCCGGTGGTCTGTCCACCGACCGTCAACCCGTTCTTGGCCACCACTCAGTGGCTACCTTAGTCCACCGGCCGTCTTCCCGCCTAACCAAATGTCCCGCCCATCTTCATTTCAGATGAAATCAATGAAATCATGCACATGGAAAAACATCGAGACTGAGGATATTTGTACCAATAAACTAAGGTCCCCAGTGCAAATCAAACTCAGGAGCTCTGTCTTGGTAGGCAAACGCGTTAACGGCTGAACCAACGAGACAGTCGGAGGAAATATGTAATTGAGAACGAGGAAATAATTATTGTTTCCTACAAATGTTTGTGATGTCAATGCCTGCTTGCCATAAAACAGAGTATTTTAGTTTGGGACTAGGACTGTAATTGTGTCGTGTGGAAGTTATTATTACAAATTTTAATTTACTTCATTTATTAGGTGCACAAAACATTCATTATACTCGTATATAAGTAAAAATGTGATAAAAGTACTAAGTTGCGGTCTATAGCATGCACACACAACTTCGCCACATGATAACCTCTGTGGCACAACGGTTAGCTCATCTGCCTACCATACGAAAAGTCCCGGATCGAACCCCTGCTGGGGATAAAACCAAACCCAGGTCTTGATGTTTATATGTTTGTGATGTCGCTCTTTATAGTTCTCACGACACAGGGTATCCTAATGTGGGGTCAGAAGCAATTATTATTATTATGTGATTAACATGACATAACATTTAAATACTGGCACATACATTGCTTCTGGATCCACACTAGGATATCCTGTATCGTCTTTTAACATGGGCGACTGCATCCATTACGTTTTCGGCTCACCTATATTCTAACACAAAAGAAAGCCAATGGGCCGGTTAGATGTTATTGTTAAAGTTAACAATAACGGGTTAACAGGTGCTTGTGTAACTCAGATCGTGTGTGAAAAAAGTTACGCATTGTTTGCTTGTTCACGGTACGGGCTGTCTCCTATAGGCTTTTTGCGTAGACGTGAGCTCTACTGTGGTAGCTTGGTAGACAGAACAGTTGTTATGACTTGCCATGAACCCTATCATTTCTACGTAATTTTGTGAATTGGTAGCGGCAATAGCACTTTAAGAAAAACACGAAAGGTATGCCAAAAAGGCTTGGTTAAGGAATACGTCGGAGGTAATCTAAGTGTTTGATATAATTATGTGTCTTATTTGGTGGGCTTGTGTGGTCTTTTGATACTGTTACCAACAGGTTTTGAATTGAGAAGTACATTAAGTAAATACAAAAATACACGACTTTTGTTCATATTTGAAGTTAATTTATTTATTTTATTTTTATTTTTAAAAAATTTAAATTGGAAGGAATGTATGGGATATTTAGTTTTTATTAGTATTTAGTTAGTGAAATTATTATAATAAATCGATGGTTACTTCCTCTACACTCAGAATAAAAATATATTTTTTGAGTGCAAATAAGTGTCTCTATTTATCCATCACTGAAAGAAGGTCTGTGTCTCGAAGTGGTTAGTTAGTTAGTTTGGCTTAGGGTTTCCGCACTTGGCCTCATAGTTGGGCCATTGTACGTAGCAGGGCTGTGAGCTTACTCCAGCCAGCCTATCTCTTTCCAGAAGGCCAGCAGTGCTCTGATGTCACTGCAGGCCTCCTGAAGGGTTCCCAGCTTCCCAATGGTGGCGGTCCGTTGTTTCTCCACGGTTTCGCAGTAGATGGTCACGTGGGCGGGTGTTTCCTCTTCTTTCAGGCATCCCCGGTAGAGCGGGCTGTCGGTTAGTCCCATGTTATGGAAGTGTCTATTCAGTCTCGAAGTGATATGGGCTACTTGGCTACTCGCAATGAGCTGCATTATTACCCTTAAAAGAACAATTAACAACCATTGATCGGCCCCCAAAAACTGTACAAAAAACCTACATATTGCTTAAAAGAAAATATTTATATGTATAATCCATTTATCTATACTTGGCATTTTTTTTTACTATAAACGACACTGAATTAAAACCTTTAGCGGTAGAAAATTCGAAACCGTTTGCAAATTTAGTGCTAGCTAGCACTAAATTTGTAAACTGTTTTGAGTTTTCTACTGCTAAAGCTTTTGGATTTAGTTTCGTTTAAAGTCTGAAAAAAATGCCAAGTATAGATAAATGGATTTTACCTATAGTTTCCCAGCTTACCGCTCTTTTCTTGATGTTTACTTCTCGACAAAATACGGAAACTGCAGCGCTTGATTGCTCGGAACCAGAAGCTGGTGAATTTGAATTAGTCAATGCATGGGACTTAATTGTTGTAAATGTTGGCTTGAGTAAATATGAACATTTTAGGAATTGGAATATAAAAATCTAGTCTTCTAGGCGGTCAAAGTAAGTGAAGAAGATTCAATACACTCATTTATTTTTTATTTATTTTAACAAGTACATCATCACCATTTTTAATAACTGGACTTGGCCAATAATACTTGATTACTATGCAAGTTAAAAATATAAATTAGTAAGTATTTTACTATCGGGGGAAAACAAAATGTGCGTGGAGGAGTTTTTTATCGGTTTATTGCTAGAGTTTCATTTTTTTTCAGAAAAAAATTCTCCATAATACATTTTCAGCTCTCAAGGAAAGACCAGCATCGAAAGATCTTCCTTTAAATTTTTTTTTTCCTCGTGTAAAAATATATTGTTGCCAAATGCAGCTTTAATTTTTTAAGTAGAATAGGTAAACCTCAATTCAGTGGCACGTAATAACAAATATAGGTTTCATCAAGCTGCCCAAACTCGGCATTTCCGAAGGTGTAAGGTCGTTGGAAGTAGTGATGGGCAAGTAACTCGATAAACTAAATCTCGAGTTAACTTGCGATTGAGAACCTAGTGCCACGTTTATCAGCATCGTACTCGCTTGGTTTTTATTACTAGCCGTCCCCGCCACTTAATTTACGTACGATCCGGATAGATTCAGAATTTGTTAAATTTAATGTTAATCCGTTTTGAAAAGTCAAAGATAAAGATAAAGATAAAGATAAAGATAAAGATATTTATTTGTCAAACATGAGTTTTGAAGATGATGGTACATATTTGCATATTTGTCCTGCATGCTTTGCCATTATAGACGTACAAATTAATAGCTAAATTAGATGATCATGCTTTCAAACAAAGTATTTAAATGTCATAAGTATTATACACAATTACAGCAAGTTTAAAATGTCAGGGAAAATTAAAAATAAAATAAACAATATCAGTAGTAATGTCAGATTTACGTCTGCGACGTTTCAAGTTATCTTTCGGTCAAGAATTCCGTTACATTGTAATAACATTTGTCCAATAACATATTTTTCAATTTAGATTTAAACAAATGTATGTCAAGTTCTCTCATGTCTCTCGGTAGCTTATTATAAATTGTAGGTCCCATACAAAATATACTTTTTTGCAGTAGAGCAGTGTTTGCCCTACGGGTGCAGACTCTACTTGTGTCGCGTTGTAACCTGCTACTTACGACTGAGATCTGTTTAAAGATGTCTGGATTTGATTTGACGAACAGAGCTACTTCTAAGATGTATAACGCCGGTAGAGACAAGATATTGTATTTTTGAAAATATGGCTTACAACTATTACTAGGCTTTAATCTAAACATGGCTCGTATGCATCTTTTTTGTGCTTTGAATGCCGTCTCTCTGTCCGTAGAGTTTCCCCAAAATATTAAGCCGTATCGCAGCACTGAAGCAACAAGGCCATGATATGCAGTAATCACAGCTTCAGTGTCAGTGACAGGACACAACCTGTATAGCAAGTAGGCAGACGAACTTAACTTTTTGCAAAGTACTTTGACATGTTCTTTCCAATTAAGATTTTGGTCTACTGTTAACCCTAGAAACTTCGTAGAGACCACTTCTGCAATGCGTTCATTGTTGTGATGTATATTTAGGTCTGATATTGTGGGCTTTTTTTGAGTAAATTGCATGAAATTTGTTTTTGTCAGGTTTACCTGTAAGTTATTCCTATTTAGCCACTCTATAACGGAATGTAGAGCTTTATTTATGTCATCTTCATAATTGTGTTCTGGTTTATACTGTATAGTGACAGTACTGTCATCAGCAAAAAGTGACATAGGATTTTCGGTACATTTAGGCAAGTCATTTATGTACAAAATAAATAATAATGGGCCAAGAACGCTGCCTTGTGGCACACCGGTAGAGACTTCTCGCTCACGTGATACAAAGGTCTCCTCTTTTTTTAACTTTGGGTTGATCCTTTTTATTTCTGTGTATTGAGACCTATGTTGTAAATATGATTCTAACAGTTGCCTTACGTTTCCTCGTACGCCATAGGCTTCAAGCTTATTCAGTAAAATACTATGCTCTACATAATCAAATGCTTGCGTCATGTCCATATAGAGTGTACAAACTGGAATTTTTGAATCTACACAGGTTATGACGTTGTTTAAGAAGTCAAAAATTGCCATATTAATGGTCTTGTTTTGCCGAAATGCTTTTTGTTCCCTAGTAAGTATATTATTTTTTTCAAAATATATATTTAGTTCCTTATATATATATTTTTCAAATATTTTTGCAAATATGGGGATAAGTGCAATTGGCCTGTAATACTTCATAAGTTCCCGGTCGCATTTTTTAAAGAGTGGTTTTATTACCGCCTTTTTTAAACTGTGTGGATATTTCCCTTCAGTAATGCTTAAATTAATAATATAGCTTAAATGATCGCAGATGTCCTGAGCTACATGTTTAACGACTTTTGTGGAGATACCGTCATAGCCAACACTATTTGTATTTTTTAAACATTTAATGATCCTCCATATATCATATGGCACACTTGGTGACATGAACATAGAGTTACGCTGTTTTTTTATACTCGTATGTGACTCTATCCTAGTTTGAGTTTGGGATTGAGGTTTTATTTTGTCAATGAAAAAATCGTTAAATGCGTTAGATATGCTCTGTGGTTCCGTTAAAATAATGTTGTCAGTTCTAATCCTAGAGATAAAGTCCTTTGGTAAGTTTGTCTTAGTTTCATTAATAATTTGCCATGCCGTTTTAGATTTATTATCAGATGTCATTACCTTATGAATATTTTGAGATCTTTTGGTCAGTCGTATAATTTTTTTAAACATTTTTGAGTAGTTTTTTAGTTTATACTTATTTGCTCTACTAGGGTGTAATCGATAGGTCCATAGCAAGTCCCTCTTTTTTTTACTGCATGTCCTAATTCCCTTCGATACCCAATTCGGACTTTTCTTCGTCTTTACTGTAACTACTTTTAAAGGGAAGCATAGATTATAGAAGAGTCCAAATTTTTCTAAAAACAAATCGTATGCAATACTGGGATCATTTGTTTCGTATATTTCCGAGAAACTCAAGCCCTTAATTATTTGTTTGAATCTATCTATATTTTCATTGCAATAGTCTCGTTGTTCACGACGCCAGAATGGTATCAGACATACTTTTTTTATAGGATACTTTAATATCTGCGCCGTATGGTCAGATAGAGCAAAATCTTTTACTTCCGATACACATTTTTGTCCTGAGTTATGTGCGAAATTGTCAATACATGTTTTGCTTACAGATCTAGTTACTTGTCTCAATTCTATCTTTAAGTTAAAGTTCAAAAGCAAACATTCAAAGTCTAAAGATACATTGCATTCTTTTAACATGTCAATATTAAAATCACCAGTCACAATTAGGTGTTTTTTACAGTTACTTAATTTTAATAAAAGGCACTCTAAACGTTCGAGAAAGAAATTAATGTTACACTGCTTTGGAACTCGATAGATGCATACAACAATAACGCTATGAGCCATCAGCTCTACAGCGCAGCACTCTATCACGCCGCTTACTGATAATTTGGCAACTTCAGGCAGATCTCTATATACATGTCCATCTCGTACGAGGATGCAGGACCCCCCTCTCTTGCTTTCTTTTCTACAATAAAAGGCTGCTAGTTTGTAATTTGGAATACTTAAGAAAGTCTCATACCCCGACATCATGAAATGCTCTGTTATACATACCAGATCCATACACTTGTCGTTATCCGACAGCTCTTCAAGACATATTGTTAGCATATCAGCTTTATTCAGCAAGCCTGCAATATTCTGATGCATGACATAGAGCCATTTATTCTCGAAAAAACATCTCGGTCGGTTGCTTGTCGTTGCTGGTTTCAATTAGCGTAGTGGTCATGTCGGTTGATGTCTTGTTGAAGGAATTAATATTATTTATTAATCTGTTTATATCTTTGAAGACTGTGGTCATGCTGTTGTTATTCAGTAATCCTGTGCGTGGATGATACATATTTCGGTCAAAGCTGAGATTTTGGTTCGTATCTAGAAACCACGCATATTCGTGTGTAATTAAGTCAAGATAGAGTAGGTTATTAAAGTTTTCGATCCTCCAATTCCGCATTGTTGTATACTCTGCGTATTTAAATGTTGGAAGGCAGATGATTATGTTTGTATGTTTTAATTCATGTAGTACTATTCTGATATGAAAAATGAGGTCGAAGTAATCTTTTGTCGTCTCGAAGTCCTCTTGGCCAATAAATATGACGCAGTAGTCGTCCATAGTGAAGTCATAGAGTTTCTCTTTGAGCCCCTTGAGTTGCTGTTTTATTCCTATATTAGGAGTGAGAAAATGACATTTTTCAAATTGAGAGCTTAATGTCGATTCAGCTATTAGGGATATTTTATTTGTGTTATCACAGCTTAGGATGTACATTTTGTTTTTTGGTGTCACTCGCTTTTGTGGAGATTGCCGTCTGGTACGAGTCATATCACTGGTATGAGACTGGGTAGTTTTAATCACTTCGTTTGTTTCGGGTTTTTTTATTTGAATTGAAGTTTTGTTCACGGATATATTTCCGTTATTTTGGCAATTTTCAATTTCGTTTTTAGTTAGCTCTGTTTGAGTTTGTTTTGTGGCTGTATTAATTGTTTCGAGTGATTTTTTTGGTGTCGGTGTTTTTGTTTTTTTTTGTGATCTAGTGATAGGACTATTCGTTATTTGCTTGTATAGGTCATTTTTCTTCAGCAACTCTTCATTACTTTGCTTAAGTTTATTATTCTCCAAGGTAAGCGATTCAATTTCTGCATGTGCACTATTTAAATCCTGTACAATTTTTTCCAACTGGTCTCGGAGCTTAGACACCTCGTCGGTCATTTCATCATCCGAGATTTCTGGCATACTACTAGTCGTGCCATCTAGTGTTTGATTTATACAAACACTTGTATTTATGTTATCTGAAATCGTGCGCTGGCGCTTCCTACGTGTAATATTGTCAAAGAAGTTCATTGCTCCGACAGATTTCACTTCTCTTAGAAAAATAAAGAAATTAACAAAAGTGTGACCACCGGTAGAGGTTCGAACCGGGTGTCCACACACTGAACCACGGACTTAACTGCAGCACTTTACGCAATGAGCTATCTTGCAGTTACTCTGGTAGTCGAATATTGAGTTCAGTACAATAGTGAAACTGGCACTGATAACGGTTAGTGTACTTTGAACTTAACGATTGCCAAGTTTTAGTAATCCAAGGGTAGGTACACTTATTTCTTGCAAATTAAAGTTTCACTTTAGATTAACTTAAATAGTCACTGTCAGTTGCGGTCGTTAGACTGAATCACTGTTTTTATTATCTTTCACTGATTTTATTGCTTTTTACCACTTTTACGCGGACAAAGATGAATTAGTTTTTATTTTGTTAGTCTTTTGTTATTTTAGTCACAAACACTTGTACTGAACTACTGTTGTATGCTTATTACACATTTAACACTTTTGTTTTGATTAAACGACTCTTAACATTTCTTTTGTATAAAAATAAATCACTGCTCGTAGACTTGTTATGTCGCGGCAACCATCATTAGTGAATCGCTCGTAGCCCGGCTGCCTGAGTGATCTTGTCAACTAAATATTACTTTCGTTTTTAACCAATAACGTGTTCTCTATCTATCTATTTAAAATAAACTAACGAGTGCTATCAACTCCTGCAAGTAAAATATATCGATAACTATATCTCAAATTATAAAACAAAAAAAAAAATCAACACACTCGCTTGCCTTCAACTACTTCAAGTAAAATACATATCTTCAATGGTACATTTCAAGTCGGAAGAGCAAAAAAAATAGCACAGTAGGTTTTCATAATTTACTACGTAAGTAAAATATCTCGAGTGTCCCATCACTATTGGAAAGAGATAAAAATCTTTTTACTCGCGGCCTGTCAACCGCTCTCAGAAAAATATTTCGAGAGGCCCATCATGATTTGAAGTGCTAAAAAATCCGTAAACTCGCTCGCGGTCATCTTCGCTCGAGTAAATTTATCTCGTGTGGCCCATCACTAGTCGGAAGAGCGCAATCGCGGTATCTCCCGCGGCCCATTATCAGGCTTCCGATTGGCGAGAAACGTGCTTCCCGCCGGCTTTAATAGTTCCGATTTTGCGAGTACCTCGTAAGCCATTGTGTTTTACGTGCGGGAATATGAGTACGTACTGGCTGCATCCGTATGCGAATTGCAGAATGCGATTCGAAAAGATTGATTTCGTTGTACTAATAATTGATTGTACTAGCAATTTTCGCGTGGATGTATGAAGAAAATATTATCTTGTGTACCAAATATTTGTAATTTGTAATTTCGTAGATAAATATTTGAATTTTCTATGTTATTAATTTATTCCATTTTTATAGACCCATTATCGACCGTTTTTATTACATTTTGGATGCAATAACGCGTATCAATACATCAAGGAAAAAATTGCAAAACTTCTGAACATAAAAACATCAAATTTCATAACCGGTATAAAAATATTTACACGCCTATTCGAGTTCTAAATGGGCATAATTTCGATTAGACGGTCGTTACTAAACTGCTTCAAAGTACTTATTATTTCGGTAATTATCAGCTTATATCTCCAAACGTCTCCAAACGGCAGTAGCACAAACCGGGTCATCAGTCATGACAACTTGACACAGACACAGCAATGTCAAAAGAGTGAAAATGTGCAATTCCCTCAGAACAAATAGAAGAACAAAATGGCAATGAAACCTTGAAACGTATACAGCCTGTGCCTACATAATTAATTAGTTTTCATTCTCGACATGTCATCGAGACCGCGGCCCGCCACGGTTTCGCAAAGAGACGCGTGCCTAGCTAGATAATTACACCTGACCTTTCTTCAGAAAATGTTAGCTCTTACTCCGTGGTAATAACGCTGGATTTTCAACGTCCCAGAGGCACGGCTATGCTGGTGGGTATTGCAGCACAGACAAGACAGGTGCCGGCTGAATGCAATGATAACTCGTCGTAGATAAATATTTTATTGCAGCGTTTTTGCGTTTGAAAAGTGGTTGTTATAAAATATGTAGTGCTTTTCACTTGGGGGTTTCTCTTTTAGCAAGTCAAGTTATTGTTGCTTTCTAGCTGTCTGTTGTGTAAAAGTGTGTTATTCTATTCTATTACTTTATAATAGACTAGCATTGCCCGCGACTATATTTGCATCAACGGATTAGCCTATATAGCTTATAGGCCACTTTGAAGATCCATTCTAAATACTGGTGAAAGAATTTTGTAATCCAACACTAATTTTTTTCAATTTAAAATGCTTATTAAGACCAAATAGTGTTTTATTTAACCTGTAGAATTTTGATTCGAGCGATGGGATCACCATAGCAGTGGTTTTAAAATATCTTTTCAAGATCATACATAACGATCTTCTCTTCCTCAGAGAAGAGAACCGGACCCCTTGGTGGAGACGTAATTTTTGTTTGATGATGATAATGATGATGAACGCAACTGATTTAAAAAGTAGCTACAACATTTCACGTGAATTTGGTTGCAGAGCGCTCTAAAGTGGAGATAAGATAAGAATATTCTTTATTGTACATGAGGAGAAACACAAACATAAAATATTTACAAGGTAACAGTACAATTGGCAGCCTTATTGCTAAAAGCAATTTCTTCCAGACAACCCTGTGATGGAAAATTTTCTGAAGGACTTTATAAAACACAATTTAGTTAAGATCTGTCTTAAGACCAACCTAAGCCTCACTAAGTGCTGTTTTAGTGGAATAGTTTTTTAATAAATAAGAGAGGCTTACCCAGGATGTTTACGTGAAGTATTAAATGAACTTAAAAGATCGTAGCACGTAGCTACCTTCTATTTAGATATCTACATATATTAATGTCAACTAGTATCAAAACATCACTTTTAGTGATTTGTCCATGAGATAACGACGTCGTTTATATAAAAAAACACATCCGATTCTACTTAATATAAAAAGTAATAATGTCAACCGCATGACAGTATACAATTATGTTTGTTACCAATATACCCAGACCTGTTATTCCATACTAATATTAATACGTTCGAGCGACCACGAAACTATTCAATCAACGACTCCTCTATTTCGAATAACTATTTGAGTGCCCCCGGTATCCTTAACCTAAAGTCGTGAGGAAATATACTCCACTGTCGACGCTGATATTTACCAAAAGCCAGATGTTCATCATCATCAACCCATTATGTCCCCACCCAGGGGCTCGGGTCTTTTCCCTGAGGAAGGAGGCCATAATCCACCACGGAGGCCAATTCCGGATTGGTGGAGGCTGGACAGTCACTGCGCGCAAAAGTGAAAACATATTTGGTGTTTGCTGATTTTTTTTAAGTTGAACGAAATTGTCATGTTTTTTAAAGTTAGTGTGAGTGTCCTTAGAAACTAAGTTAAGAGGTGTAAAAATAGTTGCATAGTCGCTAAACGCATAACAACGTTGAATACATCTATTTTTATTTCATACAGCGTCACATAAAACGTCTTTGAATTAAAACTGAACAAAGTTCTTTAAAATATTAGTTAGATTTTTCCTAAAACCAGTCGTGGACTAGTCGTGGTCGTTAGCTAATCAGTGAACTTGTTTGATTGGCGTCACGAGGTCACCCTACGATCGGTATAGTTAACTTTTATAGCTGTCGTGTCAAATGCGATTTCAAGCTTGGATATTTTAGCTATTTAGTGCAACCCACGACTGGACTTAGCTTGAACATGGTCTAACACTGATTTAGTTTGGACACATGCCGTGAGGCTGCTTAAATATTCTGTGGCAACTACTTACCTGCTTGGCCTTATAGCCGGTTTGGAGTCTTCTAAGTGGAGTTTGATTTAAATTACATCGTTAATTAAATTTAATAA
Source organism: Yponomeuta plumbellus (assembly GCA_947310845.1). Lineage (NCBI taxonomy): Eukaryota > Metazoa > Arthropoda > Insecta > Lepidoptera > Yponomeutidae > Yponomeuta > Yponomeuta plumbellus. Next base: position 5,675,093 of record OX371193.1, read on the forward strand.
AGCACATTGTGCCGAGGTGGCAGGGAATGGTCGGGGACAAAGAGGAGTGGACTCCTCGCTGTCCCCAATCTACCTCGAACTCTTCTTTGTCACATTTACCCAGGAGTGCGACAGTGAAATGGGCTAGTGAATAAAGAAAAACATAGCCTAGTAAAAAATAAATCGTTCCAGATTCAAACACTCACTAAAGTCCAGTCTCAAAAAAACAGTCGCACTTTTATCTTCGTAACTTTTAATAATTACCTTGCTAGGATGATAGCAACTGCTCAATTGAGCACAATTTCTTTCATATTTAATGGTAGAGATCTTGTGCAGCTGTTGCTTAGATTATCAAGACCAGATTAAAAAGATGCAGTGATTTATTTACTGGATTCTGTAGTAGCTGGGAGAAAATATTTAATAAACACTTTCCTGAACATTACAGTTGGCCAAAGCCCAGAGGTAGCGACGACCTCTTTGGCGTAGCGGTTAGCGCATCAGCTTACCATGCGAGAGGTCCCGGGTTCGATCCCCGGCTGGGAAGAAAAAACACTCCAGGTCTTGGATGTTTACATGTGTTTGACGTCGCTGTTTCTGGTTCCCACGACACAGGGTATCCTAGTGTGGGGCTAGAAGCAATGTATGTGCCTGTATGTAAATGTTTATGTATGTAGTTTATGTAGAGAACATCTATCATTTGTCGCTACATGCATGTACGCTGGATTTGCGTTATTTTCATCTGTACCTTTGGTAATTTGAATGGTATTCATCTGGACTCTTGCACCCGCATTCGCTTGATCTATTTCTTTTGTCAGTAATTTTATTATCATCTATCACTCGGTTTGCATCAAATACACTGAGTGGCGTCGTCATTGGAAGGTGACAAACGGTTTAATCGATTGTTGCGCTTGTCAGGTTTCACTTTAACAATAGTTTGTGGAATAAGAAGCTATTATGAAAATTGTTTTGACGTGTTTTAGTTTATTTTAATACGTGTCCTTAACACTGTAGTTCATTTGCGAAATTTGGTAAGTAGTGTTCTAATAAACAATTGTGGGAAGATATCCATTGGAAATTATTAACTAAATAAAGATGAAAACCTATTTAAGTTCGTTTCCGAAATAGAAGCAATTAAGTTTTTTATATTAATATGTGTCTTTAAATCAATTAAATGAGCATTTTATACCATTGTTTCTAATTACTTACCGATCAGAACTAGCCAGTCAGTTCGGATTATTATTAGCATTTAAATAAGTTTTCGCCAAGGTCAACTTATTGCTTTATTTTGTTCGTAAATTAATGCATCCGGTCAGAGAACCAATCGAGAATCCCAGAAACAGAATAATAAATCAATGCAAAACACAATCAAGGGTCTTAAATACCTCTGGACCTTTTCAACACCTTACCGAAAATTTCGAAGACCATCAAACAATCATTGTAAAAATACCCTCCTTTTAAAAAAACTTGCTAGGCAGTTTAACGTTATGACATTTGGGAACAAGTTTTTTTTATACTCGTGAAACTGGCCGACCTCACCGCGTCCTCGGTGACCGTACGAGAGACGGAGGTACGAAACACTGTTATTAATGGATAGGGTAAGTCGTGGACAAGTGTTTCGAGAAGATTTTATAGCAGCTGCTTAATTTTGGTTGTAAAAAGTAAGGGCTCATAATTTTATGGTAGGTAAGCAAACAAACAATTTCGTATTGGTTTCGTTGCCAGCGCAAAAATGGGGTTTATCTCGCTTATTTTATAGGCATTCACAGCTGTAGGAATATTTTTTCGCTGCTGATTCCAAACATTTATGCATATTTTTTTCTGCATCAGGTGATTAAGGTTTTTGTAGTCTATTTAGTTTACATCGAACACGCCTTTGTACTACTTCTTATTTATTATCATGTTGAATTATTTGTGTGTAAGTATAATTTAAACAACATAAAATTAAAATAAATTTAATGTGTAATTCGGTTCACTCTTTAGTGTCAGATTAAAAGTATATTTCAAATAATGCCACCTCCATAAAATGTTCCATTAGCGACTGAATTCAACACACGCTAAATTCCATGTCATTAATTTGTGATTCTTGTTTGTAGATTTCTCAACTAGGTGTATCATTTAATTAAAGTACAAACTGAAGTTACCGGTAAAAGCATTTAAATAATTTTCAGGTCAGTCATGTACAGGTATAATCTCGACGTCAGAAGCATTTGGTCGTATTTGTCATTTTTATACTTTACAAGAGAGAGTGCTTACAAGTTACTATAAGCCTACATACGACATTATGCACCTGAATTATTCCCCTAATAATAGAATAGAATAGAATATTCTGTATTGTAAGTACACCAGGAATTACACATGAGATTTAACACAATAAGACAAGAATAAAAATTTACATTTACATACAGGCACTTAAATTGCTTCTGGGCCCACACTAGGATACCCTGTGTCGTGGGACCCAGAAACAGCGACATGTAAACATCCAAGACCCGTGGTTATTTTTTTTTCCCAGCCTAAGATACAAATAATTATGTTTGTCATATGGTCAGAAAGAGTTGACGACCTGAGATTGATTGTCGTCGGCTAAAGTCGCAAACCTCTTAGCTCCATTTTTTTTTTTCAAAACTTTTTTTACGTTTTTAGAAAGTAAATTCCTGGCCGCATCTTATTTTTTTTTCTTATAGCAAATCTCTTCAATTTTGAAAAATAAAATGGAATTAAGAGCTTTGCGACTTTACCCAACGATGTATAAGAAGTCATTTTTATCGGAATCCAACACACGACCGTATCTTCTGATATTGAGCTAAAATTCAAAAGAAAAACCTTGTAAGTGATTAAATGATTAAATACACTGTCGCTATCAGCGCTAAGCCACGCACGTTAAGAACGCGCAATTAAAGGCAGATACGTCTAGTAATCTCTTGTGAAAGTCCATATTGAATTCTCTTAAACTTTCTTGGCATATTTCCACGTATACAGAAACTTTGATTGCTTTGGCTTTTACCTATTATGGTACAAAGGGTCACAATGCCTTGATTTCGTGCAATTTTACAGATAATAATAATAATAATAATAATAAACTCACGCCCGTTATCCCCGAGGGGGTAGGCAGAGGCACCAATCACTAGAAATGGGCCCACGTTTTGCCGAGTTTATTAGGTCCCAAACGTGACAAGTGGCAAGCCTGTCGCCGTTATCCGGGCACAATTTATCAGCGAATAGTGTTGCTGTACAAACAAACAAATGTACGTAACCAAAAGTCATTGGTACATGCGTGGTTCGAACCCAGACCCTCATGATCGAGAAGCAAGGGTCAACCCCACTACGCCACCACCGCTGTTATATTACACAGATATATTAGGCAATTTGGATTCAATGATATTCCTTCCATCTGTAGAGTATTATTCGGTAAGCAGTTAGATAGATAGATAGAGAACATGTTATTGTACATAAAAAAGCGTATTACACAGACATTCCTTAATCAGTTAAGCAGTTATGCTCTGTTACAAGATTTTAAGTCTATTTGTGCGTCAATAGAAACAAATATTAAACATCATAATTTTTAATCCAAGACTTTCGTAAAAAATAATATGTAGTTATTAACTTTATTCCGGATACACTTACTTGACTTTTTGTCGGAAGAATCCGACCATAAAAATATAAACATTTACATACAGGCACATATATTGCTTTTGGCCCCACACTAGGATACCCTGTGTCGTGGGAACCAGAAACAGCGACGTCACAAACATATAAACAATACAATGTCTAGGGTTTTTTTGTCTCCAGTGGGTGTTTGAACCCAGGCCTTCTCGCATGGCCAGGTTTCGCTCTGATTAGCAGAGCTAAATAGGGTAATTTCCAGGGTCAAAATAATTAAATTCTATTTAGTCCGTATTTCAGATTATAAAAAAATATTGAACACGTATTCTTTCTTTTTTCGATTAAGCAAAAAATAACAAAGATATAGCCCATTAAAGTTACGTGCGACGTCACTCCTTGCTAAAAATTGCAGCACGGCGTGACGTCACACGTAACTTTAATGGGCTATATCTTTGTCATTTTTGGTCTAATTTACAAATAAAAAAATACGTGTCCTTATTTTTGAATAATCTAAAAGACGGACTAATTACATTTTTAGGGCAACTAGCCCATTATGGTGAGCAGAGACGGAGCTCTCGTCGTCAGAGACAAGCAAACCGATGTATCCGGAATAAAAATATCATAATTTTTTGAGTTTTCAAAATCGCCACGTTTGTCTTTCTTAGCTGATTGTTGATGCTCTGTAAAACTGAAACAAGGATTTTCGTAACAGTTGATCACTATTAGGAGATAATCACATCCAAACAATATGCCTAAACAAATAACCTAAAAAATAGATAGATAGCCTTCGCCGCTTCGGCTCTACAAAATGAGCGCGTACCAGTCGGAAATCGAAGCTACTTCCTCGCGGTAATCAGACCAGCTGTGTCACTAGCCTCTTTGTATGCAAAAACTCGCACACACGCACGGCCACCATTATATGGAAAGCTAGTGTAACGACATGCCAATTATTTCGCCATACATGCCTTCAGCAACAGACCTGCGTCTTCGTTTTCCTTATTTCGTAAGGATCTTTGAGCCAGCTCTGCATTTTTGAAGTACGAGTTTCGTATTGCAACGCTTATTATTTTATAAACACTTTCTATCTCTATCATCATCATAACCATAAATTTTTCGTAGATAGATGGCAGTCGTCAAGCCAAGTCAGAGGCCTTAGGGCGGCTTGAAAACTTCTGACAGTAAGACCAGCCATTAGTCTTACAAGCCTCCATCAATCCGGGCTTGGCCCCCGTGGTGGAGTATGGCCTGTACCTTCCTCAGGGAAGAGACCCGTGCCCCTCGGTGGGGACATAATGGGTTGATGATGACGCGTGGTGATTAAGCCCACACTTTCGCTCTCTCTCTCTGAGAGAAGACCTGTGCCTTATAGTGGGACATAAATAGATTACTTTTTTTTACATAGCCTCGATTGTGTCCCACTGCTGGGCAAAGGCTTCCCCCAATTTAGACCAGATGTTTCTGTCTTGTGCCACCTCAGATCACTCTAACATGTGTCGGTCGAGATCGTCTTGCCAAATAGATTACTTACGATAAAAAATTGACAACACAAAACCAGTTGAGCGAAAGAGAGATGGCGGCACGCGCTCTCTATTAATCGTACACAGCTGTTCAACTAAAACAGAACACTAACCAACTGATTACTACCTGAATACATACTATAATGTAGACTTTAATAACAATCTAATGGCCGTCGTAAAATCTACGTCGACTTTCTCGCGCCTTTAGTGTCTCGAGCAATGCTCTGGAGAAATTCACTTCTAATCCTAATACTTGCTTCTTGAGTTCATATAATAGCTGTAAGAAAACTAATCCAACTTCTTAGTTGTCATGTTTAGTGTTTTCTCAATCAACTGGAGCAAAATCTATCTTGAGCACTAAACATTCTAGATCTATGTGAATACTTTGAAGGTCGGACTTTTCTGACAAGAAATCGAGTGGGTAGGTACCTACTGAATTAATGTTGTCTGTAAAATGTTATTACACTGTAAAGGAATATCTGTCTGAAAGACTGTAGTATTTCCACTTTTGAAACACTTACTTGACATACCTGGTACCAAGTTTGACATTACTTTTAACGATTGACGCTTTTATATTTTTTGAGATTGTTAATTTTTTTAACCATATAACGAATTAACGGTACTCTGAAAAATAAAAAATAATTAAACAAACTCACGCCTGTTTTCCCGAGGGGGTAGGCAGAGGCACCAATCACTAGAACGTGGTCTAGTACTCTCTCCTATATAGGTTTACAATGGCAGACATGCAAAACTAACGCGTATTATTGTACCTACCATCTTTTCCTGTTTTACAAATAAATTTCGATTTCTTTATTTGCAAGTTAATACAACTTCTACAAAAGTAAATTTTATAGATTTTCCTAACTGTATAAAAAATTTGCGTAGAAAAGTCACTCATGCGTACCTATATTAAAACATTCTTGTATTATATTGGCTTAATCACTACGCTAGTAGCAAAGAAAATAAGATTTTATAAGTTTCAAAAGTGTGGAAGCTAGGCAGACAGAGAAGGTATAAATTACTTAGCGCCAGACGGGTATTATGATTGGTGTGTTGACATTTCACTGACATAAGACTTGAAACAAAAGTAGTAACTATCACTAACACGGACGCATCTCCTACCGGATTCGTTGCGTAACTTTTTACCGGTAATTTAAGATTTTTCGGTGGCAACGATAATTCGCAGTTTGATTGATGGTAACCACGCGACGTCCAGTAAAAGTTGAAGTTTGTTTACAGGGTAATAAAAGCTAGATACGAAGAGACACAGTGTTATTTTTCTCTTTTTGTGTCAAAATCGTTGACTCCTCTTCAAACGTTTCTCTCCAAAAACTGCGCCAGCGTGATTGTGCTGGGTGATGCCTCCAGAAGATCCTGCAATATACACTGTGGAGCATCACGGCAGACACAAAGATACGATGTAGGTCGTGGAGCTCCACAACGGATGAGATATCAGCATATTTGGGCAGTATCCTCAATCTTTTTAGATTATGCAATACCACCATCCAAAATAGGACACAAAAAAAATCACCACCCGTAAGATTTGCTGGGAAATATTTTTTTGTATATGATTCTTAAAATAATAAGAAATTGTGGTACGCAGTGGACGCGGTAACTTTCAGCGTCCTCATGGCAGAAATTTGCCCCAATGATGTAAATTTTGAAATAGATTTAATTTATTTTTAGCCCTCAATCCTTGTTTATGCCAACATTAACCTCCTGTAGATATCCTTTGCCCCTCCTCTCTCCTATTGATTTTCAAATAAATCCCCGTTTTTAAATTGTTTTTAATCTCCTCTCAAGAAAGAACTAAAATAAACCTGATAAATTAATTTGCAGGACAACATATTTTGTAGAATTTTAGTTTCAGTTTACTCGATTCTAAGTGTGTATAGATAGTCGCCGCCGCCACCTTCATGAGCGGTTATCAATCGGTTAAGTGATATTTTCTCTTTCAAGCGCTTTTACGGGCGCAAACAGCCTAGCCAAGCACCCATGACTGCGGTGGGTGAAACCTAATAATTTTCAGCTCAACTCAGTCGGGGAAAGTTACCGCAAGGTCGATATCACGTACTTAGTTGAAAAAGATTTGGCGACTTGCCTCTGTATGGACTATTTTTATTTTTAGTGCAAATTTGACGTCGCAACGTTTCAACGAACTTTTGTAAAATAAGTAGGTGACTCAAAATGTAGAGCAATGTTCAGGCAAGCGGAAGCTAAAATATTTTGGCTTGTTGTTACTGGGAAACGAGAACTGTCCAATTATTTTCCTCATCATTCTCTAACGCAAAAACCTCCACTGACAGAAAAGCGACTCTAAGTTACAGATGTAAAGATTGAAAATGCAGACAGGGGAGCGTTCCACATCGTCTCCCGTGCGTTTTGCTCGCAATCTATTATAAACAGTATGAATTTCTCCACATTTCTCTCTTCGATAGCAAATAATTCACAACCGACACAAGCCAATTGAAACTCTACTACTTTGTGTTAAGATCGAACACGATACGAAGTAATGTTGGTTGTAACTTTCCAGCGACGTTCGTGACAGTTGAATAACCGGCGTTAGCGCATCTTCGCGTTACGTCAATAATATTTTGTATTGGCACACACTCGGCTGTGCATGTTTTGTCTCACTAACTGATTGTTGATTAATCAATTGAATTAGATAATTAATTAAAGATCAACATTAAGTATAATTTCAAGCATACTCATGGACCTTAACTCCTGAAATTAAAGTATTATCCGATCGGCTCACCATTCAATGATATTTAATTATTATTTTCAAGGTCATAACACAACTGATCAAATTGGTAGCTAAAACATGAAAATATTTGTTATATATTATATGTATTGTTTTATAGATCTTATATGTTAAGAGCGTCATAGTCTATGTGTACTAAATCATGTCAGCTATTTCAGGGTACTTGAATCAAAACCCTAACACCAATACACACACACTTATACAACTGAAAGTTTGTTACTTACGCCGTCAGTTGGTAAAAGATTTTACATTTCATAACCAACGTCGAATTTTCAAAACTGCATACACATACAAGGTGTTATAATATTCCTAACATACAAGGGAAACTAAAAAAGTCACCTGTCCTAAATCTTAACAGTTATTTTATTGCTCCATCATTGAACTCATTTAAAAAAAGTCTTGATAATTTTTTTACAAGTATACGCTTAAAGCTGCGTCTGTTTTAATTGACAATTATAATATTTTTACATTTTAGGGTTGCTGATTATAACTCTAGTATGGAACAAAATGAAATGATATTTGCGTGTTTTCCTCACAGCAAAAGTTACTTATATTGATTACAATGTGTACAGGGAGGTTTAAATACCAGGTAGATACTTTGACTGAAATTCTATATAAATTCACACAGCAATGCGCCGAGTGCTTTCTTCAGAAATGTAGGTAATCTTCAAGCTCCCAAATATTTCCACCTCAACCGACCACAATAGTGTCAAAGGAGGTATTTCGACAGTGGATTCTTCACGGCGGCGGTGAAAGAAGGACGCGTAGGTTTCACAACGGAGCAGAATAGAAATAGTAGAAATGTCGTGACGCCCGCTGATGCTTTTGTTGTAATTTTTTCTCGGTTTTGAGGCTGGTATTCGAGTACTTTACTTCACTTTACTAAGATTCCAATTTATGAATAAAATCAGCTCTAAGCTGCTAGTTTGTCAAATAATAATAAGAAAATATACCCATGGGTAACCTAAAGAGGGGACGGCCGAGGACAACCTGGATAAGATCTACAGCCCAAGAGGTCAAGTTGATCGGCACTAGCTCCGCTAGAAGTTAAAGCACCGAAGAAGAAGAAGATGAGCCATAAACCAACGTCATACCAACCGTCCGGAACGACCCCACTCGCCTTTTGTTATATGCACTTTGGCCAACTATGTCTTAGTGCACGAGGAACAGGGGGTTTTGAGAAACAGAGATAGGTGGGATTAATCCCAACGCGTGCCGTTCTTAGGAAAGAGTTGCGTTAATTATCTGTGACTATTTGTCGTCTGTGCTATAATTGTGGGGCAAGAATGTCTCCCTGGATTGATGTACACTTAATTGCATCCGGAGCGCAGGTATAGCTTTCATAATTCATACCGGTGTGAGGATGGTGTGACATTCCATTTAGGAATAGCTGAGGTTACGGTGCTTCTAGTCTTGCGTGCTCTTTCATAGTGTCAATGAAACAAATCGTTTGTTCTATTTCATTGACGGTTATATTCATTTAGTATTTTGTGAACTGCCTGTTGTAAGTACAGTAGAAAAAGCCGAAGTAGAAATGTGTGGAATGAGATCATGCGACGATTTTTGCAATCGATCGTTATATATAGTTTATATAACACACACGCACACACATACACACATATACTGAATAATTTTATGGTTCAACCAAAATGTGGGGTTGATGAGCTGTCGATTGTATACTTTGGGATATTCTAAGTGATCCCCATTTTATAGTAGCGCTTCTAAATTCGTGAACAATACAAGTACTATAGACAAAAAAGAAGGTTACTTAGGAGCGTTTTCATCCATAAGATAGATTCTTTATACATAAAAAATTACTGCCACGGGTATCTACCCTACCTTATGACTTTGCTGACGGTACCTAAACACCAATATCATTGGGTCCCACTTCTGATCTCTCCTGCTCTCGATTCGCCTTAACCATCGGTCCACGATGCAATTGTCGATACATTTGACGCTCCAATTTCATCTCGCCCGTGTCACGATCTCTTGGTACTCGGTACGGTCTGTTCCACCTCGTAGTCGATTCTCGCGCTTCCGTAGTAGACCTTTGGAGATGATAGAAGTTGGTACAGATTAGTCGAGTTAAAATTGATGTTTAGACACTCTGTAAAATAGTTAATTTAAGTAAATAGAAACCTTAAGTTGTAGGAGCGCATCGCCAACAAACTGCACAGTAGTTTGGCGACACTTGTTAAAATAAAAATGTAAAGGTTAATTTTGCTAAAAATAAATAAAAAAACCTCCAGTTAAACTTAAGGTTCAGACGCTTCCCGCGTTCTTAACCAGTTGTATGATGACTGATGACCTTGAAAATATTAATTGGAAACCATTGTTTTGGTGTACCGATCGGCTCAACAATAATTATACAGGCTAAAGATGTTTTGCGAAGAAAAATTAAATATTTCGTTCCATGAGGTATTTTCTGTGGTTTAGTAGGATCTATTAAGAATAGACCTAACACCCTAAATACACGAAAAAAAATCTAGTGCTAAAAAATAAAAAAATCTAAATCTTGAGCCGGTGCTCAAGATTTTTTATGTTTTATGCCATGTAAACTTTCGTATAATTTGTTGAAAATCGATGTGAGTAACGCAATCAACATAAACAGTCGTGCTTTATCTAAATTATTGAATTGCAATAATATTACATAATGGTACGGTCAAAATAGCAATTCATTTTAATATAATATGACATTATGACACCGCTTAAGAAATAATAATCATAGTAATAAGGCGGTAACGATTTGAATTTATTACATTCTGGTATTTTCCAATCATATTTCACACTGCGGAAGCGCGACGTATTTTTTTAACGCTTGCAACAAACTATGCGTGGCTTGATATACTTATTTATGAGGCCCAATTTGTGCCTTGATCTAGAATTAATAATGCATTCTACTTTAATTTAACTCTTTCTGTCAGAATAAATAACTCAACGGAATGATCGTGTTGTGTATGTATCTGGTTCAAGTTTTTGGATTATAGTTCGACAATACAGCGTTCTGTGAATGCTCTACTCAGAATCGCTAAGGTATCCTGGAAGAAATTTCTCACAGAGATAAGCTCATCTTTGTACATGTTGTTTTTGTAATGTAATGTTTTGTTTAAGGTTTCGTGTGCAATAACTTAGGTATATGTGATTCGTCGGTTCGTCATTTTTTTCTCAAAATGAGATTTCGCTACCATTTGTAAGCATTGGTAATTTGTTAACACAGTGTGATTTACCTTTGTACCGAATCTACTTAGGATTATTTTGGAACACTTTTTAGGGAGGCATTGTATCGTAGATTACAATTTTTTGTAACATACTTCAAAAAGGTAAATTGTTTGAGAGAGACTTGTCAGACAGGCCACTAGCTTTATGATCTATGACTAAGGAATGTCAATTATTTAATAATTTTGTAGTATATAAGCATTATTTCTAAGGATTTTATACATAGAACGCAGCTTGTCAACTCCATAACTTTACTATAAAGTAATAATTCAATCAATCTTCACGAAACCTTTTAAAAAATCCGAACGCCTCTTCTTAACTTTAACTTTCTCAATGCGATAGACGATATCGTCAATTTATCAACAGGTTATTACTGCTTTCAAAAGCCAAACGAAAACACACAAATATACACTTTATCATTCTCCAAACAGGTATCAAAGTTCCCTAACACGACAGGCTATAAATCATAAAATTTTGACCCGTGACGTTTAACTGACTGATCTGATTGAGGACATAAAGAATTATCCGATTACCTTGCTGGTGTAAGTCGGTACTTAATCTCGAACGAAACGTGTGTTGATCCGCGTTAATCTTAATTCGACCGGTTTATGTTATTCGGATTCTGTGTTGCAGTGAAAGTGTAGCTAGACTGTACACACACATGAATGTTGACTAAAACTGATGTATAAAAATCCCGTGTCACTCACAGTATTTGTTATTGATCTCCTCCGAAACGGCTTCACGGATTTTCATGATTTATTTTATGTGTATTTGGTAGGCCGATCGTAAGCTATTTAATATGGCAAAAAAGCGTTTGCCGAGTCAGCCAGTAATTTACAATAAAACATAAGTAATTATGAGCTGATAATAATATGAAATTAGACTCCTCATACAGTATTGTTCTGTATACATTACTAACTAATAATTTCGCTCGTAGCCCCGGCTGCCTGAGTGATCTTTAACGATCACGAAGGTTTAAGCAACATAGGGCGTGTTCAGTTCGTGGATGGGTGAACGTTCTATGCCTAAAACACTAGGGGCATTGTTCCAAGCGGTTCCGTGCTTCGCAAGGCACTTTAATCAGTTGGTGGCGGCTGCCGTCGATATATGGCAGGCGTTAAGCCAAGTCAGTGGCCTTAGGGCGGCTTGAAAACTTCGACTGTAAGACCAGCCACTAGTCTTACAAGCCTCCACCAATCCGGACTAGCCCCTGTGGTGAAGTATGGCCTATACCCTCCTCAGGGAAGAGACCCGTGCCCCTCGGTGGGGACATAATGGGTTGATGATGATGAAGCAATTAGATGCGATGAAGTTAGACTCCTCATACAGAACAATAATTTTACAATCTCTAACTGTGGCAATAATTTCAAATAAGCATTATAATGTGTTACAGTCGACAGGAGTCGTCTTTTTAGTTTTTGTTGCAAAGTCGTCTTTACCAGAACTGATTCGAGTGTACATATGTAAAGGTTGTTGTGCTGTTGGCTGTACATGAAAATGCCTATTATAATCTGACTAGATAGATAGATAGATAGAGAACACTTTATTGTACATAATTAATAATTAATACAGTCTATAAACACTTCCATTTGCATCTCCGAAATGATTTATTCGTCATTTATATGTATGACTATCTTAGAAAGATTGGGTTTCCCTTGCGCAACCCTCATTACACTTTGATCGATGACGATTGAAATCTGCGATGATAAATTGTCTTACAACTACTGTGTTTTTCTTACATTTTAAGGTAGTCTGGCTCACTTAAAAAATACTAATGAACAATTTTCTATGTTGTTTCAGGTAAATATAATATCGTGGATGTATTCTTCAAAATGGGTGCTAAGTAAGCTGGTGTATTCGTATACAGGGATTGACGAATATAGATGGAGGAAAAACAAATCCATGAAATTGTCAGGTTTGTGACAAATGACGAAACTTGTTTTCTGCTTACCCCTCCGTGATACAGATGTAAGTATATGTTAACTTATTTTCTTGGGAAAATATGCATTGAATTGGAATAGAATATAATAGAAATGCTTTATTCCAAAGACAAAACACAGACGATACAACAATAGTATGGTTTTACAATTTTTCAACTACTTGAAACTACTTTGTTTGTTTGTACAGCAACAACATTCGCTGATAAATTGTGCCCGGATAACAGCGACAGGCTTGCCACTTGTCACGTTTGGGACCTAATAAACTCTGCAAAACGTGGGCCCAGTTCTAGTGATTGGTGCCTCTGCCAACTCCCTCGGGGATAACGGGCGTGAGTTTATTTATTTTATTTATTTGAAAACTTTGTAATTATTATACAGGGTGTTGATTTGTACAGTTTCATCCGACTCAGGGGTGGTTATTTAAATCATAAAGTTATGTGCGTCGGCGGCGGGCGCGCGGGCGCACTCCCCCGCCCCGTCCCGTGAAACCCCCGCCGGACTCGTCGAGTGCAAGCGATAGAAGCTTAGCCCATATATAACTTTATGATTTTTAGGAGATTTTAGCTAAAAAAATTTTTTTTTGCTTCAGTATCATGTAATTAACCATCCCCTAGTCGGACGAAACTGTACAAATCAACACCCTATATTTGAACAAACGGCCTCAGTCTGGGTGTTTTTCCATTTTTGTAATCTCCTTTGGTTAAAAAACAATTAGTACAGTCGACAGCACATCATTGTATACACCCATGCACTCTACTCCGTTGCATTACGGGCGACTTTGCAACTAAAATGTGAAGATTGACGTGCTGTCGACTGTACCATCGCAAACAGGGCGACTTGTCGCCGCGTCAAGTCGCGGCGTTAGACGCGCCGTTGTCATTTGCTTCTGGCGCCATGGCGTCTTGTCGTCGCGACTCCGCGACTCTGAAGCCAAATGTGCGGAGATTCGAACAAAATATTATATGAAAATTGACGGCCGTAGCCTGTCTTGCCTGGTTACTATAAAACAGGGTATCCTAGCTTGGGACCTAGCCAAGTGATTGTACTGTGTGGAAGTTATTATTATTATTTTTATTTTTATAACAAGTCTACCTGCATACTTAAACTTCCGGTCATTATTAACCACACTCTATCAACCTTGTGACAATAGTTATTAGGTTTTAATTATCAAGCAAGAATAACTCACTGCAGTCGATAATTGTTCCTTAGATTTTCTTCACATTTTTATTTTGATTGGACGACCTCTGTGGGGCGTAGTGGTTAGCGCATCTGCTTACCATGCGAGAGGTCCCGGGTTCGATCCCCGGCTGGGGAGAAAAAAAAATCCAGGTCTTGGATGTTTACATGTTTGTGACGTCGCTGTTTCTGGTTCCCACGACACAGGGTATCCTAGTGTGGGGCCAGAAGCAATGTATGTGCCGTATGTAAATGTTAATGTTAATGTTATTGCAAATTCACCCGTAACCTCAGTGACTAGAGTGCATGTTGTGAACTGCACTTGACTTAAAAATTTAACAATACCAATAACGGATGCACTACCTACGCATTGTCGGTAGCATGAAAGTAGTTTTTCTGAGAACTTCGACCACTGCGCGTTTTATTGGCCGATAGTGACCGGTGTTTATAAATAATAGTATTTGGTTACGAGCGGTACGGTAAACAGATTATTTTTTAATGACGAAACAAAAAGCTTCGTGTTATTTTGCTATAAGTAACTTCCAGGGGATACCGCCGTTTAGCCAAAGTATTTTTCGCCAAATTTCACTTCCCAATAAACTTATGGCATCAGTTTCATTTCCCAAATGAAACTTTAGCAAGTTTTCATTTCGCATTTTATTCATTTGGTCAAATTATCATTTCGCATAATTTTACTGCGTCAAGTTTTATTAAGACAAACGTTTATTATGCTAACGTTTTATTTTGGCAAGTGTTATTTTCAAATAATGGAACGGGGGGTCGGCGATGTAAAGAATACGTGACAACAGAAATATAGGTGCGACGACGCGCGTAGCGAAGCGGAGCGCGTCGGAGCGTTAGGTTCTCTATGTAAGATCGAAAACAGACTCGACTTTGATGCGTTTTTACCTTGCCTCTTGTTGCCTCTTTGGTAAAATGAATTTTGACCAAGTATTTATTTGGTAAACAATAACTTGCCATAATAACTTTTGCTAACTGTTTATTTGCTTTAAGTTGTTTTGAGAAATGTTTTTTTGCCAAGTGATAATTTGCGGAAAATAGTTTGGGAAGTAATACTTTGGGAAACGATTTTTGGCAATACATTAGTAAACCAACTTCCAGACAACACATTCAATTGGGTATTTGACAAAATGTCAAATGAGTTACTTTTAAAACGGAATTTTGTATGAAAATATTTTTATACAAAATTAGAAACTCTTTTTATGTTTCATCTATTTAAAAATTGTAATAACTAGTAAATGATTAAAAGAGATACATTTTCCGAAACTTATTGTAATTTTTGTTTTAATCGAGCATAATATCAAATAATTTATTTTTGATAGTGTCAAATACCGATTTTGTCTCGGTCCCACACTAGGATAGCCTGTGCTACAGTGATCACGCAAGGACAAACATGCGAACACACCCACACTACGCTCAATTCTAAAAATTAATGTACGACGGCCTCCGGTGGGAATCGAACCAATGACCTCCGGCACGGCAAACAAACGTGATACCGCTAGACCAATGAAGCAGTCAAAGTAGCAGTAAATCACTTTTGAACAGTCGTAGAATTATATCATCGGTGATTTATAAACTTTTCATGAGGCTTATACCTGTAGTTCAATGACTGTCTTGTTTGCATTATTTTTAGCACTTTTTAAATGTATACACAAGTGTTTTCACCACTGTTACTCAATACTATTTTGTCTCTTATCTACAAAAAATATGATAGTAAAAGACCTTTTCAATTTATTACTTAAAAAAATTACAACATAATCGATAACCAAGGTTGTCATAACTCCGCAGTCATAAGTCATATTGCACAAGCTGCCTCGTTTATTTTTGCATATACTACGTTCTTTGCCTGCTCGCACGTGATGTGGAGTCCACATTGCCTTGCCGACCTGTCTGTGCCCCGTGTGGCATACTGATTGGGAGAAATTGATGGCTAGTAAAAAATAATAAGTAGTAGGTCCAACAGGATATCAGGAATCTGGAACGTCCGAACGCAGGAAGTTTTAGCGATAGGCTGAGTATATAGAGGTAATATTTATACAAGATGTGTACCAAGGTTATCTCTGAGCTATTTAAAATATAGGTATAGGTGTAAAGCTTTTGCGTGTTAATAAATAGTAAAGATATAACTGTAACTGTAATATGTAATTACGTCAATTTTGTTTAAGTTTGTTTTTAAAATATTTGTATTATTTATTTCGGCTACTTTAATTTTTTTACTCACTACCGTTAAAACGGAAATTATAATAACGAATGTTCCATATACTTAGTTATGGGTAAAGAAAATTCGAAAGAGAAAATAAGGAATCCTAATGAGTTTTTCTATAACAAAACACACCAACCCCATTGCTATTACCATACACCATTTGACACCTTAAATATCCTAAAACAATTTAATAAGAAACGAGGTTGAGTAGGTATCGTTCCGATGTGCATGTATTGTTTATACAATAAAAATCACATATCACACGTGTAAATGTAATGACATCTAATTATGACTATTTATAATCTTCTTACAAATGCACTGACTAATGTTCTACGACTTTAATATCCCAAGTAAGTACAGTCGGTTTCATAACTCACTACGTATATTTATACTCTTCATGATAAACAGTGAATACTAGAGTAGTGAAGAAAACAAGTGATTTGTGTCATCGAGTGTACTGTAGAGTCCGGCTATGATGGGAACTGTGCGCTGGCATGAACGGAATGCGATACCTAAAGTCGTTTGTTCATGACAATACGATGTATGTAAAGTCGTATGTCCATGACAATACGACGTATGTAATGCTTCTTGTAGCGAGTGTCACGGGCGGGACGCGCCGGTAAAATACTAACGAGATTCACGTACTAAACTAAAATACGGAAAACCCGTTACATTTGAGTATGTTTTATTAACGTTCAAATGCTGGCCACATCTCACTTTGCACAAAAGTTTTTTTTACTTGTGTCTAAAAAATTTAATTGAAAATGCTGGCCGCTAAGAGAATAAAACGTGGGAGTCTATTTTCAACACATAGATACCATTTTACTTTGACGTTGATTGATGTGATAGGCACGGT
The DNA here is from genome assembly GCA_947310845.1 of Yponomeuta plumbellus. Lineage (NCBI taxonomy): Eukaryota > Metazoa > Arthropoda > Insecta > Lepidoptera > Yponomeutidae > Yponomeuta > Yponomeuta plumbellus. The sequence continues at coordinate 5,692,362 of OX371193.1, forward strand.
TGTAACCAAATTGAGATCGAAACTGAACCGATTTGTTATTCCACATCAATCAATCAAAGTACCTGTAGTAGCCCATTCATTAATCTAAAACGGAAGTGCACACTATCACACACTTATACATATATTCAAATACATTTCGTCTATATCCCAAAAGGGTTGGTAGAGATCAGTGTATGTCACTTGTTACGATCCTGATTTCTTTCGTTTCATCAACATAAAGAACAGTGTATTCTAAAAAAAATATGTAGTAGAAAAGATTAAACCGTCTTTTTTTAAATTTTATTTGTAATTTTATTGTAAAAATTAAAAATTTGTATAAATTTTATTGTAATTTACAAAAATCTCGTGTCTAAGCGATTGTTATCGAACTCCTCGGAAACGGCTTCATCTATTTGTATAATTTTTTTGTGTATCTTTGGTAGCTCTTAGAATAGCTCATAGGATAATTAATATGGCAAAACAACGTTAGCGAGCTCAGATAGTACCTATGTATGTATAAGTACTAATTCCTATCATCAACCCATTATGGCCCCGAGGGGCACGGGCCTTTTCCCTGAGGAAGGTATAGGCCATTATCCACCAAAATTTTTACACGTATTATATTTACATCTACTCCACATCAAATATTGCGTCTGTAAATCTAATCAAATATTTTTAATCATAATAAAAACAGAATGTTTCTTTTATGAACGTCAAACTTGTTAGTTTCACAATCAATAGATTATTGTGGTCAATAAACTAACAAAGAAACTCCACATTTAGTTTCCGAACCAGTTTTAGCTTAATTAACAAAGTTTTAAACTTAAAAATTATTACTCATGTATGTGCTGGGCATTGGACACAATTATCCTCTGAATACCTTAAATAATAATCTACTGTTTAACACCAGATATCTTTGTCTTCTAAGGAAATATGCAAATAACACAAAATGATTGAACTAAAAGGTCGTAAGTCTCATAATATCTAGTTCACTGGGTTGGTAATCTCTGAAAGGCGTCCAGTGACGGATCGATTAGTTTGACAAAACCTTTCAAGGGCAAGGTGTCTGTATCTTAACTTTTTACACAACGTGCGTGAAAATTGTATTGCGTTTGCGTTCGGTACGGCACCCGTTCTCGAGCATAACGTAGGGGTCAGCCATCGCCAGTCTCTACCTTGGTCATTTGAATTGACCACATGTATGAGCTGTCGTCAATTCAAATAACTACCTGCAATGCTCCAACTGACAGACTTCTTTCCAAAGTAACTGCAACATTTCCATGCGTATACAAAGTACCAGTTAGATAACAGTTACCATGCGTTCGAGAAGTGTCGATATTTTAATTTACTATTCAAGCTGCGTCCGAGGTGTAACGGTCCGATACAAAAAAGTTTCAAAGCGAAGTGGTCTACTGCTAACTGGTGACACCACTGCTTTGCTAGGTTATGCTCTAAGTGACGTATGGTGCAATAGACAACTACAGTCTGTAAAACATAGCTTGAGCTCCGCGACAGCTGTCATCGAAATTGCGCCCATGAAGTTTTGAATTTTTTCACAGAATATTTGTACTGTGAAAACTCCGTACTTACTGCACACTATTCGATGTCTAAGCAATATCGTAACCTAGCCCTGTCAGTGTGACAGCTGTCGTGGAGCTCAAGCTATGTTTTACAGACTGTAGAAAGGATATCACCGAATGTAACTTAGAAAAAAGTCAGTAGCAGTACTAAAACTGATATTTAAGTTGACTGCTGCCATTTCTCTACTAGTGATATGACTTGTCGAAATACTATTTAGGGTTCTACAACAAGATACCCCAAGATATACTAGTGTTACCACCAACGCGCTTTAAAATTGTGTTAAGCACACTGTGCAAAAAAGTTTATTACAAAATCAACGCTTATTTGTAAGACAAGAATGTCTGGTGTTAAACAGTAGTTTAATATTAAATTTAGATCAGAAGATAATACTGTGTCTAGTGTACAACAAATCCAGAAGAATAAGCTTTAAGTTTGAAAGTTTGTTAATTAGGCTGAAATGTGGAGACATGTGGAGTTTCTTTGTTGGTATCTTCTCCATGTAATCTTTTAATTGTGAAACTAACAACTTTGACGTTCATGAAGTAAACAGTTTGTTTTTTATTTTGAATAAAAACGTTTCAATTGGAATTTTAAAAACGTCGTGTCATCCACCTAACGAAGAGTTTCCTATTTTAATGTCGAGAAGCTTTAATGTAAATGACCAATTTCCTCTTTACGTTGTAACCAGCCATCGCAAGTGACAATGTTATGTCAATGATTACGCAAAAACAGTTTTACTTTCTTTATTTTTTGGCAACGCAGCCGTCTGGGCAGCCAGTTATTTTCACGTCTCATGAACTCGGGAAATAGATTTAAAAGAAAAAAAGTAAAAGTCTACTGGCTGTCGAAATTTTCTTTTTATCTTAATACAAAAATTGCGGCCTGGCACCATTATAGGATCAGCCATTCTGTCCGTCTATCAAGTCTCTTATCTTAGCAAAAAGCAGCAATTTGAGAAAAGATGGTCAGAGTGAAGTTTTTTTTTTCGCTGCCTTTTTCTCCACTCCAGCTTTTTTCAACTTTTTCTCCAACGGCTAACATTAACATTATTTAATAAGTACATTGACATTCAACAAACAGAATAAAAATTTATTTTTAGTTTAAATATCTGATTTCTGAAAGCCTAGTATGTTCTTCTTCTTGGTAAGTATTTTCTTGACACAGCGGTTGCAGTTCTCATGAAGAGGCTTTATTGTTGGCTTCTGTTGCGTACATCACGATGTCTCATTTGCGAATGAAAAAGTATTATTAGCGATCCAGTAACAACTATTTATTAACAAGCCTACGGTCTCTTTAAGGTGGAAAGCATCGAGCTAAAGATTTAACCATTTATGTCACATCTTAACACGCTTTTTTATTTTCCTTGTATGGATGTAACTGATAATCTAAGTCGTTAATCTAATCTCTTTAAACGAGCAATTCTTGTATATATATTAATATATAATCAGAATCTCGGAAACGGCTCCAACGATTTTCACGAAATTTTGTAGGCAGATGCTTTCGAGGGCGTTTAATTGATCTAACTAGGTTACATTTTTAAAAAACGTTGTTTTATCCATGTTTTAAGCCAATTGAAATTTTCTATGCTAACATACAGAGGTAAATTTCGCGTCTATCTGCAAGGTTGGGATAGTTCCGACGGGAAAACGGACAACCCGTTTCGAGTCATGATGTGTTTTTTCCAAGTTCTTTTTTCGTTGAAAAAAGGATTATTTAAATTTTATATTATATTTTATATTACAAAAAAAGTACCGAGCAAAGCTCGGTCACCCAGGTACTATGTAATAAATCTAGGAATTCAGCTTTAACCTACTTCTAACCGTCGAGCGCATCGGTTTAAATCTTTGCAAGTATATGCGATTTGTATGACAATACAGTAATTTTGTACCCTTAAGTATATCTAGGCCGAGTCTTTTAAAACTACAATTCGTAAAGTATTAAGAAAATTCGATATACATTGCGCAACAGAGTTTACTTTTTATCAATCTGTGGGGTAACGAATTGGGTAGTTTCCAGGGTCAAAATAATTTAATTCTATTTAGTCCGTATTTTAGATTATAAAAAAATATTGGATACGTATTTTTTCTTTTTTCGATTAAACAAAAAATAACAAAGATATAGCCCATTGAAGTTACGTGTGACGTCACTCAGTGCTACAAAATGCAGCACGGCGTGACGTCACACGTAACTTTAATGGGTTATATCTTTGTCATTTTTGGTCTAATTTACAAATAAAAAAATACGTGTCCCTTATTTTTGAATAATCTAAAAGACGGACTAATTACATTTTTTTGGGAAACTAGCCTATTGCCATGGTAGGCCGTGCTTTGCATGAGAGGCTTCTGCTGATGAAGCCAAGAGGGGGTAGTGGAGCTTTTCAATACTCCACTGGGCCTATTTCTAATCTGATAATTTACATATTTTATGACAACAAAATGTATTTTATTAAGATATTGTTGATAAGATAAAGTTTAAAGAAAATGTTTCAGTATATTTGAATGGGTTATAATGTCCAACGAAAATTTCTTATTCTGTCGACAAAACCTTATTACTGCCTACCTAAGGGCATTTTGCTTTCCGAAGTTGACTTCCTAGTTTTCAATTAGGCCGTATCTCGCCTACTGTGAATGCCAGCGGTATATCAAGCCAAATATGTACCGATTGTGGTGTAGAAAACGGCGATGGTGGGAAGAAATACGAGCCTTTTGAAATTATATGGACATTATGTGTTATCGGCCGGGGGTTTTGAATAAAGCTGCTGAATTATCTAATTGCGTCGTACAGGTTTTCTGATGCTGAATTTTAATCAAACTCAACCTAGAGAAAAAATATTCGGTATAAAATGTTTCATCATCAACCCATGATGTCCCCACCGAGGGGCACCTCTTTCGTGTTTTGCTTGCGTTATTTTAATGTAATACCCTGTACATACATAAATTTATTTTGAGTTTGGTTTTAGTTTGAATGAGAACTTTACATTAATATTAACTGTCACTATCACATATTCATTTGCGGATACAAATCCAGTCGTCTAATACAGTTTTGATTGGCATAGCCTTAGTAAACTACTTTTCTGCGAGAAGATAAAAATAAAACGAGGAAGTAGTCCTACTAGCTTACTAACAGCAAAAATAAAAGATACAGATAAAAGCAATTAGCGCAATTATTGTTTGCATCTTACAAAATTTCCTCCGGTTATTTCGTCATTACGAACTTGCCGACAGCCCCTCTCTCTCCTACGCCTTCGTTTGTTTATATACTAGAACGAGATAGTTGCCTAATGTTACAATGCAATTTAGCTCGGGCACTTCCTTAATCGTTCCTACTATTACATTCTACTACTCTCACTTTTCTTAGCGCTTTTTGACTTTTAGTCTAGACTTTTTAGTGCATAATAATATTATTTTATGCCCACATTGTATACACGGAAAAAAGTGTATACTGTTTTAAAACAGTAAGAAGTTTTACAGTTCAAATAACGCTAAAATAACGTTGATATAGCGTTAAGCTACAATTACCTATTGCAGTCAGTTTGTACTACTGTTTCAAAACGGTTACATGTAAAACGGTCATTTTAACTCGTTATTTTAACACTTAACCCTTTCAGACCTGACCTTGAAAATAACAATAGAAACCCATTGTTATTTTCAAGGTCAGGTCTGTAAGGGTTAAACATTGGTTCTTAGATTAGAATCGTGGTTTTCACTTGCCAAAACATTAGTTTTTACTGACTGACTCAGTCATTTGTACGGTTTACCATGGTAAATAGCGAAACAGTTAAAGTAACTGATTTTCACTGTTGGCTCCATTTTGGCTGTTTTTTTTCTGTTAGGCGTACTTAAATTTCAGTAGGATTCACTGATAATTTTTTTCAGTGTACCCACATTTCGTACCTATAAAGGGTGATTATCAGAATTGCATGAATCATAGTGTCACTTTGATATTTACCGCCTCGGCACGTGGCGGCTTTTCACAAAAGAAATTAAACGAAGCCGACGCGGCGCAAACACGCCAGTGAATTTGGCTCGCAGCTCGTCTCATTCTACTATTATGTAGATCACGCAATGAAAGAAGTAAATCAATTAGTATTTTAGAATGGATTTATAACGAGACGATCCTGCATCACTTAGGTAGGTACCTATTCTAAATACCGTTGGAGATGAATATTCTGAGGACACTTCCAGTGATGAAGAGTAGTGTTTTATTTTGTGCTTCATTAGGTATATTGTGTACCATGTTTTTTTTTCTATTTTATGTATTTCTTCCGTCTAAGTTGTAGTATTGAAATAAATGTTTTTTCACTAAAACCAAGATTGCCTTCGGACTTTATAATATGTTACTTTTTATTGAGTTAATATGAAAAAACATGCGCCAAAGACATTATGCAATGTGAGGCATTTTCTGAGAATCACTCATTATAGAAATCAAATACACAAATCGGGTGTAAGGCAAAAACGTGAACCTAAAATAGCTTTAACGAAATCAACATTGAGCAAAAAAGAGAGTCGACCGCACAGGAAAGAGCCAACGTCCAACGGCTTGGTTAATACATAAACCTGAATAGTTTATGATAATTAGATTGCAATAAAGCACTAATTAAATAGTTACTAGTGCAAACTCAAAGCTGGATGGACGTGTGTTGACGTGCTTAGAGAAAAAATACACTGCTTTTTGTGCGCGTTTTTTTTCTAGTCTTTCTTATTACGGTTGTAGGCGGTCGAAAGTGAAAATGGATTTTAGAAACCATAAGATATTCAAATTGAGCCGGAAGACGAGTGGCCTTTTGAGGCGGACATCTGTCTCGACGCCGAGGTATGTAGAGGCAAAAAGTGCTTTTTCTTGAGCGTTGTAGGCTTATTCAAGGGTAAGTCGTAATTACTTTATTGATCTGTTTGAGATAATACGGTATTTGACACTATCAACAATAAATTATGTATGTGAGATGCTCGATTAAAACAAAAATTACAAAATGATTCGGAAAATGTTTTTCTTTTAATAATTTACTAGTTATTACAATTTTTAAGTAGATGAAACATATAAAGAGTGGTCTGAAATGTGACGTCACAAGCAAGTATTTTCATACAAAAATTCCGTTTTAAAAGTAACTTATTTGACATCCTGTCAAATACCCAACTAGCGGCCTCCAGAGGAAGTCTAACTCTCTTTTTTGGTGTAGGTAGCTTTTGGTGTATTTGATATTAAATTGTTGCTTGCTTGCTCTATCAATTATAAAAAAAATCGAGCAGATGCACGATGCACGAAAAAGCAGATGAACGGACAGAAAACCAAGTGGTCTTAATCTGTGTCATTACGACATTAACAAGAACAATTAAAACCCTTTGTAGTGGGTTCCGTTTTAGGGAACCCTAAAAATTAGAGTTACAGTCATTTAATTGGCCTAACCTTAACAATCCTTACAAAAACCAGTGAAACGTCATTTAAACAGTTTGCATTACTTTTGCCTTGTATTAAAACCATGTAAACCTTTCGTAGCTGCCTGGTTGGTCGAACCGTTAAGGCGCTGGGCTACCAATAAAGTGATCGTGGGTTCAATTCCCACTGGGGGCAGCCGCACATTTATACAAACGGCCTCAGTCTGGTTATGTGTCAGTCTGGTTATGGTTTCAATGTGTGTAATGTCCTTGCCTGGTTATCATACCACAAAGTATCCTAGTTTGAGACCAGGTCAGCTGATTGTGTTAAAAAAAACTTCCTTTAAAGCATCATCACTTAATTGCTTTTACATCGTTCAACAGAACTCTGTTACTTAGCTGCCAACCGCAAACAATCAAGTATCACTTGTCTTGTAGGAAGTAGATACCTCAACAATTTCCCCATAAATATTATGAAGAGACGTGGAACCACTTAGATGGCGGGTTATTGTAAATAAACAGCTAACCAGACAGCGATGAGCTATCAAACAGTTTATCAATTGAACCTAGAGGGCTTTGAGCAGACGCGTGCGCATGATTTGTTCGATAGACGTCGAACAAAATTGTTGGACAATTTCGTTATGATGAAGTTTCGATGTTACAAAATGATTCTTAAAGACTAATACAAATAGGTGCTATTATCTTTTCTGCCGTAGCAAAAATGTAGGTTGGTTCGAAATGATGATCTAGTTTTCCAAACATAAAATTGCATGATAGGTATCCTGCAATTCTATAAGGCGTTACGGTGCTTTGATAGCCTAATATGTGGTGTAAAATATCCAGCAAATAGAAAACTTATAAGGTTTTTTAATATCATAAGTCTAGTCTATTCGTTTACCGAGTGGCATTTAAAGATGCATAACTTTGTCATAAAACTTACGTAGGTGGCAAGTGTATGCGTTCATGCATTATCTGTATCCGTTTCTTTTCTTGTAACCTCATGAGTAAGCGCAAAAAAGTCTAGTACAGAAGGTACAGAGTTCAAATAGGCATGTACATATGGAAACATACATATTTGTATATATAGAAACCTTTTTTTACCGAGTACAATTAATATATACTTTAATAAAGCCTATTGGTCTAATTCAATAGCCTAATTACTCACGTAATTAACAAAAAAATATTAAAAAAAAAAATCTTTCCATAACCTTCCGAAAGGTTCTTGAATGGAGACCATACATCGGCAAGCGCAGCGTAGGACGACCAGCCATAAGATGGACAGACGATCTCATCCAAGTGGCAGGGAGACGCTGGATGCAAGCCGCTTCCAACCGGTGTTTTTGGAAATCCATGGAGGAGGCCTATGTCCAGCAGTGGACTTCTTGTGGTTGAATGATGATGATGATGATGAACCTTCCATTAATTACATTTTCATCCAAAGTCATACCGGAATTTCTGTATTTCTTACTCCGTGCTCGTAATCGAGAGATACGTGTGCGTGTGAGTCGCATATTCTGAGGGCACTTCTAAACGGTAGCTTAATGATGTAATTACCTTGTAAGGCTATTACTTACCTACTCTACCACTTGTTTATCTTCCACATTACGTAAAGAAACTTGCTCTTTCAAAGAACGTAGTAGGCACCTAATTGATTTAGCACTATTTGGTTTTAAAATATGTAAACAAATGAAGCGCAGAGATGGTCAAGGTCTTTTTGTGCGCAAAAAACTGCCTTGTTGAGCGAAATCGTTTAGTCAAAGTTGCCCAACAAAGGTAAATACACAAAGCGGCGCACTGATCGTGCTATTAAGTCGCAAATAGCTTAAACACATAATTAGTAAGCCTAGGTGAAAGGCCGTATTGTGCGCGCGACAGTGACTAAACACTGCCTTGGTACACGCTAGGGAGACTAGCAGTGTGAAATATTGTTTGTGCGATAACCGCACTTATGTCTTGTGTGATAAGAACTAACACTCTTGAGTATCCTATAGTCTCGGGTTCCCTTTTGCCCCCAATTTTGTGGAGAAAGAAGTTACGTATTACTAGATGCATTATTTTAAGGCGGTACAGAGTTACACTAGCGTCACCGAGGGAAAAAAATAATGTCTTTTTTACAGATCGAATTTGCAAAACAAGGTCATTACAATCATGTAGACAGTGATTTTCAGAACTCATGGAAAAGAATACAGGATCACGAAACTGAGACTAGATAGCATTTATTCATTTAGCATTAATGCCTAAAATTGCAGCCATTTTTGGCATTAGTGCTATGTAAGCCTAGATTTTTTGCCTAAGGTTCACGGCCATGGATTCTAAAAATCACTGTTAACATGATTGAGAGATTTTCCAGACTCTTTTTGCAAATTCGAATTGTAAAAAAAAATAAATATTAATTTACCTCGGTGGCACTAGTTTTACTTAGTGGATCCCATTACAATGTAAAAAGGCTAAAACAATAAATAATTTAATTTCATCTATGTTTTGATTCGCTTTTTGGAAATATCTGATTAACATCTACGGCAATTGTGAATCACTTACAAAAGTTAAATGCTCAAATTTTAAATGTATAGAAACAATGGAACAGCTGAATAATAAGAATTGTCTGCATTATTAAGTACACGACCATTTCTTGCTCCAACCCAAGGACTTCAAGACTAATCATATCCAAACGCGCACCAGCTACATATAACCTAACCCAATCACGCAGGAATTCAGGTCGTAGTCCATTTATAGGCTGGATATCAATTTCCATAACGTACACACGGCTCCACGGCAATAATAACACAAAGTTTTTCCAAACCGCAAGGCATTATCCTTCAACGATTCTCACGTCCGAATTACAGCTAACTTCAAGTTAGTTGGATGGCCATTTTTGGCAAAAAGCACTTAGGCTGTGTGTATAATTGCTCGGCTAGCTACGTGGACTGAATTGTGTCTCTCATATTGTATGTAGGGAAGCCTTTTAAGGTTGGCGTTGTATGGGTGACGGACGGAAGTTTGCAAAGCAAAAAACTGTAACGGTTTGATTTGTCGTGTGAATGAAACCTTTAGGTAATATCTGTGGCATACATATATGGATCGGTGACTTGCTGTGGTACGTATTCTTCCAGTCTTATTTATAAAAAGTGGAAAGTGTTACAGGCGGTATATGGACGGCTCAACAATATTTTTTGAACAATTAATAATTATCAATTTTAAAATGTTGATATTTTGTGTTTGGTTGATATTAGAACACAATTTAGACATTACCGTACCCTTCAGTTGTATAACTACGCATTTAATAGACTCAATAATAATTGTTGGCACCGTAACCATGCCGTTACTTTCTGTTGAAATAAAAAACTTGCCACTGTAATCCAATGTTTACTAAAAACCGCTTATCACAACAATCAAGTTACAATCACACTAATAGACACTAATAGACTGACACTATACAAGTATACAAAAAAACTAGATTTAAAAAATTACAATATTAAAGTAACAAATCAATAAAAAAAGAAAACAAAGTAAAGTAAAAACGGTTTGTCGCTAACAATAATAATAACTAATAACTGCCATAAAAACGATCGCTTGTCCTGGACCCAAACTAGGATACCCTGCTGTGGTAACCAGGCAAAGATGTCATAACTATGAAAATACTCCCAGACCGAGGCCAATTGTGCAAATCATGCGATAAAACTGCAAACTGCAGTGCCTTCAAGTGCACTTGATATTTGTTTGTGTAGAGTAACCGCCTCGCAGTGCAATAAAAATATTGCTGAAAGTATGGAAGGTCAGTGATTTGTGTGACTGCGGCTTGGCGGTTGCCGAATCGTAGATTAAGCAGATTAAGCACATTTCACAACTTTGGCTTTGCACACTTTTAGTCAGTTTTGGTTAGCACGTCGGCAGAATTTATTTATGCCAAAAATGGACATGATTTATCGGCCGCGAGAGAAAACCACACCTATTAATATCATAAGTATTACGGCAAGCTGTAAGGTCAATTTTATTAATTTCATTAGTACTGTGGACAGCAGATAAAACATTACGTTTGTTGCAGTCAGTCACCTTTAACGTAAATTGAGTGTACGTATGTAAAGGTTAGTGTGTAATCGACTTTATTAAATATGGCTTTCACAATGCGGATTCCAGAACGTTTTTTTTTTTAGTTACATGCATGAGTTGATTGATTCTGGACGTAAAGTGTGCTTTATAATGTATCTAAAGTATAAAATATCTACACAACAGCTGTCTTCTTAAGGCGCTACATAGCATTCACTATCGCCCCCAACAGTAAAAATCATATCTTCATTTACAGATCGTTGCTGCAAAAAGGGTTATTTTATTCTCTCAATTATGTAAATAGTGGTTTTAAGGATCTACGACCGAGATAGTGATGAAATTAAGTAAATGTATTTTGCACATTACCACGGACGGAGAATACAATATAAGTAACTAAAGTTCAATAGGCTGTAACTCGTTCAGTAAATAAATAAGTCTAGATTGAATCGGATTAGTCGAATCACGATATGTTTATAAGTATAGTCTAGGACCAGAGTCCTTGAACATAGGTCCTCTGTCATAGGTTCTAAACACTATTTACATAATTTAGAATTATTAGAGTATAATTTTAAAAAAAAGTTGTAAAACAAGACTATTTTTTCCATTGGTTACAGCCCCTTAAGAAAGGAATTTCCCTAAACATAAAAGGCCTCGGATCTGTCCACAGATAACCTCAAAGTACACACTTGCGTACACGCACATTTGCATATTCGCAGTACGATATATGACTCGTGCGATATTTGCAAAGAAAATGTGTTTGAAGTAAAGGTAGCCTCTTCCGGACGCGACACTTAAGTATTACATTTCTGTTCCAGTCACTTTGCCGAGTAGAACACATAATACATATAGTCGACAGCATGTCAACCTTTACCGTGTACTCTATTCAATTAAGTTACAGATGACATTTGCGGCGTTTCTAAAGTGCCCGCTAAACAGTTATTTTTATTATTAATTTGTTTATTTATTTCAAGTAAAAAAGACCCCTTACATGCATTACTTTGCAGACAAAAGACATAAAACTATGTAAGAGCTTAACTAAACCAACTATAACTAATATATTATATGTACATACTATGTTACGGCTGTCGATCACGTCTTTAGAAGAATATTATTGTTCATTTCATACCTCTGCCAAATTAGTCAAGCCGTTTGGGCTTTTGGGATCATAACCACTCCTTTTTTCATTTTTAGGTATCCAATAAATTACATTACATTATGTAAAATCTATCTCGGAGGGGTAGATAGAGATAAGAGTTTCCCACATGCTTGATCCTCCTGGCAGACTTCCTTCGCTTCCTTTGCGTTCATTATTCGTTGTGCTGATGCTGTACTCATGCTTCTTTCAGACCTAATTAACATAACAAAAACCATAGTAAGTGGGTAGGTACAATAATAGTAACTATAACGTAAATTGTTTATGGTACAGTGTCAAAGAAGATTTCCTTAAGAAGATGAACTTCATGGCGTGTACCGCATCAAGAACCGTTACGTATGACACCACAGACGACATACGTTAAGTCCGTTATGTATGTACAGTACACTTAAAGCTACTAGATTAAAATCCTTGACTTAGGATCTTGAACGATAACGCTGACCGATGCCCTTATAGGGAATTTTGCCTTTATTAGCACAGGATTTGAACTACATTTTTTATTTTCTAAAACTTCAATTTTAATGGATTTTGACTACCTATATGAAATTCACACGTTTTGTAAATATCGTGGTAGTGAATTTACTCACTTTTATCTTTTTATGTTTTTACAATGTTTAGGGATACGCATTTGAAGAGAAAACAACGAAAGGTTTTAGGATCACTTTGTTGATCGTCCGTCCCTGGTTGGACTAAAAACTCACTGCCCTTGAAGATATCGATATATTATTATAAGTAATCTCCTTTTTTATGTACAACAAAGTATTTTCTATCTCGATCTATCTATAGTGGGATGTAATGTAATGTGGGATTATAATAAAGACTGCTTACATAATACAAGTATTTGTTGATCAGATTGTTATTATTAGCATAGAGAAAAGATCATAATTATATATAGTCAGAACATTTCACCTACATACATCGCCTCAGCTGATGGATGACTTCACTAATAGGTTTGGCTTATAGCTTCACTGAAGTAAGCTTACACCTACACTCGAACGACCTTTGAACAATTGCAATACAAACACAAGTGGGTGGCTCTTACATTGATTGCAGATTGCGAATACATTTGACCGTCGCGACGACGCGTCGTCGTCAGAAATTTTTGCTAACTGAAATTGAGCCTGACTACGAACGTGTAGTAAGATGTATGGCGTTAAATCGTAGATTAGTATTAGGGGACGATTGTTTCTAGTGTCCTATATACTGAAAAGTAATATTTCAAGTTGAAAATTCTATCAACAGTAATTAAAAGTATAGATTGAATATTCTTTACAAGTTGAAACTTCTTTGAAAAGAATAATAGTGAAGTTTCTCGCTTAGCTTCTTCTCCACAAAATCTTTTAAGAAACTAACAAATTTGGCGTTTATTAAGCCAACATTTTGTTTCTATAATGAATAAAAATATATTCAATTGAATTAAATTAATATAATAGTGACAACGTCCAGTCCCATTTAGGTTGGCCACAATTTAATCCTTGTTATTGAGTTATTAAACTGTACGCACGCGTCTCAATAAACGACAACAACCAATTTCGTCCTTATAACGGCAGCCATGGCAAGATTCAAAATGCCAAATTCTAAATTTTAATTTCCTTATTTTTTGCATAGCATCATGACATGACCAATCTCAGGGTATCTCCCGCCTTTTTGGTGCCTGCCCGACTGCAACCTCTTTGGTCTAACTCGTAAAAGAGGTTCATTTCGAGTCTTGTTACTGTTTTCGCAGAAACGACTAAACGCGAAGTCCGTGTGCTTTGGAATTCTCACCGGAAATATGTTAAGAAAACCCATTACATAGCATATTTTGCAGTAGGGTAATTCTGCAGAAGGTACCCAAATAATGTAAGCTCGTTAATTCTAAGCACCTGCCACAAAGCATAGCCTAAGGCTACGTTCATTGCAACAATATTCACAAAGTGATTATAGTCTGTAAAATATAGCTTGAGCTCCGCGACATTGTACATTGTACATTTGCGTCCATGAAGTTTTGAATTTTTCACAGAATATTTGCTCTGTGAAAACTCCGTACTTACTGCACACTATTCGATGGCAGTAAGTACGGAGTTTTCACAGTGCAAATATTTTGGGAAAAAACTTCATGGACGCAAATGTCCATGACAGCTGTCGCGGAGCTCAAGCTATATTTTACAGACTATTGTGACTTTTCTTGCTTACCGTGCCAGTGATATATTTGGAAATCTAAACACAAGTATTTTGTTCATATGCCTTTGAAATGACATACAAGTTGCAATTGAAACGCTCCTTCACTTTCATCTCACCGCATCGGGGATAAACAAGTTCCAAATCTCATCAATATTAAAAAGGTCGCCCCAAACAAATAAGGGTGTCGTGATTATGAATATAATAGCATCTGCAAATCAGCAAGTTTGAGAAACCCTCCCACATTTTGCCACAGCCTCGACAAGTGACGAACAACTGATAGACGACAGGCTTTGTATACGGCGTGTTTCTTTGACTGTATTGTGTAGTTGCTCAGACTGTGGTACCTGTAGACATTGGCTGGTGTCAGTGGGCTGACGTGGGTGGCTATTTAAAGACAGATTCGCTGCTGTCTTGGACAGGTTTGGATTTTCCGGAAGTACCGGTCAAACCAGATTATAATTTATGCGGCATTTAACAATGGTGCGAGCAGAAAGAGTAGAGAGTGGTTTTAGTTCCCGACGTGTGTAACTATGCCGGATATTCAAAGTGACATTCTGTTTGGCCTGGTTTTAGTATAAAAATGGGTGCGATCAAAACAAACAGCTCCAAATACATCTTCAATTGATTCGACCGACACTCAAGATCTAGCAAGAGTGTAAATCTGCAGTGACCTGAAAAAACAATAACTTTACGATTTCTTATGTTTGAGTATCTCTGAGGATCGAGCAAAAGTCTCAATATTAGTTTACTTACTGTGTACATGTACTTCCTTCTCGAAGATATCATTTTTAGTCATAAAGCCACCGTCTGTACTCTTAGATTTGGAAATAACTGTGTAATCTCCTTTTTTATTTCGGATTTAAGAAAAAATGCTCCAGCATTCAAACTTAAACTACGTCCGATACAAGACTTAAATGTGAGCATTTTTTAAGCATACAGAACAGTACTATATCGCCGTCCACAAACCTCAAAGCGAAGGTTATCACTAACTCATCTGCATAATCATTATGAAATTACACTGAGAAAACGGTACAATGCCGGCGTGCAAGTGCAACTGAATTAGACATGTCCTTAAAAAGCAAACGTGTAATTATAACGCGAAATTGACTCATTAGATGTTAGAATATACAGGGTGGTAAAATGGCAATATAATATGTGCAGCCAGAACCAGATGGAGAATCAGAAGGTGCGAAATGAGATCCTTGAGAAATACATATGTGTGGCGTTATTTTGAATGATAGAATACGCAATAATGTGGACTGAAAGGTGTAGTGACTAAGATTGAGAAAATAATGTTGCGTCGGTTTGGACATGTGCACAGGATGAAGGAAGAAAGACTGACAAAACAAATGTGGAGGAGGAGGAATCCCCCCTCCTCCTCCTCCACATTTATCTCTAGCCCCCCCGGGCTACTTTACCCCAGTGGAGCTTGAAAACGTTCTTGACAGAGACTAATTTGAATTTTCAGTTTTTTTAAATATACATATATACCTACCGTTAATATGAACAAGGCCATTTTATGTTATTAAATACACCCTGTATGAAAGAATGTTCACATCGTGATTAGCACCTCAAAAGTTTGACATTTCACAGCAAAATGGCGGAGGTCGCGAACTCGATGGTTTCGTAATCTCGGTAGAAAATTAACACATCTCCTAACGTGATACTTTGAGATACCTCTGGACTAAAACTGTTTTGAAAGGAATAAATGTGGAGTTTCTTTGTTAGTTTCTTCTCCGTGTAATCTATTAATTGTAAACTAACCACATTGACGTACATAAAGTAAATATTCTGTTTGTATTAGGAATAAAATTTTTGAATTTGAATTTTGAATTTGAATTTTAAATTGTCTATGTATATATTACCTTCCTATTTTTAGTAATTTTGTATTTAAGATAAGATAAGATAAGATAAGATCCATTTATTTGTAAAACATAGGTATAACAGAGTTGAGATGTTACAGTTAAGAGAAAATATGTATCATTATGTTTTGCCCATTAGGCGTACAAATTTTGACAGCGTTAAATAATAATTAAATAAATTTCGCACTACCCACCCAGTCATTATCCACAAACTGAAGGTTGACTGATAGAAAATGCTATTTGGAATTAAGTAGGTACGACTTTGTACCAGACAAGTGTTTTGTGCGATAAAGAATTGAATAATAATAATTGACACCCTATATTGAATACTAGCTTTCGCCCGCGACTCCGTCCGCGTAGACTTAAGTTCAAAATTTTGCAACCCCGTTCACTCCCGTAACTCCCGTTAAGGGTTAAATTTAGAAAAACGGTGAAACACGTGTTCTATCAATTGTGTTGAAGAGTATTTATTTTAAGTTTCAAGAAAATCAGACAACATTTTTTATGCCTCCCATACAAATTTTGTCAACCCTTTTCGCCCCCTTAGGGGTTGAATTTCAAAAAATCCGTTCTTATTCCTTTCCTAAATTATATACATAAACATAAACACATAAACATTTACACACAGGCAAATACATTGCTTCTGGCCCCACACTAGGATACCCTGTGTCGTGGGAACCAGAAACAGAAACAGATCCTCTGTGAAAAATTTCAGCTTCCTAGGTCAAACGGCTTGGGCTGGGCGTTGATGAGTGAATGAATCAGTCAGTCAGGACTTTGAATTTTATATATATAGATGAAACCCTAAAACGTCCTAGTATTCTGATGATGATTAGATGTATTTTCACATCTGAATATGGTGACCTAGTATATCTAGACAAAGTGGCTGTCTAGTACGATATAAGACACAAATTGAAACTCTATGGATATAACAAATATGAATCTTGTTGTTCGAAGCAAATAAATTATTATTATTATTATAACGACCTAAAAAGGCCCAACATCTGATTATGATGCAAATAGGTATATTTTATGGTATATAGAATCGCTCGTAGCCTGGGCTGCCTGAGTGATCTTAAACGATCACTAATGTTAAGCAACATACGGCGCGTTCAGTCCATGGATGGATCACTGTCTATAACTAACGCTAGTGGCATTTTTCCGAGCGGTTCCGTGCTTCGCAAGGCACGTTAATAAGCAGTTGGTGCCGGCTGCCGTCGATAGATGGCAGTCGTTAAGCCAAGTCAGAGGCCTTAGGGCGGCTTGAAAACTTCTGACAGTAAGACCAGCCACTAGTCTTACAAGCCTCCACCAATCCGGACTTGGCCCCCGTGGTGGAGTATGGCCTATACCTTCCTCAGGGAAGAGACCCGTGACCCTCGGTGGGGACATAATGGGTTGATGATGATGAGGTATATTTTACATCGCGTGGCGTCCGAGTCATGTCACTAAACAAAAATGTGACCTCATCTTTGGTATTGTTTGAAAATTACGACTAATGCAGTAACAAAGTGATGGTCAAAATAAATGGAACGCAACTAACTGTGCGTGAAAATAAACTACTCGGCAGTTTTGTTAAGAATTTCGTCAGAGAATAGTATAGTGAGAGAATAGTAATGTATATTCTCATTACAAAAAATTAAATACTTTGCTTGGGCAGCTCCCAGTGGGAATCAAACCCATGACCAAACAGAAATAAAGTTCAAAACAAAACAAACGAGGAATAAAGTTATTACAACTTCAAAAATTAAGTAAGCAGCCTATAAGGTCGCCAATTGTAATGTTATTGTGAAACATGTGTAATTCCTGGTGTACATACAGTAAAGAATATTCTATCTATAATCCATTTATCTATACTTGGCATTTTCTTTAGACTTCAAACGACACTGAATCAAAAACCTCTATTTATTTATTTCTTTATTGGAGTGTAGAACAGGTAACAAACAATCTATATAATATACAGAGAGAGCTTAATAGAGTAGATCTAGAATCACACCCAAAGTATACACACACGTGAGATCAGGAAAATGTAAACAGGCTTACATAACAATTCGACGTTTTAAACTCTTCTTTTTAATCTAAGATTTAACATAATTTCTAATAATTTTAATATTTTAACAAATTTAAAGTTTAGGAACACGGTAGCGGTAGAAAACTCGAAACAGTTTATAAATTTAGTGCTAGCTAGTACTAAATTTGCAAACGGTTTTGAATATTCTACCGCTAAAGGTTTTTGATTTAGTGTCGTTTAAAGTCTGAAACCTAATAAACTCGGCAAAACGTGGGCCCAGTTCTAGTGATTGGTGCCTCTGCCTACACCCTTGGGGATAACGGGCGTGAGTTTATTTATTGTATTTTTTATTTTATTTAGTCTGAAAATAAAAGTCAAGTATAGATAAATGGATCATATCTATCTATAGTCTCCCAGAGCAAGAGGAAAATAACAACTCTAAATACGAACAAAAACGTTCTTATTTCAAACTCGCGCGAAGTGGTAAATTAAGTAGAGTAATTAAATTAAAGTAACCACGTTGTCATTAGAGTCGGAAACTGATTCTAAAGAATCCCCCAAACAATAGGCCTAGCACTGAACGCTGTTCTTCGTAACAATTCAAGTTTAGAATACGTAACAGTTATTAGCTTACGTTTGTGAACGCAATATCTGGACTACGCAAGGAGAATGTTGCTGTTGCATGCAAAGTTAATTTGGAACTTGAAAATAATATACAGGGCACAGGAACCAGTATCGTCGTGCGAATATGATGTGTAATCTCCTTTTTTTATGTACAACTAGCTGTTGCCCGCGACTACGTCCGCGTGGGCTTTAGTTGAGCAAAGTGTTTGCAAATAAGATAGGGATACTTTTAGCGCATGCGAAAGAGCTTTCATACTAACTTCGCAACCCCCTCTTACCCCCTTAAGGGATGATTTTCGAAAAACTACTTTACCCATATTTCATGACTTTCAATGAAGGACCTTCTTGCTGAATGTAATTCTAATAACTTCAAAAATGGCTAACTTTCATACTAACATTGCACCCCCCTTTTATACCCTTAAGGGATGATTTTCGAAAAACTATTTTACATGTGTTTCAAGACATTCAATGAAGGACCTTCATTCTGAATTTCATTCGAATAACTTCAAAAATGGCAAAGTTTCATACTAAGTTTGCACCCCCTTTTTCCTCCTTAAGGCATGATTTTTAAAAAACTATTTTATACGTGTTTTATTATTTTAAATGAAGAACTTTCGTACTAAATTTCATTCGAATATCTTCAAAAACGGCAAAGTTTCATACTAACTTTGAACCCCCATTTTACCCCCTTAGGGGATAAATTTTTGAAAATACTTTCTTAGTGCTCCCCTACGTTACAAAAGGAACCCCTGTGCAAAATTTCAAGTTTCTATACCTTAATAGTTTAGGCCCTGCGTTGATATGTCAGTCAGTCAGTCTGTCAGTCACTCAGTCAGTCAGTCAGTCATTCAGTCAGTCAGTCAGTCAGTCAGTCAGTCAGTCAGTCAGTCAGTCAGTCAGTCAGTCAGTCAGTCAGTCAGTCAGTCAGTCAGTCAGTCAGTCAGTCAGTCAGTCAGTCAGTCAGTCAGTCAGTCAGTCAGTCAGTCAGTCAGTCAGTCAGTCAGTCAGTCAGTCAGTCAGTCAGTCAGTCAGTCAGTCAGTCAGTCAGTCAGTCAGTCAGTCAGTCAGTCAGTCAGTCAGTCAGTCAGTCAGTCAGTCAGTCAGTCAGTCAGTCAGTCAGTCAGTCAGTCAGTCAGTCAGTCAGTCAGTCAGTCAGTCAGTCAGTCAGTCAGTCAGCTTCTCCTTTTATTTATATAGATAAAGTGTTCTCTATCTATCTATCTATTATATTATTTTCATAAACATGAAACATAAACATTTACATACAGGCACATACATTGCTTCAGGCCCCACACTAGGATACCATGTATCTTGGGAACCAGAAACAGCGACGTCACAAACATGTAAACATCCAAGACCTGGTTTTTTTTGTCCCCAGGTCGTCGAATTTATTGTTATATTAGTCAGATGGATATTCCTTCTGTCTTTCTTTGTATATTTCCTGTATAGAGATTGAACACTACAGCACAGCACATTCCTCTAGTTACTCCAGTAGACATTTTTTTTTATTATTTTACAATGGAGGCTGTTCTTACGTCGATTATGCTGTATAGCTCACACAATTCAACATTTTTAATTATTGCAATAAAATAAGAAAACATTTGATAGATGTGGTTTGATGCATAATTAAATTACGAAAACTTTTACGACTACTCGTTCCAGTCTGTAATTCTTTTCATGTCTCCGTCAATGGCTGCCTAGAAGAAATTGCTTAGTAATAAGGCCGCCTATTCTACTTGGATTTACAAAAATTCTGTAAATGTATAAAAATATTCCTTTTATCTAACTTTTATATTTACATAATATTTTGTCTACCTAATGATCTTCGAAATTCCCTACAGCTATAAATAAAAAATCTGAGCGCTTGCAGAAAACGGGAACCAACCGTTTCATGGTAGTCATTCTGACCTCGCTCGTACCGAGATAAGGTCGCATTTGTGCATATTATTTCTCATGTAATATTCTGTTATAATGTTTTGTGTGCAAAAAAGTAGATTAATAATAATGATCCACAAACGCTCCCTACAGTACTAAAGCAAATCTAAACATTCGAAGAAAGCGGGAACCACCCCCATTCATCGTAGTCACTCCCAACTCACGCAACCATAACACTACGTAACCTCGTGACGTCACAGAGCAATTTAATGCGCCATAAAAAAAACACCGTAGTAATTGCCCGCGGCGCTGTCTGCTAGCGGTTCTAATGAACGGTGCAAAAAGAAAACAAAAGTGCAAGCGAACCTGTTCCGCTGTACTCCCGCCGCGACTAGCGGCTAGGCCGGGGGCGAGGGTTGTCAACTTTATATTCCACCTGCATTTTCATGTAGGTACGTAGAGTTGAGCGGTCGACGTCTCGTGCTTCACGTTTGAGATAGATTCGACATGTTCCAATCACTTTATTACAGTTATGGGGCGTAACAGCAAATACGCTACTGTCCATTCTAGATCGCGTGATAATTAAGGCCATATTATCTTAGGGCCGATTTTCTGAGACGAGATCTGTAATGTACAGAGGGGCGTCGTGGGGCTGATATTTACGTATAGTTTTTCAGTACGAGTCGTATTGAATGATTTATTGGAGAATTGCTAGGAGATGGGGACACTACTTTTTATCCCTTCACCCTTTTAAAAACTAGTCGCTCGTTGTTTTAATATTTAACCAAGCACATAACAAGCATGGCCCACCCAGTACTTTATTTAGAGTATACATTTAAAAAATGCCTTTGTACATTCAATAAAGCCTATGGGCAATGCAACTTTCTACTATCAAAAGTACAAAGTTACTACGATATATTATAAATACTCGACAATTTGGAGGTTCTCTGCTCTAGTAAACACAAGAGATTAGGTGATCTAAGTCATAAATTAAGATGAGTATTACAAAATCTCATCAAGTTTCCGGTAGCTTGATGATTACCACATGCCATATTAAATAGTGTTTTTTAATTTTGTCAATATATTCTACGCTGTATGCAACCCTAGCGTATCACCGCTCGCCCCTTGCACCAGTTATTGGGTCAGTGTGTCTATGAACGAGTCTTGCGATGTCTTCCTACGGTCAGTGCCTTCCAGGGTTTTTATACGATATGGTCACTGCGTTTCTGTCTTATTAATAACGTAGCAGATGTTCAAACCTGTTGCCGACAAAAGCGTATCCTGTTGTTTTACTAATATTCTCAATTGTACGGGTGAACTTACGCTTTAAGATGGAAAAAATCTTCAATCAACAAAAGTATCGTTTTGATTCAGTTTATTGCCAATTTGGCAATTTGAATAAACTGAATCTGAATCTGAGGTGGTGGTGGCGTAGTGGGGTTGACCCTTGCTTCTCGATCTTGAGAGTCTGGGTTCGAACCACGCATGTACCAATGACTTTTAGTTACGTACATTTGTTTGTACAGCAACACCATTCGCTGATAAACTGTGCCCGGATAACGGCGACAGGCTTGCCACTTGTCACGTTTGGGACCTAATAAACTCGGCAAAACGTGGGCCCAGTTCCAGTGACTGGTGCCTCTGCCTACCCCTTCGGGGATATCGGGCGTGAGTTTATTAATGTTTATTGCCAATTTATTAGCTTGATGCAATAAACAAAAACATGGTTCTAAAATGAGCTCATTTTTATCGTGAAAAGTTTAAGTTGCGAAGTTTTGCCAGAGATTGTTCCTGCTAACGTTATAGATACTCGTAATGGGGTCAATCACTAATACTATGCTAGTGATTAGTCTTTACATATTGAAAGATAAAGCTCATGTGAATTACGTGTTGTGAGTTGTGTGCAAGAAAATAATTTATTCCTACCTCTATGGCAGTTTATTTGATAGTTTGAATATAGGCGCTTAAAAGGCATTACATATTAAATAACACTGTGTGCCACTGTGTCAATTTAATTACAGAATGGAGTAGTACAGATTTATCGTCTTTATTTCGCTTACAAATAAGAAAATGATAAAGAAAAGTTTATTACCAAGACAATTTACGTTAGTTTACATAATAATATTACAAAATTGGGTTGTGTCAAATGTCAAACAAATGTCATGGTACTATTTTTGTGTGTAATTGAAGTGCCGGTTCGAAATAAGGAAAGAACATATTTTTGTACGTCTATTTAGAAATAGAGGATGGATTCAATGAGCAACTTTCTAAAACAAATAGATAAGACGTTCTTACAGTGATACTAATGATCTTAATCCAATTTGCATACATATCGAAGTCGAAGTGAAAACAGTTCGCTTCGTATCTCTAGTTACGATTGGATCTAATCAGATTAATACACAAACTCGTTGAAGTACCTACAGACATACTGCTTTCACTGTTAATAAGAAAGCTTTTGTTTCAAGAGTATATTTGTGCGGTTCTATTCTGGAATCAGGATCTTATCGTGAATTGGTCGTCCTCAATCTAACGTCAGTCGATTTGATGTCATACGATATCCATGTCAGATTCAATGTAAAGATAAATTAATTAATAAACCCAAACGTGTATTACATTAACTATATTTCACCATCATCATCATTCAGCCTCAAGAAGTCCACTGCTGGATATAGGCCTCTTCCATGGCTTTCCAAAAAGACCGGTTGGCGGCTTGCATCCAGCGTCTCCCTGCCACTTGGATGAGATCGTCTGTCCATCATGTGGCTGGTCGTCCTACGCTGCGCTTACTATATTTCAACGTAATGCTTAACTTTACAAGTAAATGAGCAAACCACTCCACTGGCAGATAGTGAAAAGCAATTTTACAGCCACTGACTCCGCAATGGAATCAGATAAAACTCTCATCATGGGCAAGGTTTCGCATTTGCTAGGGAAATACTCTGTATACGACAGCGATGTTAATCAGCCGCAAAAGCATTTTCACCCGCTAAGCACAAAATAAGCAGCAGCTAGGTTCAAGTAGATTACAGCTGAATGTAGTAGATAGATATAATATTTGTTATAGTTGCTTTATAAACAGCAAAATAGCATCAACCCACAAACTGCTAAAAAAATTGATTTTAATGCAATCCGCTAGCTTAAGATATAAGAATAAGTGTTCGGGTTGGTTGCAACGCCCAAGCCCGAAGGATTGTTAGATTTAATACAGAGGAGGGGTTTGTTAAAATAAGAATGCACCGATGTGTCAGACGGTCTATAATGCACTAAAAGTTTTGCACATAAAACTATGTACAGTCACGAGCAATAATATGTATACACTGTCACATTTTGTACGAAGTACATCTTTTGTTTTGTACTGCACATGTGTACAACAATTTGTCCTAAATTATCTAACCAGTGGTTACATAATTTAGGACAAATTGTCGAACACTTCTTTCTTGATAGTTTTAAGTAAGAATTTTTAGAAAATGTGACAGTATTATTATATTATATTGCTCGTGACTGTACAACTTAACAGTGTTTAAAGCCAAGGATACACTAGGGGACAAATGTCCTGCGACACGTGTCGCCAGCGACGTCGGGTGAAGTAGCGCGACGTTGCCGGACTTCGCGCGACATGTCTGGCAACATCGCGCGACACGGCTCGCCAGGGACGTCGGGTGAAGTAGCGCGACGTTGCCGGACTACGCGCGACATGTCTGGCTACGGACGTCGCTACGAACATAAGTCGCGCGATGTCGCCAGATATGTCAGGCGAAGTTGCGCAAAGTCGCACGACTTCACCTGACGTCGGTACGGACATAAGTCGCGCGATGTCGCCGGATATGTCAGGCGAAATCGGCCGGCTTCGCTTGACATGTCGCCGATACATGTCATAGGACATTTCTCCTAGTGTATCCTTGGCTTTAGTAAATAGGTCGCGTATGTAAGCGCAGAAAACTTTAAGGATGTGTGAGTGGCTTACACAGTTAGCCAGTAAATACAGTAAACACACGCTGTCACTTTTTCAAAAACACGACAATCATCTGACCAAATGACTATGCGTTTTACTCAGTTAGGTAAATGTACGTGGATTGACACTGTACTGCTAAACAGCACACAAATGCATGTATGCATGTAGTCGCCCGTAATGTCACTGAATAAGATTAATGGATCTAAAATATAGTGTCTTATCCACTGTATATGAATAATATCACAGAATTTTTAGAGAGTTCTTATATTCATTACATACACGCAGAAATTGATTTCTTTTGTTGTATTGTGACGGCAAGTATACAATTAGTAATACATAAACTCGAACCTATATCTTGGAGTTGTACGTTTGCTTAACAACATTGTCAGCCTCCTGCTAGAATTATTCTACTATTAACGAT
The DNA here is from genome assembly GCA_947310845.1 of Yponomeuta plumbellus. Lineage (NCBI taxonomy): Eukaryota > Metazoa > Arthropoda > Insecta > Lepidoptera > Yponomeutidae > Yponomeuta > Yponomeuta plumbellus. Next base: position 5,717,399 of record OX371193.1, read on the forward strand.
TCGCGATGGTATTGTGTAAAGAAATCTTATTAGGGTTATGGGCAACATTTTTCATGTGAGTTTAGAGAATGGTTATTGTCGTTTTAATGTAAAGTCTCTTTCTAGTAAGTTTCCCATGTACAAAATGCGTCTTCGAAACTCTTGTGCCCGACTCTCTCTTGGCCGCTTTTTAATGCTAATTTTCCGCTTACACAGTGTTGACAACTTTCTTTTGGCAATTGCCGAAAGTGGTAGTTGTTTTGGCTATTTATATTGTCATAGATTGCCTAATTGTTTAACAAAAGTTGGTGTTGGTATTTCTGGAAATAGGATTTGAGGATTTGGATTCGAAAACAATTTGTTTTCGTTGTGAAAAATATTTGCCCGATAAAGTATTTTTTTATCTGCTACAGGGCTGGTTACTGAATTAAAAATTTCAAAAATAAATAAATAAACTCACGCCCGTTATCCCCGAAGGGGTAGGCTGAGGCACCAGTCTCTAGAACTGGACCCACGTTTTGCCGAGTTTATTAGGTCCCAAACGTGACAAGTGGCAAGCCTGTCGCCGTTATCCGGGCACAATTTATCAGCGAATGGTGTTGCTGTACAAACAAATGTACGTAACTAAAAGTCATTGGTACATGCGTGGTTCGAACCCAGACCCTCATGATCGAGAAGCAAGGGTCAACCCCACTACGCCACCACCGCTAAGTAAATATAAATAAAAGTAAAAAAAAAAGTAAAAATTTCACTAAGTAAAAATTTAAGTATCGTTCTGTCACGCTCTTTTCTGAGAAAGACGAGACAGTACTACAGTTAAGTAATTACTTAGCGAAATTCTCAATACAAAAACTGGCCCATAGCCAAACTAATACCAACCAAATCCAAAATGGCATAAAATACATACAACCTTCTCAGACTTTAGAGACACAAATGCACGCTCACCAAACTCATTCATAACATAAATACATCCAGAAGTACAACAAATCTTTTGAAACCATATATCTATGCAAAGTAGCCCTTCAATTGACTATTAGGCTATAATATCATGCTTTACTGTACCAGCAAATTTTGGATAAAATTTGACAAGCAAATAGAATGGGTAGTAAGCTAAGATGCTTTTCTATAAATAACATAACATAACATTTACATAAAGGCACATACATTGCTTCTGGCCCCACACTAGGATACCCTGTGTCGTGGGAATCAGAAACAGCGATTTCACAAACGTGTAAACATCCAAGACCTGGGTTTTTTTTGTCCTCAACCGGGATTCGAATCCTTTGCAAATGAAGTTGTGACGGCTAGTCAAGTATAGAATAAGAATAAGAATAAGTATTCACTTAATCCCATACTCTCTTTCTCAGACACGGTCGTACATGACAATGGCCTCTTCTGTTGACTGTTCGAGGATGATCAGAAATGACTTTCAAAGTTCAGGATATTAATGTTACGCTATCTTGTTCTGATAAACTTATTTGTATTTCAAAACCATTAACGTATAGTAAGTTAGTGAATTTGTTACTGACAAATTTAGCCAAAGCGGATCCTGTGATCATGTTGACCGTGTGTTTTATTCATAAACAGCCCATTTAAAATGCGAAGTGTGTTTCACTGTAAAAAAAAAGTAATTACGTGGAAATCAGTAATTGGCAATGTTATTAATAATAAGTATTAAGTATTTTGTTCTGGTAACGCTGTAGATTTCTCTATCATTAAATAAATAAAATAAAAAACGTTTCAGGCACAAGGTTCACCTACAGCGCAGTCTTTACCTTTTGTAGAGCAACGTTTTGTAACATAACAACATTAAGATAATTTCATAGTAACTTACACTGTTATTCATGTTGCGCAACGTAGATCTACAAAAAAATACTGCGGTGTGGATGCACCATTAGCACACAACACTTCCACATATTATGTTCATATTATTTTACTTGTTTGTTTATTTTGTTTCATTCAACGTCTTTTCTTTCTATTTCCTACATTTCGTTCAGTGTCAACGTCGTTTTCACTTTCACTGCAAAATCTGCGCCAGTAGGTCCTTCTCGGGCTGTTATTTAGTGGTCAAAGTGTGGGCCGAAGACGGTCTCCGAACGAGAGGAACCGGCGAAGGCGCTCGTTAGACACGCAGCATAGACACCAATGTCGGCCTCAATGCCGCGCATTGTTCGCTGCCCACCTCGGAAGGAAGCGCCCGCTTTGTGTCCAGATACGTTGTGAATTTGTGAAGCTACTCAGTACCATGTGTAGGTACTTACGGAACAGGCACCCGGCAATTTGGAAGGTATTGTCTTCTTAGATCAGAATAAGTGGCGGATCACAGAAGGAGAACAGAACAGAGACGATCAAAATTTGAGGTTTGATAAAATAGATAAGGAAGTGTAGGTTTTTATCATAGGCAAACTTAATTATTTACTTAACCTAATAAACCTCGCCACTAGGCTTGCTAAATGTCTACCTACATAATATGAGCTAAGCGACTAATTAGAAATGCTAGACAAGGTAGATTGAACGTTTACTTAGTTTTGTCACCTCGTTATGTTTGCATACCTAGAAGATACCAAATATTTTGACAATTTTGAGAGTTGGTCAAATTCTTTGGCAAAATAAACAAGAAATATTTCGACTATTTACTGAAACCAAAGTTAAAAAACCTTAAGCACCGGACATAGCATCGCCTTCTAACCATTTGTTTTAGTAAATGTTCTTAATGTCGAACTTATATCTTTCAATTTAAGTTTAACCATCATTTCGTCATCAACTGGTCATCAACTGGTTTTTTCATCATGAGTCATAAGGAAAATAAGATGATCTTATCGTAGGAGTCGTCAAGCTACATATTTATTCTGCAACATTCCTTTCCTCACATCCGTTTGTTAACACCACATTCACTGCCTAGAACAATTCACTCGAACACTTATTTACTATACTGAGAACAATGTCTTCTAGTACCTCAGATATCGAGCCAGATACAATTGTCGAGAGCCAGACGACAAGATTAACAGCATCGTAACAGCAACGCATTGTGCCACAGCTGAGGAGAATCTAGTAGAATAAATAAATAAAATAAATAAATAAATAAATAAACTCACGCCCGTTATCCCCGAAGGGGTAGGCAGAGGCACCAGTCTCTAGAACTGGACCCACGTTTTGCCGAGTTTATTAGGTCCCAAACGTGACAAGTGGCAAGCCTGTCGCCGTTATCCGGGCACAATTTATCAGCGAATGGTGTTGCTGTACAAACAAATGTACGTAACTAAAAGTTATTGGTACATGCGTGGTTCGAACCCAGACCCTCATGATCGAGAAGCAAGGGTCAACCCCACTACGCCACCACCACTTCTAGTAGAACCACTTTCATTATAGATCTACACTTAATTTTGCACATGATCGGGTAACTAAAATTTACCGTTCACCAACTACATCCAATTCGTGGTTAGTTTTAAGATAGTTAATATATTCTTAGACAGGACATCTGACATACTTTTGGTCTGTCAATAAAATCCATTTTCTTCCAGTGCAACAACACGATAATCTAAAAACAAAAGACTACCTACTTCCGTAACTGGCCTACAATAGAACTATAACATTAAATGTGTTCGTGTGGAAATACTGTCACATTGAAATAAAGAGCATTTGTTACATGAACTGGTTTGGTGCGAATCTTCTGTTACTTCATAGTATGCGTCTATGGTGTTGAGACAATGGCGTCAGTGAAAGCCTCTCCGTTTCCATTCATGATCACTTGCGTATCGTTAAGATCTCAGTTCTATTAGGGCTCAATAACTTTGAGTTGATGACGATAATAAGTCAAAATATCAGCTGATTACAGCGTCGTTGATTTATTATTTCGCCTTAGTATGACTGTGGTTTCATTTTCTTTTTGATGGGCTCGTTAAATCTTTTTGATCAATCAACTCTTTTGTCTTTTGTAACATACTGTAGATATCTTACTCATATTGCTTGTGCATTCGACTTTTGAACGATTTTGTATAACTTTATATTAATTGTTTGTCTCATCCGGAAAAAAACTTACACGAAGATGATTAACTTCGTGTAAGTTTTTTTCGCGGTGCATTAACTCTCCCCAACAATTTCCTTATCGTCACATTTTACGCTCTTAACTTGAACTGCGTTTTTATTACTTTCAACCTATATGTCTTTTGAAATAACACCACCCACTGTGCCTCTTATTCTAGCCTATACACCTTCTTCATCCTTTCAAACCATTCTTTTAATTTTATATGTCTTTGTTCTCTTTATGCCTTATTTCTGTATACTTGATCTAACCTTGTAGATAGAAGATTCCTGATCACAATGTTCTCTTTGTTCCAGCCTAGGCCCGTTCGAGGCTGTGGCGGCGGGCGCAGGCGGCGAGATGGTCTCCCGGCGCCGGATATTGTCGCGATCTCGCGATGACCTCACTCAGGCCTTTGCGGCCCAGGTCGAAGAGGAAGAGGATGTGTGGTACCAGAAGGAGAAGCTTTATAAGGTATGAGAATAAATACTACTTGTAATAGTGAGGTGACTACCCAAATTCTGTTATAATCCAGAGAAAATATTAATTTCATCTGGTGGTACTTTCGTATAGGCCTATACATTGTAAGGCATAGGGTTTCTCTCGGAAATGATCGCAGTAGTCTTGAAGCTAGGAGTCGACGCAATCGTAACAGCAATGGAGATAATTAATAAACACTTAGAGGCTGAAAAATTGAAGGAATTGAATTGAAGCAAGATTTTTCACTCATCAAGGTTCAATAAACTGATATAATTGTACCTTTGATCTTCTGATATAAAAGCAATCTAGCGTGACACAAACAACGTACCTATATCACGTTTTTCTCAAATTGCATTTATCGATAAAAACGCTTAATAGATATCTAGATACATGAGGTATTAGGCTCTGAATTTATATATATTACTAAACTAATTCATTCATGTTCAACACTACTAACGATCATTCGAAACACATTTTATTCGACATGTCTTGTGTACAAATTTTTGCAAGTCAGTCTTGTATCATACTATTTATTTTGAGGAGGTAAAAATTTTGCTTGTAACGGCGCGCAACGTTTCAAACAATGAGAGCAACCTACATATTCTACGAATCCAAACGAAAACTTCCGGGTCTTAGCTTGTCTTCCGCGATCAAATTCCAATGAGGTCTTATTTTGATGCTTCGTCTTCATTTTACATCCACTTAACGCGGTCGGTTTATTCGAGATTAATAAGCCACATTTTTGTTGGTTGCATAACGAGAATTATAAAAGCACTTATTACTGTTACCATTCTTGTAAGAGCAGAATGTTTTCAACGCGATCTCATATTTTTACTTCTGACAGAGTAGTCAAGCCAAGCTTTATTTAAAGTAATCAAGTCACAATAAGAGAATTGTGCAGCATATAATTGTACTGTACTTTCTTTAGATCAATCAGTTGCTCATTGTAACATATAATACAGATTCAAATCTGTATTACCAGTATTAACAACAGTACCTATTGAAATCCATTCGTCTAGTACTAGACCCGCGGCACTTTTCATTAAAGAAAATCCGTGCAGTGAAATCGTGTTAGAAAATGTCAGTGATTTAAGTTATTTCGTTCACGTTCTTGCATTCTAAACTCTTGCTGGAGGCTCTTTGCTCTGTATATTTTAAATGTAGTGTTGTTCTGATCTGAGTCAGGATTGTAATAGTATACTATAATTTTTAGAAACCCAAACTCTGCTGACTTATTTCAGCTGCATATTTGTTTTTCCTTGTGATTTTTGTTTTAAATACTATAGTTCTATTATTTTCCGATTTTGCCTCGCTGCAACCTTCAGTTCCGCGAAAAGACATGCCTTGTGTGTTTCTTTTAGTCTTTTTGATTATGTTTTTGCAACCGTTACCGACTGGCGCTAATAAGGACGTGAGAACCCAGTGTGCTATACAAAGTGCCCGCGTCTGTTCACCACGATACAGTTGCCTTGTCAACTACCGCGATTATATCGCGAATTTCAGTCTCCATTGCTCGTCCAGTTCCTGTTGCTTTTTGGATAGCCATCTATCGATGGGCGTTAAAGTGTTGTGTCATCAAAGATTACAACTGATACCTCAGCTCTCTCTTTTTACTAGATTACTTTAGTTCAAATAAATAACGTCTACTATAGTTTCAATTTAGTATGATTGTAATACATTATCCACATTATATAATCAAGTTCAATAGCGGTCACACTTTCACTGTTGACAGGGAGCTTATGGATTTCACAGTATCTGTTATACAATTTGCTCATGAAAAGGAAAGTAATGAATCACGACATGTGGTATTTTCTAATATGCTTAGTTTCGTGTTCAATTAGATCATGAGATATAAATCGTACAGAATCTTATTACGTGTCATAAGCTCATAACACAGCAGTACCTACATATATGTTAAGACTGCATTATTATTACAGATACACATTTAATTGTACTATCAATCCAAATTGTAAAGTGATTCTTCGTAGACTTCATTGCTAAATAATGTACTGTATGTTTTTATGTGTGGTAATACGATAATGCCTACAACTTTATTTGCAAATTAAACGATTTTTATATTGATTTCGTGAAATGTTTTTTTAAGTCAAAAAAATCAAAACCAATATTGCATAAATGACAAAAGTTTTAAATACTTACCGTATGTTATTTATCTGTGTTTCTTGATCAAATACTTTATAAACACAAAGTAACAGTTCAATATTGTCTCAGCTGACGTTGATGGTAACTGTACCGTAGCTCCCACTGACCTATTGACTGAATTCGTGACCATCACGATGAGCATTACGAATACATCTGCTTAACCATGACTGACCTTAGCAAGTTGCTAACACAAGAATATGTAATAAGCACTCAGATTTTTGCATTACATTTCTTCCGACGATTTCGTATTGTGCAAACTGCATTAAATTTTGGAAGTTCTTTTGTTTCGGTTGATCTTTTTTCATCGTTATTTAGATTTTATTTGTATCTTTAAAGAAAAGTATTTGTTCGAATGTCTGGCCTTGCCCTTAATTGGATTGAGATCTAAATTAATGACTGATCTAGTAGTTTCTTGGAATCTTTTGGAATTTCGGAGTCTTTTAAACAGGAACAGTATTAGAATCACATATAAAATACCATCATCATCATGTAATTGACGAATCTAATAATACTTCACATAGAGAAAATCGTAATTCATATTAACGAACGTCACATAGAAATAAAAGAGACATAAAATAGGTCTCAATTTTTCGATCGATTAAAAACATTGATAATTATTCCTGAACGTTTTCTAAACAAACCACAATATCTAGGTCTAGCGAACAAGTGACTGTAGCCATTCTATTCTTAAAAAGTATTGATCGCTTTTTTTCTCTTGATCGTGATTCTATAAGTATCTAGACAGTCACGATTTTCTACTGACTTGTATATTATAAATATCAGTTGGATCCAAATTCTGTGAAACGAACTTGCAAAAGAACCGTACGAATTTAGATCAAGGCCTGAAGTAAGTTTATATTCTGTTGAAAGTCTGTCATTCTTTTCTTTTGTTATTTGGTCTAGATTAGGTATTTTCTTTTTTGTGTCAGCACAAAACGTGCTTTATAAATATAAAGGAAAATATCATTTTCTAAATGGAATTAATGGGAATAAGCAAGTTATTTAGAGGAATTTAAGCAATCATGAATCAGAAATCCAAACGAATCTAGACACGATTTGTGGTTAAAATTATTGTAAAGGTGAACTCATGCTGAGATTTTGGCTCAATTAACATAGACGTTATAAGCCGCATGATTTTCAATGGCCACACCGGTATAATCCTCGCACTGTGGTTCAAAGAATGTTGCAACGCATGTTATGTCGTACCTACAACGTGGTCTATTAGCCAACACCTGTCCTGTAGAGACACTGGGCTGTGTGTACACAAACTTGTATCGTATAATGGAACCACAATGCTTACAATGATCTTTCACAAATTTGTCACTTGTCATGTCTGTTTTGAACTTTACTCTTAGGTCGGCCATAAGTGGCATATGTTCACCTTGTAATTTTCTAAAGATGTATATTTTAGTAATTCTTGGTAAGAATCACAACAATATAAATAATTTACCTTAAGGACAGATTTTCAATAGCATACTTTTTTTTCCATGGAATTTAGAATTCCATAACAATGTACTGTAAATATGTTTTTGGACTTGGCCTCCGTGGTGGAGCAAGGTCTATACCTTCCTCAGGGAAGAGACCCGTGCCCCTCGGTGGGAACATAATGGGTTAATGATGATGATGACGATGTACTGATGTATTAGTTAAGGACAAGTAGTTGTCACGTACCTATGTAGAGATATATATATGTTTATGAAGTTTCTTTAGGTCTAACTTTGTAGTATAATCTCAATTTCTCAATACCACACTCGTGTCAACAAAACATTGTCTGCTTTCATATTTTTCATCTGAGATCGTAATGGCTGTTGACAATTAAATTGCGCTTAGCTCACGACTGACTCGCGTGATGTTGTGCCCATACGCTCGCCGCACGGTTCACGACATGGAATGAAAGTGAAATTGTATAAATATATAGAGTTAGCTAATGTTTCAATTATTATTATACGCCTCTTGCGTAATTGGTCTGCGAGTTTTTGTGGCTTTTATTTCTTAGATGGCAGATAAAGATACTTAAATAAGTTACAACTTCATTACAAAAAAAATATTGGTAGATTCGATTGCAAATTTTAGAATGGAGTCTCAAAAATAAAGTAAACGGCATCGCTATCCAAAAGTTCGTGTCGTTTCGAAGAACTGGTAGAGCAACATAATGTTAATGTTTTTATAATGATTCTGGCTTCATTCGCAATCGAAACCAACCGGTCTGTTATCAAATGCAAAACCAATAATGTGTGCACACAGAGCCAGCTTTATACGCAATAAGACAATTTTGTGGTGTTAAAGTGTGTACAATATAATTAATAAGCGATTCAGATTTGATAAAAATCTTTGTTAGTTACATACTAAATTACATTATCAAAGCTCATCTTTTTGTTATCGTCACAGTTTTGCTTTCATTCACCAGCGAGGCAAATATTACTGTTATTATCATATCACTATCTGACAATTACGTTGATTAGTAGCTGTATATTATTGACCTATTGCAATAACATCACATTTACTTTCATTATCGTTCTGAAGTTCAAATATTAGTTATTTGGTTACTGCATCCACAATTAGTTTACTCAATTTGTGTTCCATTTCCAAATACGTCGACTTAATATGGCTAACCCGTGTCGTTTAGGCACCTTGTTAGTTCTATCATACGTGTAAAAGGTGTCCGTATGATTTGGTCGGTTAACGATTTCTGTCAAGACAGGTGGTCGTATCTGCATGTCATACGTCAATATTTGACATTTAAGTGGTGGGAAATTACATAATTTTGTACACAGGGCGCTAACGCATCCAAGTTTCTTACGAAAAGAGCTACAACCGTGCATTACTGGTTTGGTTAGTCTTATTGCGTACGACATAACGGTGGTATGCAACTGGAAAAGGTCGCAAGCCAACATAATTTAAATATCGGATTGCCAGATGTATTTTAAAGATAATCCTGGCACAATCCTTATAAATGTCAAGTGTTTGATCATGTACACGATTCCATTGTAAAAAAATATGAATTGGAAATAACATGTTAAAGTAAAATAGGGTGAAAAAGTAATGACATTTAAACAACCTTGAACGATGAATGCGGACGTTCTGTAGACGATGCAACTGGTCCCTATATCCGTTTTGCGAAATAACTTTGACCTGTTTGTGGCACAATAACAGAAAAATTGCCTTTGGCTTGTGAACCCAATAGCTTCTTGACTTTTGGCCTGTTGGTTTATGCTCGAATTAGTAGTTATTCTGCTATTCGGGAGGGAGATAAATACAACAAATACAAAACCATGAAAATCGGACGAGCCGTTCTCGAGTTATAAGTGTTCGAACAAACCCGACTTTGTTTTATATTAAAATATGAAAAAGCAGAAACATTAGGTGTTTTTGCAATCTTTGCTCCTTTCAAGCACGATAATCTTTATTGTATACATAAATATGTGTGTCTATACCTATAACTGATCTTCTTGTAAGCAGCTGACCTCAGGTTTCCTCACGATGTTTTCCTTAACAGATTTAGCGACTGGTATTGCTGCTATAACTTCACAAATATTTACGTCAAATGCATAATTATGACCCAGAAATAAATACATTGATTCTCCGATATAGCTTAGTAATGTTTATTTACTTAGGTCTGCCAGTCGCTCTTGCTTGTTAATTTTGAAGATCCGTTGAATTCCAACCCTCAAAGTTGAAGTCTGAAGTGATTACCAATGTATTGTGTTAGCCTTGATTGCATGAGTCTGGAGTTTTTATACATGATTATGCATATTTGCAATCTGCTATGCATCAATCGCTTATCATGCATTACATGTTTCGTTGATGATTTCTGAATTACTGACGGGGACGTCAAACCCATCTTGCAGCTGTCACTCTTCAACGCCATTTGTATTGTATGGGTCTGCCTTCAATTAAATAAAGTTCACGAGTCTGACATTTACATGTGCGATTTCCTATTTCATCAATTCGTTCTAGAGAGTGTAAAAAAATATTACCGCCTGAAGATTTTACCAGCGTATACCTATTTAAGAGAAGATGTAACTTGGCGTTCAAAATGAGCCAAAGCAATTTTCCGCAGATATAAGTTTAAATCAAGCCACTTTATGGGTTTTACCTCATCTTGACATTTTAAATCGAACCTCGACTCCTCAAAGTTCAAATGTTTATTCCGTTCTAAAGTTGAGCATTTACGATTTAGAACAAAATACATAGTACAACAGTATACTGCATCCATTATTGGATACCAGCGGTGGCTATTCACCATTATTTTTTTACTGTAAAAAATGCCTCCGAGCAGCTTATTTTTGCATTCAAACTAAAATCGCAGTAATGCCTATTGCTGCGTTTCTCGTTACGAAGGCAGAGCAGTGCAATGTTTTGAGGAAGTCCAATAAATCATTGACGAAAAGCGGGAAAATAAGAAGTGAAAATGCAATTTCAATTTCAAATTTGAAACTTAAAATGGCTTTCTCATTGCACTAAATATTTAACTGGTTAACTACTGTGGTGACTCAAACTGTCGTTGTATTTAATTTGCTTTGCGCTTTGCAATATTCTGGAAGTCCGCCTTATTTCGTTGATTACTGTTTCGATTCCGTTTAAAAGGTTACGTACCATTGTGGATTGCTGCATTATTAGTTTAATTGCAATTTGATGGCCCATCTAAAATTTGTGATTTGCCTGAATCCCTGCAGATTCTTTCTGAATGACTTGACGTAACGTGAGTCAATTGCTTTGGCTACGCACAGCTTAAGTTTGCTATTACTATTGTTACTAGTAATAAATCATCTAGAAAAGTCGCATATAAAATTAACCCAAAGCTTAGCCAAGTAGTCGGCATAACTACCTACATACAAATTTATATTGATAGATAGATAGATATATAATGATTTTATTTTCACACCTATACACTTCTCTACTATTCTTCAATTTTTTCTATTCTACTAATTTTTTTTTATTCTTCTTTTCTCTTCTCAAATTTTTTTCTTCTTCTTGTTCATCTGTTTTTGCATTTTTTTTCTTTTGTTTTTGATTGCTTGTCCCTGATTGACATTATACCTTCGTATTGTGTGTGGTAAAACAAAAGTATTAGTCGCTACTTAAACGACTTAAAGTAAGATGAAAGTTTATGTAAGTGTTTGCAATTCTAATTCTATCAAACTACCACTATTTCGTCAATTACTACTTAGTTGTTGTGCCTGCATCCAGTTTCGCTTTTAGCATCGAGTCGCGAGTGAAAGTAGTCGGAATGAGATCCGCGCTCTTCCTTTCGTTCGGTTATGCCTCGTGCGTATCGCATAATGCGCCCATAAAGGCAACCTGTTTGATTTTTTCAACATACGAGTATTTACATTTGGACAAAGCCATTATGATTATGATGATGATGTAAGACTGTGATTTGCTATTGACTAAATCATGTTATCTTAATTTTTAGTCAATAATGATAATAATTACCTCCGCACAACACATCAATCGACCTGGTCCCAAACTAGGGTACCCTGTGCTATGGTAACCAGGCATGGATATTAAAAACATGGAAAAACACCCAGACTAAGGCCATTTGTACAAATATACAGCGGCTCCGGCACATTTCCAAATGTAGGTACTTCAATTTTCAACTGCCAGCAGCTACATTTATTTGTTCTCAATAGATCGATAATCTTTTTTAAATATATAGTTTTAGCACACAAAACATATCACAGGACGTAAGAAATGACATGATGAGCTTATCTCTGTGACATTTCTTTTTTTTTTAATAAACTACTTACCACATATTGCTACTATGAGTACTTATTTCATCACCATCAACCCATTATGTCCCCACCGAGTTGTACGGATCTGAGGAAGGTATAGACCATACTCCACCACGGGGACCAAGTCCGGATTGGTGGAGTCAGAGGTTTACAAGCCGCCCTAAGACCTCTGACTTGGCTTAACGACTGCCATCTATCGACGACAGCCGGCACCAACTATTTAACATGCTTTGCGAAGCACGGGACCGCTCGGAAAAATGCCACTAGCGTTACTCATAGAAGGTCACGCAACTATGCACTGAACGCGCCCTATGTTGTTCGTTTAAGATCGCTCAGGTGGCCGGGGCTACTAGCGCTTCGAGTACTTATTTAGATTACTCTTAATGCATGAAGATTTACAATGTTAACCGCTCTAGTTTTCTCGACAGCAACAACTTGGGCATTACTTCCGTATTCTATTCTAACAGGCTCGATGAATACAATCAAGTCGGCTCTACTGGGCAATTTCCATTCAAGAATAAGCTTTGTTTATGAGCCCGTCCTTGCTTGAGTTCCAACGCCTTTTTAGCGTTCCGTCTATACTAACGTACTCCAGGCGTCTTTATAAAAACCTTTTAGCATATTATATTTGGCAATTAACAGAATAATATGAAGAATTAAAGGTTGTCACTAAAAATACATGAACTCATCAGTGCTCTAATGAGTGTTTACGGAGCTCAGAATATACTTTAACAAAAACTCATCAGAGCACTTACGGAACCCAGAATGTACTTTATACTGGGCCAGGAACATAAACTCATCAGAGCACTTATGGAGCTCAAAATGTACTTAGTACTGGGCCAAAAACATGAACTCATCAGAGCACTTACGGAACTCAAAATGTACTTTATAAATAAAATAAAATAAAATAAATAAACTCACGCCCGTTATCCCCGAAGGGGTAGGCAGAGGCACCAGTCTCTAGAACTGGACCCACGTTTTGCCGAGTTTATTAGTTTATGTACTTTATACTGGGCCAAAAACATGAACTCATCAGAGCACTTACGGAACTCAAAATGTACTTTATACTGGGCCAAGAACATGAACTCATCAGAGCACTTACGGAAGTCAGAATGTACTTTATACTGGGCCAGGAACACAAAATGAGATGAACCATCTTAACCATAGAGAGATTATTAAAGCACTTATAAATGTATTGAGCTCAAATTGCTCAATACATTTATAATTTGCTGACTCTGTAGCCTAAAAGTCGTTTGGACAGTGAAAGTAATCAAATTAATGTGATAAACATCCCTTCACACATAAGTAATTTACCCATTAATATTTTAGCAAAAAGGCGTTAAGGATATGTTGTTTCTGCAGAACCCTCTGCGAATACAATAGTCACTCACACTGGCAGGTTGTATATCTATGTATACGTAGGATAGCGAGTGGGGTCAGCAGGAAGAGAACAACTTTCGATTTCATGCACCTGCCCTCCTAGCTTTTGTGGAGAATCAATTGTAGACTCTTTGTCGCATCGATTCAGTGTCGCTTTCGCCTTGGCCGTCTGGCTTTTCACAGAAGTCTCCTTGTCTGAAGGCTTGCTCGATTCTAATACTAGAGGTACTCCTCCTCAGTTTACTAGCGGAGACTAATTTACAACTATCCTCCGCTTTTAATATACATTGGAATAACTTGTAAACTTTTAGTCCGGATTTACTTACGGGTGTTGTTATATCGGAAGTGTCCGACCAGGTTTCGCTCCGATTCGCAGAGCTTAATCATGGTGAGCAGAGACGGAGCTCGCGTCGTCGGTTGCTCGTCTCACAATGTGTTGTGCTTACGAAAGTTTTAGTTCAAAAATTGGAATAACTGTTTACTAAACACTACGCAGTATTTTGATGATATTTTCAAATACTTACTACCTTCCAATGAGATTATATATAACACATTGTGGGTCTTTATTTTATAATATCTTTATGTACTACATTGTGGGTTTTGATTTGAAGGATAAGTACTTGTAACTCAGAAATCAATAACTGAATTTTGCGTTGATTGGTCTCCTCTACAATTCTTCTTCCACGTGTCTCCTCGTGTTACGTGTGAATGATGAACTGTCTCTTCCAGCATACATTTGCCAATATTTTGAGGTATTCAATACAGACAATCCTATACTTTCTGGGCCTGCCTCTTGGTCTCTTTAGTTCAGTTCATCTGGTCATAATATTGCCGTCTCTGTTGTCCAAGAATAATCTTGGACAATCCTGGTCATAAAACAAAATGATATTCGCAAAAAGAAATTTCAAAGTATACTCCATTCCACGAAACGAGCTCCCAAAGAAAATTATCCATGTGCGACCATTACTTAATGCGCGTGACATTCAATAGCCTACCCTACCTATAAAATGGACCATCTTTGCTTATTGTTTTGCTTATCCAATGAGATACAAGTATCTTGTTCCCTAGGAGTTCGAAGTGTGCCACTCTTCGAGTGGAACGAAGTTTAGAATATGTAGATAGATAGATAGATAGAATATTCTTTATTGTACTCATAAATAACATGTACCTACCTGCATTACATTTGGTTTTTACGAGTAACCTTAACTACTTCCTGCTACTTCTAAATACACTTACTTATTTTATTTCAAAATGACACGCTCTAGGCGTGACTTAAATTCATATTTGCGTCACCACAATGGCACGGCATTTAATTCAGGATGGATCAGGGTATGAAATTTCGTCTCTTCATATTGTGTCACTTGCCTGCGTCATTTTGTCATTGTATAGACCACAACTGATTCACAAAGGCATCGTCTACCGCAATCACAGTCACGATGACTGAGGAAGAATCGACGCTTTCGTCGGGAAAGAAGAAGATACTTTTACAGTCAGGTGGCGTCGTCACTAAAGTCACTGTATAAGAATAAAGTTTATTTTAGCCTATAGCCAGGCAATGCAAAAATTAGGTCTCTTCTGATTCACTTCACGCCGTTGCCGTTTGCTACGGTTTTGGGATTTTGGCATCAAGTTCTTCCCAGACACTTTTCTAGACACTTCCTGATACGTTCACATTACTGTCGGCGCTAGCTCAGGAGTCAGTGGGGCAAACGCAATAAAATGTCCTACGTGTCACGTCGATAGTCCATGTCATTGAACGTCTGCCAACATTTCTGCGCCTATTAGGTATGCAAATCCAGCCTCTCCATCTTTCGAGTAACCAACTTGACTTTGGTCAATTTCGTGCTCCTTCGGATTTCTGTATTCAAGCCATTACGAACAAAGTGTACATTATACACATGACAGTGTGGTTTTATTATGACTATAAAAGAATTCATAATCATCCTGCAGTGGACTTCTTGTGGCTGAATGATGATGATGATGATACAAGAATTATGTTCTCTCACAATCTATGTATAGCCATGAAAAAATCACGTAGAGCACAGACCTTCTCTACATACAGGCGTAGATACATACATAAGCTCACGCCTGTATCCTAGAGCGGTAGGCGACGATCCTCGGGAACTACTCTCTGAGTCAAAGTGTGGCTGCTTGGGTCATGGCGTTCTTCAAACCTTTGCAATTCATCTTAAATAGGCATCAACTATCTTGCAGCAAGATCAACAAGCCAACAGACTATTTAGTGATTTAACATGCAGTTTTACAAATATTCTTAGTTCTTGGCTGGGAAGATACCTCAGCAACCTCGGAGAAGAGTACCTGGCTCCGTACCTCCTAAACCGTGAGGAGTGTAAGTCTTAAACGTTTACGCAACGCCCGCACGACTCGCGTGTGCCCAGGCAATGCGTGCGCGCATTCACACGATCCATCCGCCGCGGGTCATCTCGCTCATCAACTGGGGCATCTGTAGAGGAACTTCCTTGGTTTGCGAATATAGAATCACTGCTTGTGAATTGTTCTAAGTCTCTTTCATGTCAAGAAAGTCAAAAGAAAATAAATGCACGCAGATGGAGGTCATTTGTGCAAATCAAGAAATATATAGTTTTAGCATTAAAACTGCCATTTTAGATTTGAATATGGCGTGAAATATCCCCAAACTTATCCCAACAAGGAAGATTTTACCCTTCAGTATAATCAACTTTTACTATTGAGACAACTTTAAAATCGCGAAAAATTATCTTCATTTATAAAAATAATTGTTATTTAAGGTTTTTCTATTTCAAAGGTTGTATATTTATGAAAATAAGTTATCACTTATTTTCATAAATATACAACTAAAACTGTGACAAAAATTTACTAAAACAGTTATATAGTGCACCCATTGTACTTGTACTAACCAATGTTTCTCTGAAAAACGCATTACAATGGATGAACCCATCTAGATATTTTTAACATGAATATTTAATCTAAAAGACACTTGTAAACCGCTACTACACTTTTGGTAAGTACTGCAAGTTAAGGCTTTGCAAGTTAATGAATAATTTATCTTATTCACTCCTAACAAAGGACAGAAAGACAGCTATTGAGGCGTGAACAGATGTATTAATGTTTGGCATTGTTTTACACTGGACATAGTATCTCAAGTGCCGAGGGCAACAGCTGCTCTGCATCTTGATAAATTAGTCACTCGTCGTCATCAACCCATTATGTCCCCACCGAGAGGTATGGGTCTCTTCCCTGAGGAAGGCATAGGCCATACTCCACCACGGGGGGCAAGTCCGGATTGATGGAGGCTTGTAAGACTAGTGGCTGGTCTTACTGTCAGAAGTTTTCAAGCCGCTCTAAGGCCTTTGACGTGGCTTAACGACGGCAGCCGCACCAACTGCTTAACGTGCCTTGCGAAGCACGGAACCGCTCGGAAAAAAGGCCACTACTTTTAGTCATAGAACGGTCACCCATCCATGCACTGAACGCGCCCTATGTTGCTTAATCTTCGTGATGGTTTAAGATCACTCAGGCGGCAAGGGCTACTCACTAATTTACTATTACTGAAATTCACTTGGCCATAAAGATAAAAATGAAGGTGCAAAACCTTCATGTGATGACGTCATTATAAAAAAGAAAGAAAGGCGCCCTTCTGCGACTTAATAAATGCTAACTAATTGAAAACGAGACAAGTTTGTGTGTCCATAACTATTTTCTTTCAAATAGGACCCTGAGCTATATCCATAGTCAACCATAGGAATAGGACAATACGGCTGCGTCCCTTGCAATATGAGAAAAAAATGAGCTTGGAAATATTTGGTACGTAAATCGTTCGTTATCCTGTTAACTTAAACATTGTGGCTCAAGATAAAATATGTGGAACGTCGAAACAATTTATTATTTACACCACTAACAACATAATTTCGGGTACTTTTAAAAATTAAATCTTGTTTAGCAATATTTCAACTTAAAATGATAAATGATGTGTAATTTTCCTACACATGTGCTCTCGCAACAAATGGTTTCCAGCACGCTATATCTTTGTTTGATGTACTTTTGGCAGATGACTGTGTAAGCAATTTTCCGCTAAAATAACTTTGCCATATGGTGTAAAAACTTTAGAAAATTTGGCCCCGATGCCTTGAATAAATCGGTCTTAATAACATTGTAGTAATTGGGTATTTGACAGGATGTCAAATGAGTTACTTTTAAAACGGAATTTCGTATGAAAATACTTGCTTGTGACGTCACATTTTAGAGCACTCTTTTCATGTTTCATCTATTTAAAAATGGTAATAACTAGTAAATGATTAAAAGAAATACATTTTCCGAATCATTTTGTAATTTTTGTTTTAATCGATCATCTGAAATAATTTATTGTTGATAGTGTCAAATACCGTATTGTGAAGAAAGAAGGATTCATTCGGAAAGTTTAAATTTTGGTATCTAGGTACTTATATAGGGTGTCAAAATTGTTCTACTATAAATATGTTTCTCACAAAAAAACTTTCATTATGAGACAAAAAGTTTTTTTTTTCTTTGAAAAATTTAATAATAAATACATCTCTGAGAGGAAGAGAGAGAATGGTAAGCCCATTTTTACCATTCTCTCTCTTTCGTTAATTTAATTTGTAAATTGTAGCAGCAATTCTTACTAATGTACTAAACTTATGAAAACAAAGTTGGTACAATTTTTGAACTAAAACTTTCGTAAATCCGGACTAAAAGTTTACAAAGTTGGTACATGCCAGAATTCGGTAGTTGACACGACCAAACAATAAATTATTTGATATGCTCGATTAAAACAAAAATTACAAAATATTTCGGAAAATGTGTCTCTTTTAGTCAATTACTAGTTATTACAATTTTTTAATATATGAAATGTAAAAAGAGTGCTCTGAAATATGTTGACATTTTGTCAACTACCCAATTGAATATAAAGTAAGCGTTCTACCAATGCCGTACCATTGTTAGTAGAAGTATAGGCCGTTAATTCGTGAGCAATAAAGAGCGATAACATTTCATCATTAACATGATAATGTTTTCTCTGCGTGCTAAGCCGAGTAATAAATTCACTAATACGAGTATCAGGCGCGTGTTACAATTCGCGTAATCTGTGAAATTAAGCATTGGCTAATCTTCTTTTATTATAATTGAGCGGCGAACAATTGAATTGGCCAGATTGAAAGAAACGTATTATTTTATTCTTTCGAGGTGTAATGAAAGCTATAAGCGCTAATTGTCGTCATAATATCGTATTGAGTTACATATGGTTTATTATGGCAGTTTATGCGTTTTTCAGTTGCGCAATGAGTGGTTTTTTATACGTATGATTTGCATTTAACTAAGATAAAATTGCGAGTCAGTGATTAAAACTAGGTCAACTTGAATAATTGACATTCAAAAAGTTATTAGAAAAAAAAGAGATTGAGAAGAAACTTATCTAAGTACTTGAAAGATCATTAATTTCTATATTCGGCATAGCACGGAAATTGTGGTCGTAGTCTCACAAAAGACGAGAGTAAAGCTTTCCTTCGCTTAAAATGCAAGAATGTTTCAAAACGTTCTAAATAGAATAAAGCACAATTATGGTAATTACAAATGTTCTATTTCTCGTCTCGACTGAGACGTTGTAATCATGCAAATTGCTACGATGGCTCGTGGCCTGCCCGCGCATCTGTTACGTTGTCTCGTCTAAACGAGGCACGTTTGAATTTAAAAAAGGAACTTTAGAACGACCGATATTTTTTTTATTCTTCGGTAGCATTCGACTGTCTCTTGTTTTTATATTGGTATCGATTTTGAAATTTGAATCCCTTACGTAGTAATTCAGGAATTTTATTGAAAATAAAACCTTTTTGCTCAAATTCTCTTCGGAGGGCAGTATAAACAAAGGTTCTTACGACTTTTCACTGCGACGTCTGTAAAAACCAAATTTTATTACAACTGGAGACAATTTGAAGCTCTCTGCAATTCTCTTAAAGATTATCGTTTCGTGTTAAACGCTGGAATGTTCGATCGTGACTGGGATTGACAAAGGTCAATTCTGTGTACTGAACCTTATATGTAGATCCAATATTTTCCAAGTGAAGGTTGCTCCTATTACTTGGTGCGCTGCAAAAGCACCATTTGTGATTCTTATGAAGTCTAGCATAAGGGCTACTGTTGTTTGCATAGGCTAGTGAGTGGCTTATGGTATTAGTCTCCTAAGCCTATGTAATTATATCATCTGAGTGATGTAAATTAACCTATTTAGCATGTTTTATTCATGCGGAATACTGTAGGTGGAGTCATCAAGGTGAAACAGAGTTATTAGGGTGAAAGATTTATACCTGTTCTAGGTACACTTCACACCACATCATCGTACATACAACCGTGCACTCTACTCCGTTGGATTATCGGCGACTTTGGAACTAAAATGTGAATCTTGATGTGCTGTCGACTTTACAAGAGATGAATACGACCACGAGAGAAAGAATGTTAATAAACACTTATTTAGAATCATCAGATCGCACCTAATTATTGATTTTTACAATAAATTGCAGGTTTTAACAACACGGTCAGAGCATCCGGCAATGGTTTGTTAATATTTGCCAAATACGTCCTTTTTTTGGGGAATTTCACTAAATTATGATAAGTTTTTTATTGTAGAGATACAATGGTACCGTGATAGACTTAATAAATTGTTTGAGATTACAAAACGTTTGCCCTGATTAACTACAAAAGAAAATACAAAACTTTGATTACCTATTTTTAATTTATTAAACGTTTTAAAAAAGTTTCAATTTTCGTAAAAGGATACATACATAAGCTCTAAGATACCCCACAAAGGGTAGGCAAAGACCAGGAACTGCGACTTGCCACTATCCTCACTGATCACTTTCGCTTCATCGACATTCATTTGTATGCACGCACGTCGCTTTCAAGTACTTTTTATCTTGCCCTTTGCTAATACATCCCCTGTTTGGGAAGCTCGTAAAAGCTGAGAAAACAGGTAACTGAGATAACATTTATAAAATGCCGTGATAAGTTTCCAATAAAATTAAGAATCCAGGTGGGGTCCAGATCCAAAAAATGTTAATGCATTTATAGATTTATGCAAAGATCAGACGCCACCCATTAAACTTGTTTATAAAGAGGCTGTATAAATTGTTTCGCTGGCTCAGCCTCCCGGACGGCCGCAGAAAACTTACAAAATCACTTTGCGAAAATATTTACGTACTTTTTTAGGGACCACGGGCTCTGCCCGAAATCTGGAGATTTATTAAGTAAAGAACCGCGCTTTTTAAAGTGCTTCGCTGCGAGCAACAAATTTTATTATTCTCATTGGTCGTAATCATAAAATTATATTACATATATATCAATTACAATTTATTAACATAACAGCGAAATATAAAGAGATGAGATAAGTAAAAATATATTAATTCACAATAATAATACTGGCAATAATTATTTTTTTAATTATAATAACAGTTTGAAAGGCACTTAATATAAGAAAGTATTGTAAGTATATTATAATAGTAGGTACCTACACTGCGTATACGCATGCGTTGCACTGAGAGCATAAAGTTAATCGTTATCAGTTACCTTACTTACATACATAAACATATGCCTGTATCCTAGAAGGGTAGGTCAGAGACGCTTCAGGGGCGTCACGCCTTTTTACCTTACATACCTTAAAAACACGCGATCAAACACACAAACGATGTTAACTATGATTAGGATATCGTAAAACGCCACTAAGAGTAGCCTTTTATAATTATCCTGAACATGAACTTAAAAAGACTATCATTAACGGTGGCAATATGGAACTATTATACTTAGTCTTAATTAACTTATGCTCAGTTCGTTTAAAATGTATCATATAAAATAAATGTATACATAATAATCTAGTTATCAAAAGAATGTGGACCACGGAAGCGTTACTGACGTCACAAGGTCGAATGTTCGCTAGCTTTACACTTGCGTACACGCAAAATGTAGAGCATTTCCACACACGTGACTAATAAATAGCTCTTATGACACGGCACTTAGTTTGCTTATCGCATGGCAATTAACCTTTAAAATATCTTAAATAATTATAGATAGACCATTGAAGATATTCTGGCAAAAACACTCAATCGGAATCTCCGCCCTGCCGTCCTTCATAGTTCGATTAACAATTTTACTAAAGTTGCTCAATATACTAATTAATCACTTTTAGAAACGAGTTATAATTGAATCCATTTGAGTTGAACGATTAACTCAATAACTTTGGCATTAGTTACGAGTACTTATGTTAAAAAGTTGACCGAATGTTTTTTTAAAGAACTACTAAGTTTTTTTACAAAGAACTTTAACGAATCGGAGTAGCTGCAGTCAGCACGCGTCTATTTTTTTCTTCCTTTATCTTTAAAATAATTTCAACTCTCGGTTTCAGATTAAAAAATATAAATGTAGTTAAGTTAAAGTTGGTTAAAGCTATTATTTCTTATATTGCATTATAAAGATAAAATAGACACGCTGAAAACCTGCGTCGCTAGTTTTTATTTTAATTTCTGGCAGCTGAGCGCGCTTCCTATTGCTAAAAAAATCATGATTTTTGAGATTGATTTATATAGGTTAGCTATAAGATTTTATTTTATGTTTTGCAATGTTTGTCTATAAACTTTGTTATTGTTATTCTTAAAGTGAAGTTACTTTACTTAATTTTAAACTAGCACCTTGAAAATATATTGGACATAACTAACATTGCATACAGATCGAAAAATGGGGGGCGTGATAGTAAAGTCGTTTGTATTGAAGGATTTTATTCGGATTAGATAATGCCTTGTAGTATACTTAAGTATTTCTTAAAATAAATTCTCAAATGAGGAACTTAGGTTAGAGTCTTCAAGTTTCTAATCGTCGGTTTGGGCTGAAGACCGCGCAATCAATAAAAAGTTGCTACAAGTTATTCAACAACGACATTGTCTTCTGAGTATCACTCTACAGCTCGATGACAATGAAGACTATAATGACACGCGTACGAACTAATCTAGTTCCTTACGCAATAATCGTGCTGTCAAATTTATTACTACAAGAACCAGGAACCAGCCGGTAGCCAGCCGTAGAGCAAACAAAATTTACCACCACGAAATTTTTGCACAGAAGGCTCGTAAAAAAATATGTTTTCAATATTGTATGGAATCAGGCGTTACTTTGCGGAAATCCATAATAGCATTAAAATGTGAAAATTACTTTTTAAAGAGGAAGCAAGACACGAACGCACCACCACCGACACCAATACTTGTGTGAGAAAATGCGACGCGTTTTGCCTCTAACACGAAGCATCCTCAGGCTCACAATAATAATTACTATTTTAAAAAAATGCGTCAATATAAAAAAAATGCAATAGATGAGCGGATAAGCTCACGCCTGTATCCCAGAAAGGTTGGCACATACCAGAGTTTGCCACTTTCTACAATCCTGAATTACTTTGAACCTTAAAGAAAATGTTCTTACAATGACATTGTCAAAATTGGACAACTTAAGTATTGACTTAAGTTGTCCAATTTTTTTTACTATTACATCAGTAACTTAATTTTCTGCATTATTATGTGACGTATGAAAAAATATTTTTTGTTACTATATCCCTCATGGTTGTTTACGTCTGCCAAAAAGTACGCAACCTCCTTGCTACTTCAAACTTATTCTTTTATGAATAGAACGTTTTTTTTTTCCTTGAGTAAAAACATTTGGGCAAGCATCAGGCTTTGTCATTAAAAGGTTTCTGTTAGAAAAGTCGTCGTATTTTATTGCGAGGGTTTGCAGAAGGGATAAATCTCTTCAATGGTATAAATACAATATCACTCCCATTACTGTGAGTCATGTACCCCATTTCACAAAGTAAACCATTTGTTTGCCATAAGTGTTAACCTGTAGCGTTCCATTGCCCCATAATAATGGTTTATTCTGTCTCCGCAGATATCTCAAAAAGAACCGATTCCAACGATACAACGATACGATACCATTTCAGTATTTTATTACTAAAATTCCATTTCCTACAGAAGGTATTTCCGCCTCTTATACCGGGCTGTCTTTTTGTGTTTATCACTTTGAAGCAACTAGGAACTAGAACAATAGCCACACGGTTGCGTAGGGCGTGCACCAGTGATAGCGAGTACACGTTGTTGCCAGATGTAGGGCACAGATATAAAACGACTTGTCTTAGCCTTAATATTGGGTATTGTCTTAAGTAATTAGTACAATACCAATATCCTGGTATTAATTGCGTTGGTAGGTTATTTGAGTTGCAGTTTATGAGAGTATAACACGTATTGCATGGTGGTGGTGTTTGTTAACTCGAATGTTGCCACAATTCATTTATTATTGTAGGCTTGTTAACGAAAAATAACGTTGAAAAAACCTTCAGGTCTTGGATGTTTACATGTTTGTGACGTCGCTGTTTCTGGTTCCCACGACACAGGGAATCCTAGTGTGGGGCCAGAAGCAATGTATGTGCCTGTGTGTAAATGTTTATGTTTATGTTTATTACAATACAATGTATATTTGTAATGTTTGTTGTTCTTTCACCCAGTAAAGGTTCAAGAAAAAGTATACCATTGGACATAGGCCTCCTCCATGGATTTCTAAAAAGGCCGGTTGAAAGCGGCATGTATCCAGCGTCTTCCTGGCACTTGGATGAGATCGTCTGTCCATCTAGTGGCTGGTCGTCCTACGCTGCGCTTGCCGATATGTGGTCTCCATTCGAGCACTTTCGGTTTTTATTTGATCATTTAGGTAGTTCAATAATAACAACAACAATCGTGATGAAAACAAAATATTTACTTTATGAACGTCAAAGTTATTATATTCAAAATTAAAAGATTATAATGTGGAGAAGAAACTAACAAAGAAACTCCACATTTTTCGTTTTCAAATTCAGTCAGCTAGTATAACATAATTGAAAGTACATTTTCTTTTTTGAGGTTCTACCTAATAAAACATAGTTACTATGAACAGTACGTTGTAGTCACGAAAATAAAAACAAGCATGTAAAATAAATTTAATATCATGGATGACAAAAGGTATTAGCTGAGCGTTAACTGCAAGCTTATAAACTACAAAAATTCATGACTCGTTACAATTTTACTGAACTGTTACGTTCACCCTTCTGGTCCTCACAGTAAGATCTAAATTCTTCTGCACTAAAGGCATAATTTAACTGATAATGATGTAATGTAAGGTAAACGAGGCAGCAAGGTGTGGTCAGCCTTGCACTCTCGCAGGAGCTTGCACCAGTTGGTTGCTAAATGTTGTCCGTACGCCATAATTATACCTCCAATATCACTGGTGGTATTGGTCACCGGTTATACGCACATAAACACGAATATGGCTTCGAAAAAAGAAAATAACAGGGTGGCAAACTAGAGCCATTACCTTGCGAAATGAACTTGTTAGAGCAGTAGAAGTAAAGAATGCTTAAGACATATTTTAACATAATCAAAGCAAAGCAGAGCCAAGTTAGAGGATTAATTACACTGTCAAAGCAAACGCAAATGTACAGCACAAAGCACTAACAATTATCCGCTTTCGCATTAGAGTCTTAAGAGGCCGACACGTTACAAATGTTAGGTAACCTCAGAAACGCCTTATGCCCCTTAAAAGGCAACTATATAGCCGAGAAAGGGCTTAGGAGAACATAAATCAGAACAATGATTAACCGTGACGGACTGTCCAACTGATTTGCGAATAAATGCGCGGAGAATTTACCTCTAACGAGGCCTATTGAGCCAATGATATGACGTGTAGAGGAGTGATCAACAACATTGTGCAGTAAACCATAGAAAGCGAACTTCAGATACAAATGATGGCAATAATTGAAAACGCAGACCTGGGTCTAGATTCTGCTAATGCATTGTAGTACAATGACAACTGGATATTAGTATTATTTTTAGTATTTTTATTTTATTTGGCGATTTAGTTTCATTGCCGCTTCAAGTCGACGCGAGCACATGTATCAATAATTCTGGGCGTCAATGGTATGAAAAAACACATCACGGGATCAGGCCGTGTATCTGACATCGAACTATAATGCACTAATAGAATCGAGGCCCTGGTGCATGAGTCTGCTGAAATTAGAACGCGATATCAACAAATTACACTTATTGTTCTCTCGGACAAAAGGAGAAAGTGAAATTTAAAAGACTGATAATGATAATATACCGCTAGGTTTCGTGAGGTCCATTTGTCAAAATTAAAGTAATAGCAAATTACATCTAATCTCTTGCGGTTAGTCGCCACCGGAACAATAGTGACCAATCGTAAGTGATTCACGCCTTAGTGAAACAATCATGTTCGTTATTTTATTTTGAGCCTAGTAGATCAGCTCAATGTATTTACGAGTTCCTCGGTAACGCCACACTGGCGTTACCGAGGAAAAAAATATCTTTTCTTACAGATTGAATTTGCAAAAAGTGTCTGAACAATCTCTCTATCATGTTAGTAGTGATTTTAAAGACCCATAGCAGTGCGGTAAGGTTAACTTAGGCTAAGTCAAAACTTAGGACTGGCTGTTTTTGGCATAAACATAAATGCTATATAGTCCCAGGTTTGTGATCCTAGGTCCTAAAGTTAAAAACATTTTTTGTAAAGATGAGTAGCAAAAAATTTTTTTTTTACCTTGTTGGTGCTAGCGTTACTCAGTGGAGATAAGGTTGAGCGTCGTACCAGATATAAAATATGAAGATTATTTTGAGGATACCGGATTATTGAGGACGGCATTACACCATAAAATATCGTTACTACAGTTAGGACCTCCGTGACAATTCTTACGCTTATAACTACAATCAGAAATAGGTGAATAGGACTAATACTCTCTGTCTACAATGTGGAATTACCTATTATGTGTGTTAGCTGCAGTCTTGAATGGCTTGAAAATGAATGAAGCTTAAAATTTCTCAGGTCATTAAATGTTTTTTCCTTAAATTTCTTCCAATGGGGTTTCTCTCGCACTAAAGTTTTTTGAATTTAACAGCAAGCAATTTAGCCATTATTTTATGGTAATACAAGCCTCTATCCTAGTTTTCTACGGGAATCACTTCAGATTTTTCTATAACGAACAAGACAACATTATTATTGAGTATTTTATGTTAGTGAAATTGATCATTCAGAAACCGTCGGTATGAACGTAAAACGAGCTAACTTGGCAAGTAGAGCGAAACCGAGTTGCCTTACAGACGCGTCCGATGTCATATACCCTCGACTTCACTATTGACTGGACGCCCACCAGCCTGAACTACTTCCACGAGCAGACAGCTCAACCACAACATACAGTAGCCAAAATGTACGATGAGTTTGGTGGTCTTCAAACCAGGGTTATAAGTAGCGGATTGTATTCAGCCAGAAAATGAGTAAAGGCATGAGTGCATTGTACGCATAGGGTTGCGACAATGTGTAGCAATGTGGATTAATATCTCCACTTGTGATAAGGGGCTTGCAGAAAAACTGTGTTTTCAAGCGTCAAGGTCGGTTTTTGTAACGGTGTATTATTCGGTTGTTGGTTTCGGGGTAGGAGGCCAGCAGTTTTAGAAATTACGTCAAGAAAGACGTTTCGGGAACGATGGTGCTGGTACCATATTGATAAAATTTGTACCGATGACATGTAACATATTATTGTTTTTCCAAATTACGTACGTTCGCAGTAGCAATACCACGCGCTAGCGTGCAGATAACATAGGGAAAAAGCTTGATGGGCTGAAGTTTTATATTATTTGTGAACAAAATTCAAATCACCCATGTAATTCTAATACAGTTTTTAAAGCCAAGATCCAACCACAATTTTGCTACATTGGTTAAAGAAATAAATAATTTTGTTTTTTTTTATTAGTATTTTTTTATACTTGTTAACTAATTGTTAGCGTACGAAAAACTGTAGGTATACAAAAAGTTTGTCAGTTTCATCTTTACACAGGCTTATTCCTGAAACTGACAAAATGCGCTAAAATTCAAAAAATCGTAGAAAAGTAATTTTTCTAATTTAATTTTGATTTGAAATGATTTATTTATGTATCTATCAAAAAGTCTCCTATACCGAAATAGTCTTGTTTTATTTACTTACCTACGCTGACTTTCACGAACGCAACTCGACTCTTCGCTGCCTCGTTTGCCCTAGTATTTTTATCCACTTTCTAACATCAATCTATTTCCTCTTCCCAAAGGAACACATCCAAGAGGTCCTCGATAAATGGACGCAGATCGACGACGAAATCTGGGCCAAAGTGATCGTTTTCGAGAGAAACCGGCGCGTCGCCAAGGCGTATGCGCGCGCGCCGGTGCTCACAATCAACGGCTCCGACGACGGCTTCGATGGGATGAGGTGAGTCGATAGTTTTAAGGCATGAGACATACGATTTGTCTTTCAAATTCACTTTTTAGTAATATCACAGAGTACATAATAGTAAAAGATTCACTCCGCAAAATCAATTAAAGAAAAAGGGACTCTAGCAGCAATACAATTAGGTGCAATTCAGATCGCACGGCGCTAAAAAAGCTACAGTTATATTCACCTACATGTTGCCTCCATTTTAGCACCTATTCTATTCATCCTGTATACTGCGGATATCGCTTCTGTCGTGGAGAACAGCATGTGTCATCTTTATGCAGATGACACACAGTTGTATGTGTCAGCTGTACCATCTGACATAAGGGCCGCTGTCCACTCCATCAATAGCGATCTAGATCGTGTCGCGTCATGGTCTGATAGGAACTGTCTTGTGCTAAACCCGAGTAAGTCTAAATACATGGTACTTGGTACAAAACATCAAATCCATAATACGGTACAAGCCTTAGCCTCCGATAATATAGTTATCAGGGGTGAACCAGTGGAAAGGGTTATGGAAGCAAAAAACCTTGGATTACTTATGGATGGTCAACTGCGTTTTGAAAATCACATAAGAAACGTAGCCAGCAATTGTTTCTATCGCCTTAAGATTCTTTATAATATACGCGATTACCTCAGCACTGATTTGCGTGTCAGGCTGAGTGAATCGATGATATTATCCAGATTAAACTACTGTGACGTCGTCTATGGTGGCTGTATACTCGGTCGGACGAAGAGGTTGATCCAACGTGTGCAAAACGCATGTGCACGTTTCTGTTTCAAAATCCCTCCTAGATCCCACGTTAGTCCATACTTGGACGCAGCAAAGCTTCTGAACATGGAGGCTCGTCGGTATTTGCACCTTGCCAAACTACTCTTTGGAGTAATACGTACAAAAACCCCATCTTATCTGTTTAGCAAGCTTAAGTGGGCTACCAGACAACGCAATGTACACAAAGAGAGGATCCTGACACCGGCACACCGGACCATGGCTTTCCGTGGTAGTTTCAGGTATGCGGCGTCCAAGTGTTGGAACAACATTCCTCCTCCTCTCCGTGAAGCGACTAGTGGGTGTGCCTTTGGGCGTAAGCTCAGGGCATATCTGCTGGAGCTTCAGAAACCACCCCTCCCTTCCCTTCCAACCCTTCGCCGCAACTACAGACATGAATCTGTAATCGCATAGCGGGACTGTGAAGTGCTGTATCTATAATATTTCTCTGTATATTTCTATGTACATATTTTGGTTCCTTCTTAATTACATTATCCATATATATTTTTGTTATATTTATTAATTAATGTATACTTAATAGTCTTGTCTGTTTCTTGGTAATAAACTATTTTAAGTACTTAATCTATTCTGTACATAAGTATTATGTTCCTTATTTTTCTGTACATAAGTATTAAGTTTTTTAAATTCTGTCATCGCTGTACCACACCGCGGTCTGTGACGCTCGCGGAGTATCATCTGGCACTGACTGAAAATCAGCGCTGAAGGCTTTTCCTTCAGCATAATGCTGAGTCAGCTGCCATTTATAACAGCAGTGACACGCCGTGATCTTTATTTTCCTCCTGTTTTCTTCTGATTCTTTGTTTTGTACTAATTTTATGGTTTAATTTTTGGATTTATTTTGTTTTGTGGCGTGTGTTTTGTTGTTTTGTTGTTATAATAAATTTTTCTTCTTCTTCTTCTTCTTCTTCTCTTTCTACCGCGTAACTCGAGCGCTCGTCACTGCTCGCTCGTGCGTGAGTCCCTACTTATCTGCCACTCTGGAGTGGCCGCCGCATGTACTTACGCGTTCGATATCTACACGCGCACTCCGCGTGTAGATATCGAACGCGTAAGTACATGCCTGGTAATATAGGCCTGGTAATATTGTACTGAAGGGATGGGTCGCACCCCCCAAAAAAAAAAAACGGAGCGAGGGCCGAATTCTATACAACGCATCGCGTCTTCCTCGCACTCTTTCTCCACGTTCCTTCTGAGTGGTCAGGGCTTTTATCTGACTATCCTGGTTAAAGAGGTTACGACCTGTTTAAATGAGTATCTATACCATAGCCAATGTAATCGCCGACATTTTACAGGATCTTTGCAGAAAGGCGGCGCACTTTGAAACTTGCGTATTCTAGATGATCTATAAACGACATTGTGTCGGTAAAATAATAATTGTACGTGAGGTAATTAATTAGTATAAGGATAATGCATTCCAATTTTTCACATAAATTATCTGGAAAATCTTGCGCTTTGTAGATTTATGTCATATGGTCGTCTGTAAATACTATAACGTTATACAATACACACACGGCGCACAGTTTTATTGTGCGTCGCTTGTTTTCAAATTCCAGTGAAATTGGTGCTCACTACGCCAAATAATTTGAAGTCTCTTTTAGGTAACCTCGTTTTTTTAACGCACATTATGTGTAATTTCAGTTGCAAAGCAATATACTGTGGCTGACAATTTGCGCCAACCGATAGTTATTTTGTTTAATGTTTTCTAAATTAGTTTATTAGTTTCGGTTAGTGAATTAAGACACGCAATGTATATTGAAACTTTACAGTGCATTGTTAAAAGTACCAAAAAGTATGGCATTAAAACGTGGAAATTGGATTGAAAAAATTAAAAAAAGTTCCCTACCTCTGCAAGATACATGAGGCGACCCTCTTTTTCCTTAAATTTTAACTGAAGATAAATTAAGTTCAACTATTCATGTCATAATATTTTTGGAGTACCAAAGCCGGCCAGTAAATAAAAAAAAATATATTTGCTTTACCGGGTAGTGGCATTGGGTGCAGAACAGAGATCTGAGAAGTGATGGCCGTGGGGGCGAAAAAGTTCTGACCGATCGTTTGACGACCTGATTAAGGTGTCGTGGAGTCGCTGGATAAGGGCGGCTAGATAAGAGCAGAAAGCTTGTAAAACCATGAGGGAGGCCTATGTCCTGCAGTGCGCGTCAAATGCACGATGATGAATACCGCTATGCCGGGGCGAGGTGCACTACGCACCAAGTGCCAAGGGGGCTCCTTATGGGTTCGTCAGAGTGCCCGGAGTTCCCTCTACCATGCACGAAGTAGGCCACCGAGGGGGTTTTCATCATCATCAACACATTATGTCCCCACCGAGGGGCACGGGTCTCTTCCCTGAGGAAGGTATAGGCTATACTCCACCACGGGGGCCAAGTCCGGATTGGTGGAGGCTTGTAAGTCTTACAAGCCTCCACCAATCCGGACTTGGTTGGTGGCTGGTCTTACTGTCAGAAGTTTTAAAGCCGCCCTATTATAAGGCTTCTGACGTGGTTTAACGACTGCCATGAATCGACGGCAGCCGGCACCAACTGCTTAACGTGCCTTGCGAAGCACGGAACCACTCGGAAAAATGCCACTAGCGTTAGTCTTAGACGGTGACCCATCCATGCACTGGACTGGGGGCGTTTTAGTATAGGTGGTAATCCTCCTACATAACCCGACTCTATCCTCGAAGATCGGGTATCTTTAAAAGATTCCTCCAAAAAAATCTCCACAAGTCTCCACTACACACCTTATAATTGCTCGTGAAACCCCATCTATTCTTCTGGTACCATTATTTCCTGCCTAGAGCTTTACAGCGTATTACGAAATTGCATGGCTGCAGTTTAGTTACAGATACAGATTACTCAGCGTCGCAGCACGTGGCTGCCCTACATACCGGATTATTATCTCATTTATTTACTAACACTGCATACAACGCGTTGTTTGCTGCACAGAAATAACTTTTACATTATTATTTCACAACTTAAGCTTAAAGTTACGTTCTACGATTATTGAAATTTCAGATTACTTTTTTCGATAAATTTTATTTAAATCATATCTGTTAAATAAGAACATCATTGTAACAAAATCCGATAGAATATGTTTCATTCAACCATTATGTCTTAAATATTTAACAAAGGCTGTGCGACTTAAGTGCGTGAACGATAAAATTATGTGAAACCTGATGTTTTGTAACACGTAGATATGGAAATAAAAAAATCTGGATGTTAATTTTGAAGTGCTTAGTTAGCACACGCACTGCTAAAAAAAATATTTTGTCATTTTTGTCGAAATAGCTAACAATAATAATACTTGTATTAATACGTGTTATATATGTATAATAATTAGTGTGACATTATTAACTTTATTCCGGATACACTTACTTGACTTTTTGTCGTAAGAGTCCGACCAGGTTTCGCTCTGATTCGCAGAACTTAATCATGGTGAGCAGAGACGGAGCTCGCGTCGTTGGTTACTCGTCTCTGACAAAAATAATGTCAATAAAAATCTAGTATGAAAGATGAAAGAATTAATTTTTTGCAACGTTTATGTTTGTTAATAGAATTGCAAGACTAAATAAGTACCTACTAGAACAACAACCAATTCAAATTAATCAAATGGTTTGTGAACATATATCAATACTTGTTTTGTGGCTCCGATTTGTATGTAGCTACTTGCATATTTAACCTTATTAACTTACTTACCATGACGTGGTTTAATTTCGTACTTGGTCAATGTCAAAAAGAACATGTATTATCTTTCACAAACAGGTCATTTGTGTAATGATTTTAATTATTTTTTTTATCAGTTAGCACAGCCGTAATTAAAAACGTTCAATCACGTTTATTACTCTCTCAAACAAGTAGCTAATTTATCACTCTGCAATTAAATGCGATTGTTTCTTTAACAAGCAAAATATTTGTTTAACAATGTTTCAACTGTCAACGTCGAATGTTGATTTGGTAAGTCTTGCAAAAGGTTTAATCACGAATGGGCTAGATGCAAGCGTACGACCCACATTAGTCACGTATACTTGTTCCACTCGTATATGAATACACAATATTAGATCGATAAAAGCGTGCTCCTAGTGTTTGGATAAATATGTAGGTGGGCATGCAAGGAGCTTGCTCAACTATGCCTCATTGAGGCATAAGTCGTTTGTCACGGCTGTGTCAATGTATGTCTGTCCGGTCTATCTGGGTTATTGTTTACATACATAAGCACACGCCTGCATCCCAGAGGAGTAGGCCACCAGGTACTACCACTTACCATGATCCTGAGAGATCAGTTTCGCTTCGCAATTAACCTTATAAGTGCTTTGACATTCAACAAACAAAATGCAAATTCTTTACGTTGAATTGAATTTCTGATTTATTCATCGAAATTCAGTAGTTTTGCAGGCACACGAAGGCACTTCCCGTATTTGGTCGAAGTATGTACGCAAAATTAATGTTCATAGTTGAAATATTACATAAACGCAGAATACTGCTAAGATTGCTTTGTTGACAAGTCAAAATAAAAAAAATAAAAAGTATGTAGTGTACGCTTTTCTTCCTGACACCATACAATAGAAAAATATTATAATTTCCTTTTTATTATTATTAAATTGCATAACTCATGCCTAACATGGAGAGATAGACAGATACCGAGGTATGCCACTTGCCGTGATCCTGACAAACCCCTTTCGAGGGTTTGTTATCTCATATAAAAAATTCTCGTGTCTAATACCGCTTTCATACCCTAAATGAAGGGTCGTCCAATAGAAATATTTTGTCTGGCAAAACAATGTTTGCCGGGTCAGCTAGTAATTAATAAAAACATATCTTCATCATGCATTTAAGAGATATTTTTTCAAATATTTACAAAGGTTCATGGTACAATTTGGCGGCCTTATTACTAAAACCATTTTCTTCCCCGGATAGATTTTCAATACGAATATGTTTCTTGGAAGTGGTGTAAATGACGATAGAGAAACGGTTTTCAGGTTGTCCGTTTATAAAATTACACGTTGTGTGATTAAAACACTCAATTAACCAGCTGTTGTTTCTCCAATGACGTCGGTAGGCGCAGCGGACCGCGCACTGCAAGGTTGCCTCGCTCCGCCCAGTGGTTTCACTTACCTGCTAGCCTGCTACATATTATTATACTTTAGAGCAAAGTCCGTAACTCTATCTGCTATTTCAACACGGCCATACACAGTCTTTACATCATATGAGTAAACGCAGAACCCGATAACAGATTTTTCGATATCGATAACAAGAATAATAAGTTCCATACAATTACTCTGTGGTATGGTTAATATCTATATCACTTTTACACTGAATCTGATCCGAAATCACCACTAAAACGTTTTAAATCTCGTCGCCAGTTAGATATTCAGTGAAACACACAGAGCGCGATAAAAGAGTGGTGTAGAGGTAATAACTTCACACTTGGTCTCACTCAATACAAATTTAATAAGTTCTTATCATTTAAGTACAAGGAAATCACGAATTTTACAGGAATCTTAGTGGTTTGTAAATTTTTCGTCCTCTCACACTAGTATTCTGACAGATAGCTTTTTCTGGTAAAAACGCCGGTGGCGAGGGAGCTCTCCGCCAATCGCGTGACACTTCACTTGGCGGAGGACTCCCATTGGTCGCCGCCTCGCGGACCACTGCTGGCCTGCGATCCCTACTAGGGTTGCCCACAGTGGTTTATTGCTAAATGAAAGGTAGCACACAAAACAACTATAAATACCTACATGTGTATCCAACAATTACAAACCAAGGGAATTTGTACAAATGTAAGGCGGCGTCCTGAAACATCGATAATAATAAAAAAAGTATCCGAAGCTGAGAAGTTTTTTATATTTCGAAAATCGTAATTGTGAAGTCATTTTTATAAAAACACGATTCCGTGAAACACTTCTCAAAGGCAGTTTAAATTGTCTTTATTATACAGAAAAGCGTAACCACAGATTAAATAAATAGATCAATAGTGTTTTTTTTATACGGTTAGACTGTGGTGCATCGCTTTTTAAATATGTCACCATTTAAATCGACTTTTGTATGAAGAATCTTAGTTAACTGCTGTTTAAGCCAATGAAAGAAAGTGGTGCAAGACAGTCTTAGTACAGTAACAAAACACAAAGACAGTTCAGTAATGGAAACAGTCACTAAAAAGCGGCTGGCTAGTTTATTGCACTCAGATCTTGGGCGGTGTTAAGGTGTCCAGGCGGTCCCTAGCGCCAGCGATATGCCACCGGCGACACTTGCCACGTCGCATAATGACACGGAAGTTAGGGTGTCGCCCGCGCACTGCGACCACAGATCATCGCGGGACAGTGTCAGACAAAAGAGTTTTTATAACACACTTTGCAAAGCTAGATGGCGCTGCGCGGCACTGGGCTTAATCTACGGACTATATTGACAAATATAAATAAATAAATTTATATTAATAAATAAATAAATAAATTTATATTTGTAATAAAATTAAATTAAATAAAAAAATAAATAGATATTTCTGAGCCCACTGAGTACCGTAGGTGCGACGGCATTGTCACTTAAAGTTGTCTATTCCAGACAACCTAGATGGCCTAGGCTTATAAATTGAATGAGGAAGGTATCTAACATACAGTGTAGGAAATTAGAATATTGGACTTTTATGAGCAGTTGCAACCGGATCAAGCTCTTCAATTGTTTTTTAAAGAATTGATCAAACGTGTACAAACAGTGTAACAAGAGGAATTATGGAAAAACCATTAATTTTAGTTTCTCAGCCTTTATTAATAAAAAAGTGACAATTTAAACTTGAACAAATTATTCTTACATAGCCCATATGTATGCAAACTTTTAATACACAAAAATAAACCTGAAATATTGTGCATTTGAAATTCCAGTAACATCTTCTCACTGTTTTTTTTTTACAATTTTCACGAACTTAGTTCCCTGATAATTTCATACCCACTTAGGAATGCATTGGCTTTCGAAATATGCTATGTACTAAGCTAGTTCAATCCCTACTGAGCACGACTGTAAACGAGTGTACAAACTAGGAAGTGTCGCCGCGCCAACGCAGGTCGCCTCTCGCGCCCTATCTGATGCTCTCACACGAAAATCGCCATTTTAATTAATCCTGCGCGCGCGCACACAGATTTAATTAGCCAAGATCCTGTAAAGCGCCTAACAGCAGACAATAAAGATCCGATTGCTAGCAACATAGACCCATTTTGCAAATAATTAGACCTTGTTACTTGACCCGGTGGGATTCCAATTGGATATCTAAGCGCAGTCTAAGTTAATAGGGGCAATTTTCTAAGTTGGCTGCGTTTTAATGGAATTGATTCGTTTAGTAGCGCGATAAATATAATTGGAAGAGTAAACGTCTTATTTGGATATACCAAGTATATATACATAATATATAACCTTATTGTATCATATAGCAAATTCATAAGATGTTGTGTCCACAATATCGGAGTAAAATTATAACCTTAACCTTATTGTAACAAGAGAGCGTTGATTCAAATCCCGACATATACGAATAATAATGTGTAACAAACATATTATACAATAAAGTGAAACAAACAATAATACGATGCAGCACCAGAGTGTGATGTGTTTGCGGATGGGATTGCAAGTGTGGTGAAGGTATGTAAAAGAATGCTAGAAGATGTTTGATAAGTAGTGCTCAGTTATAATATTGTAACGCTTTTGTGTGATTACTGTTATGTTGCAATATTTATGTAAGTAAATAAAGAAATACGGATACGTGGTAATTAACCCCGTACTCTCTCCCTCTAACTGAGAAAGGGCCTGTACGCTGCCGTGGTACATAATATAGAGGCTACAAAAAAGTGTTATTTAATCTTCGAAGTAAAACTTTCGTTAGCACTACACACTGTTAACTGAATTTCGGATTCACTTACTTATGTCATCATCAACCCATTATATCCCCACCCAGGAGCACGGGTCTCTTCCCTGAGGAAGGTATAGGCCATACTCCACCACGGGGGCCAGGTCCTGATTGGTGGATGCTTGTAAGACTAGTGGCTAGTCTCACTGTCAGAAATTTTCAAGCCGCCGTAAGGCCTCTGACTTATTTAAACTATTTTAACTACTACCTACATAGGCGAGAAGGTTATACTACTCAGAGGCCTGGGAAATGTTTTCAGATAGACAAGGTTTGCCCAGCACCTATACCAGCCTCTCTGCTTAGTTACTATAAAAGATATACCAACTTAATTCAGAAAAACATTCTCTCTTTCAGACCCTACCATAAAATAGGCATAGGCACTTTTTTCAACCTTTTATGTGTTAAAAGAAGTCTCAGTTAAGTCTCTGGAAGAACAAACGAGGATGGGCACGGGCGATAAATATCACAGTACTTCTGTTAATGCTAACAATTGCTCTATTTTACAAACGCAAAGAATGGTCGCCTTGTCACTTAATTTAACGCAAAAATGGGATTAACTGTCCAGTCTTTAGCCCTCTTAAAGAGGATTATGTTGGGTATCCACTGCATACGAATACAGTATTCGCGTATTTTAAATCCTGAAAACAGTATTTAAAAAAAAATCACGCCTGTTATCCCCGAGGGGGTAGGCAGAGGCACCAATCACTAGAACTGGGCCCACGTTTTGCAGAGTTTATTAGGGCCCAAACGTGACAAGTGGCAAGCCTGTAGCTGTTTTTAATCGTATTTTATCCGGTATTAAACAGTATTTTACAGTATTAAATCGCGCGACAGATATTTTTGTTCTTCAGCTAAAAACGTGGCAATCTTTGTTTCAATTGGGAAACTTCTCCGTCGCAGTCTGTATAACAATATGAAAGGGTCTCGTCCTTGCCTGGTTACTATAACACAGAGTATCCTAATTTGGTCAAGTGATTGCATTGTGTGGATCTTATTGTCATTATTATTATAATTAATTAATAATTGCATAATAATCTGACAAAACGAAAAACAGCGGCGGCTTCATCACCCTCACTCGAATAAGCTGAAGAATTTATTACTGTATCAAACCTTCGGCGAATCTTCTTTACCAGTTTTAATTACGTAGGAGCAAATATTCGCATTGTGAGCTCAAGCGAATGCTCGCCAGCGAATATGCACCCTTTGCCGGAGATTTATGTCCTTTGTAAAGTTTGTAAGGCTCAAGATTATCCGCACAATCGCCGATAAGATATCGAACGTTAACGCAATTGACAGAAACAGGGCTTTATGTCCAAACCGGAGCACAGATTGAGGTTCTGAGATTCTTCTTGGACTTCTAATTAAAATAACTTTCCATTAGCATTCTTTCAATTCTTTGAGCGGTTTTTGTTTTTGAGATGCATTCGAGAATTATATTTTTAGTTGCTTTTGTTGTTTAGCTAGATCCGGGAATATTTACGCCAACATTTTTAAATTAGGTTCAATACTGATAACAGTTAATATGACTATATTACTAGTACACTCGAAAGCATATAGATTGTCTGAAAGTTAACAATGTTAGTCAGAAATCAATTCTATGCCACTGTAATAGGTGTTTTAAGTCTTGAATATATAAATCGATCGGCTATTAACTAGCATAAGATCATTTTCTTCCCTGCTTCCCTCCTTCCCTATAAAGGGTTATTATGGAAAACTAAGTAACCTATAGGGCATTCATTGTGTTAGTGCATTAAAAAAAAACCGACGCGATCGTGCAGTTTTCTCTGTACTATAATGCATCCAGGCTATGTAGTAAGTAGATAGAGTAAGTTCCGATAGTATCGCTGCACTATTGCGACCGCATTGCAACAAAGCAAACATGCTATGACAGCCATCTGGCCACTCGGAGCCCATTCACCTAATTCTGCGGACTCGGGCCGCCCCAGCGATAATACGGCGATCGATCTGCGATCTGCCCACGCGCCGATTTCACGACAAGCACGTGCGACCGTGTTGAGAGTACAGCCTAGTAGAGTCGGTTGGAAAAGTGATTCCAACAAAATATTTACTGATCGTAAGTCAAAATTAAAAGCTATATAGTAAATTATCAAAACGTATATAAAAAATATGTTGCATGCCCAATTGTCTAGATAGTTTTGACGTTAAATAGCTCTGCTGACTGTTACAAAGTCAATTCTCATAATTGTAGGCTTGTTTGTAAAGACTTGTATCAGTGGCAGTACCCGGACTAAGTACTGCGGGTACTGTTGTTTCATAAGGCTTGTCTTATTCCTAGACCGGTTTAGTAGTTACTGTGAGATATGCGAAATATTTGAGCTAATACTATGAGTTGGCATTGTTTTATGGGGTGAGAAAACGGAACTGCATGCTTTTGTCTATTGAGTGTAATAAACCCTTCGATAAACCTTTTATTAGTGGTAATTTTTTGAAATCGCGAAAAAAATATATTTCATGCATTTTAATGCGTTCAATGAGTTATTTATTCTACTGTATTTATGAAAAAATGACAGTTCAACAAACAATATTAGTGCAACTTTGATAGAATGATAATTTTTGTCACTATAGTGACAATTATTTGCGTTGACAAATAGAAGTCGATTATCGAACTGTTTGTATACAATAAACCGGATATTAGGGCAAGGAATGTCTTTTGCAAAATTAGAAAGAAAGAAAAACATTTGTAAAATATTTTTTTATAAACACATTAAGTCACGCCAGTATCCCACAGACTGCAGCTCGCCTCGATCTATAAAATTTTTTATATACCTATATTTTAAACATATCATCATCAACCCATTATGTCCCCACCGAGGGGCACGGGTCTCTTCCCTGAGGAAAGTATAGACCATACTCCACCACGGGGGCTAAGTCCGGATTGGTGGAGACTTGTAGGACTAGTGGCTGGTCTTACTGTCAGAAGTTTTCAAGCCGCCCTAAGGCCTCTGACTTGGCTTAACGACTGCCCTCTATCGACGGCAGCCGGCACCAACTGCTTAACATGCCTTACGAAGCACGGAACCGCTCGGAAAAATGCCACTAGAGTTAGTCATAGAACGGTCACCCATCCATGCACTGAACGCACCCTATGTTGCTTAACCTGCGTGATCGTTTAAGATCACTCAAGCGGCCGGGGCTACGAGCGATTCAATTTTAACGAGTGAGCGATTTTAAAAATATACTATTGTGTATTTTAGAAGTAGCTATGTTTTGTAACCATTTTACAGTAAAATTTTCCTTTCACTTACGGATTATATATCCATTTAATGTATCTAATTAGTCGGTAGTAATCTAATGCAGTGCCGTGCAAACATTTCCCCGTGTTCCCTCCGAGTGTCGCAATGGCAATACCTAAGGGGCGATGTTATTGTTTATTGTCTTCTTATCGATCTGCCTGCGCCCGCGCCGCTTTGTTCCGCTGCTGGCTGCTGGCAGCGACAGATTCACCCATACTGCAGGCTTGACCCCGAATTCCGTACATAAGAAAGTTTTCATGATCGTCATCATCATCCTCAGCCCGTCGATCATCATCATCAACCCATTATGTCCCCACCGAGGGGCACGGGTATCTTCCCTGAGGATAGTATAGGCCATACTCCACCACGGAGGCCAAGTCCGGATTGGTGGAGGCATGTAAGACTAGTGGCTGGTCTTACTGTCAGTAGTTTTGAAGCCACCCTGAGGCCTCTGGCTTGATTTAACGACTGCCGTCTATCGACGGCAGCCGGCACCAACTGCTTAACGTGCCTTGTGGCTTGGAACCGCTCGGAAAAATGCCACTAGCATTAGTCATAGACGATGACCCATCCCTGCACTGAACGCGCCCTATGTTGCTTAACCTTCATGATCGCTTAAGATCACTCAGGCAGCCGGGGCACAAGCGATTCCCGCTTAGCCTGTCAATATCCACAGCAAAATATAAAACCCGTTTGCAATAAAATTAAATCATCTCCAATAAAAACATAAAGCGAAGTCAGTTTGTACAGCTTTATATTATTATTTTAACTAACATTTATGTCCTATTGGTTCAATTCTAGCGGTAGAATGGGTCCATTTTGCGACTAGATAGGCGCGGAACCCATGTGTGCTGCCACAATAGACGCCAGACCTTGGTTTTTCTACGAAAACCCAAGCCGCAATAGAATTGATTTGTCTGACTATTGTTTGTCTAATTGGAAAATGTAGTTTCATACGTCGCGATAGGTATCTCGCTGAACATTTTACCGGCTATTACTACGAATTTTAAATATACTGGGTCTATCGATGGCTACGATAATTATGTGAGTAAATTGGCAAAGTGGACAAACTATGTAAAATAATAAACATAACATTTACATACAGGCACATACATTGCTTCTGGCCCTACACTAGGATACCCTGTGTCGTGGAAACTAGAAACAGCGACGTCACAAACATGTAAACATCCAAGACCTGGGCTTCTTTTTTTTTGTCCCCAGCCGGGATTCGAACACGGGACCTCTCGCGTGGTAGGCAGATGCACTAACCGCTGCGCCACAGAGGTCGTCAATAAAGAATATTCTGTCTATCTATACTATAGAAAAAAATCATGAAAAAATCGGTGAAGCCATTTCGAAAGTATTCGATGACAAACATTGTAACACGACATTTTTATATATTAGATATATTTTTTAAAATATAATAATAACTTCCACACAGCACAATCACTTGACCTGACCCCAAACTAGGATACCCTGTGCTATAGTAACCAGGCAAGGACATTTACAAACAGGGAAAAACACCCAGACTTAGGATCATCATCATCATCAACCCATCATGTACCCACCAAGGGGCACGGGTCTCTTCCCTGAGGAAGGTATAGGCCATACTCCACGAGGGGGGCCAAGTCCGGATTGGTGGAGGCTTGTAAGACTAGTAACTGGTCTTACTCTCAGAAGTTTTCAAGCTGCCCTAAGGCCTCTGACTTGGCTTAACCAACCACCAACTGCTTAACGTGCCTTGCGAAGCACGAAATCGCTCGGAAATATACCACTAGCGTTAGTCATAGACCGTGACCCATCCATGGACTGAACGCGCCGTATGTTGCTTAATCTTAGTGATCGTTTAAGATCACTCAGGCAGCCCAGGCTACGAGCGATTCCGAGTGAGACTGAGGATAATGGTGGTTTATTCATTCTTGGAATAAGTAACTATTAGAGATTAAGGTTAAACAAATTCCGATTCAATGAAAAATCACAGGAAATTGATAAAATTGGTCAAATTACTGAACGAAATAGTAATAGTAATTATTTGTCTAAGCTAGCCTTGGCTACCCTACCTGTGAGACAAGGCTATGCTACAAGGTTACCTAAAAATGCGCAATTTCTGAAAAACTTCAGCATGCGTCCCACGACTTAATTTTTTTGTTTTTTTGGATCTTAATTGTATCTGCTTTTACGGGTTTTCTGGTTTCGCCGTGCCGCTGTCTGATTGATAATACTTAGAAATAATGATGATTGTGTAAAATAGAAGGGACATTCTGCTTTAATAGATGATGATGAGATTTATAGTGATTGGAATTCAGCGCAAAGAACTAATTTCGTTAAATAATGTAAACTAACAAATAATAACGTATCAGAAGAAATATCAATGTTAGAAATTAAAAAAGAAGTACTCGTAAAAAAAAAACTTTGTGAATCAGAGAGAAATCTGGTCGGACTCTTGCACAAAAAGTCAAGTAAGTGTAGTCGGAAAAAAGTTAATAAATTTGCATTTAGTAAACTCGTACCTACCCCTGAACTGTTGACTCAACTTTTCCGTTGCGATGTCGTTAAACCTTTAAGGGCCGATATTTGAGAATGATGAAGCGATGAGTTGAGAATTTTCACTAAGTAAATACTTAAGTAACGTTCTGTCACGCTCTTTTCTGAGTAAATTGACAGACAGCGGTACATTTAAGTAGTTACTTAGCGAAATACTCAATTCAGAAATTGGCCGTCAGTCGCATATCTTACTACTCAGTCCAAACGATCCTCCATAACATCAAACTGTTAACCTAGAACCGTAATTCTTACACCCACAAATCAACATTATAATTTAACTTGATAGCGTCCATTATAATGTTAGCCACGCCTTGAATTGTGAAATGTTCCATAATTTTGTGCCCGTTTCGAATCCTAAATTATGTATTTTACCAAGCTCTAACTTGGAAACTTGGCTTAGCAATGTCACCTGGGCTTTAACTCGAAACCTTGTGAAATACCATAGGGCTTAACTAGTAGACAAATCATTGGTTTAAATAAACAGATTTTTTTTTAGGTTTTCTTAGTTTTATTAGATTACATTTTATTGAATCAAAAAATAAAGTGTCGGTTATTGGTTCTCGTTGGTCATTGGTGTCACTAAACGTACAAACGTATGTAACGACATACATTTGTGAATTTGCAGTAGCAATACCACTTACTGACTGTGTAAGAAAACATCAGCCCCCTTAGGATGATCGCTTATCCCGCGCGCGAGAATTCTTCTTGTCCGCTAAGTGAGCGCAGGATAGGGCCACTCTTTCTATACTTCTCGCGCGCGTGATAAGACATCATGCTAAGGGGGCTGGACACTTGAGTCTGTGAGGTCTTAACTTTTGTTTATTGTCGCAATTGCGGAGCTTTCGATTCCAGAAGCTACATTACAAAACCCGAAGTAATGTCCGAAACGCTTACTTAGTAAGTTATGTGACATTCTTCATAATTTGCTCACGTCGCGGTATCTCCGATCACAGATCGTGAGTGGCAACTTGTAACCGATACGTCTAACCCAGTTCCTTTTGACACGAATCAAATGTGACTTTGCCTGCACGGCTTTATGAATTAAATTCAATTGACATCCTTACGGCTTATATTTATGTCCCAAACGATTCTGGTTGACTGGCTGTTCTACGATCTGTAAGAAATCATAGGCCAGCATAGCTTCGGTGGTGTATTATAGACAAGTGATCTTAATGAACCGAGTATGCTATTGTCTAGGTACCTCCATTAGACGATAATATGCCTGTCTATGTATCGATTTGTTTACTCTT
Source organism: Yponomeuta plumbellus (assembly GCA_947310845.1). Lineage (NCBI taxonomy): Eukaryota > Metazoa > Arthropoda > Insecta > Lepidoptera > Yponomeutidae > Yponomeuta > Yponomeuta plumbellus. The sequence goes on from OX371193.1 coordinate 5,761,205, forward strand.
TATGCAATTGTCCGCGTAATTGCTAGCGGTTCGAAAGGAGGGCGACATTGAGGCGGGCTTTTGCAAGGAGGGACAGGGTAATCAATGCCTGCCCAGCTCTTAATTCGCCGGTATAAGGACTAAAATTGAACAATAATGCAGCCCTGCCGTTGCACACAACCTACCTCGATTGATCTGACTTTGGCCGGTGTCAATGGATTTGTCTCAGAGGTTATGCAATTATAAATCGGTATCGTTTCGTAGGTTTGTTCACCTCCTACGACTGTGTACTTATAAGCTTTGATGAGTCAGAAAATAATGTAGGTTGTAAGGAAGAAACGCTTTTTCTTACGAAATTGTGCATATTGCGACTTAAGTCGCAAACTTTATAAGTCTAAATTTTTGTAATTTTAGGGAGGTATTTTTTGCCATAATTTACTAAAATGCCTCACGCCCACTCGATTAAGAAGACAATAACGCTTAAAGTAGAGTTTGTGCATTAAAACTGCGATAACAATCAAACTGCTGCAAAATTTTTGATCACTTACGATATTAAATTAGGATTACTTCGATTTGCTCTAAAGGAAATAACATTAGGATTAGACTAAAGACACATAAACGATGTCCTTGACATTTTGACTTTTTTTACTCCCTAATCGATAACTAGTTTTTTACTTCTCTGTTTGCCTTTAATCTTGATCATTACTAGATTTACCTGTTCTAATTGTAAGAGCCACTTAGGACCCTATTCTCATGTTCTAAAGCAATAAAGCATGGGCCAAAAGTAAAGCAAAAAGTCAATCCGTTTCAATTGAATTCGAGAATAGATTCTTTCTCAGTGTAATGTAAATATTCGCGTGCTTGATCCAATTTAGAAAAATAGCAGCTTCATTTCACATTCTAATACCTCCTAAGGGTTTAATTAACATTTAAATTTAGAGTAGATACACATGCAACATCGTTGCCGCGTGGTTTTGTATTCTGGAATATTGTAAACTGAAAAAAGCTCTTCTAAAGCTGAATGAGAAACAAAGAGGTGATGTTTTCATGAGTATGGTATGTTATTATGTATGTTATTATGTATGTTATTATATTGCTTCATCAGATTCATCTAAAACTAAAACTTTCGTAAGCACCAGTCATTATTAACTTAATTCGGGACTTTTTCGGAAGAGTCCGAACAGATTTCGTTCAAATGCGGATGTCGGACTCTTCCGACTACAAGTCAAGTAAATGTATCTAAAATGAAGTTAATAAGATTCATCTAGACCCTAAAAGTTAACTTCATGGTTTTTTAAATGTTCCGTACTCTTTTATAACAAACACGGAAATATTACCTGTTTCGTATCAAACATAAATCTACTAGCTTTTTAAGACTTTCCCAGACTTAAAATTCTTTGCTCTCGCAAGATATTAGCTTGTTTGTAATGTCCTTGCCTGGCAACCATATCACAGGTTATCCTAATTTGGGACCAGATGAAGTGATTTTGTTGTATTCAAGTTATTAGTATTATTCTACTGACTTTCCCTAGTACTAATTCTACAGCGGCCTGTCGAAACGGACACACAGTCGGCTACAGCTTACTCTTTACAACCCAGCTCCACTTCACTGATCTAAACTGTCAATAAATGCAAATGTCGCGGCTATCGGATGCGCGGGGGCACGTGGGCACACCAAGTTGGTTTAATAAAAAGATTAGTGCGCCTGATTCGGCCCACGGCGAGTCTGGCCGCCGCTTTGCTCGATTGTTCTGAGCTTAGGAATTTTAGTATCTAATGCTGTGAACTTGTATTTCTTGTTAGGACTGCGGCACACTGCTTCCGTAATTTTTCTACAAAAGAAAAGTCTTAAGAAAGAAAATCAAGATAACATGGTTTTGAATTCCAGTGTCTTCATATGTCATAGTGAAAAGTCAAGTAAGGTTTGTGGGATATGAGGACTTAAAAAAATTGGTTTGAGTTTTAATCTAAATTCTGAAAATGTTAGGTTTAAATCCAAAATCCTTACAGCATCCTTCACTTATACCTTCACAGTGATTTATAAGTTACTCAACTAGTACTAAGTACTAGTACCTACTAGTACTAAGGTGACTTCGCTATAAAAACTGTATCATTTAAAGATCAATCAACTAATTATTATCAATTACTATTAACACGATCGAGAGATTGTACTGAAACTTCTTGCAAAAATTATCCGTTATTTTCCCTTGGGGGGAACTAGTGCTACTGCACGGAATCCTTTAACACTTTTATTTGCAAAAATCTTACTCTTAATCATTCAGCATTAGGCCCTCGGAAAAATGTCGACGGTTGCAGTGTATGCAAACAGCTACCTCCACGAAGATGGATGGTGCTGCTACTCTAAAGAGTATTTTGCGGTCCGCGTCATGAATATGACATGAGTCTCGCTACTGCCGATTGCCAGACACGCTAGCTTCTTCGGCTGGCATTTATTGGTTGGCGCATTGTAGGCACTACCTACACAGACTGAACAATGAGCGATACTGTGGTTTGAACTGAAATATTCGCACGAAAGTCTATTGATTTCTGGAAGCCACTTAAGTAGCTGTTTACTAACTAATCGTTGTTGGGAAAACAATACAACTTTTTATTTTACAATTTCGTATTTTAAAATTTTCGATTTTGAAATTAGACAACACAAATTTTCAAGATAAAACTTTTATAAGAAAGGAATTTAGGGCAGTTGCTCTGTTCAGTAAAAGTTTCAATTCAGTGCCGTGTCTAAACATTACGTTTCTCTCAAAACTTAAAATAATAGTGCCATTTCTAGTAACAACAGTATTAGTTATTTAGAAAAAAGACGATTCCTCTAAAACATTCCAGAGGCATTTTAAATAATCTGTGATTACATTTTCCCTTTTAAGATGTGTTCTAAGGTCTCGTATTTTTATACATAGCACTGTACATTTTTCAGCAGAGCCTATCAGGACCAGATCTCAAGGAGAAGGCAGTGGCTGAAAACCAGCGCTACCCGCGGCTGTCCGGGATAGCACCAGCTGAGCCACTACCTTTTCCTTATTGTAAACCTAGTTTAGTCCATAACTTGTTAAAATGTTATTTTGATGAGGCAATAAATACTCTTTTATCTTTATCTTATCTTTATCTTTATCTCTATTTCACGTACACCCAAGCGATAATCTCCATTCTACTTCCTGGCACTTCTCCCTGGCAAAAACTGTCGACACCTCTCTACATTCGCTAAGCAAGCAACCGCCTCAGAACCTCCCATCTGCTCCAGCGATCGGCTTGAGTGACATCTGTATTGCACAATACGTCTTACGCTTCCTTACGCGTCGACACCTCGGTGCCGACAACGATCTGGGTTGTGAGATATCTAGATAAAGTGCTAACTGCGGGGGCACTAGGAGATCCGTTGGAAAGTTGAAGTTGAACATCTTCTGATCTTTATCGAATTGGTCCATGTAAGGATCAGGTCTGGGTGTTTGTGGATCCACCGCCTGCTGGACGTCCATTCAATTGTGCTTTTTCATTCCTGTCTTTTTACTTTCAAGTACATCTTGTATCGGCTAATCGATTTTAAACACTAAAATATTATAGCACTTAGGACGATGAGATATTCAGAATGATATATTCTCTTTCGCCGTTATCAAGCGTTAAAAACTTATATTATGTCATTTGTCAAGCTGGAATCGAACTCAAAACCGCTCGATGGCTTGGCTAAAATTCTCACCCTAATTCTCTCAAAATAATGTAATTTAATTTTCCGTGGCGTACCACAGCGCACGCGAAACTTCTTAAAAACAGTTTTCCCAACTGCCGTCACGCACTTCCGACTCGACTTCTCGAATTTGTATCGTATTATTTTGACGCCTTTCGACACACCGTGATATGGTCAATTATCATGCTATGACAGTAGAGTTTTCTACTCAAGCACCGACATAGCTCACACACTTTCACTACCACCGTATCGTATCATGGTGTCACTTTTTACAAAACACTCCGCTACCGACGTGTAACTTTAATAATGGCTGTTACGAGCGTTATTTTAATATGAATTACGCAAGGTAACCTTTTTAGGGATCCACAGTTAATAGGGAACCCTTATATTTTCGCCTTGTCCTATCATCTGTCTGTCTCCATGTAAAATTTAATTGGTGAAGTTGTTAGTAACGTTGTGTAAAACAGATATTTAAATAAAATTCAATCCTAAAGTAAATAAAAAACACCTTCTTCTGTGTTAATATATTTGGGTGACCCACTGCGAAACCCAAGAATACGCGTGACTCGCAACACACTTGGCCCCTTTTTTTTTTTTAAGAAAAGGGCGTGTTAACAACAGCGTGGTTTACGATTTTTCGTAGTCGTTTGGCCCTTTTCTAACTAAGCGTAATTCAAGCCGTTATTAAACCAGATTTAATAACGACTTGAATTAAAATTGCTCATAAATAAGTACAACATCGATTACAAAACTGTCGTGCCCTTTTCAGAAATTTAAGTGGGAACCTTTAGCACCTCAGTTCGGAACGCATCTGCCCTCGGCGATCGTTACTAAGTATTAATTGGTTTATAATGTTACAGATTAGTTGTTCTATTATGTAACGTCGCATTTTTAACCGATCAAGCATAACGTGCGGTCTTCAAAGTATTTTACACAGTTATCTTTTAAGACTTGTTCCTGTCAAATGAGTTCTTGCGGCAGACCTTTGTCTAAGGAATTCTGATTATTTTTTCATTTAAAACTCGTTTTTTACCAATCCTATCAATCAACCCGTTCTATGTTATAAATAAAATGTATTTATATTTAACATACCAGTATTACAATACAGCTTTTTTAACAGACGCAATATTATGTTAGATTTCTTCAATACCTACTGTTGATAATACATTGGGAGGCATTTTTTTCACACCGTGCTCTACTTTAATAATACATTGGGCGGTCTTGACACCATGCTATGTTGCGGTATTGGGTATACTTAACATAAATTACTATAGCTAGATAGAATAAAGATAAAGATTATTTATTTGTCAAAAGTGAGATGTAAGGTTGTTGCATTGAAATACGTCCTATACATGTTTCGCCCATGGACTTATAAAATATTTTAGGGAGAACACCATTGTTTGTCATTAAAATATATCTCTTGCACAAAACCTTTATTATGAGCGAAATTTATAAATTTGTAAATTTTGAACGAAAAACCCGTGATATGTATATCTGCGAATACTATTAGAAAATATTGAAAATATTACTTTTAAATCTCTAATACATAAAATTCTCGTGTCACCGTGTTAGTGAGCATACTCCTCCGTAACGGCTTAACAGATTTTGATGAAATTTTATATGCATATTCGGTAGGTATGAGAATAGGTTGTTATCAATTTTTTATATCCCGCTAGATACAACGTTTACCAGGGCAGCTAGTATGTATATAATATGTTACTTCTTCTCCTAGCCACGTCACTATTCTTGTAATCTTCGGCAGGTTCAAAACGAGACCTTGCGATTTAAATGCGAAATTCTCGCATTGATTAAGTAATTATGAAGTGCATCGCTTTGCGTTCACTTATTCATGAAGAACATCCGGTCGATGTGTCTGGCTAAATTGACCGTTAGACTTAGCAGAACTGCAATACCTGATAGGCGATGTCGCAATGACAACCGTTTTGATTCACCAGATTGGTCAAGTAACCTTTTACCTCTTTAATTAAGTTCTAGTATGCACTATAAAGTTTGATGAGCCGCTTTATTTATTACGTCCGTTCATGAAATTGTGTCAGCCGCTTATGTGTACATTTATAATTGAGTTTTGTTAAAAATAAATTTAAAAATAAACTATACCTACTTGTCATTTTGTTTTTTATCATAACTGCTCAGTAAGTTGTATCTTTCTGAGGTAACCGCTAATAATTCGCTGTTAAGCTTGTATTGTATATTCTAAGAATTACGTTAAATAGTAAAGCTGTTTGGTTTTCTTAATAAACAAAATTAAAATTACTAGAGACGCCATCTTTTACATGTTTCGACTTCTACAAATGTTAAGACGGCTGACTTTAGTTGGCTTGAGATTAGAAAGACAACTATAATCCTACGGGAGCGCACTTTGTAACATTGTTATGGACGTTATGCGCGAAGCCTGAAAATAGTTTCAGTACAAACATAACAAAAACTCACGCTTGTATCCTGAAGGGGTAAACAGAGATCAGGAACTGCTACTAACTACGATCCTGACAGATTTCTTACATTTATCAGGTTTCGGATACTTTTAGTTAGTTTTTGTTAACTTCGTCTCCACATAATCTCATATAATAAAATTACATTTTCTTTTTATAATTAATAAAAATATTTTAATGAAATTGCTTCAATTTATGTAAATAAATGTTGTTTACCCACACCTCCGGTATGTAGGGGTGAGTTTACAATTTTTTTTGTGAATTACAAATTGGTGGTAGTTGTTAGTCTCTTCAGAGCTCAAACTGATTGATTTTTGAATCTCATAAAAGACTACACACTATCAAATTAATTATGTACAGCGATTTTTGATTAATGAATGACTGTTAATTTGTTTTCGGGTCTTTTGAAAAATACCCGCCAATCGGTTCACCTTGAGTGTTTTTTACCAACATATTTCATTGCCTTCCTTTTCTAATATCTCAACGTTTCGATCGTAAAAACGATTTTTTCATTTATCGCTTATATGTAAAAACGTCAAAGATTTTGGTTCTTAAAGTATTTTATTGGGAATAACTTACGCAGTCCCTTAGTGAACTGAAATTAGTTTATAATACTTAACCGGTGGTAAAATTGATAGAGTGTAACTTACAGATATGTACAGTTAACACTTTGACTGCGGAATACGATTGTAGCGATTTTTTGCGTAATTGACGCCCCAGTCCAAAGAAAATTCGCTACGACACCATGCATCGCCAAAATGACGGCGTCCATTGCGTAACATGACATTTGGTCAGCAGCAGATGTGTTAAGAGCATGTTAGCGTTAAGACAAAACAAAACGTAAATATTGATGAGCTGTCGACAGCACTCGTATTCCACTTCTGCTATAAAATTTAGTTTATCTTTGAAGATGTGTCTATGTTTGTCACTCAACAGACGTAAGGAAAATAAGTACCAAAAAATATATATATATATATACTCACGCCCGTTATCCCCGAGGGGGTAGGCAGAGGCTCAGTAGAAATGGGCCCAAAAAACTAAAGTACAAAAAAACTTCTGTTAAAATTACACCTACCTATGTCCGGAGGCTTCTTTCACTTATACTCAATACTCAATACTCAAATGCTTTATTGCAACCATAAGTTTGTTAAATCTTATGTAACAGGTATTTGTATCATTATGGACCCTGTCGGGCACAGCAAAAGCCTTATAACTAAAATCTTATATTTCACTTTTGTTTTAATTATGAAAAAGACGAAGAAATAGCCACGTTTATTATACCGACAGGACACATCTCAGAATAAAAAAAACAGAGGCAATAGACAAAACAAATGAATAAAACCAAACCTTAAATGTAGCATCTGTTGTGTCTAGGTTGCCACATAATGGCTTTTAACCCGTTGGCTCAACTCTGCAAATGATAAGTTGCCTTGACACAGGGCACTTTAGAACGACGGTCAATGAACATAAGGTTTAATTTGGCTTCCGAGTATCCGCTACCAAAGTCGGTAGCCGGGAGTTTAAGTGAAGAAATATCGATTTAACGATAATGTCTTTTAATTGAAGTGATTCAGAGGACGTGTAAACCCGGCGTCGTCTTCCCACTTCACTCTTATACAAAACTAGCTTTCGCCCGCGACTCCGTCCGCGTGGACTTTAGTTCAAAATTTTGCAACCCCGTTCACTCCCTTAAGGTTTAAATTCATAAAAACGGCGAAACACGTGTTCAATCAATTGTGTTGATTAAAATAAAATTAAAACCAAAGTACATTATAAGTTATGGAAGAGCGGGTTTCCCTGGCACAGGTATTTTATACTTACAAGGGAATCCCAGCAAAAGTGTATGTTAAAATAGTTTTGGTTGTATAAATAAAAATATTTTCATTTTTTTTGTATTTATTTTAAGTTTCAAGAAAATTAGACAACATTCTTTATATCTCCCATACAAATTTTGGCAACCCTTTTCGCCCCCTTAGTGGGTTGAATTTCAAAAAATCTGTTCTTATTCCTTGCCTACATTATATAGAGACCCTCTGTGCAAAATTTCAGCTTCCTAGGTCCAACGGCTTGGGCTGGGCGTTGATGAGTAAGTCAGTCAGTCAGTCAGGACTTTGAATTTTATTTATATAGATATATCGAAGCATGGCAAGTGCATGATTTCTATACAACGCGTCGCGTTGAGTTCCTATGTGCCCCATTCCTTTCAAGAGAAAAAAACAGATGCACCAGGCCTGATGGACGAAACCCAAAGGGACGTTTGGCTTTACAGCCGTTTCGAGAGCCTCAATTTCTACGTATCCAATGCAAGTTTTCGCAATGCGCTAATTATGGTTTGTAACTCTAATACAATACCAATCCCAACAACTGAATCTGTAATAATGGTACAATTTTAGTGCTCCACTTCTTATGAGAATAACCTTATTGTATGAACTGGGTGGATTATGCCGAGATTAAGAACTATATTGCTGTTATTAATGAGTATTTGGGACTTGGCTGTGTTTGTAGACTGGTTAGATTGATTTACATACTCGATTGCTAATGCAAATAAATTAACTCATTTGTATTTGGTAGGAGCTATTTTTAGCTCCGTTTTTATGGTAGTAATAATTTTTAGATAAGATAGTGTTATTGACAAATCACAAGGCTAAACCCCGGTTTCTTGTAGGTGCGCTAAAATTCTGTTAATCTACTGTTCACAGCTGTCAAATGTTTTTTTTTGTCTGCACTTTGGCAAACTGACAGCTGATTAACAGTAGATTAAGAGATTATTAGTGTACGAGAAACTGGGGGTTCAAAATCTTTCATCAGTATAGATTATTTTACCACTCTTTATAAGTAAAAGTAGCTGATTCTCAATTTTACTGTCAACTTTAATAATTGTGTAAAAAATATTGAAAATTGCACACCTTTGCTTTGGAGAAATGGTTTTTATAATAGTTTTTATATTTTGGATTATTTCAAGAAAATATAGTATAAACATTATTATCATTTCATCCAAGGCGATCTAAACTCAACTCTATGTTCGTACAATGAATACGATCCAGCTTTTTAATTGGAATGGAAAGGTATTAACTGTCGAATGTCCATTCCATTAAGTAAAAATTTAGTTCTCAATTGAAAATAATTTACACTGAAATTTAACCAGGAATTTCACACTTTTTATTGTTAGAAATGGTTTAATCATCGATGCTCGAATAATATTTCTTAGAATTTTCGTTATTTTAAGAACACATTTTATAAAGTGCCTTTAATAAAATCCATGACAATCTAAACTTACCTCTATGCCTGTACAATAAGAACGATCCAAAGTATTAAATATAAAAGTAGATAAGCTGTCATGTGTAAGTTCTGGTGCAAAAAAAACGTATGACAGATCGATCACGCAAACACGAAATTGGGATCTAGACACAATAGAAATCTGCAAATCTAATGAGCATCTTGCTGGTTTAATAAATATACTCGCTCGAAGAGATTTTATCAGGTGACGACTCAATTATTAAAACAGCATTGAAAAACCGAGGCCAATGGCTCTGTAGTTAGATTAAACTTACGTTTCTTCGATAGATACAGCACATTGATCTTTACATAACAGAACAAACATAATGCAAAGTTTCAGCTACCTACTTACTACAAATCTATGCTATTCAGTTATATTCATAAAGAAATTATTATTTTATTATTTCTTAAATAAGCCTTTTATTTATTTCCTAAGTCAAATCAGAGGCCTTAGGGTGGCTTGAAAACTTCTAACAGTAAGACCAACCACTAATCTTACAAGCCTCCACCAATACGGACTAGGCTTCCATGGTAGAATATGGCCTATACATTCTTCAGGAAGAGACCCGTGCCCCTCGGTGGGGACATAATGGGTTAATGATGAAATACAATTATTTGGCTTCGTTTTGGCGACCTCGAAAACAATATAAAGACACAGAAAAGATTAACAATAATTCACGCCAAAGCCTAAAAGCACTAACATGTGGAACATCCTGTTGGAGATTAAAGAACTCCAGTGGGCGTTTCGAAGGTCGTCTAGATCCGAGGTTTTAAACTTTAAATTACGTTGTTGACGTTATCTCGATGATGTAAATGTTACACATATGAATGTAAACTAAATACAATGTACAGCTCAGCTTAGCTTAGGTTTCAATAGTTATCTATTTTTTCATAAATGAGTAGAAAATTAAATATAATGTTGAAAATTAATTAAAAACGTTGCGTACGTTGTCCACATGATTGACAACACAAGGCCCTCAAATGCAGAAAGAATGCAAAAGTAGCTTACTACCGCTTTGGTCTGGAAATGTTATTTCTTTATGAAGTTTGTTTAAAATAACGTTTTCAAACCGATTTTAAGAAAAACAGGCACTTAAAAGAAGAGATTGATGATAACCCATTATGCCCCCGCCGAGGGCCACGGGTCTCTTCCCTGAGGAAGGTATAGCCTATACTCTACCACGGGAGCCAAGTCCGGATTGGTGGAGGCTTGTAAGACTAGTGGCTGGTCTTACTGTCAGAAGCTTTCAAGCCGCCCTAAGACTTGGCTTAACGTAGTAAATAATTATTATCACTAAAGAATTGGGAACATTCTCCTATTTTTCGTCACCGTTGAAGATATAACCTGATTATAGCTAATCAATCATTATAATTTAAGTACAATATTCTAGCAAAGTTGCTCAATTGCTCATATGTGACGAAGTAGAACGTCTGTGACGAGGTTGTACTTCTGTGATCCTTTTAGTCGATATTAGTTTGAAAGAACTGGAAGAATTTGATTTTATAGTGCACGGTTTAGATCTAGATTGTGTCTCTGATTGAAATATGTTTGAAATTTTGGGCTGTTGTTTAGAGAAAAATAATAGCATACATTTGCATATTATATCTTTTAAATTATTGCTGTTAAGTTCATGTATCTATGAACGAAGCATGTCTAGTATTGGTATTAATTCACTTTTATGTTGTTTTTAGTATAGTCATTGAAGTTTAAAAATTCAATGGTATTGTCTAAGAAGCAAATGCAAAAATAAACTTAAACTAAGAACACCACGAACTGAATATGGTAAAAGAAATATCATGTATGAAGGTGTCCAACTGTATACTCGTAACTTACCACCTGAAGTAAAGGACACAGAAAATATAAATGCTTTTAAAAATAAACTAAAGCTACATGTCTGAAATTTATAATTAAGAAGCATAAGCTACTTTAATGCATGCCGTGTAATCTAAGCTAATTTTAAGTTTTTTGTTTTTCTCATTAATTAAGTGAACTGTAAGTTCTTTATGAGAAATAAATGTCTTTGAACCCATCCCAGAGATGCGTACCTACCAATTTTTATTATTATTCCGGATTGTTTTTATGCTGTATCTTACATACATAAACTAACGCCTGTATCCTAGAGAGGTTGGCAGAGACTAGGGACTGCCCCTTGCCACGATCCTGACAGATCGACGTTCATTTGTCGTAGCATGCACGCACGCCGGTTTCGAGTACTTTTGTCTTGGTCTTGGCTTATGCATCCCCTATTTGGTCAAATTTGGTCCGCCTGGGTTGTCGCTTAGCAGCACTTCCTGCCCACACTCGCTCGATAGGTATGTTTGTTTCGTCAGTCTTTCATCCTTCATCCTCTCCACATATCCGTATGTGCCTTAACATCATCATCATCATCAACCCATTGTGTCCCCACCGAGGGGCACGGGTCTCTTCCCTGAGGAAGGTGTAGGCCATCTCGGGGATCAAGTCTGGATTGGCCGTATCCTATACGATAAATAAGGTATGAGGAGTGAGCTTGACTAGATATACCACGAAGTTAACACACTTTTACAATATAACTTCCACATAACATTTATTAAAAGTTTTACATTAATTTTTCTTGCAATAAATAATGTTGCTAGTAGAAAAAGTTCATCTATACTTAAAATGAACCCTCAGGACGGATAGGTTAATCCAATTAGATTTACAATTAATTCTCTTAAATTTTAAAATTCTCTTAAATTTTAAAATTCTCTTAAATTTTAAGTTGTTAAGGTACTTTGGAATAATATTACATATTAATGTACAAACACGACCTCTAAATAAACACGCTTAACATACCTTTTGGGATGAGGCGCTGTTTACTGTAATACAGGCAATAAGCCTAGCTCAGTAGCAGATGCTGTATGTTTTTGTGCTATTGAACGTATCAGTCATATGTAACTTAGAAATATTTTGTACTCTTTTGGCCAATAAATATATTCTTATTCTTATTCTTATTCTTATTCTTATTCTTATTCTTATTCTTATTCTTATTCTTATTCTTATTCTTATTCTTATTCTTATTCTTATTCTTATTCTTATTCTTATTCTTATTCTTATTCTTATTCTTATTCTTATTCTTATTCTTATTCTTATTCTTATTCTTATTCTTATTCTTATTCTTATATTTATTCTTATTCTTATTCTTATTCTTATTCTTAATTACTACGCGAATGAAGTGGCAAACAGTTGATTACAGTAAAATCATTCCTGGAGCAGCATAGTATCAAACAGCACACGCTATCGCTGCTCCCAACAATTACATCTATTACAGAACAAAAAATCATTCACGGTTTGTCTCAACAACGGTGTGCCTGTGTAAAAGTAACCGTTTCTTAACTCAGCGGTCGTTCTAATGCGTGTTAAATAAACATTTAACTCAATCCTCACTTTCATCCACTACGTATGCTTGGCGAATCGATATTAAATTTACATCTATCTGTCCAATGCCCCTTTTAGAGCTGCTAGCGCTGAATTTAACTTCGTTAATACCTCTGTATTCTGAGGTACAGAATACCTCCTTTGAGACGAGTGACGTACGATGAAATTCAGTCACGAAAGTTTAGTCATTCTTATAGTTCCCGAATAGGTAATAACATTGCTCAATTATATCTGTTACAACTATCGAAACTCTGTGATAATGCGCTAACGTGAAAAAATCGTATTCAAAATAAAACATTTTTATGGACTCAATTTTTATAACATGGCGATCTATGGAGGGTCTTATAGTTCTAATGTTCACCTGTCTACTCTTTATCTGGAGCATTGAGGTCTTAAAATCACTCAATTCCACCCTGACAGCGATAAATCAGTGAACTCGTATTAGTTTGTTGTCGCCAGGGTCGGCTTATTTATAATTATTACGTTTTTTTGAAAGGAACCCTTATTTTGATATTCGTCCGTCCATCTGTTGAGACCTCTTTTCTCAGGCTTATAAAATAATTCTGGACAAATAAAATTCCTTAGAAAATTGATCTGCTAAGCTCATTTTCCGAATGATTCTGCTATGAGTGATGGGTATTTCACGCTTAGTTAGATCATGCAAGAATGAAATACGATCGGTCCCAGGCCCTACAAAATGGACCATATTTTGTCACGTCTACTTTCTAGTGAGATGATTTGTATTTAATAGAAATTATCGCTCTTCACAAATAAGCTCAACAATGTTTAATTTATATTTATTGAATTATACCTTAACACTACGCTACAGCACACTACGGGCTGGTGGTCATTGACTACAGTTAAAAAAAATTACTATAAAGTCACGCCAGTGTTTCAGAAGGGTAGGTAGGCCAGGGACTACTACCTACTTGCCACGATCCTAACATATCACTTCATCGACATTAATTAGTCGTTGCTTGCACGCACGTCGTCTTGGATACTATTTATCTTGCACTTTGCTAATTAATACCCTATTTCGTCGAAGTTTATCCGCCTGGGACGCCTTACCAGTCCTTCCTCCCACATCAATAAAAAATACTACACAATTAAATGTCATATAATTGCAAAATTTCAAGCAAGTATTTAATAAAATCTATAATACCCTATTAGTACCCAAAACAATGTGTTTATAACAATGAAGTCATATCACGAGTCAATATCTTTTGAAACAGTAAATCGCAGTACGAAGTAGTTTGGGTGAATTTATGATAGAGTTGAACTTTGCTATAAGGTTACGCTGACGAAATAGGTTTGATCGATGCAAGTCAGCAGCAGAGTATTGCGATTTGAAAACAGAAGATTTATTTCACACTAAACGAAACTTGCAAAAAACATATTTTTTCTAATTCATCATCATCAACCCATTATGTCCCCACCGAGGGGCACGGGTCTCTTCCCTGAGGAAGGTACAGGACATACTCCACCACGGAGGCCAAGTCCGGATTGGTGGAGGCTTGTAAGACTAGTGGCTGGTCTTAGTCAGAAGTTTTCAAGCCGCCCTGAGGCCTCTGACTTTGCTTAACGACTGCTATTTATCGACGGCAGCCGGCAGCAACTGCTGAACGTGCTTTGTGAATCACAGAACCGCTCGGAAAAATGCCACTAGCGTTAGTCATAGAGCGGTCACCCATCGTGTGGCTTAACCTTCGTGGTCGTTTAACCAGAAGGTTCTAATTACACATTTAAAAATACATACTTTAATCTCCTTAACGCGGTTTTCGTTAAATAATAAAAATACATGATGAATATTTTTCTCTACGGCTAATTTTTTTCATAATGTCTTGCGAAAATAATAATTATAGTAGGAAAAACACGCTCTGTACAACTCGAGAGTAAGGTGCGACCGACGTCACATCTGACTAAAAATTCCTTGTAGCTTACCGTTGCCACCCTTCGAGTAACTCAGAAAATCCGGCTATATGCAAGTCGGACTCACGTACGAAGGGTTCCGTACTATTTATACAACATTTGAATATTAAAAGCTTATTGCCGTTATTGATATCAAGCAAAAACCCACTTAATTTTTTTTTTGTTTTTAGTATCAAATTATTATAGCAAAACAGAACTATAATATAGTTAATCTCAGTTAATTAGTTATAATCTGTGAAAATGTTAACTCTCTAGCTATCACGGTTCATGAGATGCAACCTGGTGATGCAACCTCCACAACAGACGTACAGTGGAGTATTGGTAATAGGATAGGATAGGACTGGGCAGGATTTCTGTCACGATCAATTGGCAATAATAACTACATACTTTCATTTTCATTCATACGTTATACGTTAAACTGTACTGTGTACAGAATAAAGTGGTTACCAACCCGAAAAGGCAGTAGAAAATAACACTAATAAATCTTGTAGACATTTATGAAATTGTTCTTGCAATCTAAGCTTTATTTTCACTACCGCAAGAACTAGTCTAGTTGCCGTCTAGATTATGCTTTAGTGAGAGTTTATTGAATCACTTTCGTTTGCCACCTTTACGGCGATTGCATAAAGTGTAACACTATATTGGGTAGTAATTTATTGTCCAATATAAACTTTATCTAGCGTAAAGTTGCCGCCTCCAAAAGCCGGAAAACTGACCGTTAGATACTTAAGTAGTACAGGGTACGTGCCTGAGTTGTGGTCCTTTCAACGATTTTTAGCATTTTCATGTTTTGTTATTTTTTGTGCAATATATTATGTATTTACCATTCAACCCCGAGCACTATTCGACACATCGGGTGTACTAAAATTCCAATAACAAGTAGAATCCCCATTTTTAGATATAGGTATATCTAAAAATGGGGATTCTACTTGTTAATAAGAACTACTTTTATTATGGGAAAACTTTGCTAAACATCAACTATTACATAAATACATTTTACGTCCCTGGTGGTAACTTTAGTATACAACAGGTGATTTTTTTTCGCTGTTTCAAGGATGATTTTCTTAGTAACAGCATATCTTACTGATAATGACTTCCTGGTTTTCATGTGGGGATTTTTATAGCCAATAGACTTAATAATTTTCAAACTGGGTTGATAAACACATAACCTAGAAAACCACTAGAAAGGATATTCATAACTTATTGTTTAACAAAATTCATATAAATACTCGCAGTTTTACGATGAAACATGGCGACTTTATATTTGCTATGCTTACATTTGTAAAAAGGTAGTTATGTTTAGCTACGGGGCATACCTATATTACCGTTTATGTAATTATTCGTATGTTTACAGACCGTATGGGTGAAAATCAGTGCACTGACTATGTCTGGAGTAATAGGTCTTTGGTAACCCAGCTAGCCCCTGGCTTGGCACGCCAGCCTGAAGCCAGTGATTTAGTTCTTTATAGCAATCTAGATATTGTCTTACTAAATCACCACCATGCCAATAGGAGGTTAAGTCACATAACACTGTAAAATTAGGCTGAGGTTAAGATATCGGTCTGAATTGATCGGTTTAGTTTTATGGGCTCAATAGTTTACTTATCTCCGTTTAGTAGTGCTAAATTATCTAGTTAGCATAGAAATTACTTCATTATTAGTTCATTTATTTTGCTAGTATTTTCTCAGTTACGTGTTACGGGTCAGCATTGGTGTTTTTATTTACAAACTGTTTTATTTTTGTAATTTTTCGTTTTTTTAATTTTTTTATTGTTTCTTTTCTGTTGCGTATGTCCCGCTTTTTAGAGACGTTATTTAATTTGTTGGCGTAATTCTTAAACCATATGCTTCAAATAGGGGTCGGAATCACATTCTCCTATAGAGGATTAATATTTAGCTAAAGTATTGTAATAGTAGAGGATGTAAGAAGCGAATACTATAGAAAGATATTAATCAGAAAACAAAACAAAAACTTATAGAACAAAATGTGTTTGAAAATACACAGGTGACCCATTAATAACTTCAAAATTACCGCGCTGACGTTCCACGCAAAGAACTGCATTTTAGAAACAGAAGTTGATACTTTTACTTTTAGATTTGTATATTCTCAATAGCCCTTTGATCATTCAAAGTCACTGAGTTGAAATATAACAAAGAAACCATGCCTGAAAGTCAAATATTTGCCCCTAAAGAAAGAAAGCGCTATTTTGTTGACATTGCAACCGAGCTGTCACATTTACCAACTAGAGCATGAACGGTGGTTACTAAACTAGCCAGTTCAGCTTCTGGAGACCTCTAACTCCTCACAATTAATTCCATGATTAGAGCACCAAGAAATAGCCTCTATAAATGTAAAAGAAAGTAAAAGAGTGAAGTGAAATAGGACGATTTAATGCTCCAGCGCTTTACGTATTGTTGGTTAATCGATTTTCAATTTATTATACGGAAATCATGGCCGGTAATGACCGCTAGCTGTGCTGATGCTTGTAGCTTTAATTTGTGAACTTCGATGAAGGAATTTGTAGTGTCGTCACTGAAAAATTTCGTAAGTATGATATAAGTACCCGGTTACCACTATAAAAAAACTTTGGCCTATGCATCTAGCTACATAAGGACCGTTATAGCCAGATGTTTGAAATTTTGACAGATGATAACAATGTATTTCTGAAGCCGCTATTACAACAAATACTAAAAACCGAATAAAATAATTATTTTATTGGGCCTCCATACAACAAACGTGTTTTTTTAATTCTTTCATCATTATCATTCAACCACCTCCACCGATCCAGCCTCCACCAATCCGGACTTGGCCCCCGTGATGGAGTATGGCCTATACCTTCCTCAGGGAAGAGACCCGTGCCCCTCAGTGGGCACATAATGGGTTGATGATGATTCAACCACAAGAAGTCCACTGATGGACATAGGCCTCCGCCATGGATTTACAAGAAGACCGGTTGGAAGCGGCTTGCATCCAGCTCTTCCTGTCACTAGGATGAGATCGTCTGCCCATCTTGTGGCTGCTCGTCCTACGCTTCGCTTTTGCTGTGCTTTCAATTCTTTGCTCGATATTATTAACGGTAACAGGTAGACGCTTGAAATAAAATAAGTTACTTATAATATAGTTTCTAATGTAATAATATAGTACGTAGATATTGACTCGCATTTGACCGGTTATTGATTCTTTTGGCCCACTTTACTTTGAGCCGACAACACCCTCTATAAGGTTATTATAATTATTTTTAAAATCTGTTATCGTTGTTATCTATCACGGCGCTTCTTTTTATCCAGTTACAAATGTTTAACCGACTTTACAAAATGAGACGGTTCGTAAATCTCCTGTGTAATGTTCTATGTATGTACACTATACAGCTATAATTCTTCACCATGTTGTCTGATTTCATTCATTATTTTTTCGTAAGAAAGGAGACGTCTCAAATGATTTCCGGCCTTCGAAAATCATCCCAGTCTTCTTTTTAGTGCGCATTTTTCTTGACGTCGGTTTATTTTGACTAAAAAGTCTTTGGGATGATTTATAATCTGAAAATATCTCATCCTCAATTGAACAACCTTTTAATGCGTTACCGATTATGGGCTTACGCCCATCTTTAATGAAAAATTTAACCAATTTGCGTCAAAATTACACATTATTCGAGTGACTAATTCTTCTCTGCACTTCATGTCGTGATGGGTCGATATCTATATAAATATTCAATTCAACTATTACAGACGAAGGAGACTTTAAGTATTAAAATAGTCACTTACTTGAACAGATATTTCTCTTGCGAAACAGCCCACTTGACACTTAGCTGCACATCTTAGTCCACTGTCCGTATGAGCTTCATTAATGTAGATTATATCTATCTACAGAGGGCAAATAAATTTCTGATGTAAAATTTTCGTAAGCACTAGACATTAACTTTATTCAGGATATACTTACTTAACTTTTTGTCAGAAGAGTCCGACTAGGTTTCGCTCTGATTCGCAGAGTTTAATCATGGTGAGCAGAGACGGAGCTCGCATCGTCGATTGCTTTCTCTGACTCTTCCGACAAAAAGTCAAATAAGTGTATCCGGAATATAAATTAATTGGAGATCAGCCAATTTCTAAAGATTTATGTATATGATAACATATTTTTAAGTCTTTTAGTTACTAGAACCCGATTCGTTATAATCATTTTAATTAGGAGTACCTTGTCAGGAACTTAGAGCAAGAAAGGAGTAATTCATCACCTTTCTCAACCCATTATGTCCCCACCGAGGGTCACGGGTCTTTCCCTGAGGAAGGTAAAGGCCATACTCCACCACCGGGGCGTATTAAGGATTGGTGGAGTAATTATCCTAAGCTAAAATATTGAACCAAATACAATTCTTGTTCAAAGCCCAACACAATGTTTTCATTTTGCTCATGCGCTTGGAAAACAGATTATTTTATATAAAGTTTTTTATCAAGACCTGAAATTTTATACTCTCTTGGTTGATAGATAAATGAAGAATAAAAATGTTTAATTTATTGTGTAAAAAACTATAATACCATAACAAGTGATTAGAAACAAACAAGACCGGATAAATAATCACAAAACAATAAGGGACACAGGGTGTTGTCAGGATGTGGACAATGTCTATTGTATAATGCAGTTTTGCCTAAAGCACACATTCTCGTATGACATTGTTACCTTGAATTTGATGAATAATTTGGTACAATGTAATAAACTCTGAGGAGAACACCTCATCTTTCTTCACCGCGTGAATCGAAGCAGGCACTAAATTGGATGCAAGGTGACAGAGGGATCTCCAATCTCCGACGGTCCTTGGCACACTACGCTCATAAGTACTCCATTATACATCGCATCGTTTTCACGGATCACATCACACTATAATAGGAGTAGTGCCACTATTCGGGACCTATCCTACGATACTTTGTGTTCGTCTAAAAAGGTCACTTTTTGGTGAGTCGGCTGTATAGCGCCATTGTTGTTTGAGGTTAATAAATAGACAATGAGAGAACATCTCTTCAGATGGATGGGAGCGGATGGATGAAGGGCGCAGGTATGGCTTTGCATGTGTCTATTGTTTGAATGTGTGCGTTTGATTTTGATGTTTCGTGAATACTGAAAATTTATTTCGTGGCGACTACTTCTTCCCCCTATAGCGTATTTTCATTTGACATGACATTTTATAGAAGCGTGAAAATGACTTGAATTTATTATATTAAACTAGCTGACCCGGCAAACGTTGTTTCGCCAATTAGGGATTTGAAAAATAGATAACCTATTCCCAGCCCTACTGATTGTATAAAAAAAATTTGATCAAAATTGGTCAAGCCGTTTCGCAGGAGTATGCGCACTAACATTGAGACATGAGAATTTTATATATTAGACTAGCTGGGTGCTTAGTGCGAGTTTTTTCATTCACTTTCGATAGCGAGAGCGTTTGCAATTTGTATAGGAGTGACAAAGAGACAACTAGCTGGCGCGCTTTGTCACTCCTATAAAATATGAGTTTACGTTAAGGCGATCGAGTAGTTAAAAAAACTCGCACTAAGCACTCAGACCCGGCTAACGTTGTTTTGCCAGATGGGGATATGAAAAATAAATAACAACCTATTTTCGGACCTACCAAATATACATATACAATTTCATGAAAATCGGTCATGACGTTTTGGAGGAGTATGTTAAAATTTTTAATATTAGAAAGATTTAGTTTTTGAACTAAAACTTTCGTAAGCACAACACATTGTCTCACACACACATTCTCTGCTCACCATGATTAAGCTCTGCGAATCGGAGCGAAATCTGGTCGGACTCTTCCGATATAACAACACCCGTAAGTAAATCCGGACTAAAAGGTGACAAGATTTAGTTTTGTTTTTATTTATGTTTTATTAAAATAACGTATTCTTAAGCTCCTTTTCCTCCTAGCGATAATAACAAAATTTCCTTCTTTCCTACATTTGTAAATGTCACCGTGTTACCAACTGGACAGTAGTCTCATAATTTGTTTTTCCAAGAATGTATTCTTTTCCGCTTTCTTTAATTCTTCAGTTTTTGTACGTCGGTTAGCTGTAAATAAGTGCCAATAATGATTGTAATTTCGGTGGCGTCTGTCGTCACCTCCAACGTTGCATTAAGTCTGCGATGCGTTATTACCTCGATTACAGTCATCGATGACGGGATTCTCTTTGTAAATTTCACCACGCTTGTCCTGGCCTCAAAAAGTGTATAAGTGTATAATTAGCCCGTATGGTATCTCACTGCTCATGAAAGGTCTCTGTTTCGCCTTTGTATAAAGTTAGCAAGAGCTTTTAAAGGTTAACATCTAAATTGTGTTAGCTGCATGTCATTAATAATGATTTGACAACTTTGTGACGCAGCGGTTAGCGAATCTGCCTACCATTCAAGAGGTTCCGGGTTCAAATCCCGGCTGGGGACATCAAGAAAACCCCCGGTCTTGGATGTTTACATGTTTGTGATTTCGCTGTTTCTGGTTCTCGAGGCACAGGGTATCCTAGTGTGGGGCCAGAAGCAATGTATGTGTCTGTTTGTAAATGTTTATGTCATTGACGTCTCTTTTTTATAGTAAGCCAAAAGAGTCAAACAGTACGTGAATAACATTACATAAACTCACCCCTGAATGCCGGAAAGGTAGACAGAGTACATGATCTGCCACTTGCGACACTCCTTACAAAATACATAAAAAAAGAAGTCTTATCTGAAGTAGGTGCCTAACAAATTAATGATCTGTCGATACAACATCGTAGATAGAGTCAATTTTTATTCGATATTAACTACTTCATTAATACACAGGTACATAATGGCATTGACATGATTTTATTGCGTCTTCTGTAGACTTCTAAACAGAAATCTTCTGTATCTCCAAAATAAACACCTTATTACACTACTGTCTTTGTGACCTTATCAAATTCGCAAATATATTTAGCATGCTACAATGTATATTCATTCATCTTTACGATGTATTGTTAAGTAAGGTTAATTACCAAAGTTTGCATGCGAAGTTCAATTGCAAAAACATTTATTTCTTACAAAACTTACGTAAAATATCTGTAAACGTAGACGTATCAGCCATTCGTAATTAAACCTACCAAATAACATATAAGGGTGAGTAATTCAAAGTCTATCAATATTGTTCACATTACATCACAGTACAAAGAGCAATTTCATAAATTTTGATTTATCATCAAAGCTAACATAAATATGTGTTTTCTCAATTAATTTTTCATTCAATTGAGCATCCGATTAATTTCACAGAAGTCTTTGAAATACCGAAGTTTATTGAACTTCGCGATTGCCGTATAATAAACGCACGTTTTTACAAGTATTAATTCTTTAACACCACTCGCGCGTCTGGCGCTTAACACTCGCAAGCTATTTCGGTAAAATTAGCATCATCGACGACCTCAGTGGCGTACCGATTAACGCATCTGCCTACGATGAGAGAGGTCCCGGGTTCGAATCTCTTCTGGTGACAAAAAAGAGAAAAATAAAACCCCAGGTCTGGGATGAATATAATGTTTGTGATGTCGCTATTTCTGGCTCCCAAGACACAGAGTATCCTAGTGTGGGACCAGAAGGAATGTATGTGCTTGTATGTAAATGTTTATGGCATGTTTATGTTTATCATGCAACACTAGGTTGACCAACTTTTAGATTTGTCACATTTTCTTGTAACGGTTGAGGATTTGTAGGCAAAAAAATAACGTTTCCTAATCATTTGACTTCGAAATATGACTATGGGTAGTAACAGAGTGGCTGCTGATATACTGTTGACATAGCCCTCTCCTAATGAGCGCCATAGCGGCCTGTCTATGATGCAAAGATACTTCGAACAAAAAAAATATATTACAAGTTAGCGCTAGATCTTCAATGTTTAAGTGCTAGTTTCTCTAACGGAGGTGTTGGCTGGTGAGTACAATAAATGTATATTGCCGGCTGCTATGAAGCTAAACGTCCGCGTAAACTCGTACGGAACTAACCGATCAGCTTTTACTTTCGTTGAGGCTGCGCCCGCGCCGCCGATGACCGCTTCCGCGAACGAAAGTACTTTCTCAGCTGACTTAGTGATGGGACTCACGTCGATGGAAATATCGACGGTTGACGTGATGGTTCTTAATCTATAGGGTGGGGAGTCCTACAGTGCCATGGTAAAAGTGTTCGTTTTGATACCTAAGTATCTTAGAATAGATTTTGTGATACTGTCAATAAAACATGTTTAGAAATGTTGCCGACCTATTGGATCGCAAAAAGACTTACCGATCATTTACCTGACCTTGTCAAAAACTCTTTGACTTTCTCACAGATATAATATCAGGATATAACGAACCACCATTCGCTGATATATTGTCCCGGATAGCGGCGACAGGCTTGCCACTTGTCACGTTTGGGACCTCATAAACTTGGCAAAATGTGGGCCCAGTTCTAGTGATTGGTGCCTCTGCCTACCCCCTCGGGGATAACGGGCGTGAGTTTTTATTTTATTTTACATAACGAACTGGTAGGCTCTTTCACATTAAAAAAGATATTAATATTGATTTTACTTCAAGTATAATAGAAAACTGATCGAGTGAGGAAACGGATATGAGTGTAGGCACCGCTTGTTTTTCCGTCCGATCGTATTCCCCTTTCATCTCCAGTTTCATATGGCAAAATGTTTGATATTTACAGGAAACCAAAGGAGTTCGGTATACTCTACTGATAGACTGGATATACTGGGTGTTGATTTGTACAGTTTCTTCCGACTCAGGGGTGGGTATTTACATGATACTGAGGCAAAAAAATTTTTAAACAATTTTTTTTTTAAACTCACCTCAAAATCAAAAAGTTATATAGCTTAGCTTCTAACGTTTGCACTCGACGGGTCCGGCGGGGCTTTAGCGGGGCGGCGCGGGAGAGTGCGCCCGCGAGCTCGCCGCTGGCGCCGCAAAACCGGCGATTTTAGGTAATTTTCACTAAAAAAAAATCGACACCTTGTATATAGATAGGGAGATAGAGTGATTAACTTAAACATTCAGCGTATATTTGCTGAATTGGAAGTGATTTTCTACGAATTATTTATTTAAATTGATAATGAGACAGTAGTTTATATGTGACTCACCAGACTTATGTGATAGGCTAACTCTTAGACAGACCGACATGCATTTCATGGGAATTAACTTTTTACTAGCAACATTAATACTTCACAGTTTTTTAACATTGTTGGTGCGAAGCCCATGAGAGCGTTTTCTATAAATAATCGATCACGATGAAGTTTTTTGTTCCCAAAAAACGCGCAAATCAGTTCCGTGTTTTGGCTAAACAGTGAATGTTTTAACGTAAATCACTTTATATTAGAGGCTGAAGATTAAATCGCTATTTAGTTTTTTGAGGCTCTTTGGCGTTAATTTTATACGTCCGATAAAATGGTTGCACCATAATTATGTCGTTATTAATTTAAATTACGTTTATTATGGCCATCGATAATGCTAGTCGACCCAGGCAAAAAATCATCGATATTTTTTATCCCTAGTTTAATTCATAACTTGCCATGTTGATCGATGGCTGACGGACGGAAGGACACCCACAAACACTTTCTTCCACAACTACCGGCCTGGCACTGTCGTTTCTTTAAGACTATAATTTTGCCGCTCAAATTACTACATCCAGTTCACATTATTACGGACTATAATCTGTAGGGTGACATCGAATTTGCAGCAAAATTTTAAGAAAACACTGGTTATATTAAATCATAATTATAAAAATATATAAGAACCCCAGTTTTCTCGTGGTCCTACTAATTTGTCCTACTATGTAGTAGGATCACGAGGAAGACCTATTTCTGTCTGTCCTATACTATTTGCCTTAGTAGCTGTTATCAATTGCTTAAACCACCTGTATATTCAATGGTTCCGATTCGCAATGGTTTTTACACTAAAACTAAATATAAATATAAGAGGGATACGAAAAAAAACAAGAGGTACCTACCTAATTTTGATATATTTATTTAAAAACAGTCAGTGTTGACCTTAGTAGAACAGACAGAAATAGGTCTCCCTCGTGGTCCTACTAGTAGGACAAATCAGTAGGACCACAAGAAAGGTTTCATGTTTGAGCTGCTTTTGTCTGGTTACTACATCACTGGGCTTCTACTATATTCTATTAGTTTCTATTAGCGTTTCTAGTAGAAGATTCCTATAATTTGGGATTAAGACAAGGATTGTATTATGTGGCTTTTGGCTCGACCTTCGGCCATGAGCGGTTCCGATCCGCGAGCGCCTTTTTTCACATTCTTTCGCTCCGTCATTATTTGTTGGAATAACGTATTTGTTTTTATTTTTATTTTATTTTAAGTTTATTAAGTTTAAGTTAATTTTGTTAGATGTCTCCATATCAATGCAATAAGTTTCGTCCCCCGTAAAGGGAGGTTAAAGTTCAGATTGGTGCCTATACTTGAGCCAGTACAAAAGTGAGAACTGAATCATAAACATTTTGTATCAGACCTCTCTCTCACACATATAGGAGGCATATCAGGCATATCGGAACTCTCGCTCGCATTTTTATGACTCGGTTCGCACGTTTGTAATGGCTCAAGTATAGTCACGTTCAGCTTCAACAGTCAATATTGTCTAGTTTACCGCGACAATTTAATTTAAATAAACAATCAAGCGGGCCGGGATTAAATGTCTATTTTGCCCGCACAATGGTTTCAATCGCGCAGATTTCACGGTTCGACCATAGAGTGGAGTTCCTCGGTCCCCTGCACTTCTTTGCCACGGGCCACGCCTTGAACTTGCAGTCCCGGGGCTTTCTAGAAAGGTCCATTGTTCTGCTGAGGTTCTTGGCCACTCAGCTTTAGTAAACTTGTTACAAACATAAAATAACAGCCTCTACTGATCTTGAATACTGACTGTATGACAGTCGCGTCATATCTTTGTCTGAAAATCTATAAATTAAGTAAGTAAGTCGCGTCATATCTTTGTCTGAAAATCTATAAATTAAGTAAGTAAGTAAAGTGAAAATTGTTTATTGCCAAATGAATTATGTTACATGCAAGTGGATTAATAATTATTAATCTTATTTTAAATTTACAACAGAATTTAAATTAATATTACATAACATCATGTAGTGGTGACCGTGTGCCCACACTAGGCTGGGCCTAAACATAAACATTTCCATACAGGCACATACGTTGCATCTTTGGAACCAGAAACAGCGACGTCACAAACATTTGTAAACATCCAGGACCGGGTTTTTTTTTGACCCCAGCCGGGGTTCGATCCCTGGACCTCTCGCATGGTAGGCAGATGCATTAACCGCTGCGCTACAGAGGTCGTCATTACGTCCAATATTCCAATATTGTAGGGTAGAGCAAGATAAGGTAGAGAGAAGAAAATAATTTGTTTCAGAAAAAAATGTTTATTGTCTTGAATAAGGGCTTAGTTTTTCATTATTATAATATCAACATATGGACAAAACTTACATTTTCTTGTAAATATTTTGTGGTTTGCAATCCCTTCGTCACTTTAGTTATGCATGTTTTTACGTACATATTTCCACAGTTTGTTAGAGCATAAATTCGAAGCCAACTAGGGACTAATGAATCCAACGACTATTAAGCAAACAACCATAAATAACATCTGATAATCTGGCCTCAGCTGAATCGTGGGAACACCCTGGAAAATATAAAATCACGCCGCCACACAAGCAGACATAATCAAACTGTTTATTATTAGGAGCAGCTGAATACGTGATTTGTGCAATGCGAATTGCGAAGCGATGCATCGGCGCTTCTGACGAAATATTTCATGTAAAACGTTGAGTACACTTGATGGGCTTAGCTTACACATGTAGGGTAGAATATTCCATGCACTTGGATTTTTAGTTGGTCTTTTATACTTAGATTTGAGCTTTTAGCTTATTGCCTTCTTGATGATGATGATGTCGTCCATACCGATCCGGCCACGGTGACTATTGTGAGACCGTGGCTTCGTCGATGTGCCCGCGTATGGCTGACTGACGTAAGCAATCTTTGCAGTTTGCCTTCTTGATATTTACAACCTAAAAGAAGGCGTTTAACCGAGAAATTTACAATTTTTCAAAAGTTTTATTCTATTTATTTATCATTCTAGTTATGTTATAGAGTATGCTGACTATCATTCTGTTGTAATATATTATATTCTTCTTCTCTTTGATTGCCTCTTCACACTGGAGGTTGTCCGTTAGTTCTGCTTAGGTCTCTCTTCTCTTTACCAAGCTTAATAAATCTTATACGCTGGCGTATCCAGTCCATTCTATAATATACTAGCTTTCGCCCGCGACTCCGTCCGCGTGGACTTTAGTTCAAAATTTTGCAACCCCGTTCAGTCCTTAAATTTAGGAAACCCTTACACTTAAGGGTTAAATTTAGGAAAACGGCGAAACACGTGTTCAATCAATTCAATTGTGTTGAAGAGTATTTATTTTAAGTTTCAAGAAAATTGGACAAAATTCTTTAAACCTCCCGTACAAATTTTGGCAACCCTTTTCGCCCCCTTAGGGGTCGAATTTAGGTCCAACGGCTTGAGCTGGGCATTGATGAGTGAGTCAGTCAGTCAGGACTTTGAATTTTATTTATATAGATAATGGATCATGAAATCGATATTTTTCCTTCTTTATTATAGCTACGTCTGTGTTGGAATAGAAGGAACTTATAATAGGCTAGTTTCCTAAAAAAATGTAATTAGTCCGTCTTTTAGATTATAAAAAAATATTGGATATAAAAATATTGCTGTATTTTGTAGCACTGAGTGACGTCACACGTAACTTCAATGGGCTATATCTTTTTTAATTTCTGTTTAATCGAAAAAAGAAAAAATACGTATCCAATATTTTTTTATAATCTAAAATACGGACTAAATAGAATTAAATTATTTTGACCCTGGAAACTACCCTATTGGTTGATAGTAGGTGATGATGATAGCTAGGTTGATTTTATCTTCCGTCGCGAATGTAAGTAAATAACATAACGCAGATGTGAGTTGATATTACACGTATTTTACATATTAGACGTAAAATTGACAAATGTAGATTTTTATTGATTGGCGGGCAATCAATAAAAATCTAAAATTATCTATCGCAAATACAAATTGCAACAAACATAACCAATTCGCGGTTGAACTAAGTGTTTGGTTTCCGCAAGAAACGTTTTAATTCGATCGTGCAATCGCTTTAGCTCACATGTAGCACTGACGGATGAGAATTGAGCGCTGATATTTTGCAACTTTCCAATGCAATAAATAACGTCTGATGGTGTAAGCAGCCTACATACGACCCACGACCTACTACAGAGCACACGCCTTCTCTCAGTGAGAGAGAGTATGTAACATTTACATTGCTTCTGGCCCCACACTAGGACACCCTGTGTTGTGGAAACCAGAAACAGCGACGTCACAAACATGTAAAGACCAGGGTTTCTTTTTTTTGTCTGTCTCCAGCCGGGATTCGAACCGGGGACCTCTCGCATGGTAGTCAGATGCGCTAACCACTGCGCCGCAGAGGTCGTCAATAGTGATTAGTGATGCGTAGTGACGCATGCCCACCGCGGTTTGGTGATTTCAAGCGCTGAGGTATTGAACAGCTCAGACACTCAGGTGGTATTGCTACAGTAACTTCTCAAACGTACACTACTTAAAAAATAAAGTCGTATTTACATACCCCCACTGGTAATCAAACATGGGTCCATTGTTTTACCCACTAGGCTACCACGTCTGAAGGATTCAGAGTAAAATCTTTCGTTTCCAGCTTGTGAATGTCCATAAAGTGTATTTCACTAAGAATGTGCGCTCTATATATACGTACAAACTATAATAGTTCTGAAATAGGTAGACATATTATACTGACCACATTAGTACATTATTAAATTTCTACAGTCACACTCAATGATAAGTAGAAAATCTGTTACGAACACTGGCTGATGATTGACTGACTCTGTCGATCCGTGTAAGTGTTTGGTCCAGAATATGTATTAAAATTGTAATCCAGCCTAGATGGCGTAGGCTTGCCCAGTACCTATACTATCCTGACACCTTAGTCAGCCTAGTCCACAGGAAAGACAAGTCAATAGGTACTTACGGAGCAAAATAAGCCGCGCGTGATTTTATCCTTTAAAGATGATGAAGACAATAAATATGTAGGATAAATCAGCTTTAATTGTAAAGAGAAAAAGTATCTGTAATTGAAGTGTAAACCTTCAATAACAAGGAATTTAAGGTCATCCTCACAAGGTACCTGGTATTCGGGCCAAATAACTGTAACGTAACATATCATTTCAAAACGCACTCCTTACAATGACATATTCAAAAGTATTAATAAATTATCGATTCCCTTTATGCGAATTGACACCACCGTAATAATTACAGAGATATCATGTGAACGGTGCCAAGTTTTTGATTTATTTGATGTTCAACCGATGTCGTGGAATCTGATCCATATTTTCTGAGTAATGGAGCAGTCTGAAAATATATAGGTTATACTAAAGTACTTTAAGACTACAAGCGAAAATTTCTTCCTATATTTCTCATTGTAGACTCGTAAGTGACACTCGTCACTGTGTGACAATCTTCTGGAAAAGCGTTTTTATTCCTAAAATAAGACAGCGTAAAATACGTAGCTTTCACAAGTATATGTTTTATTTATGCAGAGGAATTGCACATAAAATAAATTATGCGGTCGACAAATTTTCCTTTTCATCTTGCGGTTGGAAAACTTAAGCCGCGCTGCGGTGACTGGAACTACGTGATATAAGGCACTCTATCATTCATTATGCTAGAGTACGTCAAGTCAAGTGTGAAGAAATTTAAACATTTTGTATGGTATAATTGGTTTGTCATGTCAAGTACATGTCATTGACGGGAATTTTGCCCTGTGGCCAAGCTAGAAAAGTATCAGTCGTTTTGGCAAACGTCTTGTAAAACATTTGGGTACCTACTAAATTATTTTACTAGCAAGCAAATAATTTGATTATTAAAAAACTATGTAAAATAAAACTTAATTAAAGTTATCATAGCAAGTATGATCTGATAATGCTGTATCTTACAATCCAATTACCGATTAATTGCCCAATACTAGCCTCTACAATCTGCATACCACTTCACCTGCCTCCTAATTAAGCCTATAGACATATAGATCGTGACCGTAAAACAAAACCAACATATAATTAGATTAGATAAAGTAACAATATTGCATACTAGCTAGCACAACTTAAATCTTCAAAACAGAAGGGTACCTTGAGCGTGCCTCCTCCCCAAATGAATTGATGAGATTATGACGTCTATACAAAACATGGACTGAACTAGACACGTCACTCTTATACATGATTAGGAAGTCAATGAGGTAGAGTAGTAAGTACACTGACAAGGACTTGCTGTTATGAAAGGAAATACTTCCTAACAGATACGAAAATTTAATCTACTTAACACAAGATCAAAGAGGCAATGAAAATGGACGATAGATAGACAATGTTGGAGTCTCTCTACTATAGTTTGTACTTCTGAAGCATTCTAGTGGTCGTGGCTGAATAAAGTACGGTGTGTTATTTCGTACCATTTCATTATGACATGACTTGACATATCCTTGACTTGGTCACGCGCGGTCAGCGCTCGTGATAAGATGAGTGGCTGGCTCGATTTCTGATTGAAGGGTTTGGCCGGTGAATTAGAATTAACTTGTATTATCTAACGGTAGTCACAGGTATCTGATCTCTAGTATCTCGCCTACAATATCTAGACTAGTAATATCTAGCGTGAATGCCCAGACAACAAGTATTAATAATATTTTAATGTTGGACCATTGTCAGAAAAAGTACGTAGCAGTTTCGTGTCTCAAGAAGACCTCTATCAAGAAAACCAAAAACATTTTATAGTACATACATACATACATAAGCTCACGCCTGTATCCCATAGGGATACCAGAGACCAGGGACTGCCACCTGCCACGATCCTGACAAATCACTTTCGCTTCATCGACATTTCATAGTTTCTTCATCTTCATTTTATAGTATCTACTAAAAATTTTGTCAGCACACTGTCATGTCCAAAAATGACAACCAAATCGTAACTTATATTCACTCATTAAATTAAGAATTTTTCAATCAAATTACTTGAAATGAAACCAATTTGTTTAATCCGATTCTGACCAATCGCCAACTCGAGCATGTCCAGCTGGAGGGCGCATAAGTTAGAAATTACACAGTAGCGAGCGGCGCACGCGCAGCCGCGTGGCAAGGTCACCGCTCACCCGCCGTCTGATAGCGTGACGTAGGCACTCCGATTCGTACGGCTAGAAGATTTTTTTTAATAGAACATTTGTTGGACAAAAACATAATATAGATAGAGCATTCTTTATTGTACAAATACCAAGAATAACATTTGAGACTTAAACAATACAGAGCTAAAGAGCTTTTACACAAAATCAACGATTTGCTTCTGACACTATGCTAGGTTAAACTTAAAGCAATCATTGCCAAGTCCCCACCAAAGTGACAGTTTATTTAACTTTAAATCGGTGAACTAATGTGATAAAATTTCGCCGAAAAAATATGGGTACAAATAGCCCAAGTAACAGTTTGTGATGTCCTTTTTTGAACATCAGTATAGGGTATTCTAGTTTGAGACCTGGATATATAATCGACTATACACATAGAGGTTATTAGGTATTATTATTGTACATTTGCATACTTTTGTTTTAACACAAGTTTCAGAGAAAGCTTTGTCATTTTTTTCAACACGATGAGTTCGATTAAAATATCACTAATTTGGAAACTATTTCGTTGAAGTAACACTTAAAACATTAAAATCACCAACTACATTCTTGGTTTGGATAATTTATTGAAATAGCCCAATTTTTTTTGTAGTGAACTGCGCAATTACGAGAAAATTATAGTGATCCATTTCATTCATTCATACAAACTTTAGCCGAGACCTACATTCGTGTTGCAAGTAAAACACATACTCTTACAAAGGTCAATTGAAACACACGTTTATTGAAACATAATAAAGCGTTCCCCCAGGCACGTACATGGGACCGTATCATTATATTACGATTTGTGAATGGATTCGGTTGGTTTAGCAAAAATGTTATGTGAAACTATATTTTACGAGCTTGTTATACATAAGAAACAGAAACGAATTTAGGAGATAATAATAGTCAACTCGTGCTCGTTAACTACGACTTCAATTGAGTATTGTGTCTTGAGGGGCGACCCGGTGCTAAATAGCGCCAGGAATGGAAAAAATCACATATTTTTTAATAATACATGTCATGTTCGCAAAAACTAAACACCGTTAATCTCGTTAATGGTGACAGATATTTTTAGAAACAACATGTACACAGTTAACATTGTACTTGTCCGTGTAGACGAAATGGCGGCTTTTTAAAAAATTAGCCCTAGGTTCTAAAATTAGCTAGCACTATTATTGAAATATGGGATTTTTTTTGCGAAATCGTATTAAAAAAGGAGTTATAATGAATATTTTTTCCTTTTGGTGGCGCCAGTTAGCTTTGCGTAGCCCCTTAAAATGTTATATGAAAGTATTGAGTTGTAAGCTAGATATTTCTAAACTCTATGTAGGTATATAATTTAACGAGACTGGCAAGAGACCGGATGCGTTAGCGTAAAAGAGAGGAAGTGCTATGTCCAACAGTGGGCTCTATTTATGGGCTGTTTAGATAGGTATACAATTATTTGTCATTATAGAAGAAAAATCATAGCAAATCTCGTGTAATGATAACTATTGCCTTGTTTTTAGTCTGATATTCAGGCTCTACAGTTTTTAAGGCTTTTGAATTCAAGATTTAGACATTTATTATCACTCCAAAATACGTCCCATTAAGTCCCAAGTCCCAAGTAAGAGTCGCATAATATTCACTTTGTATTTTAATATAGGTAATATGTATTTATTTACTGCAAGCTTTTGTTTACAAATACAATCGATACCAAAAACTTGCAAATTCTACGGAGAAACTTAGCTTGTAAAGCATTTTATTAGCACTTCGGTCAGCCATCACAGTTTCTCATGCCAAATAAATAGCAAACCATCTGGAAAGAAAACGGTACTGGCTGAAGACAAAATAGAAAATTTCTCAATCAGTAAGCGAAGTGCTTACGAGAAACTTGATTGGAATACAAAAGAGCGTAATGCAGACATTCTCAGGACGATGCCAACCGAACGGTTTTGAGAAAACGATATTCCAATTCGGAGACGTAAACAAAATACTAATGCTCGTTAAATTCCAATGTTGTCATTGTTTTAAAAAGTTTCCTGGGTACTGCGGGAACTAAATGTTTTTGTTCATGAGGAAAAGCACGAAATACTGGAAAATATAATATTATATGTAAAGTGTTTTTTGTTTAAAATTGTAAGAGAATGATAAGCGAAGAAAACATATTTTTTATTATTCGAAATAAAGAATACATTTATGTTGTTATTTATAGCCATGACATGCAAGACATCGGAATGTTTTGTAAAAACAATAGACTGGGAATTTTCTTTATTTTATTTTTTTCCGCAAAATTGTGATTTCATACTCGTATTGGTTTGCATGCGTTTTTATGTAAAACAAATCTAGGCATTTTATTTACAAACAATACAAAATTCCATTGTCTCAATCGTTTGTGGTATTTTAAACATTAATCATTGAAATGTTTTTTCTTTGTTTCAGAATCGGTCTTTGCGGATTCGACAACCCACACAGAGATCAAAAGACAGAAGAATTAAAACGGCATATAGGACAGGTATGAAATATTATTTATCTAAATACCCACCCGCTTAACTCGAGTAGGAAATATTACCTACGAAATGAAACTATAGTTTTAAAAAACATAATTATGTCAGTACTATATTATATAACCATTAGGATTACTTAAAACAGCCACCAATCCGGACTTGGCTCCTGTGGTGGAGTACGGCCTACTTTCCTCAGGGAAGAGACCCGTGCCCCTCGGTGGGGACATAATGGGTGATGATGATGACTTAAAACAGATGACCAAAATAAACTCTTGGAGCCACATAAGTGTTTAACAAAAATTTGTCTAGAAACAAATGCCAAAAACACATTTGATTACTTCTCCTGCTGCGAAATCAATGCCATAAAATTTGGTCATCATAGAACTGACCTAAGATTTTTTTGTCTCCCTAAAGATGGACTCATAAGCCTGATGATGTAATTACAGACTGCGAAGACACGCATTAGGTACAAGGTTTTGTCAGTGATCGAGTAATAATCGACACACCCACGTTCAATATAAAAATATAACAAAACACAATTACACAATGAATTAAATAAACAACGAATGGAGTTACGGAAATCAGCGGTAATAATGACAAATTATATTTTGATACTTTAATTACATCATCATTTTGTACTTTAAGTTCGTTAGGACAGTCGTGACTTGTCTTTTTGAATTGATCAAAACATTGAATTAACCAATGGCACATTGTTCAAAATGCTAATGGATACATAGACTGAAATAGATTTTTAAAATACAATAAGTGTTACTAGCAATTGCGATTACAAGTGTGTAGGGCTTAACATTTTAAAATCGCATCTTAAAAAATAAACAATGGGAACAAAACTGATTTGACATTCAAAACTGTTTCTGTCAAGGCTATAAATGTTTGAACTACGTTTGAAGCAGAGCTTTTGGAATATATAACTTCCACACAACACAGTCACTTAACCTGGTCACAAACTAGGATACATATGTGCTATGGTAATCAGGCAAAATGGTATGGTAACATTAAAAACATGGAAATACGCCCAAACTGAAGCCATTATCTCAAACGAGTGTATCAAATACATTTTAGTTAAAAAAATCCAAATAAATCGCTCCGAGCCATATCCGACGCAAGATTTCCCATAATACTGGCCGCGTTATCACGCTGGACAGCAAGGGAAATCCTTTGGCTCAGAAATGCCCCAGAGCGAACGTCCAGACCATACAGTATCTCAATCGTCAGCTCTGCTCATAAATGAAAGCCCTGCTCTGCGTCCCCCACCAGAAGTTTCAATAACCAATTGAATTTTGTTTATGGAATCCCAAACTAAACTTAATAACACACCACATAAACAATTTATAGAGGTCACACTTCAAAACGTCGACCTTATTATGTATGCTGTAACAATCGGTATTCTTGGGAGGAACGATTCGTTAAGATATGTCTACCATATTCATTGTGTCTTGAACTTAAGCGTCCATCAGTTTACTTGAGATTATAATGCTAGTTAGCGAACTAGATGAGAAGTTTCAATGTTATCCTACTTGTTTGGTAAATTGTTTATCTGCGCAATAGAAATTATATCGCGGTGTACATATGAAATTATATCATTAAATTTGATGCGTTCTTTCTTGCCAAATATTTTTTAGTTGTCTTAAATACATGTTGTAGCAAAATTCCAACAACTTTTAGTGACATAGAAAAAGTAAAAAATTCTATGCTTTATCGTCGTCACTTTATTCTTAAAATTATATTTTGCATTAATCATATTTGATGGTGGGGACACCCATTACCCACAAACCGAAGTTTGGCTTGTAGAAAATATTACTTAGCGCTAAGAATTTCTTTGTATTAAATATAATTTGTGCAAAATAATAAAATAGATTTAAAAAAATAATGATATTACTAACTACCACGTACAACAAATAAAGTTAATATTGTTCGTCTCGATAAATAGAACGCCACTCCCCTATTCTACACCCTATAGAGGTGGTCTGACTGCGCTGTTTACTTACGAACCCATTAGACATGGTCAAGTGAGCGCCCGGTATTCGAAACTGACATGCAGTAGGTACTGAGGCTATTTCGACAATCCGGTACACTTATTTGTATGATGCGATTAACCACTGTATAATGTTCATTTTTTCATACCAATATATCACTTTTCGTCAATAGATTAAAAGCCAATTTACTTGTTGCGAGTCATTTGTGTTGGGCTATTTCTCATCTTCCTCATATTGGCACCTACGATGACTTATGATTACATATTTTACATCTATGAAGACCTTACATCTTTGTTGCATTGTTTGAAATACAAAATGAACAAGTTGCTCTTCCTGTTAAGAACCAAAGAAAAACTACCGTAAAATTTTAGCTTAGGATTGCTGCTAAATGTAGAGATGTCATTGATAAGTTAGATCAAACAACCATGGTCATCATCATTAAATTAATATTTGTTACTAATAACAGGTTGTTTAACTAGACGAATGTTCTTTTTCGTTTTTGCAAGAATTAACGAATAGCCAGGTAAGTAAATGAACACTTAAAAATAAAACTTTGAATAACACAAGGTTTTAGACAAAGTAAATACGAACGTTAATAATAAACAGTGAAACATATTTGATTAAAATAATTCTGTGGAAATCTGAACGCATCTGTGTTATGTTATGTTATTTTATCCGTTGAGTGAATAGTCTCAAAACAATTGACTTTCTGTTTTTCTGCAAGTAACAAGGTTGTCCAACAAAGGTCATTCGTCAGTACTTTTATATGTGCTCTTTAATTGTTCTCATTGTTCTTAATGCCACTGATCGGATCAATGAACGAAGTATTTTAGATCTCCAAAACAGATGTCATTGAAATGTCTTTCTGATCAATATGTTTAACGTTGATGATTCCATTAACATTCTCTATGCATTGTACTTTGTCAATGACTATAAAATCTTCGAAGTGACTC
Source organism: Yponomeuta plumbellus (assembly GCA_947310845.1). Lineage (NCBI taxonomy): Eukaryota > Metazoa > Arthropoda > Insecta > Lepidoptera > Yponomeutidae > Yponomeuta > Yponomeuta plumbellus. Next base: position 5,797,633 of record OX371193.1, read on the forward strand.
ATTTGTTGTAATTATTCTGATACAAAAATGTTCATTAAATACTTCTTTGTTTAGGAAGGATTCCGTTTAATTACAATTGGAAACTCTCCCGTAAGGCGATTGCTTAGACGCATGTAAAATGTCATTGTGTTTTTGATGGCAGTAATGAATTCATTGATATCGCTTATACAAAGTCTAAAACGCAGAATATTGTACCTACTAACTAATCTAGTTATTTCCGGCATAAATAAAATATTATACGTGTAATTAACCTTTTCCGTGTCTATAGCGTAAGCCATGTTCCTAAATACAACAAATATCTATACCAATAGCTCAAGTTTGCTATGCTCTGACAAACGTGAGAGCCGACAAAGGTCGCTGATGTCATAGGTCAGATCGCTATTGGGTCTACTCCTATTGTTCGACATTGTCACTTCATAAATCATGGAAAGATGAATGGTGTTAAAAGCATAATAAAGTCTATGGCGTCTCGAGATAACGACCTTGGTGAAGACGGTCATAAGGACATTGTGATGTCATCGTTAACGGTAGACAGGGATGGTTCAGCTTTTGGCCGTTGTCTAGGATGATTTAAATTCCAAAAAGCGCTCTTGATTTAGAAGAAACTGCGTAGTAAGCTCATTTTGTGATATGAATTCACAATTTATTAGGATTATCTTTCAGCAATAGCGAATTAATTTATAAACATATTTATTTGCATAAATATGGGACAATAATTGCAACATTACCATGCATGCACCTTTAGGGTGTTAAATATAACATTGCGTTAATTCGGTACAACATGTTTTGCCAAGAGTAGCATGCAAATAGGAGAGACCCGTCGTGATCATTATCAAACAGAAAAGTTTAATAAAATACAAAAATCAAATATCGAATAATTTCAACGGTGATTTTCACTTTTTTTATTAATTTACAGGCAATTCTTTAGATTTTTTGTATCATAGGCTTTTCTATAATTAGTTTAGCACTTACAGATTTTGCGGAGTAATAACACAAAAACATAAACATTCATATATTGCTTCTGGCCCCGAGTTAAAATACCCTGTGTCATGCGAACCAGATACTGCGACATTACAAACGTGAAAATCCAAGACCTGGGATTTTACCAAAAGAAGAAGAAAATTTATTTCCCATAACAGCATACAAGCTTGCTATCTTTTTTTACATGATCTACGAGCAGTTCGTCCGACAAAGTTTAAATTACTGAAAAATATACACAAGAGAAAGGGGGAAATCACAATGTTCGTAACATCCAATATAGGATTCCTATTGAAAAATCAACTAAAAATATTCCTTTTTTTTTTCCTTCCGCAGGGTGTGAAAATAAAGATGGACGACGCCGGCAATATACTCATCAGACGCTACTCAAAAAGTAGCGTGTTCGTGAAGAGTACGGCGGCAACCAGCAGCGAGGAGACAGCGATAGGGCAGGACATCGTCAAACTGCCAGGATACTCGCTCGAACAGGAGAAGATATTCAAGGCAAGTAATGGGCACTAATCTGTTGAAAGAAAGCATAGTAAAGTTTGGAGTGTGTCTATTTCAGTATCGACGGTTTTGATTGGCGAAATTGTCACTGTTGTAATCTAACATTCCAATTCTAATTAATTCCAATTTGTCTAACCTTCAAATTACATATTAATTACTATCCTCAATAACAACAACCACACAACACAATCACTTGAACTGGTCACAAACTAGGATACCCTGTGCTATGGTAACAAGCCAAGAACGTCAGAAACATCGAAAAACAGGAAGACAGAGGTCATTTGTACAAGTAAATGTACTGCGGCCCCCAGTGGGAATCGAATCCACGATCTCTTTTTTTTGGTAACTAAAGCGTGGCGCCTTAACGCCTATACCAACGAGGCAGTCAAAATCTTTAAATATCAGAATTACGACAGGATTTGTTACGTCGAATTCTCAATCTTCGGGCTCGAAATTGTCAATTACGCATAGAAACATGTGTAGTACGAGTATATCCAGAACATAGATGCCGGAACACTAACTTGATTTTTCGTCAGAAGAGTCCGGTGTAGGGTATAGTGCTTTCAAAAGTTTTAGTTCACTCTTCATACTCGATATGGCTCTGGGCAGATTACCAGTTTGCATGTTTACAGTTCTTAGCATTTAACATTTAAGTAACCCAAACTAACGTTAACACTACAAACGCTCAAACTAAGCACTTTATGCCATTCCCACGGTTTGCAGTTAGTTTTGCAATCAATATTAGGTACCCCCAGTAGATTGAACCGGGCAATAAATGTATCAAATTACTAAACTCCTAGCCTACCCTATGGTCTTGCAACGGTGCCATGCTTAATAGATGTTTAGGGGGGCGGAGCAGCAATTTCCTACGAGATTCCGATGGTAGCACGCTCTGAAGCGATGACGAAACCGTTGCTATTAATTTTACAGCGGCTGCCCACAAAATCATCCAGCTCTCTTGGAATGGTAATTTTGAATGTAGTAACGCTCGTTAATGAAAGGGCTTTGTCGAAAGTTACTGAATCCCCCTGTGCATTTAACGGTGATTATACATTAAAGTTGGATGAAGTCATCCTGGTAATTATCTTTCTTTTTGGTTAATACGCTTCATACAAAGCTTCCGGTTTGATTGATGCCCACATAACCTGAGGTGCATTACACATTTACAAAGCACACGGTCATTAGAAGAAAAACTTCCTGATGTTGCAGCGACCCGAAAAACGTTTTAATATTTCACAATGCAATAAAGACAATTGTAATTTAATGAAGAGAGGAGAGAGAAAAAAGGTGAGCCACTGGGCAATCGGGCATTACCACTAATGCGCGTTGCACTTTATGCCGGTCATTTGTGGTGCATCACGACTTGTATAAGTCTGTAGGAAGAGTAGGAATGACCGTGACAGTGATTTGTTCTTCGAATTTTGTAACAGCGCCGCCGTTGAGTTCTCGTTACGAAATCTCTGCAATCACGTGGTGTTCGATGAAATGTCTGGGTTTTTTGGGGTGTTAATTTTTTGTACAGGCAACATTTTTAGAGTATTATGTTTGCCATTCGCTTTACGGGTAACAATCCCTCAAATATTCGAACATTCATCTAGTAACGATATTTTCAAAGATTTACAATTGATTGCCAGAATTTTTCCCAACGAAAGGTTAATTAGCGCTATGTAGAACATTACCCACTTTTGCGTAAGTTTGATGTCTACAGCCTAGAACAATGCAAAACGATAGCACCACCGTTAAGTAACTAAAATAATGGATATTGCCTCATCTGTTTTAAACTCTTCCATCTTATTCTATTTCCTCGAGAGTCGAGAGTAACTAAAGAAGACACAGGAAAGTGAATCCCATTGTATTTGCTTGAGATGGGATTGAAACAATGTGAACTATCAACCGGATTGATGATTGCCATACTATTACGTTAATTGCTATAAGGGGGTATTAATCAATGAGTTGTTTTGGCAGATGCTTTTAGCAATCGTTGGTTGATTTTTTTGAACAATATACCTACTAGGTACTATTTGCCCTTTCAAAGCTTTTTAATTACTATAGTAACACAACTATGTGACAATTTGTAAATCAAAAGTGCCTACGAAACCGTCTTTCCCAAACACAATGTGGCCGTGTTGAAATCTTTTGATCCCTGAGATTTTTTTCTGTGTGATTCGCTCAGATTCTCACACCGAATTCCCTTGTGACTAAATTAAAGACGAAACAATGCACCGCGTCACGTGTCAAACGAAAACTCTTAAAGGTACCCTTTATGTAATTTGCTAAGCACTCGACTAATTTCTTTCTATTAAGACCGCTTCATCCAACTCTTGTTGTAATCACAAAAATGCTTTTTCAATTAGTCGCGGCATTCACGTAACCGCAACTTTCGTCATAGGCAACAATGACTTCAGAACAAACATTCCAGTCATAATTAAAACATATTTGACTAGGGAACAGCGGCGGCACAATGACTGACGAATACCGCCCGCAACTTATTAAAGATGCCATCGAAGATATATCGGTTTTCATAAAAAAGTTGTTGAGAAAAAAAACCAAACCCGTACTCCGAAACTGGTACTTTCCCAATGTCTGTAGTTTGATGCAATAGCGAGTGACGTCTGGAAAGTGCATCGGTTGTGTAATGTCTTCATAAGCCTCCAACGACTGCGTCTGACATGGAGGTTTTTGTTCGGAACCCTCGGACCATGCGGTCAATTGTTTGAGGCACCGTTTGTCTTTTCATTATCGAACGATGGATCATTTTGTTATATTGAATCGATAAGATCGAAGATTGGCTCGTCACTGTCAGTCGGCAGTATTGGATAATCACGCCTTGTTAGTGGGCCTCCTATGATTACATTTGTTGTCATGCCTAGAGATTGTATGCTCGATCAAAATAAGGTATTCTCAATTATCTAAATTCACTTCCTGAAACTAATTTAAATTTTAAGTAGATAGGCATACTTCTACTATAATTGTAATCTGTTTGTAAGCCTGTCCATATTATGCATACCAATGAAAGACATTAAAACAAAATAGCTGTCACCTGTTTTACTTGAGACTAATTCCCTACTATGCAGTCGCATTCGTATTCCATTTTCTCCTTCAGTAACGTTTTATCATTTAAATAAGCAAGATGCAGAAGCAGTGTTGCACCACATAATTGCTACTATTCAATCTAACTAAAACGAACCATCGTGTATTTTGCCATACTATAAATATATAAGAAGATCGCCAAGGAACTACAAAAAATAAACTGATACCCGAATTATCCCTCAACAGCTATTCGACATGAAGAAATTCCAGTCCAACGTGAACCGGGAACTCAGACGCGCATACCCAGATCGCAGGCGTCTGGAGACGCAGTGCTTGAGCGCGATTGCGTTCGTCAAGTCGGAGGCAGACCTGCTAGAATGCCCCGTCTGGGTCATGATCATCAACGTTGTCGCCATGGACATGCTCAAGTCGAAACTGCCACCTGGTGAGTGAATGTCCACTTCTTTGGTTATTGACGCTGAGAAGTCGAAGATGGATGGGTTCTACCCTATATTATCGTCGATAGTATATAAAAAAGGAAAACCCAAATATTGTATTTCTATTTATTGTATGTAACCTGTTATACGTCCTACTGGAGTCCCACGGGAGAGATTATGGGCTTAATTACCATGCGTGTCCACCGTGGATTGACAATTTTGAGCGCTGAGTTGAAAACACCTCAGATGCCCAGGTTTCCTCATGATTTTTTCCTTCACGGTTAGCGAATAAACTTAAGTAAGATTATCTCAAACCGTTTATCTCAGTTAATGCAATAAACTAGACTCAATGGAACATCGAGAAACCGTCACAATAGAAGAAAAGTAATATTTGGCGCTGTGTCTTACTTACGCATGCAGTGTCACTAAATTATAAATCGGAAAGTCTTGCAAAAAAACAAATTACTATAATGCTAGCAGCGTTAGAGACACTGCTACGCCCCCAGCAGGAACTAAAGTACAACGCGGAAGGCGCGACTTGAACATTGCGCTTGTGTGTACCTACTGTAGCGATTCCTCAAAAGTAGTGCGCTACAATACCTGCAAACCAATAGGCTAATGACTGGAAATACGCGGCGTGGATAAGCCTGTTGGGACTCAAGTTGTCTGAGTGCTATCGCCCTACCGCGCACTTTCCAGATTTCCACTCTTTGCGATCACTCACACATATACAATTCTCAGGTCACACCTTCAGCACTGTATGTAGCTCGGATCCGGCTGTCATGTTGGCGGTCGACCTTGCTCGAACAATAAGTGCCCGACGCTTGGCCACTGTTGCTTTCTACGGTCAACGGCTCAGAGCAAACGCTGCTAATGGTGTTGATCTAAAATTATGATGTAGTTGTTTTTGTATCTTGATTGTTGTGAGTTTATAGTAATATCACTCGAAATGCAAAGGAACGTAGTGAGTTAACCGGAGTCTCTGAGATACCTATTCAGCGCTTAAATTCGCCGCATAATTAAATTCTACTTCCACTGTTTCCATTGGATGGAGTTATCTAGCGCTACCTACGCTTGTTTTCGACACAGGTGTTTCGAATACATTGCGCGTTGATTTAATTTTTTTCTTATAAACTTTTTTTTCTAAAACACATAACCTAACAAGTTTTAAAGAAAAGCTGATTCTAAAAATAGAATAGAATATTTGTTTATTGTGCAAAAACATTAATACAAAGCTCATAACCAAAAAAGTGTACTTAAATGCTAAAAACAAAATTAACGATTAGCTTCTGACGCTGGGTTAAAAACCTGTGTTACAGCAATCAGTGCCTATTCGTAAATATAGGTTTTATTTATATTTAGCGGAAATGAGAAAATTAAACTTAACATACTATAACTGAAGCTTGAAACTTCATAACTTTACCGAATCGATGTGAACGCCAGTTTTATAATTGAGTTGAGCTTGATGCATGATGCATCAATGATCACGGACAATAATTTGGGTGGGCTGGATCCGGAAATTCTCGCATGTCACCTTTGTTTAATTTTTACTTCTTTTCGTAACTGTATTTCATTTTGTATGCTTCAGTTGGATCTTTCGATCAGTTTATCAAACATGACATAGACAATATCCTTTATAAGTAATTGCATAACTATGTTCGCCTACAGACTTGAAAAAGAACACTAGAATGTTATGTATTCACAAAATACGGCAAAAAATATAGACAGATGATTCAACGTCACTAAAAAACCCTATTAACATATCCAGCTTGGCGAAATAACAAAACCTAAGCAATTCGTACCTCCAACTAAAATTAATAATACATCTTTAGACATTACTTCATTTAAGGTACGAAAAACCACTTCCGTATCTAAAAACTGTAGTTTGATATCATCGGTCAAAGCAAACTGAGCAAAAACAGAAATATGTTTAGTGATTGTGATAAATCGACACTTTGGGCACGTTTACTTTGTTTACATGGTGCGAAATATGTGCGTTTTTGTATCTACTTAGTTTAACATCAAAGTACCTTTGAACACTTTATTTGTACTAATAGCAAGATCCGACTTACTTCCGCATATTATAAATAGTTTTTGTTACGTTGACGTACTAATTGAGACCCGTCACAATCTTATAATTTAGCTAAGAGTTAATATTCTTACGATATTTTACTCGTATTGGATGTATCGTACGTATCTATTGAATGTTTGCTCTTTTGCTCGATACTTGTAATGAAACGAAGGTGCCCGTTCGATTTCACCAACTTTCCTTTTCTACAATATATCACTTCCTTTCGACTCTAGCCCTTATAAATCTCCGTCTAGCTCGCATCATTAAGCTATAAAGAGAATAGTAAACAAACGGACAATCCCACGCCGCAGCACAACAATAGCGGAGAAAACAAGCAAAAACATGGAGAAAAATCACAGAATACTCAAGGGACACTTATAAGACGCACAATATGAGTCATTGAGAATGAATTGCCTAACGCCAAGACTCGTGGCAGAGACACACGACCGAGGAGGAGCTTTGTTTGCCATTTTTAAAGCGAAACTGACCTATATCAAAATATGCCAGTTTTCCGTGATGCCACAGTGACATTTATCATGCAGCCCACTGGAGTTCTTTTGAAGTGTCCATGTAATGTTTGTAAAATATATTGTGTTCCAGTGTAGCTCACCCTTTTGTAGATATCACTATCGTTAATGCTCTCATGACGTTGATATCGGACGTTTTTTCTTTCTCATTTTGAGACAATATTTGCTTCGTGATGGTTGACGGAGGAAGACTATTATTATATTGATTATATTAAAATAAGCTCGGATAACTGCATGCTTATTTTAATGAAAACGAGTTGTGTCGTTAAGACTCCGTCACTTGTATTAATTTACCATATTGATGGTAATGAGGCAATATTGTGCATATTTTTAAAATTATTTATATGTGCAAGATCTTGACGGAAATGAACCCTGAATACGCTGCCTTATTGAATTTGCAGTCCAACTTTATCAGAGAATCAATAAAATGGGTGCGACATCAGTAGTTAATCATTTTCAAAAAAGCCAAACATTTTTTTTAACGCACCTGTAGAGTGTTATGACATGGTGTCTTGATTTTAAAGAAATAAAATTATTACCCTAAAAAAAATTTAATAGACCTTTAAAATATTTCGTCCAGTTCCAATGTCCCAAGCCAGTTCCTTTTTCTTTGAAGAATCTAAAAACACCTTGAGAAGACGATTAAAACATCCATTTGTAAAATATTAATTTAAGCGATATCGGCAATTAAGACCGTCTGACGCCATCCCTTCTTTAATTCACTTCTCGCCGAGGAATAATGTAACGATGCATTTTTAGCCACATAAAGGACGACCTTAATTCGCTACGTATTCCTCATTATTTGAAACAGGCTGACTCAAAAGTGAACTGGTTTCAATAAAGCAAGGTGATCAACTATTCCCCAGGCATATGCAGTCTAGTACCTGCCTTGCAACTTTTTATAAGAAAGACTTCCGGGTCGTTTAACTACCTTGCCATTACGAGCACTCTGAATGCTATTGAAGATGAAAATGCTGATAAGCACGCAGATGGGTCCATAAGGAAGAGTTGTAAATATAAAAAGCTCTGATGTCAAATTAATGTAACTAAATTAATCTTAGTAAAAGCTCGTTTCGTGCAAAGTCACAAAAGGACATTGCCACCAAAACGTGAGTCTCCAAGTAGAATAAATAGAAAAGCCCTGTCATAGTAATAGATGATCCTTGAGCTAAAGCTTGAGCGTATTGTCGTGGTATTATAAAGTTTGTTCTTTATATCGAATTAAGGATCTGATTTGGTTCTCAGGGCACGCAACCGCAGTACGCAGCCATCTCTTTAGTAGTCACACTCTGTATTTGTAACAATGCAATCTTCCATGGATCTCGTGTTATGCAGAAAACGATAGATCTATTGCCAACCGAGACATCAAGCAATTCCAATTGATTTTACTCAAATCATTAGGAGAAAACCGCAGGGTGTTGTGATTCCCGCGATTTCCCAACCCGGATAAGATTCACTCCTAGATTCCAGATGGTTTCGCGGTTTACCCGCCGTTTTATCGGGTGGCGAACTCAAATAAATCTATCGGAAGGTATTGGTTGTGTTTTTCTCTACGGAAGTCGTGACACGTAAGCGCGGAGACCGGTCCTCTAGGTTCTAGATGGATAGTGGATATTATTGCCTTAACTTCTCGTTTTTAGGTTACGACGAACCGAATGCTACTCATTACTAGCTGGGTAAAGTCTGATTACGATCAGGGAATAAATCGTGCAAAAAGAAGAATGTTTTGAAAACATATTGACAAATCTACCAGACCTCTGACCTTACCATTATTAGGTTACCATTATTCTGAGCAACACCCAAGAGATTTAGAATAAATTGCTTCTCGTAGATAGGATCTTCAAATCAACATATCAGTTACGAATCTAATGAATCAATAACTATCGGCAGAACTATTTCCACGACACCTTTATCTTTGAAGCATGCTTCGTCGGCAGCATTGTTCGGCGTGCCCAAGGTATCCACAGATCGATTTCGATTTCATCACGGAGGTCAGTCTATATCGTGACTGACTATGGCATAACTGGATCACCAAATCGAATGGCACCGTTTGCCCCTATATCTTTGTGCAGTATTCACTTTGAATTTGAAACGATAGGCAATTGAAGCATTAAGACATGGATCGTGACTGCCGTTATGCAAATCGGCCCGGCTCTTTGACAATAAGAAGCTGGACAAGGGTTGGCAGTTGCAATTATTTAAAACACATCACTCATACTAACAGAATGGCATCAACAATACGTTCTTGAAATCAAATGTAGTTTACCAGTACTCTTAACTAAATGCTAGCCTAAACGAACAGGTTCTCAGGTACTTCGTTAGGTTCACAGTAATACACTTTCATTTTTTTGTCAACGGTTTTGCGACAACCCTAAGCTTATTGAAGTTACGGAATGTAATACAATCAAAGCGATATTTTTGGAGGGCTTAAGTAAAAAATGGAATATTTTAGAACGTTTCAGGCCAAAGTTTATTGCATAATATCGGTCTTGTTTCACTTAAGCGTAGCGCAATTTTCAGTAAAAAATCTTTGCTCAGCAAAAAGAGTGTTCTTCTAAGAAACGCGGTAGGTAACGTGAGTGTATTAGCATTCTAGTCTCCAAGTGAAACTAATCTAGATTCTGTTCCCGTTACCGCGTCTGACATTGTACTTCAAACGATCTAGCGACTAGACATCATGTACTCAGGTCTTCTTATCATAAAGTGAGCTTTATTTACATGTGTTGATATTGTAACCACTGTAGTTATAGCGATATAAAAAGTAGTAGAAAGGAAGATTTTTGTCATACTTTGGGCCGTGGGTAATAAGGATATTTCACAAACTGTTTGCCAGTTTCTGAATTGAGAATTTTGCTAAGTAATTACTTCTGTAGTGCTGTCTCGTAAAAATTCCCAGAAAAGAGCATGACAGAACGTTACTTAAGTATTTACTTAATGAAATTCTCAATTCAGAAACCCGCCCTGTGTCCACGTACCACAGGTGATCCGTGCAAGCCGCTCAAGGATCGTGTAGCGCATATAAGAGTCGGTAATAAATGAAATAATCATCTATGCAGATGACTATTTGTTGAACTAAAACATAATATGTTAAATAACTTACTTTCACAACTTTTGTTTATACGTGCAAAGCCTCATTAATTTGTGGAGACCGCTGAGATGGTCAAAGTGATCCTCGATTACAGTTACATACGCGGACCAAAAGTTCTCTTCTCGGCAAGAGACTTAACATTATAGGTAGTTTTAAAATACGTGCACTCGAAGCTTTTATGGGCATTGGGTACTAAAAGACCTCCTACGATAAGGAAAAAGCGTTACTAAGCAGAAAAAAACCTGGTTACAGAAATGTCACATATTCTATTTCTACGTCACGAAAACTATCTCACTCATAGCTCCGACTATTAAACGATTGTCTCTCCGTGGATCTTTGAGGCAGAAGTCCCACAGTTCTGTTTAACTTATTCAGTGACTTGGGGCACCCAATTGGAGTAATCAACGTGTTTTGAAGAAAATAAATTTGGAGTTTCTTTACTAGTTTCATCTCCCCATAATCCATTGTGAAACTAACAGTTTTGACGTGCATTAAGTAAACATTCGGAAGTTACAATTCGGAACCGCTCGTAGCCCCGGCCGCCTGAGTTATCTTAAGCGGTCACGAACGTCAAGCAACATTGGGCGCGTTCAGTGCATGGATGGGTGGCCGTTCTATGAATAACGCTAGTGGCATTTTTCCGAGCAGTTCCGTGCTTCGCAAGGCGCGCTCGGCAGTTGGTGTCGGCTGCCGTCGATAGATGGCAGTCATTAAGCTAAGTCAGAGGCCGTAGGGCGGGCGGCTTGAAAACTTCTGACATGACAGTAAGACCAGCTGCTAGTCTTACAAGCCTCCACCAATCCGGACTTGGCCCCCGTGGTGGAGTACCTTCCTCAGGGAAGAGACCGTGCCCCTCGTTGGGGCCATAATGGGTCGATGATGACGTAAAGATTTGTTATTATTATTAAAACAAAATTTAAAGTGACTTTGTGCCACGACCGACTTCCTCTTTGCTTTGTCAGCTTAGTTATTTCTTTACATTTGAAAACAAATAATTAAAACACTTGAGAGACAATCGCTATTTTCTTAAGCTTGACACTTGACAGGCATAGTGCAGTTAGCAAAAACAGTTATTTTACACCATAATCTCTGTGGTTGATCCTCACATTTATAACGCGCGCGATAAAGGATACCGTTGTGTTTATTGCCCTACTAAATCAACTCACCTGTACAATTGCAATACTTCACCTCTTATCTTAGGAAAGCCTTCAACCAAACATACTTGACAATCACTTTATAACACTCAGGGAGTGTTTAAGCCCAATTAATAAAATGAACATTGTTTTCTTATTTTAGAAGCATTACTGTCTTAATGGATAAATCGCGCGATAATTGTTGAAATTACAGGCTATGGAATGTGGAACCGCATTAGTGTAATGGTTACCGTGTCATTTTCGTGGCTACTGACAAATATTTCAATCACGGTGGGTATGAAGCATTATTTTATTCGGAAACTGACACTTAAGTTTCAAGGTAACTTTGTATCTAAAGCTGGTTGCTATTTGTAAAGACACGATTCCTTAAAATACTCTTAAATTGCAGTTACAGTGTTATGTCTCTTCACCAAAAACTGCAATTTAGAAGTGTTTTTTTTTTTTACAATTGTGTGGTTGTGTTTAGTAACGTTGTATTACTTAAGGGATTATATTTTTGTGATTATAAAACCGTGCTTAAATTTCAAATGGTGTCATTTGTTTATAAGGAAAGTCAAAGTAATTTTTTTATTAACTATAAAAAACAGGTATTTTTTTAATTAACGCTAAAGCTGTTAGTTTCATAATTAATAAATAATTAATAATTAATAGATTATGTCGAAAAGAAGCTAACAAAGAAACTCCACATTTATTTTTCTTAAAACAGGCTAAATTTAAGAGAGTTTTTAACTTAAAGTTACACGATACTAGACACCATTGTCCCCGTTAACATTATTTCAATACCAGATGTTTTTTCAAATAATCCGTAATTTTATGTAGGTATATAATTTTCTTCATTTACAGTCAATATGATCTAAAAATTTGTTAGTAGCAATAAATATAGAACTCGGCCTATTGTTAGTATTGTTGTAATAGGCTTTTTGCACTTAACACATTTCTTAAACCGCATCGGGGTAACTCTATATCTTTAGGAATATTATTGTAGATCCGTATACAGTGCCTTATAAAGGATTGTATTAACTTTTGCAAGTCTAAATAGTAGAAATGACAATTTATGTTTATTCCTAGAGGGTATGTTACACCCAAGTTACACTTTAAATTCTTCAGAAATTAAAAGTTCCTATAAGAGCCATCGCAAACAGGGCGACTTGTCGCCGCGTCTAGTCGCCCCGTCAGTCGCGACGTTGTCATTTGCTTCTGGTGTTTTGTCGTCGCGACTCCGCGACTCTGACGACGCCAAATGTGCGGAGATTCGAACAAAACAATTATATGAAAATTTACGGCCGTAGCCTGTCGTCGCGTCTAGTCGCCGAACTATCGCTGTCGCGTGTCGCCTAGTGGGCGCATAGGCTTAGGTGTTCAACTCTGTTTTTCTCACAGAAGAACGCACCTAATTTGACTCTACTCAAATTTCGATCAAAGGGCTGAAGCTAAAACTTAAACTTTCTAATTGCTCATAGCATTGTATGACGAGGTCAATCTGAGTGATATCCACTCAATCACATTCGATATATTTTGACGTGAAGTTGATCGTGTGCTCTGAACATTTGAGTCGTGATGGAGCTGCTAAACCGTGGATGGTTCCATTATTTTGAGTGGCTACGTTAGGCCAATATTATTACCTAACCTAGCTAGTTATTGGTTAAAAATTCAAGCAATGACCCTGGTAAAATGCGTCTAAAGAGTGCGTGTATTAAAAGAGATTTAACTGAAGATGAGACTGTGTTTTTAAGGTTTATTGATCGTACAAACACTTTCTTGCTACCCGGCTTGCTTAAAACCTCCAGATAGATTTAGAGATATTTTGAGAAACTTACACTATTTGAGAGGTGCAAATAAAAAGGAATTTGTTGAATCAAGTCATGCGTTTAAGTAGATAAGTGAGTACATATTCGCACACTTGCAAGAACAACGTGTTATTTCGGAACCCTTACGTTACATGAGAGCATTTTTTTAAGGTTTCAAAGTAAGGGCCGAAAGTGGTAGCGCTATAACGTGATGCAGTGTTTCTTTTGCTCATTATTCCGCCGTTTTCGGAGTAAAAAAAAGGCGTTAAAAAAATTCTATGAATAAAAAATGAATAAATCACGTTGTTCTTGCAAGGGTGCGATCATACCAATCCACCTCTTGCAACTAGTCTATTAAAATATTTCGTCTCGGTTTACTAGATAACGTCTAACCAGGTTCCAGATTGCAGTTGATGTGCATAATCACAGACTTGTTAATATAATCACCCGCATACTAACGATATATTTCTTTTCACGGTACGTTGATCTACATATAGCACGAGACTGGGTGTTCGTGTTTTTTTTTTATCAAACTGCACAAATAATCCATTTCCAACTATACTTATTTTTCTTCCGCAGAAATCATTTAACTATATAAATATCATCTTAGTGATAAGGATGTTACCAGTTCTCTAAAATGGAAAAATCTGTCATAAACAGTGCTCGGGTAAGTAAAGTACCTACATTAAAAAGTCAGCTATTTTGTTAAATTGTCCTAATCCACCCAGTGGGGAATCACACTTCTATCCAAGTCAGAACGCACCGGTAACATGCGGGCGGTGCTATTTCAGTCTAAAATAATCCTTAAATGCTTACTAATTTAAAGACCACAATACAAGTGCAAAAAAGCCCGTTCCCGTGACGTGCCCGTCGGCCGCACGTGGCCGGGTTTTTTGCTCTTGTATTTATTGTAGACAATAACCTGAAAGTATTTAAGGTTCATTTTAGTTTGTATCGCATGTCCCTAGCTTGCTGTACAGTGGATAGTCTTTTAAAGCCGCTGGTGCAGAAACAAGTAGTATCCGTACCTGTACCAGACGTACCGGTAACATAAGGAACTTGCCTTTTGGGGCGGCCAGGGACATGGATTTATGTAACCAATAAAACACGTCCCTAATTAGTTTCCTGCTCTCGGTAAATTGCTTGTGCGGTGTTTGTTTGTGTGTAGAATGCACCATTTCTCGACATAAACAGAAAGTCTATATAATAGTATCTACGGATGGGCAGGTACTGGATTCGTATTCCTCATGTTCACTCTTTCACTCACCACTTCAAAATTAAAAGCTACCCCCAATTTTATTTTTATTTCTCATAACATTGACCGCGTAAAGTTGTAAAGTTTCAAGAAAGGACTAAAAACAAAAAAATACATAGGTTTGAATTTTCAAATTTGGCTAGAGTTGGTAGAATGCCTTTTTCAGGCCTTGTGTTTTGTCAATAACACTCTCGGAATTAAAATATGATTTACGGAAGTAATGGTGCTGAACGGAATATAAGCGGTTTTAGGAATGTTTTCATTTAGATATTGAAATCATTTTCATACTTCAGACAAAATTGCAGCTTATAAACAACATACTACATCAATTCCTTTGTCCACAACATTCCTATTCAAGTAATTTTTTTATAGACAATCTTCATTGCTCTATGATGTATCAAAGATCGTCGTGTAAATTTGTTTATTTTTACGATTAGTGCTCCCCGAAGACAATGACCCAGTGGAGGTGTAATGAAACCCTCAACCTTTAGCGTCACTCGGCTAATAACCGTACAGTTACTGAGAATTCACTACAAAAGCATAACTCAGTACCAAACGTGCAAAACCATGCATATATATTATTATGTTAGTCGATTACCTTAAAGAAAAGTGTCCTTGATATTTACTTATCTGGCAAGTGGCAGTTCCTGATCTCTGCCTAACCCTCTCGGATACAGGCGTGTCTTTATGCATGTATGTAAAGAGTGTAATGAAATCCCCATAGGTATGATTAAATTTTTACATTTACTATAGTTAGTTATAGTAATATAAATAAATATATTTTACTTACGTAAAAGTATAGTTTTACTTTGTTCTGTTCTGGAATTCCCTAGATGGTAATTTTAGTATGAAACCACTAAATCGGTAACATGGGCATTTTTATTGAGGAATTTTTAATGTAATAGTGTTTCGATGAAATTGAAAAAAAAGTCACGCCCGTTATCTCCGCGGGGGTAGGCAGAGGCACCAATCACTAGAACTGGGCCCACGTTTTTCTATTCTATTCTATTCTAAATTTTATAATATTCTCTAGAATTATATACTTCTTACAAGCCGGACGTTGCTAAAATCGTTTGAAAGCTGAATTACCCGTTAAAGGCGCCTTAAAACTACGTCTCTCTTCTGTAGGGCATATTTCGTAGTGCATCAGTCGTGAAGAGGAGTGATTGCCATCCGATCTGAGTCTCACGACGCCAGCATTCATGTGCCTTGCGCAAGCGTCGCTAAACGCTTCCAATTGTCGAGTGTTACAACTTCTTATTAGATAGACAATTTTCTTGGGGACAGTTTGGCTATTGTTGCCTGTGTTGCCATAGAGCATTATGTAGTTTATTTCCTTGAAACTTGCCAATTTATCTTTAAGTTTTGCTGATTGGAATGACCTCTTGCCAATTATGCGAGTAGCTTTAGTAAAGATAGAATTGATGTTGGTCCGCGATTTAATCAATAGGTACGATTAAATTACAGAAGAAGATATTAATCACTAATTAGAACCACTTATTGAAAATTGGAGGCTCATTAATGAAACTGCACCTTGCTTACAGAGGTTACAGAGAAATAAGTAGCAAACATCAATAAAATAGAAGCATTTTATCACACAGAGCCCCTGTTTCACAATGTTCAAATAAAGTTCCTAATAAGCTATCCGCAACCAGAACTGCCGTTTGTTCCAAATTTAAATAAATTTTCCTATATTGCGTGTGTTCGTTTATGGCTTCAAATTTAGAACAAACGGCAGCCCTGGTTGCGGATAGCTTATCCGGAACTTTACCTGCAGATTGTGAAACAGACCCTCAATGGCATTGTAATCTGGAGGTGTGAGTTCGAACTTCAAATCTAAGGCTTCACAAAACCCCTGAACTTAATCCACTCTCCCTCTGCCCGCAGTACAAAGACCCATGGACATCAAAAACCGGCCGCGAATTCCGATCCCGGACGAAGATCCCTACAGCATCGCCAGCTCCAACGCCAACGGCTCCGGCTCCAGCGGCAGCAGCGGCTATGGCCACGGGAACGGTCACGCTAACGGCCACGCCAATGGCCATGCCAACGGCCATCTAAATGGCCACGGCCACGGCGTCGTGGCCGCTACCAGGGAGCAGCTGCTGATGCAGATGGAGCGTGGCCAGAGGAGAGGCGATAAACCTCCGAAGCTCCCGCCGAGGGAGGGGCTGCTTCCCGCTGACATACCCAAGGTATAATAAAGATGATAATGATGATGATGTAACATCTACATAACACAATCATATAGACAGCAAGGGTAGTGCAATGACATGAGTCTCGCGTTTTGTGGCGTGATGATTTCAGAATTTGACAATAACAGTACAATAAATGTTAAATTTTAACAAAAAAAAATAAAGCTCATTTTGACATTTTAAACGCGCGACTAGCGTCGTTTGCACTAGCCTTGCTTTACTTAAACTAGAATACCCTACGTTGTGAGTATCAGGTGAGAGCGACATGAAAAGCATCTAGATCGAGATCGATAGATAAATTCTATTTATTCACAAAGGTATTTACAACATAATTATGCTTTGGAAAAAACTTTCTTAAGCACTAGATATTATTAACTTTATTCCGGATACATTTACTTTTTGTCGAAAGAGTCCGACCAGAGACAGAAATGATCAACCGACGACGCGAACTCCATCTCTGCTCACCACGATTAAGCTCTGCGAATCAGAGCGAAACTTGGTCGGACTCTTCCGAAAAAAGTCAAGTAGATGTATCCGGAATAAAGTTAATAATATTCTTGGGAAACCATAGTAACCGAGGAAATTGATGGACAGTTCCGAAAATCTGGAGCTAGGTTATGCTTAACATGTTATCTATATAAATAAAATTCAAAGTCCTGACTGACTGACTCACTCATCAACGCCCAGCCCAAGCCGTCGGACCTAGGAAGCTGAAATTTTGCACATAGGGTCTATATAATTATAATGTAGGCAAGAAATAAGACCGGATTTTTCGAAATTCAAACCCTAAGGGGGCGAAAAGGGTTGCCAAAATTTGTAATTTTCTTCAAACTTAAATTAAATACTCTTCAACACAATTGATTGAACACGTGTTTTGCCGTTTTTTCTAAATCGTCCCTTTATTGGTAAAACCGATTATCTACACTTTTTTTCAAAAATGAGTTATTTACACCAAGCTACTCAACTTGTTGAGCTCTATCTATAGATAGAGCTCAAAAAGTTGTAAAAAAAAGTGTAGATAATCGGTTTTACCAATAAAGGGACAAAATTAAACCTTTAAGGGAGTGAACGGGGTTGCAAAATTTTGAACTAAAGTCCACGCGGACGGAGTCGCGGGCGAAAGCTAGTTGGTAATATACGTAAACTACATATAAACAACAACCTATAAATTTTTGGCTTAACAACTACACAAATAAAGTGGAACACAAAACCTAATCTAACCTAACCTTCACGAAATTGTATTAATCCAATAACGACCGTGCAAAGCTTATTACATGTCTCAGTGGCGCTTGAGTGTTTCAATTTGAAGCAGATAATTCATCAAACGCAACCAGCGCTTGCCCTTCAAACAGTATTAGCACAAGGCATTAAACTTATACAGAGGGCTTACATTAGACGGCTTCCGAATCCGTGCATTTTTGATCTAGTTCGGGAATTAATTGCAGCCTTTGCTAAAGCTTCCTTAGCGTTAGATTGTTACAACCGGCAAAAGGCGGGGATTTTATTATCTTAATACTTCTGACAGTAGGATCAGCCACTAGTCTTACAAACCTCCACCCATTCCAATCCGGATGTGGAGTATGGCCAGGTATAAAAAAAAATCGGACTTTTTTCATCACTACACGTGTTTTACAATTGAAATACAAGTTATAGGTAAATATAGGTATAGAAGGTTCCCCTTCCCCAGGAACCTTCCCCAGGGAAGAGACTCCCCTTGGTGGGGACATAATGGGTTGATGATGATGATGATGAATAGTGAACGAAAAAGAATGTATGGATATCACTACATCTTATAAATTGTTTTACGCATACACTTACTCAAATTCTGTCGGAAGAGTCTGACTAGGTTTCGCTCTGATTCGCAGAGCTTAATCATGCTGAGTCGAGCAACCGACGATGCGAGTTCCGTTAACTAAATGTTTCCGTAAAATAATTTATAATGTTTTACATCATACTTAGCCTTCTCCCTTTTCGTTCAAAAGACGCTTCATTCCTCTTTAAAAAGGAGCTTTTGTGAGGTAGTCGTGACTGTAGCCAACTCTACTTGCTATTAGCTTGATGGACCCTGGTTAACCGAAACTACACCTTCTTATGATTGCGTACAATATGTTACATGCAATAGTAATCCCAATCCATTTCGGATTACTTTGTGGGCATTGCCAATTGATGGGGCAATTTACTCGCAGGTGAAAATTGCTGTAGAGATTGCCGCCTTTTGTCTGGTGTTGTGTAGTGGTTTTGTATTCTACAATAATAAGATTACACGCATACGTAGGTATTATAATATCTCGATTACCTTTGCCTCTGACATTGTACAGTATAATTTTGAACAAATTAAATTCTACGAACCAATTTCGTACGCACGGATTAAATTGCATTATTTTGGAATAATTGACTGCATAAATACGTCCAATTTCTTGAGCCGCGTAGAGATAAAGATGTCACTTAAATCCTTTGATACCAGAACGTTTAATGGACCAAATGGGCCGCTGAGGTTCAAAGCCTTAAATTTTAAAGCATGAGTAATACACGCCACTGATAAAACGCTGGATTTATGCAAAGCGTCCAGGAAAATGTCAACAGAGAGATTATGAAATACTCAGTACGTGATATTAAGTCAAATCAGCTTTGCAATTAACTGAGCGTTTTTTTTTTCAAAAGATACTGTCGACTTTTGAGGTATAATTTCTTACAAATAAATAGTCATCAAACACAATGCCGACACTAAATTTCTATAAGAAAATAACCAATTATGTACAAAATTTTCGAATCTCATGATCACTCGACATCTCCTGTATTCTTACGTAAAAAAGTTCATGCAAGATCTGCTTTTTTCACGGAGTGATGTTTATAGAAAAGGAGAATCATGACTCGCAACTATTGTAATATTATACGTCACGCGTTACCAGCCGCGATCTTTCGATTTTACAACATTATTGTTCAGCTCTATAGAGACGGACTTTCTCCTCCAATTCCAAAAAGGTTATTGCCATGTCATGACCGCATCTTGAGTCAAAAATTAAATTAAGTCATCCATCGTGTGCCCAAACGGCGCTGGAACTCCGATGCGTCTATCTTTAGATTTCATCCCGATCAACGCTGGTAACATCTTCCGGCATTTTGTCGGATAGTACAAACTACCCGGAGTTGTTATCGTAGGTTTACGTGTTCGACGTTATGGACAATGGTAAGCGACTGGTCGAGCCCTATCGCGGACAGATCTGGCTGATGCCATCGCATTGATAAATGATTGTCCGACTGACGGCCGCTGCTACTCCACTCTTGCCTAAACGGCTCGCCCTTTGTACCTTGACGCAGTGAAATATGTTCTTTGTGCAACACATCTTCCTTTTATACGGAGAACGCTGCATGAGTAGGCAACTATGAAAATAAAACAGACGAAAGTGTAGATACCTATCAGCTTCTGAAAAAGCCACGCCAATATTTTACCAAAGGTTGAAAATGTTAAATTATAATGATTCAAAAAATTTTACATTAATTAATGATAGTAGCTAATCGCGCAAAAATTGCGAAATCTCTCGCTAAACGATAGTGATTTGTCTTAAATACTTGGATTTTTTAAATATTTAAAAATTAGTTAATCGCAGTGAATATTAAAAATTACAGGATATTGGTGAAGGGTTGGCCTAACCTCTACCAAATAATTGGTTTAGTAAAAGTGTTATAGTTCCGATAAATTTGATATCAAAGATTTTCTTTTTTACGTTAAGAAATTTTTGGGCTTAGCAACTGCAAACAAATAACAAATGCTGTAGTTCACGAAACTATTCGTTTTCTCGGAACTAAATAACTTTATATTTAGAAGGTTGTCCTTAAAAGGAATCAAGGATTGTAATCTCGATAAACTTGACTTAAAAATAAGCTTCAAACGTGCTGATATGAACGGCACAATCAAAAATAAAATAAGAAACTTACAAATTATCCAATTTTCGTCCTTGCAACGGACAATGATGAGTTGTGTTTCGAGTTTGCGTCCCAAAAAAAGAAACCTGACATTCTCACCACACTTATTGGCTGCACTACACTTTTACAAAAGCTATTATCAGACGATATGACCATATTTACTGTGTCCAGGTGATCGTAATTCCGTTGATAAGATCCCATCTAAGTGCATGCTGTATGAGAGCTGTGAATTGTTCGCCGATCTCAACGAATGTGCGGCTTACAAGATAAGGGATCTATTCACACCCACGCAGTTGGGTTTACGCCTGTCTACATGGCCTGGGTTTGTTCTGAGAGAGAAACTGCTTGTTTCGCTGCAATTAAAGTAAAGATGCTGTTCCATACCCAATTTTATAATGGGTAATACTATGGTAAATTGGACGTAGCTTAGCAAAAAAAGTTCCAACCCACACAAAGTGAGTTTTGAGATATTTGAGTTTTTAGGTTTATGCTGATTGACGCTCTCCATACATCTAGGTTGACTACCATGTGCCATAACTTTGCACATATAATGTTATGTGCACATATACTATGTTCTATACTTTTCTAAGTTTAAATCTCCTTTCCTGGTTCCCATAGCATACGGATCCCAGTTTATTTTATCCTTTTTATCTTATCTAGTTTAAGACCAAGACAAGAAATATTGAGAAAATTACAGGTATGATTTATTCCAAACTTAGTTTTTGAAGAACATTCATTGCCAAAATAAATGACATGCACCTGAGTGTTTCATGTGACAATTGATGTATATTTTGTAATAATCTCAGTTTTATTTACAGCCGGATTACGATGACATCGAAGAAAATGGCCGCGTAGCACAATTTGCGAGGGGCAAATCGGATAAGGGAAAAGACAACAAGAAATACGGTTCGTACCTGCTTTTTCTAGACCTGGGCTTAAATTCTAATAAATAATTTAATAGAATGATATTAAGAAGAAGAATTCTTCTTCTTCTTCTTCTGAATGATATTAACATAACATAACATAACATTTACATACAGGCACATACATTGCTTCTGGCCCCCCACTAGGATACCCTGTGTCGTGGAAACCAGAAACAGCGACATCACAAACATGTAAACATCCAAGACCTGGGTTTCTTTTATTTGGCTTTTTTTTGGACCTCTCGCATAGTAGGCAGATGCGCTAACTGCTGCGCCACAGAGGTCGTTACAGTTGATTAGACGACAATAGCTGCTATTTACCATTATTTCGTAGTCTACTGAGCAATAGCAGTACAATGTCATTCCAATGGTATCATCCACCTAAACTAAATAGGGATCTCCCGCTAAGAAAATTTAATCGCACAAGGTGCCGAGGTTATCGTGATCTATTGGAATGCGATTGGTTAGTAGACTACCCGTCGTGTCAATGAAATAACCATTGCCGTGCTAATATAACTCTATTGAACTATGCATTTTAGATACTCACCCCACTACTCTCTACACTTAATTCTCTTGGCGGATTCTGGGATCAAAGTAAGGGTTTTTGGGGTGTGTCTAATTGTCTATACATGGCAAGTGACCAGTTCTATCCATGTCAGATTCTTCCCACTGGCCTCAGACGATAGACCTCTTCCATTGCCAGCATCATACTTCCGGATAGTCATTCCGGGTAGTCATCATCATCATCGGCCTATGGTTGTCCACTGCTGGACATAGGCCTCTCCCATTGCACGCCACTGAGCACGGTCCTCGGCTACTCTCATCCAGCTCTTGCCAGCCGCCCTGATCATCGTAGTGTTCCTTTCTTATTAAGAGGAAAAATATACACGTATATATACAACTAGCTGTGCCCCGCGGTGTTACCCGCGGTTCATCGATTTTCCCGTAGGAATAAGATATTTCCCCGCGGTAAAACGTAGCCTATGTTTTAATCCAGGGTATCGGCTAACTCCATACCAAATTTTATTAAAATCCGTCCAGCCGTTTCAGCGCTAAAGACTGACAAACATATAAACACACACACAAACTTTCACGTTTATAATATTAGTGTGATGTATGTGCCTGTATGTAATTGTTTATGTTTATCTACTAAGACTGAAGGTCAATTCAAGTGCTATATCTGAATTAAACGTCAGTGATTTGTGTAAGTAGTACCCGGTCTACTTACCTAACATGGGTGAAACTACGCCTAGGATTTACAAAGGTAAAACTTTTATTGAGCCACCAGCCTCGTAAGCCCGTTTTAATACATCGATGAATCAAAAACTGTGTGAATTTTCGCAAGAGACCGTGTTAAAAAGTCAGTCAAAGTCAGTAAGTAGATTTTATACAAATTTATAGTCCGTTAGCTTTTAGAATATACCTCGGCTACTATCGGATAGAATCGGATATATTCGTGTAATAGAAATATCGGAACTAATACGACACTTAATTTCGAAATCAGAACTAATATGACGGAAATAAACTAATACAGAGCAGGAAGTAGTATTACACTCGTGTGCTTTCGGCGAAAACCGAAGCCTACTCTAGAGCCCGAGGTATATTCTAAAAGCTAACAGACTGTACACTTTGTTTAGTAAAATGTAGCACCTCATCTCCAGCTCGTACCGCACTTTTTTCACCTTATTAGCCACGAAGACGTATTAGCAGTCTTCCCAAAGGACCAATTACACACACGATACCCATTTACATTTAAAGAGGGATTAATTAATGGCCCTATTTGCGTCTGTGAGGCACGCGACTGCAAAAATGTTGCATCCAGGGAAAGGATAGTAATGCAATGAGGCAGAATTACGGCTCCTAGCTAATTCTGTTTCTTCACACTCTTCAAATCGCTAACGTCATCGGAAATAGTTTCAAACTATTCGCCCAAACGTCACCAATTTTTGCTGCAATATTATTCCACTCACATTCTATTTTCTTTTTTATTTATAACCTCACGCCCGTTATCCCCGCGGGAGTAGGCAGAGGCACCAATCACTAGAACTGGGCCCACGTTTTGCCGAGTTTATTAGGTCCCAAACGTGACAAGTGGCAAGCATGTCGCTGTTATACGGGCACAATTTACCAACGAATGGTCTTGCTGTACAAACAAACAAATGTACGTAACTAAAGCCATTGGTACATGTGTGGTTCGAACCCAGACCCTCATGATCGAGAAGCAAGGGTCAACCCCACTACGTCACCACCGCTTCAGAACCACCGTAGAATTTTATTTTACTTTATTTAAATTTCCGTATCTTGTTACAATTATTTTCTGTGGGGAAGGCGCTGCTTGCTGAAATACAGGTTTTAACCTAGTTTGGCAACGGAGGCCAACTCGTTATTTTTGTAATGTTAGCCTAGTGTAACTGTAATTGTGAATGTGTGTAACTTCTTAAAATAAAATTAACTCTTATTTTTATATCCAGTAAGTCACATCCAGTCACTCAATCTGTTCATAGGTTGTCGATGTACTTAACTTTGTGCTTCTTGCCTTCAGACTAGGTGTATTTCTCTGTCTGTGATATTTGTCTGGTTACCAAACCACAGGGTATCCTATCTTTCGGTACCAGGACACGTGGTAGAATTATTCATCATCATCATCATCATCAACAACCCATTAAGTCCCCACTGAGGGGCACGGGTCTCTTCCCTGAGAAAGGTTTAGGCCATACTCCACCACGGGGGCCAAGTCCGGATTAGTGGAGGCTTGTAAGACTAGCGGCTAGTCTTACTGTCAGAAGTTTTCAGGCCGCCCTAAGGCCTCTGACTTGGGTCAACGACTGCCATCTATCGACGGCAGGGACGATGACGGTAGAATTAATATTACTCGAGAATAAGTTAGTTCACCATCGTTCTTGCCTTCATCTTCGCTACTCCTTTTTCTTTGATAATCATAATTACTTTGCGTAGGATTAGAACTCCGAGTTGTGCCACCGTTTTAGGCTTTACTCTGTTTCCAGCAGCCATCTGTAAACTAAACTCAACTTAAAGGCGCCGAAACTCCGAATCAGAGCACAGCGTGGGCCGCTAACGTCGTATTAAGCCTTAAAAATACTGTAATAGCCTTCTTCGTCGCGAGAAGGCTGCCGATGTAGAGAATTTATTTGGCACATTTTAATTAATGCTACAATTGTCTTTATTGTATGGTTCTTTTTTAGAAGCGACGTATTGAAGCCGAGAAAGTTTGAATAGAATCCCGAGTGCGATACTGCTGCAAACTAAATACTACCTATCTACTTTAATACTAGATAGTATTTAATTAAATTTAAATCGTTTAATGCCATGTGATGTTAAAGATAAATAGAACCCAATTCGAGCACCAAAATTACACAACAAAACTATAGCTGTTGTCGAAAGTTTGTTGGAAGAAAATAATCTCGTGCACTGGACTCGAAAGTGGAAGATCCAGGTTCAATTCCTAGTGCAGACAAGTAACTATGACTTGGTTTCTAAATTATATTTACATTTGTGAAGTTATAAACAGCAATACCACTCGCTAACTGTGAAGGAAAACGTCGCTCATAGCCCCGGCTACCTGAGTGATCTTAAACAATCACGAAGGTTAAGCAACATAGGGCGCGTTCAGTGCATGGATGGGAGACCGTCTATGTGGTATTTTTCCGAGTGGTTCCGTGCTTCGCAAGGTACGTTAAGCAGTTGGTGCCGGCTGCCGTCAATAGATGGCGCGCGTTAAATCAAGTCAGAGGGCTTAGGGCGACTTGAAAACTTCTGACAGTAAGACCAGCCGCTAGTCTTACAAGCCTCCACCAATCCAGACGTGGCCCCCGTGGTGGAGTATGGCCTATACCTTCTTCAGGGAAGAGACCCACGCCCCTCGGTGAGGAAATAATGGGTTGATGATCTAAAAACTGGTGTTTGACACCAAATTTAAAACTAAAGTTGGGATGAGTTTCTTAAAAATCTTTATTTGCTTATTATATCTAACAAGAAACTCAAAAGAATCAATACTTTCGGAGCCAACTACGTCGCGGGTTCTTGCACGCTGTATTTCCTGACCTCTCTATGGTTTCTATGGCTCTGACTAAGCCGAGAGGATAGGTGACGGGCAAGCCTTCTCTATAAATAAGTAGATGTACTTAAATACTTATGTCTACTATATACGTCGATGTAAAAAATACAGAAACAAAGAAAATAATAATTAACAAATTAATAAGTAATAATATTAACTTTATTATTCTTATAATTGTTCCATTGACCTGAAACACAAGGCGAATGAACAGAACATCTCTCCGTAACATTAACACTATTTTAAGTACCCGTATGATGTTCGAGCCAATAATTTACTTCACAATCCGGTCAGTGTTTCACACTGGTGTCACGATTTATCATTGTATCCAACGTAGGTGCAAAAACGAGCAGTGCATCAAGCACTTGCCCATATATCTCAGATTGTAAAAGGAGACACTCACTCAAACATGCGATGCTAAGTAGTTTAGGTTCCTTTATTTTACAGTCCTTTCACGCTCAATAGAGCGATGCTGTGAATACATAGCGTTATTTTCAAATGTGGACAGATGTAGTGTGTGCGTGTGTGTGTGTGTTTGTGTGTGTGTGTGTGTGTGTGTGTGTGTGTGTGTGTGTGTGTGTGTGTGAGGGTGTGTGTGTGTGTGTGTGTGTGTGTGTGTGTGTGTGTGTGTGTGTGTGTTTGAAGAAGTGTGTGCAGAGTAGAGTGTTTGCACTGGGATACCCTGTGTCGTGGGAACCAGAAACAGCGACATCACAAACGTAAAAGTCCATGACCTGGGTTTTATTTTTGTCCCCAGCGGGGTTCGAACCCGGGACCTCTCGCATGGTAGGCAGATGCCGCTGCGCCACAGAGGTCGTTCACAAAATTATTTCCCAATAGTTTGCGAGCACTCTGGGGCGACGATAATGTAACACCTTATTGGACACGAGTCACGATTATGCATAAAGAATATTACTGCACACATTACATAAAATATTCATTATCGATATCGGCATGACAATATCAATAAATCTAATTAGCTAATTTGCTACGTCGCTCCGCTTGCATCGCGTGTAATCGCCCATGTCAGTTGGTTCTGAGTACGATCTACCTCTGATATTACTACTTTATTAACAGAAAAACCAACTTACAAAGAAATAACACGCTTGATAACATGCTCTGTGACTTTTTATCTTGACAAAATTTGTATGGGACTAAGCACTAACAATATGAATGAAATCACACGACGTGTTAAAAAGTTGAGCCTGCACAAATGTAAAAAAATATATGGACGAACTGAGAACCACCTCTTTATTAAGTCGGTTAAAAAAAAGAAAATTTTGCTCGGCAATTTGGATCAGCAATGTTTTGCTTTGATAATCCTTAAGGTGTCGGCCCTCTGCAGGACAGAGAGGGACAGGGGAGAGTCCTTTCAGGCACTAAGATAATTATGTGAACACCACTTACCGGTTGCCCCACTATATGTTCCCCTTATATTGCCTCATAATTCACATATTCACGCAACTTATTAAACAAAGCAATCATTGGTACATGCCGGAATCAAACTCGGGACCTTTCGGATGTGAGGCAAGCGTTCTACAGTTGCCTTTGGCGTAATTACAAAGCCTGTACACGCTAAAATCTGCGTGGTTTGGAAGCGGCCGTTATTTAATTTGTAAATAAAAATTATTAAATTACTAACCTAACCTAACCTATTTACTCTTGAGTTTAGACGTGAAGTTTTTCAAGCCGCCCCATTAAGGCCTCTGGCTTGACGACTGCCATCTATCGACGGCAGCCGGCACCAACTACTTAACGTGCCTTGCGAAGCTCGGAACCGCTCGGAATTCTGACAGTAAGACCAGCCACTAGTCTTACAAGCCTCCACCAACCCCGACCAGTGCCCCTCGGTGGAATAATGATTTGATGCTGATGAATGATAGACGTGAAATAAAAATGTAATACTATTTAACAAAAACTGTCGTAAGCATTACACATCATTAACATGCACCATGACTTTATCAAGGATCTCATCAACACATATCTTTACTTTTATATGGGTGGTCCCAACCTTCATACCCACGAAGGTATCTCTTTCTAGCAAAAAGTTTAACGTCGGACTTTTCGACAAAAAATCAAGAAAGTGTATCCGGAATAAAGTTATCAAAAATATAATAATTGAAAAATCTTGTTTTAAAAACATTGACGAACAAAATTCCATTTTGTTATGGCTCTGAAACCACCCAAACATCATAGTGTATAGTTAAAATTAATTATTATTAAATTGGAAATCTCAATTATATTTAAGGGCTCCAAGGGGTAATACTAGCCCCACCGGGGAAAAATCTTTTTTTACAGATTTGATTCTATTAGCTCAATTGAGCTAATAGGAACTTTAAAAAATTTTGATGCTAACTAGTCCGAGGCCCGTGATCCTAGGTTCGAAGTTGCGGGTTTTAAAAATCACTACTGACATGATTGAGAGATTATTCAAGCACTTTTTGCAAATACGATCTATAAAAAAATATGATTTATTTTTCAGGCCTATATTACATAGTGCGTGTGTCAATGATGCTATTTCAGCGATTGGTTTTCGAATAGCACCTTCACAACAATAAAAAAACACACTATGCAGGTAGGCTTTATACGGCAAAAAAAAATTAGAACTATAAATAAAATTAATATATCAATACATTTGGTCCAATTGAAAATATTGTAGTATTTATTATAAAGGCTTAGAGAGACTTTGCAAACGAGAATAAGAATACAATACATACTTTTATTATTATTACTATCCCAATATGGGCCTTTGCTACCTGCATCAGGGTTCCGCCTAATTAAAACGGGCCCTTTACAATAAAAATGTGTTTGTTTAATATACCCAATATACAGGTTTCAGTCGTTATCGTTTTCCTGTCGGCATGTGTTAACAAAGTAATGAACTGAACTGAAACCAGATTATATTGACACTCGCATTCCGCTTGGGAACGTCTCAGAGCAGAGGTTATATTCTGTACCATAGAACTACATAGCACAGAAGCGCAATCCGGAAACGTGAAATGAAGCTACAAAAATAATAAAAAATCATACCGCATAATATGATGGTCGTGCCAGAGGACAGATACCTACACAGAGCAATTATCACGAAGTGCAAGTTCTCTTTTAAGGCAGCACCGGACAGTCAAAACTGTATTCAACAAACCAAGTTACACAACATTTTACTGATATGTTGCTTCAAGTTCTACTGTAGGTATTTAGCAAGATAAACAATAACCAATGCTTACAAAAACATTTAATAAGCACTTTGAGTTAAAAATAAAAAATCAAATGGTTGCGGTGTGTCTACTCTTGCAGAAGGTAGCTAACTCAACGTTGCCGGGTTTAATCCTTCAGCCATAGCACAAATAAGCTTCAGCGCTGGTTTTCATCTAGCGCCAGATGTCAAACAAGCGTTTCAGTGTGCAGCAATGTAAGCTTTCACTGTCCTAAAGAAAGATTTTACTTCCATTTAAGATTTAATTCAAGAACGCTTTAAATGTCCAATGATGATAATATAATATCTAATATATAAAATTCTCATGTCTCAATGTTAATGCGCATACTTCTCCGAAACGGCTTGACCGATTCTGATGAATTCTGATTCTGATTTTATACGTATCTTCTGTAGGTCTAAGAATAGGCTCTTGTCTATTTTTCATACCCCTATCTGGCAAAACTACGTTTGCCGGGACAGCTAGTATATTATATCTATCTATATTAATAATTTCGTTCGGGTCTACGGTAGACTCGAACGATATGCACACCAAATGAAAGAGCGTAAAAAAAAATTGTTGATCTGAGTCGACAACATATGGGCGGAAAATTGGTATTATCGAGCAGCATCAATATAAAAATTATTAAATTCAACAATGGCGTTGCTAAGTAAACATGTCAATGTCATCATTGTTGTGTTAGTGTCACAAGTTTTCATTGTGAACTGTTATGGCCGGTTTACATTATTTTAGTGTTTAGGAGAGTGCTATAATACACTTAGAGAGGCAAGTGCATTAGTACATTACTAGACGTTCGAGTGAACGTTTATATTTCTTCCAGTAGAGTGTCACTTCGTCGACGTCGCGAAATATGCGCTATCCTACTCAAAATACTATGAGTTTTAATGGAACACATAAGTAGGTAAGTTTGATAATTCGAGTTATTGAAAACAACACGCACCCGTCACGGGTCACTTGCGCACTCTCCTAAAGTTCTCACTAAATTTTTAGTTTATACACAGATAAGTAACGAGGATAGTAACGCGCTCAGGTGTTACTGGATAGAACAATAGAAACCAATTCTATTTTGATTCTAATTGAAAGGCAACTAGAACCGTACTATACCGTAAAACGTACTAAAGCAAGTGGCGCTTACACGTTTCTACAAAAGCACTCTCCTTAAGAAAGAAAGAAATTAAGAAAGAAAGAAAGAAAAAAAGAAAATTTATCTATTTGATACTCAAAACAAAACAAAAAAACACACACACACAGAGTGCGTACAATAATAAAAAAAATAACACAGAAAGCATAAAAAACGTAAAAATAAATAAACTGTACAACATGAAAATAATAATAAAATACATTAAAGGTTGAGCCCCCAAAATGGGCCCGATTCAGCATAATGTTGCAACAGTGTAAAGTAAAGCACTCTCCTAAACACTAATATAATCTAAACCGGCCCTTTGATCTAATTTGTTAACTCCATGGTGTGTGGAATACCGTGGCATTCAAGAAGGTTATTATAATCTGTGCCAACTGAGAAGGTGTAGTAAGTAATCTGTGGTGTTTTTCATTGGCGGGAAGACAATAATTGACATTGAGTTTTGGAAGGGTCTGAAAAACACAGACCTAGGTTTCCTTCCTCATTGCTGAAAAATAATTGAAAAAGGAAATCAAAGTCATAAATTGATCTTTATTGTTTTGCTTAGTTATAGGTACCAATAAACTTATTGAAATGAAAAAGCCACTAGATAAGAAAAATACCAAAAATTTAAATTATGAAGAAAAACATGTGGTCAATACAAAACTAAAAGCTGTAAAGCCAAAGAGGGGGAGCTGTTTTTAGTTGATTAGCCAAGTGGATTCTACGTCTCATTGAATACGTCATTAGATTCACTAGCTGTTAAGTTAATGAAGGAAGCTCATTTAGTTAGTAATTTGTGATGAGGTACCCATGACAAAGTTATGATAAGTATCCCATTTTCGCCTTGCATTCCTTCGCGAGCAGCCAGAACATGTCCAAAAGAGCAAGATTGGCTATCCGTAATAATGTGCTGGTTCCAATACTGATGTAAGTATGGTAGCGAGATTTGGGTATGGCAAAAGAATCATGAAAGTAGGATTAGTGCAGTACAAATGAGATCCTTAAGAAATATGTGCGGTGTTACTTTGAATGACAGAATACGCAATAGTGATCAGAGACCGAGGATGAAGAGAAAGAGTGTGTAGTGAGTGACTAGAATTGAAAAAAGGAATGTTGCGCTGGTTTGGAGATGTGGAGAGGATGAACGAAGAAAGACTGACAAAGCAAATATATCGGGCGAATGTGAGTGGAAGGGCCGGTAAGGGACGCCCCAGTTGGACATACTTCGACCAAATAGGGGATGTATTAGCAAAGGGCAAGATTAAAAGTACCCAAAACCGATGTGGGTACATGCAACGACTAATGGATGTCGATGAAGCGAAAGTGATTTGTCAGGATAGTGGCAGGTGACAGTCCGTGGTCTCTGCCTACCCCTCTGGGATACAGGTGTGAGCTTATGTATCTGAATGTATTAAGAGATTTATATCTACTGGTGGTTGATAAATACAGAGGCGTCACCATATAAAAAAAAATAGTGGAATATTATTTTGCGTCTACATTTTACCCGAGCGAAGCCGGGTTTTCGTCTAGTAAAGAAATATTTGCTCGCTTTATGGTACTGACACATGTGCTCATTAGTAGCATGCTTATATTGAGCAATCTCTTCTGTATGTAGGCACATAGACATTTAACAAACAAAATGTAAATTCTTTACGTTGAAATAAGTTTATGATTTCTTAAGACAGTAACACTCACAACAACAATGCAGTCTTAGGTTATAAAACCTCAAAAAAAGGAAGACGGATAGATTAAAACATCGAATACAAAAATACAGAAAAGATTTAGAGTAAAGCACTTCCTCAATATAAGCATGCTTTCATGCTACTAATGAGCACGTGTGTCAGTACCATTAGAGGAGTAATTTGGTGCTCCGTCTGTGCTGTATTAGTCCGTGCTCCAAACAATGGCCGGGTGTCGCAACGGAGCCTGGCATTTCGGCGCCACCGGTGCGGTATCCTTGATATTTGAATTGGCGGTATTTGGAACGCGGGGCGTAGGACGCGCGATGCATGCAGCTCGTGTCGCCAATGCACAGGCGACAATGAACCCAATTCGCATGACATTACTTGGTTTGATCTGAGTGCTTATACTGAGTTTTTTCATTCACTCTCGATAGTGAGAGCGTTTGCGATTTGCATAGGAGTAACAAAGAGACAACTAGATGGCGCGCTTTGTCACTCCTATGCAAAACGCAAACGCTCTCGCTATCGAAAGTGAAAGACAAAATTCAGTATACGCACTCTGAGTGCTTATACTGAGTTTGTTCATTCACTCTCGATAGTGAGAGCGTTTGCGATTTGCATAGGAGTGACAAAGAGACAAATAGATGGCGCGCTTTGTCACTCCTATGCAAAACGCAAACGCTCTCGCTATCGAAAGTGAATGACAAAACTCAGTATACGCACTCTGTTTCCCACTCACCTCGGTTTCTCGTAGACTACAGTCTGTCAATCTAATCCCAAAGATAATTATGTTCGTGGTCTTCGTTAGGTGAAAAAAAAATCTTAATAAAAGCTGTGGTACATACCTATACAATTAAAGTTAGCTAGGTACACAATCTATCCAAAAAGTAGGTATGACGGGAACTATACCTAATCGAACCTGCTGACAAAAGTAGCATCAAATATACATAGATAGAGAACACTTTATTGTACATAAAAATAATATAATATATTGTATAGTTAGGCATTATATATTGGCATTTGTATGTACAATAAAAGTTCTCTGTCTATCTATGATTGTGACGTCGCTGTTTCTGGTTCCCACGACACAGGGTATTCTAGTATGGGGCCAGAAGCAATGTATGTGTCTGATGTAAACGTTTATGTTTACAATGTCCGTAGTCTATTTCACCTAAAATTTTATAACTTTTCCTTTCCTTTGTGCTTTCAGA
Organism: Yponomeuta plumbellus; assembly: GCA_947310845.1. Classification (NCBI taxonomy): domain Eukaryota; kingdom Metazoa; phylum Arthropoda; class Insecta; order Lepidoptera; family Yponomeutidae; genus Yponomeuta; species Yponomeuta plumbellus. The sequence goes on from OX371193.1 coordinate 5,830,812, forward strand.
CGACCCCTACTACTGCGGCCTGCGCGCGCGCGTCCCCAATTTCGTCAAAACGAACGGCGCGAAGGTCCTCCCGGCTATGGCGGAGCGGATGTCCATAAAAGACGCCCCGGTGCCCAGCAAGCGCTTCAGCGTAGCCCACGCCCATCCTGGCCCCTTCCCGCCCCATATGGCCCCGTTCGGCCACGGGCCAATGCCCCCGGCGGCTCTGTGGCACGCCCGGTCCTACGAAAGCGGAATCGGTGCGTACGAACGTCCCCCGAAGAAGGAGAAGCTCATGTTCCAATTCTACCCCGACAGAGACCGCCGGCTGCGCCCAATGATCATCCAGCAGCCGCGATAGTGTACATACCTCTACAGACTAACCTCGCACTTATAACTTCCACCGCCTCAACGCGGACTCTTCAGTTCTCGGTATTTAAATGTTTCTTTTTGATGTAGAGCTTCGCTTGGTAGCACTGTACGCCTCCCAGCTTTGTTCGTAGTTTAGTTTTTCACCTTTCTCTCTTCTTGTTTTGTTGGTGCATCATCACTTTGTATTTTCCTTTTTCTCTTTCTTCTGTTTGTTAATTTTTTGTTTCTGTCGTTTTATTTTCTTATCTTCTGTTGTTTTTCCGAAATATTTGGCAAAGAAACGAGTCGCGTAAAGATGAAACACATCAACGCGGTGTAGGTGGCGGTTCATCCGTACATTCATCTCGTTCCCACGACACCTGTCTAGGATACCCTGGTATCCTAGTGTGGAGCCAGAAGCAGTGTATAATTATGCATTGTGCCTGTATGTAAATATTTTAAGTTTATTTGTAAATTACTGCAGTAAAATAAAGTATGTAGGACCGCCACCGCCACCGCCATCACGTGGTGATATATCCTTTAGCGTTTTTATTTTTTTAGTTGCCCGATATTGTTTTAATTTAACTTGGTGATTTTATTCATCGTCAGTATTCGTGGCTCTTCTCACCATCATTTCTTTCGTCATCCATAATTTTCCCTACATTTTTAACCCGTTACTAGAATTTTCGTTGCATTTGTTTTAGTTTCTGAATTGCTTATGTCTTCTTATTCACACTGACACGAATAACGAAGATTCTTAGTATAATTTTGCAAGATCTTAGCCGTAAGTTTACGTACCAGTTTTAACCACCTTTCACAAATTCAACCAAACGTCGTTTGGCCCAGCGACGCCGGTTTCGCATTGGACGGTAACGTTAACGACACGGCATCGTCGGACTGGCAGTTTCCTAAATTTACTAAGGCAATTTTGTTGTATGTATACGCAGATTTCTAACCTTTAATGCAGAGGTACAAACAAGTAAATTATTCTTTGTTATTAAATTGTATTTAATTCTAAAAGCTTTAACTATGACGACTCAGCTTGAAGGTTAGAGTCTATAAAGTGTTTATCAAAATTATTTGAGTTATTTAAAAAAAATCTGTTTACCCTCTTATTACAAAACGTTTAAAATACATTTAACAAAAAATAAGTCTTATAAGTTTTCTTATTATTAGAGAATATTTCGCATTTTTGAGATTGAGGAAAATGTTTTAATTTTTTAAGTTTTTCGATTTTGTAATGTCACTTCTATCCAAGTTTGATACAAGTTATTTATGGTCTGTATGTTTCTCTATATCAGATACTACGTTATTGTAACAGCTGTTGCTTTACCAATAGATCTCAAAATAAATAAACTAGTCCAATGATGTCGTGAAGGTTACCGTCAAAGGTGAAACCGACCAACCAAGGCATGCAACACCAACACCCCACATAAAGGTGTGGACACACGTTTCCTTGAAAAATATTTACAGCTATATTCTCTTACAGATGGCGAACATTACGATCCTTACGCGTTATATGGACGTCTTCCTATGCCCATCCGAGGCTTCCCGCCGCCGCCTGCGCAGCACGCACGTCACATGTTCATCGGAGAGTGGGATTAGCGACTCTAAAACTTTTATCTTACGGACTCATTTAGCTTGTCGGGTGTTATTGTAGGGTTAATACTGTCATATTGATATGAGTGGAGACGATAAGGTAAATTTTCGTTGAAAAGCACTTGAATTGATTGGGTCGGAAAATTGGAAACCGTATGGAAATGCGGAGTTCTTTCACTTACTGTTAGGAAAATTAATGTAAAAATAGTTTTTATGTTAAAAGTGTGGTAATTTCTCTTTGTATTCGATATGACAGTATTATGAACACTGAATAATCAGTAGATTCTAAGTTGTAAATATTACACTATAATCATTTATAACTAATGTAGTATACCCATGGACGAATATAATTTCACTCGCACGTGGTATAGTTTAAGTTTTGTACAGAAACATCCGATTATTTTTATAGTAGGTAGTAATAACGTAGGACTAACTATTAAACAGGTACGTAGTGGAGACTATTTTAATTTTTCACTAGTTCTGTTTATTTAAAAATGTCCCAGATACTGCAGCGTTTGATAGGTCACTAGTGTATCTAAATTGCTCTAAATGGTCACTAGATGTGTAAATCATCGAAAAAGTTTTTTTATTGTTTTGTTTTTATTAGCATCCCGATGAACTTATGTATTTACATACTAAATGGAGTTTAAGAAGTTAACCAGAGCCGTAGAGCTGTTAAATTATATTAGGTGTAGATTACCAACTGTGTTGTAGTTTCTTGTAAAAATAGTTTTACACAAACTTTATCTATATAAAAATGTACTTATTTTAAAATATTTTATAATGAAACAGATCACTGCCACACATTTTGACGTACAGCTGATGTTAAAATTAGTCTTGTTTTTTTATTTGTCGACTTTGCGAAGTTGGTTAAATAAATAAGTACGTTAAGTAGTTAAGTGACAATCCTAGTCAAAACAGGGTTGGGAATGTATGGAAAAAATAAATTAGGCTCGAGTACATTGAAGCTACCTGACGATAATCGAGTCCAGAGTGTTGATGATGTTAATTTATTCTTGATTAAAAATGAGTAAATTCTGATTAAGAATAAGTAAGTACATAAATATTGAAGGCTAAAACACACCAACGCGGTCGCAGTTGTGGTGTCGGTCAATACAAAATACTACAGCCGTTAAACACGTATGTATGGACAGCTCGCCACCGCGACCGCGACCGGTGTGTTTTGTCCTTAAGAGGAGAGCTAAAACTACGGATTTATTTTTGTCTGCGTTAGCAAAAATTAACTTAGCAATAGTTTTAATAAGTCATACTTAGTTTTTATATAAAAGTAATAGATGCGATAATAAATTACCGCATAACTCCGTTTGATGCAATTATTCCTGAGCTTTTATATATATTTGATCCTTCGCCAATACTCAATTATTATGTTAATAATAAAATATTATCTTTTTAGGTACTTGTAATCGCTTAGATTTGTAATCAATATTTTCTGACAATGCTAATGTAATTTATTGTCACTTTTTTACAATTATATACGGTTAGAACTAGGTTTTGTATAGTTTAGTTATTGAAAATATATTATTGTTCCAAAAGGCACTACTCAATCATCACAAATCTTTGTATACAAAGAAGTAGTTATTTTTATGAAACAATTATGTGCTTTTTTTTTTCAACACAGGAAAGATAATTATTGTAACTAAATTTTATATTTTGCTAGGTGCTAGCAGGTTACCATATATTTAAATTGTATCTTTTATTTTATTGTACCTAAATAATTTTAAAGATACTAACTTAATTGACGTCACAAATCACAAAAATGCATTCTTTACTCTTCCACAATGTTGAAATATTTATGCTGTATAATAATTATTATGTTATTATTGAAGATTTTTGAAACTTAATAATTTGAAAATGAATAGGTAGTTTTTTTAACATTTGAAACATCAGCATCCACATTATAATATGTAAAGTAGGGTGTTGGTTAATGAGTAACCTATTTTATTAAGGAATAACTATGTTCGAATAAATAAATATACAGTTATTTTTTAATTACGTTTTTAATTACCCTGACATAAACCCATCATCTTCTTCTTCTTCTAATATATAAAATTCTCGTATCATAATGTTAGTGCGCATACCTAACTACTTACTCGTCCAAAACGGCTTGACCGATTTTCATGAAATATAAGTATATTCGGTAGATCTTAGAATTTGAGTATTAATCTAATTTTCATAATTTCTAAATGATTAGGATGTTCCACTACAAATATTTTCTGGTAAAACAACGTTTGTCGGGTCAGCTAGTTATATCGTATATTTCCTAAGTCTGCGACTGATAGAAATAGTGTCAAAAGTGTATTAAGACATAGGAGTACCTATGTCCGAGCTGCACAATAACAAACCTGATCTGAGATCGATTTTGAGTCTTAGCGATAAACACCTCAAAAACATAACAAATGGCCGGCTGTCGCGTACCATTTTACTCCTCGTTTCTCGTAGGTACACTAACAATCTGTTAATCTAATTTTAACTATTGATAGTTGGCAAAAGTTCATAGACAATAAAGAGATAATAAACATCTACGAGAAACAGAGGGTTAGTTTTTTAATTTTTTTTATCAGAGTTTATACATAGCTTCAATTGGACGTAGTTTAGCAAAAAGGATCCAACCCACATGGTCATTTTGAGTTAAATATACCAAAATTATCACTACGATCTATATTTTAAGAATCAAAGACTTTCATAGCGATCCGATGAGTATGTGCAAAGTTATGGCACATGGTAGTCGAACCCAAATGTATGAAGAGCGTAAATCAGCTTAAACCTAAAAACTCAAATATCACAAAACTCACTTTGTGTGGGTTGGAACCTTTTCGTTAAACTACGTCCAATTAACAAATTATTCGCCAAACTGCGTGGCAGTTTGTTGGCGAATTATGGCGCACTTAACTCTATGGCTTATCATCATCAACCCATTATGTCCCCACCGAGGGGCACGGGTCTCTTCCCTGAGGAAGGTATAGGCCATTCCACCACGGAGGCCAAGACCGGATTGGTGGAGACTTGTAAGACTAGTGGCTGATCTTACTGTCAGAAGTTTTGGAGCCGCCCTAAGGCTTCTGACTTGGCTTAACTAGTTGGCTATTTGCCAACTATTTCCAATATCCTGATGTTGATATCCCGGTAATCCTGCGCAGACGAAGTCACGGGCACCAGCTAGTAAATTAATAAAGACTACTTCTCCATCTTTTGCAACGTAGAATCATTCTTATGACTGGTCTGTAGGACAGTATAATGAACACCAGTAGACAATCTTGGTCGTTCGCTGCATTTAACTACCTACGCTCTTTTGGTGAACTGCGTGTGATCCGAAGCTCACCGAGATTTTGCGTTTCGTAGTCATGTATATTGTATAAGTAGACGCGTTTCGGACGTTAGTAGGAAGATTGATAACCGATTCTTATATAAACTGTGCATATCACAGAACAAACAGTGCATATAGTCAGTGAGCCGCCGACTGAGTAGGTACCTACTTACAGTCTGTTTACAGCTTTTAGAGTATACCTCGGCTACTATCGCATAAACCGATTATATTGCAATAATGTAAGGTTTATTTTGTATTGTTATTTATAACTTTACATAACTTTTCAAAATAGTGAAGAAAAGTTTTATACAGAGCAGGAAGTAGTATTTCACTCGTGTGCTTTCGGCGAAAACCGAAGCCTATTCTGGAGCCCGAGGCATATTCAGCTAATAGATTACAGCGCCACCTAGTTATCTGTTCAGCTGGGCAAAATTGTAACTAACAAATTAATTGTAAATCCTGTTCCCCATTTTTTTGTTTTATTTATTCACTTACTAAGAATTATAAATTGAAAGACGGATTAAAATATTTTCATTTTTCCAGGTAGATTTCTTAAATGTTACAACGAAATTCTGCACTAGCGCCGCTATGAACTGAACAGATAAGATGGTGGCACTGTAGTGTTTGTGTACGGTTTGTGTCCTATCGTCGCCATGGCAACGCGTCAACAACAAAGCTATTGCGCGTGACGCCACACCCGCCTTATCTCGCCACATGCTATAATCCCAGAGGTGAAAACTAATTGTTTTAGCCTCGGTACATATGGATTTTTCCGAGGGCAGCGAGGGCAGTGCGACGCGCCGGCCCTCCGCCGCGCGACCTGTGTCCAGGCGGGGGTACAGAGAATACACGAACTCCGCTGTTGCTAAGTGAGTACGTATTATGCATTATATAAGAGTTTTCTTTGGGAGTAGTTTGCTTTTAAAAGTGGGAACTGAACAGGGAGATTTTGTTCTTTGGTTGAGATTTGAAAGTAGTTACTTGAGTTGGGAGTGGTTAAAATTTTCACCAAGAGCTCTTCATACGCTGCCACGCGCCATTGTTATTACTTTTTGGTGCCTTCGATTATCCCTTCCAGGATTTATAGGCGTGAGCGTATGATGCTCAGAATAATTCCTTATTGGAAGATATATTATTATTATTATTATTTAGTCTGAGGTAGAATGCAATACTTTTTTATGGTTTTTAGTTGAAATAAAACCTAAAGAAGTTTTTCATTCTGACGATCGACCTAAAAGTCATGCGGAAGTCAGAATGCAGAAAAATAATTGTAGAGGTGCTGTCACAGTCAAATTTCCAGCTACCTACTTCCAGTGTTTAAACCTTGTGTTCTGATTGGTTCTGAGGTTTAAACTGTTCTATTGCTCGAAATCTACCATCTAAAATTACCTATTTTTCTATTAGGAGCGCAATAATGAGGCCCACATCAGCGTACCGGGGCGGGACTGCCTCTCGTCTGTCGACTGCAGGCTTCGGACCTGCTCCTCCGACGGCCAGCCGGCAGCCCACTGCCATGACAGGGTTTTCAGTGGTAAATATATCTGGTTTCTGGTGAAAAATATATCCAAAAAACGAGCAGCAAGGTGGCGAGACATTAAGGGATTGTCTAGAACTATCGAGGAAAACAAATCATATCTTATGTAAGTAATAAAAGTATACCGACCGATGAAAATATGATCGAATTTGCAAAAACAGTCTGACCAATCTTTTAAACATGTTAACAGTGATTTTCAGGACGTATGGCCGTGAACTTAGGGTAAAAACCTAGAACTAGACAGAATTAACACCAAAACGCCCTGTTTTTAGCATAAGTGCTATATACAGGGCGTTCCAAATATTGTGTCAAGCGGAAGTCCAGAGATTTCGTATTTTTGTCCCATCTTGACCTACAAGACATTATTGGCCACAACGCCATGAATTATTAAGACACATGCTTTATTTTGTTTTTCCGGAATAGGTGAATAGTTTGCCTTGCAGACACAAACTCAACTGTGAAATTGAGACAATTAAGAGACAATTAATTCATAAAAAAATTAAGAATCGAAAATTTAGTATTTTTTAAAAATTTTGAGGACTACATACATGGGGTCGCGGTACATACATGGGGGTGATTCGCGTACCCCTAGGGGTGCTCTATCTTTGGACTTCCGCATGATACTATTTTTGGGACACCCTGTATAGTCCGATATCCTTTATCCTAGTTCACGGTTGTGGGTTCTAAGAACACTTGACTGATGACTTGAGGGCCGTATTAGGATATTGCCTAATACGGCCTTCGTACACTAACTACTGATCAAGGAGAATTTCTCCTTGCTACTGATACAAGTCATCAGTGGTTGGTGTACTTTCAACAGTCCCACCCAAAACACAAAATACAAAGTCCGCCGTCCCACAGATAGACCGGCCGATAACCCAGCAAGGCATCTCGGGGCTTCGTACAGGCACGGCCCGCGGGTTCCGCACCCGGCAGCTGCAGGACAAGCGCTACTGGGAGGAGTTGATGCAGGTCAAAGTGAGGGAGATGAAGGCCGAGATAGCGCGGCTCAACGAACAAGCCGACGCAGGCGAACGAGAGCGCTCGGCCAAGAAGCATTACGAGAAGAGAGTGAGGGAGCTGGCACAGGAGTTGACGGGTGAGGAATCGGAGTCTTTTTTTACTACAGTCCATTGTGTATAAGATCTTAAAACCAGCAAGACTTCTCGGCAGCTAATGCCGGTCAAAGTGCAGAAGATGAACGTCACGGTTTAACAAATATGCTGACTGACTGACATTTCTCAACTCAAACTGGTTTTAGGTGACCAACGCATCGTCGCATAAGTGCAATCTCACGGAATGAGGATGGTCGTAAACAAAAAAAGTTGAAATAGTGAAGCCGTTTCTCCTGGCTTTCCACTGCCAGCTTCTGCTCGAAACTCCTAATACGTAGACCTACTTAAAATTTCGAGACAACTGGGTATAATCTAGGTTAGATGATTCATGTCGTGGGGAAAGTATTGTAAACAAACCTAGCATTGTGAGTCAGTGTGGTGTAGAAATAACTATATCAGAAATGTAATCAGATAAACGATACAGAGACTACTTATTGTATAGTTACTTAGTGGACTAGACCTTAGTGGATGTCCTTTTACTTCAAATCTAAAAATTTAGCTATTCAAGGAGCCCGATCTGTGCCTCATTCTAGACCTACAAGGCCGACTCTCTGACTACAATACGGCCATTCGCATCGCGAGCGGTGAGGCCACCAAGCAGTCTGTGGAAGAGCAGACGCGTGAACTAAAGGAGGCCAACATGAGGATGCAGGAGGAGGTCGAGCAGCTTTTCCTCGAAAAGCAAAGGAAGGAGATGCAGCTAAGCCAACTGAGAGAGCAGTTGGATAAGGTGAATCTAATTAAGATAGGATAGACAAAGAAAGAGAGAGAATGGAAGTTAGAAAAAGATTGAATGAGAAAGAAATTGATTGAGCAGCTAGTTACGTCCTAGAGTGAGATAAGATAAGATAAGATAAGACGTTTATTAGCATGAGTAGAGGAAGGTTAACCAAGTCAATCAAGCAAGTCAAGTCAAGCCAATTAACCAGCTGAGACAGCTAAGCTAGCAGCTGGTAAATAATATGAAGAATAAAGAAGGATAGACAAGAACATGCTGATTCACACAGAAAATTCAAAAAAACTAAAACTAAAGTGTGTAAGTAATTATAGGTAGGTAATCATGAAAACAAAATAACAATAATAAGGCCGCCAATTGTACCATGAACCTTTGTAACTATTTTGTGTTTTTTTTTTATAGTGTGCAATAATTTTTTTATCTTATCTTATATAGTTATAGTTATATAGTATAGTATAATATAACTTACATAGTTATATTATTACGATACCAGAGAAAAGGAAGAGACCCCGAGCCCCTCGATGGGGGCATAATAAGTTGATGTTGATTATAAATAAAATTTGTTTGTAATTTGGATTAGAGAAACTCTCAGGTTTCACCACACATATCGACCCTTCGAGTAGCAAATGTCGTAAAAGCCAAATCGCTACTTTTGGGAAATCGCAAAAAACTAAAAATGGAAAAAAAGAATCTTATGTATTTTTTATGTTTCTAAAGCTATATTCGTGCTATTTATATATGTTACTGAGCGCAAAAATCCCTTTTAAAGTGTGTAAGCATCAAAAAGGTAACTTCAATAGTTTAAGAGAAAGCATGGCTTTTACTACATTTTTTTTCAACAAAAATGGCGTTTACGACAATTTATGCATATTTTTGCAATTTATGGGATAATCAAAACTGTTGTATTATACATTTTGCTTGAAATAAGACCTACTTTTTATGTAGTAAAATACCAAGTTCATAATTAAAACAAATAGTTTATTGTAGTAAAAATCAGCCTTTATTCTGTTATTACTTGAATTATTTCAAAACAATTATGTTTTACTGTAATTTCTAATTTTATAATCATAAATTCACATTAACCTAATAAGAACCTGATAAAACTTCAAGTAAAAAGAGTCATCATCATCATCATCAACCCATCATGTCCCCACCGAGGGGCACGGGTCTCTTCCCTGAGGAAGGTATAGGCCATACTCCACCATCAATCGACGGCAGCCGGCACCAACTGCTTAACGTGCCTTGCGAAGCACGGAATCGCTCGGAAAAATGCCACTAGCGTTAGTCATAAACGGTAACCCATCCATGGACTGAACGCGCCGTATGTTGCTTAACCTTAGCGATCGTTTAAGATCACTCAGGCAGCCCAGGCTACGAGCGATAAAAAGAGTATCAGTGAAGTAATTTTTTACACAAATGCTGCACGATACCACCGTATTTTGCCAGTCCGGTGTTAATGAGGAAAGGAGTTTTATAAAACCGCATCAGTGATGATGTATTGATACATTGATGCGGTTTCATACAACTCCTGACAAAATACCGCAGCATCATGCGGCACGGATGCAAGACAAACTCACTTATAATCTTCATACATGAAGGTTTATCACGTGTCAAGACCACCATAATTATAAATTATGATCAATGTACCTTAAAACACTATATATTTAAATTACAAGGCACTTGTTCAGTCTAAATCTTTTTCATGTTTTAAATGTGAAACTAGGTAATTGTTTAAACAAAATATTAGAATTTTAGCTTGACTGAGATTAAACTAGAATTTAAATTTTCACAGCTCGTGTTATTTCAGTCTTTGACAAAGGAACTACTAAAAGAAATAATATGAAAACTTAACTTAAACAATCATATAAAAACGTACTTGTTTTAACAAAACAAGTTAGTCTTTTAAAAATAAATTCTACTTGACAAACAACAAAAATGCTCTTTAAACTTCTCTATTTAAATGACTAAAATTAAAACTTCAGGATAATGTAAAGAATGTCACAATTTTGTGAATATTTTGGCAGACTTTTGCATTAGCTGAGATCTGTAATCTGATCTGTTGTGATAAACTTAAACAAACTATAACAAAAATCTTAAATATTATCTTAATAATCAACATTATCAAATCAAATCAACATAATCATCAAAAGAACGTTCATACGCTTACGTTCATTGAAAAATAGTTATCAAAAATTAGTAAATTATCCATATAACTATTCAGGCTTCTTCCTCATCGACGTCTTCTGCGTCTGTTTCAACAAGGGTGTCATTTTTTTGACCATCGTAAACATCTCTAAGTATTCTCGGTGGAACCGTTTAGGAATGGTCATCGATGAACATAATTTTTGTATATCCTTGTATTTTTGTGCAGATGTTGGCAGTTTTTCTAAATACATTGGCCGAATATGAAAATAATTTAAATCTTGCTGATTTTCCATATCTTGAGTCTGACTCGCTTCATCTATTTCTTCCTTCTTTTTTTCCTTCCCTTTTCCCTTCCCTTTTCCTTTTCCCTTTCCTTTTTTACTTGGTTTTTCAAAAAGCGTTATTTTTTCAGTCACTGCTTCGGTTTTCATATAATATTTAATCTCCATTAAGTTTAAATTCTTCTTTTTGAATGTAGCGACTCGGATATGTTTGAATTTTATATTTTTTGCAGTATCTTTAGTGAATGTTTTCTCTGCCAATTGTTCCCAATCAATAAAATCTGAATGCTCCATTACCGTCACATTGTAGGGTTTTGGTTTTTTACTAGCACTTTCGATCTTTGATGGCCATTCTGAGGGAGCCCACACTATGATTTTTTTAACCTCTGCCTCTATGGTTGCGTGAATTGAATCAGCAGGCATGTATGTATGTCCTGGTAATAAGTAATTAATCTGAATTACTTGTAAGTTGTCCGAGTGATTCAAAAAGTAATTAAGGACGGACAGAACAATTTTATTTTTGTTCTGTCCGTTGCAAGAATCGCAATACATGAGTACGTTTTTAATACCTGTTTTGTCCAGCTCTTGCGATTTCAACACCTCTTTTGCCATCGCACTCTCCCCATGTGAAACAGAAGACATTTTGTGTGCCACTCTCATATATAGTGAAATTGTAAACAGCGTACTTTCGAGAATAATACAAAAGCATACTTTCTCCAAAAGGTGTATTTAGCACCTTTTGGAGATCGAAGCTACATGTTACAGTGTTAGGATCATTCAATGTTTGGTGAGCTTTAAATCTCTTGTACGTAGCTTCTTTTTCTTCCATGTGGATTTTTAGAATCTCCTTATCTGTTTCAGTTATTTCTTGTCCAAGATTTTCAGCTTTTGTACACATCACACATTTGTCTGTTTTGGGTGTGTGAATACCCAGATCATACTCATTCTTGAAAATATTTCGAAAAATTGATTCACTCACTGATTCTTGATTGTGTTCTTCACAATCTTTGAGATAAATTCTAAACAGGTTTGATAAATCTTTCAATTCTTGTGCCAGATACATTCGCTTTGAATTCTTTCTGTTGTAATGTGATGGACAAGCTGGAAGCTTTTCAATAAACGTCCGCACGTAGGCTTTAGCTGACTCTGAATATTTGCTAGCATGTTGCCGTTTTCTATTTTCGTTCTGAGACATACCTTCTTGCGCATTAGCTAAAATATATAATAATTGCCTCTGTGTTATGTTCAAAGTGTTGAGTAAAAATTTTTGGCAAACTTTTTTGTGATCGTTGCCATCATTTATAAAATAGTCATAGGAACAGTTTCTCCGGTTACTGTCGGCTCTTTTTCGTTTTATTGGTGTTTCACGTGCACAACGAACAAGCCAATCGCGTCGCCGCTGTACATCGAGCTTCCAAAAAAATGTAAATAGTGATGTACGTCTCTCCTCACTAATTTCGTAGCAACCTCTTTTGCACTTACCGGCAATACAAGGGTTCTCTAACATCTTTTTGGCTTCGATCACTTTTCCTTTCCTTGTAAAATACTCTTCTCCGCTATCTTTTCTTTGCTTATTTAACTTAGTGATATTTATTTTCTTCTCCCTCTTCTTAATTTTATCATCGGTCGTACCTTTTTTATTTTTACGTTTCTTTTTATTTCTAGTTTTGTCATTTGATGACTGCGTTGACTCTGATGAATCTGAATCATCACTACATGACCAAACGTCTGAACTTCCGGGTGAACAGATCTGAAAAACCTGTTGTTTACTACTATTTGTTGACTGCTTGCAAGTTGTGGATTGTAATGCTAACGTCGTAAAAATATTTTTTGTTTACTTATTGTTGATTACGACAAAATAATCTTAAAATAACTTCAAGAATCTCATTGACAATAATGTAGTAATGGCAAAAAAGCAAACTAATTTGTCTTTTACGACAAATTCAGCATCTACACTTTCTTGATTTTGATAATAATAAAATGTTGTATAAGCAGTGTTTAGATATATGGACATAATTTACGACATTTTGGCCAGTCAAGGAAAGCGATTACGAAAATTATTGTTGGTGATAAATCTTAGAAGCATTAATCTTTTTTTTTATAGCTAAGTATTAAATTAACAGTTCGATTCAGTTCGTTAAACTGCCCACTTAGGTTGGCCTTTGATTTCAATTTTGTATATTAGATACTCGAAGCGTGTCGAAAGTGTAAAACAACACATTTTACGACATCACATTATTAATATTATTTTGTAGTGCAGCTGTCATAAAAGCATTGTTTTAAACACGTTGTTCGTTACGACAAAATAGTCCAAAATAACTGCAAGCATCCTAGGGAAAATAATGTTGTAATAACATTATTGCAAACTTATTTGTCTTTTACGACAAGTTAACCGTTTGTACATTCTTGGATTTGATAACAAAAAAATGTTGTATAAGCACTGTTCATAAAAATATGTTATTTACGACAGTTAATGACAGTTATCCCATGTTAAAATAGGCGGTTACGACAATAAATTGAAAAAAATACTGAATTTCGGTGCTTAAAAATCTGTGTAGTAAAAGACATTTTTTTCAAGGTATCGAAATTTTAAATATACAGATCGATAGAGCTCGTTAAATTACATAAGACAGCATTAAAAACTCATTTTCGTCAAAATGGCTTTTACGACATTTGCTACTCGAAGGGTCGATATCTAAAACACCTACAGTAATTAGTTGGGTTATGAGGTCGTAATACGTCATGTGCTTGCTCAATCTCATGCTCACGCTTAGAAGACCTGCTAAATAAATCCTAATAACTTACTCTTGCTAGTTATATTCCCGTCGAGAGTGGATAGGATGATCGATGAAATTATACCTCTCCATTACATCAATCGATGGGAACTATAGAGTTCACATTTTCGATTTGATACGTTGGTAAGTCTTGTGAAACCTTTAATAAAAATCTTTCCACCTCCAGGAACAGTCCACAATCTCCAAACTCCTGACTGACATGACGCCAGAGGAGAAAGACCAGTACAATGAGTTGGAGGCTACGGCTGCAGCGCTCAGAGAGGAGGTGGACGCTGCCAGAACACAGCTGGACTTCCTCAATAAGGAGAAGATGGAGTTTGGCACGGAGATTTCTGGATCACAGGTAGGATTAGCTCCTATATTACGCGCATCAAATCCTGAACGATTCCAATAATTTAAACGTCAATTTCCAAATTACTGTCGAAAACATAGGGATTACAACGAAATTGGTGAGCATAATCTTTACCTCATGAGAATTTTTAGATTCAATAGCTCTCGCTAATGAAGGGAAAACTACAAAAGAAACTTTTTCGTTAGCAACGTTTCGTTAGCATATGAAAGCTTCAATCCGCGTTGGACATGCTTGATCAATCTTGCATTGATCTTGGATTCAGGTCTGCGCATTACAGTGAGATTATTGTAGGCTAATCACAGTGATTATGAAATAGGAATCGTCATCATCAGCCATGGCAGGCAGGGAAACGCTCCCCTTCTCCAGTGAGGGTGGGCCCGACTCCTTGGGAGTCGGGTCGACGTCACAGGGGCGCCGCTTTAGCATTCGCACGGTGGTTTACCACAAGCGAGATCCGGCGGCGCCCCATTGCACGAGCGACAGGACGGCCCCCGGGGTGTTTTAGGAGGTATGCCTCTACTATTATTAGGAGAGGAGAGTCCGACACACGTCCGTCGCCCTCCCCCAAGGGTGGCGGTTATGGTGCGTAAAGCATTTCACCCCGTTATCAAAAAAACAAAAAAAAAGGCAGGGAAACGCTGGTTGCAAGCCGCTTCCAACCGGTCTTTTAGGAAATCCATAGAGGAGGCCTATGTCCAGCAGTGGACTTCTTGTGGCTGAATGATCATGATGATGATGATCATCATCAGCCATTTGACACCCACTGCAAGATATAGGCATCCCTCTAGGTTTTCTAAGTTTCCCGGCCTTGTAACGCCCCCATCCTGTGATTCCCTGCCACCGGTGGAGGGCATGCCCACGCTGCGTTCGTTCAGTTCGCTGTCGCTAGGACAGAACTTTTTCGCCCCAACGGTTATCAATTCTACGAGCTATAAATTGAGAATAGATCGATGAAAAGTACTCTAGATTTCTACTTTATCCTTCCTGGCCGTAGATATATTTCTAGTCTTAGAACCATAAAGAAGGTCTTCTTTAGCGTTCCAAGACTAGTATTTTAAAGAACTTTTAAATATTTAATTGTATGTTACCATACTTTATTGCATAGTAAAAAAAACGTTATGAAAAGGTGAAGCCGAAGTATTCATAACATTACCCACTACCGTTCTACACAAAACATCCTTCCCATTATATCATATAGGAAACCATTTTTTTTTTAAACTTCCCTAACATTGCTTTTTCAGATGAAAGTTCACCTGTTAGAGCTGCACAAACGTTTGATGGAAGCTGAAGACAAGAGGGACACGTTGAAGAATGAGATCAACAACCGACTTGATCCGGCCGAGGAAAGAGAGAATCTTTTGCTTCAGGTCAGAAGCTCCAAATTTCTGATAGGTACAAACTGTTCAGAGTCGCCAAAAAGTGCGTCAGGAATGAAGCCGGTTTATATCAACTCGGAACCACTTCTGGCATAGAAGACCATTTCATTTTGCCTGCTATAGAAATATCCGGGAACGCTTAATTGTATTAAAATTGTCATGTCTTAGCAGGACAAGTACCTACTATTGAGCGAGTCAATAGTAGGTAGTATTTATTTATGTTTCAGGTACGGGAAGACAATGCTGCTATAGCATCTTTGGACAGTAACGCCGCAAGTCTGAAGGAACAGCTGAACAAAGTTCAGGAATTGATTGAGCAAGCTGAACAAGTCAGTACAAACAATACTTAGGTACCTACTCGCCATCAACCCATCACTCAATTCAATTCAAATTCAAATAGCCTTTATTCAGACACTAAATAAATAATAAGTACATAATGGTTAGCAGGTGACATAGAGGTTCTACATAGTTATATTATTAATGCATGTATGTTAACTAAATTCCGTGCTTTGTGACTCCAGTTCCCCTTCGGTTTCTGGGTCTGTTTGCCGCTTGGCAAAGGCCTCCTCCAACTCTTTCCATTCCTTCCTGTTTTTTGCTACCCTGGTCCAAGTATTTGATTGTCCAGCCACCTTCCTAATTTCGTCAGCCCATCTTTTAAGTGGTCTGCCTCTTTTACGGGTTCCATCCCTTGGGTACCATTCCGTTATTACTCTGCTCCATTTGTCTTGTCCCCTGATAGTGTGACCTGCCCATCTCCATTTTAGCCTCCTTATGTCTACTGTCACATCCGTTACTTTAGTTTTTTCTCTGATAGTTTTGTTCCTGATTCTGTCGCACTTTCTTTTGCTTAACATGCTCCTTTCCATTGCAGCTTGGCATACTTCGAGTTTTCTAGTGTGGTAGTTGGTCAGGGCCCAAGTTTGGCATCCGTATGTTAGAATAGGCAAAACACATGTGTTGAATAATTTCGTTTTTATGGACATAGCCATTTCTTTGTTTTTCATAATATCTTTCAGTGACCAGTACCGTTTCCACGCATTGCATATTCTAGTTGCTATTTCCTTGGACATAAGATCTTCGTGGGATACAAGTTGGCCAAGATATACATACTCCGTGACATAGTCGTAGTGTTGTTGTTGACGGTAATCGTCACCTCATCCCCATTGGACATGTCCAAACCATCACTCATCAGTTAAAATTAAAATGTTTTCGACTGATGTCTTACAAAAAATCTTGCATCAATTTACATCTGTTTAAAAAATACAATCTTTCTACGAAATCCATAGCATTTGACACATACAGGCATGTATGTTAAATTAAGAATATTAGCACCTCGTTTTTTTCATTTTGACGGGTTAGGTCATATTAGATCAATGTCAATGATCAATCAGAGTTAGATCAAAACACTAAACACACAAAGTATTTCAGGACTTAGAGGAGGGTAACTCTGAACGCCACCAAAAGTACCGCGAGCTCAAGAAACGCGAAGAGACAATGGAAGCCTTCATGTCGACCTACGAGGAGAGCGTCAAAAAGGAGCATGAGAAAATTGAACAGCTCGAGAAAGATATAGCTTTCGCATTGGAACATAGCAGCTCGAATATAGACCTGGATTTGAGCGAGATAGATTCGTTGAAACTGAGGAACGGTTATGGGACGGGCTTGGATGATAGTAAGAAGACGGTGGAATCGTTGACTAAGGAGTATGAGAGGTTCCAGTCGAATTTGAGGAAGGTACGTACCTAACTATTCCTGTGGAATCAAAGTAGGGGCCAAAATCGATGCCAGTTTTTTCTATAAGTAGGTACCTATGTAACATTATTTTCATAATATCCTCGTGAGGCCCGACCTTGAAAAGAACAATTGATTTTGTGATCACTTGAAGACATTGGGCCTCACGAGGATATTATAATATAACAACACAACATAACATTGCGAGAATCACTCGTAGTCCCGGCCGCCCGAGTGATCTTAAACGATCACGAAGGTTAAGCAACATAGGTCACGTTCAGGGCATGGATGGGTGACCGTCTATGACAAACGCTAGTGGCATTTTTCCAAGCGCGGTTCCGTGCTTCGCAAGGCACGTTAAGCAGTTGGTGCCGGCTGCCGTCAATAGATGGCAGTCGTTAAGCCACGTCAGAGGCCTTAGGGCGGCTTGAAAAACTTTTGACAGTAAATCCAGCCACTAGTCTTAAAAGGCTCCACCAATCCAATGGCCCCCGTGGTGGAGTATGGCCTATACCTTCCTCAGGGAAGAGACCCGTGCCCCTCGGTGCGGACATAATGGTTTGATGATGATGATGATGAGTGGCTGCCCACAATGTGTGTATGATGAACATTCATACATTAATTATCATAAATATTCGAGGTGCCTCGGAAAATGAGTACCTAGGTAAAATCTATTTTTGAGAAATTCCTCACTACCATTTTCACGTTTGTTCTTCTTGCAGGCGGAGGCAACCCGCCAGCGTCTGGCCACGGAGCTCCAGACATTCCCGGAGAAGACCCAAGCCATGATGGACGAGCTGACCGTGATCTCGGACTTAGACAAGCTGCGCGAGGAAGGAGCTGAGCAAAGGAAACAGCTGGAGACCGAACTGAGGATCCTGAAGGAGAAACTGGCACCGACCGAGAGCGCTGTTGTTGAAGCAGCCAGCAAGTTGAAGAAACTACAGGTAAAGTCCGTTTGCTTAGATAGTATCGGTACACACGAAGGCAATCCTGGTTTTAGTAAAAAACATTTATTTCAATAATACAACTTAGACGGCAAAAATACTTTAAATAGAAAAAAAAACATGGTACACAACATACCTAATGAAGCACAAAATAAAACACTACTCTTCATCACTCGAAGTGTCCTCAGAATATTCATCTTCACCGGTATTTAGAATAGGTACCTACCTAAGTGATGCAGGATAGTTTCGTTATAAATCCATTCTAAAATACAGATTGATTTAATTCTTTAATTGCGTGATCTACATAATAGTAGAATGAGACGAGCTGCGAGCCAAATTCACTGGCGTGTTTGCGCCGCGTCGGCTTCCTTTAATTTCTTTTGTCTAAAGCCGCCATGTGCCGTGTAAATATCAAAGTTGGTGACACTATGATAGCGAACAGACTTTACCGTAAAGTCGTTTCTGAAAAAATCTGCTTAAATCACAAACATTTACATACAGGCACATACATTGCCTAAACCTAGAAGTAGCAAAAAGGAAACGACACGTTCTCTTCCCAGGCGGTCACCCATCCAAGTACTGAACACGCCCGATGTTGCTTAACTTCGGTGATCGGACGAGAACCGAGGCTTTCAACATAGTGTGGAAGTTGACGCCAGTTACAGCGAAATACCTATAGTTATTTATCCACTAACCGACATCAGTTACTTATTTTACACATTTCATAAATCACAATGAAACGCAATCGTTTCTGTGTGACCGCGACTATTTGCCACCTCGTAAGCAAATGTTTCACCCTAATCAATTAGAACAAAATGACAAAGGAGCAAAGAGAAAACGACACCCAGCCTCTGGGATCGTCACCCATCTAAGTACTGACCACATCCGATATTGCTTAACTTAGGTGATCGGATGACAATCGCTCGTCAGTCGACAGTCGACAGTCCATGGACGTTGACAATAACTTCAGTACCTAAACTTTTTTTGGATTTTGATACTTTTACTCGATTCCCAAATCAAAGAACGAGTAATTAATGTGTGTACAATGTAAAGTGACGTCTTAAGGTCATAGCCCACTTACAAGACTCTGCTACCACCCGGCAAAAATAATATCATTCAAATATGGGCTTTAAATATTGCTGTTTAGATATATTTTACATTGGCATCATAAATAAGTCATTGGTGCCAATGTAAAATATATCGAAAGAGCAATATTTAAAGCTCATATTTGAATTATATTATTTTTGCCGAGTGGGAGCAGAGTCGTGTAAGTGGGCTATGACCTTTAACCTCCTCCTTCAAAATAATAATTGAAAACCTTTGTTATTGTCGAGGACAGGACTGAGGCGAAATACTGTCTATATATTTATCTTTCTCGCACATGAATCTCACAATCAATCTCATCCTATCTTCATCCTTTTGTTCCGCAGGCCAGTTTGGACGGCAACGAAATGTACGCCAAGCTGAACAGCTTAGAAGACCAGCTTAGTCAGGCAGAGGCGCGTAAAACGGTTTTAGAAGAGGACATAGCATCCATCACTTTGAAGGCTGATTATGAGCCTATAAAGAAGGAGGCTATGGAGGAATTAGCCGCGTTGAACAAGAAGATTATAGAAGATCTAAATAAGGGAAAGTCTTATTAGAAATGAAATTATAGATGACTTTACGGAGACTGGCAGTTGACGAGTTGTAGATTTGACGAGTTAGGGAAAATGACGAATTAGCGAAAATAACGAATTAGGGAAATTGACGAATTAAAGATTTTTGAATAATTGACGAATTGGGAAAGTGACCAATTAGTGAAATTGACGAATTAGGGAAAATGACGAGTGACCCTCGAACCCAAGGGAGTGTACTCAGTACGTCAATGTGGGTCAGTAGTATCTCACGCTTTTTCGATTCATTTTCAAATTACTTTACGGCTTGACAAAGCGCGAAATTTTTCGAGGATATATTGACTGGGTGACTACGACTTAAGCCCGACTGTGACCAACCGTGGTATTCTGAAGACGTGTGTAGACATTCTCTGCCGGGTGTAATTACATTGGTATGTTCTCTAAGTTACTGTTGAACTTAAAAGTGCCTACCGATTTCTGGTTATGGAAGTCAAATATTATTTTACAGGTTAGTTATCTAATAAAAATAGTAATGTGAATTAAGGTTCAAGAATGTATTTTTATTTTCAACAAACCATCTACTAATAATTTAAAAATTAATATCACAGTACAGATAAATATATCTACACTTCTGTTAGCGCCAAACTCTGAATAAATAATATTATAACTTAATATTTTGTTAATGCTTATTTCAAAGTCTGAACTAAACGCTGATTGTTGAATCCGGAGTTCGGAATTTCAGTCCCTTAGGCTCTATACAGACGGACTGCATTTTAACTGCATTCTGACTGCAAAACTGCAGTTCAGGGGCAGTTTGAATTCAGTTGGACTGACTGCAATGAAACTGCCAACCAACCAAGCACTCCCACTGCAGTCTTTGTTCAGTTTGCGTCTTTGTACTGCAATTTTGCAGTCAGGATGCAGTTGAAATGCAGTCCATCTGTCTAAGCCATTAGCGAGTCGCTATATAAAAAAGCTTACGACTAACCGCGTCAAATATTAATAGTAAAATAAAAATGATAGCCAGCTTTCAGACTTAGTCGATAACCTCCCAACGCAACGAACAATTTTGTCACAATTTCACTCTGGCCAGTCTCAGTTGAACAGCTCATTCTTCTGTTTACTGTCCAACAGTGCGAAGACTTCGGCGGGAATCTCCTTATTGTTGGCCTTGAGCAACGAACAGAGGTTTTGAACGAACTTCTGCGAGGGAGTGACCTCGGCCACTTGCATCTTGTCCCAGAGGGCTGCGGCTTTGAGGCAGTCATCGTTGCGCTCTGTAAAACAACCACTCTGTGTTAACCTTGAACCAAGTGTGGCTAGTACGCAATTTCCACTGGTCTTTGAAAGAAAGAAAAGAAAGAAAAAAAGGTTTATTTTACGCCACATAACAAGACAAGTAAATACAGAAAAATAAGGTAAATATTAGACAAAAGTAGAAGAAACATGAAGCTACAGTGAGAAAAAACAAAGACTAAGTGTGTTTACAGTAGATTTGCACTGTATGTCGATGCAGCAGAAAAAAAGGTCTCTAAAGTCCGTTTTGTAATTCAATGCAAAAAAAATGACGCGATGTTACCGTTATAAAATATATAGGTTTACTCGGTAGTTTTTTTTTTACCGTGAATAGAAGACTTGTGTGACCAAAATCCTTATCACATCAAAGACATTAAAGTTTAATTCCTCTTAAGAGCAAAGTCAAAAAAAAAAAAACACCAACGTAGCACAAACAATTTTTACTTGGAAGTAAAATGGGGTAATTTGGTTTTTGCGTACTAGCAACATTCAGATATTGGATTGTATTGAGATGTCAACGTGACTGTTTTATTTTTTTGCATTGAACTAAAAAACAGACTGTAGCTCAGTATTTGCTGAGGGTTTGCACCCAAAGCACTGATTTTCAGCTATGGCCTTCCGGTGACTCACGGATCATCAGAACGGAACACATAGTACGCACTCTATTTCAAGATGATTAGGGTTAATTTAAAGTACACCTTTGTCTTGAGACACAGAGGTGTATTGAACGCGAAAATGTCTTTCCGTTACCCGAATGCTGCCCATCCAAGATGGAAGCAACATACATTACCTCCATAGATCAATGCAACACACAAAATGTACTTACGATGAACACTGAGCATCAAATCGTAGATCTCCGTCACATCAACTCCCCTTATGCCAGCCAAGCACTCCACGATCACTTCAAGCGGCCCAATCTTCTTCTCGTCGGCGAAGCGTTCGCAGCGACGCAGTAACGCGTCCGGGTGGAATTTCACTTCGGGATCTAGTAGCAGTTTGCGAAGAGTCTTCATGTATCCCACTTCGGCTAAAGCCGCGATCAGGGTTAACTGGCGGAAGAGGAGGACTTTTTGAAACATGGAGTCGTAATTACATCAGTAAGTATAGTAAGAAGCCTATACAGGGTTACAGGGAAAGTCGTACACAATATTAAATGAGGTCATTATTTAGGTAATTTCTGATGGATTTTGTTCTATTATATAGGGTCCGAAAATTAGCCGTTATGGAGATATTGACTGTTAAAGATTTTTAAAAAATATCATTTTTTTTTTCTTTTTGATTGATTTTTTCTCAGAATAGAGCTCGTAAAGTGTTTTTTTAATGTATTTAGTTAAAATGCATGTCAATTGATAAAAATATATCAGCAAAAGCTGCACATACTAATAACAGCTTTGAAAAACTGCTCGGCAACGGTTAGAATTAAATCTTTTTTCTCTAAATATTTTTCACATTGAAGCTCTTAAAAAAAAATTACGTATGGAACTTATTCTGAAAATAATTTTAAAAACTTCTACGACTCTTTATCTATTCAAAAAGGTATAACATTCAATAGGTATCTGCATGAAAAATTTGAAATAATGTTATTTGAGTAGGCTCTAGTGGTAGTACCGACATAACTGAACTTCGATACAAAAAAAATCTTTTTACTTCCTGGCACCTTTAAACTATGTAAAAAGGTCAGATAGGCTTTTTTAGGCTCTGGAGACGTGCTGTCTCAGGTGTTCAGGTACCTACCTATTCCAGTATTTTTTCTTAGAATATTCTATCTATTATTTTTGTGTTGGTCTGCTCGTGTGATTCTTCCGTGGTAGATGTTTTAATACGTGCTCTGCAAATGATTTGCGTTTTAGAAACTTCTACGTCTCTTTAGGTATTAAAAAACGTATGTCACTTGCTATTACATCGAAAAAACGTTAGCCAAGTGTCACTTAAGATGGCAAACGGTAAATTTTTAGTTGAGGTAAATACGTGCTCTTTGATAATTTCCCGTAAAACGCGACTTAGTTTGGATTTTGGTATTTATTCATCTTCATTCCTCTCGATGTTAGCGATTGGTATTGCTACTATAACTTCACAATTGTTCATGCCCGCAACGGGAATCGAAACTGGGCCTCTCGCTTCAGAGTCCGTCGTTCTACCAATTGGGCTACCACCGCTTATTAGATTAGAATTAAAAGATGTACCAGCGAAGATCAAGAGAAAAATACCTGAGCCTTGCGAAGGTCGTTCAAGCAAAAGTGATCTATGAGGTCGCGCTTATCTGCATTTATAGACCAAATAAAATGGATCTCAGATGCACGCTTGCACGGCGGATTCAGGTACATACAAAAACAAACCAAGAATATTTTTATAACTTTATTCTTGATACACTTACTTGAATTTTTCTCGGAAGAGTCCGACCAGGCTTCGCTCTGATTCGCAGAGCTTAATCACGGTGAGCAGAGACTGAGCTCGCGAGCGTCGGTTGCTCGTCTCTGACGATTAAGCTCTGCGAGTCAGAGCGAAACCTGTCGGACTCTTCCGACGAAGGATCCAGTAAGTGTATTCGGAATAAATTAATAATGTGCATAGTGCTTACGAAAGATTTAGTTCAGCGAATTAATAATATCTAGTGCCTACGAAAATTTTAATTCAGGTACATTTTAACTATGAGGCTCTAGACACTATCAACTACATAACATAACATTTCCATACAGGCACATACATTGCTTCCGGCCCCACACTAGGATACCCTGTATCGTGGGACCCAGAAACAGCGACGTCACAAACATGTAAACATCCAAGACCTGGGTTTCTTTTTTTTTTTTGTCCACATATCACACAAGAAACAAAGATACGACTCACTTGTACATCGCCCGGGCCGTGCACCCGTCTGTCGATGTCCAATATCGTCTGCACGAGCTTGTTAAGTTTTCCGTCGGCCTTCGCATTGTTTAGGAAGTTTTCCTCCGTATGCCCGTCGGACATAAGGGTCAAAATGCGGCACAGGATCACGTGTTTCAGAGGGGTCTTGTTATACTTGTTGGCTAGGCGCGTGAACTCGTTCACTGCCATTTCTATGTCGTCACTGAAATTGATAGGTATTTATTAGATATTTAGCGATACGGAGCGATAAAAGGCCGACCGCACACTCGGTAGGTTTTGGGTTCGAGTTCGAAAATCAATCCTTTGTTTCCTTAAGTTACGTGGATTCGTGGAATTGCCACTTGTTAATGGCGAAGGAAAATATGGTGAGAAAATCTGAGTGTTGAGGTATTCATGTGAACATCTCAGCACTCAGATTTTCTCAGGGTATGAAATTCCCAATCCGCTGTGGGCACACGTGGTACACACCTTTACTCTCTCTCTCTCTCTCTCTCTCTCTATCTCTCTCTTGGAGAATCTTGGAGAACGCCTGTACCATTACAGCAATGGGACGTATATATGTATACACACAAGAAATATCCACCAGCCGTACGGTAGACGAACTAACATTATAATTTCGAATGAACCAGTATGGTAGACGAACCATAAAACGACGTCTTCAGATAAACCCGTAGGGTAGAACTATAAAAAGTTACGTCTATTGGTAAACGAGTATGGTAGACTAACTATAAAAAAATACGTATTCACATGAACCCGCATAGTAGACGAACTATAAACCACTTTAGATGAACCTGTCTGATAGACGAGCTACAAAAACTTATATTTTCATTATGAACCAGTATGGTAGACAAACTATAAAAACACGTATTCACAATGAAACCCTGTGGTAGACGAACTATAAAAGCACTTACCTCTTCAGATGAACTCGTATAAGCGGGCCCAGAAGCGTATTTGTCGGCTTGCAGTAACCGTAATTAGTCAGTGTGTTGAACATGTTCATAACTTCTGCGGGCGACCCGTTCGCAGCCGTTGCGTCCAGTAGACGCCAACAGTTGAGTTCAATGCCGCGCCCACCGGTTATTTTGCTAGTTTGGGACAAAAGGCAATTAGTTACAGGAACAGCCGAAAAAGGGTGTTTCCCGTTGGTACGATCGGTCGACCTTGTCAGTCAATCCAGCGGTACTTTTTTCCCGTTCGCCATACTGACTGTACAAAAATAAAACGCAGGCTAAAGTTGGCTAAACGGGAAAAAGATTTCGCATTGGGCCGATTGATCGGTTGACCGATCGGGGATCGACCACTTGCATTGGACAAAGTTCAAAGCACTGCAGCTTTACAAAATATTTACCGTTTTTTCGACTGCTCGTTCAGCATATCGATGGCGCGCGCGATCTTCCTCCGGTAGACCATCAGCGTCGCGAAGTCCACCACCTTAAACTCGTCCAGGGTAAAGTTTGGCGTAGTCTTGTTTAGTTCGCCTAGTATGAGCTCCGCATCATCTAGTTCGCCGAGCTTCACGTGGAGATCGAAGATCGATGCCTTCATTCCGGCGGAAAGAAACACCTGCGACAGAATAAATAATAACATAAGGTTAGATATATCTGCCTGTGCAAATTCTGGTTTTGTGGGAATCTGGTATTTTAGGGATCTGGTATTTTGGGAAACTGGTATTTTGGGACTCTGGTATAGTGGGAAGGAAGGGAATGAATCGCTCGTAGGCCCGGCCGCCTAAGCGGTCTTAAGCGATCACGAAGGTTAAGCAACAAATTCAAAATTTCCCTGTACTAATTCTGGTATTGTGGGAATCTGGTATTTTAGGAATCTGGTATTTTGGGAATCTGGTATAGTGGGAAGAAAGGGAATGAATCGCTCGTAACCCCGGCCGCATGAGTGCTCTTAAAGGATCACGAAGGTTAAGCAACAAATTCAAAATTCAAGTTCAAATTTTTCATTGAAAGTTCAAACAAAATTTTTACTTTATGAACGTCAAGTTGTTAAAGTAAAGCCATTTTAATAGGCCACATTTGACATGAGTCAGTCGTAGCTTCATAGTGAGGTGACCTGCTAAAAACATCGATTAAATTGAATGAATCGATACGGACTTCAAACATTAGTGAATCGAATGCAGTTATTGTGAAAAAGTACGTATCTAATAGGTACTGTAATTTTAATTGAGTTCCATTGAAAATCA
Source organism: Yponomeuta plumbellus (assembly GCA_947310845.1). Taxonomy (NCBI): domain Eukaryota; kingdom Metazoa; phylum Arthropoda; class Insecta; order Lepidoptera; family Yponomeutidae; genus Yponomeuta; species Yponomeuta plumbellus. The sequence continues at coordinate 5,857,049 of OX371193.1, forward strand.
AATCAAATAAACAATTATTAATCAAAACCCTGTCCCATTATTGTCTAACCTAAATTTATAAAACAAAATAAGACACGTATATAATTTAACCAAGAAAAAATGCATTTATCACTAGAACTAATAGAATTATAACGAGTGGTTGTCATCGTCATCACTGCTGTCCGGAGATATAATTAATTCTTCTTCGATAATGTGGTCTATTCTCATATCTCGTTCAAAATTATCGAAAATTATTTTCTTTGTTTTCTCGACGACTTCGCCAAGACTACGAGTTTTTTTTTTTGCTAAATGTGTAATAATAGGTATAGTGAAACGGGCCCCGGCCTTAACGAGAAAAGTAGGTACGTCAAAAAATTTTTTACAAAAATTTGGCCTCGGCCTTAACACAAAAAAGATATTTATAAAATACAACAAAGATTTGGCTTTGGCCATCTACAAAGGATTACCTGTATTTTAAGAAGTTATCTTGGGATACAGAAAAAGAATAAACGTTAGACATGGCTGCACGGAAGAAAGTCCTTTGCCTGTTCTGCTATAAGCAGAAAAACAAGATTAAAAAAAAAATATAATGGAACGGATTTTGTTTCTATTCAATTATTTTTGTATTTTTTAGATTATGAAAAGAATAATATAATAATGTTTTTCACTCATCATTGCATTCAATTCAACTTTTTGACTGATGATTCCTTTGATTTTTGCGGTAACATCCCTAGTTTTTAAAAACAAAAAGGGGTGACCGACATAACCTTGTGATGAAGTTCATTTTTTTATGACAAACATTGTTTATTAAGTTTAGAATGGTTTATTAGTCAAAGTAAATTGTAATAATGCCTTCTTTTGACATTATTACAATAAATAGGTATTATTAACTGAAAAAAGTGAAGCAATTGTGCAGTTGTAACTTTGAAAAAATAAATAATATTGTGTGCCCTGCGTTACAAGGTTACGTAGATGAATTTTGATGAAGTGCCAAATGTGACCTATTAAATTGGCTTTACATTAGTTTCACAATTAATGGAGTATGTGGCAGTGGTCTCGAACCTACCGATTTTTCAGTATTTCTACCGATATGTGCTCTGTCCTACCGAAATACCGAAATGCAACGATTTTTCCACGATTTCAGAGAATACCCACCAATATTCCGATTTTTCTACCGATTTTGATACTTTTTAGTTGGCAACCATTTTCATCTATGTTTTAAGGGGCCCATTCACAGATTTTTCCATAGGTATATTTTGGGGAATTCCCTTCAGTCAGTTATACAACTCGATGTTAGGGGTTTCCCACCCGAGAATTCACTTGACTATACTCGTCTAAAGCGCAGGAATACGGATTGTATTTTTTCATTATTTTTTGTAACTTCGAAGAGAAAGTTAGTTTCTAACCGTTGCGAAGTGAGTGCCTCCAAAAAATATAATATTATTAAGTTAAAATGTCTGACGAGGAACCGAGTACAAGGGCGTGTGCAAAAAGAAAAAAATATCTACAATATTATAGAAAGGAATGGGAAGAAGAATTTTCACGGTGGCTATAAGATGACCGCGGCTATGGCCAAAGAGTATTGCTATGACCCAAAAATATGATTGTTTCATGTTAATAACACTTAAGTCGTTTATTTTTTATTACTAAACGAATTTGACTTATTATTGTTATTTTTTTTAAAATACCGATTTTAGGTCCAATTATACCGATTTTCGTTCGTAGCCGGCTGCCTGAGTGATCTTGAACGATCACTAACGTTAAGCAACATACGGCGCGTTCAGTCCATGGATGGGTCACCGTCTATGACTAACGCTAGTGGCATTTTTTCCGAGCGATTCCGTGCTTCCCAAGGTACGTTAAGCAGTTGGTGCCGGCTGCCGTCGATAGATGGTAGTCGTTAAGCCAAGTCAGAGGCCTTTAGGGGCGGCTTGAAAACTTCTGACAGTAAGACCAGCCACTAGTCTTACAAGCCTCCACCAATCCGGTCTTGGCCCCCGTGGTGGAGTATGGCCTATACCTTCCTCAGGGAAGAGACCCGTGCCCCTCGGTGGGGACATAATGGGTTGATGATGAAATACCGATTTTTGTGGACAACTCTACCGATTTCGCTCTATGACGTTCGAGACCAATGGTATAATCATCATCATTCAGCCACAAGAAGTCCACTGCTGGACATAGGCCTCCTCCATGGATTTCCAAAAAGACCGGTCGGAAGCGGCTTGCATCCAGCGTCTTCCCGCCACTTGGATGAGATCGTCTGTCCATCTTGTGGCTGGTCGTCCTACGCTGCGCTTGCCGATATGTGGTCTCCATTAGAGAACTTTTCGGTCCCATCGGCCATCAGTTCTGCGTGCTATGTGCCCCGCCCACTGCCACTTCAACTTACTAATCCGCTGGGCTATGTCGACCACTTTCGTTCGTCTAAGGACCTCATCATTTCTGACTCGATCTCGTAGAGAAATTCCGAGCATAGCCCTCTCCATAGCTCGTTGCGTGACCTTGAGCTTTCTTATGAGGCCCATAGTAAGAGACCACGTATCAGTGCCATAAGTCATCACTGGTAACACACACTGGTTGTACAGTTTTGCTTTGAGGGATTGAGGTATATCGGAGCAAAAGACTTTTCTGAGTTTCCCGAACGCTGCCCAGCCGAGTTGGATTCGACGATTGACCTCTTTCACGAAGTTGGACCGGCCTAATTGGACTGTATGTCCTGAGTAGACGTATTCGTCTACAACTTCGAGAGTCGAGTTCCCCACTGTTATTGGGGTGGGCACAACACGGGCGTTCGACATGACCTTCGTTTTGTCCATGTTCATTTTAAGGCCCACCCGTTGGGAGACTCGACTGAGGTTTTCGTGCATTATGCCGAGGTCCTCCAGCGTCTCTGCCATGACTACAATGTCGTCGGCAAATAAAGGGTGACTGATGTACTCGCCATTGATATTAATGCCGCGTTCCTGCCATTCCAGAAGCTTGAAGGCATTTCCAGTCCGTTCGTGAACAGTTTCGGAGATATGACATCTCCCTGTCTCACGCCTCTTTTCAGTGGAATTGCCTCCGAATTCTGCTCCTGTACTCGTACCGACATGGTGGCGTTGTGGTACAAGCACTTCAGCACCTCAATGTACCGATAGTCAATATGGCAACGCTGGAGAGACTCGAGCACCGCCCATGTCTCGATCGAATCGAAGGCTTTCTCATAGTCCACAAACGCTAAGCATAGTGGCAAATTATACTCCTCAGTCTTCTGTATAATTTGCCGCAGCGTGTGGTTGTGGTCTATGGTACTATAGCCCTTTCGGAAACCGGCTTGTTCGGGAGGCTGGAAGTCATCAAACCTGCGTTCGAGACGATTCGTCAGGACCCTCGAAAACAGCTTATAAACATGGCTCAGAAGCGACCACTGGTATGTGGAGAAGAAACTAACATAGGGAGCGTTCGGTACATGGATGGGTGACCGGTCTATGAGTGGCGTGTTTCCGAGCGGCTCCATGTTTTGCAAGGCACGTTAAGCAGTTGGTGCCGGCTGCCGTAAAAGATGGCAGTCGTTAAGCCAAGCCAGAGGCCTTAGAGCGGCTTGAAAACTTATGATAATAAGACCAGCCACTATACTTGAGCCATTACAAACGTGCGAACCGAGTCATAAAAGTCCGAGCGAGAGTTTCGGTATGCTTGATATGCCTCCTATATGTGTGAGAGAGAGGTCTGATACAAAAACGCTTCGTGCGTTCTTGTCTATCACCCAATACTCTCTACCTATTTCTGACTTCGCATACTCACTCTTTCCTTCTCGCACTTAGCGGCAATCTCTTTGGCCGCCTGCAAATTAATGGCGCCAGTGTTTCTACAGCACCTTCCGCAAACACCTGTAGTCATGTCTTTCATACTTCTCTCTATCTATTTCTCTCTCTCTCTCTCTCTCTCTCTCTCTCTCTCTCTCTCTCTCCCTTCCTCTTTCCCTAACTTTGAATAGATACTCACTCTTCTTTCTCGCACTTAGCGGCAATCTCTTAGGCCGCCTGCAAATTAATGGCGCCAGTGTTTCTACAGCAACTTCCGCAAACACCTGTAGTCATGCCTTTCATACTTCTCTATATGATCTATTTCTCACTGTCTCCCTCTTTCTCTTTGCTTCCTCTCTCTTTAACTTCTGATTACTCACTCCTTCCTTCTCGCACTTAGCAGCGATCTCTTTGGCCGCCTGCAAGTTGTTACTGCGACAGTGTTTCTGCAGCAATTTTCGCAGTACGCCTCTTGTGTTCATGCCCTTGGCCTCCAGCTCAGCGAGGTGAGCTTGCAAATGCTCCGCGTTCATTGATTTCTGTTGAAAGAGAAAACCTTAAGAGTTTTCTTGAAATGTCTGTACGCAAGCGGAAATGATACAGCCGAATTTAAGTAGCAATTATTGCTACTCTGTAAAGGGCGGGGAGTGATGATCGGAGATTGGGGATTGATATACCTAATAAAATTTTGCACTTAAGCCAGGCGCCAGTTTTACAGCCAAGCCACCCCTGGCTTGGCAGGTGTTGTTTAAAAGAAGCCAGACAGCCTGTATCTTTCTTATGGTTTACACAAACGTATCCGCAACGTTGGCGCGGGATTGGATGGTTAGCGGACGGGGGTCACAGGCTTGAAAAATAGACGGGCGCTCTGTTCTCGCCAATGCTGGTTTAGCATAAATAAATTGTAGAATGCCGATACCGAGCCAGTGCTGGCCGCCAGTGACGGCTTCGTAATGATATACCCAAAGTTTTAGAGTGCACATCGTGGGGGAACCTGAGTGTCACAGTCACAATAGGCTATTTGACCGATTTCTGAAAGCCATTTCATATTGTTTTTGATGTTCATGGAGTCCTCAGAAAATGGTCATTTTAAATTATTTCGTGTATTTCTTCTAAAACAGGCAAACGAAAATTTATAAAATAAAATAAAAATAAGCCGAAAAAACGCTATATTAGGCAATATGGCGTCGCACAGGAATTATGACGTCATTTCCCGGTAAACCAACCAATGAACGTAAGAAAGAATGAATGACTGACGCCATTTTTACTGCCTTGTGACGTCATCATAGAATCTGCCAATCCAGGCCGTTTTCGATACAATGGCGGCAGATACTAAATATCAAATTTTATCTTGTGTTTTTTACAAATCATAATTGTTTTTTTTTTAAAATGAAAACCCCCTAAAGCGTTTTTAAGACACATAACTAATTGATACTCGTACAAATACGTATAAATAATACTGTTTTTTTTACACTGTCAAATAGCCTATTTGGGCAGATTATTTGTCGGTTATCATACTAATTACTTTCATAGTCACTTTCACAGTCCTTTGTGAATTTTTATCATCACTTGAGCATGTGAAGGAAAACCTCGTGAAAAAACCTGAGTATCTGAGAGATGTACGCACGCCGGTGTCGTTTTATCATGCCCTTTGTTTAAAACGTCTGAGACGTCCATTATCGGCCGTTCGACCTACATTGGTTCGATACATTTCTTTCCTTCATCCTCTTCAAATTTTAAGCAAAATTATGGTCATTAATAGTAGATTAGTAGCCAAGGGCTGTAAGGCATCAATAGGCTAGTTGCCCTAAAAAATGTAATTAGTCCGTCTCTTAGATTATTCAAAAATAAGGGACACGTATTTTTTTTATTTGTAAATTAGACCTAAAATGACAAAGATATTGCCCATTGAAGTTGCGTGTGACGTCACGCCGTGCTACATTTTTTAGCACTGAGTGACGTCACACGTAACTTTGATGGGCTATATCTTTGTTATTTTTTGTTTAATCAAAAAAAGAAAAAATACGTGTCCAATATTTTTATATAATCTAAAATACGGACTAAATAGAATTTAATTAATTTGATCCTGGAAACTACCCTATTGCAGCTCGAGATATTTAGGCGCACGAGCGCAGCGAGGGCGCCTATAGTTCGAGGGTGCAATTGATGCTTACACCCGAGCTAACTACTCTGCTTTACATCTCGATTGTGAGGTAAGTAGAAGAAACCCGGCATTACAAGAATAAAACATTTACCTACTCGTTTTTCTTTTCGCCACTTCATGAACTCGTCGTAAGTTTTCAAATATCTCTCTTTAGAACCCTCATTCAAAATATTGTTAATTGCTGCTTCAGCTTTTATTTTCATTGAATCGGGAGTGCAGCTTATATCTTCATCACTTGCAGAACTCATGTTGTTTTTTTCCTAATTAACACGTAATTATAAAAAAAAACCCAAAAACAAACAATATTTAAAGTAAAAGTTTTCTATTCCCGCCTTTTTTCATCTTTTTTTTTAATTGTTTTTTTCAAGAACGAAATGGTGCTTCGCCGTTCGATATTTAAAATTGATGACTATTGTACTTATACGAAGACAAGGCTGAATAGCGAAGCGACCTCTTTTGTCATTGGGCTGAATCATGATGTCTATTGCCAGTATGATGGTTAGATGTACGCGAACTTTTTGAAAGAGTGATGTTTTTTTTAAATTACTTACCGCCCTAGGGCTTTTCTAGCTACATTATTACCCTAGAGCGCTAATTGGTCACCTACAAGCCCCATTTGGGGGTAATAAGGACCTACTTACCGAATATGAGAGATGTAAATTTATTATTTCTTACCGGGTGTGTCATTTGATGGGCGAATATCTCTGTCTCGTCGACCAGTCGGTCGTCGGTAATGCCTGCGAGAGCTTGCTTTATGGTCTCGGCTAAGGCTGGCTCGCACTTGGCCGGTATACGGGATATGCAGAAGTCCGCCGTCGTGGTGGAGATTTTGAGCTTCTTCCCGTTCAATTCCTAAAATAGAATAGATGTTTATTAGCTTTCTTTTTGTACATAAGATCTTAGTTTACTATTTTATAGGAACAAAACAAGAACCCTGCTAGGGCGCTGCTAACTTAAGATTTATACAATATAAGATAAATTCTTACTTACTAACTAGCTAGCCTAATTTAATTTCTAATTTAGTGCTTAGTTATTCTAGTTATTATTACTTTTTATAGACTCTCTGATATAGAACAATAACATTGGGATATTTTAATTAAGATATAGAAAATAATATCGTAGCCTTCAATGCTTGGTCGTCGACCGAAACCTCAAATCCAATCCAAAACAAATCAACTCTCAACCAATACTCAAATGCCGTTCAAATCTTTCTTCTAATATATAAAATTCTCGTGTCACAATGTTAGTGCGCATACTCCTCCGAAACAGCTTGACCGATTTTGATAAAATTTTATCTGTATTTTCGGTAGGTCTAAGAATAGGTTGTTATCTATTTTTCATACCCGTATCTGGCAAAACAACGTTTGCCGGGTCAGCTAGTATTCTATAACAAAGTGAAACACTTTACCTTAGATTATTTAAACTACGTTTACGAGTGGTTTAAGAGGAATCGTGTTTTTACAAATAAAACGGTTTATTTGTAGAATTATACACATACTGTATTGCAAACCGTAAATTATACAAATAATCACATGGCATTGTTACAAAGGCGAAGTTATTTCTAAAAGAGACATAAATTAAACATTTAACAACCTCCGACGAAAACAAATCAAGTAGTGTATCCGTAATAAAGTTAATAATGTTTTATTTCATTATCGAAATCAACCACATACGTTCTAGTGATTGGTGCCTCTGCCTACCCCCTCGTGGATAACGGGCGTGAGTTTATTTACTTATTTTTATTTTACGTACAAAGCAAGGGCAATCTCAAGATTGGAAGGATCTCAAATCACCTCTCTCAAATATAAGTAGTTTTCATTTTCACCTGTTTAAAAACACTGTTTATTTCTTAAAAAAAAAATTTTAAATCAAATATTGTTTTATGAAATTCTTGACCACTTGAATATTATTATCAACTAACCTCCACCAACTTGGCGAAGTCCGAAACATCTTCGCTGACTTTCCGATGTTGCATGAACTCACACAAGAACCGTCCGATCCAGTCCTTATCCTTCTCGGACGCCTTCTTAGTTAAGTCTTCGAGGATGTAGACTGTAGAAGTTACGTCATTGGTTGAGAAGTAGCCTTTTAGGAGCGGTTTCAGTAGCCGCACCGCTTCTATCTTTCCTTGGAATATTTCTCCTGCGAATAAAGGGTTGTCCGTTATAAACACTGTTCAAATGACCTTAAGAAAGCTTTTATGGATAGATAGATAGAATATTTTTTACTGTAGACCGAAATTACATTAAATGATGTTTTATAAATCAAAGTACAATTATATTGAAGGGTATATTATTATTAAAAAAAATTCAAAGCAACCAAAGACGGAGAATCGCTAATAGCCCCGGCCGCCTGAGTGAACTTAAACGATCACGAAGGTTAAGCAACATAGGGCGCATCCAGTGCATGAATGGGTAACCGTTCTATGACTAGCGGTAGTGGCATTTTTCCGAGCGGTTCCGTGCTTCGTAAGGCACCAAGCATTTAATGTCGGCTGCCGTCGATACATGCCAGTCGTTAAGCCAAGTCAGAGGCCTTAGGGCGGCTTGAAAACTCTTCTGACCGTAAGACCAGCCACTAGTCTTACAAGCCTCCACGAATCCGGACTTGGCCCCCGTGGTGGAGTATGGCCCATACCTTCGTCAGGGAAGAGACCCATGCCCCTCGGTGGGGATATAATGGGTTGATCATGATAATTAATAATCATGATAACACACCTAATAAATAATCTTGATTAGACCCGCTCAATACGTGTATAAGGATAGCGAGTAATTAAAAAAACTAACTTTTTTGTGTAGCTTTATAAGAAACAAGGCTCGCGCTGATTGCCTCACTTAGCAAGCGCTAGATCCAATGAAATTTATTAGCTAAAACGAGTAACATGTCACAAATCTCTTGCCATCGACAAAATTATCAATCAAACTGTTTCCAAGAACTTCTGTGTCCTTCAACGTGCCAATCTTTCTGCGTCCAAGAAATTACCAATGTTATTATGTCCCAGAACTTAGCAATATTTCTGCGTCGCAGAATTTACCAATTTCGTTATGTCCCAGAACTTACCAATCATTCTGCGTCACTGAATTCACCAACGTCGTTATGTCCCAGAACTTACCTATCTTAGAATTTACCAATGTCGTTATATCACAGAACCTACCAATCTTTCTGCGTCACAGAATTTACCAATGTCGTTATGTCGCAGAACTTACCAATCTTTCTGCGTCCGACAACTTACCAATTTCACCATTACCGACAACTTTCCCATCTTTCTGTGACCAAGAACTTACCAATCTCTCAAAAGCCAACCAAACTAAAAACTTACCGACCTCGCTGGCAGCTCGGACCTGACCCATGTTCAAAAGCGTCTCCATCACCGGCGTAAGGACCAAAGTGCTTGAGAGTCCAGTGTCCAAAAATTTCTTCATCAAATTCTGTGGCGACGTAAAGCTGACATGAGGTAGGACGTAGTCTATGATGGTGTCGTAATCGGGCATGACTTCCGCGTTTACCATTATGCGGAGTGTGTTCATTATACCTGGGGACGCAATTGTGTCTTTAAAATAAGTGTGAGGGACGCTGGGAATATTCGTATTTTAGCATGAAAGTCTTTATGGAAATGATAGCTAGGGTTCTAAGTACTGCTCTATTTTGAGACAATGTTTATACCTACACTTAGTGGCAATAAATATTATAATATTATAGCCATCTTCCAGTAATTTACTTTTGGGACTGCTGTTAATATTAATACCTTCATTATCATGATATTATTCATGCCCAAAATCAGAACAAGTTTCATAAATCAAAGGTCTTCTCTACCGAGTAAAGGAGTGAGTAATACATAAGTATGTACGGTCGGGGTCTAAAAATGTTTACCAGTTTTCAAACTTGATTCTTTGTCGCAAGATGTGCATTATAGTCTATAATGCTAAAACAAAGTACTTATTACCTTTCAAAGTTCCGAAGCCTGGATTCTAACAAGTATCTAAATTCATTTCTTATTTTAAAATTATTGCATTTGTTAAAATGGCACAGATCAAAACTCTGTCAAAATAGAAAGTTTGAAAATATATTGAATACTATTTTTACAAAATAAATAAAATAAACCCTCCTTGAGGGAGCGAAGAAGGTTTGCTCTAAACTTTGACATATTGGTACTCAACTCTTTATTCTGAGCTTTATGCTTTATCTAATCAAATCAATACAAATATCGACCTTGTGTCGTATAATTGTAAGGTGGTAAACATTTTCAGACGCCGACTGTATGTATAAACGTATCTTCAAAAAATAAAGTTGCCTACTTGTCTAACAAGCTTAACCCTGGAGAGACGATTATAATATTACGCTAGCAAACGAAAAGAAAGTACGAATCCTATCATTATGTACCAACTTATATCTTCGATTCTTACGAGTTTATTACCTTATTCTATCGTATGTTATCTTATCTTAGACACTCGCTCACTCTCGTCACAATATTTTCATAGAATAGAGTATATAATAGAATAGAATGGAATGTAATGTAATGGAATGGAATGGAGTGGAGTGGAGTGGAGTGGAGGGGAATGGAATTGAATGGAATTAAATGGAATTAAATGGAATGGAATGGAATAGAATAAAATAGAATAGTAAATGTTAATTTTGTACTTAACACAGTCAATCGTTTATTCTACTACTAGCTCTCTTTTTTTATACTTTCAAATTGCAACTTCTTCGCTAACCTTTCTCTCCATAGGACTTGGAATTATGAATAAGTATCGGCCAGAAGTAATGCGGCCGGATCGGCATGCCAAGCTGTTTCATATTGGTGAAGATGTCCAAAGCCATGGGCACCTTTCCGAGCTGCAGCGCTGCTTCGCAGGCGCTTTGAAGCGCTATGGGGTTGCGCCCGCTTGACATCAGCTCCTTGGTGATTAGGTTTATTACGCTGGTCGGCTACAACAGGAGAGAAATCAAGCAGTACACGTAAATTAAGAGAGCTCGATGTCTTGTTTCCTGGTACCACTTCATAAGGTATAGGCCATACTCCACCACGGGGGCCAAGTCCGGATTGGTGGAGGCTTGTAAGACTAGTGGCTGGTCTTACTGTCTGAAGTTTTCAAGCCGCCCTAAGGCATCTGACTCGGCTTAACGACTGCCATCTATCGACGGCAGCCGGCACCAACTGCTTAACGTGCCTTTCGATGCATGGAACCGCTTGGAAAAATGCCACTAGCGTTAGTCATAGACGGTGACCCATCCATGGACTGAACGCGCCGTATGTTGCTTAACCTTAGTGATGATCGTTTAAGATCACTCAGGCAGCCCAGGCTTCGAGCGATGCTAACGTGCTGATTCTGATGTACTACTATTTAAACTTATTCATGAAGTAGCCTATGAATCGCTCGTAGCCCGGGTGCCCGAGTGATCTTACAACGATCACGAAGGTTAAGCAACATAGAGCGCGTTCAGTGCATGGATGGGTGACCGTCTATGACTAACGCTAGTGGCATTTTCCGAGCGGTTCCGTGCTTCGTAAGGAACCTTGAGTTGGTGCCGGCTGCCGTCAATAGATGGCAGTCGTTATGCCAAGTCAGAGGCCTTAGGGCGGCTTGAAAACTTCTGACAGTAAGACCAGCCACTAGTCTTACATGCCTCCACCAATTCGGACTTGGGCCCCGTGGTGGAATATGGCCTATCTATACCTACCTTCCTCAGGGACGAGACCCGTGAATGGGTTATGATGATGAAGTAGTCTAGTAAAAACTATCTAAGTATGATTTATGTAAGCTTATTATTAAGTACTAGCTTTCGCCCGCGACTCCATCCGCGTGGACATTAGTTCAAAATTTTGCAACCCCGTTCACTCCCATATGGGTTAAATTTAGAAAAAAACGGCGAAACACGTGTTCAATCAATTGTGTTGAAGAGTATTCATTTTAAGTTTCAAGAAAATTAGACAACATTTTTTATACCTCCCATACAAATTATGGCAATCCTTTAGGCGCCCTTCGGGGTTGAATTTCAAAAAAATACTGTCTTATTCCTTGTCTACATTATAAATACACCCTCTGTGCAAAATTTCAGCTTCCTAGGTCCAACGGTTTGGGCTGGGCGTTGATGAGTGAGTGAGTCAGTCAGTCAGGACTTTGAATTTTATTTATATAGATAAGTATACAGGGTGTCCCCACATGGAGGGGAAGTACCTTGAATATCGTAGATGGAACATTTTACTGAAAGGCATTATTTTAAGTTAAAAAACAACTTAAACTGCATTCATAGATTTTTAAATAATTACATCTTTGAATCGGGAATCGAGCCAAAAAATCGAATCGAACAACGAAAGAGCGTCCCGTCCGCTTCAACCGATACAAGTGAACACGTTGAAACTCGTCCGAGCGGCCGGGCCGCGCGACCACGCCGCTCGAATGCGCGACCGCGCCGCTATTTAAATAAATCGTTACACACAATTGCTTCTAATTTCATGGTGTAGCGGCCGGGCCGCTCGGTCGCGCGGACGCATATAATTAGAGCCTAAGGATTATTTTTTTGCTAAATAAGATAGGGTCAGAAATACTTACCATGGCAGCCTTCACACAGTCCCTGACGAGGCTGCGGCCGTGCAGGCCGGTATCGTCTTTCGGTCCGAATGAGGGCAGCGGAAGGCATTTGTAAATCTCCAGCGCCGCCATAGGGAAGTTTTGAAACACCAGCAACGTGCAGACACTTTGCATGAGAGGCGAGATGGACGGGCTGTTCAGGGTGTCTTCAGGAAGGTAGCGGAGGACCTGCAATGATTAAGTTTTTTTTAGCTGTAAGCTCTACCTCCTTGGTGTGGTTTTTTATATGGCGTGAAAGTGCTATTAGAAAACCAGCCTGTTGCGAATAGAAACAGCGAACGATGACATGGTATCCTTGCCACAAGCACTATGTAATAAGTATTATAAGCCCGTTTCACAATGTTCAAATAAAGTTCCAGATAAGCCATCCGCAACCAGGGCTGCCGTTTGTTCTAAATTCAAATAATTTTTCCTATATCGCGTGTGTTCGTTTATGGCTTCAAATTTAGAACAAGCGGCAGCCCTGGTTGCGGATAGCTTATCCGGAACTTTATATGCAGATTGTGAAACAGACCCTTAAAATTAATATTCTGTAAGTATGTATGTTTGTGGCTACAAATTTCAATCATTCATTCATACAGTTTACAGTAACTCTTGGAAAGCTTTAAAAAAATGTGTTTGCTGTGTCATTAACACAATAACACAATTTTATTTTTATGTATACTTGTCGTATTTTTTACCCTCCAATGATGTTAAGCCTGATTTACATTTGCTTTATTTTCATACTTTATTTGCATGCTTTACGTAGAGGTAGGGTAGAATAGTGACGCCAATTCCTTTTAGAAGCACATAAGCAAATAATAAATCAGTGGTTGTATTTAAGATTTTAATACTTTTAAAACTAAGATCCGGCATACGTTTTACGCGTCTCTATTAAAAGCACGAAAATAAAGCAAATGTAAATCAGACTTTACAGGAGACACGAAAAAATAATGCCTTAAAATTGTAAATTTACGAAAAACCAAAAATGGCTTTCGGTTCTTGAATCTCCTTGGTGGTTCATCCATCCCAACAGTGAATGGATTTCGTTCTTTTTTGCATAAAGTATTTCCCTTAAATTCTGCTGGTTTTTTTCCTGTGAAACGTATTTAAATAAGTTTAATGTTTTCTTCAACTGGACACACTTCCGAATTTCGCCCGAATTTATGACGAAGTACAGTCACGCGCAGAATAGAATAGAATAGAAGAGATTCTGTCACAATTATCATCGGCCATCAAACGTTCCTCTGCTGGAAACGGGTGATTTTGTATGACATGACAATTCCGATTATGCAAATACATACAACTGCTATAAAGAACATCATCACACTAATAGGTAATTCTGTAGAGCGTGAAATGCCAGAATAACCAACAAGTTGAGACGGAAACCAAATAATGATAAGTGTCATTTTTGGCACACACAGGACAATATTAACTTAAGGCATAGTTTCAAACGACTTCCAGAGACATTCAATTAACTTAATTATCACATACCTTTTGTATACACAAATAATCGCCCATAGCCGCTAAAGTCTTCACAATTTCCATGATGTGATTCTCCTTGAAAGCTATTCCACTACTGGTAGCTTTCTCCATCTCTTGAAGCATCATCTCACTGGCTCCGTTAAAGGCTAAAGCCCGGGCAATTGCCGTGTAGGTGTCCGCCGACTCTTCTATCTTGAGTGACTTCATCATTGTACGGACTTCTTGGATGGTTTTTAAGTTTCTAGACAGAAAAAATATATTTTTTTTAATAAATTAAAACCAAATTAAAACCAAATACTCAAGTCTACGGTCCCCCAAGCTGTGACAAAGTAAAAAAAAAGATACGGCCGTTTATGCCACAAAAAACGTATATTTCGACTCAAGGGAATACAAATTCGTAGGGTACTTCCCGTTGACCTAAAACGATGAAATTCGGCAAATATTATCTTTTGACACTACAAATACAAATTGTGATGAAATAATAAAAAAATTGTCTTCGAAGTTCGGAAAAACCCGCGAGTACGGAACCCTCGGCGTGGGAGCCCTAATCGCTCTGGGGTGCAATTACGTAAGACTCCACTCTGGAGTTGTCTGATTTAGCCCTTTTGTTCCCGGTGTGTCACACCACCTTACGACACACTTACATTAGGTTTTTTTTTCCCAGTAGGTATCTCATACTCCTACTCCGAACTGTCATAAACATTCTTATTTTGTCTCTTTCGAGTTGTCTAATCGAATCGCTCGTAGCCTGGGCTGCCTGAGTGATCTTAAACGATCACTAAGGTTAAGCAACATACGGCGCGTTCAGTCCATGGATGGGTCGCCGTCTACGACTAACGCTAGTGGCATTTTTCCGAGCGGTTCCGTGCTTCGCAAGGCACGTTAAGCAGTTGGTGCCGGCTGCCGTCGATAGATGGCAGTCGTTAAGCCAAGTCAGAGGCCTTAGGGCGGCTTGAGAACTTCTGACAGTAAGGCCAACCACTAGTCTTACAAGCCTCCACCAATCCGGACTTGGCGTGATGGAGTATGGCCTATACCTTCCTCAGGGAAGAGACCCGTGCCCCTTGGTGGGGACATAATGGGTTGATGATGATGAGTTGTCTAAATCCTTAACTCGATAGGGTAGAAAGTTACGTAATATAAGGGCTGGTCCGGTTTTTTTCTTTTCAAGACAAGGAACCATATAGAAGGAAGGAAGAAAGAGACATACGCTAACCTAAATACATAGAAAATAGAGAGAAAGATTGACCGAGACAACGAGGTACACTTTTGTTCTAGTAGTTCGCTAAGACTGCAGAAATATTACTATACTTTACAGTCTTACCATTTTATTTACATACATACATACATAAGCTCACGCCTACATCCCCGAGGGGTAGGCAGAGACCAGGGTCTGCCACCTGCCACGAAATTTTATTACTTTTCTGAATACAATTGTGTCAGAACAAAACCTCTTTGCTGTGTGAAATTCGCGTTTACATGTAAAATTGTTTGTCACCTGGACTTTCCTTGACAGATGATCAGAGAGTTGAATATATCTTCTGTGGCCGGAATGTCTTGAGCCTTCATGTTTGATATTACCTCTGTGGCCTGGTTCACATCTCCTGCCTGGAGACACAATTCTGACTTTAGCATAACAGCTTATATTATGTCCCACAGCAGTGTGCAGGTCTTGTCTCAAAGAGAGAGAGAGGATTGATATTGCTGTTACATATTCACAAATGTACGACTCACGGCAGATTTCTGATTTGAGAATTTCACTAAAGTAAATACTTAATTGACGCTCTGTCACGCTTCTTTCTGAGAAATTTGATGAGACAGCACTACAGTTAGTTAAGTCTGATTTTTAATTCCGTAGACAGTTATCATATTTTGACATGTCATAGATTAGAAACCTTTTATGGCCGGCACATTTTTTAATTTCAACACGAGTGTGAACATCTGAGTCTACACATTTAATTTGTAAGTGAATGTATCTATTGCATAAGGTGTGGAGCTCCAAATTAAAAGAGAATTTAAGGCGAGTAAAAAAGTACAAGTAAAGAAAACATATTTTTATTAAGATATCTAATCATCATTAATACTAATGTCATCTAATATCACTATCTTCATTATCATCATCATCACTGACATGAATTACTAAGAGAGCTAACAGCGGCATATAATACTTCACTTTTCTGAAAAGGTTTACGAAACCTTGAATTCGTAGGCAGTGATGCCAGCTAAAGAATAAAATAAAGTAATTAAAGTTAATTCGATATATTGTTCGTGATATTGAAATATTTGTTCTTTTTGTATTAGGTCACTTGAGTAAGTAAATATTTAGATTAACCTTTATGTAGGTAAAACATAAAAAATACGTAGCATTTTATTTTTTATTGACCTCAAATTGGTCAAATTTGTCCCTTTTCGGTGGAGAACTTTTTCAATAGCAACACTTATGAAATGTCAGAATTTTACGGAATAAAAAATCAGACTGTACTTACCGAAATTCTCAATTCAAAAACCGGCCCATAGTCATTGGTACATGGTAGAGTCGAAGCCAAGAACTCTCAAATGTTAATCAAGCAACAAAAAAACTAATTCACACACTGCCCAAAAAAACTATTCCGACTGATTTTTTTTTTACCAAATTTTCTTGACCTTATCATATTTTGCATTAAATGGTTGTTCAGTGTAAATGTGCGTGTCCGTATAGTTGGCTTTCACGTGGTCGAATTTAGTAATTTCAAGTATGCCACCAAACTGTGTATTAATAGTGCCTAATAGTGCTACAAGGCACAATTAGCTAGGACAAGTATTTCCGGAGATATTCAGGCGACTCACTGAGGCAGCCAACTAGACGTCTAGTTAGCAGACACATCACGAACGGCTGTATATAGAGTTATGATTTGTATGCCAGATAATTGTGCGCTAATAGTGCTCCCTACATGCCAAGTTTCCAGAATAGTGCTTCAATACAAGCTGAGAAAACATACCCTATTGTTGAGGCAGCCAACTAGGCGCTTTTTCTTACCATGATTTCTTCGTAACGGCGTAGAGTTTTAAAACAAAAACTATACCAAATAACTGTGCGTTAATAGTGCCTCTTAGTGAAACACAAATGTCCCCGAAACACCTATGCGTTTCGCCAAGAAATTAATGCGAACTGCTACGTACTAAACAATAATTTTGGAATCTATTAAAATTAAGTCTTATGAAAACGCAATTAGGGTGAAAATTGTTTGCAACAATTATATGATAACTTCAAGCAGAAAAGTTATTATTACACTCACTGCCATCCACTTAGTGGCTAGTTGCTCCAAAGCAGGCTGCGTTGCGTAGGTACACTGCGTGTCTTGGGCATTGGTGGTCAATAGTGGGCTAATGATGAACAAGACACGGTATTCGTTTACGTTTTCCCTCACAAATTGGCGAAGTGGCGAAGCTCAAAAGAAGAATAATATTTTAAACTAGCTGTTGCCCGCGACTACGTCCGCGTGGGCTTTAGTTGAGTAAAGTGTTTGCAAATAAGATAGGGATACTTTTAGCGCCTGCGAAACCTCCTCTTATCCCCGGGATGATTTTCGAAAGACTACTTTAAACGTCGTTCATAACATTCAATAAAAGACCTTTATTCTGAATTTCATTCGGATAACTTCAAAAACGGCAGTTTCATACTAAATTTCCAGCCCCCTCTTACCCCCTTAAGGGATGATTTTCGAAAATCTATTTTACATGTGTTTCATGACCTTCAATGAAGAATCTTCGTACCAAAATTCATTCGTGTAACTTCAAAAACGGCAAAGTTTCATACTAACTTTGAACCCCCATTTTACCCCTTTAGGGGATGAATTTTCAAAAATCCTTTCTTAGTGCTCCCCTAGGCTCCCTAAGGAACTCCCATGCCAAATTTCAACCCCCTAGGTTCAGTAGTTTGGGCTCTGCGTTGATTCTAAGTCAGTCAGTCAGTTTCTTCTTTTATATATTTAGATGTTGTACGGTTGTACCGTATGTCCAGATGACCCGCTTTAGTGGGATGTTCCTGGTTTTAGGGTGTTGTTCCCAGGGTGCCTATCGAGACTCTTTTACCTACTCTGCCTTCACTTCTTTCCCTATCCAACCTTTGAAGGGTTGTAACTTAGCAGTTTTTTTTTTTTTTTTTTTTTTTTCACAGAGTAGGTATGTTATGGCTGATTACCTAAAAAAATTAAAATATTTTTTTTTATTTGAAGATTAAGTTCTTTTAGGTATATCTTGTAGTTTCTGAGATATAATACTTTTTTAACTAGGCGTGCGATGGCGCGAGCTCTTCGGCGTAATGTTGTACTAGTTAGTGTCGAAGGCTCCGTTCGTTCGTTTTTCTGTAATTCTAACTCTAATTTCGAAGAGTCTACCCACAGCGTCCTACACTCTTAAATGCTTAGTTTTAAAGATTTTCCGTAAAAGTAGAGATGGGAAAAATTGACTAACCGACAAGCTTTGATTAAGGAAGGTATCGTGAAAATATAGTACGGTCGGGGTCTAAAAATGTTTACCACTTTTCAAACTTGATTCTTTGTCGCAAGATGTGCATTATAGTCTACAATGCTTTAACAATGTACTTATTACCTTTCATGGTTCCGAAGCCTCGAAGTATCTAAATTCATTTCTTATTTTAAAATTATTACATTTGTTAAAATGACACAGTTCAAAACTCTGTCAAAATAGAAAGTTTGAAAATATATCTAGGTACTATTTTTACAAAATAAATAAAATAAAAATCCTTGAGGGAGCGAAGAAGGTTTGCTCTAAACTTTGACAGGTTGGTACACAACAATTTATTCTGAGCTTTATGCTTTACTAATCAAATCAATACAAATCTCGACCTTGTGTCGTATAGTTGTCTGTACAATTATGAACCTTAAGGTGGTAAACATTTTCAGACCCCGACTGTAAATTTATATTAGAATAAAAGTTGCCTTAACAAAATAAAATACATGTGGAAGTTGAGGCAAAACCAACTAAATATTAATTAATTTTTTTTCTGTAACTTTGACCTAAATTAAATTTTTATAGAAAATTGTCAATTCATTTTTTGGCATTTTGGCAATATGCCGCTGTCAACTAATCCTGCCAAAGTCACGTTTCGATATGACATAAGTTTTAAAAAAATAAAACAATAAAAGAGAGTAAGCAAAGAGGAAACTTCCTTTTTGTGGACTTTGCATGCAAGACGTACACAAGATGTGTGAAGAATACAATAAAGTATGATTAGGTATTTTCAGCAACATACAACATTTTACACAGTATTTACAGGATGGCAGATGGCCACGCTATATTTTTGAAAATGAACGGAATTCTCAAAAAACCGGGTGTGCAGTGTCTCAATACGCAACAGGCAAATTACCGAGACCACCCTCTTGCTAACTTTTTTAAAAGCGTTGAACCAACTCCGGATACTTTAGTCCTTGCCATATTTGCTCATTGATACTATTTTTTCACTTTTGTCCTTACATGTACCAGAACCGTAATGTATGTAAAAGTTTGCATTAATTTCTTGGCTAAACGCATAGGTGATTCGGGGGCATTTGTGTTTCATTAAGAGGCACTATTAACGCACAGTTATTTGGTATAGTTTTTGTTTTAAAACTCTACGCCGTTACGAAGAAATCATGGTAAGAAAAAGCGTCTAGTTGGCTGCCTCAACAATAGGGTATGTCAGCTTGTATTGAAGCACTATTCTGGAAACTTGGCATGTAGGGAGCACTATTAGCGCACAATTATCTGGCATACAAACCATAACTCTATATACAGCCGTTCGTGATGTGTCTGCTAACTAGACGTCTAGTTGGCTGCCTCAGTGAGTCGCCTTAATATCTCGGGAAATATTTTTCCTAGCTAATTGTGCCATGTAGCACTATTAGGCACTATTAATACACAGTTCTGTGACATACTTCAAATTACTGAAATCGACCATGTGAAAGCCAACTATACGCACACAAATGATAAAGTGTATTGGGTCTATCTACCTATTAACCCTTAATCATTCAAAATACCAAAATCACTTCACTTTTAAGGTTTTTTAGGCTTGCAGCCTTTGTGTATCCTACCTTATCTTTGTGGTTGTGTATTCTCACATGTAATTCTTGGTGTAAAATTGTAGATACAATAAAGAATTTAGTTTTGTATTTGAAATTAGTTCTTACAAATGAAAGGGGTTTGGGTAAAAGTGGCATGATTGTCGAAAGCTGTGGCCACTCATGAAACCTGTTCCATATGATGGCACATATTAAGACATTGATTTGCTTCTATGGCGGTTTTTCTCTAAAGTGTATCGGAGCTGAGATATTAAAAAAAAAATCTATGATATGCTCCCCTTTATTATGTATTTAGATCACTTTAATTCGATGTAGAATCTGCAATATAGCGATTAGTTATTATTAATTATGAGTAAAAATAAGTATTCAGTGAACTGGGCACAGATAATACAAAAAATAAATAAACATTTTAGGTATACAGGATGTTAGAGACTCTTTGGAGAATTTTGATGTCGACGTTTAATTTTCTTATTGCTTTTTCATACTCACATCACTCATATTCTTGTAATATTTCGATTGTCACCACCTCATCACCCACTTTTCTGCGATTATAGATACTTTTCCCGATTTCCATCAGTTTTCCATATTTTATACAGTCCACTCCTCAACATTAAGGTACATAAGGTCCTAAAAATAAGTGTAAATATTTTAAGGAATTATTCTGCTCCTTAATACGAGCAACTTTTACTATGATAACAACTTCGAAATATGCAAAAATAAAAAGCCATACAAACTCAAATACCTTGTGCAGTAATGTATGGAACAGCTGATTATTTTTTTCATATTTTTGAAGTGGTCCCAATAGTAAAAGACATTCACATTGAGGAGTAGAATAATCTCAAAAAATATTTTATTTTCGAAACATATTTTTAGGAACTGTAACAAGCAGTAAGACCTGATTCATGATTAATTCATCCAATCAAACGACTGTTGGTGATGATGACGATGATGATGATGATGAAAAATTAAATGCCCTGATTACATCGACAGGCATACTATTTGTTACACAGGAACCTAATAAACACGGCAAAACATGGGCCCAACTCAATGAGTTCGCTTCTCTGCCTACCCCTCCGGAATAACGGGCGGGAGTTAATTTTTTTCATGTTTTTATTTGCATCGGATTTATGTTCCTTATTGAAACAACCCTGAATCAAATAGAATTTACAGTAAAAATAAGACACACGTTTAAAATGATGATATTATTACTGTTTATTGAGGAACTTTGAACCCAAATATCTCGGCTCCGATATTACTTACGGCAAAAATCTTTTATGGGTTTTCAATCTTAATTAAAGGACTATCCAAAAATAATAATTCCATTACTGGCCGCTAAAAATAAAAATCATGCCAAGGGTCCATACAAAATTACCCAAACCCCTTTAACAGTGACAATTTTTATGTAATCTATACTTGTGCCAAAATTGTTAAAATTTGAGTTATTAGGTACAAAAAGTATTGTATGTGTATGTAGAGGTATATAATACGCCCAACTATTTTTTGAAAGCAAATGCAAGAGTTATAATTAGACCCAAATTGATTCAAATGTGCCCTTGTATGAAGAGTTCCCTTGATTTCTCCGGGATTCCTTCATCAAATCCTAACTTAGTAACTATGGGACCACTAATCACTTAGACAGGATTAGTGAAGCGTGACTGACAAAACTAAAACATTTTTTTTTTCTGTCATGTAATCGGGGAACATAGATGAAAGAAAGATCCCAACGAACTGAACACGTCTTTCTTTTTTGAAGTCCTTTTGTTAAAAATATTTAACTCATCACAGCAGAATAATTTCAAATCCAAAAATTTTTAATTCATGATAATAACAAAATGTTTACTTTTTTTGAACATCAATGTTGTTAGTTAATTTCTTTGTGTTTACCTCTCCCAAAGCCCTCATCAGGAGTTCATACGTCGCTGTGTTAGGCTTGCATGGAGTCATTTGCTGTATGAATACTGCAGCAGTTACAGTTCTGCCATTGGCGATGTAGACTCTAAGCAGCTCATTGTAATGGTCCACTGTGAATTTTGTGTGAGGCCTGGAACATTTCAACAGTACTTATTTCTACATTCCAATATGGAACAGGAACACGTCAGTTTATGAAAACTAAAGATATCTATGGTTTTCTATTACATTATTGTAAAGACCATTAAATATTTTTAAGTCAGTGAAATATAATCCAATGTGTTAACAAAAGTATTGATGAATATAACAGTTCTTCTAAGTTTTACAGTAACTTCCGAAATCAAATCCTGTAAAGTAATCTAAATATAGCTAAAATTATAATCATTTTATTCAAGTCATTGATAGTTATCCATTAAATCACCTATGATGACTGATCTACCAATCACAGACTCACTCTCACCGGCGATCAGCGTCTCTCCATCACTCCTCACGTGCCCCAGCCAAATGGGCCTTAAAAATTAGTTCTGCCTATTTAAGGTCAGCTCTCATAACTTGTGACGTGTAGTATACCGCATGATTGTCACAAGAACAAACACTTAAAAAGTAACATTAAAATATGGTGTCAATGGTCTATCTATTTGTAACAATAAAATATTGGGTACTAACTTCAAAGTAGCCCATATTTGCTCAGCCAGTGCCATACGATTGGCAGGTGTTTCATCGGGCAACCACTCTGTACAGCATCGGATCAAAAACAGGCTTTGTTTCTTAGTAGAAAAGTTCAACTCTTTAATCTTAGCCATTACCCTCATGAGGTCATTTTTGTAGACTCTGTTTTTCTGATGCAAATCATTGTTCAGACTAGCCATTTGTTTTTCCAATACATCTTCGCTCGAAAACGAGCTATCAGGTTGCCTTAAGTTATCTTTCTTGTATAATTGAGTCTTGAAAGAACTTGAAGTTTTGGAATCATAATTCCTTATTTTAGAGTTCCATAGCACAGATGTGGAGCTTATGGGTCTGTAAGGAGGATTGTGTTAGAATTAACGAGGCGTTGATTATAGACAAATGTTAAGATTTCAGGAGTAAAGGGGCTCAGAATTAAAACTAACCTACAAGTTTTGTTTTCAACACATTTACATGTAGAAACTGGTTTTAAAATATTGTCGTAAGCTAGAAGTCTACTAAATAGAACGTTCCGTGGAGCACTAGTAAATTTAACGCAACGACCACTCCACATTTTAGAAAAATAAATAGGAATATTTTGGTAGAAAGATAATCAAAATATTCCGAAATGTCAATCAACACAGATTAAGAAGAGATACATCATAGCATTAAACACAGACCTATCCTCATTGGCATTAAACGTCAAAATTACATTAACTGATACTGGCCATAGTGCAGCCTTGTTTCCGGTTTTTTAGGAACACAGGGTCACTCACTACAGATGAACAATCTTTTGTTCGATAAGTGCTTTCAGACAAACGTGATTCTTCGACAGTGTCGAATCGACACACCGGTACTGTGCGCCGCGCGCCGCGAGTAGAGTGCGACAAGTGAGTCGTGGCTCAAGCTTTTGGCGGGAAATTTAAAAATATTTTAGTTGATAACCCTGCATATCGTCTGAATATACCATCTAGATACTTTTGCTTAACTTGATTATTTGTTTAATGAGCCGTTTTCAGAGAACTAAAAAAAATAATAATACGGCTGTCAAAGGAATCCATTTTTGGACCTCAGCCCAATAGCCATTTGTGATACATCATAAAATAGGTCTCAGCGAGCTGAACAAAAGTTACTATTACGCCAACAGCCAAATGTTTGTCGTTTCGGAGTTATATTTTGTTGAAAATGTTAGTTTTTTTTCAATACTATATAACTCCGAAAGGACAAACATTTGGCTGTTGGCGTCATAGTAACTTTTGTTCAGCTCGCTGAGACCTATTTTATGACGTATCACACATGGCTATTGGGCTGAGGTCCAAAATTGCATTCCTTTGACAGACATATTATTATTATTTTTTTAGTTCTTCTGAAAACGGCTCATTAGTTTGGAGTCTCCAATGAATTTTGTCCAAACCTAAATAAATATAAACAAAATGAAAACAAAAATTACATCAAAACCAACATTTACACTCCACCAAAAACAGGGATAATAAAGATGCACCACATAAACTTATAAACATTTATTAATGCTGAACCATGATCAAAATCTGATTCATAACTTTTTTCTCAACATCTTTGAGTTCTTTGACTAAGTCTTCGATCTGACGTTTAACATTTTCGTCATCCGACAGACCTTACTACAAGAAATAATTCATTTTTGCTTTAAAACATTATTACTCGTATGTACATACTAAAACATAGGTAAAATTAGGTTGACTTGACTAGAAACAAAAGTTTTTTTCTTGTTTAAATCTGGGACGAGTTTCAAACTGTTTGGGCTGTGCTACTTGCAGCTGAAATACCTAACGGCCTAGCCACGGGGATCGGCGGTGCGAACGGCGGTGCGGCGGGCGGGGCGGCAAACTGAAACAAACTGAAACAAACTCATAGAAATGTATGGAGCAAGCCACACGAAGCGGCGAACGGCGACGCGACTGGCGAAATGTACCGAGCGGCGACTGGCGGCGACTGGCGGCGCGGCCGGCGAGTGAAACAAACACATGAACAAGTACGGCGCAAGCCACGGCGTCGAGCGGCAGTCGCGGCGATTAGTGCAGAGATCAAACGAGTTTAGTTGTTTTCGCCGCGAATAATAAATACCGAGACTGTTATTGCTGAAATACTAACAAAATGTGGTATATTTGTTACTTTGATAAAGAACATAATTACCTAAAAGTTATTTAATTTCATGAAACATTAATATACAGAGTAACATTTAATTAACTGAACATATTTTAGCAGCGATATTTCTGAAAAAATGTAGTTATGAAAAAAATTCATAGATACCTACCATCATTCTCCAAAATATGGTCAGCTTAATTAAATGGCACCTATGTATTAGATCAATTTTTCAGCGGCACTTAAAACTCTAGCTGCATTGACTTTTTTTCCAATCCTGAAGAATATAATTCGACAATAATTCTAGTAGACTCGAAAAATGTTTCGGTGGAAAAATGTGGAATTCTCCATAGTACACCTGTCGTGACGATACACGAATTATGAGCGGGTAATGTTAGCAACACTGGCTGACAACCATAAGGCAGGTAGACGAATGAGGAGGGAAGCGAAATGTCAAAGGAGAAAAACGGTTGACTTTGCGCGTGGCGGGAAAAGGAAGAGGTAATGTGGAACCGAGGAGACTCTGGTGAGTGCTTGATGACGGTATCCTTTTGATCTTGTATGTTTCTGAGACCAGGGTTTCAACCAATGTAAAGTGATAGTGCATCCCGAGGCAAGCAAGGGTTTTAGTATACACCTGTGACGGTTTTGACCTAGGTAGTATTGTAGTTGCTAAAGCTTGCAAGGGCTGGAGAACTAGACCCTGGAGTCTCTCGCGCGGAAGCCCAAGAGGGAGCGGACGCGTTCCCTATGTGGTGACAGTCGGAACGACTATATTGATAGTCGGGTTTGACCGACATGAGAGGTATGTGCATTGTTAGTAGTAATAATGCATGGTTGGTACCTAGTGATATCCATGGTAAAGTGTTCGGGTGCGCGAGAGACAGTGGAGGAAGTTTGGCAGGGTGTATGGGGAGTCAGAGGAGCCCTGGGAAGACCCGGGTATTGCCCGGGCACAGTGTCACCAGCTTAGCTCGGCTAAGGTTATGGGAAAGTTCTCCGGTCATTATAACGGTGTGGGATGGAGTCTACCCTGGTGGACTCCTCGGAGCGCTAACCTCCGTGCGGGGCGGCCCGACCACCGTGCAGAGAGTAAGACGGGTACCTTCTCGATTGTAGAAGCACTACCCGTTCCGTATGCGTATGGCTCTCACATTAAGATACGGACACACACCGGTGTGGGCACGTTGTAGATTGAGTAATTTTGCTTTAATTAATTATCACTATGTTGGTTGAATCTATGGTGGAAGAATGTGCAGTATTGCGTGTGCAACAAGTTCTATGTGTTCTGTGCTATCGACCCATGTTTCTTATGTCGTTGCGATATTTATCCCCCTATCAGGTGATTGAATCATCTTCGTCGCGACAACACCTCGATTCCTATTCAAATCTATATTCAAAACAAATATTATGTATTGAACAAAAAAATATATTACTTTGAGATAAAGACATTTCGCTCTTGACCGGCCTGCCCTACTCAGCCCTACTAGTCGCGGCGGCAAACGCGCCTGCCCGTGGTCGGCAAACCGCGTCGCGCGAATTTTCGTCCCGCTTGCCGCACCGCCGTTCGCGCTGCCGTTCCCCGTGGCTAGGCCGTAAGTTTGACAGTCAGAGTGTGGCAATATGAAGAATTCGAAATAAATCGCGTCCCAAGACTCGCTTGTCAGACTCTACAAAGACATATTATAACTTTGTCCGCGCCCCTTCTTAGAATGGTAAGACACGTCGTCGGCTTCTTTACGGTTAAAGAAACATTAAAACATCCAGATAAATCTGCTAATGTGGGCTAAATGTAGTATAAAAAGGAATTTATGTTGGGTGGACGCGCGTTATGTCGAGTAAGCATCTTTGTTTGGGCGTACCAAAGAGTCTTGATTTTGTTCGTCAAGTTGGTATAACATCAAGCCCATTTCAAACACGCGGTGGCGCTAGTGTGCGACTTCTTGTTTTAGAGTTGCCATATTGTGCACTAAAGGCGAGAAGGTCACCTTATTGAGTTAATGCTCATTTTGTTCTTCAACTCATTTCAAAAAGGGAAAAATCTGTAGTGACATCATGTGATCATGTTGTCCACTCTGCGCACATACTAAATGTGTCATCCTATTACACAAAAAATAATCTGTCTGTGAAATCTCATACTATAACTTTACTTTACTGCGACGCCCATATACAAAGTTTTACACATGACCAAGGAGAATTAATTCTCCTTGACATGACATACTAATTTTTCACGATACTTGCCCAATCGTATTTGGCAAATATTTTGGCATCTAGTGCCGCGTTTTCCTATGAATCTTTAGCACTAATTTGATATTTGTTAAACCAGCAATGTACTTATTTTAAATCATATGAGGCATATAGAATCAAAGGCTGCAAAGTACCACAAGCAACTTTGCCGCATTTGATTCCAACGCGGTAACAATTAGCAGGCTTTGAACCCAATATGAGATTTGTTTGAGGTCTTAAGTGGTGTTTTGCTGATTTTGTTACTAAGTTGAAAAAATGCATAGTTTAAACTCGAAATACACTAGATGACTCATATTTGGAAAGTATGGCATTTAGCATTATTTGATTCCATATGCCTCATAAAAGCATATGAAAAGCCAAATTTGGTGCCGACTTTACCGAGTAACAATATTGTTATTGTGCTTTAACTAAAAAAGGATTTTCTGTAAGAGCAATGGCAAAAGGCACTCACTACACATTATTCATCTGCAAGAGACTGGACGTAACTAACCCGGCAATATTATGGTTAATATTTGCTCAATACGAAAATGCTGACTTTGTGCACACCAAATCTTTTATTATTCCAATCAACTAACTGACAAATTAATATAAAAAAAACAAAAAAAATTTACGGGTAAATTATTGAAGGTGTTAAGGATTTGGTATACAAAATAAGCCGTTAGCAAACTTCTAAATTATTCAGAAAATAGTGAGTTACATTCTAATCATATAATTTTTATTTCTGATTTTATTATGAAAGATACTTTGAATAGAAGTTCAAAGTATCTTTCTATCAATAATGTAAGTGAAATACTTGTATTTCTAATATTTATCATAATTGGTTGATTTGCTGACCGTGTTGAGGAGCAATTATTTGATAATATAAAATTACTTATTTCGCTCCCGAAACTTATCTGTATTCGTTTTTGCTATTTTTTAGGGTTCCCCACCCCAAGGGTAAAACGGTCTCTATTACCGAGATTTCAATGTATGTACATCTGTCCGTCCATCTGTCACCAGGTTGAATCTCATGAACTGTGATAGGTAGGTAGTTAGACAGTTGAAATTTTCACAGATGATATATTTATGTTGCTGCTATAACAACAAATACTAAAAAATAGAATAAATACCTACTTAATTTAAGGGAGCTCCCATAAAACAAGCGTGATTTTTTAATTTCTCGTTTTGGCTCAGTAGACGCTTAAAATATATACTGAATTAAATATTTAGTTATACATATCGACCCCTATTTGGCAAAACATCGTAAGCGCCAATTTTAAGAAAATACTTTTTTTATCGTAACCAACGCAGTTTGATGCAGTCTACAAAATATGTATAAATTGTAACGGTTTTTCAATCAGCAAAAAAAGTTACAAGCCATTTAGTGTTTTATCGTAACCACCAAAAAAGGTGCATACGCTAAAAAAAAAGTTATTTTTCTTTATCGTATCCGCCATGTCTGAAAAAAACGTCACATACGTTACCGCACGAGAGTGAAATAGACGTTTCGAGTTCGGATTCAGAGCAATCAGCTGGTTTAAAACAGTGTCAATCAGTCGACATAACGTGGCTAGCGTGCGTACTACTGTTTGATCACAAAAGAAAACTTAAATTTGCAAAACTGCGCTAAAAGTTGTTTTTGATTAGTTACAGGTAACTCTCACTGCTATAATTTATTTTGCTTACTATCGCTTGCGTGATTAGCAGGCAAGGCTTATAAATAACAATTTTTACCTATCCGTAAGAATTTAGACGCTCTTGCGCGATTACCGGACAAGTTTAGTACTATAATTCCAAATTGCATGGGGCTCTTTCTGGGTGGGTTCAGGGGCCCTCTTCAAGTTAATATTCTTTTCGACTGCCTCTTTAGTCGAGTCATCATTCAGCCACTAGAAGTCCACTGCTGGACATAGGCCTCCTCCATGGATTTCCAAAAAGACCGGAGCCGCTTGCATCCAATAATATTTAAAATAAGATGTTTTATTCTTTAAAAACACAATTGCACAGGTAAAATAATAAACTTAAATTAAATCACTTATTTCAAATTACTTTTATCTATTGTACCTAAAGATAAATAAACAACCATAAATTGTATCACTTTTATAAAGGATACAAAATAATTAGTAAACTTTTAAACATTATTTAAAACCTAACCATAGTAACAATAGCCCTCAGTCAGAATTTTTTTTCAACGTAAAGGATCTAAATTCTGTTTCTTGAATGATGAAGTCGATGGTCGAAGACGCCGTAGATACTTCAGAATCACTGCAGTTAACCGGTCTTTGAATTTTTGAAAATAATGTTATTGTTATCTTTACCATCTGTTTCGAATACGATTATCTCATACTCATCTTTTTCACTTATTTCTATCATGTCATCGATTGCCTTCGAGATCGAGACACGGGAGGTGCTCGAGTATCTCCAGTGTTACCGAATTGACTATCGGTATATCGAGGTGCTTGTACCACAACGCCACCAGGTCGGTCGGAGTACAGGAGCAGAATTCCACAGAAAAGAGGCGTGAGACAGGGAGATGTCATATCTCCGTAACTGTTCACGAACGGACTGGAAGATGCCTTCAAGCTTCTGGAATGGCAGGAACGCGGCATCAATATCAATGGCGAGTACATCAGTCACCTTCGATTTGCCAACGATATAGTAGTCATGGCAGAGACGCTGGAGGACCTCGGCATAATGCTCCCAGACCTCAGTTGAGTCTCTCAACAGGTGGGCCTTAAAATGAACATGGACAAAACGAAGGTCATGTCGAACGCCCGTGTTGTGCCCACCCCAATAACAGTAGGGAGCTCGACTCTCGAAGTTGTAGACGAATACGTCTACTTAGAACATACAGTCCAACTAGGCCGGGCCAACTTCGTGAAAGAGGTCAGTCGTCAAATCCGACTCAGCTGGGCAGCATACGGGAAAAGTCTTTTCCTCCGATATACCTCAATCACTCAAAACTAAATTATACAACTAGAGTGTATACCAGTGATTACTTATGCACTGAAACGTGGTCTTTTACTACGGGCCTCATAAAAAAGCTAATTGTAACGCAACGTGCTATGGAAAGGGCTAAGCTCGGGATTTTTCTACGAGACCGAATCAGAAATGATGAGGTCCGTAGACAAACGAAAGTCATAGCCCACCGGATGAGCAAGTTGAAAGGGCAGTGGGTGGGGCACGAATGGAGACCACACATCGGCAAGCGCAGCGTAGGACGACCAGCCAAAAGGTGGACAGACTGTCTTATCCAAGTGGCAGGAAGACACTGGATGCAAGCCACTCCGGTCTTTTTGGAAATCCATGGAGGAGGCCTATGTCCAGCAGTAGACTTCTAGTGGCTGATTGATGACTGAACTAAAGAGGCAGTCGAAAAGAATATTAACTTGAAGAGGGTCTCTGACCACACAGAAAGAGCCCCAGGCAATTTGCAATTATAGTACTAAACTTGTCCGGTAATCGCGCAAGAGCGTCCAAATTCTTACGGATAGGTAAAAATTGTTATTTTTAAGCCTTGCCTACTAATCACGCAAGCGATAGTAAGCAAAATAAATTATAGCAGTGAGTTACCTGTAACTAATCAAAAACAACTTTTAACGCAGTTTTGCAAATTTAAGTTTTCTTTTGGGATCAAACAGTAGTACGCACGCTAGCCACGTTATATCGACTGATTGACACTGTTTTAAACCAGCTGATTGCTCTGAATTCGAACTCGAAACGTCTATTTCACTCTCGTACGGTAACGTATGTGACGTTTTTTTTCAGACATGGCGGATACGATAAAGAAAAATAACTTTTTTTTAGCGTATGCACCTTTTTTGGCGGTTACGATAAAACACTAAATGGCTTGTAACTTTTTTTCTTAAATTGGCGCTTACGATGTTTTGCCAAATAGGGGTCGATATATTCACTTAAAAATTTAAAAGGCTGTAATTAAATTAAAATAAAACAAATATTCAAAGGGGGCTCACAAGAGACGTGATTTTTTTGGCGTTTTTATTGATAATTGTACGGAATCCTTCACGCGTGAGTCTGACTCGCACTTGGCCGTTTTTTTACAAACGACGTTTACAAAGTAAGTAGGTAACTCACCACATGTTGTTTTGTCATAATAGTTAGCCTACGACCGACCTATTCTCAAAACTACCTACCAACAAACTTCGCATACAAATCTCGACTCATAGTGTTTTTTGATAGCAAACACTGTGATCGAGATTTTTATACGAAATAATAAATGAATCATATTAAGTTCAATACGAAAGTTTTGTGCAGTTCAAATCGTCTTGAATGGTCTTGGCAATAACAAGCAAAAACAAGCAAATTATGGTGCACACCTCTGGCAACACCGCTAGTGTCATGTCAATCGTCGTCGTGGATGTTGAGTGTTTTTGTGTTGTGTGTGATTGGTGAATGTGAAAATTATTGTAATCTACTATTGTTATGTGGTAAGTTTCCCTTCGTCCACATTTGTAAAATCAAAATACTGATAAGATTTTTGTAGGCCGTGATATTTGTTCGCTTCTAAAGTGCCGCCAACTTGTCTCGTCTGGCCGTTATTTGACCGCCATCGGCGAGCTTGCCGACTCCGCCTTTCCATCTAGAAGTAAAACCACATACTTAACTAGACGGAAATTATGCAAACTTTCTTGCAGAACCAGCGACATCCGTACAAAGAGTGCATCTTTTATCTTTGACATAACCTATTAAAGTACTTCCAATGACCACTAGCAATTTAATTTGCGTTGGGAAGGAGGGAGTTGTTACAAATGTTTTTCGGATGATTCACGGTCATCACGTTTGATAAAGGTTTCCGCTTTCGTTATTTCCATTTGAATCCTGTTAATTACTAACATCCAACTTTGTCTTCCTGCACATTGGGATTTTTTTCAATTAAATTAATCATGTAACATTCATATTCTATCAGTTTTTTTCAGTAAATTTACTCACTAAACCACCACTAGACTTCACATTGACCCAGTGACTTAGATCTTATCTCAATCTCAAATAGGGGAACATTCTGTATCGGTGATATAAACAAACACTGGTAATAGTACTTGTTTGATAGCCTCTCTGTCCATTAAATTCTATTAACAGTCTGTCTCAGATTCAACAAATATCTTTAATTATACCGGAAATAACTAATATTAATAAAAACACAACACAATAAGTTGTCCTGGACCCAATAATCATACACCCTGACTGAGGCCATTTGCACAAATATTTCACAATTTGTGGTGCTCGACTCAAACCACCCTGTGCTATGATAATGCCATCAAAAACATGGGTTTACACCTATAGACTGAGGCTGTTCATACAAATCGAGTCCAAGCCCTTATATAGTTCATGTGGGATAAGTGACACAACCTCTGTTAAACAAAAAAACAACAAATAAATTACCTGCCTCCTGCGGAAATTAAACCCACAACCTCTGTTTTCACTGTTAAGAGTGTTAACCGCAATGCCAATGAGTCAGTTGAACTTCAATCAGTTAGGTATATTCATTTGACTATGCTTTATTGTTACCAGAAACAAGAAATAAAGAATATTCTTATCTTATCTTTAGTAATTTAGGATGTCAACCTAAGCTTACTGGGGGTGTATTTACAAGGTGTGCAAAAGCAATGTTATTTGCTGTTGGTAAAGTACAACATACCTTTGGTACTCCAACTGTGGTTAATTTCAAAGTAGAGATCATCTTTTGATATAGTTACAAATATCCCCAAACTTTGGTTTGGTCGATCAATGCCAATCTCGTAGCCAATGATGTGAAACTGACATTTGATCTTTGAAATTGGATTTAATTTTAGAGCTCACTTACTTCCTGCGCATGGTTGATAGCACAGGCTTTATGTTACTACCTACATTTTGTTTAATTCATCTTTGTCTACATGTAAATAAACAGTTTGCTTGGTTATTCATTCATCTTATTAATTAAAGAAATATCCAATCCTATTTATTTATCAATTTCTTGATTTTCACAGGAATAAGAATTGCTTACATTGAAGCTGAAAGAATCAAAAGGTAGAGATTGTCCATGTAAAGTCTAAGTTATTTGCAATGGTTGGGTGAGGGATGACTTATTTATTTACAAATGACAATAGGCTCCATATGAAAATACACTACATAGTGAAGTTACAAAGTATATAATCGCACACTTGCAAGAATGTGTTATTTCGGAACCCTTACATTACATGAGAGAATTTTTTTAAGGTTTCAAAGTAATGGCCGAAAGAGATAGCGCTGTAACGTGATGCAGTGTCTCTTTTGCTCATTACTCCGGCGTTTTCGGAGCAAATAAAATCGTGTTAAAAAAAATATATCTGAATAAAAAATGGTTTTCTTCGAAATATCACATTGTTCTTGCAAGGGTGCGATATATGTCTCTGGCTATACAGAGCATTATAGTTATTTAAATTTAACAACTCGTTTAATGTAATTGATTCCCCCAGTCCATTAAAACAGTAGGTTTTGCGTATCTGTGTTTGAGGAACTGGCCGAGTAAATTTACATTTACCCTTCAGGCCTAGAACAGTTTTAGTTTCACAGCTAAGTTTCAGACTTACACTTTTATTTGAAATTTATCACAGTTTTCAAAGAATAAAACATGCTCATACAACTGTGGTCTATATCATCTTCAAAATTTGATTCAAAGTGCAGTTGCAAGACCGACCCGCTGGCCGGTCTACAGAGCCTAAAGGGATGTGCCATAGTTTACATTTTACCCACCGGTGCATCCTTGGGGCTTGAGGGGTTAAACCCTGGGATGATTAAGAACCAACATAACTTATTTTGAATGAGTTGCGTAATGCTCAGAACATATACTTGACCAAACACTATTACTACACATAGACTTATTTAATTTCTTAGGGGATGCGGAATGGGACTTAAAATTCTTCAGACTGTAATTGAGCCAAATGAACAATTTTTTAAATATTAATTTTTAAATTTCAATATTTCTTTTGATGTAACATATATACAGGATGTCACAAAAAATAGTGTCAAGCGGAAGTCCAGAGATAGAGCACCCCTAGAGGTACTCGAATCATCCCCATGTATGTTCCGCGATTTTTGTAGTTTTCGAGTTATAATTTTTGGTCGTATTTTTATCCCACCTTGACCTATTTTTTTTGACAGCCTGTATACATCCTGACTGCATATACTAAAAATGAAAACATTGAAAGTAAAGGAAACGTAAAAAAAAAATATTATTATCCCAACTTTCCAGATATTCTATTATCTAATATTCTCTTCAATGAGATCTTAAGGTTAAAATAGTGATATGTGACTACATTCCGCATTAAAAAGAGACTATCATTACAAAGTACATAAAATAGTAACATTGGCCTAGAAACTGTATGATCAGTGCTTATTTTACATTAGGTATTATCAGACATGATAAGATAGCAGGCTTCATGCTTGGCAACAATCTGCTAGCACCACATTGTATGCTGTGGTGAACCTTGACATGTTGCGACTGAGCTATCGAGAATTAAAGAACTTGTGAAATGACACAAATCATATTAATTTATCTTGTAACTTCAGTAAGAGACCCCCCACACTAGCGTCTAGCGACGCCGCGGGGACCGTGCAAATTTTGCCAACTGTGTATAGGAGCCATCGACGGAAAACACATCAGAATAATAAGACTATGTTGATAGCGGCTCGCTTTACTTCAACTACAAGAAGTAATTATCAATACAGTTGGGAAAATTTGCAAAAAAAACGTTGCGCTGGCGTCGCGCCGCCGCGGCGTCGACGTTACATCGACGCAGCGCTGTGAAGACGCTGGCACGACGACGACGCTCGAAAGACCCTATGTGGGGTTGACTAAAACTTTATAATGGAACGGAGCAATATTCCTAACAGATCCAACCTTGAAGTATCAATGTACCGTTTTAGATAGATAAAACATTTATTAGTAACGTAAGTACTGGCATGAGATCTGCTAGACCACTATAGATTAGCAAAAGGTTCTCTGTTTCTATTGCAGAAATGCAACAAAATTGTCCCTTAGTATTGCTATAATTGAACTAAATTATTGTGTAAATAAATATTTTTTTTTATAAAAAACTAAGTATTTATTTATTAATACAATTATTGCACTTACATTGAAAAAAAAATCGCGGGGCGGCGGACTTAATGCCATAAGCATTTGCTACCATTAAACCATAGGAGGCAAAGGAAAGAGTTAGTGCAAAAGAAAAGCAATGAAATAAATTTAAACATACATACTAAAAATATATTGCAGACGTGGATTCTTAGGATAACATAAGCCCTAATATTTAAAATCTTAATATTCGTAAATAAACATAAAAATATAAACATTTACGTATAGGCACATAATATATTGCTTCTATGAGCTTGCTACTAGGAGTGTCGTGGGAACCAGAAACAGCGACGTCACAAACATGTGAACATCCAAGACCTGGGGTTTTTTTGTCCCCAGCCATGTGTGCCACGGTTTCTATTCTACTGCTGCGCTGTCGCCAGAAAGCGTAGTTTATCATGCTGGGTATCCACACTATTGCTACCTACTCTGTGCGTGGCGTGTTTTGCGGACGGAAGCATCAAGCATGCTCCCGCGCAGCCAGATTACTCACGCGCGCGCGCATATTGCTACGCACAGATAGCCCGAGCACGGAACGAAATTATTTTAAATTCAAAGTGTTCTTACTCGAAATAACACTAACTTAATGAACGTTACAAGTAAAACTAGGTGTCCATTGCAAAATCTTGTTAATTTTGGTGAAAACATATGGATAATTTTCAAACTTAAAAAAAATGGGGATTTGCACCACTTTTTTGAATGTGGCTTAAACAGCATTCAACTGAAGTTATTTATAAAAAGGCGATTTAAAGTGACATCTCCTAATCAAACCGTGGGAGAATAGCTCCCACATTAAATTGAACCTTATCAACTTGAAATAAAGTCCAAAACCAATGAAAAATTCATACTACCCATGCCCGATTAAGGGTTAAGAAGTGGTGAAGGTCGGCCTTAGGGCCAATTTCTGAATTGAGAATTTTGCTAAGTAACTACTTAAACTGTAGTTGTCTCATCAAATTTCCTAGAAAAGAACGTGACAGAACGCTACGAAAGTATTTACTTAGTGAAATTCTCTCAATTCAAAAACCGGCACTCTGTCTTTTCCAAATTGGTTCTTAATTAGCATATTATTCTTTAACTAGGTCAAAAGGAGCAGCCCTGTGTGTGATTTTTTGTTTCAACCATTTGTATGGTCAAGTTCAATAAAACGATGTAATAAATAATAAAACTACTACTTCTTGTGCTGCTCACACACTGAAGGCCAGTTTCCGAATAGAGAATTTCACTAATTAGGTAACTACTTAACTATACGGGGTGTCCCAAAAATGACACGTCACAGTGAGACCGGAGGTAAACCTGCCCAAAAGGCATCGAACCAACCTAACATGACGTCAGTAAAAGTTGCACGGTTTTTGAGATATGGCCAATTTAAACTTCTAAATTTTCACTTTTTTTAACAAGTTTAATGCTAGCATTAAGTTAGAGAGCCCTCGTGTTTGGTTTTTTTTATTTGTACTCGGTCACGAACTTACTAACTTAGCGTAAGTGCTAGCATAGCACTAAAGTTGTTAAAAAAAGTAAAAATTTAGAAAAAGTTTAATTTGGCCTTATCTCGAAAACCGTGCAACTGTTACTGAGGTCATGTTAGGTTGGTCCGACGCCTCTTGAGCAGGTCTACCTCCAGTGTCACTGTGACGTGTCATTTTTGGGACACGCTGTATGTCTCGACAAATTTGTCAGAAAAGACAGTGACGGAATGTTTAAAAGTATTTACTCAGTGAAATTCTTAATTCGGAAATGAATTATTATTTATTTATTTCAATTGTAGAACATTACAGCCTAGACTATAGCGCTTTACAACTACGAGTACATGACTAATATATTAGACATAAAATACACAGAACATACAATAAGATTAAGATACAATAGACATAAACATGTAGTAATAAAAACGCAACTATCTACGTTTTACTTTGTCTATGATTCCTTCCTACTTAATAGGCACTAGTACGGGCCATAATATTGTCGCTGAGCAGTTGTCGCGAATGCCTCGTCACTCAGTCATGCCTCGCGCATGCGATTTGTGCGTGGTGGCTTGCCAACTCGCTTCGGGCATTTAGCTAGTAGACTGTACACAAGACTGGTAAACCTCCACATTTGGATTTTGAGTCCTTTTTATTCAGCCATAGAGTGGAAATCGGATTGTCAGTGAGAAAATGTGTATGCTGTCATATGTGTATGTTTTATTAACCAAAGACAGGCTGCCTTCAAGATCAAATTTAGTGTAAAGAAAGAAAGAAAACGAGAAACGTTTATTGCACCAACAGTCACACACAACATAAATACAAACGAGAAGAAAACAATGTATCATATTATCGTATAATATTGAATGAGCCCAGTGTAATGAATATACGTAATAAACATTAGATAAAAAAAAACATTTACATACAGGCACGTACATTGCTTCTGGCCCCATACTAAGATAGCCAGTGTCGTGGGAACCAGAAACAGCGACGTCACTAACATGTAAACATCCAAGACCTGGTTTTTTTTTGTCCCCTGCGGGGTTAGAACCCGGAACCGCTCGCATGGTAGGCAGATGCGTTAACCGCTGCAGAGGTCGTCTATGCATTATGAAAGTGTGTTGTGTAACTAATCTTACCATACCTGATACAACTTATCTATACTATTTCATAAACTTATAGGTTTCTCGTTATTATAAATTACTCTGTAATTATTCTTAATATGATGCCGAGAAACTTAGGGCTATAGAGCTCTGTTCTTTGCTTGGAATATTATGTAAAAGAAACCACGCATGTGTCGAATATCTGCGACTTAATTTCCTATTCTACGATACCTTAAATATTGCCTGTTTATTAGAAAATACTCAGTGATTCCTCCGAGAAACGTCGAGAGAAGTATGTCTGCCTCAGCCATATCATGTAAAGGAAGCCACGAGTATGCCGATCACGTAAACACCGCGTTTCAACCAACACCAATCGGCCATAGAAACGCGGAATATGTATTATTCAGAAGGATAACTCAGTTATAGCGCTCCAGTGAACGTTGACGTTCACTTTGTGTAACAGTAGAATTAAACAAAAATGGACATTGGCTCTTTCGCATTTTGTTATTACTGTCCTACAGTTTTGTATTGTATAAAAAAAACATTACATAACTTTTTTTGTTTCAAACTCAACCGAGAATAAGTCGCTTACACGATGTATGAAATGTTTGTAATTTCCATTATTTTTTTTGCCCCATAGACTTATTCTTATAAGCAGCAAAAAGGACGTAAGGTAGGATGGGATGCATGGTAGGCATTGTTCGCCGTGGATACCTTTATGGCGATAAAAACATCAATCAACCTTTTTTTTTGCGGTTACTTGTACGCTTAGTGCAACATAATATGGTTATTTCATGTCCATGTAATTTCTAAGTTCCGTTTCAGATTGTAGATGACCTTCTATAGTTCTATTTTTTCGATTAAGTCTGACCTAAACAAAATCCTCCCTCTAAACTGCCTAGCAAAAGCCACATAGTCTACCTAGCTTAGGAATATGAACAGCTCCGCACGAATATAAAATTAGGAGAGGATCTGTGCTAATCGAACAGAAAAACGGTTTTTCTGTCTTACCTCTAAGTCGTTGTTTCACTTAACATGCTCGTGTAGAAGGTACTAAAATATTTTATTGCTTCGACAACATGCAGTCTCGGGCCCTGTGGGCAGAACTTCTCAAGTTTAAATGGTGACACCCACAGAACTTGTTGGTGAAAACGTCAGCTGTTATTGGTTACAATCTGCAAATGTACTGTTGACTGCTTGCCGTATAGAAGTTCCACGCATACCTATGGGCCGATGTTAAGGAAATTTGCTATTGGAATATTCCGAGTAACATTTCGAATTTATCAAGAAATTCAAAAATTCTCAGTGCCCAGAAACTGTATTACGCTACCGGTAGTACTGATACCTTATTGGAACCAATACCTGTAAAGGCAAATAGCGTCGGTAGTCATGTATTTAATAAAAAAAATATCAGTATGATGTGATTTCATGCATTAGTACATTTTTGTGAAGAGGTTTATGAGTTGTTGCACTTCCTAATATTGTACTAGAAATATAAAATATTTATTTTTCTTCAAACATAATAAGGCTCAATATTATAAAACTAAGTCTTTTTAAACACATTTTCAGTATAAAAGCCGTATCACAAGCGACTCAATGTCCTCACTCACATCAGATTAATTTTGTATTATAATAATTCTTTGATTCCGCTAGGCTGTGTGTTCAACAGCAGACAGCAAGCCTTACCTGCATGTACTGTAAACAGTTTCATTAAGGGCGACTTTGCGACGACTGTGTCTGGCTTACTGTGCTGTCGACTGTACCTACTCGATAATGTACAAAGTACTTCGATCGTGTACGCTCTTAGAAACGGCTGGCCCTCGGCGGTATTTATAAATGCCTGAAGAATTCTTGAGGCTTCGTTAAAAATTTCGAAGCAGCCTCGTTCAAGTGTCTGGGCGTTCCGAACCTACCTGGCCTCTCGGGGAAAATGATTGCGAGGCGAAAGACTTTGAGCCAAGTGCTTTTAGACATCGAGGACGGATATTTTTATTACTTAAGTTCACAACTTCGAATGTCTTAAACAGCTGATGTTTTACAGATAAAACGAAGTGTTAAGCATTAATGAAGCATTATTATTCGGCCTGGGAAGTCCCACTGTAGGTCACAGGCCTTCTCTCAGAGAGTACGAGCTTTGTCACCACGGGCACCCACCGCGCATAGGCAATTTCCTTTCGTCCGCGTACGAAACTGTACTGTTCGTAACCAGTTACAAAAGAAGAAAGAAATATCTTCATATGATACCAGTTACGTAGGAATACATGTTTTTCTTTATACGACACTTGGTGTCGAAGTTACGAACAAATTCATCCTCGACATAGTTCGTCCTCGTCAGACACTCCGGTTTCTTCACGATATTTAAAAATATAAATAAAATATATAATATAATAAAGAATTAATAATAATAATAATAATAATATTTTCTTCCACGGTTAGGGAGTAAAATGTGGTCGCTTCACCCATCAAACATTGCAACTAGAGCCTGCACATTTTGTATGAACAAAAAAATGATTGAAACTAAAGTTCACAGATTGATAACGGAACATTTGCGTCCGATATTTTTAAGATTTCGACATTGGTTTGATAAAGGTAGACAAAGCTGAATAAAATTCAGTATAAATATTACCTGTGTAATTTTGTGCCCTGCCTCACTAGGACCCAATGGCGACGTCGCCAGCGACCGTATCCAAGCAGTTAATATTGAAATGTATGGTGCCTAACTCACTTGGCGACGGTCTGGCAACGTCGCCATTCAATACAAACTGCTTGGATACGTAGCTGGCGACGTCGCCATGGCGTCCTAGTGAGGCAGGTCACTTAGGATGAAGGTGTAGCCCCGTCTGCCGCATTTTACCGCAATAAACATTTTTATCTTCCTATCGCGTGGCGCGATCCTGATTTACGAGAAATAAATGATGCTATTCGGTTGGAAAATAATAACGTCATT
Source organism: Yponomeuta plumbellus (assembly GCA_947310845.1). Lineage (NCBI taxonomy): Eukaryota > Metazoa > Arthropoda > Insecta > Lepidoptera > Yponomeutidae > Yponomeuta > Yponomeuta plumbellus. The sequence continues at coordinate 5,897,634 of OX371193.1, forward strand.
CATACCAGCGACATGCATCGGGGGCAGGTCAGGTGCGCTTGTTGTGGTACACCTCGTGAGTTCACCTAGGTGATCCACGAACACAATTTTTTTTCGCGGTTCACCTTACTGGTTATGAGTGATCTTTTTTTAATTAACTGCATATGGTACCTTTTTATCTAATAATCATCATCATCAACCCATTATGTCCCCACCGAGGGGCACGGGTCTCTTCTCTGAGAAAGGTATAGGCCATACTCCACCACGGGGGCCAAGTCTGGATTCGTGGAGTCTTGTAAGACTAGTGGCTGGTCTTACTGTCAGAAGTTTTCAAGCCGCCTTAAGGCCTCTGACTTGGCTTAACGACTGGCATCTACCGACGGCAGCCGGCACCAACTGCTTAACGTGCCTTGCAAAGCACGGAACCGCTGGGAAAAATGCCACTAGCACTAGTCATAGACGGTCCACCCATCCATGTACTGAACGCGTCCTTTGTTGCTTAACCTTCGAGATCGTTTAAGATCACTCAGGCGGTCGGGGCTACGAATGATTCGAATAATAATGGCTAGTAATAGTAATAAAAACATTATTAACACATAGTGTACGAGAAACCGGGGATAATCTTAATAGATTAGATTAAATTGTTACTTTGAGAATTAATATTCCCAAAGTAACAATTAATTGAGAATTAATATTCTCAAAGTAACAATTTTCATTAAGTTTATGTTACATTTTTGCGTTTGAGTTTTTCGATGAAAGCACTAAATAACTTCACTACATTTGGTATCTGCATTGTTCCAGGTTATGTGTGCAGATTGTTAAAGTAAGCCGCTAAAAGAGTTCTGTGATAGGATTGTTGTGACAATCCCAAACCTGTGGAATGGTTCCTGTGTGTTGGCGGCTTATTTTTGATGTGAGTATCGCATTAATTTGAATAATTAACGGAGCTCTCTGCTCGCAAACAAAATTGACGATAGAGATGAAATTATTGACAAAAATATTTTTGAGAAATATTCGAGATGACATCAAACGTATGACACTGGGCTCGTTTGATGAGGTTGTCCAGTTTGCGCACCCGGCTAAATAAATAGCACCTATTGACTGATTTTATTTTATTTGTATTGTGTGTGTGCTAGTGATTAGTTATAATATAATTTGACATTTTATTATTCTCAACGCATGACAAAACATAATTTGAAAGTTGTAGTGGTTGTAGAATGGAAAGAGATTATTGTTAGTACTTGCCATGATACTAGAACTACAACAAATCTTTCTTGCTACATCAACAATCAGCAGTCAGTATCTGCATGTACGATGCAGAGAGATCATTAAGATCCTGAAAAAAAAAATTCACTACACTGAAGAATACATAACAGCCTGCATCCCGAGGGTGTAGGTAGGCAGATGCCAGGGTCTATCAGCAGCCAGGATCCTGACATATTTCTTTCTTTATCAACATTCAGTCTTTGAATCGTTGTTCACACTTCGACTTTTCCCAATATAAAATCATGGGAAATGTTCTCTCTTGAAAGTGGTCTTTGACTACCCCTCCCCGATAACACCGTGAGCTTATGTTGTTGTTCAAAGTAATTTCACGTCAAACTAAGACGTCACAAGACTCAAGCCGCGTGTGGCGCCTTGTAATGGATGACGAAGCTTTCGTCAATATTTGTGTTATCTCGCAAAATAATGTTTTTATTATAGAACACATTTAGATTATAGAACACATTTGCCGATTTAGGCCACCTAATATTAGCGGATATGACGGCAGATTATGGTGCTAGCCGCACACTACTCATAGGCATTATACACAATACCTCTCAGAGTAGTGTACAGTCGACAGCCGTATCAATTGTGCTACAATGTCACCCGTAACGTTACTGAGTGAGTAGAGTGCACGCGTGTAAAGGTCGATGTGCTGTCGACTGGCCATGTACATTGTACTTGTCGCTATAAGGCATAGATACTCTCTCCGAGAAAGAGTATGCCCACCACGTACGAGGGGCGGCTGGAAAGTTATCTACGTAACATAGAAAGAAAAGACATAGAAAGCTAATATTTTTTTATTTTTCAATGTAGTCCCCTGCAACTGTAATACACTTATTACATTTTTCAATAAGAGACATTAAACCGTCAAAAAAATATTTCTTGGATTGGTCGTCAAAATGATCATCCACAGCAGCCTTCATTTCCTCATCAGTCAAAAATCTCCTTCCCCTTAGGCTTTTCTTCAAATTTCTAAAAAGGAAATAGTCACAGGGGGCCAAATCTGGACTATAGGGTGGATGGTTTAGTTCTGTGAAGCCGTTTTTGTCCAAGACCGACCTTGCATGGAAAGCTGTGTGGACCGGAGCATTGTCGTGCAAAATTAAAATTCCTTTACTGAGTTTGCCTCTTCGTTTTTCTTTGATGGCTTCTCGCAGTTGGTCAAGTAAACTAGCGTAGTAAGCGGCGTTCATCGTAGTATTTTTTGGTAGGTAATCTATCAAAAGAATCCCTTCTACATCCCAAAAAATTGTTGCCATAAGCTTGCCTGCTGATGGCCGAACCTTAAACTTGCGCGGTGGCTTCTCCCCTTTAAATTTCCACTGCAATGACTCCTGTTTGCTTTCGGGGTCCCATTGGCGAATCCAGGTTTCGTCGCAGGTTACTATTCTGGAGATAGTTTCTTCTTCTCTGTCTTTTACCAGGTCCAAAAATGCCTCACAACTTTCGACGCGTCGTTGTTTATCGAAGGGCGTCAGCATTCTGGGCACCCACCGGGCGCTCACCTTCGACATCCCCAAATGTTCGTAAATAATTACGTGAACACGTTCCTTACTAATCCCGACATCCCTAGCGATCTCCCACTGCTTGACTCTCCGATCTGCGAGTATTATTTTTTTCACTAGATCCACTGTGTCTTCTGTGACTGCAGAAACCGGCCGTCCGCTACGGGGATCGTCTTCCAAGCTCACACGGCCTTGTTTAAATTGTTTAGACCAAAACATTATTACAAAATCGGAAGGAAATGAATCACCAAACACATTGGACATCCGTTGTTTGATTTGCGACGGAGTATTTCCCTCTTTTGTTAGGAATTTAATCACCGCACGCTGCTCAAGTTTAAGCATTTTATTATTTTCTTCCGACATGTTCACTATGTTAGTGTACTATTCGTAATGAAAACAATTAAAACAAATGAATGCTGTTATTTTCAAATAAGGAATGTATAAGTATTAAAACTTCATAGTGGCCAGTATCATTTTTGTAACTTTATTTAACAAAGTAGATTATATATCAGCCACCCCTCGTATCACCATTACCACGCGTGCCCACCGCGGATTGGTGATTTCAAGTGCTGAGATATGTGATTAGCTCAGACACTGGTTTCCTCACGATTATTCCTTGATTCCATGATGTTAGCGAGTTGTCTTGCTACTATAGCTTCACAATCATAGGTACATGCCCGACTGTACAACATACAACTGATCAACCTTCTTGTTGCAAAGTTGCATAACGCAACTGAATAGAATGTAAATGTTCATGTCGACTCTACGACGACTCCACTTGTCTCCACCTTTTGTAATTGTAATGTAATTAATAGCATCAACAGCATTAACTGCCTCATTGATCCAGCTGTAATATACCTGATTACCATTACGTTCATCATGAGCTCAATTTCCACATGCAGTTGGTTGAAAGCTTTTTCCCCACCATATTCCTCATCAGCGTAATCGAGCGATGCCGAGTAATCGGACCGTTCCAGTTACATGGTTTGTTACTATAGTAAATGTATGTAGCTAGTCCTATGGGAGCAAACACCTGAACACCGTTCTACTTTTATTAAACTAAGTAGCTAGCTGGCCAGCAATTAACTAATGTCCATCAAGGTTTTTGGAAGATTAATTCTGAAGCTGTTTTTCATGCCTCTCGTGCCATTTTTTATATTTCGGGACGTTAATTAAACTAGTGAGGTTGCTAGGCACCGGACAGTTTACTGCAACTACAGAAAGTAATACCCCCAGACTAATCTTGTGTTTAAAAGCTCGGCAGAAGCTCTAAGATACAAAATAGTGTTTTTTCTATACTAGTTCTTAAGGTGTAAGCGACAAGAGCCACTTTTGATGTCTACATAAAAAAGAAGCCTCCACTTCTAGTCTTTACTTATTTTACCCTGAAACGGGCCGCCAATTTAACTTTATCTGCGAGAGGTGGTTGGGAGACATTGGGGCCCGGCTGGTTCGCTTTATAATTTACGGTCTAGCGTACATAAAAGTTCAGAGAACTGGTTCAAAACTAGCTCTTATGGCCCTTGTAATACGATACGGGCCACCGCGGCGAAGTCCCGACATTGACCAACTGTGTGCAGCAGGCGAACCTTCCCACCTCGCGCCTACACGCGATGTCATCCATTAACCTCTTTCCGCAATACGTAGGTAGCTACAGATGCTATCACTACGCGGATAAACGCAAATTGTGAACATGATTGTATAATGCGTTGTGCAATTCAATGTACCTGGATGCTAATAAGTTTATTCTGTTTTTTATGAAACAGACTGAACCAAAGATCTGACTATCAATCTCTAGTATCGGAGAGGGATTGTAAGAGGAAGAAGTGGTCAATAGCTTTTTTCCCCAATTGAGAGCAAGTAAATTCAGCTCTCTTATTCTTGCATAGCTAACGTCAGCTCAACATTGCATTGACCTTGATCCATCTGCAAGGCCTCAATCCTGCATTATTCTGCCTTCACTATAGAGAGGTGTGCCGTCAACTCCTCATAACCTCCATGCGGTACGAATTTCAAGACAATACAAGACCAAAGGTGGAGTTGCTACTAAGGTAGAATCCATAATTCGAGATACCAATTTGACAGTTCATTTCGCACAAGTGTTGCAATAGTCAGGCCAGTGCTATTCTTGTCGATATTTTAATCGGATTTGGTATCGATAACGGCTTTGGTAACCATTGGTATTTATCCATTTGTTATGATGACTTAATGAAATTAATTTAAAATTTACACGAGATGAAGGCTTTTTGCAGATGTGGTCGTATTGCGATCAAGTCTGTATGTGGTTCTGGTCGTTTTGAGAATCCAGTCGTTTTGATACCGACCCTAAATTTTTAACCTTCTCATATTATAAGTAACATTGTGTAAAGTTGTTTAAATAAATAAATAAGAAATAAAATAAACAATTGATGTATCATTAAATAACTAGCGTATAATGTCCCATCGCAGGACACAGGCCTTCCCTCAGAGATAGAGTATGGGGCTTAATCACCACCCGACTCATATGAGATGAAAATATTCTCCGCAATAAATTTATATAACGCATAATTTAATTTTATTAAGTTTTTCTTACTATCAAAGTAATTTTGGACGATTCGAAAAGCTTCTACCAAGAACGACAAAACAAACACATTGTATTTTTCCTTGTCATATTGAACCTACATTTGTTATACATTTTTGAAAAGGTCTATTAAATGCCTTTAATTTGATACCCGTGACAATGGAATGCGATAATTTTCATTTTTGAAGTCCTCGCTATAGAACCCCACGGTTACTATATATAATTTTTTGGCTAATTGAGAAAAATTAAACGATCCTCATTTGTCAAAATCGGATCAGTCGTTTAGGCTCTGTGAGGGAACAGATTAACACATAACATACGAACATTCATACATAAATTCATGAAAAGAGTGCGTCAACCACGTTGATTAGTATTCGTTCGATTTATTATAAACGTCTCTGATGATGATGATGAAATGAGAGGATCAAAATTCTGAATAAATGGTACTCCCAATAAAACATCGTTGTGTCTCCGCTTACTCAAACTGCTTTCTTCTTTCTAACCTAGTACTTAAGGATCTACTAAGAGGATGGCGGCTTTCAAACTTAAAAAAAAATGGTACTCCTTTGATCGATAGATGGCGCTGATGCAACCCCTATCTGAATGAAGAAAGGCCAGCCGAAGTTATTCAAACTATTTTGTGGTGGACACGCTGTGTTGCTCCTTGCTTCTAACTGTTCCCAGGCGGGGTTGCGTACAGCGCCATTTGATAAATTTTGGTGAACCCAACTGACAACTGTCAAAAAAGCTTACCTGAAAAGGGCTTATTGCAAATTATAATATTCGCTAATTATTACGACTTAGCAAACCAATTGGTCGAGTCGATAATATATTCATTATCGATATTGGCTACGTCACTATTTAATTTTCTCTAACTCTGGTAACCCTTTATCCGTCGAACAGTTGTCAATTTAGTCTCTCGAATTAAAAATCTGACCTTAGTCTTGTGACCTAAAGTTGTGCGTAGACGATCTGCGGTCAAAGTGGCAGAAAAGGCCTGAGACGGAAGCGAATTGCCTGCATTCGAAGATACCATACGCGACATTGGGTGGCCTTAAGTTAAAGAAGCGACGCATGACAAGACAAGACAAAAAATATACATTGAGGGAATTGTTGAACTATGTTTTAAGGAGTATCATGGGCTGAAAATCTGGTCTAAAAGGCAGGAAAAGATACTTAAAGCCTAAGATAATTAACCTGTATTGTGTGTTTTTTTGGTGGCCCGATCGGCATATTAATGGTTATTAATTGTTCTTTTTAAGGTCAAGGTAATGCAAGAGTAAAGAAATGATGACGAGACGAGGCAAAAAATTCACTTATCTTTCAGGGATTAGTTTAACTCTTTTGGGAGTTTTTGTTTCTGTAAGAGAGTTGTTGAACCAAAATTTGGGTAGATATTGAGTAGTAATCCATAATAGTGTGGGATTCACTTATTGAAATCTTAGGGCCGGCCGGTCACGTGTTGCGTGAGGGCATCGCGTCTCCCATGAATTCTTAACTCGCGCCGCGTGCATACCGAAGTGTTTTATACATGTCGAAGACGTTGAACTGCTATCAGCGGGCGTTTCGGTTGGGCAATGGGTTTTTTCGGCCGGGGGAGGTTTTAAAATCAATACGCGTAGTTCTTATGTTCGCGGTTTAGCGTGGAGATTTGCCCGTAAGTGCTGGGTGATGTGGTATCCCAAGAGATACTGCAATGCAGGGATGTAGTACATAGAGAATGCTAACATTTATTCCCATCGTAGTGTTGGACTATAATCCGAATTATTTACGGTATACGGAGCTGGATAATTAATCTTTCTGAGACTTACTCACCATTCAAATGTAACATTTTACTAGGCGGTCAAAAAACAATTCTCAACTTCGTTTATAGCTTTTATATTTCTCTAGAATGCTATGCAGTAAAGTTGTCGCTCCTCGATTGCAGTTGCATAGTTGTAACTGCAGTGATTGGACTCGCCGTTCCGAAGTTGAGCAATTAGTATTCCTGCCACAGTCGCTGCTGTGTGCGAGTTGTACGTCCTGTTTCGTTCGTTATCTGCCATATTGACTGCCCACGTTATTCGTGTCAGACAGTATGCTAGGATAATACAGAAAATAAGATCATGACCATCTTTGAAAATTTCGCTGGTGGGTGAGTTCAGGTCACAGGTCTTCACGCAGGGAGAGAAAATAAAATCAATAACGACGCCCCCCCCCCCCCGAAGTGCCCTCTGTAGTAATTATGATATTCTGCAGTGGTTTATTTAGGGCCGATTTCTGAATTAAAAATTTCGCTAAGTAATTACTTAACTGTAGTGAGATGTCTCGTCAAATGTCCTTAGAAAAGAGCGTGACAACACGTTATTAAGTATTTACTTTGTGTAAATTGTCAATTCAGAAATCGTCCCTTATTGTACAGTCTGTTAGCTTTTAAAATATACCTCGGCTACTATCGGATAGAACCGATTATATTGCAATAAGGTAAGGTTAATTTTGTATTGTTATTTATAACTTACATAATTTTTCAAAATAGTGAAGAAAAGTTTTATACAGAGCAGGAAGGGAACACTCGTGTGCTTTCGGCGAAAACCGAAGCCTACTCTAGAGCCCGAGGTATATTCTAAAAGCTAACAGGCTGTACGAAAAGTAGGTTCACAGTAGTCTAGTTGCGGTTGCCTGTATCGCCTTGATTACAGTTGCACCAAGTGTAAGGTAAGGAAAGGGTAACGAAAGCACATATTGATTTTATCCTCAACAATAAATTCGATGTTTAATGTTTGTATTTTTCCTGGTGTACCTGTAATAAAGAATACTCTTATTTTATCATAATAATAATATTTGTATTTGCAAATCTGCATAATGTGTATCCGGCAGATAACAATGAATGAAACGAAACGCAGTTTATTAAATTAAATAAGTAGGTTAGTTACCGACCACGGTTGATATGGTGATAATAATAAATAATGATACGGTACAGTCGAGAGCTCATTCAACCTTTACATTTTTATTGTAAAGTCGACCGAAACATAACTAGACGAGTATAATAGGCTATAGGTATGTAAAGGTCGGCGTGTTATCGACTGTACAGTGATTCACGAAATTAGATTTAAAATTATTCTAATTACCATATTGATCTTGATAAATTGTGAACCAGAAACCCCCTCGCAAACAACACTCTAACAGTGAGCGGAACTTGGCAGTGCAGGGTGTATATATACAGCGTGTCCCAAAAATTACACGTCACAGTGACACTGGAGGTCAGTTGAGGTAGACCTGCTCAAGAGGCGTCGAACCAACTTAACATGACCTCAGTAAAAGTTGCACGGTTTTCGAGATATGGCCAATTTAAACTTACTCTAAATTTTCACTTTTTTAACAACTTTAGTGCTATGCTAGCACTTACGCTAAGTTAGTAAGTTCGTGACCGAGTACAAATAAAAAAACCAAACACGAGGGCTATCTAACTTAATGCTAGCACAACTTGTTAAAAAAAGTGAAAATTTAGAACAAGTTTAAATTGGCCATATATCTCAAAAACCGTGCACTTTATTGAGTGAGTGAGTGAGACTTTTATTGAGGTCATGTTAGGTTGGTCGATGCCTTTTGAGCAGGTCTACCTCCGGTGTCACTGTGACGTGTCATTTTTGGGACACCCGTATAGCCCGAAACGACAAATTATATTATGAATACGAATTTGGCGTAGAGTGAATACAAATTGATTATAGCATCACTGAATACAGCGAATAATTTCGACGGGTGACAGTGATATCCGGGAAGACCTTAGTTTGTCCTTTTGTTGTCCAACTTCGCACGGTGATTCATTGTTATACAAATTGACATTTATTAACTACAGTATCCTTGTTTCTACAGAGCTGCAAAATTGTTTTCCATGTCGTTAACTTGTTAGATTATGATAAAAAATATTTATTGCCAAATGAATTATTACATGTGGATTATTAATTTATTAATCATAGTTTAAATTTGAAACAAGATAAAAATATTCTTTATTGCCAAAAAGGGCGGCCTTACTGCCAAAAAATGAAAAAAAAAAGTGGTGGCAGTGTCCCTACACAAAATAGGATTGTCATTTTAGACGTGCAGTGCGTGAGCTCAAAAAAGAACAATAACCATTGGTATGGAGGCCTGATTCGCGCATTTAGAGTTCTACAAATTCATTTTTTTACACACTTCTAAAATAAAAGGTAAACTGGGGATGCCGTACAATTTTTTCACGATCCCAAGTATCAAAATGAGGTACCACACGTTTTTTTGATTTTACCTAATCTGCATTACTTCTCCACCAATCTGCACTGGGCCCCCGTGGTGGAGTATGGCCTATACCTTCATCAGGGAAGAGACCCGTGCCTCTCGGTGGGGCCATAATGGGTCGATGATGATGACATTACTTTCATGCCCTCCTCTTGTCCTTCCTCCATGCGTTCTTACGCAATCGTCTCGTTATTTCCATTTCGCTCGACAGCCGTCGTAGGAAATTCAGTCTTCGATTAGCTCCAGAATATTACAGGAAATGTGGTGATACAATAGGTTCGATCAATAAAGAACGCCACAATAGTTAAGGCAAAATTACGATACGCTATACGCTCACGTAGGTACGGGTCGGCTACGCTGTTTAGTAGCATTCGTTCATCCGTATATGTTTTATAAAATCATTTTGGCTCGTCTCCAGATATTATGCCATCTGATAGGATACGATATTTTCTAGTTTTATTGAGCCAAATAATATAACTGGATTACATATCGTAACCGATACTTTAAATTTGCTGAATTTGGTAGATGAATGAAACGTAAAAAAATAATTATTTTATGCTCTATTAAGTCTGTTTTGTGCTTGGTTGAGACGAACTTCTGCAGAATCTATTTTGTGGTTAGTGCCCTATTTTCTCAACTCGAGATTGTCATTGAGTCAGGAATGTGAAGCATTTGTAGCGAGTGGTATTGCTACCATAACTTCACAAATGTAATAACTTAGAAAACAAAGTATGTAATAGGTACATGCCCGCACTGGAGATCGATGCCAAATCTCTATGAAAAACCTAACAATATAGCAGCTTCTTTCTTAGTCTACAAAGGAACCATTCCAGGAACTTTTAGAGTATTTTCTGTTACTCTCAACGTTTTAGAGCAGCTTCTAAATCGTACGCTGAACTGCAACGAATGTGTCTGAATACTTCCCACGGCTTTGCTTTCGTTTCATTCAGCCAAAAGGGTATCTAAATATGACCTGAACGCGACATCAGGGTTATCGCAATATTATTTCTTGTTTGGATTTTATGTACGTTATAAAACCATTGAAGCTGTACATCCTGTGACCTACTTAGTGGTGCATGCCGCTTAGTCAATGAGGGTGTAAAATGCTCCCATTATGATGCTTCTGACCGCTCCTTAGGGTCTTCAACACCTTTAATTGTAATCAGGAAGGATTGTCATCAATTTTTCCTATAACTTTATCGCAACTAGGCCTCAACTTTTCACCATGTGATGTTTCTGTAGTTTTTTTTACGAATTAATGCTTAGCCTTCCATGGAAAATTAAACTCATGTTTCTGCCGACCCTATGAGTAGACAGAAAGGCGGACAGCTGGTGTTTACATCGACTGAATGAGCAACAGGGGGCGCCAACGCTATGGGACAGTTTGTTAACCTCGTTCATAAAGTTAATAAGCGTATTCTTTAGGTAGGTCCTATGAAATTAGCGCCACGAAAAGTGCTTACAAAAGGAAATAAATTGGCAATCTCCTAATTAGGCGGTATGAGTTTTTTCCTAGAGACATAAAAGACTCATTACCATTGTCTAAATGTGAAATGTGTCCTACTGAATTGTTTGGTTTATTGACCACAATAGAAACGCGATAGAAATAAAAAAGTTCACGTTAAAATGGAAACATTAACCTCTAAAGAAAGCTTGAAATTAGAAATCTTGGCGAAGCCAAAGCGCCAGGTTGGCTGGCATACTTACGACGGACAGACTGACATAGATTTACACATCGCATGTACACTTTTCCTTATAACTAAGGATGCAACGCTAGTACTCGTAGAACTCCCTTTTTGAAGAAAATTACACTTGAGGGCATGAATAATTTTTGTTTATTTTTTAATTACATAAAATTGTTGGAATTTTAAGTTCACGTTTCCCAAATTGGGGACGTACTAGCAAAAGGAAGATAAAGAATATCCAAAGTCGTCGTAGGTGCATAAAACGACTAGGAATGTTGATGAACCGAAAATGATTTATCAGAATGGTCCCTGGTCTCTGCCAACCCCTCTGATATACAAGCGTGAGTTTATGTGTGTATGTATGAGTTTTATTTGGCCAGGCACCTTTAAAGCCACATTATACGGGGAAGTTTTTATAATCTAAAGAAGTACGCTATAACATTTTGGTGTAGGCAATACTAGGCCTCCTCATGTTAATAAATATTCTGGGTGCTGGTTGTTCGTCGCTTGTGGCAAAGTATTCTTGGGTAGGCGAAGTTTTGCAATACCTCGAAGGAAGTCAAGCATGGAAATAGTCCGTTTCTTAGACATCTCCGCAAACTTGTGTTGCGTGTCTCCAAGCAAAGGCAACAAATGGGCTTGAATAATGTATCTTAGAATTGTATTGTGATCTGATCATTGGATAATGCTGCAGTATCTGTTGTGGATCGCAGAAAAACGCCAGCGCAACTAATGTTTCTATTGCCTGCAGCATATTCTGGAAATCGTTTCACGCGAAGGTGGCTAGACAAGACAAGTAGGTCTCGTCTCTATCTTGTAACACCATCATCATTTTAATTGCCGTATGAACTACAGAGAGACATGGATATCCTTAATTGGCCAGTTATTAACATTATAAAAATACTTGGCGCTCGGACCCACGGAACATCGTTACAATATGCGCTTCAAAGGCGATAATTTTGTCTTTAGGGTTCCGTACGTCAAAAGGAAAAACGGAACCTTTATAAGATCGCTTGCTCGTCTGTCCGTCCGTCTGTCTGTCTGTCAACTACTGTCAAGAACCTTTATCTCGCTCGGGAACGCGTGGAAGCATAGAGTTGACCATGTCCATGGTCCCTTGAAGCTGTGAAAAACTCAAACGTATAATTAAAAAATATATATGTATATACGCATAGATAGAATGAAGATGTCTGTGTATATAGGTACGGCATTTCCAAGAAACTAAATTTCGACACTCAAGGGTATCAAAATTCATAGGGTACTTCCCGTTGACCTAGACTTATAAAATGTGGCAAGTAATATAGTCTTCTACTTCAAATCAAATACCGGGAAAATTCTGAAAACTGTGTAGTTTTCACATTAACTCGTTAAAAAAATGTCTTTGAAGGTCGTTAAAAGCTCGGAGAAAACGGCTTAGCTCGATTAATGGACTATTAGGTTCTAATTTAGGGTTTCGTATAAATTTGTTGGTACATCTTTCTAATATATAAAATTCTCGTGTCACAGTGTTAGTGCGCGTACTCCTCCGAAACGGCTTAACCGATTTTTCGACCGATATTCGGTAGGTCGGAGAATAGGTTGTTATCTATTTCTCATAGCCCTATTTGGAAAAACAACGTTTCTCGGGTCAGCTGATATTATAATAATATGTGTACCTACCTATTATAATTATGTTTACCGGAACCTTCAGTGGGCGTCCGACGCGCACTTGTCTTGTTTTGTTTCAAACTGGTCCGAAGCAATACAATACCGATTCTCGACAATCCATTCTCAAAAATAGCAAAGGAAACATAGATTAGGTTTTTTTGTTGCAATCAATATTTCGGTAAGCATAGTTAACGGATCATCGTTAAACCGTGTTTATTGTTCGGATTCTGCTCGGCTGCTATGCGATACTTGCAGTTGCGACCTAACTGAAGCAAAAAGATTTTTAGTACTGAAACGTTTCCGTGCATGAAAGTCGGATCCAATCCATTGCCGATGGCATCGTTAGTATCCTCGGACAGTTTCACTGACGGAATGTAGTGGATCGTGCGCTATTCGATACAGCCTGAAACATTTTAAAAGGTTGCGCGACTTGAAAGCCGAATGCTTTTAGCTCGCATAAAATGCTTAACAAATTCGAGGATTAAGCGGGAAACGTTAAATTTATTAAACGGACGGACGGCCATACTTATCTGGCAGCGGAAGCACAGTCGCTTTTGGTATAAAAAAGTAATTTTATTGGTCCACACTCAACGTTAATGCGTTTTTTAAGTGATAGGTACCAAGGGATTGAGTTAGAAGATCAGATCATAAATTAATTAATTAAGTGTTCTACAAATCAATTGGATTTGTCCTAAATATTGACAATAAAATTACTTCATTTTGAAGGTTTAAGGTCAGAGAATATAATGCTATAATTATTAATTAACAATATTCACAGATTTTTTTATTTTTTTGAATAAGTGTGAGAATACTTTAGAATAGAATAGAATAATCTTTATTTGGCACATAAAATTACAAAAAATATATAAACTTAACATATTAACAATTATTATATGCATATGTACCAAAAAGGTCTCCACTTTATCCTTCTAAAGTTAATTTCAAACGTCAATCAAAGTATTCAGTCCAGCCAGACTCAAAAAATTACCTATTTTATCGAAAAAAAAACAGAAAAGAAACAGAACTTAATTTTCTTAGGAGAATGCCAATTGATTAATTAATAACGCATGACCTGATGATCGGCCAATAATTGCTGAATCAGCTTCAATGAGTTCAATGACTTATGTTAACAATATTTGCAGTTCATGGTTATTTGAGTGGCCTATCAACTATTCAGAAGCTTAAAAGGATGTAATGATTATTATTAACACATAATCTCGGATTTCATACAGCTGCGTTGGTTGACTCTGCATTGTAACTTTATAACCTTCCACACATTTAACCTGTACAATTTTTCGGCTCACCATAACAATGCTTTTTAATCTTTTCAAGGTCCTAACGCAATCGATTAATCTTCTTTCAGTCACATATCATATAAATAAAAATACATCGACTTTAACAACAGGTTTTCAATGTATGGTAAAGTATGGTTGGCTTCAAAATGTTACCTTATTTCCCTGAAGTCTCATATCTTGATAGCTCAGTGGTATTATGTTCGAGATCCGTAAGATCCGTACTGTCCGAATTATTCAGGTTCGAACCCAAGCGAATATTTAAAAAAAAAATAGAAATCCGTAAAATTACAGAGCAAACCATCTGAAAGATTGTGAGCTATAAACCTCTATTTTAAAGCACATTTAAATTTACTCATTTAAATACTATCCTATTTTATACAAATGACATGAAAAATGCGGTATTATCTCTGGGGCAAACTCGGCCAATACGCCTGCTATGTTAGGCCGCCAATTCATGCCCACGATGTTTTGTGCTCCACTTATTAGTAATCGGGGTAGCGACGGGTTAAACAAACCTATTGACTTCTCTGACCGTTCGTGTGATCACAGTGATGACAACAAAGACGTGACACAAATCACATAATGACATTACGTCATATACACACAGACACACACACACCATCTGGGATTCGTATTACGATGGTATCACAAATGAGGGAAATTCAGAAGTCACAGACAGGATAAACTAAAACAGGTCTAGTAATCTCACGGTCGCGTTATAAATTTTTTTTTTCATTAATTATAAAAACGGTAATCAAAGTTAGTGGAAGCAAAAGATGCTAGTTTCAGAATGTAACTCCTCAGTCCTTGAAAATAAGAATAATACTATGTAGTATTGTTATTTTACTATTGTTATTTTCAAGGTCACGACTGAGGTGATTAACAACTCCTAACAAGCTGACCAGAAATCTTTTCAAAACACGTTTTAATTTAATTAACACAGTTTTCAACTTAAAGTTATTGCTCATATATATGTTTTGAACACCAGACACGATTTGACACGAACTATTTTAATACCAGACATAATTTTTATGTTGCGGCGTGGCGACCCTCAGATGGCATTTGGCAAAAGTATACTCGGTTAATTACAGTCACCAAAAACGTTATATTGTGCGAGCGAGACAGTATGCTTTTTTACAATATTTTTTTACTTGGGCTCGAATCTCTACATGTACGACATGACCTTGTTTTCTAAGTTATGTTCGTTTGTGAAGTTTTTGTAATACTATTCGCTGGCTATGAAGGAAATAGTAAGGAATTTTGCGAGCTAAAACCTGCGGTGTTCACAGACGTCATCCTGTGTCTCAGCGATTGAAATTGCCAGTCCGCGGTGGGCACGGCACGCCTGCTAATTTTTTATGCCCACGTTACGGGCAGAGAGTTACGTTACGGATGGCTTTGCTTCTGTAATATAAACGTTTATCTGATGTTGACGGTACTTACTTGCGGGTTGCAGCTGAATGCGATTATTTAACAAAATGGTGTAAATTTTCTGTGTGTGACCTTAACCCCATGTTCGTGTTTCTTGGATATTATCTGCACCATACATCGCAATGAAGGAAAATCTGCTAAATTCCGTAAGAAGGTAACTCTTTAACTGTGTTAAAAACACCTGCATTGTTCATCACGTCGAGATTAAGTTTCAAAAGTCTTCTTTCATTATGAGTTATGTTTCTTTCACCAAACCGGATAAGCTACGCAAAACTACTTAAAACTAGTTGGAAGACGCGACGCCAACCAAGAGCCATGACAAATTGCCTTTCCGTTGTTATCATTTATAGGCGGAGAAATTGGAATAAGAAAATAATGTCTGCGAAATAATCTCCGGTTCAAGGAAGTTCTACTCCGGAGTTCCAGAAATATCTCACCTAAAATGGTTTCCCTTTCTAATAAATCTCGAAAGTTTCCGAAAGGGCCACGTAGTGTAAGGATCGTCTGCAACCAGTGGGAGATCGATAATTCTGTAGTTCCGTTAGCGGTCGTACTTCTTAACAGCATCAAAATGTGAATTCCCTTACTAATGCAGGTCTCAGAAATCCATATTTTAAATTATGTCGTCATCGTTTCTCCTCCGCCGAGTGTCGCCTGCTCGGTCCGATACGCGAGCTACTGAATGCTATAATAAATCTCGCAAATCGAGTCGCTTGAGAGGATAAACGTGCTGAAGATCTTTTGTTGGGACCCTTCTGATTTTCTGCTGCCGCATAACTTGCAAGTTATTTCCAAGCTCCAAGAAGCAAATATATTTGTCGAAAGATAAAACAAAAATATACACCGCAGACTGAACGTCTATCTCCAAATGCTTTCTTTTTATCAAATCAGACTTTTTACATACCACAATCTCAGTCGTTACATGTTACACCCGATCATTCGACGTCGGCTCGTGAAGTTGCCGTATAGGCACAGTCAAATACTCTGCGAACTCCAGATGTGTTCGATATTCCCTCTTATTTTGTGCACGATAGAAGCTGCCGTAGTCTCAACGAACGCCGCGCGTACTCCGCGAATGTCTCGTAAAGACGGATAAGTGCTTTATGTTAACACGCTGCCTGACACGTCTCTGCCTGCTAATGCTGTTACAGGCGCCACAGCTCTTAATCTTGTTAAAACTAACAAACGCGTTCTTCTATTTTGTGAGGACACTGTCATTTGGATATAAAATAACCTGAACAAATACTTCTTCTAAGCCTATCGACGGTAATCGAGGTTTACTACCGTGCTGAAAAGATTTGTCAAACAATGTCAAATACCCTGATGGTTTACTAATGTATTGCCAAAAATCGTATCCCAAAGTATTACTTCCCAAACTATTTTCCGCAAATTATCACTTGGCAAAAAAACATTTCTCAAAACAACTTAAAGCAAATAAACAGTTAGCAAAAGTTATTATGGCAAGTTATTGTTTACCAAATAAATACTTGGTCAAAATTCATTTTACCAAAGAGGCAACAAGAGGCAAGGTAAGAACGCATCAAAGTCGAGTCGGTTTTCGATCTTACATAGAGAACCTAACGCTCCGACGCGCTCCGCTTCGCTACGCGCGTCGTCGCATCTATATTTCTGTTGTCACGTATGCTTTACATCGCCGACCCCCCGTTCCATTATTTGAAAATAACACTTGCCAAAATAAAACGTTAGCATAATAAACGTTTGTCTTAATAAAACTTGACGCAGTAAAATTATGCGAAATGATAATTTGACCAAATGAATAAAATGCGAAATGAAAACTTGCTAAAGTTTCATTTCGGAAATGAAACTGATGCCATAAGTTTATTGGGATGTAAAATTTGGCGAAAAATACTTTGGCTAAACGGCGGTATCCCACCCTGATTTTTGATCAGGGTGTGTCAGGTGCAAAAGTCGGAGTAAGTACGTCATTCAAAGAAAACGTTTCATCATTCTTACCACTTGGAACGGAGCCTTAAGTGCCTGGCTATAAAAATAGTAGGGGATTTCCTGGCAAGACTTGTTGTCGCCATTCTTTGCTATTTGGAGACTGGAAAAATCCACAATATCAATAACCATTTCGTGGTTTTCTTTATTTATTCACGACTTAGAACTTTTCTGGCAGAAACCTACTTTTACGATATGAAACTCTAGTTCAATTTGACTGATTGGATTATACGAATCAAGCAAATAGAACTTTGCAGACTGTCGTGTCGCAGCGGTTAGCGCATCTGCCTACCATGCGAGAGGTCCCGGGTTCTGGGGAAAGCTGGGGACAAAAAATCCCAGGTCTTGAGGATATTTACATACGAGTATTTGTGTCATCGCTGTTTCTCGTTCGCACGACACGTCACAGGGTATCCTAGTGTGGGACCAGAAGCAATGTAGGTGCCTCTATGTAAATGTAAAAGTTATGTACTTTTCTCATTATTCTTTGGTAGGTACCCTGCAGGTGTACATAGGTAATACTTGCTACTTAGGTACTTACAAAACACGCTTGATAGCACCTATGCTGGCCACACTTTCGTCCCGAACTCGGGTAAACCGCAAATAGTAGGAAATCGTCCGTACGTCTCTTGTCCCTCAATGGTTTGGAATAGATATTGGGATTTTGCGGTTTGCCAATAAAGATTCTCGGGTGTTGTGTTCTCGCGACGAATATGGTTTTCCTCATTCACTATCAAATTTCGCTAAGATTTTGGATATTTCGCATTTCATTTTAAAAGTTCGTACGCCTACAAAGTTAAACATAATTTTCTGTTCCTCGATTTCTATTAACTCTGAGCAATGACCTTGAAATCCATTTAACTGATTTGAGCTACAAAATCGAGCGGTCGTTGTTGATCGATTAAATCTGTGTAAATGATAAATAGGTATGTACCTTCTTTCTATTATAGTATTTATGGCTTAAAATAACCACTTCGATCATCACAGATTTATAGAAAGTATAAAAAAGTTTATAGTTCGCTTAATTTCTAGGAAGCTTGCGTATGTTAAATCAATCATATGAATTGACCCCATAACGTGCAATTTACATCTAAAAATCACTGTTCCATCATTCAATATTCCGCAAAATATTTTGAATCTCATCTCGGCGATGTAATCATCACTCTTTAAAGTAATTATTTTATTATTAGTCTCAAATGATCTGGTCGGACGACCGTGTTGCTTGGATCTACCGTTATCTTGGCCAAGTCACGGTCATGGCCCGGCTTTGCCAAGGTTTTTTTCACTAACCCACTAACAGCTACTTAGCTGGCGGGTTCTTCAACTTCCAATGGCCATTAATTTGGCTAGTTTTCATAGAACGAACTTTCCAAATGGAACCTTGTTTCTGCCTTTGTACCACGAATTCCCCGAAATAAATTTGGCACCGTTTCGTTATATCGTCACCGTCGGTTCTAAGAGCATTATGTTGCCACTCCTACTTTATGCTCGTGAATTCAATATAACATAATCTTGAGGAAATAAGCAGCCTAAAGGTCTATTCATATTTCAACGGGCTGAGGACACGCAGGCGCCACAGTATCAATCTAAAGTAATCCTTGAACCTTATAAGGTTAGAGACTACCGAGTGAAGCTCTACAACGCCCAGCCCGTCGATTGGGACGAGGCTGGACTTTATTTTGCACTTTTATTGTGGTCTCTAAACTAAGTATTCTATAAAGATTATTATATTTCATATCGTTGCGCTTCCAAGTCATGCTTCTAAGTTCAAAACATTGGCCTTCAGATCTATATCATCACTCAGAAAACTAAGCGTGCCCATCGCGGATAGATAATTTCAAGCGCTGAATTATAGGCACAAGTCAGATGCTCATCGGGGTAGAGTTTCATAAAACAACAATTAGTAATTTATTATTACAATTCGTGGTGCATTGCGTATATTGCGAGGCATCCTCTTGTTAATCTGTGGGTTTATCGACAGTCGATTGTCATAAAAAGCCATGAGTGTACTATGAAACAGACCCTCTAATATGAGTAACCTTCTCTCATTAGGAGGGTTTTCTTTCACAGCTAGCGATACAAACAATAAATGTAATAATTTCCTTAATAAGCCCTGAGCGTGCGTGAACGTCAACGAAGATTTCAAAAAATTTTAGGTTTTCTTCTTATACCTACCTACTCTGGGACGAACCCCAAGTTATGTATCAAGAACGATATTCTGTAGAACAATCTTTACAAGCACACCATACCTAT
The DNA here is from genome assembly GCA_947310845.1 of Yponomeuta plumbellus. NCBI lineage: Eukaryota > Metazoa > Arthropoda > Insecta > Lepidoptera > Yponomeutidae > Yponomeuta > Yponomeuta plumbellus. The sequence goes on from OX371193.1 coordinate 5,917,468, forward strand.
TTATTACAGTAACCGCCTATTAGTCTCGTGATCTTCATTTGGGTTGTTTAACGTAAGTACTGTCTAGATTTGGCGTATCGCCAGCGTTATAACGTCAATAAAAATAAACAAAATGCCTTTGTCTGCAATGACAGTGAAATATATTAGAACATAGCTTATTAAATACAGTGGTTATAATTTTAATATGTTATTGGCATTTGTTCAAGTAGCGTTGCGTGCGTTGCCTAAGTTGCCTTATTGTTTTATGTTATCGCTTTCCACCAGTTTTATACCACTAAAACCGTAACCGTAATAATTATTAGTCGTTAAGAAAGCAATGGCCATCGACAACATTCCCTAAATGTAGTTTTTAGCTGGTCGATCTGTCTGTCAAAGACCCGAAATCGGAGTGCATGCTACGTACGACTAATGATCGATCGGTCGATGAAGTGAAAGTGATCTGTCGGATCGTGACAAGTGACAGTCATTGATCTCTACCTACACCTCTGGGATGTAGCGTGAGCTCATGTATGCATCTGTCGGGAAAGTTTTCCTTATTTATTATCAAACGTTTTCACCTAGTCTACTATATCGTAAGAAAACAACCTGAGAGCCGTAAAGCGTATTGGCTCGCAGCCAATTTTATGCGGCTATCTGTGGGCGGCACTGTTTGCTAGGGATTCCCGTCATTTCCGCCCACGCGACGGCGTAACCGTAAGGGAGTTTCGGTTTAATGGCCTAGATATACCCATAAATTAATGGGAAACGTCACTCAAGGAGTGTCGTCATATCCCGCCCGAACTTTAACTTTCATCATAGGCCTATTTTCCCCAAAAAACAAAATCCTGTCGGAAACCTGACGTTTGCGATGGCAATTAGTACTGAATTTGACTGTTAAACAATTGCAGTCGTTCAGGATTTAATGAGCGTAATAAAGGAACAGATTGACGGGGGTGGTCGGTAACAACCACTAGTAAGGCAGTGTTGTGTCTCCAAGACCATTACGGAGCGATATTCAATTGCCCAGACAAGGGAAATGGATTGAAAATTGTTAACGCCCCCAGGCCCGGACCTGGCGGAAATAAAAGGGAAAATTGACCCCTGCAGCTGTTCGGTGAAAGCCATGGGGCTGTCGCCCTAAGCTTTGGTAAATTGAATTTTTCTTTGCCAAAAATCGTCGACGTACACGTTTTGCGCCAGTCCGTGCCAATCTACAAAGGTCAACCAACCATGGGCATTGATTTTGCGGCTCTACCATGCTTTTATATTATAAACAGTAAAGGAACTAAACTCAATTCCTTAACTAGCACAGTTTAGCTAACTTCATTCACAAAGGCCTAGTTATTCTTCTGATAGTTTAATACTACACTAATTGACCATTAAGACTGCTTCCTTGAATGCTCAGCTAGTTGCGTCACTTTACTTTGTTAGTCACTGCTTCAATGTCGGTTAGGAATGTTTACATTTCTATAAGGACATCGACATACTAACAAGTTTATCTAGTATTGGGTTCATGAATTCGAATGTGTATCACACATAAAATTACCAGAATTAAGACAAACACAAGTATTTGGAGAAAACCTGAGCTACTTATTTACTAGAATAGACTTTCAGTTACCAGTTCTTATATGTATGTAAATTAGCATTCTGTGTGTTCAGTTAGTCCAAAGCTACAAACAAATTTTCACACCGGCTGAGCAACCAACTTTAATCGATTGGCTTTAATCCTGCAGTGGTATTATTTTCGAAAATTATATCGTTAGCTGTATCTTCCCACAATAATTATGATACTCAGACATGATAGGACATGGTACTCGTAGATATGATGTACCTTGACAGTGTTGATACTTTATGAATTTGAAAATGCTCAGCATATTTCATGTTTTACCAACGAAGTTAGAATTCGAAATTCGTAGACATTTCTTGTTCCGTTTCTCAGAAAAAACGTAAAAAAGGTGATGTCTTGCGCACTAAGATATTATTATGAGGACATTCTGCGTATAAGAAGTTTGGTTTCAAAGGGCTTATTATTTTATGCGAGATACGAGTAAATTACTGACGATGAATCTTTGATTCGACGACGATGTATGTCAATGTGTGTGAAGGTCACCATGCCACCCAGTTTGGATGTCGGTGTCGTGTCGTTTACGTAAAATCTTTATTCGCCGAATGACGTTATACAGAACACCTAAACCATACTGAGACGTCTTCCACAATATCGCTGAACTAGGTGCAATCCCATATACCTAAGAAGCTCCATAATCGAGATCCTTTTGCTCGCCGAATGACTTACTACAGAACAACTTGTATCTTCCACAATATCGCTGAACTGGTAAATAAGTCGTAAGTCTAACACCTTAGGAACATTATTTTCTCGCAAGCTATTTACTCGGCTACAACTTTTTCGATTGTGGAGCTAAAGCTAGTTTACTTCTAATTGTGAAGTATGTAGTTTTTCAAAAGTTTATTCAGACTACTGATCAAGCATGGACAAAAATACTACAGTGAATTTAACAAATTAGCCGGCCTGTTACATCACGATATTATATATTATAAAGTGCCTAATGTGTGCAGAGTTACCGAAATGTGTGAGCTGTGCTTTGCCTACCTCGACGGTTCAAGGTTCAAGAAAATAAACATTAGATCACCGCTTAGTGAATGAAAAACCAGACCCTAAGGACGGCAGACTAATGCCCGTTTGATTTCACCAACAACACTTAAGATTTAGGGGCCACCTGATCATTTTTAAGGGCTACGAATCAACCGTTAAGTCGCCCCTAAAGATTAGGTGGCCCCTAAATCTTAAGTGTTGTTGGTGAAAACGTGCATAAGTCACATAATTAACTTTATAACCGGATACACTTACTTGACTCTTTGTCGGAAGAATCCGACCAGTTTTTGCTCTGATTCGCTGAGCTTAAGAGCGGGTACACACTAGGCGGTTTGAAGCGCGCGCTTCAAAACGCCTAGTGTGTACCCGCTCTAAGCAAGAAGAGAAGGAGCTCGCATCATCGGTTGCTCAGAGACTAGCAGTGATGTCTAGCATACATATTTTTTTAACAGATTATTTTCACTGCTTCAAAAAATTATTGTTTTAAACTTACGTGCTTTAGCCGACTCTAGACATTATCTTAGAAGTCGCTACTTTCTTCTACATTTTCAAATCGAAAGATTGACATTAAATAAAGTAACAAAGGGCTGGCTGACGCCATTTGGTTATTGCCTTACTCCGTTTTGAAGTGCGGTTTTTTAGTGTTATCTTTCAGTGCCACGTTTTTACACAGGTGTAGGCTGTCCCAAAAGAGTACCCGTGTAGGCATTTTATAGCTGAGCTTTATCCAAATTGTTATACATACAACACAAAGAAATATCATAGATCAACTTGAGTGATTAAAAATCTGGACATGGACATACTTCGACCAAATATATGTTAGAAAAACTGCAAGATAAAATGTACCCGAAATCGACGCACTTGCATGTAACGACTAATGGCTATCGATGAAGTTATGGTCGGTCAGGATCATGGCAGGTGGTAAACCCGGGGCTCTGCCTACTCTTCCCGAATACAGTCGTGAGCTTATGTAATGTATTAAATAACCTAGTTAATAAGTACACAGTGCTGAAAAGGCAGCATATTTTTAGCTTCTGGCGTAATCATGTTGTTTCAAGCTTAACGCCCAAAAAATAACTTTCTCTCCTATCGGTCTATGTCCGATAACTCCGACGAAATATGTTGTATTCGCATTATTATATTATCACTTTTTCCGCGAGTGATAAATCTGTAACTCTTGGAAAAGATCCTCACTTAGCAACTTCACTTAAAGATCCTCAGTGAAAAAGATAAACTATACCTATTTGATAGAGTAGTCTCAAAGCCTTGCTCTGTAACGAGGCTGCACTATTTTACTGATCATCAGGATTTTGTACTCATTATCTTCTTTTATGAGGCTTTTAGTTGCTTAAAAGTTTAACCAAGGTAGTTTAAGTTAATCGGCGCTGCTGTCTTCTGCAAGACGAAAATGGTCTCAATATTTTCTACTTTTGACCCCAGAGTAGTTCATCTAAGCATTAATCCTATAATCCTTGCTTGGCTGAAGCTAATGTAGATCACCATGGCCTTCGCAAATTGGATAGTCGGGAAAAGTATATTCTTACCTAGACACTAAGTGATCAAATCCATCAATCCAATATCAATTACGTTTGATAGATGTCTAGAAATATTGAACGAAGTTTCGTTATACACAGTTTACACAGCTAGGTACTGGATAAGATGATTGCCGCAATGAGCCGTTTTCAGAAGAACTAAAAAAAAAACTGGCTGTCAAATGAATCTTTGTTTGTTGAAAAGTTTTTTTTTTCAATACAATATAACTCCGAAAGGACAAACATTTGGCTGTTGGCGTCATAAAAACTTTTGTTCAGCTCACTGAGACCTATTCGATGATGTATCACACAAGGCTATTGGGCTGAGGTACAAAATTGCATTCCTTTGACAGCCATTTTTTTTTCTCCTGAAAACGGCTCATTAAGGCAGAGAATTTTCATTAAAACAACTGGGATGTATGTTTTCTCTTGATACAATATTACGGTTGAATTTTAGATAACTACATTTTCAGGGTTTCTGGGATGATAAGATAATAATCTTTGTACGCCAGAAAAAACTTACATCAAATATTTACAATGTATAATATTTACATGATGCCGCTACAGGATTAGTTGTTTCATTAGTTATTCTTTTCAAGAGTTTAATATTTTCTTTAACTCACTTACTAGGTGTGTTGGTGTCCTAAAATTTACAGCCCTTGTTTTCTCCGACTACTCTACGGTTAATAAAAAAAAGTCACACAATAATTTTATTGTAAAATATTCACAACAACAAATATTCCCAGTTTCGTCAAAGAGTAGGTAGTACTTGCATAGTGATTGTCACTACTTCAGTGAGTAACACTTAAAATAGTTTGTATGAACCGTATTGGATTACGTTTGGGTGATTTCGCAGATTAGCAGAGTGGAACATCCTGCACTTTTTTTGCGACAATATCATCAACTGAGTCAATCTTCTTCCCAACTGGTTATAATAAGTACAACATGATGTTATTCGCTCCCTACTCCGCTTTATATTTAGCGCAGACATAAAACGCGTATCTAGGGCGAACTGTCATATCGATAGAGATTGGGTGGGCGTAACTTGCTTCGGCGCCTTGCTTAGGACAGTCTTCGTTGATCACTTCAGTGAGTGAAGGAAGGAATATTCAATGAGGAAGTATATTTAGGCCAAATCTAAATAACTTGTAATAAAATCGGACAAGAGCGAGTCTGCCCCGCCCATAGAGGGTTCTCGCAGTTTTGTCCGAAGTTTTCCCGAACTACATAAACTTTTTTTTTTATGAATGCCATAATTATTTAGTAGGAGGGACGGACAACAAAGTCGTTTTTGCTTTTCTTAGCACAAAACCCTAAAAAACATATTTTCTAACACGAAAATCTCGATAATAGTTTCATACACAAAATTCTGGTGCCGAAAAACAAGATTTAAACCCATTAATTGCAAAAATTACCCAGCATCAATAGTTGACGCGGGCAAAAATTAGTTACGTTTCGTTGACGTAAGAATCTTTATCGACCCATCTTTAGTGACTTGGCAGCCATCCCAAAAATGCTAAATCATAGTTTAATTGAACTTTGGCCCTAAACGGGCTGAAGCTTCCGGACTTGGCGGAATAATCGAAGTGTGATCAATCAACAAACTACCTTATCGGTGAACTTATGTAGTTAAACTTTAGCTTATCTCCGATGCCATTTCCAATTAGTCGCTAAGTAAGTAGAGTCTGAATCTCTCGTAGCCCCGGCCGCCTGAGTGATATTAAACGATCACGAAGGTTAAGCAACATAGGGCGCGTTCAGTGCATGGATGGGTGACCGCCTGTGACTAAAGCTAGTGGCATTTTTCCGAGCGGTCTGTGCTTCGCAAGGCACGTTAAGCAGTTGGTGCCGGCTGCCGTCGATAGATGAACGTCGTTAAGCCATTAAGTCAGAGGCCTTAGGGCGGCTTGAAAACTTCTGACAGTAAGACCAGCCACTAGTCTTAAAAGGCTCTACTATTCCGGAATAGGCCCCCGTGGTGAAGTATGAAAAGACCCGTGCCGCTCGGTGGGGATATAATGGGTTGCGTATGAAGTAGAGTCTGAATTACCAGACCCATATAAATAGAATGTTTATTCATCATCATCATCAGCCATTTTACGTCCACTGCAAGTGGACTTTGGTTTTCCAAGTTCCTCGGTATGACCAATCGCCTCAGTAACGTGTGCCTTCTCTTAACGTTCCAGTTGTGCGGTTGAGGAGGAGCCAGCATCATGGGGAAGCTGCTCTCGAAGATCTTCGGCAACAAGGAGATGCGGATACTGATGCTGGGCCTCGACGCGGCCGGCAAGACTAGTATCCTTTTACCAACAAAGCAGATTGATCACTCTGACGATTCATTCATGTGAATTAGGCGACTCGATTCCCTTGAACGAAGACCACTGCTTGATTGTTAGAATAAATGTGGATTTCTCGCAAGTAACCAAAGAAAAGAAGTTCTCTTCATGGTTATAGAAAACCATTTTATTGCCAGTACTGTAGCGTTATTCATTTGTTATTGGCTATAACTAAGACTTTATTCCTGACATTTCAGCATTTGTGAATATATTGATACTCGTCATCAGCGACAGGCCACAGCTGGTTGATTTTTCCAGCTACGGACCGAAGGATTTATAGATTCTAAATTCTAGCGTCTATGGAATGTCATGGACTTTCATGATCGCGTAGCAATTCCAAGAGTTCGTGGCCCAAGATATTTAATCCGGCAGCCCCCAAACGTAAGCCGGGTCTAATCCCATCAGTCCGTCCCTCAATGCTGATCGTGGCGGCTTTAACGGGGGTGGGTGAGGTGTAGAGAGCTATTTGGATCTAGACCTTAGCCGGGTCTCAGGTGACCATAAAACTATTACCGCAGTTCACAAAAAATACTGTCCCGCCCATTTATAGCACTGTTATGTCGATAATGGTGAACAACACGCGCAGAAGACCTGGCTTAATGCCTACGTAGCGCATAAATCATGTCCCGCACTGATTCATGTATGTGGTCAATTTCACGCTCGCCCGGCTGGCCAGTGGGGGCACGCGTCATTTCAATACTGTACCATCGCGTACTAAATGTGAGATGATTTAAAGTTCAATTTGGCGAATCTCATTGAATGACACCTCGGTTGCGAAATGGTAATATATCGAGCTAGTACTGCGCGACTAGAAAACAATTTCTTTTGGCGAGAACTTGATAGATGGAAAACGATTAATTTGGCGTAATAATACCACTGATATCAAATCGGTTTGGCAGTAGTTTCTAAGAAGCTTTGTTTCTGTTCTGGTCTTCGAACAAAACGTGTGTTTGAACACATTTTCTAGTCAAGAATGTGGTACACATTGTGATTTTTATCTTTACATGCATAATTTTATTTAATTATTACTGATGTGTGGCAACTGTGTTGCATAGTTTCGACAAGTTCTAGTTACCGAGATAGTGTATAACAGAGCAGTATTACGGAGAATCGTGGCTCTGTAATACTGAATAACTATATTTTTGAACTAAAACTTTCGTAAACACTAGACATTATTAACTTTATGAGTCAAGTCCAGTAAAAGTTAATACTGAATAACAATAGTCGAACAGGTAAATGTGTGTCGTAAAAAAGTGATTTTGAATCTCCGCCACCTTATGTCGCGGCGCTAATATGTCGCGTGGGTCATTTAAGGACTAGTCATAGAAAGCGCCCGGGGCGCGCGCCCGGAACGCTGCGCATTGGGCGCGCACCACGGACGTGGACGCTTGATATAATCCGTTGCATAGAACTTCATACAATTTTAAAGAGCGTCCGATACGCAGCGTGTCGTACGCGCGCCTCGGGCGCTTTCTATGACTAGTCCCTTACTGTCGATATTTTGTGCTGTCGCAGCAACAATCGCAACTGTAGGGCATTTGTTTGTCGAAACTAGGTAACAGTCACTAAGAGGTCTTGGTAAAACTAGTATGTTTATAACGGTCGCTAAGTTTATGCCGAAAATTAACGTCGGCACTGGAGCATGTTCTCTGACGACTGACCATTGTTATGGGGAGCCGATTGCCCCACCAAAAACTCTACATGAAAGGACCATTGGTATTTTTTTAACAATTTGTTACGAAAACAATTTTACTTTCACTTCGAAATCGTTGTACCGTTATTTAACAAATTCATAGCAACTTTCCTTAACCACGTGTCTTCACAGCTATTTTATACAAATTAAAATTAGGCCAGTCAGTCACAACGATACCGACGGTTGGCTTCAACGTGGAGACTGTTACGTATAAGAACGTCAAATTCAACGTGTGGGACGTGGGGGGGCAGGACAAAATACGACCGCTCTGGAGGCATTACTACACAGGTGAGACGAATTACTTTATTTCACTCCTAATAGCATTTCATCATCATCATCATCATCATCATCATCAGTTCACCGCTGCCCACTGCTGAGTATTGCCTTTTCCCGCAAATGTCATCTCTCACGGTCCCTTCCACTGATGACGCAGCGTGGGTAGCCCCCCACCGGATGGTCTGACGATCTGGGTTTAGATTCTGCTAATGCGTTGTAGTACAATTACTTAATTTCATTTCCGATTCAAGTCAACGCGAGCCGCGTATCAATAATTCTAGGCGCCGATGGAATAAAACACATGTTACCTGACCCGACCATGTTAACTGTAATTGTACTATAATCATCATCAGGCTATATTAGTCCACTGTTCCACGGACATAGCCCTCCCCTAATGAGCGCCATAGCGCCCTGTCTTCAGATTGCCGCATCCAGCATCTGCCTGCAGTCCTTCGCAGATCGTCATCCCCCCTGGTTAGAGGGCGTCCTACACTACGTCTGCCGAGTCGCGATCTCCACTCAAGAACACGTTTACCCCAGCGGTTGTCGGTTCTTCGCGAAATATGGCCAGCCCACTGCCACTTCAGCTTGCTAATTCTCTGAGCTATGTCGATAACTTTGGTTCTCTGTCGGATGTATTCCGTAACACCGAGCATAGCTCTCAATGCACTAACATAATCGAGGCCCTGGTTACGGTGGCAGGGTGTCGCTGGATGCGGACGCCACAAGACCGGGAAGCTTGTAAAACCATGAGGGAGGCATATTCATCATCATCATCGCGCCAAGCGAAAACAAACATGCTTTGTTTTATTCACAAAGAAATGACACCTCGTGCGGTTTAAAGTTCGCATTATTGCCGCGTTTGTCGTTTACCGATTACGCAATAAAGCAGATTTTTTCCCCCGTACGCTGCTAAATATGGCGTCTGATTAACAATGCGTCATGTTTTTTAATAACTATGTAATCTCGCCTGCCTCACCTATCCACCTGGTCACTGCAATTGTTCCGTGCTTCGCAAGGCACGTTATGCAGTTGGTGCCGGCTGCCGTCGATAGATGGCAGCCTTAAGCCATGTCAGAGGCCTTAGGGCGGTTTGTAAACTTTTGACAGTAAGACCAGCCACTAGTCTTACAAGCCTCCACCAATCCGGACTTGGCCCCCGTGGTGGAGTATGGCCTATACCTTCCTCAGCGAAGAGACCCTTGCCTCTCGGTGGAGACATAATGGGTTGATGATGCATGATGCAAGTGCTAATATTCGTGGCCGACTGACCACAACTGCACTGTGCGAGTAACAAAGCAACTTGCGCTCTATTTCTAGGCACCCAAGGGCTAATATTCGTTGTGGACTGCGCGGACCGCGACCGCATCGACGAGGCGCGGCAAGAGCTCCACCGCATCATCAACGACCGCGAGATGCGCGACGCCATCATACTCATATTCGCCAATAAGCAGGACTTGCCTGACGGTGAGTTTCGCGTCACACATTTGTTTATTAATAGAGTACAATACGGTAAGTAGTTGATAATTGTAAAAATTCGTTTAGCGTTTTACTTCTTTAAGTATTTAATTATAAATCAATATAGGGGACGCATTAGTGAAGAGCAAGATTTAAGTACCCGAAACCGGCATGCCTGCATTAGTCCAGTCAAATTACGAAATAAATAAACATGAGCGAACACAGTTTGGGGATTTTGAGGATCGATAGGGGGGTGCATCGTGAGCATAAATTCCAATTTGAGGGGCTGTACTGAGGTCAGCTCAAGGTCATTTCGATGGAAACGCGTTTAATTCGATATCTCGAGAAATATCAGTGTTAGCCAAAAAATTGTAGAGACCTTTTCTCTTCTAAATAAAATTTATTAACTTTTTTATTTAAAACTTTTTTTTATAACATCAATATTTTTCAACTTATTACTCCCGCAAGGCAAAAATTTTATTTTTTTTCCTATTTTTCGTCGTTTTCTCCCCAACCATTCAATTTTATTGAATTTTACCGATCATCAACGTGAATATCTTTTAATTATGCACAATTTTGTTCTCAAACTTTTTTCTGTAATGCCAATACCTTCGGAGTTATACATTACTTTACCGAGCGAAATCCGCGCCACTGTCGCAATATAAAAAGAAAATCGATTAAACTATTTAAAAATTGGGTATTTAATTTGGGTAAATTTATGGGTCTGTTTGGGTAAGAAGTAAATTAACAATTAAAACTGTTTCACACATTTATTGATAAAAAAATAGGTTATGAAATTCGGAAAATTAAGCACCCGAGGTCGATGGAAGTGATTCGTGAATATTAAAGACGGTATCGGGGCATAGGTCGTCCTCGTCCATTACGTCAAGATCATCATCGTCGATAATATTGGCGATATTGGAACAATAATTATCTTGGCAATTATTGCAAATCACTGAGCAAAAGAGGCCGGCCTTTCTGCATCCGCACGCTTTGCCGCACTTGGTTTTGCATTTGCACGCAATCGATCTCAGTAAATTATCCGGAGCTGGTTGCGATGACATCGTTATTGGCTCCAATCCACGGGGGGTTCGACGCCAGCCCCACTCCTCGGGTTCCAGATAATTTTCCAGCCAGTATTGTACTTGGTAAAAGCACCTCAGCGAGTGAAAAAATGCCGCATCAGAGGTAGGAGGAAGAGATTCTAATTTAACCCTCCCACTGCCTGCCATTTTTTTATATCCCTTATATCGGAGCTCGTTGAGATTGGTACAATTCGTGTCACCTGCCTTGCGATACAAATTCAAAATGAATTGTTCGCCGTTTGAAGCGATAGTTGTTTTATCTGCTTTGTCCTGCAGAAAAACTTCAGTTAACGGAACCAAATCCGGAGATTTTTTGAATGCGGTCATTGTTTTCATCTTGCCTAGGTTGAATGGTGCCGATGTTGTGTCGCAACCACTAATCGCGTGCAAAAATAATATTTTTTGCGGCATTCGGCCCATATATCGGTTTAAGGCAGTGTGGGTACACGTTGCGACAATGGCGTGGCTTTCGCTCGGTAAAAGAATATATAACTCCGAAGGTATCGGCATTACAGAAAAAAGTTTAAGAACAAAATTGTGCATAATTAAAAGATATACACGTTGATGATCGGTAAAATTCAATAAAATTGAATGGTTGGGGAGAAAACGACGAAAAATAGGGAAAAAAATAAAATTTTTGCCTTGCGGGAGTAATAAGTTGAAAAATATTGATGTTATAAAAAAAAGTTTTAAATAAAAAAGTTAATAAATTTCATTTAGAAGAGAAAAGGTCTCTACAATTTTTTGGCTAACACTGATATTTCTCGAGATATCGAATTAAACGCGTTTCCATCGAAATGACCTTGAGCTGACCTCAGTACAGCCCCTCAAATTGGAATTTATGCTCACGATGCACCCCCCTATCGATCCTCAAAATCCCCAAACTGTGTTCGCTCATGTTTATTTAACCCGTTTTTTTTCGTAATTTGACTGGACTACATGCAATAACATAGGGACATGTACCTATGTCGATGAAGCGAAAGTGGTTAGGATTATGGCACGTGGCAGTCCCTGTTCTCTGCCTACCGCTCTGGGATACAGGCGTGAGCTTATGTTAGTGTGTATTTAATAATGGTCTAAAGAAATCCCGGGTAAAACCCGTAATTCATATCATATTTTTCTGTTTTGAGTGGTTCTATATTTTCTATGGCATAAAAACAATTTCACTACAATCTAAGTTTGAGGTAAAGTTTCCGTTATACTAAAGTAAGACCTTATGTGAAAAAAAACCCAGGTATTGGATGTTTACATGTTTGTGAGGTCGCTGTTTCTGGTTTCCACGGCACAGGGTATCCTAGTCTGGGGCCAGAAGCAATATATTATGTCTCTGTATGTAAATGCTTATGTTTATGTAAATAAACACGAAGTTGCCAGACAGCTAATGCAGCTTATTGACATTTAGGATTTATGTCACACCACTTGCGCCACAAAATGCAGGCTCGCACGAGTCCGCTTGGTGGGACCTCGTAAAACTGACTGAATTAATAATAAAATGTTTGATACGTCAGAACCAAGTCTGATGGTGCAAATAAAAATTATGACGTAAGTCATTGTTGCTATTAAGAGCTGGACTCTCCTCTGTGCGGAACAAATAATAGTGAGTTAAGAGATCCTAGAGAAATTGCTCTAGCGATACGACTGCCGATACTTGGCAGTCGTGTGATGTTATAATTCGCTAATCAACGTAAAACTTTGTCTCAATTATTAATTACGTTGCACAAATATTTTTATGCGCTTCGCCAACAAACTGCAGTTTGGCGACATTTGTTTAAATGAAAATGTAAAGGTTTATTTTGCTGAAATAAATAAAAAAAAAAGTTTCATTATGGTGCATAGAATTTCTCTAAGAGAGAGTGCGGGTTCAATTACGTCGGCCATTATATACTTGATCTTATCTCCCGCAGTAACGGGAAAGGTCCTAATGGTTAAGGTTGATTACAGGATGTTGATCCCAATTAGAAGCTGTCTTACAATTTATCGTGTTTCTAATAAGTGCTCGTCTCTGGAATCTTCTGATTTATCACGACCTAACATCGAACTGTGACCCTAATATCATCAATATCTTTGCTGGATCATGAGATATAATGACACAGTTGTTGTGTAAATAATTTGCTAAAGAAGAGACCACGCCGGGACGCGTATTACCTCGATGTTGATTTTGTTTCAAAGTCGAGATCACACCAATCTCTTTGTACAATGCGTGACAAATAATCTGAGCTTGACTTCGTATACCCGTATTTCGGGACTCAATAGCTGCCACACCCCAAGATTTGAAAACCTTTATTTTTATTATTTATGATAAAGGGAAAGGGAAATCTACAGCGATATCAGAACAAAATTCTTGACACTTATCCATAATAACATTACCAATTACAAATTTCCACGTAATTACTTATACTTTTTTTCTTATCTTAGGGCAGAGTATCACAATATTGTTACATGAATGAACTTAAATTATTATGGTGTTTAAATAAAAGAAAGCAATATTAAAATACGTTGCACTCACCCGCCAACACGCATTGGACCGCGTGGCGGGCCATGGTCCAAATACCCCTAATAAAAAGTATGGAAAGCAGGAAGAGAGGCCTTTGTCCAGCAGGGGGACATAAAAGAGGCTATGAAAAAAATGCACTTACGTGGATATGAGAAACTCATCCCGTCTATGCGGCTATATATTCCAGTTATCTGCCGTGCACCGTACCATTGGTGTCAAATTGAAACAGTTTGACTATAGAATACTAAATACGCATCCGGAAGAACCTATAAATTGTACCAGCTGTCCCGGCAAACTTCATACCGCAAAAGTTTTCGTTTTTTCCCATATTTTCTCTTCGTAAGAACCATCCTCGTACTTCTAGGAATACTCTAAAAAAATAATTAGCTACATCGGTCCACCGGCCTGAGATCTGCGCTTAGCAACACATTCGGAAATTCATTTTTATATTATGGAAGATTATCCAGAACAAATCATCAACCCCAATTACTAAACGGCGTACCACATTTAATAAATGTATTATTAACAGCGTTTTTAGTTCTTAATAAAAATAAAAATAAAAAGAAATATATATTAATTTATTTATCCATCAAATCCTTAGACCACATTTATCAAAACTATACGCATTCTAATCATAAAAATCATATATTAATCACGCATAAAAAACATTAAACCGTGCGGGCCATTCTCCACGTAAAAGCATCCCTAACTTAGGACTCTTCAAACCCTAATTCCACGGTTGCAGCGATGAAGCCCCACGAGATCCAAGAGAAGCTGGGCCTGACGCGCATCCGCGACCGCAACTGGTACGTGCAGCCATCGTGCGCGACCAGCGGAGACGGCCTCTACGAGGGGCTGACCTGGCTCACCAGCAACCACAAGTTATGAGCTGCGGAGTAGGCGGCCGGCCCGCCGCCTAGCTCCACAAACGGTACGTCAGCTGGGCCCCGATTGATTTACAACATTACAGTTCAATTGCAGTTACATGATTGGGTCACGCGATATGTTTTTGAATAGGCTATTTGACAGTGTGAAAAAAACAGTATTATTTATACGTATTCGTATGAATTATGTGTCATAAAACCACTTTTAAGGCATTCTAACTAAAAAAACAATTATGTAAACTTTTAGTCCGGATTTACTTACGGGTGTTGTTATATCGGAAGAGTCCGACCAGGTTTCGCTCCGATTCGCAGAGCTTAATCATGGTGAGCAGAGACGGAGCTCGCGTCGTCGGTTGCTCGTCTCACAAAAGTCTCGAAAGTTTTAGTTCAAAAAACAATTATGATTTGTAAAAAAACACAAGATAAAGTTTGATAATTTGTATCTGCCGCCATTGTATCGAAAACGGCCTGGATTGGCCGATTCTATGATGACGTCACATGTCGGTAAAAATGGCGTCTGTCATTAATTCTTTCTTACGTTCATTGGTCGGTTTACCGGGAAGTGATGTCATAAGCCTGTGCGACGCCATATTGCCTAAGATAGCGTTTTGGCGGCTTATTTGAAAAGTAAATTAAGTAAATTTTCGTTTGCCTTTTCTAGAAGAAATACATGAAAAAATTTAAAATGACCACTTTTTGAGGACTCCATGAACACCAACAAACAATATGAGTAGGGTTGTTGAGGAACTTATTATGAGGAGGAGGATGAGGAAGAGGAATTTTTTAAAGTCGATTTTGAGGAAGAGGATGAGGATGAGGAATCTGGCAGACTAAGAGGAAGAGGATGAGAATGAGGAAGAGGATGCTAAAGACGAAGAACAAAATACCATTACGTAGATTACGCTAGTATTGAACTTCTACCTACATGTTTCCATCTCTGTCTTCCTTTAACTTTTTAATACGCCGAGACTTCTCTCTCTTTCTCTCAAAGACATTTCGTTTCAACAAAAATTATACCTCTCCTTCCTCTTAAATTCCTCACGAGGAAGAGGAAGAGGATTTTTTTAAAATCAATTTTGAGGAAGAGGAAGAGGATGAGGAACCTCAAAAATATGAGGAAATTCCTCATTTTGAGGAAGAGGAAGAGGAATCCTCATCAACCCTAAATATGAGATAACTATCAGAAATCGGTCAAATAGCCAATTGAAGCGGCAATGAAACCGAATCGCCATGTTCATGCAGTTGTCATTATATTACAATGCATTAGCAGAATCTAGGCACTGCCCTGGCATTAGTTCCCCAAGTTTGTATGCACACGTAAATCAGGTCTGTTTTTTACCCCTGCACCGACTCTCCATGGTTTACTGGAAATCTCTTACAGAAATAAGCTCCCCTTCAATGTTTCGTACGCAATAAACCATTGAGCGTAGAAACGTGCGTTTCGGGCGGCATAAACGGACGTTTTTTTTCGCTACATTAGAAATTACATTTTTATATAGCTTTTATATGTTTTAATTTCAACTCGATATCTCCGGACGTTCCCGAGATAAAAGGTATTAATAGATGGACGGACGGACAACAACGTGATCCTTTAAGCGTTGCGATTTTTCCCTTTGAAGTATGGAACCCTTCATTATCAACCCATTATGTCCCCACCGAGGGGCACGAGTCTCTTCCCTGAGGAAGTTACCTATAACTGTATGGCCTACCATACTCCACCACGGGGCCAAGTCCGAATTGGTGGAGGCTTGTAAGACTAGTGACTAGTGGAACCCTTAAATTAAATTAATTTGGGCTAAAATTCATCATCTTCATTTAAATCACAAAACCAAGTAATATAACTAGATCAGGAACTTGGGTCCAGCATGGTGGAGACCAATTTATAGTTGCCTGTGACTCTAGAGTGCGTTTTATAGAGTCACACGGTCCTTGCTGTGCGGTCTGTGATTCTATAAAATAACAGCTGTGTGACATACTGAGAAAAAAGTCCCAGTATGTAAGAGTAGACATACCGGAAACAAAGCCTTCTCCACGCCTCCGTCTAATGTTCGTCTTTATAAATTGTTGTTCTTTTCCCTTCCAGGTGAGGAAAACGATGCCATTTAATTTAAGTAAGCTGCGCCCGCGCCGACGGATCAAGTAATAACCCGAACCAGTGTCCATCGATGTGTCAACCAACCAATAGGAAAATGCTAAACGTTTTGCGGTCCGGAGGCCAGACTGCAACAGTGAGTGTCACACAAAAAGACTATTTCATTTATTAATTAGTTCAACAAGTGAACAAGCTTATTGTCACACAAACGAGAAATCAATTATACTATTCCAATATTATTTAAAAAATTAAAAAGTTCGTCGTGTCGAAATATTATTTGATTTATTGATGATGATTGATGATTATTTTTTTATTATGTTTATTTAAAAAGCTGATTACTTAGAGAGTAAAAATGTTTTTTTTTATATAATTAATTTAATGTTTACCTCCTTTGTATGATAATAGGGTAGAAATTGGCAGTTTTTAATACAATTTATAGATTAAATATTGATTGGTGAGCTTGTGAGTCGGTATGTTTGAATGGTGTATAATTATTACATAAGTAATCGCACGCCCATGCATAGCTCAAGAGAGTATTATTAATCGCTGGTTCATGTAAACATGTACATAATAATTAAAGCATTGTGTGGACATACACTCACACTAATATTTACATACATCATAGGACGTGTACGTACAGACAAGCACATTCTCTCCACGGGCCTACTGCGAGGTAGACGTTACGACGATACGATAGTCTCGAATAATCAAAGTTTTTTAAAACTACTAGGTAGAGTCTGACAAAGCTAACTTTGCAATGGCCTAAATATGGTAGATTAAAAAAAAAAGGCTATGGTATCCCTATGATTATAATCATAGTCTTGATACTTGATCGGTCTTAGATAAGAATTTATATCCAACATCATCATCATCATAATTATCGGCCTATGATTGTCCACTGCTAGACATAGGCCTCTTCAGTTGCACGCCACTGAGCACGGTCCTCGGCTACTCTCATCCAGCCCTTGCCAGCCGCCCTGCGAACATCATCGCTCCATCGATATTCAACATTCAAAGTAACAAAACTGTTATTAAGCAAGCTGACCAATGAAAGTGACAGAAACGAGTGTTGCTTGTCTTTCTGTGGGGTTGCCACTTAATTCCGTTGCAAAGTTAGCTTTGCTAGACTCTATTCCACTTCACTGACCAATATGTCACTAATGTCGCTTACAGATGGTGCGTATTAAAACGTGAGCGTGTTATAACTTCTTATTGAATTGCCTGCAAAGGCGTCTCCCATCTAACATTTTCTGTGTGGGTCAGGTAAATCAAAAGTTATTTAAAAGCCATATTCGAATTCCGCCCCCCAGCATCCAGTGCTAGTATGTAGTACAACCACGAAAATTGCTGGTAGTAAAATTTCAAGGTGTTAATGTGAACTCGTGCGAGAGCGAATGGACGGACTTTTACCCAACAACTTCCCAATGGAACTAATGGGAACGAACCGAGCGTTTATACGCCGGCGTACGAACACGCTATCACTTGTCGCGTCGCGTCGTCTGCAAGCGTCATTAAGCATGGGAATCAGCGTTCCACTTACTGGATACGTCTCTGAAAGCATCTGGTTCGCAATAGGTCTACAAGCAGTGGCCTTAAATATTTACCGTATTATCTATCCAGTCGCATTATCTATCCAGTCGCGACTGGATAGATAAATAGCTGTCTGTGGCTCCTTTGAATGTGCGTGTGCAAATTCTACGGTACGGTAAACTATTCAAGATGTGAAGTTTTGCTTTCTATATTTTTTTATACACATGACAGCAGTGATATTTGCAACGACATCAGTTTTGTTGAAATTTCCAGTTGTAATGGTGGATCAGCTGTCGTGTGTACTCAATTTCTGGTACCTCACTTGGCTATTTGTACTCGC
Source organism: Yponomeuta plumbellus (assembly GCA_947310845.1). Taxonomy (NCBI): domain Eukaryota; kingdom Metazoa; phylum Arthropoda; class Insecta; order Lepidoptera; family Yponomeutidae; genus Yponomeuta; species Yponomeuta plumbellus. The sequence goes on from OX371193.1 coordinate 5,935,778, forward strand.
TATTTGTTGGTAAGCTATTTGACGAACAAGCAAATACAAATAATATACCTAGAGTATATTATTTTGACTCCTTCATTATTCAGCCACAAAAAAAGCCCACTGCTGGACATAGGCCTTCTCCATGGATTTCCAAAAAGAGCGGTTGGAAGCGGCTTGCATCCAGCGTCTTCCTGCCACTTGGATGAGATCGTCTGTCCATCTTGTGGCTCGTCGTCCTACGCTGCGCTTGCCGATATGTGGTCTCCATTAGAGCACTTATCGGCCCCATCGGCCATAAGTTCGGCGTGCTATGTGCCCCGCCCACTGCTACTTCAACTTACTTATCCGCTGGGCTATGTCGACGACTGTCGTTCGTCTACGGACCTTATCGTTTCTGATTCGGTCTTGTAGAGAAATTCCGAGCATAGCCCTTTCCATAGCTTTTGACTCCTTAGAGCGCTGAAAAAATGGATTTGCGGATAAGGTGTTTGCCGTTTGCCATGTTTGTAGGCAACGGACCTGCAAGGGTTTTTCCGCCTTTGGTCAAATGTGCGATTCGTCAAAATACCTTTTTTGTCAAACGCTTGTTTGGTCCAACGTGGGGTTTGTCAAAGTCGCGATTCGTCAAAACAGTTTTGTCAAAGGTGCTTTTGGTCAAAGGTGAGCTATGCCAAAGACGCGATTCTCCAATATACCCTTTTTAAGAATATGTAAATGGAGAGCCTTGTTTTATTTCTATTTAAAATGGCATTAGACTTCAACATTAACACAGGTTGATGATCTTATACCCATTATTTGAGGCACTATAAAATGACGTTTGTCTCATGGTCGATCGGCAAGATCGGCAATTTGACGATTCGCACTTTTGACAAACGCAATATGACCAAAGGCGTCTTTGACAAAAAATATATTTTGACGAATCGCGCATTTGACAAACGTAATTTGACCAAAGGCACCTCTGACCAACAGGGTTTTTTGACGAATCGCACCCTTGACCATAGGCGGAAAACCCCCTGCAAGTTGAATATTGAGACTATAAATAGTAATAACTGATTCTTAATAAAAGCACCCGGCCACAATAGGAACGATTCGAGAAAACGTTTGAAAAGGGTTTTTATGTTATATTATGTACAGTCAAATACAATAGGAACCTATTGTTTGAACTGATTGTTTGCCAAATATACCAACTAAGCGACCACGAGTAGCAAGGTGAAGTGCCACGTGATGCAATGAATCAATTATGTCGCGAGATAGCGAATAGCGTTAGCTTTAGGTACGCAAAGTATGATGCTTTCTGCTTTAGATGTCGCTCGGGAGGATGAAACCAGCTAGCGTTTGGGGACCATCTGATTTTGTTAAGGTTATTCCAGTAATTATGACTTTTTTTTCAATTCAGTGTTTGTCGAAAATATTTGTCTTGCCTTATTTCGATGTAAATGGATTGTGTGGTTGTCGAATGTCTGTTAAATAGACGTCTGTTAACTGTACTGTGTCTCACCTGTATTCTTGTGATATTTTCATGATTTCTGTTAACAGTTTATCCACGAAGTCGATATTTTTCTACGATTATTTTCTTGATTAGTTACGTTTACGATTGTCTTTTAGGTTCTTTGCTAACGTGTTATAATACTCTATAGTTTAGATCGCACCTTGCAGTTAGCTAATAAAGCTACTTTACCCACAACGACATTTTAAAGTATAAGTTAGTTCAACAAAAACAAAGGAGGTAATATGTTCCACCTTTAGAGATTTAACGAAATGTTGGTGCGATCTTTATAAGTCTCCTAACGTTGGTATTAAATGACAATATTTATTTCTAGTTTCTTCTCACAAACTTATTGTATGCAAAATGAAAAGTGCAATTAAACTTTAAATATTAACTAATTAAATTATTAATGCACTTTATCTTGAAATGTAAAAAGTTTTGTTTTTCTATTTATATTGGAATTGCTTCACCTTTCTTAAAAAGTATTTGTTAGTTTTTTTTGTATAGTAAGAGTTTGTGGGAACGTCGAACGTGTGGGTATGAATTACAGTCTGCTGTATAATATTGTAGAAAAGTTATTAAATTCACACTTATAATACTGATTGTTTGATTTGCAATTTAATATCATCATCATCATCATCAACCCATCATGTCCCCACCGAGGGGCACGGGTCTCTTCACTGAGGAAGGTATAGGCCATACTCCACCACGGGGGCCAAGTCCGGATTGGTGGAGCAATTTAATATGATTCGCAGTAAATCCATTGCAGAGTTCCATGATGGAACTACTGCACTTTTTTTTGCATTAGTTCCATTCATGCGTACAAGTCCAAACAATGGAACTACTGCGACTTTTTTGTTTGGATTTGCAGTTCCTATATTTGGAACTATGTACTGTTCTGACCGCAGTTTCGCGCTTCAACGTCTAGTTACCACAGAATAATAATATCATTTATCTAGCATGACGGCGCCATTCGCGCGTTTCGTAGCGCTAATTGTCAGATTGCCAATGCACTGGAAACTCGCGGCTTTTAGCGTTCACTACAGGATTTGAAGGTTTTCTTGAATAAGCGCAGGTTTTAATTTTTTTATTGTTAGTGGCTTAATATTTTTTTTAGTCGTACAAACTTACTAAATCTGTAGAGACCAGGGGTTGCCCAACTGCTATGCCCCTTTGATGACGAATAACGGGACCACGAGAGATAGTTATCCATATAATTTGCATTAGATATCTTAAATTATTATATAAAAAAATAATGCTACTAGTGCGAAATGAAAGTTTTCATATTCGCTGTAGTTCCATCGTTTGAGTTTGTGAATGAATGAATGGAACTAATGCCAAAATAAATTCGTAGTAGTTCCATCATGGAACTAGGCAATGGTACTACTGCGAATAAAGTAAATCATGATTCCAGTCTTATGTCAAATTAGTACGGAATTTGACTGTTAGATGTAAGCTCCGCATAATTACACTCACGCCTGTTTGCCGGAGCAGTAGGCTGAGACAAGGGCTTGTCACTTGTTATGAACTCAACTCTATTGTTTCATTATAGAAAAACAAGGAAATCCAATTAAAACCCGATGTAAGTCATTCGTGTATTCATAAATAATAAAGTAAGCCTCTAGCTAACTTTCAATAAAGCGTTCACCATCTTGCTAAGGTATGCCAAAAATTTTCTGGTCTGCCTCAATGAGTTCTGCGTTCGTATTGTCTTGTGTCGCGTTTTCACCTCCAAGCGATCGCGGTGACTTGGCTTTTCGTCCTTGTATCTCATGATTCTGTAAAAGATTTTCTTTTGTGAAATGTTGCAGTAAGACCAGCCACTAGTCTTACAAGCCTCCACCAATCCGGAATAGGCCGGTGGTGGATTATGGCCTATACCTTGCTCAGGGAAGAGACCCGTGCCCCTCGGTGGGGACATAATGGGTTGATAATGATGATGATGATGATGATGATAAAATGGTGCGAAAAGTGTCATTTACAGACGAGCAGCACTTTCCTGTCGACGAGCAGAAGCTATAATAATCTAGCACAGAATTTATTTCCACAAAAGCCCATATGTGTAGCTTTTTGTCTGTATACAGGTCACAGCACACATATCAACTCTGAAAGGGATCGTCACCGTATCGCCTTTCGCCGAGCCGTCAACCAGGCGTCAACCTGACGTATGCATCGTAACCAACGCGTATCAGCAGCTCCTGTACGTCAACTCGGCTACGGCTAGGCGACACCGCGCTTACGGCTCGCCGACCACTGGTACTTACCAGATTGCTCTAAAGTAATACTTGGGGTGGACGAAGAGACGTTAGCTCGAGTACGGAGAGACGTAAGCGCGGTGACGACGAGCCGTAAGCGCGGGAACTGCAAGTTGACCACGCATCGCATCGCGGTTCGGAGCCAGTTCCGAGGCGAGGCGATTACGTTACGATTCCGATTAGTGTGCGTTGCAGTAGGGAGTTCCATACAAACAATGCTGAACGGCTCGAGGCGATACGGTGACGATACCTTTCCGAGTTGATATGTGTGCTGTGACCTTACCAGAGTTAAGGTTCGGGTTCAAGCCCCAATCGTGAGCCTAAAATTACTTCATCATAATAGTCCAAGATTTTTAGATGTCCGCTCTGCATAAAATCCTTCTACGTGATGTTTTGATTGGATTATGTCGGAGGGTGACCCCCAAGTATAAAACCGAGTTTCTGTCGCCCAAAACTGCGAGCGTTAGCCGCCATCTTGGAAAACGTTTTTTTTGCATATATCTCGGAAACGGTAAGTTTTACGTTAAAAACCGAAAAGACCTTTTTTGTAGAGAACAAAATTTCCCATCTTTTTTATACCAAACTTTTCCCCCTATCTATATGTATAAAAATGAATCCCTATTTCCCTTGGTCACGGCATCACGCCTGAACGGCTGGACCGATTTCGCTAATTCTTTTTTTGTTCTGTTCGTTATTATCAGGAGAAGATTCTTATGAAAGAAAAAATTAAGGAAATTGCGCAGAAAATTAGAAAATTTAAAATTACTTAACCACCATATAAAATTATTAAACTTTTTTAATGTAACCTTAAGACATTTGACATAGAATTGACTGAATGCGTGCTGCAAATATAGTCAAAGGGGATGAAAAAAAAAGACGTTTATAACGGATTCTTCTGTCAATCTTATTTTATTGATAAACAATATAATAAAATAAAAAATCTGCTCATTTATGGCGTCTAAGGCGGAACAAAGTTCGCGGGTCAGCTAGCTGAATAAATTTTCATTCCTTTTTCCAATAATTCGTTAAAATATTTTTATTGTGCAAAATTTCCTTTTTAATCTTTCATTTCCCTCTTTTTCACGATAAATATAATAGTTACCGTCTCCATGATAATTTTTTTCGATTATACTTTTTGGTTTGCATGCCAGAGTAACGTATTACCGCTCGTCGCTGATTTTCGATTCCAGGTGACAATTTTTATTCAGCTAGAACTCGGCAACTAATCATTTTGCAAGAAAAAGTTTTATACAAAATTTGTAGAAAATTTTATGCTCTCCAACTTTAATTCAAAATAAGTTACTTTGCAAAAACAAAAAATTTGGTTTTTTTTACTTAAATATATCGGAAAATATCAACAATAGGGGGAAAAATTTGGTATAAAAAGGATGGGAAATTTTGTTCTCTACAAAAAAGATATCTTCGGTTTTTAACATAAAACTTACCGTTTCCGAGATATATGCAAAAAAACGGTTTCCAAGATGGCGGCTAACGCTCACGGTTTCGGGCGACAGAAACTCGGTTTTATACTTAGGAGGCACCCTCTGACAAAATCCAATCGAAAAATCACGTAGAAGGATTTTATGCAGAGCGGACCGATTTTTGGTGCTAAAATTCCTGGACTATAAGTTTAATATTAATAGTAACTTTCACGCAACAAGATCATCTAGCCTTGAGTAAGATATAATGACGGGCAAAGTGGAGGGGAAGAGAGCTCAAGGCAGACCACCCGCTAAATGGAGTGACCAAATCACCAAGAAAACAAAACTTAATTTCACCAGACAGTCCACGCAGCGAACGACAGATCCAGTTGGAAAGCACTCTACCCATCCTCTTCACAGTGGCCACGATCCTGAGCATTGAGGGACCGATTGATTGAACATAATGTTCCAATCAGTCATCATCATCATAGGACTTCGCGTCCGGAATGGGCCGCTGGGGGCTGTCAAAGGAATGCAATTTTGGACCTCAGCCCAATAGCCCCCATATATATATTTTTTTAGTTCTTCTGAAAACGGTTCACTCAAGCAGTGCCTAAAGGCTACCATTCAGAGGCGCGCCCATCCGCCGGACTTGTCGCTGGCGACAAGTCTGCAGAGAAATCTGCGTGTGAATGTGTTGGTTCTCGGTTCAGTGCGCGGCTAGCGGCTCGGCGCGGCGCCGGCGCTCGTCGTCTGGAGATAAAGTAAGCAGTAGTAAGCAGCTCGGCGCTCGTGTGGTGTGTGGACGATGACGGATTTGTCCACGTATATAGGTACGACTCGGGGCTCGGCTCTCGGTGCGGGTAGTGAATGGTGGGCTTAAGGCTTTTGACACTTTCGAATTTGACACTTTTGCGGCAGCCCCTACCGCATGTAGGAGATATAAAGGAAAGGTCCGGAGTCGGGTCAGTACGGATTTAGTGCCTCCTGGCTCTTTTGTCTAATCAGTACACGACTTTGTGTTAAAATGCAAGGACATCACGAACATAGAAAATACCCAGACTGAGACCAGTTGTGCCAATAAAGTACTGTAGCGAACTACTTTTATTAAAAGATGCTTCTATTAGTAACAACATTTTTATTTTATATTTTTACCGTTAATAATGTAGCGATTCCTCTTTATAGTAACTGGTCGACACAGACGTCTAGAATTATTTTAAAATTATTGAAAGGGAATCGCTACGTTTTTGTTGAGATGTCAGTCGATGACTGAAATCAAAGTTTTTCTTAATAAAAGTAGTGCGCTACAGTCCTGCGGACTCCAGCGAGAATCTCACTCACAACGCCTGTCTTGCTCAAGCGTGCTACCGCTAAAACCATCGAGGCAGTATTTATAAATTATTAGCAACTTACCAGCTGTTTAAAATTCTAATAATCAGCTTGAAAATTTTAGGTTCGTCTTGGTCCGTTTTCGTGAATAAAATTTGGTCGTTAGGTCTTAGTATCTTAGGCCGATCCGGTCAATAAATGAATTTATTTGTCGACTCTGGAACGTAAAAGCTTCGATTAGCAATCTTAAATGTTACAAATGAAATAAATATTTTTCAGGTTCACTTTAACCTGTAGAATTTTATACTAATAGCAGTGTCGGTCGGCTCACAATAACAATGATTTTTAATTATTTTTTCAACGTCAAAACGCAACTGATTTAACGCAAGCTGCTGTTACGTGGACCATGCTGTCGCCGTGTCGCACATTTTAACATTTTCAAATATTGTTATAAAATGAGTAAAACTAGATTACTCTAAAAGAATCCAAAATACTGGCAGTCCGGTTTCCCTCTCATCATAGTGCTCCCCGAACTCTACTGCGTAGAGGCAAGTGTCAACAACTGTCATGATAACGCCACTTGTAGCTTTTAAACTGCAACTCACAAAATGTCACTGCTCTGCGTGCTGTATTCTGAACACTGCGTGATGGTAGAGTGGGCGAGGACGTCCTCCGCTCGCGGCGGCAGGATTATTTGCAGTTCCTCGGCGAGCTGCTCCTCGGCTGGCTCCTCCAATTGGGGCACCGGGACGTCCAGCTCGTCGTTAAGGGAGATTGCGCTGCGAAGGACGAGTTACGACTTTACAAAGCAGTGCTATAATAGTTGCCACCTTAAATTGAACCTTATCACTTTAAAAATTAAGTCCAAACACCACACACTAATTTTAGGTATACTTGCTCGACAGGGTTAACAGTTGACAAATATTTGTGAGTATTACTCCTGATGTGCTCCTTATGAACGTTATCACCGGAATTCGTCACAGTACAAAATCGCCGAAGTTCTTCCACAAAAGAGAAAGTTATACATTTTTTATTCCTGATCATCATTCTGCTACAAGAAGTCCACTGCTGGACATAGGCCTCCTCCAAGGATTTCCAAAAAGACCGGTTGGGAGCGGCTTGCATCTGGTGTCTTCCTGCCACTTGAATGAGATCGTCTGTCCATGTTGTGGCTGGTCGTCCTACGCTGCGTTTGGCAATGTGTGGTCCCCATTCAAGAACTTTTCGGCCCCATTGGTCATCAGTTCTACGTGCTACGAGTATGTACCCCGCCCACTGCCACTTGAATTAATTAATGAAATAGTTAAAAAATTTCTTTGTAGTCCGGGAAAAGCTCGGAAAAACTGTGAGTACGGACCCTCGGTGGGTGAGCCTGACCCGCTCTTGTCCGGTATTTTTATGGTCTTTAATTTTGCCTGGTGCCCCTTATACTAACTCTTCATGGTCGCCAGTGGTGGCTCCGGCTAGCACGGATGTGTAGAGCCTGGCGCGGGCACCGTGCAGCCTCATGCCGGCGGGGACGTCTTCCGACCTCGATGTTACACTCGCTGAAATGTAATCATAAAAAGCGATAACGCTGAAAAATTTATTAAAAAAATTGTTTTTGCGAAAAATTAAGTTGCATACAATATTTTTTTTTATAGAGCAGATTATGAATCAGGCACTAGAGATGATACATTTGTTCATACATGTTTAAAAAGCTAATGTTTAATATTTAGTTTATTGAATTTTAAACATTACACGACACTGTCGACTGTATGTATACAGTCCACAGTATGTACAGTCGACAGGCCGTCAACCTTCACACAAAGTCGCCCGTAATGCAACGGAGTAGAGTGCACGGGTGTATAGGACGATGTGCTGTCGACTGTACCTAATTATGTAGAACCTACAAAAACATACGACATAACTTTAATATCGCTAGTCTGTTTCGAGTTTTCTACCGCTAAAGGTTTTTGATTTAGTGTCGTTTAAGGTCTGAAAAAAATGCCAAGTATAGATAAATGGATTATAGGTACCTACTAAACAAGAGTAGGAAAGAGACACTTACACACGGCCTGACTGCCGCCTTTCTTTGGACTTTTCGGTCGAACTCCATGTTTCTTTTCCGACACTGTAATTTTCGCCTCTTCCTGTCTTTTGTCTGTAATACGAAAGTTAAAAAAGTATTATAAAATGTTCATAGCAATCGGAATTTGCAACGGATCACCCTGATATGGATTCGCCTAGTGCGGAGGCCACCGAAAAGCGTTAGTAGGTAAGAGCCTTAACGGCTAGACCATAGGTTCCCAAAGTGGTCCAGGTGGACCGCCAGGGGTTCATAGAAGAGCACACGGGGGTCAACGTCGACGTGAAAAGAAAACAGGTTCACAAGTAATAAATATGGGTCCACGAACCATTTTCTGGTTTTCATAATAAAGGTAAAAATTATGGCTTGGATTTACCTACCAACGTCAATTGTTGATTGTTTTGTATAACTACAAGTATCGTTACGATAACTAGGACACAAGAAAATGTGCTACTTTGTTTTCTTCTTAACACCCTCATTAGGGTGATATTTTGGGAATACTTCGGGGACTACCGAAAATAGCAAAACTTTAAAAGTGGTCAACGAGGGCAAAAAACACACACACACACACATACTCTTATACATGTCCTTATATATACATAAATAGGTATGTACATTCTAATGTTAGACATATTCTAATAAGTAATACACATTACTTACTCTACAAATACTACGGTTAATAATACCACTTTGGCGATATAGTGTAGTAGGTAAAGTGGTAATGGTAATGGTAATGGTAAGGTGTTGCTTGCTGGTACGGTACGGTTCTGTAAGGTTGTTGTGGTAAGCAGAATGTGTGTAAGTAGCCACAGTATTCCCCCCTCAAGCGAAGCGTACAGGAGGCTTGATTATTCTGCCCGTGCGTGTTTGTTTGATTGCGGGCGGTGCCGATGTCGCGGCGCTTGGAGATTGCTGACCCGTAGGTATTCGCTGGACTGGCATTGTAGTTGCGGCTTCATTTTCGCTGCTAATTACGTATGCGGGCTGCAGTCGGTCGATTGAGACATTTGCTTGACGGCCAGGTAATTGTATCTTGAATATCTTGTGGTTTCGTTCGACGACACGATAGGGTCCTGTGTAGGGTGGCTGTAGAGTTGCAGATCGGAACTTTGACGGATAATTTCGTTTTCTTGTCGATGATGCTTCTTCCTGCTATGTCGATGATGAGTTGATGATGTTCGAGTAAGTCGGCGCCTATGATTGGCTTACCGACTGCCGCGATGATGAATTTCCACTTGAATGGTCTTCTCAGCCCGAAGTCTAGTTCCAAGGTTTTTTCCCCGTAGGTAGGTATCAGCGTGTTGTTGGCGGCGTAGAGCGAGAACTTCGTAGGCGAGCATGTTGCGTTTTTTGGTTTAGGTATAACAGAGATGTTGGCGCCTGTGTCGATGAGGAATGTTAGTTTGGACTTCTTGTCTTGAATGAACAGGCGGTGGGACTTCATAGCGTTGATTGCCGCCTCACACAACGCTGGCTCTAGTTTTCCGGCTTCTCCTCGAAATTGCAGGGGCGCGTGCATTTAACTGCTTTGCTCCCGAAGCGACGGTGGTAGTAACATATTCCGCTGTTTAAACTTCCGGTTACGGGTGCGCGCGAGTCGTCGGAGGCGGCGGCGGCGGGTTGCGGGCGGGGTGTGCGGGGGCGGGAACGCGAGCGCTGTCGTGTGTATTGTGGCTCGCGATCACGTGACCAGTTGTAGTGTTGTTGCGAGTTCTGCCATTTTTGAGTCTTCAGTTCGGCGATTTCGCGCATAAGAAATTCAAGTTTCTCGTTGATGTCTTGGTTTGAACTTGCTGGTGCTGATTTGTGTGCGTCGACGGCAGCGATTGACGTCCCGGCGGCGGCGGAGTTGTGCGACATTTGTGTGCTCTCCATAATCTTGTCGGCCATTTTAGCGAGCTCGTCGATGTCCGCCGTTGTAGCGATTGTTGAGGTGACGGCGAGGACTGCTCGAACGGACGATGGCAGGTGTCGCATCCACAGGTTGCGTACGGTGTGGTCGGTCATCCCGTCGCCGGCGAGGTGCTGCATTCGGCGAAGGAGCTGTGACGGCTTCAAGTCGCCGAGTTCAGTTTCTGCGAGCAGGCGGTCGAGACGGCGTTCGTCTGAGTCTTCATAGAATGCTAGGAGTTTCGTCTTGAGCGCTTCGTACTTGTTGGTTTCCGGTGGCTTGAGGATGAGGTGGTCCACGATGTCCAGGTCTTGCTTGTCGAGTTGCCGGATGACGATGTCGAACATTGCTTTGTCGCCTTGTCTGAGCGGCTTCATGATGGCTTCGAACTGAGCGAACCAGAGGCGAAGTCGTTGATGCCAGACGGGTGGAATCCGCATGCTGAGGGATATTGCAGAGACGTCTTCATGATTTCCGAGGCGAGATGGAGCTGGGGCATCTTGCTGAGTTGCAGGTGCAGGGGCAGATTTTTCGTCGGCGCTTGACATCTTGAGGCTTGAAGTGTTTCAGAAGCTGCTTTCTTCCTTGGGGTCACCACTTTGGCGATATAGTGTAGTAGGTAAAGTGGTAATGGTAATGGTAATGGTAAGGTGTTGCTTGCTGGTACGGTACGGTTCTGTAAGGTTGTTGTGGTAAGCAGAATGTGTGTAAGTAGCCACACCACATTCAATTAAATACACTATTCAATATCTTACCTCGTGCTTAGGATGAATGGGATAGATAGTTAGGTCATGCTGGAAGAGGTAGTTTTGTATTTTAGTGCGTACCGTCGTTAGACAAAGACCGTTTCGGCATGTCTGAGTATCCTCGGAAAAGTGTCTCGAGTTCGGCCGGCGTCATTCGCCTGAGGTAGGGCACTCGTTTCAGGTCGGGCCGGTGCAGACTTCGGAATGAGTTGCGGTGCTAAAACAATCAGGGGTAGTACTTCCTTTCTAAAAAAGTAAATAAACCTATGTCTCCTTAGGTTTCATGCATATCAAAGAAATTACAACTACAATTTGCATTAGGCATCTTAAATTATAAAAAAAAATCAATGGAACTAGCGCGAATCCAAACAAACAAAAAGTCGCAGTAGGTCCATTGCTTGGGCTTGTACGGATGAATAGAACTAGCGCGAGAAAAAAGTCGCAGTAGGTCCATCATGGAACTCGGCAATGGAACTACTGCGAATGATTGGCAATTACGCAAGTACTCCACTGTATGGAGTTGTCTGATTTAGCCCCTTTGTTCCCGGTAAGTCACACCAGCTTAAGTTAAACTGTTACATTCTGGGACTTTTATTCCCCGTAGGTACCTATGTCATTCTCCTACACAGTACTGTCATAAACATACATATTTTGACTATTTCGAGTTGTCTAAATGCTTAACCCGATAGAGTAGAAAGTTACGTAATATAAGGGCTGCGCGTATTACACTGACAATTAAAGAGGGGGACTGGGGAACTAATTGCCTCTCGTTCATAAAAAATATCGTGTCACAGTGTCAGTGCGCCTACTCCTCCGCAACGGCTTGACCGATTTTGATGAATTTTTATGTGTATATTATTTCTGTGATAAGGGTAACAAATTTGGCAAAAAAACGTTTGCCGGATCAGCCCTCTCAGCACTGAACATCGTATTACCGGAATGTTCAGTCGGTCCATTAAGTCTATTTCCCTGAACGTCCACTTCCTTGATAGTCTACTTCTCTGAACGTCCACTTCCTTGATAGTCCATATCCCTGAACGTCCATTCCCCGATAGTCCACAATCCTAAGTGTCCACTTCCCTGAACGTCAACTTCCTTATAGGGAGAGTTTTTTTATTGCGATTAGATATTAATTTTTGTTCCGGCTAGTCCTCTCCTAGCCACCTCACCTAGCCAGTCACAAAAAGTACTAAGGGCACATAGCTGCTAAGAGGTTTAGTCATGTTGCAATAAGATACGTCAAAAGAGATCACTTATTACAAAGAGAGTAAATAACCTTTTTCCTGTGTAATTATATAATTATTTATAACTCCGCACTGAAATTGAAGCTATACTTACAGGTATGTACTCCTAGTACTTTCTGTAACTGGCTAGGTGGAGAGGACTAGTCGGAACAAAAATTTTATATCTCATAAATTCCAAACTGTAGTAACTATATTCTATTTTTTTAAGCGAACGACTAAAGGTAAACAAAGACACAGCATCTCTCAAACTTACATGTCACTCAAAATAGCTCATGCACGCAGCTTTGCTTGCATCGTATACCCACATAGGTTAAGGTAGGTACCTACCTACTGTTTAAGGAAACAAACAGACAACCAAACAAGACAAAACAAATACAAAAGAAAATAAAATAGCTTAGAGAAGTTGCACTCGCATTAACAACGTCAATCGTGAGTAAAAATATGGCGTCGGGGTGGCTATTTTACTTTTTTTTTGCCTCTAATTAAAAAAGAGGTTCGTAGTCAGCTCTCCATACTTCTTCCTACACATCGCGTAGCGCATTAGCATAAAATAATCGATCATAATCGGCCTTTAAACAAAATTCCGTCATCTTTGATTTTGCGAACATATTTGGCAGCCGTAGGATCGCTTTTATTTTGAGGACCACTGAAATTTTAGGTATTTTTTGGGCCACAGATCTCTTAAGCAAATTGTATTTTCATGATAAAATTAAATATTTAGTTAAATAAACTGCGAGTAAGGGATAAATCAGGTTATAACAGTGTTATTGTGTTTATTGCTTATTGCGTTTTGTATAACTTTGCTAAATATTATATAGCGTTGTAAATTTGGCATATTGAAAAACCAAATATTTGACATGTTGACAATTAGTCGTTCGCTTCAGTAAATAGAATATAGTTTTCATTTTTTATCCATAAAGTCAGAAGTCCGGGGAACAATCCCTAATGCCATGGGTCCACGGGTAATTAAAATTATACATGGACCCGGTGATGGATCGACCCACCGAGACCACGGGTAAACACTGTATTTTCAAGTAGATATTATTTTATAGTAACAAAAAACAATGAGTCATACTTTATTTTTCTCACATGTAACCTATTTAGAAAAAATATAGCACATTCAGAACTGAGTCTGAAAACAGGCGTTGATGGAAGTGGACGTTCAGGGAAGTAGACATTTAGGATTGTGGACTATCAGGGAAGTGGACTCACTGGGAAGTGGACTATTAGGGAAGTGGACTATAAGGGAATGGACGTTCAGGGAAATAGACTTAACGGACCGACTGGACATTCCGGTAATAAGACGTTCAGTGCTGAGAGGGGATCAGCTAGTAATAATAATGAATTCCACACAACACAATCACTTGACCTGGTCCCATACTAGGATACCCTGTGCTATGGCAAACAGGCATTACAAACATCGAAAAACATACAGACTGAGGGAAATGGTAAATTAATGTACCTACGGCGGTCGGTGGGAACCCATTCTACAACCTCTTTCTTGGTAGCTAAACAGCTAGACCTATGAGGCAGGCCGCCATACATACAATATTGCCGCATTTCAGACCCACGGTACCCCTGGCCTTACCTCTGGTGATGTGATTTCGACACCTATAGCTGAAAGTAATAAAAACGACCGAAAGTACCGACCAACCAAACGGATCAACTAGTTGCTCCGATCGGAACTCGGTAGGTACGTGGTTTTATTCCTATCGGACCAACTACTCAATTCAACCATACGAGTATTAAGCTTATAAATAATCATATAATATGTATAGTATATGAGTTCCCAACGGAACCACTATGAAGTTGGTCGGAGTGGAATAGTACTTCCGAAGACAAAAAGTACTAGGCTTGCCTAGACTGAACATGTTAGGCTCCTTTTTATACTAACCAAACCCACTAAAGGTGAATAAAGTATAGTCAGGTAATTTCCTAGACTTTATTTTACTTGCTCCAAGCCTATGCAAGCCTAGCACTTTTTGGCCCGTTGGGTCAGTTCTTAAAAGATATATACAGATATACTTAAAAAAATATGTAATGTAGGTCACCAGTAGTGACCTACACTCGGTGGTACCGTTTAACTTTAAAAGACCCACCGTACCACCAGGGGTATGGTCAGGGGTACGGTGGGTCTGAAGCGATATTGCCGTACCTACATACACACATCGATAACACCTACATATTATCGTCTGTATTGTGTGAGCAAGAGGCAAATACTTATCCAGCCTCTTTCTTAAACGAATCGTGCTATATTTTTATATATTTTGCCTAAATTGCCTCGTTGGTCGAGCGAGGCGTAATATTTTTGTATACCAGGTCATTGTACCATTGTATTCAGAATTCAATTTCGTTGGATCTTGAATCGAATTAGGTAACAGGCAGAGGCGCTTTTACCTTGACGACGCCTGGAGCCACCTGCAGTGCTTCAGCAGCTGAGGACAAGCTGAAGCACTGGATGACGGCGCAGTTGTGCTTCATCGATATCGCTGACAGACCGGACCTGACCAGGTCTTGGTTGATCTGAGAAAATGTACACGTCTTGACGCCCAATCAGTATGTTAACCAAACCGGTAACACCGACTGTCATCATCATTTTAATATTGTTACCGAATTGTTCCAAATTTAAAAAACCCAGGTCTTAGATGTTTACAATCATGTTTGTGACGTCGCTGTTTCTGGTTCCCACGCCACAGGGTATCCTAGTGTGGGGCCAGAAGCTATGTGCTATGTGCCACATGTATGTGCCTGTATGTAAATGTTTGTTTGTTTAAGAATTTGTGAGTTTGACTCATACGGTATGAGTCATACCATATTAATTTTAAAAGTGAATCTCTTCAAGCTTCTCAAAAGGAGGAAACAGAACAATACTTTAATAGATTTTTTCCAGATATACTTAAGTACTCACTTCTCAATTGAGTGTGCGTGTTGAGTCTCAATCTAGTGTTTTCAACGTATCCATCATACCAGAAACAACCGTCTATCATGAAACACTTAGCATTAGTAAGTTTACACTAATGTCAGTGACAATGAGTGTCACTCAATATCTGTGGTGTCACTCCTACTTACTAATTTTCCGTGTAGCTGTCGTTTTATTGGACGGAATTGACGGTGGCCAACGTGCTCTGTATTAATAAATAAAAGTACAGGGTGTAACAAATCAAATCAAAATAATTTATTTCAGCGTAGGTAAACAATTTACATTCCGTTTGCTGAATATTATCAATGTACTATGTTAGCCGTTGCTTTCGGGCCCTATTTGAGGTAGAAAAAAAGGTAGCCGGACAAAGGTCCCAATATCTATTAAAAAATCGGGGGTTCTATTGGTCAACAGAAGCAACTTTAACTTTAATGATCTGAAAAATATTGACTGAAAAGTACTAAACTGCCCACGACATCAAAATCTATGAAAATATTTTCCGCAATGTCAAAAAATCCTCTTACTAAATGTTGTTCGTACCTGTTTTTGTTTGCAAGGTCCACCAAGAGACAAAGGAACAACACATCCAAAAAAGAAGATACACATAATTGTGATTGCTCAACTACTCACAGGGAAATTTTAAAATATTATCTAATCTCTACAGACTTGTGACGCGTAGAACCCCAGGTTTCGGTGTATAGAGAAGAGGGTTTTGTTACACCCTATATAATACTGCCTTCACATACCAGCTAAGATATTATTATTTTCCATCAACTGATACTATCAATCATCGTTTAAAATGCTTCCACATTCTGACCCGCGATATAGGGTACAGACCCTATATTAGAAGCTTGGGATTGAAAGACCCTTTTGGCGTAAAATTGGCCGGTTCCTGCTTTTTACGAAATGGAAATTATTTAAGTCTCTTTTAGGTCGGCATTTGAGTGTAAGAAGCTACTTACTTCGCAGAAGATTAGTCAAGAAAAGCGATTTAATTTTTTAATCACAGTAGGCACTTTGCGCATTGAAAATTGAAATTCGTTCTCCGAAAGGAAGCTTAGAAATGTTGGTAATGTTTCTTGGGAAGAAAATATGTTCCTTATAGTACGATTCCACGGCTAAGTGCATTTCTCTAAAAACATGCAAAAAATACGTGCTGCTTTGAACCTCAATATCTCATAAGCCGTTCACTGCACAGGCATAGCTTTTGGAAAATATTGTGTTCGTAATGATGCCAAAAATACATGGGCTTCGTGAAAAGTTTTAGTAATTGACAGTGAATTTGACAATATCAATTAAAACTATACTATACTGGTGCCTCTGCCTACCCCTTCGGGGATAACGGGCGTGAGTTTATTTATTTTTATTTAAAACTATTCGAAAATGTTCACCTTTTCATTCGTATAAGTAGCGTTGAATCGATTCGTAGGTAGATATTATCGAGATATTTCGAAAAAGTAACCAATGTTACACATTCGATAGTTTTCTTTATCAATAAATGTTCACGATTTAAATGTAGCGAAATATACCATTGTAACTACTATTTCCACAATTTTCTCTATTAATTTAAAAATGTGCCATAATTATGTTTGTCGTGTCCATCCGGACCAATCCGGACTTGGCCCCCGTGGTGGAGTATGGCCTATACCTTCCTCAGGGAAGAGACCCGTGCCCCTCGGTGGGGGCATAATGGGTTGATGATGATGATGATGTTGGTTGTGTGATACCACTGAATCTACAACAGAATGATATTTTATGTCGTTTCAGAGAAATCTATACGATTTCATTCCAACGGTAAGATTGAAAAATATATCAACACATCAACAAAAAAAAAATGCTACTGATTATTTTATTAGTTGTACTTAGGTACTTAAAATCGAAAATTACGTTTTTTGCATCAATGACGCACAGCGTGGTTATATTTTTTTTATGATTTCTCTTGTTTTTTGGACTAAAGTTCCTTTCAAGAATGTCTTACTCACTTTTCTCATAACCTGGATTCTTACCCGAAGTTCCTTACCCTCACAACAAGGGACCAGCGATGGAGTATCCTCCTTCAGTTTATGCGCCGAGTTGAGGGATGTGGCCACGTTGTCTCCGCTAGCCACCGGGTTCATCTTCAGCAGGGATGCAGCAGAAGGCTGTTTATCCTTCAAGAGCTGGTGCTCCGAAGGTGCCTCCCTCATTCCCTTCCCCGGCCCGTTCAGCTGCTTCGCCATGGTTAGATAAGTCATCTCCTGTACTAAGTGCATCGTCGGCGATTGCGTTCTCGTGACTGTTGAAGACACTGAATTTGGGTTGTAGGGGTTTTGTTTTGGTTGGAGAAAATTTTCCGTAGTGTTTCACATGGTGGCAGCGTTGACGTGACAGCGTTGACGTGACAGCGTTGACGTGACAGCTTGACAGTTCCGTTTTTGAATTTTGATGTTGTATCGCGTCAGTCTTCGTCATAGATTCGGGAGGTTTTGTTTTGTTTTCTCCTTTCGAGAAAATGCTAGTCCAAAGGCTCAATCCAAAGGCGAGCGTAGTAGACACGTCATTTCCGTGTCTGTGTCTACCATGTGCATTGTAATACGTCCATGACCACACCTTTTACTCCCTCTAAAGCCGGCTTCCCACGGTCCGCGATATCGCGGACGGACGCGCACGGCCGACGTCTACGGACGCACCACGAGAGGCTCTTCCAACTGACCTGACGTCTGTCTGTGCTACCGCGGGCCGAGACCCTTCCCACGGTGTGTCGTGCAAGCTGGTCCGCGTCCGTCCGCGATATCGCGGACCATGGGAGGCCGGGACCGACTTAAGGTCTACCTGTTTGATTTTGGCCGCTGGTTTCCATCGTGCGGATGGAAAAAGATGTCATATGTGCGAAGGAGCAAAACGTAAAGGTCGTCCTGCAGAGGTAGATTATTACGTCCATGGGTACTGCAAAGTCGCGACTCGGTCGGCTCTATCAAGGGCTTAGAATACAATTTTTTATACAACAGCATCAATACGTCACTGACGATGGACCAGTGCCTTGGTCGTGCCCTGTGTGCCCTAGCACCTGCACTCACGAGGAATTAATCATTGCAAGTGATAAAGCAGTCAGACATCGCAAAATTCTGGGCTGCAACTGTTTAGTAAAGACTTTGATGATAACTTGTTTTGCCATGGACACGGTAAGAAGAAGTGTAGGTACTTAATATGTAACTCTACCTTCATCAACCTTTTTTTTTTATACTTGTTTTTTATAGATACTTATAGGATCCACTCTTTTGGCCCCTTCATTCAAGTGCGACTAAAATTATCTCCTCTGTTCGCGTATCGCATGCCGATCACGTAGCGCCACTTATCAAACTCCGTGCAGCCGAAGGAAAGTGCGGGACCTAAGGGAAAGTAAATTAAGCACTCTCCTTTGCTTTCCTACAAAGGTCGCGCACAAGTGCCTATCCTTAAATAGAACGGCACATAAATATCATAACAACTTCCTACATACGCCCTCGAGTAAAATTCGTTTAGTTTACTGAGACGCTTTAAAAGGGAAGATCGTTTATAGAACAGTGGTTATAAAAGCTCATATACCTCTGATACCCGAAAGCAAAGCTGCGTACACACAATGAAGATTAAAAGTATTCATCGATAATTTCACCACTGTTATTAGGAAAAATCATCCCCGAAACCTGCACCCGACATCAAAGAGAATCCTTGATCTTAACAGAGTCATTAACTGTCATTTATCGTTACGCTTTAGTGCACAAAAGTAACAAAATAAAAATACATAAAAACTTAATAAAAGGTAAGTTTCGATGTACAAAGGCGGACTTATTTCAACAGAAATTTCTTCCAGCCAGCCTAAGAAAGATTTTGGACAGTAAAACAGAGAGCGGGGGATGGCAAATAAAGCTAAATACAAAAAAAAAAAAAACTAAGAAATATCGTTACGATATTCATGATTACCCATGCAATCATGAATATCGTAACGAAATTTTCTTAGTTTATTCTTTTTTTTGTATTTAGCTGTAGCGATATCAGAAATAACAACACCCGTAAGTAGATCCGGACTGAAAGTTTACGATATTACATATCGTTAACGATCTTATAATATACTAGTCAAAACAAAATAAGGGCCACCATGTATTTTTAGTATTATAAAAGATGTATACCGTTTAATGGTTGATGAATGATTTATTTTAAGGGGTTGTTCAATCGGTAATTAAAAAATTCTAATTAAGGATCATTTTATTGAAAAAATAACATTTTTTCATGGTTTTTGCGAAATATTGATTATTAGTTAAAATATCGTTATTGGTACAATAGGTTAAAGTTAAAATAAAACGATATTTTTTTTTGGTTTTTACCTTTTTTCAGTATCGTGGGTGTCCTCCCTGTTTCCCAACACATTCTTGAAGCCTGGAAGGCATACTCTCCACCAGGTGTCGCACTGTCCTTTGTGGAATTTGTTCCCTGCTTGATTTAAGCACGCTGATGAGCTGTCTTTCATTATGCACCGGTTGGTTTGTATCGCAGACGCTTCTCTTTAACAAATCCCACATGTGCTCGATTGGGTTGAGGGCCGGACTGTTGGCAGGCCACGGCAAGACCTGTATACCAGCCTCGTTTAGAACGTCTCTGGTGGCTCTAGCTGTATGGGCACGGGCGTTGTCGTGCATTAACTTAAAACTTGCACGAAATCATTTTTGTACACGGCATCACATGGGGTCTTATGACCTCCTCAATATATCGTTGAGCCGTTATCATGCCTTCTTTGATAATAGCGAGCTCCGTTTGACCAGTTAGAGAAATTTCTACCCACACCATTACTTGGGACCCCCAAATCTATCACTTTCGTGGATGCAGGCATCGGAAAAACGCTCACCTTCTCGTCTCCAAACCCTTATGCGACGATCATCACTAAAAAATTTTGCTTTGCTCTCATCAGTGAAAAATACAGTGCTCCAATAATTTATGTTCCAGTCCTGGTGCTGCCTTGCGAATGATAATCGGTTTGAACGATGCGCACTTGTTAATTAAATCCGCACTACACATCTTCTAGAAAACTGCTGGTCTTCATGCAACCGATTTCTGATAGTTTGGTCACTAACGCGGGTCCCAGTGGTCTGGCGTAAGCGGTTTTGTAGGGAGCGTATAGTAACAAATCGCTCTCTGCGCGTAGTCAAACGTATGTAACGGTCTTTTTGTGAGCTAGTTACTCCATTTCTACCAGATCCCCGTCTTTTGGATACACTGCCAGTTTCTTGAAAACGGTTCCAAGCATTCTGGATGGCTCGACGAGAATATCCTAGCGGCAAAGGCACAGAACGCTGTGAATGGCCCTCTTGGATCAATGTTATTGCTCTAGTTGTGGTTTGCAGGTCCATATGTCTTCAAACTCTCGGCATTTTGTAAGCCAATGTTTATTTAGGCACTAATTTAGCAAAAGTTAATGTGTGCACAAAGAAATCCACACTTTGAATGACTTTAAAATGCAGCTTCAAATGTGGGTAAATTTAAGTGGTTACAAAAAAAATGTCAAAGTTTACCCATTTCACAAATTATGCAGTTGTAATACTCTCGATATGTTTGTTAACACTTAGGGTAACAACCACACAAAAGAATTAGCCACTTAAGAACACCTTCAAGTTGTAAAAACGACCCGATAGTTGAAATGAGTCAGTGGCCCTTATTTTGTTTTGACTAGTAACTATATATACTATCGAGTCATCGTTTCGATCGGTCTGAAACGACGGATCGTAGGTAAAGGTCGTACTGTAATGGGCGACTCAATTTTTGCGGTATGCATATTTACTCACAAAATTCAGCCGACCTCTGTGGCGTAGCGGTTAGTGCATCTGCTTACCATGCGAGAGGTCCCGGGTTCGAACCCCGGCTGGGGAGAAAAAAAAACTCCAGGTCTTGGATGTTTACATTTTTGTGACGTCGTTGTTTCTGGTTCCCACGATACAGGGTATCCTAGTGTGGGGCCAGAAGCAAAGTATGTGCATGTATGTAAATGTTTATTCCTATCTACTCAAACACCTCGGTGGCCTTCAACGAACAATAGCTAAATAAATGGAATAAAACGTTTAATCAATAACTCATGCTTCAAATAAACAATTTGAAAAATTAAATACGTTAAAAAACTTTCAATATCGAATCAAAGGATACTTTTACTTTACTAGCGCACAAATTTCAGGGTTAGCTATAGGCTAGGTACAATATCAATGATTAGCTGGAATGAGGAGTTGGTTCTCGCCACGGTGAGAGCCGACTCATACGGAACACTCCCATCGGTCTACCGTTCACGTAGATCGTGTTTTTTTCTTTCTGCAAACAAGTAAAGTAGATTATACTTATGTACATAAGCAGTCTAGTATATACGTCCCACTGTAGGGCCTCCCATTACATGCCTGCTCTCCGAGAGAAATTTACATGTTGACTTGATTTTTTCGTTATGTTTTTACTTTTTTTTTTCTGCATTTTTTGCAGAGGCTCTATTGTATGGGGAACTTCTTTCAATACAAGTTTATAGTTAGACTTTGCGGAATTTAAATCAAGTTAAGTCGCAATTTTGTATAAGGGTACTTATGGCCGGTTCTTGAATTGTGAATTTCACTAAGAATACTTAAGTAACGTTCTGTCACGCTCTTTTCTGATAAAATTGACGCGATAGCAATATAGTCACATAGCGAAGATCTGAATTCAGAAACAGGCCTTTAATGGTGTTTTTTATAAAAACTAGGTTACAAACAGGCTGGCTACTGCATCCTGATCAAAAACTCCGAAATTAAAACGTCGAGGGGACCTCGTTTGTAACATGCAGCGAATCGTATGGATCTTTTCCTGGAACTAACTAACGTTATTGTTAGTGCTCGTAATTGTTTCACAACAGAGAAGCTCTTTGATATTATTATCTTTTCAAAGTTATTACTTTTTCAAAGCTTTGTACTAAGTTATTTTTCTTTTCTCTTTTCATATATACTCTCATGTAGAAAAGAAAAACAAATTAGGCTCGGAGTATTATGGTTTGACTCATTTAATGTTGTTCAACTGAGTGTGATAGAACATAAATACTTTATTTGTAGGGCGAACGAACGTACGAACAACCTACTAAGGGACCAACTCTAAAATCTTTACAAAAATCAGCTATTCCATACATTTTGTTCAGTTATTATCGAATTTAAGAGTTGCATGCACCAAAATCGTTAAAAGTATTTAGTGGCTAATTATACTTAATTTTTTTTAAAAGTCTCCTTTTCTTCCAAGCTGGAGCAGCTGGATTTGAAATTTTGTTAACAGTTTGATGAATCATTATTCAGACTTACAAAACAAAAAAAAAAAATTGGAAAAAGTAAAGCCTTGTGGCAACAGCATTTTGAATTTTGTTTTGAAATGCCTATAACTTTTCTTTCATGCAATTTTTTTTTTGTATTTTTCTGCTAACCCCTATGACTTGCCTTTTCACCTGGTTCCGGCTTGACGTCGATTTACGGGACACCCTGTATGTATGGTTTGAAATCTAAGTAAATACGTTTAGCATGCTAAACTTATTTAACAACCGTGGTGCAAGTTGCCATTGGTATGGCACGGCACGAGCACCTTATCAAAAGGCTAAGATAATAAGATAATAAAGATAAAGATAATATAAAGAACATGTTGTCCCTTTTTCGCCTTCTCCACCTTCATTTCGGCGAGGAGAGACGTCAGTATGCGCTGCGCCAGGAACTCTGTCGCTTGGCGGATGTCATCGGAGTCTCTGGTGAGCGTCTCCTTCACCAACGCGTGGGCTAGCATCTCTATCACCTCGCCCCAGAACACTGAAAATGTTTGAGTGAGATTCACTCCCGGTTTCTCGAACGCTCAGCACAGATACGGAGCACAGTAAGACCAGCCACTACACTACAAGCCTCCACCAATCCGGACTAGGCCCTCGTGGGGGAGTATGGCCTATACCTTCCTCAGGGAAAAGACCCGTGCCCCTCGGTGGGGACATAATGTGTTGATGATGAAAGGCGTGGAGCCCCACGGATCTGGCGTAGCCGAATGTTCAAAAATAAAAGAGCAAACTGACAAGTGTACTGCGTTGCTTTTATCAGATATTAATCTGATATTCTCTTGAATGATTTTGACGGGACTGGAATTGAGTGGGGCATGTAAGCAGTATGTGCCCAGGAAGGTGGGCCAAAGTTGAAAATTGACTGGGTCGGCATAGCTAAAGGGAGGCCTGCATCCAACAGTAAGACATCATTTAAGGCTACAAAAAAAACCGGACAAGAGCCAGTCCGAACTTTTCCCGAACTTCAAAGGCAATTTTTTTATGATCTAATTACAAATGTATAGTTCCGATTTTTCTGTATTTGTAGCTTAGGACCATATTGTCTGCCGAAATTCATAGTTCTGGGCAACGGAAGGAAGTAATGCATTTTGATTCCCTTCGAAGACACAGAAAAAATACCTACAACTTACACGATCGCTTCATGACTGGTAGAGTAACATTGCCTGTTTGAGTGTCCATCCCACCCATCACACGTCGGTGCACTAGCCGAGTGAGCAGCTTGTACGTAGCTTCGGCCATCTAAGTGCAGGTATAAGTAAAAACCTATTGTAGATATACAAGTAAGACCTACTATAAATATTTATTAAAAGCTTCGTCTTACAAAGTGATACAACAAAATAACATAAACGTTATATACCGCCGGAGGGTAGAAATCCGCCGGCAATGCCGTACAAGTCGAGCCGCCGGCAATGCCGTACAAGCCGAACCGCCGGCAGGCCGGCGGGTCGTGCCGGCGGGTTTCGCGGCAATCCGGCGGCAGTTCGCTCCCGGCATTCAATTGACAGTGTTGTGCTAGAAAATCATCCCAATGATGCTCTGCGGCAGCCAGCGGCAAGTGCCGGCGGCCTAAACATGCCGGCGGCAAAGCCGCGCGGCATAAAGCCGGCATAGTGTGTAGCAGCTATAAGATACCGCCCCGGGACGCACCCGATCCAAAAGTTCCCATCACGCTAGCAGCGTTCCCCCCATTTTACACCATTGACAACTTCTGTAGCCCAGGGGTTAGCGCATCTGCCTACCAAGTGAAAGGTCCCGGGTTCGAACCCCGGCCAGGGACAAAAAAAACCCCAGGTCTTAGATGTTTTCATGTTTGTGATGTCGTTGTTTCCGGTTCCCATGACACAGTGTTGCTTCTGGCTCCACACTAGGATACTAGTGAGGGATACATGGGGGGTTTTGCCATAATACCCATGCTTGGCAGTCTGGTTGGCGATCATAGTATGCGACTGGGCAGGGTGCGAAGAACCCCGGCAGAGAGGGGCGAAAATGTTCTGACCTGGCGACCGCGGACCGGAAAACGGACAATGGTCAGTCCCCCGCCAGATGGCCTGACGATCTGAGTACGGTGGTAGGGAGTCCCTGGATGAGGGGGTCAAATAGCTTATGATGATGATGATGGTAGGGTACCTCGATCATGTTCCTCTGATGCACCAAACCTAAAGGTGCTGCTGGCTCCGGCAGTTCCATCAGACTGTCCTCGCGAGCAATTCTTCTTATATCCTTAAGTGAAGGCTGCAATTCAAATAACAGTGGAACATCACAAGTTACGATTCTTCGCAGAGATCGCGATTTCCTTAAAGCACTCTAGAGGAGCAGTAAGTACAAGTTGGTAGTCTTTTGCCTTGTAAGTAAAGTCTCTACCACAGACTATTTACACTTACACGGGAGTGGAGTGGAGTTAAGTAACAGCGTTTTAATAAAATACCACCATATATGTTTTATTTTGCGTAGAAACCTAAAAACTCCGGCGTAATGAACTTACAAGTTAAATAAAGGTGTCTTCAGGATCAACAGCTAAAGTCTCTGGAAAACTTGTGAGGCCGTCTAGGTATGTGGAACAGACGAAGATTTACTAAAACGCTGTGTTTATGAGGAAATCAAACAATTTTCAAATGACTACATTACTGAACTGTGAGTTTGAAATCATGTACGTTACCTTTGTTTTCCTACTTTTATTTCTACGTAGCCTCTATGGTTGTGTGGTATCCCACTGCTGGACAAATGCCTCCCCCTCTTCGGTCCAGAGCGTTTGGCTCTTGGCCAACCCCACCAATTTATTTTTCTTCATAAAAAGATAGCCTGTGGTATTTTGCAACAAATCTAAAGGTATGTGGAACAGATGAAGTTCTACAAAAAATATTCTTACAATGCCGTCGATTTCAGATATGGGTACGGCTTTCTTAATTACCTGAGGTGTTGGCAATCGGTCCCTGATGCTCTTATAGTTAATGCACTCCTCTTCAGATACCGCGTCCTCACTTGCAGTGTGGGTGATTGCTCCTCCGAAGAATATCATCCGAGGGGTCTTCTCCACGGAGGGGACCCTCTGGAGCGACCAACGGGGTTTTTGCCTTTAAAATGTTTTTCGGAATATCAGTCCTACTCAATACTTTTTTGCAGCCATAACTTTGGTAGGATCATAAATAAAGATCTTGTGTATCATTATGGACCCTGTCCCAATTTCAAATATTGATAAATACTTGCAAGTACCTACTTAAACTCACATACCTTTACTTATCCTTATCTTCTTAGTGACCGACAATATGGTTTTCGCCGAAATCGGTCTACTGGGGACCTTCTGGTGTACGCCACGCATATATGGGGCGAAGCCATGGAAAAGCACGGAGAGGCTCTAGCTGTGTCGCTCGATATCTCCAAGGCTTTCGATAGGGTTTGGCATGACAGCCTCATAAGCAAGCTACCTGCGTACGGAATCGCGTCTGGTCTGTGTTCTTGGATCTCCGACTTTCTGAGGAATCGGTCAATTCGTGTCGTTGTGGACGGTTGTTCGTCGGACTCGATTACGATTGATTCGGGTGTTCCTCAGGAGTCAGTACTCTCCGCGACACTTTTTTTGCTGCATATAAACGATCTGCTCAAGCCCGGTACATTTGGGTACGCAGACGACAGCACGGTCACGGAGAGTTACGTATCTAACGCAGGAACCAGTAACGCCGAGATTGAGTCTCTCAGGGAAGCCATGGTAGAGCGCACGAACGAAACCTTGAGGGCCGTGTCCGTTTGGGGCGATGCCAACTTGGTTAAGTTCAACGCCACCAAAACCACAGGCGTGTTTATTCACTGCAAAGAGGAGTCCATTTACATCGACTCCTACTTTTCAGGGTGTGTCCGTACCGCTAACCAATCACCTGGAGCTGCTGGGTTTGGACCTTTGTTCTAACCTAAACTTCGGCCGTTGTAATGAGTCCAAAGCGAAAACTGCTGCCAAGAAGCTGGGGATCCTGTTTAAAGTGCGGCGGTATTTCACACCGGGACAGCTCTTAAATCTTTACCAAGCACAAGTCCGCTCGTGTATGGAATACTGCTGTCACCTCTGGGACGGCTCGGCCAAACATCAGTTGGCTGCTTTGGACTCCGTAGAGCGTCGAGCTCGCAAGCTAATTGGTGATGCTCCTTTGGTAGAGGCAAAACTCCAAAGCCTCGAACACCGACGGAAGGTAGCCTGCCTAGCGGTATTCTACAGGATACATTTTGGAGAGTGCGCACGGGAATTACATGATCTTATCCCGCCATCTCCTTTCCATCACCGGACATCCAGGAGAGGGGAGCGACTTCATCCTTACGTTGTACAAACACCTTTTGTGCGCACGAAGCGATTCGCTTCGTCGTTTCTAATGCGCACCGCTAAGGAATGGAATTCGTTCCCTTCCTCTGTTTTTCCAAAAAGGTACAATTTGGGTGCCTTTAAGGCTAGAGTGAATAGGCTCTTACTGAACCAACGAGGAACAACGTCGGCTCCATCTTCACTTACCATCAGGTGAGATTGGGGTCAATCGTTGGTCAGTTTATAATAATAATAATAATAAAAAAACTTATATAAACGTGCTTAAATATAATAGTTCATCTAGTTGAAAAACTTAAAATCGACGCTTGATTACTGAAAGTACCTACTTCTTGGGCTTCTGAGGCTGGCGAAACTCCTTGAAGAAAACCTTAGCTGCCTTCGACCGGACCGTCATGGCGACATCGTTGAGCATATTGTTGACTCGTCTCCGGGCAAACTCCATCACCGCTATGTCCAAGATCTATGGCATACGACAGTTCAGTTCTTACTCAAACATTTTTGGGGCACCCACGCATTTAATATTCTGTCTGCTTATTACTTATTGGGCCTAAGGGTGCGGTTATAAAGAAACCGGTAACCTGAACCGGCAAGTTTGTACGGGTCCTACTCATTGGTACTGGTATGACGGTCCCAATAATTCCTTATATGCTCGTTTATAAAATTAGATGCAGGTTAATACTTGTCGCTACTTATAGGTACAGATCACCTGTAAATTTATATTGTAAATTTTCTAGAAGAAATAATTCGTCGTCGTCCGACGAAGACATGATGGACACTGAAAACAGATTCATCTGTTTCATTATAAGCTCCTGATCTGTATTGTTCGTGCCACGAAAGATGACCCATGAGTTAATGGATTTTGGCTTTTATTATTATGTTCTTATGGATCTTACCGTGGGACTTGTTCGGTCATCTTTAGTGACTGCATTTATTTATACGTATCAGTACTGATCTGTACCGGGAACCCTGTTTCTTTATAACCGCACCCTAACATCCTAGAGTTTGATAAATGCGGCCAAGTCCAGAGAAATTTGACCAGACAGCACTAGTACAGTTAAGTGGTTACTTAGCAAAATTCTCCATTCAGAAACTGGCTCTTTGCCGAACCCTACGGCAACTTAAAAAAAATAAACACAATTCTCAAACCTCATCAATAATTTTCAAGGGTGCTCTTGGTAGTTTGCGACTCCTATGCATCATTACCCGGGCCATTCCAAGGGTAGTCAACGGATCGCCTCTTATAGCCCTTGCCTTAGTAATGACCTCTTTGGTCATAGGCAGCGATTTCCTTAACTGAAACGACCATTTGAAAATAATAAGGAACGTTACACTTCCATTCTTCTCGACCAATGAGCTACATTACGTTCAGGACGTAAGATAGGCACTTTGGGTTGGTTAACCTCTCTCAACGTAGGTACTTACCTCTCTCAAGATGCCTTTCCTTGTTTTGGCCATCACGATGCGGATTTACTACACTTCCACTGCCAAACCAGTCGCGGAATTTAAAAAATTTTGCTTAAAGTTAACCTACTTGACCATTTTATTTAGGTGCTGTCAATTGCCAACCACAAATTATATAGAAACTTTTGTAACAACACTACAGTGCCACCATCTTATCTATTCGGTTGATGGCGGCGCTAGTGGAGAATTTAGTAGTAACATTTAAGAAATTTACCTGGAAAGATGAGAATAATTTAACCCGTCTTTCAATTTTAATGAAAATATATCTATAAATCTTAGTAAGTGAATAAATAAAACAAAAACTGGGGAACAGGATTTACAATTAATTAGTTAGTTACAATTTTTCCCACCTGAACAGATAACTTGGTGGTGCCAAAGGATGTCCCAATGTCCATGGATATTCCCAATGAGGATAGTAGGTCTGTGGATATTCCGTACTGGCTGGCGTGCGTTTGCAAGTTATTCTTCTGCAAGAAGACTTTTTTTCCAAAGACATTTTACACTATCCGATCCGATATCGGTGTCGGTCGCCGCCGCCGCCGATCCGATATCATAGAGGTAAATAAAATGGAAATATAGGTATACCTGTTTTTCATATTGTCCGGTCAGGTGGATCACGGGCAAAAAAGTAACCCCGTGGCCCACCTGAGTGGACTACGCAAGTGTAATACGGGAAAAGATCGGAATATCGGACCCGACACCGATATGTTGCCGGCACCATCAGACGTCCGTGAGCCGTCGGACGTTTGTGTGTGTGCTATAGTGCATTTGTAGTGCATCTAAATGGTCTCTGTGTGCAAAGAGCCCGATATGCGGCGGTCATTTCGAAAAGGGGTTTGGGTAATTTTATATGGACCCTTGGCATGATTTTTTTCTTTAGCGGCCAGTAATTGTTTTTGGATAGTCCTTTAATTAAGATTGAAAACCCACAAAAGATTCTTGTCGTAAGTAATATCGGAGCCGAGATATTTGGGTTCAAAGATCCTCAATAAACAGTAATAATATCATCATTTTAAGTGTGTGTCTTATTTTTACAGTAAATTCTATGTGATTCAGGGTTGTCTCAATAAGGAACATAAATCCGATGCAAATAAAAACATGAAAAAAATTAACTCACGCCCGTTATTCCGGAGGTTATTAGGTCCCTACGTAACAAATACTATGCCTGTCGATGTAATCGGAGCATTTAATTTTTCGTGTGCGTTTGGATTGAGTGAGCACCCTTCTAAAAATAGAAAAAGGATGCTGTTCATTTAGTAAATGTTCTAAAAGAATTGTAAAAGTAATATCTGCATTTGTAAAACGATACAAAAAAAAATTACAGTATTTAACGTGTGCTCACTCAGTTCTCACAAAGTACCATCGAAATCAGTGACTGTAATAATCTAACATAATATATTTATACACTAGACTTTAGTAAAACCTATGCTAACTTACCTTTGTAATTTATAGATCACCTTGTAACGTATTTAAGATTTTACAATTAATTTCTTATGCTCACTCAATCCACACACTTTCGAAAACCCGATTTCTAATGGAAAAACTGAAGAATTAAACTACTAGATGTGTCTATAGTTAAGTAAAATTAATATGGGAATTCGTAAAATAGATAACAAACCATTAACGCGGCAGGTTTTTGGATAATAAATGTTTGTGTGTGCTCACTCAGTCCACACATTATAAGTTAGTTAAAAATGTCAATATCTTAGGATTTGTAGTATCACAGAAACTTTAAATTAGTTCAACTCGAAGTAAAATATTTTACTACAGATCCGCCATCTAATATTTTATATTCCTTGTCTGTTTTAAAAGATATTCAATTATATTTTTTCTCATAGAAATATATCATTTGGGGTGACCACACACATACGGAGATACGATTACCTATGATTACCTACCCATACGAAGACCTCTGTGGCGCAGCGGTTAGCGCATCTGACTACCATGCGAGAGGTCCCGGGTTCGAATCCGATCATAGGGCGCGTTCAGTGCATGGATGGGTGACCGTTCTATGACTAACGACAGTGGCATTTTTCCGAGCGGTTCCGTGCTTCGCAAGACACCTTGGTGCCTTTGGTTTGGTTGATTATGATAATGAAGCAAGAGAATCGAAAGAATGAAGGTTATGAAGTCAGTCCAAACAAATACCTATCTAAACAATAATAAAACAAAATTTTAAAAATAATGTGAGGAATTAAATATGAGCACATTCTGTCGGCAAGATCAACGTCAACCATATTCCCGTTATAATTTCGGATAACCTGGCGTCTAGGTACGTAATATGCTGAATAATATCAACATCATCAGTAGGTTCCACCGAAGTCAGCATAATAAGTAGTTTACTGTCAAAATACAAAGAGTTCCCGGTCATCCGTGAGAATGTATTGAATTGCTGCCGATAATCTACATTGTGATAAATAATAAGCCCGATCAACCTATTCCTCTTTCGAGCAGTTATTCAAGTAGCCTTACAATGGTAAAACACTTATCGAAGTAAATGATATGCCAGACTAGCCGACAAAGTCAAAATAGCTTTTTCTGCCAGCTTAAACCCAGAGTCTTTATTGTCAGGAAAGGTTTCCTTGGTACACTTCGAAATCACAGGTGACTCCATCTAGGTTAGTTAAATCAAATATCTTAAGTCCTTCGAGATTCGGTTTACCAGTAGCCAGCCAGTAAATGGTACTACCATTTCATCGATTCGTATCAGCCAGTATCGTATAAGCCAGTTTGTATTCTATCAAAAAGCGAGCACATTTTACATGGTTGGTTTTTTGGATATGACATAATTTAGTAACCACATATGAAGTGTGGTCATTTCTGACCCACCGTACCACCGCCTATACTCCCAGTGGTAGCTACGGTGGGTAATTATTTCAAAAACAATACCATGGTGACCCTACATCATAAATGTACTAGAAAAATTATAACTGAATATCTTTTAAAACAGACAAGGAATATAAAATATTAGATGGTGGATCTGTAGTAAAATATTTTACTTCAAGTTGAACTAGTTTAAAGTTTCTGTGATACTACAAATCTTAAGATATTGACATTTTTAACTAACTGAAAATGTATGGACTGAGTGAGCATACACAAACATTTATTATCCAAAAACCTGCCGCGTTAATGGTTTGTTATCTATTTTACGAATTCCCATATTAATTTTACTTAACTATAGACACATCTACCAGTTTGATTCTTCAGTTTCTTCATTACAAATCGGGTTTTCGAAAGTGTGTGGATTGAGTGAGCATAAGAAATTAATTGTAAAATCTTAAATACGTTACCAGGTGATCTATAAATTACAAAGATAATTTATCATAGGTTTTTTACTAAAAACTAGTGTATAAATATATTATGTTAAATTAATACAGTCACTGATTTCGATGGTACTTTGTGAGAACTGAGTGAGCACACATTAAGTACTGTAATTTTTGTATCGTTTTACAAATGCAGATATTACTTTTACAATTCTTTTAGAACATTTACTAAATTAACAGCATCCTTTTTCTATTTTTAGAAGGGTGCTCACTCAATCCACACGCACACAATTTTTCATCATTATCATCATCATCACCAACAGTGTTTTTGATTGAATGAATGAATCATGAATCAGGTCTTATTGCTTGTTACGGTTGCTAAAAATATGTTTTGAACATAAAATATTTTTTGAATAAATTCTACTCCTCAATGTGAATGTCTTTCACTATGGGGACCACTTCGAAATATGAAAAAATAATCAGCTGTTCCATACATGCACAAGGTATTTGAGTTTGTATGGTTTTTTATTTTTGCATATTTCGAAGTTGTTACCCTAGCAAAAGTTGCTCGTATTGAGGAGCGGAATCATTCCTTAAAATATTTACACTTATTTTTGGGACCTTATGTACCTTATTGTTGAGGAGTGGACTGTATAAAATAAGGAAAACTGATGGAAATCGGGAAAAGTATCTATATAATCGCAGAAAAGTGGGTGATGAGGTGGTGACAATCGAAATATTACAAGAATATGAGTGACGTGAGTATGAAAAAGCAATAAGAAAAGAAAAATAAACGTTGACATAAAAATACTCCCAAGAGTCTTCAACATCCTGTATACCTAAAATATTGATTTATTTATTGTATGTCTGTGCCCAGTTCACTGAATATTTATTTTTACTCATCATTAATAATAACTAATCGCTATAGTGCATATTCTACATCGAATTAAAGTGATTTAAATACATAATAAAACGAAGCATATAATAGATTATTTTTTTAAATATCTCAGCTCCGATACAGTTTGGAGAAAAACCGCCATAGTAGAAAATCAATGTCTTAATATGTGCTATCATATGGAACAGGTTTCATCAGTGGCCACAGCTTTCGACAATCATGCCAGTTTTACCCAAACCCCTTTGTCGGAAATATGTGAAAACAGCTCAGCTCAGCGGTGTCGGCTACCCTTCAGACCATGACACTGCTTTGTGACCGATGGTCACCACACTAATGTAACCACTGAGTATACCCATTACCGGTGATAATACACTCGACTTATAATACTGGCCACTTTGATGTCATCGTCTATTGAAGTAAGATTACGTTTTTTTTTTCGAAAGTTATTTTAATGTGACCATCGGGCATGGGTATGCTCAGTAGTGTTATACTAGTGTGACAAAGCAAGCAATCTAACCATTGAATTGGTCGCTAACGTCGTTTGACACCGATATCGGATCGGACAATGTATAGGTTGACTAACCTTTATAACATAACCATTTTCTGGCAACGACACTACTAGTAGTACCGCTGGTAGTGTCGTTGCCAGAAAATGTATATAACCTATGTACAAAAGAGAGCAGAAGCAGCTGACACGCTGTATTCAAACTTTGCTAGTGCGTTTAAGCTGCAGTGTGTTGCAGTAATGCTTGTCTGGAAGAAACTACTTTTAGTAATAAGACCGACAATTGTACTGTACTCTATTATTGTCTTTCATGTGTAATTCCTGGTGTTTATACATTAAAGAATATCCTAACTATCTATGTTCATAATAACTACACCTATTATTTATAAGAAGGAAATATAAAACAAGTAAATGAAAACAATAACAGACATGAAATTCGAAAACATATAGTATAATTTCCAAAAGAAAAAATAAAATTTCAACAAAAAAGTAAGCAAAGTTGTCCTACAAAATAAACAGACACAAAGAAAAAAAGAAAACAAGTAAATGACTACAACAAAAAAATTATCAAATATGAAAAAGAAAACAAATACAAAGAATAATCGAATGTAAAATCTTCCGCTCGTAAATGCTATCAACAATTTGCCAAGACTAAGGCCGCAACTTGGAGCTGATATCACATCACTCTGCTGGGGTTATAGAAGTCCTGTTTCAACTCTAGCTCCAGCGACAGGCTTCTTCTTTTCTGAAATTAAACACATATAAAAATAAGTTTATCTAATACAATGTACATAAATAAAAAGGTGGCATGACGATCTGCGAATAACTGCAGGCAGATGCTAGATGCGGCAAGCTGCAGACAGAGCGCTATGGCGCTCATTAGGGGAGGGCTATGTCCAGCAGTGAACTAGTATGGCCTGATGAAGATCATGATGATGATGATGAAATAAAATGGTAGAGTAGATAAAGAGCAAATACAAAGGTTTCTGCAACGCAGGAGATCGAGCACCCGGATGAAAGGAGGAAAATTGATAGGAAATCTCTGACCTTATGTTCTAAAGCTAGGGATACACGATGACAGGGACACTAGACATAAATGCCAATACTCGTGGCGGTAGCGTCCACATAGTAAGCAATTTTTTTGTGTCGACTTTAGTGTAAGCATCTAAAGTCCCGGTTCAAGTTATTGTCTGTCTACACAAATCGATGTCTTCACAGCTACGACACAGATACTGAGCGATATTGCCACTACATCTGCAACTAAGTGTCGCAGCAGTGGACACGCATAGACAGTTGATGTTACAGAGTGTTTAGTGTCAGGTCGTCGTGTATAAAATAGCTATCGAAGTTATGGAGATTTCTGCTGTTCACTTTTACGCACTTTTGAAAAGACTTAAAGCCTGAATGTTTATCTAACTGGACAACTCACATCTCTCGCCTTGACCTTCTTCATTTCAGTATTCAGGGCGGTGAGGATTCGATGCGCTAGGAAGTCCGCTACTTGTCGCACTTCAGGACAGTCCACGTTGATGCGGTTTTCCACCACGGCCATAGCCAAGCTCTCGACCGCCTCGCCCCACTCCACTGGAATTGTAGAACAACTTTCTGCACCTATTGCCCTTCTTTGGTCTTGTAGCCGGATAAAAACGGCTTCTATCACCTCACCGTTTCGATGAAAATTGAAGTAACCGTAATAAGTTATGGGCCCTAGGTCATTAAATAAATATTAAATATAAACATTTACATACAAGCACACACATTGCTTCTGGCCCTACACTAGGATACCCCGTGTTATGGAAACCAGAGAGAGCGACATCACAAAACATGTTAACAAATAAGCATTGAAGTTCCGACAAGATTCGAACAAACTGACGAAGAGTATTATCAAAATGTGACCATGACAATCTGTAAAAGAAACAAAAAAAAAAAGAAGAAACAGCTGTGTATGAACTCAGATATCGTTTAGTTTTAAACATCTATTAATTCGTTACAAGGAAAAGATAGGTTACTAACTGGAATGCCGTATGATAGGCAGCGTTATTTTTCCCGTAACCAAATCCATGCCGTTGTCTACGCGCTTGTTCACGGATCGCGTCAGAAGTTTACCGGCGACATCCACCATCTGCAAGCAAAACTAGCCGTAATATCTTCAGCGTTAAAAAGCACTTTGCTCTCTGTAAGTACAAGAAAAAACATTCATGTTATAAATAACAACCACCGGAGGACCGGAACCGGATAGACATCTATAGTTTTTGTAAATCTATAAAAATCTGCTTTATGAAAACGCCTGATCCGACTTCGCTAAGCTACAGTAGGTAGAGGTGGGCAGAGAAAAAACGGATATCTTGAAAGAGCAGATCATTTTGTCAACTGACTTTTTTCGGGTAAAATCGCCAGAACAATGTGTAAAAAGTATCAGGAACTATAGAACTCGGCTGCATGCGATAAGAACTCACTTTTTTTTTTTAGTTGCTGCGAAATGATATGCTACGGGAAGTTTTTCAATTGAGTTTTGCAAGGTCAAGTGGCCAGAACTATTTCCAAAAAGTATCAGGAACTCTAGAACTCTGCTGCATGCGACAAGAACTCTCATTTGTTTGTGATCTGCTGGACAATGATCTGCTAAGTTCACTAACATACGAGTACGTGGGGCGAGGGCGAAGAAAAGATGCGTAGTCTTTCAAATTCCCTTTCACACAAAAATTACTGAATGGGCGTAATGAAGACACCCACTAAAGAGAATGGTTAAGGCGTGAATTCTACACAATTTCTTTTCTACACGCGCCCTCGCCCTACAAACCTTCTGCGTGACCAAGTCCTAGGACCTATACTTTGTACGAAAATCGATACGATACAAAATCGACATCTGAATAAGAGAAGATAATAATTAATACTCACATCAAGTAATTTCTCGCGTTCCGGGAAGTAAAGATTGGTTACAACATCGGGCAGGTCCGGGAGACGCTCAGCGAAGGTAACTTCCACCAGTTTCGTCTTCGACGGCTGAATAATGAACAAAAGAAAGAATGTTGGACTGTCGATTAGTGCCAAAGCAGGCGTGCGTGTATTCAACGTCTAATGAATATCAATAAAGCGAAAAAAAAAGTGTGGCAAGTGTAGACTCGTAGCCCCGGCTGCCTGAGTGATCTTAAGCGATCGCGAAGGCTAAGCAACATAGGGCGCGTTCAGTGCATGGATGGATGACCGTCTATAACTAACGCTAGTGGCGTTTTCCGAGCGGTTCCGTGCTTTGCAAGGCACGTTAAACAGTTGGTGCCGGCTGCCGTATCGATAGATAGCAGTCGTTAAGCCGAGTCAGAGGCCTTAAGCGGCTTAAAAACTTCTGACAGTAAGACCAGCCACTAGTCTTACAAACCTCCACGTTATGGTGAACCTGTTGGCCCTCCAAAAATTCTAAAGGTTTAATGAACGACCTAGGACGACTTGCGTGTAATTCACAGAAGAATATGGAAGATCGGTTTTGTACCAAAAGTGAATAATTAATTGTACGGTCATGGTGGATTATTAAGCTGGCTTCCCACGGTCCGCGATATCGCGGACGGACGCGGACGCCCGACGACCACGGAGAGCCACGGACCACGAGAGGCTCTTCCAACTGACCTGTGTCGCCTGTCTGTGCTACCGCGGACCGACCGAGACACTTCCCACGGTGTGTCGTGTGAGTGGTCCGCGTCCGTCCGCTATATCGCGGAACGTGGGAAGCCAGCTTAAGAATTAGGCTGATGATGTAAATATAATATTGTCTCGTACCACAGGCGTCGGTACTCGGCCCTTGACGCTACGGAGGTCGGCGTCCAGGTACTCTTTAGGGGCGTAAAGAATGACGTCACCGAAATTTATGGACGAACGCTTTTCCACCAACGACTTGGTTGCGAACTCATTTTCGATGTACTGCGACCAGCGAGGCTTCGATCTTAAAAGAAAACATATCGAAGACTGATACTTTCATATCGACGATGTAGGGTACACCTTTGTTAACTAGAGACCAAATACTATAACTATAAGGATTTTTTTTCCTCTGTGGCGGTGGAATGAATGTGCATTCAGGTCAGATTGCATATTTGTTCTAGTTCTGCTGGAGAAGAAATCTTTATTTCATCCATTGTTATTATCTTTAATTGTTTATATTTCACATTGTAGTTACATGTATGTGTATGTATATATTATTATGTCTTTGTATAATATGTATTTATGTATGTGTGTTTATAATACATGGATATGAATTGAATATACCTACGCTGTTTATGTAAATTTATTATTTTCCCCTTTAAATTTGATATTTTCATTTTATTACGTTTTTTTCTTATTTATTAGTTTGCAACAGGCCACACTGCACTGCACTGCATTTAGGGCTATTGGCACTGACTGAAAATCAGCGCTGAGGGTTCCCGCCCTCAGCACTATGCGGAGTCAGCTGCCATTTGCAGCAGCAGAGACACACCGCGACAAAGTTTGTTAAGTGTTTTTATTGTTTTTTTTTATTGTGGTGTCTGTTGTTGCAATAAACGTTTATCTTTCTTTCAATCCAATCCAGTCAATTCGTTTCTCATTGTTACTGCGAGAATAGACGTAGTGTTCTCCACGTTGACCTATCGTTTGCTGTGTGGACAGGGCCTTGATTCTAAATTCATACCGTATTGATAGAAAAATAGAGATGAATTTAGAACAGTTGAAAAACGCGACGCTTCGCTTCGACTCTGCGTCAGTGTGAATTGAGCCTTAGGTTTGCCCAAAATTGGCATAAGCGATTCGTGTGAAAATAAAGTAGAAGGCAGTTCATATAAAGAGGGAAGTTACAAAATGTGTTCTAAGCTGGCTTAAAATTGTAAGCGTAAAACTGACTTTTTGCGCTTGTACTCGCGTTGATTGAAGAACTTATTCGCTGCGTTTTGTCTGACCGAGGTCGCTATCTCTCGCAGGAGGTTGTTGACACGGCGGCGGGCACACTCCATCACGCAGGCCTCCAGGATCTGAATCGGAAGAAAGGAAGAGTCGATAAACAAAAAAACCTTCCAAATACAAAAATAGGGTTCCGTAACCAAGGGGGGAAAACAGGACTATAATACTAAGACTACTGTCCATATTCCGGACCATGGCATCCTCAGAAGACACCCCTGGAAGTGCCACGGGAACTTTGATTCGGACCCGTGGTACCCCTAGATCAATAAATTAGAGCTGTGCTTTTGATGTCTAAACTTGTTACAATATATGCCTATATGTTACCTGCTTTATAATATATCTATTAAATATATATAAAAATATAATCTAATATTAAATATATCTATATATCTATATATATAAAATTCAAAGTCCTGACTGACTGACTGACTCACTCATCAACGCCCAGCCCAAGCCGTTTGACCTAGGAAGCTGAAATTTTGCACAGAGGATCTATATATAATGTAGGCAAGGAATAAGAACGGTTTTTTTTAAATCCACCCCCTAAGGTGGCGAAAAGGGTTGCCAAAATTTGTATGGGAGGTATAAAAAAAAGTGGTCTGACTTGAAATAAATACTCTTCAACACAATTGATTGAACACGTGTTTCGCTGTTTTTCTAAATTTAACCCCTAAGGGAGTGAACGGGGTTGCAAATTTTTTAACTAAAGTCCACGCGGACGAAGTCGCGGGCGAAAGCTAGTGTTAAATAAATATTAAAATCAAACTATTGAATTTTTTTGGCACTGTTTACCTTTTGTCCACTACTATTCGATTGGTGAGAGCATGGGAATTAGTAAATAGGCTCATGATACCCCTGGTACACTGTTGTATGATGAGGGTGCCACTGGTCCGAATCAAAGTTCCCGTGGCACCCCCAGGGGTGACTTCTGGGGGTGCCATGGGTCCGGAATGTCTGTCTCCAGGCTGTATCTCATGTGAGCCGTCAGATAGCTAGACAGACGACATTTTCACTGTTGATGTATTTCTGTTGCCGCTATAACGATAAATACTAAAAACAGAATAAAATCAAAAAACGTTGTTTTTTGCCATTTTTGCTCTTGTATAGATACGCAGGTCCGAATAACCCTGGGCCGATTTTAACACTAGGTGTAAAAATTGAAAGAGTTTTATAATGTTCTGGAATCAGCAGATCTCGACAATATTTATGGAAGCATCTGTGTCGGACCAAGTATATTTCTGACTTTTAAAAGAGTTCAAAGATTGTATAAAAATGACATTTAAAAATATTTCTAATTTAGGACAGTTGAAAGTTAAATTTTAACTTCACAATTTTAATTTCATATTTTATTTCTATTTGATATTGTTTTGATAATATCAAAACAAACAAAATTAATTGACATTTAATTTTGTCTAATAATAAAACAATAGTCCAGTCATTTAAGCTTAAGCTTAAGACTACAATAGAATTGTTGAATTGAATTTGTGTTAGTTCAAAACAATAGAATATGGTAGTCTATTGGAATATTGGAATATCGTGTAAAAGTGATCGTGCTTAACCAACATAATACAAAAAAAGCCTAGATTGACATCTATTTTGTGTACCAAACACTTACCTCATCCAGAAGTTTCAGCGGAGGGCTTGGCTTGGTAGTCTCCGTGTCCATCATGATCCTCGCTTGCGCCAGCGTGATGTAGCGGTCACCTTTCACGGCCGCGGCTTTGACCATTGTTTCCTCCGCGATCGTGAGCGCCGTGTAATCGTCCATGCCCTTGGAACCACGAGAGACCTGGCACGGACATTTTTATGGGCGTCAGGTTGCCTGCCCATCAAAGCGGGACTGGGAGAACTCAACCGATAGCTGGATTTACACGATTTCCTTCTTTTCTCTTGGATACACATTGTTGCCTATTCATATTTAAGCAGCCTTTACACGTCCCACTACCTGTAGTGGGACGCCCCCTGGCACAGGCCTTCTCATGGAGAGAGAGTATGGGCTTTAGTCACCATGCGTGCCCACTGTGGATTGGACATTTCTAGGTGTCCGTATAGTTGGCTTTCACGTGGTCGATTTCAGTAATTTCAAATATGCCACCGAACTGTGTATCAATAGTGCCTAATAGTGCTACAAGGCACAATTAGCTAGGACAAGTATTTCCGGAGATATTCTGGCGACTCACTGAGGCAGCCAACTAGACGTCTACTTAGCAGACACATTGTATTGCTTGTATTGAAGCACTATTCTGGAAACTTGGCATGTAGGGCGCACTATTAGCGCACAATTATCTGGCATACAAATCACAACTCTATTATACGTGATGTGTCTGCTAGTCTAGTTGGCTGCCTCAGTGAGTCGCCTTAATATCTCCTGAAATATTTTTCCTAGCCAATTATGCCTTGTAGCACTATTAGGCACTATTGATACACAGTTCTGTGGCGTACTCGAAATTACTGAAATCGACCATGGAAAGCCAACTAGACGGACACATTTCTAGCGCTTCCATAGCTTAGACACTCACTGATTCCTCATGAGTTTCCTTCTCCTGCTTACGAGTCCATTCATTGCCCTTCAGACCCTGTCTCCCCTGGGATCCACGAATTAGAATTCTATTTCGTGGGCCTAGTTGTAGTGATTGGTGCCTCTGCCTACCCCCTCGGGGATAACAGGCGTGAGTTTTTTTATTTTTTAATTCTAAACCTCCAGCAAGGGGAGACATCTGAACTGGAAAATCCTGATGTCTCCCCCAGGGGGTCTACCAGGGGAGACACGGGTCTGAAGTCATTCATTGTTCTACCCACTAGGCTCTACCACCCTCTTCCATAGATTCTGGCGCATATTGATATAGTGAGAAGGAAATGATGTACGAAAGCCCAACTATTGATATAAAATAGCAATCGGTAAAAGTTTTTGGTATACTCCTGCGCCACTTGCCGACACTGTGGTGGACAGGAAAAGTAGTTTTGCGTGTCTGATTTCAGGTGGATCGTGAATTAGAAAAAAAAACACATTAAAAAAGTTAACATTTATTCAAACAAAAACAAGATAAGCTAATAAAAACAATAATATTCTTTCAAACAAAGTAATAATCAATGATTGAATCTTTTGTAAGAAGAGTATCAAGTAAGCTTTTTGTTATAAATAAAATGTATCTCTAAAAATCATGTAAAATTTGATACATAATAATGAAACGTCGATCACTATTAAGAGCACGAATGTGAAAAGTTAGATATTCAAAGCAGTAGGTACTGTACTGAAAACATGCAAAAATTCAGACAACATCAGTATCAACATATCAGGACAACATCATCATTTTAAAGCTCTTGTATCTGTATATTCTATAGAAGACTTAAGAAAAAATTAAATTAAATTATAAACTAAAATTACAGTAAAAAAATTAGTAATTAGGTATAAAAATTTCCTTAAGAATAGCCAACGCTATACGAATTGCACAAAGTCTGCCCGAATAAATAAATAAAATAATATCTGAATTTGCAGTGCAGCTCACCACCTTTACAAAAATCATCGGAACAGCCCTCCAACCCCTTCTGGCTTATAAAACCTACTAGCAAAATAATTCACATCTCAACTTTTCTTCTCCTGGTCTTTGCTTCCTACCTTTTCAAGATCACGGCCCATTTTTTTTACAATGGTCTTCTCCTTGTCTCCTTCGCCGCGCATCATCTTCAGGTTTGCCATCCTGATGCGCTGAAGCTGGAGATCAGCGTCGTATGCTCTAATCTTGGCCATCCTGTAATAAGAGAAAAAAAAAAACATCTTACTTACATAGGTACTCTGTGTTCATTATAACTTGGCCCTTGCTACCGTCATGTTTGTGCCCTCTGATAGGGGCATAGAGTACATTTTAAACTGGAACAGGGGCTTCTTATGGTGTTCGAACTGTATTTATATTTTGCCGTTGTTGCAACGTGAGTAACCACACAAAATAATCAAAGTGTACCAGTGAGAAGTGAAGCTATGACTGAAGAGTATTGTCATTAACGGCCTTACTAATAAAGGTTA
Organism: Yponomeuta plumbellus; assembly: GCA_947310845.1. Lineage (NCBI taxonomy): Eukaryota > Metazoa > Arthropoda > Insecta > Lepidoptera > Yponomeutidae > Yponomeuta > Yponomeuta plumbellus. Next base: position 5,977,803 of record OX371193.1, read on the forward strand.
TGAGCTGTGTATACAGCCGTTATGCGAGGTCTGACAAACTAATTATTTGTACGCTAAATGCGATTAAACCAGTATAAATTGATATACGTCAAATAGTTATTCAGAGTGTATAACTTATTTATTAGTAAGGCCGTAAGAGTATTGTCACGTAGCAGAGGACCGTGCTCAGTGGCGTGCAATGGGCCTGTGTCCAGCAGTGGACAACCATAGGCCGATGATGATGATGATGATTGTCACGGAAAAGAAGACTATTTAGTATTTAAATACCTAACTACTGAGTTAGGTATTTAAATACTAAATAGTCTTCTGGTCTGGACTGCCTGACCTTGAAAATAATAATAATAGCTTCCACACAACACAATCACTTGACCTGGTCCCAAACTAGGATACTATGTACTATAGGGTAACCAGGTAAGGACATTACAAACATCGAAAAATACCCAGACTGAGGCCATTTGAATAAGAATGGTTTTCAATTGTATTTTTTTCAATAATTGTTGTTTAAAAACAATGATTTTTAATTAGAGGTTGAGACATGTTAAGCACTAAACATATTTGTGAAATTAACGAGATTCAGAGAATTAACGAGATATAAATTTATTTGCATTCCCTGTATTTCGGCGCCATGTACAAGCATGAAAGTTTTAAAAGGTTATCATTGCCTATTTAAGGCTTGATCGCCCTATGCTACTCAGTTCGATTAGAAGTTCCATAGATCCTGCACATACCTAATTCTCCTATTGGTACCAGCTTTCATGTCGTCAGAGTATATCTTCAGTAAGAAAGCTTCTTCCTGGATCTTGGCGTTCTGTGATTCTATACGCTCAGTCCATTTTCGGTTTTCCTAAAAAAAAATCGTGTATTTGGCATAGTTTATTAATAAATTCTTTATTAAATTACAGGGGTGTTGGTGATTAACCGGGTAAGTTAGGATCAAGGGTAATAGGAATGCTTAGCCAGCTCTATGTTTCTCATGAACTTGACATTGAAGTAGTCAAGATTGTCTTTTTAAGTACCTACATAATCCTAGACAAGGGGCCCTTTCGTTTTATTCTGGTTAAAGGCATGAATCACATCAAATTCAAGAACTTGAGATTAAGAAAATTGGCGGCATATTAATCCCCTAACTCAAATAATGAGTCTTGGAAATATAAATTATTTTAATACTAGACGAAAACCCGGCTTCGCTCGGGTAAAATGTAGACGCAAAATAATATTCCACTATGTTTTTTTATATGGTGACGCCTCTGTATTTATCAACCACCAGTAGATATAAATATCTTAATACATTCAGATACATAAGCTCACACCTGTATCCCAGAGGGGTAGGCAGAGACCACGGACTGTCACCTGCCACTATCCTGACAAATCACTTTCGCTTCATCGACATCCATTAGTCGTTGCATGTACCCACATCGGTTTCGGGTACTTTTCATCTTGCCCTTTGCTAATACATCCCCTATTTGGTCGAAGTATGTCCAACTGGGGCGTCCCTTACCGGCCCTTCCACTCACATTCGCCCGATATATTTGCTTTGTCAGTCTTTCTTCGTTCATCCTCTCCACATCTCCAAACCAACGCAACATTCCTTTTTTCAATTCTAGTCACTCACTACATCCTCTTTCTCTACATCCTCGGTCTCTGATCACACTATTGCGTATTCTGTCATTCAAAGTAACACCACACATATTTCTTAAGGATCTCATTTGTACTGCACTAATCCTACTTTCATGATTCTTCTGACTTCTGCCATACCCAAATCTCGCTACCATGCTTACATCAGTATTGGAACCAGCACACTATCACGGATAGCCAATCTTGCTCTTTTGGACATGTTCTGGCTACTCACGAAGGAATGCAAGGCGAAAATCGGATACTTATCATAACTTTGTCATGGGTACCTCATCACAAATCTGTACCTGAGAAGCATAACACTGTAACTCCACGTTTTGCGTTTTTGAGTTAATGATGCAGTCATACACTATTTTTCGAGCTTTATCGAACCACATTATCGTATTTGCCAAAAACAGGTTCTAACTGGACTTTTATCAAAAGTATAACACGGTATTTACACAAACCCTACAGAGGCATAAAAAGCTAAACGACATTACAGTAAAATATCGAGATGTATTTTATTGTAAGTACGGAGTTACAGTTTTCTGCCTCGATGGATTTTCGCTTCGTTCGATGCGTACGCGCCGCTGGTATATAGAGAGAGTGGGAGTTACCGTGATTGACCACGGCCGTCTCTCGGTATAAAAAAGACCACCTGCGACCCCCAGTGAAGACCACCGGCGGAAGGCCACCCATTGATCAGTCCGTAGTTGCGAACAGCGGCAGATTCCTCGGGAAGAGAGCCACGCTCTGACCCCGACCCTCCACTTTCCCAAGGGGAAGTGTGAGAAGACCGCGAGACGACGACGACGACCGTAATTGACACTCGACCGACGGTTGTGACGAGTGGAGGATTTATCGCTGCTTGTTTGATGCCGACGAAGAAAAAACATCAGAATGGGTTCCAGATGATCAACAATTATTTTGAGTCTTCTGAAGACTGAGAGTTATCATCGGCCTATGGTTGTCCACTGCTGGACATAGGCCTCTCTCATTGCACGCCACTGACCACAGTCCTCGGCTACTCTCATCCAGCTCGAAGCTGCGAAGATCATCGCTCCACCGAGTCTGAGGACGTCCTACACTACGTTTACGGATCTGCGGTCTCCACTCAAGAACTCGTCTACCCCATCGGTTATCAGTTCTTCGGGTGATATGTCCGGCCCACTGCCACTTGCACACTGCATGCTAATTCGGTGGGCTATGTCAGTGACTTTGGTTCTCCGTCGGATCATCTCGTTTCGAATTCGATCTTTCAGAGAAACCCCGAGCATAGCCCTTTCCATAGCACGCTGAGCGACTTTAAATTTGTGGACCAGTCCCACCGTGAGTGTCCACGTTTCGGCACGGTATGTCATGACGGTTAGGACGCACTGATTGAAGACTTTCGTCTTTAGACTCTGTGGGATTGGCGATGTGAAGACTCGACGTAGTTTCCCATACGCTGCCCAGGCCAGCTATATTCTTCTGTTGGCCTCTTTCCCGAAGTTTTTTTTACCTAACTGTCTGGTTTGCCCGAGGTAAACATACTCCTTAACAACTTCGAGAATACTGCCTTGAACTGCAATTGGCTCCGATAAAAGTTAATATTTTTTTTATTTTGTTTAATGCAGAAGGCATTTTTTTGTTAGATTTATGTTTGTTTTGTTGTCAAAACTCAAACAGTTGATTATTCTAGCTTAAAAGTTAATATTTTTTTGTGTTTGTTTGATGCAGAAGACATTTTTTTTTGTTAAATTATTTTTGGTGGTTGTCGAAAGCTATTTTTTATAATTAACATTAAAATGTTTGTGAATTTTTACCGTAAATAGAGAAAATTTATAGTTAGAAAAACAATGTATGTTGATACGAAATAATTTGTCACAATTTATCTACGTAAGCATAAAACTGCATGTGAGCTACTTTTTTTTAAATAATGGTAAAAAATACTAATTGAACATTTAAAAAAAAAAAATATTGACCTCTACGAAAGCTCAAAGACTTAAACTTACCTATAAGAAAGACACCACTTAATTAAATGAGATGACTTTCATTTTATGACACTTTGAATTTCGGGTACCCCAAATTTACACACAAAAAGTGCTCTCCTGAAAAATCAACTTTTGTGAGTTACAGTCTTATGCTTCTCAGGTACAGAAATTACTAAATGAGCTTCCTTCATAAACTTAACAGCATTGAATTTAGTTAACAGCTAGTGAATCTAATGACATATGAGACGTAGAATCCACTTGGCTAATCAACTAAAAACAGCTCCCTCTCTTTGGCTTTACAGCTTTTAGTTTTGTATTGACCACATGTTTTTATTCATCATTTTAATTTTTGGTATTTTTCTTATCTAGTGGCTTTTTCATTTCAATAAGTTTATTGGTACATAGCTAAGCAAAACAATAAAGATCAATTTATGACTTTGATTTCCTTTTTCAATAATTTTTCAGACCCTTCCAAAACTCAATGTCAAATTATTGTCTTCCCTCCCGCCCTCAGAAGAAGGACCTTCTTCTGAGCTCCCGCCAATGAAAAACACCACAGATTACTTACTACACCTTCTCAGTTGGCACAGATTATAATAACTTTTTCGATGCCACGGTATTCCACACACCATGAAGTTAACAAATTAGATCAAAGGGCCGGTTTAGATTATCTTAGTGTTCTTCTCTTCTATCGAGAGTGCTTTACTTTACACTCTGTTGCAGCATTATGCTGGATCGGGCCCATTTTGGGGGCTTAACCTTTAACGACCTCTGTGGCGTAGTGGTTAGCGCATCTGACTCCATGCGAGAGGTCCCGGGTTCGAATCCCGGCTGGGGACAAAAAAAAATCCCAGGTCTTGGATGTTTACATGTTTGTGACGTCGCTGTTTCTGGTTCCCACGACACAGGGTATCCTAGTGTGGGGCCAGAAGCAATGTATGTGCCTGTATGTAAATGTAAATTATTATTTTCATGTTGTACAGTTTTTTTTTTTACGCTTTTTATGCTTTCTGTGTTATTTTTTATTATTGTACGCATTCTGTGTGTGTGTGTTTTTTTGTTTTGTTTTGAGTATCAAATAAATAAATTTTCTTTTTTTTTTCTTTCTTTCTTTCTTTCTTTCTTAAGGAGAGTGCTTTTGTAGAAACGTGTAAGCGCCACTTGCTTTAGTACGTTTTACGGTATAGTACGGTTATAGTTGCCTTTCAATTAGAATCAAAATAGAATTGGTTTCTATTGTTCTATCCAGTAACACCTGAGCGCGTTACTATCCTCGTTACTTATCTGTGTATAAACTAAAAATTTAGTGAGAACTTTAGGAGAGTGCGCAAGTGACCCGTGACGGGTGCGTGTTGTTTTCAATAACTCGAATTATCAAACTTACCTACTTATGTGTTCCATTAAAACTCATAGTATTTTGAGTAGGATAGCGCATATTTCGCGACGTCGACGAAGTGACACTCTACTGGAAGAAATATAAACGTTCACTCGAACGTCTAGTAACGTACTAATGCACTTGCCTCTCTAATTGTATTATAGCACTCTCCTAAACACTAAAATAATATAAACCGGCCATAACAGTTCACAATGAAAACTGACACTAACACAACAATGATGACATTGACATTTTACTTGGCAACGCCATTGTTGAATTTAATAATTTTTATATTGATGCTGCTCGATAATACGAATTTTCCGCCCATATGTTGTCGACTCAGATCAACTATTTTTTTACGCTCTTTCATTTGGTGTGCATATCGTTCGAGTCTACCGTAGACCCGAACGAAATTATTAATATAGATTGTCGTAAGGCGAAGATTTTTAAGGACTTGAAGATCTAGTCGATCTGCACAAGCTGGCCCGAATTAAAACCGAACCACCGTCAAAAATGGACATCTGTTTTGTGGTCGAGACAGGAGTTTCCCTATGAGTTGAAAGACCGAAGAAGAAGCAAAAGTATTTAACTTTGGTAATGGTAATGTCCGAATCGCTCGTGCCCTGGGCTGCCTGAGTGATCTTAAACGATCACGAAGGTTAAGCAACATACGGCGCGTCCAGTCCATGGATGGGTCACCGTCTATGACTAACGCTAGTGGCATTGTTCCGAGCGATTCCGTGCTTAGCAAGGCACGTTAAGCAGTTGATGCCGGCTGCCGTCGATAGATGGCAGTCGTTAAGCCAAGTCAGAGGCCTTAGGGCGGTTTGAAAACTTCTGACAGTAAGATCAGCCACTAGTTTTACAAGCCTCCACCAATCCGGACTTGGCCCCCGTGGTGGAGTATGGCCTATACCTTCCTCAGGGAAGAGACCCGTGCCCCTCGGTGGGGACATAATGGGTTGATGATGAATGTCCGTTTACCTCGTCCTCTTTCTCTTTCGCCTTCCTCTCCCTCTCTGCTCGGAGTCGATTCATGCGCTTGCGCTCGTTGACGCGCCACTGACGCACCATCATGATTTTGCGTCGCAGCTCCAGTTCCGCAGCCGCCTCGACGCGCTGCTTGATACGCGACTCTTTGCAACAGAACAAAATAGCGTTCAAGCTAAAATTCCTGCATCGCGCCACGAAAGTTTCTTGCAAAGTTAGCATAAATACAAAGTGTAATACCTAACAGATGAATAGGGTAGTTTCCAGGGTCAAAATAATTAAATACTATTTAGTCCGTATTTTAGATTATAAAAAAATATTGGACAAGTATTTTTTATTTTTTCGCTTAAACAAAAAATAACAAAGATATAGCCCATTAAAGTTACGTGTGACGTCACTCCGTGCTAAAAAATGCAGCACGGCGTGACGTCACACGTAACTTTAATGGGCTATATCTTTGTCATTTTTGGTCTAATTTACAAATAAAAAAATACGTGTCCCTTATTTTTGAATAATCTAAAAGACGGACTAATTACATTTTTTAGGGCAACTAGCCTATTGTTACGTTGTGAAGTTTTGAACGTAATGTGGGCTTGCTTTAATATATTGGTTTATGTACGTGATGTACATAGAGCACCCCGCAATTCGTATTTGTGTGTACTTATTGCGGGGCGCAGCGTGGACTGTAGATTTTCTTATTAGGTTGATGGCGAAGAGGGCTTGAATGGTAACGCACTATTTCTTCAGTGTTTGCAGGCGGAGAGGCGAGGGGGAGGCCTTGGTGTTTCTTCTGCTGTAGCTCGATCGGGAATGAATGTGCGGCTTTTTTTTTTTTTTTTTTTTTTTTTAGCCCTATAAAGGGCACCCTCCGGAGGACACGGGGGAGGGAGGTGGTGAATGCTCATGCATGCACAGCACGGGCCCGGCCGTGCTGCCAATGTGGGACTCGCAGAGTGCGCCTACCCACTAAACACCACCTTGGTGCTGGTTTGGTCCTAAGGACCCCTAAACCTACATCATGAGCGACCCCCCTCGAGGCCGAGGAGGGCGCACAGCGGAGCTCACTAGAGCTACCGCTTAGGGGGATTCGTCACATAGTGACAGAAACAGAAAGAAAGAAAAAATTTAAGTGAGAGTAGTGTCCCCGGGGACACTGTTGGGAGCGGGGGCTACATCTGACTGGGCCTGGGCCTCCAGGAGGAGGTCGAGGTCGGATGAGAGCTTATCGGGTGGGTCGACTAGAACGTTCCTGGGCCTGCGCACCAGGTAACGAGAATTAGTCGTGGGGGGAGGGTAAACTGCTGATTCGCGGATCAGGGGGTTAGAGTGTTCTTCAGCGCGGCTGAAGAACGACTCTGAGAGGGATCTAATAAACTGTTGGATAGTTGGAATCTCCATATCCCGATGGAGATCGGCATTTCTGACGCACCAGTGTGCGTTCAGAGCCCTACGTAAGAAATTATTCTGGACTATCTGAAGTTGATACATGAGATTGGGGGCCGCGTGTGCGAAAATGGGAGCCGCGTAGGTCATCACGGGACGAATGCAAACTTTAAAGAGCGTGCGCTTGTTTCTGGCTGTCATTTTACTTTGTCTGCCTACCATGGAAGATAGGCGGCCAAGGTAAAAACGAGCGGTCCGGGTTACCTTCCGGATGTGTGTCCTAAAGGTAAGTCTGTTGTCTAAGGTAACTCCTAAGTACTTGGCTGATGTTCGCCAGGGGACTGGGGTACCTAACATGCGGATGGGGGGGTCGCTTAGACCCCTCCTGCGTTTGTGGTCGAAACGCACTGCTGTGCTCTTTTCTGGGTTGACCTCGAATGTGCGGCGGCGCGCGCGCGCCTTTTATTGGACCGCCTGAGAGTAGTTTTGTTTACCTCAGGCCCCGCGCCGCACACCGCCCCCTTCCTCGCCCCTCCTTCCCCGCTAGGCTTTATTGCTAATTAAAATGGTTTTATTTTACATTTATTGTCTTAAATCTATGCTTATTCAATACCTTAAGTCTCTAAATATCCTTTTACATAATGATTTGGGTGACCGCGGGCTTTCTAATAAGGGTTTTGTATTATTTTGGCCGGCCCGCGGTCCCCCGCCTCACCGAGGTATTAAATATAGGTGCCTGCGCGCCTCGAGTCGCTTCAATCGGAGCTCGGCTCGCACAGGCTACACTCAAAAAACAACCAATAAAATATCTTTATTCTCATAACATACTTAAATCTAATGTCCTACAAATATTATCTTTATTTATTTATTTTAACAATATATTTACAGTAATCATTTAAACAGTGACGTCGCTTTCGTCGTTAACATTTCTCCCGCCGTCGCCTTGCGAATCCACTGGTAAAACGACGATCTTCTTGGTCGGTCGCCGCAGGATGTGGCCGTTGCTGGTGGCCACGTCGACGACTCGCACCACGCCATCCTTGCCCGGGAACGTCCTCGTCACTCGACCCCGCGGCCATGTGTTGCGGGGGAGGTTGGAGTCGCAGATGATGACCACGTCACCGACGGCCGGGGGTGTCCCTTTATTGTGCGGCTCCCGCCGATGTTGGAGTAAGGGCGCGTACTCGCGCACCCAGCGGCGCCAGAAGGTGTCGGCGAGCTGCTGCGCGCGCCGCCAGTGTTGACGGGCGTTGGCGTCGCTGTCGGTGAACGTGCCGGGCGCTGGTGAGTAGCAGTCCGGCCCGAGCAGGATCATATTGGGTGTCAGCGCCGGGGGGTCCTCCGGGTTCACGGGCACGCAGGTGAGGGGGCGGGAGTTCACTGTGGCCTCCGCTTCCGCCAGCAGCGTTTGCAGTGTCTCGTCGCCGGGGTGTTTCTCGTGCAGAGTGGCCTTCATCGCCTCGTGCCGTGTCGTAACATCTAGGTATTTTTAGATTACCTAGGTCACGTAGACGACCTAGCCATTCGCTCCAGCGCCCGCGCAGGCCTTCTGCGATGTCGTCATCCCAGCCCGTGTTGTAGCGCCACGTATCTTGCATGATTCTTTTCGCCGGTGTTGTCAATGGTGAGATGAGGCCCAGGGGGTCGAATATTGACATAATGATGCTGAGGGCCTCCCGCTTTGTCGGTGGGCGGAGATCGTTGATGACTTCGGGCGGAGCTCTTCGTACGTTGAGACGAAAACGGATGGTGTCCTCGTTTGTGTCCCATAATAGCCCGAGTGTCCTCTCTATCTCACTCCCGCCGATGGGGACCGTGTTGCCATCTCGCTCTTTCTTGTTGACAACGTTGTTGATAGCGTCGCGTTCGTTTGTGGCCCACCCGCGTAGCTCGAAACCGGCTTGTTTGTGAACGTGGTCGACTTCTTTTGTTATTTTCTTTGCTTCGCTTATAGTGTTGAAGCTCTGCACGTAGTCGTCTACGTAGTGGTTTCGTTCTATTGCTTGCGCAGCTTGTGGGTACAGCGATGCGTGTTCTTGTGCATTTCTGTTCTTTATGTATATAGCGGTGCACGGAGACGACGATGCGCCGAACACCACGGAGGTCATGCGGTATTCTTCTGGTTCTCGCGTACGGCGATCGCCTCGCCACAGGAAACGTAGTGCATCTCTGTCTTCTTCACTATTTTTATCTGCATGAACATCTCTTTCAGATCGGCCGTTACTGCGATGCTATGTTGTCGGAATCTCATGATGACCCCGGGCAGCGACTGAAGGAGGTCTGGGCCCGGAAAGAGCATGTCGTTGAGGCTGCGGCCGTGTGAGGAGGCTGCGGCGTCATGGACCACTCGAATTTTCTTTTTCTCCGGGTTGCAGACGGCGAAGTGCGGTAAGTACCACGTTCTTCCGCTAGGTGGCGTGTCGGCGCGCTCGGCGTAGTTAGAGGTAAGTAGATTGTTGATGCGTTCTTCATATTGTTTTTTCAGGTTGTCATCGCGGTCCAATTTCCTCTCGAGCGTGTATAGGCGCCTCAGTGCATCGTTGCGGTTGTTTGGGATCTTGTCTATTTTTTCACGCCATAGTAGGCCCGTCTCGAAGCGGCCGTCTGGGAGGCGGCGGCTTTTCTCTTGCAGTATTTTCAGTGCTTGTAGTTCGGGATCACTTTTCTGTCTTCTTGGTTCAATTGAGAGTGACTCGAGCGCGAAATATTGCTTCATCATTTCTTCTGTCTTGTCGGCGGGCTTGTCGCGTGTGAGGTGAGCGCAGCAGTATGCTATAAGGGCCGCTTGTGTTGTGCGGTACCCGTGCAGCACCCACCCTAATGCAGTTTTCGAAGCTACGGGTTGATCGCGCCGTCCTTTTCTTATGTCACGTGACACGATCAACTCCCAGTTATCTTGTCCGACGAGTATCTTCGGTGTAGCTTCGTTGTAGGTGAGTTCGTGCTTGATATCTTCGATGTGCGTGCAATCTTCCATCTCTTTTTTGCTTATGGACTGCGTGGTGATGTTGAGGCTTTCTACTGTGTGCGCGTTCGTGATTTTCTTTTCTGTGCCGCCGTGTTGCCCCTTAATGTGTAGAGTGACTCGCTTGCTTTCGTTGTGTGCCATTTCTTTGCCGCCCACGCCTTGGACCCACATAGGTTCGGTGGGCCCGTCGAGGCCGAGGGCGTCGGCGAGTGCGGCGTCCACGATCGTCACGGTGCTCCCGTCGTCAAGGAGGGCGTAGGCTTGAATCTCGGCCCGGGGCCCCCGCAGTATGACAGGTGCAATTTTCAAGTAGCCTCGTGTAGTAGCGGTTGCGGGCGCGGCCGTGCGCTCACTGGTGACCGCCACCACCTCTTCTTTTCTCTTTTGCGACTCTTCTGAGGCGGCTGCTCCGGCGGGAGCGGCTTTTTCGTGATGCAGCAGTTGATGGTGTCGCATGGGGCAGCCCTCGTGTCCGCACGGTTTTGCGCGGCACGTGAAGCGGTGATGTGTGCTTGACAGGCAGCGGTAGCACGTGTGGTTTTTCTTTGCGACTTCCCAGCGCTCGTTCACGGTGAGTTTGTTGAATTGTGGGCACGCTGGGAGCAGATGCGACGCGTGTTTGCATAGTGGGCACGCGTGCTTCTCTTCTTTCTTCTTTGGAGTTTCTGTGGTGGCAGCGTAGGTGCGCTCGGTCCTCTTGCGTGCCGTCGGCCGGGCTTCACGGAAGTCTGACGTTTGTTCGGGCGGGGCGTAGGGGGCGCACTTGTCTGCTTCTCTATTCAGGAAGTCGGCGATCTTCTTAAGTTCGGGCGTGTCTTCCTTTTCTATGGCGTAGTCATACCATTTGTTCTTCAATATCGGCGTTAGCTTGTCCACAATCGTTCGCAGTAGCTCCGGGTTGTAGAGGTACTGCGGCTTTTTTAGTAGTTCGATTGTGGCAACGGTGTTGGCGATGCGGCCGGCGAATATGCACAGGTCACGTGGGCTGTCGGTGAGTCGCGGCAGCCCCTTCATCTTCTCTGTTTCTCCCATTAGTAGCGCGTCTGGTCTTCCGAATCTTCGTTCTAGTGCTTTGATGACATCTTCCGGGTGCGGCTGGCTGATGAGGAGGGCGCTGACGGCCTCCCAAGCGACACCCTTGAGACTTCTTCGGATTCGGGCCACATTTTCACACGCAGAGAAACTTGATGAGGACTCGATGTAAGCGGCCTTGAAGTGTAGCCACTCGTTGCACAGGCCGTTGAAGACTGGTAGGTCTGGTATGTACTTCTTGTTTGATTTGCTTGTTTGCAGGGCTTCGGCCAGGGCTGTTAATAGCGACGTAACGTCCATCACGTCGGGTCTCTGTGGAGCTTCTTGTGGCGGCTCCCGCCGCTTGCGCAATGTAGTGGCGCACGCGGTGAGTTCCCGTCGTTCTTCATTGATGGGGATTTCTATCACGGCTTCTGTTTCTGGCTTTCGGTTGAGCCAATCGGCTATTCTTTGTGGGGCAAGGTCTTCCTCCTCTTCTTCGGACTCTTCCGGCGACGACATCACGTTGATGCGTTCCTGCCGAATCTTCGCTAGTTCTGCTTCGGCATTTATACGCCTCAGCTCCAACTCGGCTAGCCTCTCCTTGGCCTCCAACTCCGCGAGGAGTCTCTTGCTAGAGGCCTTGGATCGGCACGACCGAGCGGGCTTGAGCGTTTTCGTGTTCGTCGGTGGCGGCATTAACTCGGCGGTGTGGCGTTCGATGACCGTGTCTGTGCTGGCGGCGGGTGTGGCTCTGATTCCTGACGTGCCGACGTGGCCTCTGGCGTTACTGGTGTCGGAGGCCGTGTCGTGACTACGTGCGTCCGTACCGGACGTCGTGTTCGTGCCCGTCGTCGCGTTGGTGTCTTCGGTTGTGCCGGTGCCGGTCATGGTACCGGTAGTCACGGATTCCGTCGTTGTGCCGCCGCTGCCGGAAGAGTCTTCTTTTCCGCTTTTACTTCTGGTTACAACCATCTTCTTAATTTTCTTGATGCTTCAGTGATCCGGCTTCGACGAGGACCAAACAATGTACGTGATGTACATAGAGCACCCCGCAATTCGTATTTGTGTGTACTTATTGCGGGGCGCAGCGTGGACTGTAGATTTTCTTATTAGGTTGATGGCGAAGAGGGCTTGAATGGTAACGCACTATTTCTTCAGTGTTTGCAGGCGGAGAGGCGAGGGGGAGGCCTTGGTGTTTCTTCTGCTGTAGCTCGATCGGGAATGAATGTGCGGCGGCGCGCGCGCGCCTTTTATTGGACCGCCTGAGAGTAGTTTTGTTTACCTCAGGCCCCGCGCCGCACACCGCCCCCTTCCTCGCCCCTCCTTCCCCGCTAGGCTTTATTGCTAATTAAAATGGTTTTATTTTACATTTATTGTCTTAAATCTATGCTTATTCAATACCTTAAGTCTCTAAATATCCTTTTACATAATGATTTGGGTGACCGCGGGCTTTCTAATAAGGGTTTTGTATTATTTTGGCCGGCCCGCGGTCCCCCGCCTCACCGAGGTATTAAATATAGGTGCCTGCGCGCCTCGAGTCGCTTCAATCGGAGCTCGGCTCGCACAGGCTACACTCAAAAAACAACCAATAAAATATCTTTATTCTCATAACATACTTAAATCTAATGTCCTACAAATATTATCTTTATTTATTTATTTTAACAATATATTTACAGTAATCATTTAAACAGTGACGTCGCTTTCGTCGTTAACAGTTTATAATGTTGTTTTATTATTAAAATCGAAAATACCACGAGATGTGATGAGGAGAGGAGTGATGTCAATATAATAAAACATGTGAAAAGTAAAATCGGTAAGAAATAGCGGCTACGGAATATACTTTTACAGACCTTTCTAGTAAAATCGGTAAGAAATATCGGCTACGGAATGTACTTTTACAGACCTTTCTCAAAGGCGCGCGCGGCACGCTCCGTGCGCTGCTTTTCATTGTACTCAGCCAACCGGCGCATGCGTTCCTGGACCTTTTTCTCGCGTTCCGCTGCCCTGGAAGTGCGCAGGCAGGCAGGCAGTTACTTTAAGAAGAAAATAAAAAAAATCAACGTAAAAAAAATCCTACCAAAGTCACGGTACATTTGTTGAATATCAATGTACAATATTATCCGACGACCCCGGTGGCACAGCGGTTAGCGCATCTGCCTACCAAGCGAGAGGTTTCAGGTTCGAAACTCGGCTGGGGACAAAGAAAAACCCCAGGTCTTCGATGCATTAAGTGTTCTCTATCTATCTATCTATCTACCTATCTATTAGGTTTTATGTGAAGGAAGCTGATGTCATCGTTATTTTTGTCGATGTCGTCACTTATTTTACAAAAGTTTATTATGCGTCGAAACACTAATTTATTTATTTACGGTAACAAATTAGTGTTTTGAATACAAAACGGATTCACTGATTTCCATGAAGATTTTTGTATGTATTTGGTAGATCAGAGAGTAGGTCGTAAGCACCTCTCAGCACCGAACTTCACTCACCGAACTCAGTCTTGTTACCGGAATGTCCAGTCGGTCCGTTAAGTCTATTTCCCTGAACGTCCACTTTCTTGATAGTCTACTTCCCTGAACGTCCACTTCCTTGATAGTCCATATCCCTGAACGTCCATTCCCCGATAGTTCACAATCCTAAATGTCCACTTCCCTGGACGTCAACTTCCTTAAAGGGAGAGTTTTTTTATTGCGATTAGATATCAATTTTTGTTCCGGCTAGTCCTCTCCGGACCACCTAGCCAGTCACAAAAAGTACTAGGGGCACATAGATGCTAAGAGTTTAAGTCATGTTGCCATAAGATACGTCAAAAGAGATCACTTATTACAAAGAGAGTAAGTAACTACGTGTAAGAAACCATTATGTAATAATAGTTTAAAAAGCTGTTGTTTTCCCTAATATAAAAAAAATAAAAGAAAATAACCTTTTTCCTGTGTATTTTTGAGTCCGCACTGAGATTGAAGCTATTTTACAGGTATGTACTCCTAGTACTTTCTGTGACTGGCTAGGTGGCCACCTAGCCACCTAGCCAGTCACTCTGGAGAGGACTAGTCGGAACAAAAATTCAATATCTCATAAATTCCAAATTGTAGTAACTCGTTTTCATTTTTTATCCATAAAGTCAGAAGTCCAGGGAACAATCCCTAATGCCATGGGTCCACGGGTAATTCAAATTATACGTGGACCCGGTGATGGGTTGACCCACCGGAACCACGGGTAAACACTGTATTTTCATGTTTTATTTTATATTAAACAAAATAAAGTACAACAGTGAGTAGTACTTTATTTTTCTCACATGTAACCAATTTAGAAAAGATATAGCACATTCAGAACTGAGCATGAAAACAGGCGTTTATGGAAGTGGACGTTCAGGGAAGTGGACATTTAGGATTGTGGACTATCAGGGAAGTGGACTCACAGGGAAGTGGACTATTAGGGAAGTGGACTATAAGGGAATGGACGTTCAGGGAAATAGACTTAACAGACCGACTGGACATTCCGGTAATAAGACGTTCAGTGCTGAGAGGCGTAAGCAACCTTTTATTCACAATCATACAATTTTTGCCGGGTCAGCTATTATTTATTTTATTTTATTAGGAACATCAACAGCGAAAACAAATAATATTAACACAATAATAAAGATACAATTCACAAGGCCAATAACAGACATCCACAAATAGACATTTCATAATTACAGAAAATAAACCACGATAACGTTCAGCAATATATAATACATGCATTTTCATTGAAATAAAATATGATTTACAATAATATAAACCATTCAAACAAGCAAGAATTGCCACCTTATGTGTGTGTTAAGGATATAAAACGTTCATAGCATAAACATTTACAAACAGGCACATAAATTGCTTTTGGCCCCACACTAGGATACCCGGTGTCGTGGGAACCAGAAACAGTGACGCACCGACGTCACAAACATAAAACGTTTAAAGAATCAAAGAAAGCTGTTAGCTCCTAAACGTACTTCGCGCTATTCACTTGAGTAAGTTAAAATACCAACTTCGCAAGGCGCTTTCATTTTCAATAGAAAAGCTGGCGAGTTAACCCCAGAAAGTGAGACCTACCTACAGAGTGCCACCTAGGTTTCTAGCTCGGCTTTGGAGACTTTCCGAGCGGCCCCTCCACGCCGAGCTCTTTTAATTAAAAACCTACCTCTTTGATTTACGTACGATTTTTCAAGAGACGTAAACTCACGGCTCGGCCGGGCGTTGAAAATGGGAAAGTTCCCTCAAATATACACTGGAGAACACTCAGAAAATAATAGTCCACAAATGTACCAATGCTTTTGATTTCTAAGTTATATACACTTGTGAATTTGCTTGTTGTGACAATTTGACATTGTGAAGAATAACGTCGTGACGAAACCGCAGTGTTTCGAGATAATGCGTTTGATCGGCGGTAAGTAACCGTGGTATATAAGCCTATACTCTGTCTCTGAGACAAGGTCTGTGCCCTACGTAATAGGCAACATAAAAAAAATATACTGGGCATCTCCAATGAGATTAAAACATTTTTTCGTGCAAGTTCTCCAATACATTTCCCGGAGGTAAAAAGGGTTGGCTCAGAGAAACTTGGCTCTATTCCTGGTTCGCGTTTTCAGAAGAACTAAAAAAATAAAAATATTACGGCTGTCAAAAGAATGCAATTTTGGACCTCAGCCCAATAGCCATGTGTGATACATCATAAAATAGGTCTCAGCGAGCTGAACAATAGTTAATATGACGCCAACACCCAAATGTTTGTCCTTCCGGAGTTATATTGTAAGGTACATGCGCCTGATAAGGCCCACTTTTTGCAATAATTCGATAAATAAAAAAATAGCAATAACACATTATAGAAAATCATAACAAATATTACTCGTTTATTTGTGGACGAATCCAACACATAAATCAACAAATAAAACTACACTTCTAATAAAAAAGTAACACTTTTAAAACCTCCTTTGTGGGCCTTTTTGCGAACATAGGGACTTATCATGGCCCGATATTTATAAAGTAATTTAGAAACAATAACTAAACAAAAAGCACGTTTTTACGTAAAACTTTAACAAAAATATGAGATTCTTAAATAATCAGTCTTTAACAAAAGTTTCTTTGATCACAATTGTACGGTGGGCCATTTTAGGCTTGGCAAAAATTAAATCTTCTCTAAAATTATAATCTCTTAGTCAGAACAAAAAATTACATTTTTTATCACGTATGCTAACAATAATCTGAAGAAAAATCAAATTTCAATTGTTCTTTAACAATTCTTGTTTTTTACAAAATTTTGTTGGGTTTTGTTGGAAGTAATTATAAAAAAAGATATGCACGCATGAAACATTACGACATAACTTAATCTCATACAGGACATATGAATACCTCTACGTCATTTCTAGTTAACCCAACGCATTCTTCGTGGAACCATCCTACCATCTAACCAGGCCATCCTAGGAACCGAGTGGTGGGCCTTCATAGGAAGTATTCCCGGTAATAATGAATATCTCTTTTAAATAAAAATCAACACACTAAACACACAACGCTGACCTTCGTAAGACTGCTCTGGAAGTCACGTAGGTTTGTATGGAAGATAAACACTAAATCCGTTCGTTTTTCTAAAGTAGCACTAAAAAGTTTGCGAATGTGAGGTTGTAAATCGTAAAGAATTTGTAACGTGATTGACAAACTGTCAACTCCTATAAATATGGCGGCTCCCTCCGACTTCGATGCACTTGCAGTTTTGTCTATGGTACTAAGCGAACATGAACGCGAAATTCAAACTTAGTTTGACGTTTCGAAGCGGGAAATTTTGAAAGTGGGCTATCTTAGCTGCTGGGCTATCTTAGGCGCAGCTACCTTATTGAAAAAAAAACTAAAATATTCAATAAAATATCACTCCGAAACGACAAACATTTGGCTGTTGGCGTCATAGTAACTTTTGTTCAGCTCGCTGAGACCTTTTATGATGTATCACACATGGCTATTGGGCTGAGGTCCAAAATTACATTACTTTGACAGCCGTAAAATATTTTTTTTTAGCTCTTCTGAAAACGGTTCATTGACGGAGTTTTAATGCAGGCAGCCGGCGCATTGCTTCGAAAACTAATATCTGCCTGATGAAATGCTAAATGGGTTATGCAAACAGATACTTCGACGTCCTGACGTCAGCGTAGTCGTTATTGTCACTTCATGCCATGCAAATTATTTATAGCTCTCGTACTACGCTGATGTTGACATCATGGGGACGGGACAACTTTCATTGTTTTATTGACTCCAATGTTCCACCAAACAATTAATTGAATTTTAGAACTTCTGTCTGAAGAAGTTTTCTGTGGAAGTCAGTTGTTATAGCCAGCTTGCATCGATAGTCAAAAGCAGGACTTTTAAATTATCTCTCTACTTAACACAATGCCTTTGTAGATCGGAAAGAATATAGATTGTTCACCACACTTTATTCCATTAGTTCTAAATTTGTGTAAGTGATGCACGTAATTTTAAAAATGCAATATCACACAATCATGACAAATCATATCTAATATAATATCACACTAGAGGAATACAAGCATTACAAATCACACTGATATAACAGCAAATCACTTTGAACCTGGTTCGTATACTACTCGCTTGGATCTCAAACTATGATTTACCTGGTTTGATAACTAAATATTGTAGCTTAAAATTTGTAATGAATCGATCGGGCTCACTAGGGTGCATGTCGCTGATAGCGCGAAAGGTTCGGCAATCATCGCCCCTACTAAGCGAAAGATATAATTTCATGCTTATTCCATAAAAGATAAGGTAACATCCATTGTGCTTTTACCCGAACTTTTAGTACTAAAATACATAGTCTGAGCAAGAAGAATTAACCTTGGTCTCAGTAACAATAATTGTGCTTATATTATCGTAGAATAGAAGATGGCCTGAAAAGTTCGTACACTTCCGTTTTCTAGACTTTATGGACAGCCTATACAGGTTTTGGGCAAGGAACATTTTTTTTGTAAAACGGTTTTAGGAATGCAGCCCAGACCTCGAATGCACATAGAAATAGAAATAGAAAATGTTTATTTGTCTTAAAACAACATATATTATGAACTTTCGATAAAATTGAAAGGTTTTGATCGGTCTTTGTAGTACTCAGTGTACATGCTCATGCTCAGCCCATTCTTCAAAATGTTTTGATTAATTTTATTATCTTACTTTATAGCAAGGAGAATCCTTGCTTTACAGTATGCACTAATTCGTTGTACCTACAATTTATTGTTTATGATCTAAATATGCTGTAATGTAGAACAGACTGAATATAATAAAATTGGAACAATTGGCCACTTATTTTTCATATGTTTTTATAAATAGTTTTAGAAATATTGACCATTTTAACCACAGAACATAAAAAAAGAGTAGTAGTCGTAAGTGGGCGGTGCCCGCGTGCCTCACATTAGCCATGTATTGCCTATGCGTAGTCTATGACAGTTTTTCTTACCTCAGTTGCCGTGCGCTTCTAGTAAAGAAAACAATATTGAAAACTCTGCTAAAATGCCTTGTTGTGCTGTGTTAGAGAGCAAAAATAAAAGTTCGGGTCCAAAATATACCATTTATGCTGTAATATTTCGTCGTATTTAAATTGTATTTTAATTAAATTTGTAATGACATGAACAAGGAAACCCATCCGAAAGTAAGAAAGTGGAACCACCTTTATTTACTGGATCGTAATGTTCAATTTTCGTCGAAATCTGTGTACTTTTTCTAAAAATTTCTGTCAACATTTGAATGCTACTCAATTACAGGTGGGGCGCAACATGATAAAAATCTATCGATTAATGTCTATAACGACTGCTAAGTTGATTGCTATGTCTAATTAGCCACGCTACATTTTTTAATATGAACGGAAATTTCAAAACCATTTCGAGAATTTATGCTTTCAATACAATACGGTGTCAACAATAAATTATTTGAGATGCTCGATTAAAACAAAAATTACGAAATGATTCGGAAAATGTATTCCTTTGAATCATTTACTACAATTTTTAATAAAAAAGTGCTCTGAAATGTGATGTCACAAGCAAGTATTTTCATACAAACATCCGTTTTAAAAGTAACTCATTTGACATCCTGTCAAATACCTAATTGCTATTTATCAAATGTTGTTAAAGTCTAATAAACCTTTGTCTGTTGATAGAAAACGACATTGTAAATAAATAAATAAAAAATAATATAAGAATATTCTGTCTTGTGCCACCTCAGACCACTCCGGCATGTGTCGGTCGAGATCGCCATCTGGTCTGAGTTGGGGGAGGCCTTTGCCCAGCAGTGGGCCACAATCGAGGCTACGTAAAAAAAAAGAATATTCTTTATTGCACACAAGAAGCAAGAGACAAATAAAAGTTACAGTTAAAAAATATATACAATAGGCTTTCTTATTCTCAATAAATTGTACACGTTAAGTTTGCTGGGCCTCGTTTCATAAAGCGACTATGGTTAGATTATGAGCATTCCATATACATAGGTACATTGCGTAGCCAATCATCCTGAAGGACAGTTAATGTGGTAGCCGGCTGCGTAATTTACATCGAACTGTGGTACAGTTTGGCAGAAGGGAATACATTATATTACTTTGTCAATGTAGGTACTAAAAAAATAAATGATTAAGAAACATTGTAATACCAAATTCATTTTCAACTGTCGCTTTATGAAACAGTTCTATAATTTGTCGATATGGCAATATGTCCCATCCGTAGCTGAGTAGCAACATAGCAGATAGTTATTTTTCAATATTCGACTTTATGGCATAGAACTTAAAGCTTCTCGACGATCACACGCGGCGGTAGTTCCATCTAATGTAGAGTAGCGGTACTACAAAACAAAGATCGTATGTCAAACTTAATTTCATCATTATCTTTTGATTTTGGTCATTGTTTATATGATTGAAAAGGTTCATATTTTACTTGGAACTTTTGTGATGTAGACCTTTTCAGAATTGCCTTTATTTGCCAATGGCAGCTTGGCATTCACAGTGTGCGTTTGATTTGTGTGTGTGAGTTTGGTCACACTAGATTTCCTACTGATAGGTCATGTCACTACTTCTACTCTTTTTTTATGTTCTGTGATTTTAAGAAAATGATTTCTAATTTCTTATTCGGTATCTTTGAGTTCTATTCATTATGTCTATTTTCAATTTTTTTTTACTTTGGTGTTTGTGACGTCATCAGAGCATGATTAAAGATCTTAAAAAAACAAATGTCATTTGAAACATTTTTTTGTAAGCCAAAGGATTTATACTCATACTGTGTAAGTTTGCTGACGTCATTAGAAAAGTCTTATTTACAAATTTTATAAACAGAAATTGTACTGAAAGCATAATTCTCGAAATGGTTTTGAGATTTGCGTTCATGTTTAAAAATGTAGCAGAGCCTATTATATTGAGAACGGAAATTAGTTAGGCGATAAGTAACACACAATTAACAAATCTCAACAACAAAGTACTTTTCATTAGTACCTTATCGCATGATTAATGTCCAGTTGCGGACGCTCGATGTGTGCGTGAGGTCATTAGTGAACTGCATGAACTGCATCTGTAGGATTAAGCTGCATCGGGTGCTAAATCGTTTGCAAATACTAACCGAAGCTGAATACAAATATTGACACAGTTAAGCGCTCGTTTAGAATTCCGCGTATCCCGACTGACATTCGGTTTCTAGGCTTTCAATGCACGTAGGGCTATTGTGTCGATATATTTTGGCAAACGCATCAATCGTTACTGAGAAATAAAATGTGTTACAAGTTACTGGTAGCGTGAACTGCATTTTTGGGTTATGATTAATTCCCGGCTTAAGTTTGCTGTTTTTGCTTAACCCGTCATGCCTCGAACAGTTTTTGTTTCACAGCTGAGTTAGTTATTCACAGAGTCATCATCAATCCTTTATGTCTCCACCGAGGGGCACGGGTCTCTTCCCAGAGGAAGGTATAGGCCGGCCGTACTCGTCCTCCAACCACTCCGTGGTACAGGCGCAAGTTTATGGAATAAAATAGCAACAACAATTTCATGCATTACAAAGATGCATTGGTAAAAACAGGGTAAAAACAGGACGCTATGGCACTCATTAGGGGAGGGCTATGTCCAGCAGTGGACTAAACTAGCCTGATGATTGGTAAAAAAAATCGATACCTATCCGACAATTTGCCCATTATAGAATATACTTTTAACAGTTCATTGAACGCAAAGAACAGGGTGTAGATTCTTCTAATGCATTGTAGTACCATGACAACTGCATGAACATGGCGATTTAGTTTCATTGCCGCGTCAAATCAACGCGCGCACGCGTATTCGCAATTCGAGGCGTCAACGAAATTAAAAAAACGGGTCACGTGACCCGGCCAAGTGACTGTAATTGAACTACAGTTAACAGAATCGAGGTCCTGATTGGCGAGTCAATGATTATATTGATATAACGCCCCCATTGTCATTCAAAACGCAGAGTTCATGTCGCTCGTTCGATGCATGTAGCTCGAATCAGTCTGTATTGGCAACATCATAATTAAGTTTTTGTTCAATTATCGCTCTTATTCCTTCAGCACCACGTGCTAACTAAGTGTAGGACCTTGTAGCTACATTTGCATACAGCTGGGTGCATATGTTTGCGCTTATATAACTCAATGGTAATGACATTTGGAGAGACGTCTTCTCCGGCGGCTTAACGACCGACGTACAGTCGGCAAAACATTCATATTTAAACGCGTGCATTTTATTTGGTCGCGTTACAGGCGACTTTGTATTTAAAATATAAAGGCTTATCCTCTGTCGACTATACCAGTACATTTTCAGCTAGTCTTATTAAGATATTGGCTGCCTTAAGGCTAAGCGCGGTATCACAGCTGTTTAAATCACAGATGTATCACAAATGGTCCAAGTGGAGCTTTTTTTCTGCCTTTTTCTCCACTACATTCGGCCCCAAGGCAGCGGCTAACATTAGCATCATAAGTACATTGACATTCAACAAGCAGAACGTAAATTCTTTACGTTGAAATAAATTTCTGATTTCTGATTTACCACGCCAGAAGTAGTAGGTTCCATTTCCATTGGGGGGGGGTCGCCGTACATATTTACGATCGGCCTCATTTTGCGGGTATCTTCATGTTTGTGATGTCTTTGCCTGGTTTTTATAGCGCGGCGTAAGTATCCTGGTTTGGGATTAGCCCTTATATTAGGTACGTAGCTTTCGACTCTATCGGGTTAAGCATTTAGACAACTCGAAAGAGTCAAACAAGATTGTATATTGTCAGGTCTGAGTAGGAGCATGTGATACCTACTAGGAAAAAATGTCCCAGAAAGTAACAGTGACATAGGTGTTGTGACATACCGGGAATAAAAAGGCTAAATCAGAAATCAGAAATTTATTTCAACGTAAAGAATTTACATTCTGCTTGTTGAATGTCAATGTAGGTACATAAAATTATAATGTTAGCCGCTGCCTTAGGGCCGAATGTTGTGGAGAAAAAGGCAGCAAAAAACTCAACTCTGACCATCTTTTCTCAAAACATCTTAAATTTAATACAAAGTTTGGTAGGTACGAATGTCCATCTACCTAAGAATGTCAAAATTCAAGACCCATGAGTGCAATCAATACTTGCAATGTCAAACATTATTTGATATTCTTAGACAAGTATGAAAACGCCAATGCTGCGGCCAGACACACGGACGGCACCCGTTCACGAGCATAACGCAGGGGTCAGCCATCGCCAGTCTCAACCATATTTAACCCTAGAGTGGGCGCGTCTTTCCGCGAAACGTCAGTGGGCGCGTGGGGAGCATTTTGCCGCCCATTTTCTTTGACCATTTTAAGAAAGAATACAGTATTCAAATTAATTTATGTTGTCAGGATTTAAGTAATACACAAATAAGTAATGATAAATCAACATATTTATTAAACTCCGTTTAAAGAATGTTCGCTTATAAAAGATTTTAGGAAATGTAATATTTTGATGGACTTTTTTAACTTATCCTACATGAAACGCTCTGGAATACGAAAAACATGGAAAAAACATGACAAAATCACATATTTTCTAAATGTACAATCCAAACAGTCAGCCAAACAGTGTTGAAACAAGGTATGTGCAATGTTCATTGCACAGTAACTTTGGGCATCTGTAACACCCTTTTTTCATGCGCTTATTTTTCTTTGTTGAACATAATATACTGCATTTGCCCTCCGTCTTTGAAGATGATGCTTGGTCTGCTAGTACAAAGCGATCAATTTGGTTCCTCAAATAAATATTTAATGTCTATAAAAGACCTTGTGGTCATAATAATATATTGCTTGACTAGGACGTTCAGTTTTCAGACAGAAGTGTTCAGAATTTGCTTTGGAAATAATTTGAGTGCTTAATTATACCACCAATATTAAATGTTGAAAAAAACAACCTCTCTAGCCATCTTCGAGTCAATCTTCCAACAGAATATTCTTCCTTCATCTGGTCTACGACCTTGATACCACCTTTGGATCCATTATATATGTTTTTTAACTTTAGGCTTTGCAGCAGACCCGATTTTATCATCCTCGTAGAAAGTTGATAAGAGGAATACAATTTTTTATTTCATTTTGCTTGGAACATAAGACAGCATAACTTTATTCCCGCCAAATCAAAACATCGAAGACGGTTCCAACCGAACTTTGGTGTTTGTAAAATAAATTGGAATTCATTTTTTATTTTTACGAAAAGTTCCAACGATGGTCGTTCTATGATCAGTTAGTAAGTGGTCAGCAAGAGATATCGAAGTAAAAAAGTTATTCATAGTAATATTGTAGCCCGTTTTGAGGATATTTTGGAATAATGTTAAAATATCAATGCAACAATTTTTACTTTCGTGTGTGGGCGCGCGGTGAGCAATTCGCCGCCTGGTGACACCTGGTGGTAAAAACCTTCATCTCAAGCAGACCTCCGCACACTGATGATATCCAGCTTTTTGGTACTCGTTGCGAGTGAAAGTGGGGGCAGCTACTAAAAAGCGCAAGCCTGACGGACAATTTTTTTACGAATTATTAACGTTTTTTTAGCACAGGCAGCAAAATGCTCATAGCGCGCCCACTCTATAGTCGTATTTTTTATTAAACGGAGTAAACTGACAGTAGCTTGAAAAATAATGTTGCCATGTTCAATGTAATAGTGATGCGTTCAGTTTTGTTCAATCACAGGAATGAATGAATACTTCGTTAACATTCCCTTAAAAATCGCTCGTAGCCCCATCGCCGCCTAAGTGATCTTAAACGATCACGAATGTTAAGCAACATAAGGGGCGCATACAGTTTATGAATGGGTGACTGTTCTATGACTAATGCTAGTGGCATTTTTCTTAGCGGTATCGTGCTTCCCAAGGCACGCTAAGCAGTTGGTGGCGGTTGCCGTCGATAGATGACAGTTGTAAAGCCAATTCAGAGGCCTAAGATTGAAAACTTCTGACAGTTAGACCAGCCACTAGTCTTACAAGCCTACACCAATCCTGACTTGGCCCCCGTGGTGGAGTATGGCCTATACCTTCCTCAGTGAAGAGACCCGTGCCCCTCGGTGGGGACATAATGGGTTGATGATACACAATGAAGTGGCCTAAGAACGTCATCCACCGCTTCCGGTATCTTTTTATTCGATATTTATATGTTACGCTAGCAGTGCCCGCGACTTTGTTCGAGCCACAGGATTAGCCTATGTCCACCCTGAAGGTTCATCCTAAGCACTCGTGAAACCATATTTGAAATTAGATATCTTCTTTCGGATATTACCCTTTACATACAAACTTTTCCTCTTTATAATCTATCTTATATCTAATATCCCTTCTAATGCCGGTAATTAGCATAAATAAGTAAAATTCTTGCTCTAATATACTTAATTTAATCACTATATTATTATTGGAAGACACTGTTGACGAACCAATTTCACATGTCGATTGTGATCTAGCTAATTTTATTACTTAGGTACTTACTGCGATGGCTCAGCGACCCGAAGTGGATCTTGGCCTCTGATACAAGAAATCGCCACTTGTCTCTGGCTTGGCTAATTACTAATTTTTAATAATTCTGGGTAAAATCCTATCTCTAATTTCACAATTTTATAGTTTGGACAAAAAAAAACTAGTTTGATTTCCTCAGACAAAGATGATAGGATGAGCTTATTGAAGTCAAATAACGCGTGAATTTTCAAATATATATATTAAGCCAAAATGAAACAATGTGGTTAGGTGAAGCTTGGTGACAGTAAGACCAGCCACTAGTCTTACAAGCCTCCACCAATCCGGACTTGGCCCCCATGGTGGGGTATTGCCTTTAATATTAAATTATGACCTATAATAAAAAATATTGTTTTATATTACATTTAACCAGAAACTAACTAACAGGTAACTGTGTCTAATGTTCAATACATCTAGGGGTTATAATTTTAAAGTTTGTTGATTACGCTAAAACTGTTTTGAAAATAATACAATTGTGGAGTTTCTTTGTTAGTTTCTACTCCATATAATCTATTAATTAGGTACACATTTAAACATTTTGTTTGTAGGTACTATGAATAAAATATTTGAATTTGATTAAAATGTTTTTCGTAAATAGTCCTACAAAAAAGCCCATCACATTGTTTGTCTATTATCTTATGTGTAAGCCATTATAGCCAAAACAGTGAACCATATAATATAGTTAGCATACTGCAGTAGCTACCTATAGGTGTATGATTAAGGCTCTGCTTAATTACCGTATTTCTTATGTTGACAATATTGTTACCTTATACTGTAACATCTCAACAGTGTCAGCCTGTTATATTTTTCAAATGTGACCCAAAAAATATTTATGTGATAATTTTAATGTCATAATGTTTCTTTTCTACGCTACGCTAACGAGCTACTCGAAATACTAATCCTTCGCAGACGAAGTCGCGGGCGATTGATGTCATTGTTTCATTCATTCACTTTGTCACAACACTATTTTTATTTCGTCAAAACCTGGCAACCCAGTAAACGTCAGTTTACTCCGTTTAATAAAAAATACGACTTTAGGGTTAAGGGAAATAGGCGACCCGGCCACCGCGCCACCATTCGCATGGCCTTTGACAAACTCGTGTGATAAAGTTCTTGTCAATTATCTATAATAATAGCATAGTTTTGGTATGCAATCACAGCGTCTGTACATTTCTGTAAAATTTAACAAACAAATATTCATGATTATCTACGGAACACCAGCGACCATCTCGTTGTGGAATTGGTTTACTGCCAAGGATTCACATCATTCATAAAGTCGTCTAATCCTCAGACAACTCCATACAGTGGAGTCTTACGTAATTGCACCCCAGGACCAGGATTGTTTTGTGTGGAAGTTATTATTACATAATAATATGCGTGTACTCTGCTTGGTTGTGTTGTGGGCGATTGGCAACTTAAATGTTGATCTGCTGTCGACTGGTACCAGTCTGGTTTCAGTAAGTCCCTTTGACATTTAAGTGAGAGACGTAGTTAAGATGTCTGTGCAAGAGAATTATTAAACATACTGCAATGAATCTCCAGTAAAATTTTTCATTATTGTAAAAAAAAACACTTTCTGTATTAGGTATACTTTTAATTAATTATATGTGGTCTACGGCTTTGCTGAATAATAATATTAAGAGAAAAAAAGTATTGTGAAATTGTGTCGGGCCGCGGGATTGGGGTTTTCTTAATTTTGTAAGAATAGTAAATAATGTTTTGACATTGCAAGTTTTTATTGTACTCATGCATCTTGTGTTTCTTAGATAGATTTGAGAAAAGATGGTCACGAGTAGAGTTTTTTTCGCTGCCTTTTTCTCCACTACATTCGGCCCCAAGGCAGCGGCTAACATTAACATTATAAGTACATAAGTTCAACAAAGAAAATGTAACTTTACCGTTTAAGTTTAAATAAATTTTTGTATTCCAAACTCGTCATGGGAGGCGCATAATGACGATCACGCTATTGACGCCATGACGTCCCATACATTTTAACTCTGTATTTTTGCTGATAAAAACTAAACGTTCCTACATTACTTATGCATTTAATTATAATTTTGATTGGATTTTTCTAATTGACATTCAATGTCATCGTCGTTTTTGGGGTGGCTGAACTGTGTAGATTATGTGTTTAGCTTCTATTATATGTGTTGCCTTTTGTCTGTTGTTTTTGTTGGTACCTGGCTGCGACTGGAATATCCGATAAACATATTTTTTATAAAAAATATTTTTTTTTGTTTTGTTAGTACTGTGTACTGTCTTAGTCCGACGCGCTTGCAAAACTCATTATGTGCTAACTAGATTGAAACTTAAAATGTAAATATCAGCTATGTATTTAAGGAATAAAAAAGGCATCGTAATTACGGAATTATTAAGTATTTCTTTCTCCTGAACAGCTGGCATTTCAGTTTTGTCGGTTTTTCCAAGCGCAACGACGATATGGATATTGCAACCTTATAGCGAGTTTAAGATTATTTTGGGAAGCGTAGATTTTTTTTC
Source organism: Yponomeuta plumbellus (assembly GCA_947310845.1). Lineage (NCBI taxonomy): Eukaryota > Metazoa > Arthropoda > Insecta > Lepidoptera > Yponomeutidae > Yponomeuta > Yponomeuta plumbellus. The sequence continues at coordinate 6,005,608 of OX371193.1, forward strand.
TGCCACCTTTTTCTCAACTTCACACAAAATAATTAACTACACTTTCAGAAGTTTATTGAACTAATTTATACAACTTTACCAACCTGCCCAAGTGACCACAATTAAACTCTATAGTCGCTGGTCGTTCTTACCTGTGTTGAAGACATAGACAACTTTCAGCTTTTATAAAATAACGAAGGTCTGCCCGTCGTGGACTCTTGGGCTAATAGTACATTGACATACAGCAAACAGAATGTAAATTCTTTACATTGAAATCCAGCCCAAATTCTTTACGGTTTGATTTGAAATAAGTGAACTTTGTTTATTTTATTTTCATCGTATTTTTTTTATATTGGTGTATCTTTTTTGAGGTCGCGGTCACGGTGGCGGTAGCAATGGCTGGATGGATTACATACGTAATTTTCGGCAGTAGGTATTATTAAACTTATGTATGTATGAACTGGAAAAGCGTGTGATGCACATTGCTATCTTATCCACGACGATGATGATGTAATTTCTAGCCCTGACATGCTTTCATGGTACGCTGACGAGTACTTTGCCGGCTACCCCGCTTATCTCCTGAGCTCAAAGCTAATAATGGCCGGGATATAAACTGCTTACGTGGCTATCATGTACACAGGCATGACGGAAGTTAATTGAAAACGTGGTGTCGAGCCTGTAGCACTAATAGGCTTGTTCAATAGCAACACGGCGCTTGTTGTTTACTCTTTCTGGTGCATTATGCTCCAGTATTTATGTATTTATTGTACTTATTATGTACCTGTAGGTGTAGGTTTATACAGCATTTTTCATAGCGCCTACGAGTCATGTTATGATCGGGTACGGCTCTTACGGTTGGTTACAATTAGCTATTGTCTTGTACCTGGGTAGATAAATGAGGTACCTAGCTAGAGTTCTATCTGCTAGAAATGTAAGCAGTCGATTGCTGATAAACTATTACTAGTTATGGTAGAAATTTATTTTATTTTTATGTTATACAAAATCTTACAAATTAAACTCAATTCTTTTCAATACAATGAAATCAAATTATTTTCAAAACATTTTTAGCTTACACAATTCACCTCTGAATACATTTTATCTTAATCTACTATTTAACACCAGATATGTTGTGTTCTAAATAATCGAGTGTGCTTAGCACAGGTTTTCTTAAACCGCATCTAAGGTAAATCTACGTCTTGGGGAAACTTGTTGTAGGACCTTATACAGTGCCCCATAAAAAACATATTAACCGCAAGTCTAAATAGTGGAATCGCAGTAAGTTCCTTGTTTCTTTATTCAGTTTTATAAGGCAATATTTTTTATCTCAATATCTTTGTTTAATTATGGCGTGATTCGGTAGACAATAACGTTAAGATTGGAAGGACAGTCTGTCTATCACTTTAATACATCCTCATACATTCAAGTTGCAAAAAACAATATTATAACCACTTTGCAAAGCAATGCCAAAAGACAAATATGTACATTTTGAGCCAAGGCAATCAAAAGTTGTACCCGCCTGCTTAGGCATGAGCCAAACATATAGGATGAGGATAGTACGAGGACGGAGCGATGACGCGGCGTCCTTTCATTCACATTGATAAAATATTTACATTTTCACATTTTATAACTGACAAGGACTCGATCTGCGGGTTTGTAAAAGACCATTCGAGTGGTGGCGTGGTGGTTAGGTCGCCCATCTCCCTCTAAAATGGTTGAGACTGGCGATGGCTGACCCCTGTCTTATGCTCCTGAACTGGTGCTGTTCGTATGTCTGGCCACAGCATTATGGTTTTCTTTTCTACTTTTGCAATAAAATTAAATAATGTTCAGTATTTAAAGTTATTAATTGCATTCATGAAATCTTATCTTTTACGTACCAACTCATGTACAGTCACCAGCATAAATATATGACGGTGGGCAGTAGTGCAAAAATATCTGATTCACCATTGAGATCATAAGAATATGATGACACTTTGCCGGTAAAAATATGTGATGCTTTGTGGGCGGTGTAAATATCGTATCTCACTAATTGCATAAATATCGGACCTGGTAGCTTAAACATATTTGATCACTGCTAAAATCAAAATTATGTGACAGCACTTGCTGGAATATTTATCTATTAACTATGAAGGAATACATATCGATAGAAGGAATAAATAGGAACATTTAACATAACATAACATAACATTTACATACAGGCACATACATTGCTTCTGGCCCCACACTAGGATACCCTGTGTGATTTTTCCACAAAAACGAGCTTTACCCAGCTGGTCTTGTCTTGGAAAATACACCTATTAGGTACCGAATGGTCCTACATGCTGCAATTGTAATTAAACTCTGCAGATACTGAGTAATGATATTTTTTATTTTAACCTAAAATATTCTTTACTTTAAAACTATATTTCTTAGCCAAAATACTTTTTATTATCCGCCCGACCTTGAAAATAACAATGGTTTTTGTACTATTTTTAGGACACGGGGACTCAGGAGGTTAGAGGTTTTAACAACGAAATTGATCGCGCAGTCTTGATATCAATATCTAGTGTAGCCTTCTGCAATTATTAAGTATTTTTTTTTAGTACATTAATATATTTTTTTAATTATTTATTCAAGAAATTTCACGAACATAATTAAAACTAAAATTGAAAATGGGCAATTTTTTTATGTTATTTTCTTTTAAGTCTCCTTTTCTTCCAAGTTGGAGCAGCTGGTGTTGAAATTTTGTTAACAATTTAAAGAAGCGTTATTCAGAGTTACGAAAAAAAATTGGAAAGAGTAAAGATTTATGGCAACAGGATTTAAAAGTTTTTAAATGCCTATAATTTTGTAAACAATGAATTTTTTTTCTATTTTTCCATTTTAACCAATATGACTTACCTTATCACCCGGTATCTTAACGTTGAGTTTTGGGACACCCTGTATATATTGATATATATTTTATTTTGACAGACTAGATAGTTGACGGATAAAATGTTTTTTACGATGTCAGTAAAGTTTTGCCTGTAAGGAGGTTAATATAAATGTCATCTCAGTAAAAAAAGATATCGGTACCTACACGGATAATGAACAATTACAAATCGACATATTTTTGCTTGTGTTTATGTTTCACATATTTTTGATGCCTGCCATCATTCGATATTTATTCCTTCATAGTTAATAGATAAATATTCCAGCAAGTGCAGTCACATAATTTTGATTTTAGCAGTGATCAAATATTTTTAAGCTACCTACCTGGTCCGATATTTATGCAATTAGTGAGATACGATATTTACACCGCCCACAAAGCATCACATATTTTTACCGGCAAAGTGTCATCATATTCTTATGATCTCAATGGTGAATCAGATATATTTGCACTACTGCCCACCGTCATATATTTATGCTGGTGACTGTACCTACCTATTAAAAATTGTCACCATAGTGGAGTTTTTTTCCCGCTGCCTTTTCTTCACTACAATAAGGCCTGAAAGCAGCGGTTAACAAAGTACATTTGCAAACAGAATAAATTATTAAATGTACGATGACCCCCAGCGACCAACGGGAATCAAATCCATAAATAAAACATTTCTTATTTTTCGCTCCTCTTTGCTTTTCGTCCAATCCGTGTGGCCCCCCGCCCTAACCGTATCTACATTTAAATTTGAACTTTATCGCTTGTACTAACATTCGTTTTTTCTCCTCCCACACGTTGCCGAACTCAGTTGCGACCTTCGCCAACTGTGCTCTGGCTCTCTCAGCTTTCTGGAAGGCCAGGAGACGGCGGGAGACGTCCAGGGCCACTCTACGTAGAGTCAAGTCATCACGAGCACGTTCATCCTAGAAAAAACAACCTGAGGTTGATTACTATGCTTCTTGTAATAATATCATCATCATTATGTCCCCACCGAGAGGCACGGGTCTTTTCCATGAGGAAGGTATAGGCCATACTCCACCACGGGGGCCTAGTCCGGATTCGTAGAGGCTTGTAAGACTAGTGGCTGGTCTTACTGTCAGAAGTTTTCAAGCCGTCATAAGGCCTCTGACGTGGCTTAACGACTGCCATCTATCGACGGCAGCCAGCACCAACTGCTTAACGTGCCTTGCGAAGCACGGAACGTCGTTACATGTGCCTTACACCTACTTCTTCAAGCAGAGTCCTTTATCTATAGTGTGCAATCTAAGCGCGAGTGAATGATTATGAAACAAAAAAGCTGTGTCTATCAATGTTGGAGGATGAGGCAATTGTGGCCAAAAATTGCAATTGCAAGCACTACTTAGGAGGTACATTTATTTTCGATTTTCCGTTTATCGTTGCATAATTTCGTCTATTCTATTTTGGGTATTTACAAAAATATATAATTTCTGACTCAACCACAGACTACTTACATAAGATAGAATGAAATGCATAGTACAACATTTAAGAAAAGCAACAGCGTTTTAGCTCGAACTTTGTAAACGACTACGAATGTTAAATAGAATATTAATTAAACAGACTCTACTTTGCTTTTATAAATAAAGGCCGCTAGAGTTTAAATAATTTTCTTTGGCGGTACCACTCTGAGAGCTGTCTCGCGTTGATACCATTTAAATAAAATAAATGACTGGTAATGCCACAGTACCGCCGAAGTACCGCCTTCGGCACTAAGAAACATTTCACTCGAAAACTCACTAGTTTCTGCATCTCCATGTGTATACGGTCCATGAAGATGTTGTAGAGGAATTTCCTGTACTGGTTGAACTGTTTGAGGGTGCACACGGCGCGGCCATCTTTGGTCACGAAGCCCAGCTGAATCATCCTGTTGCGCGCCGGCTTTTGGGCGAAGTACTGGCCCAGGTGTGGGTCGTGCATCGGGTCGTATTCGTAGGAGACGTAGTTGCAGTTCGGATCGCTGAGGTCGAACGTCGGCGTGTAGCCGCGGTCTGACTTCCGCACCTGGGAAACGTCGTGGTTTAATGTGAGTACAACAAAGTGGTCCGAATTTAAGGCCACCATTCTACCAATACGATACCGCCGTTTCGCACCCCAATAAATACTATATACTGTACAAAAAGAATACTTATCGTAAATATTCACACGGTGCAGTAATCAAGTTATTTCGTGACGCTCGCCGGAGTTTACTCAGTGGTCTGCCGACGTGGATGAGACTGGGCTGAGGGTATATCCTAATAAGCTGTTGCCCGCGACTACGTCCGCGTGGACTTTAGTTGAATAAAGTGTTTGCAAATAAGATAGGGATACTTCTAGCGCATGCGAAAGAGCTTTCATACTAACTTCGCAACCCCCTCTTAACCCCTTAGGGGATGATTTTCGAAAAACTACTTTATACGTCTTTCATGTCTTTCAATGAAGGACCTTCATGCTGAATTTCATTCGAATAACTTCAAAAACTGCAAAGTTTCATACTAACTTTACACCTCCCTTTTTACCCCCTTAAGGGATGATTTAAAAAAAAACTATTTTACATGTTTTTGATAACTTTTGATGAAGAGCCTTCATATTGAATAATAATAATAATAATAAACTCACGCCCGTTATCCCCGAAGGGGTAGGCAGAGGCACCAGTCATATTGAATCTCATTCGTATAACTTCAAAAACGGCAAAGTATCATACTAAGTTTGCATCCCCCTTTTTCCCCCTTAAGGGATGATTTAAAAAAAACTATTTTATACGTGTTTCATAATTTTAAATGAAAAACCTTCGTACCAAATTTCATTCGAATAACTTCAAAAACGGCGAAGTTTCATGCTAACTTTGAACCCCCATTTTACCACCTTAGGGGATGAATTTCGAAAAATCCTTTCTTAGTGCTCCCCTACGTTACAAAAGGAACCCCTGTGCAAAATTTCAAGTTTCTAATTATTATAGTTTAGGCCCTGCGTTGATATGTCAGTCAGTCAGTCAGTCAGTCAGTCAGTCAGTCAGTCAGTCAGTCAGTCAGTCAGTCAGTCAGTCAGCTTCTCGTTTTATATATATAGATACAGGGTGTCCCAAAACTCAACGTCAAGTCGGAATCGGCTGAAAAGGCAAGTCGTATTGGTTATCAGATAAATAAAAAAAAAAATGTGTACAAAAAGTATAGGCATTTCAAAACAAAAATTGACAAATGCTGTTGCCACAAATCTTTACTTTTCCCATTTTTTTTTGTTACTCTGAATAATGCTTTTCTAAACTGTAAATCAAATTTCAAAACCAGCTGCTCCAGCTTGGAAGAAAAGAAGACTTAAAATAACTTAAAAAATTGCCCATTTAAAATTTTAAACTTTGTGAAATAATAATAGAAAAAATAAAATGAAAAAATCGATTATTTTTATATTTTTCTGATAACCAGTATGACTTGCCTTTTCACCCGGTTCCGGCTAGACGTTGAGCTTTGGGACACCCTGTATATTAGGATATACCCTCAGCCCAGTCTCATCCACGTCGGCAGACCACTGAGTAAACTCTGGCGAGCGTCACGAAATAAATTTATTTATTACTGCACCGTGTAAATATTTATAAGTATTATTTTTGTAGAGTATGGTGGACGGGCAGAGCCCAGCAAAGGTAGTATGAGGACGCAAGTCGCGCGCGACAAGGTCAAAAGTCGCCAGAATTTGACAGTTAATGTACAGGAAAGTCGCGACTTTTGACGTTGTCGCGCGCGATTCGTGTCCTCGTACTACCTTTGCAGGGGTGATAAATGATACCACAAGTTAGCCGATCAAGGTGCACGTAAGAGAGAGCCTTTATTGGGACAACACGCTATTTTATACATTCATTTGTAGCCAAGTCAGCATACGTACTTATGTTGCAGTAATGAGTAATGTAGCAGTAAAGTAATACAATTAGTTATTTGCTTCAGTTACCATACTACAGTTTTAAGTATTTATTGGGGTGCGGAACGGCGGTATCGTATTGGTAGTATGCTGGCCTTAAATTAGGAAGATCATGGCTCGAATCCCGACATGACTTTGTTGGTAGGTACATTTGTGGCTATTCTGGGAGCAATATCACTCGCTGATTGTAAATAGAAAGGTCGGTAGAAAACACGAATGTCTGAGGTTTTCATCTAGGTTTAGTACGAGAATCGTAGGGCTCCGTTTCATAAAACTACAATCTACAATTCCTGGTGTACATACAATAAAGAACATTCTATCTATCTATCCGTAGTTTGTTAAGACCATTCGATGTATGTATGTACATTGCGTAGCAGAGTCTTCCTACTTATTATAAACTGTTCTACGGATACACTTACTTGAATTTTGTCAGAAGAGTCCGACAAGGTTTCGCTCTGATTCGCAGAGTCAAGAGAAATCATGGTGAGCAGAGACGGTCAGACTTTTCCGACAAAATTCAGCTAAATGTATCAGTAGAACAGGTTACAATTTTGTAGTGCTTACGAAAATATTAGTCTTCCTAGGACTTGTTAATCTGTGGATAAATCCACTTTTCAATGTACATGGAACTGACATAGTAAACTATGAATAAATGAGTACTGTCCAAACAGGCCCGTAACTAAATTGGAGCTGAATCACCACGGCTGCTAACCGCGCGGTTTAGCGTTTGCGACCGCTGGGATGCAAGAGCAGTTTAGATTACCGTACAACTTAATTTCTCCTACTTTGAATACGTTGAACTTTAGTAATCATATCATAGAAATATAGTAAAATCTAATTTTTTTAAACGAGCAATTCTTGCATATATATTTATATATAATCAGAATCTCGGAAACGGCTCCAACGATTTTCACGAAATTTTGTAGGCAGATGCTTTCGGGGGCGTTTAATTGATCTAACTAGGTTACATTTTTAGAAATAGTTGTTTTATCCGTGTTTTAAGGCAATTGAATTTGCTATAATAACATACAGAGGTAAATTTCGCGTTTACTTGCAAGGTTGGGATAGTTCGGACGGGAAAACGGGCGACCCGTTTCGGGCCGATATCAAGAGACCCGGTTCGAGTCACAATATTTTTTTCAAAGTTCTTTTTTTGTTGAAAAAGGATTATTTTAAATTTATGTTACATACTTTATATTACAAAAAAAGTACCGAGCAAAGCTCGGTCACCCAGGTACTATCTATAATCATAGAAAAAATGGTCAGAGCGGAGTTTTTTTTCGCTGCCTTTTTCTCCACTATGTAAATTCTTTACGTTGAAAGAATCTGATTTCTGATTATCATTTTTACCCATCGAGTTTGCAAAAAGTGTGTCTCAATCATGTAGACAGACAGTGATTTTTTGAACACACGAGAAAGAACCTAGAATCACGAACCTGGGACTAGGTAGGTTTTATTAACTTTATTCCGGATACACTTACTTGACTTATGGTCGTAAGAGTCCCACCAGGTTTCGCTCCGATTCGCAGAGCTTAATCATGGTGAGCAGAGACGGAACTCGCGTCGTCGGTTGCTCGTCTCTGACGTCAGTCAGTCAAGCTCTGCGAATATACGCACTCTGAGTGCTTAGTGCGAGTTTGTTCATTCACTTTCGATAGCGAGAGCGTTTGCAATTTGTAGAGGAGTGACAAAGAGACAACTAGGTGGCGCGCTTTGTCACTCCTATAGAATATGAGTTTACGTTTACGCGATCGAGTAGTTAAAAAAACTCGCACTAAGCACTCAGAGTGCTTATACTGAGTTTTGTCCTTCACTTTCGATAGCGAGAGCGTTTGCAGTTTGTATAGGAGTGACAGAGCGCGCCACCTAGTCGTCTCTTTGTCACACCTATACAAATTGCAAACGCTCTCGCTATCGAAAGTGAAATGAAAAACTCAGTATAAGCACTCTGAGCGAAACCTGGTAGGACTCATCCGTCAAAAAGTCAAGTAAGTGTATCCGGACTTACGTTAATAATGTCTAGTGTTTACGAAGTTTCAGTTCAAAAAAGTAGCTTTATGATGGACTAGCTGTTGCCCGCGACTACGTCCGCGTGGGCTTTAGTTCAGTGAAGTGTTTGCAAATAAGAAAGGGATACTTTTAGCGCATGCGAAAGAGCTTTCATACTAACTTCGCAACCCCCTCTTAACCACTTAAGGGACAATTTTCGAAAGACTTCTTTAAACGTCTTTCATGACTTTCAATGAAGGACCTTCATACTGAATTTCATTCGAATAACTTTCAAAAATGGCTAAGTTTCATACTAACTTTGCACCCCCCTTTTACCCCCTTAAGGGATGATTTTGAAAAAATATTTTACATGTGTTTCATGACTTTCAATGCAGGCCCTTCATATTGAATCTCATTCGAATAACTTCAAAAACGGCAAAGTTTCATACTAAGTTTGCACCCCCGTTTTTCCCCCTTAAGGGATGATTTTTAAAAAACTATTTTACACGTGTTTCATAATTTTAAATGAAAAACCTTTGTACCAAATTTCATTCGAATAACTTTAAAAACGGCAAAGTTTAATACTAACTTTAAAACCCCATTTTACCCCCTTAGGGGATGAATTTTCAAAAATCCTTTCTTTGTGCTCCCCTACGTTACAAAAGAAACCGCTGTGCAAAATTTTAAGTTTCTAACCCTTATAGTTTAGGCCCTGCGTTGATATGTCAGTCAGTCAGCTTCTCCTTTTATATATATATATATTATATATTCATGAAATTATGAAATTCAGCATGAAGGTTCTTCATTGAAATTCATGAAAGACGTGTAAAGTAGTTTTTCGAAAATCATCCCTTAGGGGGTAAGAGGGGGTTGCAAAGTTAGTATGAAAGCTTTTTCGCATGCACTAGAAGTATCTCTATCTTATTTGCAAACACTTTACTCAACTAAAGCCCACGCGGACGTAGTCGCGGGCAACAGCTATATATATATATATATATATATATATATATAAAAGGAGAAGCTGACTGACTGACATATCAACGCAGGGCCTAAACTATAAGGGTTAGAAACTTAAAATTTTGCACAGCGGTTTCTTTTGTAACGTAGGGGAGCACAAAGAAAGGATTTTTGAAAATTCATCCCCTAAGGGGGTAAAATGGGGTTTTAAAGTTAGTATTAAACTTTGCCGTTTTTAAAGTTATTCGAATATATATATATATAGATATATATATAGCTGTTGCCCGCGACTACGTCCGCGTGGGCTTTAGTTGAGTAAAGTGTTTGCAAATAAGATAGAGATACTTCTAGCGCATGCGAAAAAGCTTTCATACTAACTTTGCAACCCCCTCTTACCCCCTAAGGGATGATTTTCGAAAAACTACTTTACACGTCTTTCATGAATTTCAATGAAGAACCTTCATGCTGAATTTCATTCGAATAACTCCATAAACGGCAAAGTTTCATACTAACTTTGCACACCCCTTTTACCCCCTTAGGGGGTGAATTCACAAAAACGGATATCGGAAATAATCATTATTGAAAACTTATAACCCAAATACCACTTTTTATTGAAATAACTTTGAAAATCAGAGAACTTTCATACTAACTTTACACCCCCCTTTTTCCCCCTTAAGGGATGATTTTTAAAAAACTATTTTACACGTGTTTCATAATTTTAAATGAAGAACATACGCACCAAATTTCATTTGAATAACTTCAAAAACGGCAAAGTTTGATACTAACTTTGAACCCCCATTTTACCCCCTTAGGGGATGAATTTTCAAAAATCCTTTCTTAATGCTCCCCTATGTTACAAAAAGAACCCCTGTGCAAAATTTCAAGTTTCTAACCCTTATAGTTTGGGCCCTGCGTTGATTCTAAGTCAGTCAGTCAGTCAGCTTCTCCTTTTATATATATAGATAGATAGATAGATAGAATAAAGGTTTTTTGCCTTATGTTCACGGCTATAGGTTTTAAATATCAATACGCTACTTGACTCGTATCAAATTTGACGCGGTAAATGGATATTTCCTGTAGTATCTAACGTAAGAAACCGAAATATATTGACGTATAATAGTTTTAGCCACTGTAGTTAATAGTTGTCCAAAAGTTCAATTTTATTATTGTCATACTAAGTTGCATTTTTATATGATGTTCTTACCTACTTAATTAATCAAACAATGTAAAAAAACGGCTGCTTATAAATGCATAATATATTACTTGTAGCACACATAGTTATTATTAGTTTATTATATTTTATGTTATCTTTTACGTTACACGGGCTGCGCTGAAAATCAGCGCTGTTTTAGGATAGATCTATCCAACAGCATTATGCTGAGCGTATGTCCGATTGTCATGCATTACGACTGATAGGACCTTGTCTAAACCATATTAGTTTTAAGTTTGTTATAGTCGAGTCCTGTGTACGAGCTGTAATAATATAATCACTGTATTTCTTGCATGACAATAAATTACTTTTCTTTCTTTCTTTCTTTCTTACTTTGCTAAATAAATATGCAGAATGGCTGCAAAATTTGCAAATAAAAAAAATACATTTCGCTTTTAAATCGGAACGGTGAAAACACTATCCGCCATCTTGAAAGCACCTTTGGTTGTAAACAAACATCTGTCAGTCGTGCGTGCGTAGGTTCTATAGTGATTTGGATTGGATTTAGTGTTTTTCCAAAAACTCTTCTTGTGCAGTTAGTGCCTTATCATTTTATTGATAAGCGCAATCATGGACGCTGGATTCGTGGAAGCTGATAGTACCAATTATCCAAAACCAAACCAAATCAAACCAAGCATTATTACAGCTAAAAACAGTTTCTGTGTACATTGATATTACAGGACTTACATTAAAGTGATCTTCACATAAATACACCCAAGTTTCAGTCGATAAAGAATCGGGGTCTCGTTTGAGCCAAGTTTTTCTTAAGTTTATTTCACTGGGCACACGAATCCGCGACTTCCCGGCGGTCTTTATTGACGTGTTTTTGCAGTCTCGAATAATGCAATAATAATAATTGATATTTTTGCATGTAAACTCGATGAAATCATGAATGCGTTGTTGTTAATTCACTATGCTCACAGATCACTAACAGATTTTAGGACTAGGTAAATAACGTTTCACCAAACAAGTCCCACGGTAAAATCCTTAAGGCCATAACAATAAAAGCCAAAATTCATTAACTCATACTTCTTTCATGGCACGAACTCTACCTATGTTGAATGTCAAACTTTGTTTACAAACATAAAGGACTTCAAACCATAGACAAAAATGGCGGACCGCGGTTTTGGCTGTTTAGCAAAGCAACGTTTTAAAATAATGTTTTTGTTGCTTTTAGGTACTCAAAAAATATACTAAAATATTTTTTGGTCTAATGGAAGAGATATTTAGCATTTGAGACATATTTGAAAAAAGAGTCAAGTAGCGGATTGTAACAAGATTGAGAGTTTGTAGAGACTCTTTTTGCAAGTTCCTTCTATAAAAAAGGATTGACAACCTCTTTGGCGCAGTGGTTAGTGCATCTGACTACCATGCGAGAGGTCCCGGGTTCGAATCCCGGCTGGGGACAAAAAAAATCCCAGGTCTTGGATGTTTACATGTTTGTGACGTCGCTGTTTCTGGTGCCCACGACACAGGGTATCCTAGTAGGGGGCCAGAAGCAATGTATGTGCCTGTATGTAAATGTTTATGTTTAAAAAAGGAATGATATTTTTCCTTCGGTGGCGCTAGTTTTACTCAGTAGAACTCCGTAAAGGAAAATGCCAGGGAAAGTATTTGGCAATCGGTGAATTCGTACAAAGCTTTGAGAAAGAGTTTAGAGCTATTTTCGGATAGAGACCTTGAAGTCGAGGCAATAACTTTCGGTATTAAACTTATTTTGTTTTATATTAAATTTATTCCACCTAAGAACTGTTTCAAAACATTTATAAATACTATCGTCGAAGTCGTTAGACTAGCTTCTCTTATTATGGTGAATTTTTACTGTTTTAGAAAATTTCGGGAACATGTGTTACATAAGGACATACATATGCTCACGCCTGCATCCCGGAGTGATAGGCAGAGGCCGGTGTTAGCCACCTATCCCGATCCTAACAAACCTTTTTCGGACGCACGCCGGTGTCGGGTACTTTTTACTGGCCCTGGCCTAATAGGGTAGTTTCCAGGGTCAAAATAATTAAATTCTATTTAGTCCGTATTTTAGATTATAGAAAAATATTGGACACGTATTTTTTCTTTTTTCGATTAAACAAAAAATAACAAAGATATAGCCCATTAAAGTTACGTGTGACGTCACTCTGTGCTAAAAAATGCAGCACGGCGTGACGTCACACGTAACTTTAATGGGCTATTATCTTTGTCATTTTTGGTCTAATTTACTTACAAATAAAAAATACGTGTCCCTTATTTTTGAATAATCTAAAAGACGGACTAATTACATTTTTTAGGGCAACTAGCCCTTTCACCTCCTAATTAGTCGAATCGTGTCCGCTTGAGACACAAAGATATTGTAACTAATGTGTGAGCGAGACTGCGAGAAATGTAAGAGCCAGCGCAAACAGCAGGAATAGGTTGCCATCGAGGCGAAGTAAATTAAGCTGACCACACTTTCTTCGGTAAACTTGTTAATTTGTGGAGAGAAATTGTCGAAAAGCAAATTTTGTTTCCGCCTTTGCCTCACCATTTGGCTTGGTGAAGTAAGGGCCTGTTTAGATAAGTTGGGACAAAAGCGTGGAAGGAATCAAATTCAATATGAAATATGATAAAACATAATATTTCGGACTTTCACTGTAGTATCACGCTAATATTATAACGGCGAAAGTTTGTGTGTGAGTGTGTATGTGTGTTACTTCTTCACGTCTAAACGGCTGGAGCGATTTTAATAAAATAGGGTATGAAGTTAGCTGACACCCTAGATCAACATCACACTAATATTATAAAGGCGAAGGTTTGTGAGTGTGTAAGTGTGTATGCTTGTTACTTCTTCACGTCTAAACGGCTGAAGGATTTTAAAAAAAAATCAATACATAGGTTAGGTTTTACTGCGGGAAAATATCTTACTCCCATGGGAAAATCGATGGAAATGGAATTTTGTAAATTGATCTTTCCGATGCTCAAATATAAATTATTTTGCTTCTAAAAATATGAATATTTAAAATTTTCACTGGTAATACCAAATTTATTTTCCCTATTAAGCCGCGGGTAAAACCGCGGAGCACAGCTAGTACGTATATAATTTTTAATCTTGTTGTTTGCTGGTCCCAAACTAGGATGGGATTTGCTATGGTAACCAGACAAGTACTTACATTACAAACATCGTAAAATAACCAGACTGAGGCCATTTGTACAAATTTACGGCCCCCAGTGGGAATCAAACCCACGACCTCTCTCTTCGTAGCTAAGCGCTTTAACGTCCACTATTTTGGTTAAATCATTCAAACATAATATTTACAATTTTACATACTACACACGCTTCGAATCGCTCGTAGCCTGGGCTGCCTGAGTGATCTTAAACGATCACTAAGGTTAAGCAACATACGGCGCGTTCAGTCCATGGATGGGTCACCGTCTATGACCAACGCTAGTGGCATTTTTCCGACTTTTCCGGCTGCCGCCGATAGATGGCAGTCGTTAAGCCAAGTCACAGGCCTTAGTGCCGCTTGAAAACTTCTGACAGTAAGACCAGCTACTAGTCTAACAAGCCTCCACGAATCCGGACTTGGCCCCCGTGGTGGAGTATGGCTTATACCTTCCTCAGGGAAGAGACCCATGCCCCTCGGTGATGACACAATGGGTTGATGATGAAATAACTTAAGTAACGTTCCGTCACGCTTTTTTCTAAGTTATTTGACGAGACAGCACTACAGTTAAGTAGTTATATTTAACGAAAATCTCAATTCAGAAACTGGCCCTTTAGACTGATAAAATCATAACCCTTCCTCTAGCTCTACCATACGTAGTCGAGTAAAAGTCCACTAAGCAGAAGTCCACACAAAAATCCAGTAACATTCAGTTGACTTACGAATTTATCAGTTAGCCTATGCGCACACTAGGCGACACGCGACAGCGACAGTTCGGCGACTAGACGCGACGACAGGCTACGGCCGTCAATTTTCATATATTTTGTTCTAATCTCGTACACTTGGCGTCAGAGTCGCGGAGTCGCAACGACAAGATACCAGATGCAAACGACAACGTCACGTCTGACGTGGCGACTATAGTCTGTAAAATATAGCTTGAGCTCCGCGACAGCTGTCATGGACATTTGCGTCCATGAAGTTTTGAATTTTTCCCATAATATTTGCACTGTGAAAACTCCGTACTTACGGCCATCGAGTAGTGCGCAGTAAGTACGGAGTTTTCACAGTGCAAATATTCTGTGAAAAATTCAAAACTTCATGGACGCAAATGTCCATGACAGCTGTCGCGAAGCTCAAGCTATATTTTACTGACTATAGACGCGGCGACAAGTCGCCCTGTTTGCGATGGCTCCAAGTTTGAGCTCTGACAATATTTTTCCCGGTAGGTACCTAATCCGGTGGCAAGGCTGAGCATTGTGTTTGAAAAGGCTCTTGGGTCCCAGAGGCCGTGCAGACCTCCCAATTCCTCTAAAGAGATTTGGCTAATTTAATGTAAATAACGTTGTTTTTTCGGGACCACGGAAATTGGAGAAGCAGCGTGAAATTATTCACGGTTAATTTGAGAATTGACGTCGAATTGAATTTTCTCTCAGCAATTTTCTATCGCAAGGTTGTCTGGAAGAAATTGCTTTTAGTAAACTTGTAAGTAGCTTTTTGTTGTCTACTAAATTCTTCGTTTTGTTAATTTTTGCTGTAAGTTTTAATTAAAAATAAAAATAAATAAAATAAAATAATAAGGCCGCCAATTGTACCATGAACTGCCATGAACCTTTGTAAATATTTTGTGTTGTTTGTTTTTTCTAGTGTGCAATAAAGAATATTCTTATCTTATCTTATTGACTGACGTCTGACGTTGGAGTTGCGACTGCACAAAACTCAAGTAGAGCTGGGCTGGCCGTGTCAGATTTTCATCATCAACCCATTATGTCCCCACCAAGGGGCACGGGTCTCTTCCCTGAGGAAGGTATAGGCCATACTCCACCACGGGGGCCAAGTCCGGATTGGTGGAGGTTTGTAAGACTAGTGGCTGGTCTTACTGTCAGAAGTTTTCAAGCCGCCCTAAGGCCTCTGACTTGGCTTTACGACTGCCATCTATCGACGGCAGCCGGCACCAACTGCATAACGTGCCTTGCGAAGCACGGAACCGCTCGGAAAAACGCCACTAGCGTTAGTCATAGACGGTGACCCATCCATGGACTGAACGCGCCGTATGTTGCTTAACCTTAGTCGTTTAAGATCACTCAGGTAGCCCAGGCTACGAGCGATTCAGATTCGGAACGTGTCAGATTTATGGACCCGGAAATATGGACAAAAATTGTCACCGATTGGGTGCCGTATGATGACTACCGGCGACGCGGAAGACCGAGGCGAAAATGGTGCGACGATCTGACCAAATATTTAACTGGGTGGGAAAAGTTGGCCAGGAACAGGGAGGAGTGGATATCTAGGGGAGGCATTCCCCAGCAGTACTTAGGACATAGTAAGGGCTAATTAAAAAATAATATTTGAGAATACAAAATTAAGCAACTCATAATACAATAGGGAGAGAATCAAGAACATCGGGTGCCTATTATGAGTAAAAAATCCTGTCAAAATCCTGACGTTTGCAAGAGGATTGGAAAAAATCCTGTCGGAATACTGACGTTTGCGAGAGCAATACCTAAGTATTTGGTGCGCGAAAAATTGAAGCAGTAGTGTTTAGCTTGAAGCTGAACAAATAAAGTTGCTATTTGAACAGTATTTTTCCTTATTAAGGACACTAGGCGGAAAAGGTTTCTAGCACAATAATAGAAAACAAATTAAACCTACGCGTACTAGACACACTGAAAATTTCGTTTAACCTGTAGATTTTTTTGTGGGCCGATCGGCTCACTAAAATAATGGTCTTTATAATGTTCTTTTCAAGGTCATACATAACACAACTGATTTATGGACATCTCCACTCACTCACAAAAATGTTAGCGCACTGTAGACGCGTTAATAGACTGTCAGCGTTCTTACGGCACGGATCTCAATAAATCAGCGCTTCTCTTGTCTGAAATTCTGATATCTTGAATAAATAAAGCGTTGAAATTTCAATTTTGTTTTCTAAAAAAACCCTTAAAATATAGATTTTCAACAAATGTTCAATTTACAGTAGTTACGTACAGTAGACAGCACGTCAACCTTCACATTTTAGTTTCAAAGTCGGAGTAGAGTGCATGGGCGTATAGGATGATGTGCTGTCGACTGTAATAACTCAGCAAAAATGCAAGAAGAAATTTTATTTAACTTGCATATCTCCTAAGATGTTCATTGCCCACGTGGTTACTTAAAAAAATGTTCGCAATAATGCAATCGACGCAGAGAACTCGTGATTTTTGAGAAAAGGGTTAGTTTTTTACATGTAGTTAAAATCGTAGCGACGTCTTTTGAATGGGTTAGGGAGTCATTTTCCCTAATTCGTCAATTTCACTAATTGGTCACTTTTCCGATTCGACAATTTCTTAAAAATATTTAACTCGTCAATATCGCTTACTCGTCGTTTTCGCTAATTCGTCATTTTCCCTAACTGGTCAAATGTTGTACTGTACAATCGAAAACAAAACTCGCAGCGCGCAAAGCGCAACGCGCGAACGCGCGGAATCGGGAAAGTGACCAATTAGTGAAATATTTGCATGCCTAGAATAGTTAAAATATGTTGGAAACACTATTTAAATATAACATCAAAAATGTACCATATTTGACACAAATAAATGTCTTGAATCTTGAAATTGACGAATTAGGGAAAGTGACAAGAGACTCCCTTACCCTTTCGAATTGATACATCGGATCTGATCAACATAATTATGTGTCAAAAGTAGTCGCTGTTGTTTGGTAGGAAATTGGTTTTAAATTTTTTATTGACTGTACGCGTTAATCAAGCGGTCTCACTGTACTAAAACGGTGGCTTATGAAAGGTCAAGTTCAAGTGTTTGTGTTGTGTGGAAGTTATTTCTCTAATATATAACGATCATTGTGCTCCATAATAATCAACTATTATATTGGAGCCGACCCTGAAGCAAGTACGTGAAGTAAGCACGGGTAGTTTCAAGATTTTAACATTGCGGAGTTGATCTTATAATAATACTAGCTGACTCGGCAAACGTTGTTTTGCCTGATAGGGGTATGAAAAATAGATAACAACCTATTCTCAGACCTACCAAATATGCATACGAAATTTCATCGCAATCTGTCAAGCCGTTTCGGAGGAGTATGCGCACTAACATTGTGTCTGGAGAATTTTATAATTAGAAGAAAGAAGATAGAAGATAATTGGTTAAAAATCTTTTAACACAGAACATGGTCTGTGTGCCATTCATTAGTTCATTCACCCATTTATAGGTAATAAATCTAAGGCAGTACATTTTAATATTATAAAAATCTCTTGCCATAGTGTATGTTATCGAAGTCCTCTGAAACGGCTTCACCGATTGTTATGATTTTTTTTCTTTATTTGTTAGGTTTGAGAACAGGGCCCCGATTCCGTTAGCGCATTATAGTTCAATGGCAGATATATGGTCGGGTCACGTGACCTGTCGTTTATACCATTGACGCCTAGATTGAATCATTTGAGTGCGCGCGAAGACTTGAAGCGGCAATGAAACTAAATCGCCATGTTCAAGCAGTTGTCATTGTACTACAATGCATCAACAGAATCTAGGTCCAGGTCGTAGGCCAATAAAGATGCCAAAACAACGTTTGCCGGATCAGCTAGTTTATTTATATGAAACCAGTGCTTATAAGTTTTACAGTAAATCTCAAAAAAGGTCTTTGAAAGCAAAAAAAGACAGGGTAGAAAGCTTTCGGGATAGAGCCCAAAAACCCTATCCAAATCTTGTTACTTGAAATAACATTTCGTAATTGGATCACCTTCAGCGTCGGGTAATTCCATATTTTCATTACCGCGCACCGCAAACCGGCGGATGCGTCTGACAGAAACAGCAAAATGTTGTTTAGAGACTACCCTGCCTGTAGCTTTCACTGAATTTTCACGGAAAATTTGATAGAACTCAATATTTTATTTATATCCTCTTAAGACCCGAGGTACACACCATAACAATTGAAAACCATTGTTATTTTCAAGGTCAGGGCTCAATCGGATATTATTTTATTACATAAACATTTACATACAGGCACATATATTGCTTCTGGCTCCACACTTGGATACCCGGTGTCGTGGGAAACAGAAAAAGCGACTTCACAAACATGTAAACATCCATGACCTGGGGTTAACAAATAAATCTGTAATTTTATTTGTTAACCCTGACAAACTCGGATCTAAACCATTAGTAGCCAAGTAGCTATCAAGAGCGGTGCGTACGTGCGGCGCCGGCGGTCGGAGGGGGCCTTATTTCTTTCTAATTTTTCGCGCATCTTTTAATCGTTAATTTTCAACAACCTTTATCATCATCATCATACGCCTACCTGTGCCTACTGCTAGGTATAGCCCTTTTCCCCCAAATGCCATCTCACAGTCTCCTGCCATTCGTACCGACAACAGGATCCATTAATTTTTACATAACGCGCTGAAACGTCAGTAACTTAGGCCTTTTTTCAAGTTGTACCTATAAAACTAAAAACTAACAACGACCGCCGCTAACAGATAAACCGAACAAGTTCCGGAGAGCGGCTATATGCTGAGAAACATGTAACATAACATATTTTTTTTAATGTACATCTACACTTTTAAAAGTAAAAGTTTGAAAATCGTGGCACTCAAAACACCCACATTTCAGTAGTTGCTTTAAGTAATGTATGGCCTTGGTGCTTTACGAAAATTGGTCTTGATCGGAAAAAACGACGTAGGATGCTGCGTCCTAAATACTGGTCCTAGCAACACATCTAATTATTTCGCGCTCGCCCGGTTTCCTGCCGGTTTAATACAGAACGTGATCGCATTTTCGTCGGGAACTTGCCTCGAACAGATTTATTGGCCAAATTGTGGCATTAATTTTACTCGCGCTCCAGCAATTTCTGAAAACTATAATAGCATCGATTATGATTTATAGGAGTTCGCCGAAAGCAAAAGCACGGGTTAGTAATCGTTAAAGTAGGTTTTTAAAAATATTGGCCTGTGGGCCGGTTTCTGAATTGAGAATTTCACTAATAATAATAATAAAAATCCTTTAATTGAAAATCCAAGTATTACAGTTAGGAACAGATTGCAACTTCCACACTAGGCGCAGCCTATGTCGTGGAAGTCGGGTAGTATAAGCAAAATCATTATTAGCACCGGTTGACAGAACGAGACAAAATCGAGTGTCGAGTCATAGGTGTACACAAAATATAGTGCTACTACGGACTCGTTAATAAAAGTAAAGACTGAAATAACATCTGTCACGCTCTTTTCTAAGAACTTTGACGAGATAGCACTACAGTTAAGTAGTTACTTTGAGAAATTCTCAATTCAAAAACTGGCCCTTAGAAGGGAAGAATATTCTTCTTTCATAAAACTAAATTCATAGATTATTATTGCAATTCAATGTACATTGTGTAGCAGTCTTCCTACTTCATCATCAACCCATCATATCCCCACCATGGGGCATGGGGAAGGTATAGGCCATACTCCACCACGGGGGCCAAGTCCGGATTGGTGGAGGCTTGTAAGACTAGTCGTCACAGGTAAATAAACAAAACCATGGCAGCACTTTTTCCCCTACTAGAAGTATGGCAAATATAATAACGGTCACATTTTATCAAATACTTTCCAAAAATCCAAATCATTTGGCGAAAAAAAAAAATTGCAGATTTTCGGCGGTATGGCGACCATTTGGAACCGTCCGAAAAGTATAGCATGGTGATTTTCGTAAATGGCTGCACGACGATAATTAACTGTGCCAAAATTAGCCTGGTACAAATGGTTGAATTTTTATTTTTTTAATTAACGCATTCGCGTCGGTATGGCGGGCTGTAAGTCACACCGGAGAAGTATGGCATGACACTACCGCCTACTTTGTTTTTTATGGACTATCGGAAACTACTAAATTTTTTGTGGTACTAATCGTTTGACACTCGTAATTTATCCGACGAGTTCGACTAACGCGCACGCGATTGGGCCGCCGGTACCAGCGCTATGACCATCATTTTTCTTTTTGTCATTGCGTACTAAGACCCCTGAAGAACCACAATACTGTTACTAATGACCAAGTAATTTGTGTCACTATCTCTCGGTCTATTCTGGATTGGCTAAATCTATGGGGACGTCACAGTTCAGTAAAAATAGCATCTGTCATTCATGTCGTTCTTACGTTCATTGGTTGGTTTTGTTTATTTACCTGTGACGTCATGAAGCCATATTGGCCAAGATAGCGTTTTGGCGGCTTATTTTAAAAGTAATTTTCGTTCGCTTTTTTTAGAAGTAATACATGAAAGAATTTAAAATTACCACTTTCTGAGGACTCAATCGACACCACCAAAAATATAAGATGGTTTTTACAAACCTGCCAAATAGCCATTTGTGTTTTTTTAGACTTTGATCTTATGAGTAAATTTTAATGTCTTTGATGTGATAAGGATTTTGGTCACATGAGTCTTCTATTCATGGTGAAAAGAAAAATCGACCGAGTAAACCTACCTATAATAGGTATATTTTATAGCGGTAACACCGGGTTATCGAATTAAAAAACGGACTTTAGTCATGCCGAGCTCGCGTCGTCGGTTGCTCATAAGTTCAAGAAAATAACTCCGGAATTAAGTTAATCATCATCATCATCATCAGCCCATTATGCCCCCACCACGGAGCGCGGGTCTCTTCCCTGAGGAAGGTATAGGCCATACTCCACCACGGGGGCCAAGTCCGGATTGGTGAAGGCTTAAATAATAAATGACACTCAAAACAATCACTTGTTCTTGGTGTCTGTATTATGGAGCGTACGTAAAGTGTAGCGACAAAGTGTTATAAAATGGAACCTTTTACCAAAGTTGACGTCCTGCAATTTTAATTTTCCTACGAGAAAACTGAAGACAAAAGCTAGTAACATCGATAGTCCATTATGAATTTACATCAAGTTACAGAGTCAAGCGGAAACTAGCTAAGTAATTTTAAGGGGAAGCTCGAGTTTAATGTAGAGGGAGGGAATCGCTCGCAGATGAGCCTATTATCGAAGGCAATCGATTGTTCGAGATAGAAGAAACGAACTAGTTGATTAGACCAGTATATTTACAGGCGTGCACTCTACTCAGATAGGTACCTTACAGTCGACTGTACTTGGTTCTTCGTCTGACATTCTAATACTGAAATAGTATTAGAGTGGGCAATTACGGTCTTTCGAATCGCTCGTAGCCCCGGCCTCCTGAGTGATCTCCAACGATCACGAAGGATAAGCAACATAGGGCGAGTTCAGTGCATGGATGGGTAACCGTTCTATGACTAACGCTGTGGCATTTTTCCGAGCGGTTCCGTGCTTCGCAAGGCACGTTAAGCAGTTTGTGCCGGCTGCCGACGATAGATGGCAGTCGTTAAGCCAAGTCAGAGGCCTTAGGGCGG
This sequence comes from Yponomeuta plumbellus, assembly GCA_947310845.1. Classification (NCBI taxonomy): domain Eukaryota; kingdom Metazoa; phylum Arthropoda; class Insecta; order Lepidoptera; family Yponomeutidae; genus Yponomeuta; species Yponomeuta plumbellus. The sequence continues at coordinate 6,028,026 of OX371193.1, forward strand.
CTTGAAAACTTCTGACAGAAAGACCAGCCACTAATCTTACAAGCCTCCACCAATCCGGACTTGGCCCTTGTGGTGGAGTATGGTCTATACCTTCCTCAGGGAAGAGACCCATGCCCCTCGGGGGGGCATTTTGGGTTGATGATATTCACGATTTTTAAGGGTCTTTAAATGTATCCCATTCGTGAAATGTAGTGAAGCTGCTACTAAATACGTATAGAAATATTTATTCAGATAGCTCATAACCAGCTACTGCTTATCCAGCCAATAACGGTCTATGAGTACCGTTTACTTCTATAAGCGCCCACTCCTAAATAGTTCAGAGAATCCGCCCCGAGTAGTTGGAAAATTGTGTTCGGATACATCAAAGTGACTTTGGTTACGAAGAACAAATATCCATCCATTAGTGTTCTGAGAAGGTTATAAAATTGCATCCACCGTTACAATAACACTTATTTACACGTGAAATATTGGTTATCAAGTTTATGATTACGAACAAGAGGACATTAGTGTTTTTCTATTTATCACTGAACGGAACGTATTGTACGTAAATAGCTGTTCAATCTTTACACCGTTACTAACTGCACTTAAATGAATAACATTAAAAAATGAACGGTGTGTTGTATACTTCTTCTTAGCATTAATCTTGCCTTTGTGCAGATATATTTCTTGTGCTATAAAATTTTCAAAATAAGACACTAACGTGTTGTTGTTTGAACTTTAACTTATCCAGTGCCTATAGATTCGATTTTAGATTCTGTTAATCCATTGTAGTACATTATACCTTATCGTTTAGAACTATTAATTGAGGAAGCGCCCCTGATTGTCATAGTGAAGCTGCTAAGTACCTAGGTTATCCCCAGTCTTCGTTTTGTATCATGCTGTTTTGTACTAGCTGTATAGAGGGTTTTTCAAAAAGAACATACAAAGAACGTTTAGTTTCCAATACGTTTTTCCATGATTGGAATGTTCCGCAGCGTGCTTTGGAACTTAAAAACAAAACAATCAAACTATCCTTTCCATCCCAGCTTTAGTTTTCGTTAAAGTTTTTGCTTGTAATAGACTCTTTTTGCTCAACCAAATATCGGACTAATTTACTCTTAAGTGTAGGAACTCACTTTCGGAATATGTCGCTAATAAAATCAAGTAGGTCATAATAATAATTTCCACGATCGCATTCCCTGGTCCCAAACTAGGGTACCCTGTGTTACGGTGATCAGGTAAATACATCACAAAAAATGGAAACAGTGCGGTCCCAAGAAAGAATCGAACCCACGACCTCCAGCATGATAATTAAACGTGATACCGCTAGACCAAGGCGACACGACAGTCTCCATTTTTCTCGGAGGGTTTCCCGCAGGTATACGTAAAAACGACCTCCATTTAGGATGTACGAAGTGTATCCAGCAACCATAATAGCTGGGCATTAGATGGAATCCAGGCTGCTTTATCAAACATAAGCCCATTCGCACAACGCACTCAATGGCTGAATAACGTGGCGCATTACCATAATGAATTCCCTGAAAGGATTTAAGCATCCCTTTCAGTTTGGGGGTTTGCGTGTGTCTAATTCCGCCCCTACGGGCAGCATAGTACCTATGTAATGAGACTCGAGTTGTATTAGAAACGTCTGTAACTTTAACTGTTATAATGATCTGAAGTATTAGTGGCTTAATACGCCGAAAACGGTGTAGATGTCAGCGGGAAAACACCGTCCGTGATGTAGTTCACTTTATGTATTTATTATTTACATACAATTTTTCATATTTTGCTATTGGTATATACCACAGACAAGATTACATAACACACAACACTGAACTTTTTATATACACCACTAGCGACCTGCCCCGGCTTCGCACGGCTGGCAAAATCGTTTCCGTGGAAATAGCTGTATTAGTACCGTAGAAAATTCCCAGGGTAGTGATTTTTGTACACCTTGGGTTACATTATTCGACATTTTCTACGGAACCCTAAACATTTTGAAAATCCAATATAGCCTTTCTCACTCACGAAGAATGTAGCTTTCTAACGATGAAAGAATTTTTAAAATCGGCCCAGTGTTTCTGAGCCTATTCATTACTAACACACACACACACACACACATATATACACACACACACACACAAACATACACACACACATACAAACACACACACACACACACACACACACACACACACACACCCTCACACACACACACACACACACACACACACCCTCACACACACACACACACACAAATACAGAAAATACAAATCTTTCCTCTTTATAATATTAGTATAGATAGATAGATAAACCTGAGTGTCTGAGCTATTCACATACCACAGCGCTTGACATCGCCAAACTGCGGCGGGCACGAGTGATGATTAAGCCCATTGGATACTTTCCCTTTGAGAGAAGACCTGTGCCCTATAGTGGGACGTATATAGGCTGCCTACGTAGAGGTCATCCGATTACTATCAATGGCTAATAGTCTACTCGTACAGGACCTGTTACACAAGGAGAGTTTCTCTAGGCAATAATGCTCGCATAGTGTAAACAAACGCCCCGAGCGTCGCCTCTCGAATACAATTATCGCTACTTAAACTCTTCTCTGCCGCGAGCCTGTGTAAACCATACGAGTTTCTTTCACGAGAAAATGTAGGTCACAATGGCGAGTCTCGTGTCAAAATCAGTACAGACTAGTACAGAGTGATCAGCGCGAGTCTTGCATCGACACTTGCAATTCTCGCCCGAGGATTGTTTATACAAGGAGAGATACGTATGCGTCTATAGAGGTACCATTACTCGCCTTAGTGTAATTATTTGAGAGAAGTGAGTCTCGAATATTTTTTTTGCAGCTTATTTATTCACATTTATAAAACAATTTTCACAATTTCATAGTAACAAACTGTCAATACAGATTGTTGGTACGTTGCTTACTTACTTTATATTAAAAATACTTTGCTAACTTAGCTGATATTTCCAGTAGCAACAAAATTATTAAATACTAGCTGTTCCGGCAAACTTCGTACTGCCAAAATTTTCGTAATTTATCCATATTTTCTCACCATTTAAACCTTCCCTAGAATTCCAGAAATATAAAAAACCAAAAATCAGCCAAATCGGTCCAGCCGTTCTCGAGTTGAAGTGAGACTAACGAATAGCAATAAATTTTTATATGTAAAAGATTTCTTTTGCTCTGTTTTTTTTCAATATGTCTTCAGGTAAATCGCTTGACTACGAGTTTTTAACAAAACAACCTCCAGGCGAGACTCGAATGGCAAGTTTTGACTTGGGATAATCGCTTGCGATAATTTGCCACTTGCATCCGAGACACTCTCCTTGTGTAACTTCCGCTTAATAGCGCGTGGGCATTGTCTACATTCCATCAGAGCGACAAAATGTAGTTCGTTTTACGCAGGCAATAAGGCACGCGATTGTATAGTAAAATGCCAAACGGCACGTCAATAGGTCTATTTTTGTCTAGACCATCTGAAATTAACTCTAACGGTGTTATCTATAAAACACGATTCCTTAACACACTCCATATTCTTCGTGTACATAAATAGTGTGTGGTGAGGATTTTCGTATAAGGGACTTCACACACGGCGCGGCGGATATAATATACATTACATCCCAGGATGTATAGCTTAGAAACCGCTCAGTACCTTTAAGATACGAAGATGGAAAGATGTATAATTATTATAGCTGTCGTGTGTGGTCTCCTGACGATTTCTATGGAAAGATGTAATGAGATATATCGTGCTATAATATACATACATCTCTACCTTATAGCCGCCGTGTGTGGAGTCCCTTATGGTGTATCACTTGGCTCTCATGGTATTGAACATAGAGTTTGTACACATTTCCAACTTATTTTATTTTATCTAAATTACCTTATTAATTTTCTTAAGTATATAAGACGTTTGGAAGCGTAATAACATTTCTTTATTATCTTTACGAGGGCAACCTTTTACCACAGTTACAGACTATTTAATTCTAGCACTCTTCATGGAGTGTTTTCATAACACCGGAAAGCCTTGCGATAAAACCGCCCAATGTTCGAAGCGAAAAGTTTTATTGGCTGTCGTGTGTAGGTACACTGTACAGCCAACACAACAGCCCTGTACCACGTGACCTAGCCGGGCAACACCTAACAAAGGCTAACGAGGACTCAGACTAATTAGTCACTTCTAAGCAGCCGTGAATAATATAATTCTAAGCACAAACTGCGTAAACAAGCAGGCAATAATAAAGCAGACAGACTTTTGATTTATTACCCAAAAGTAGCGTTCAGACGCAGATGATTCGGCGCGTCCGCTCTCCCGTAAATTACTTGCTTCCCGGCAATTAGGTGGTTTTTGCTGCTGGCAATCCTTTGACGCGTGTGCAAAATATGCAATGAGCGTTTTCCCTTATGTCAAATTTAGTTTTAAAAGGATCCCTAGGTGGCGCTGCTATACCGTAATAATAAACGTCAAAGCAAAAAATAATACTATGATTCTGTGGAATTTGTGATGGTTGGTTACCTAGAAGAAAAAATGCTGTTGTCGTTAGGTGATAAGTGCGCTTTTGGATACTTTGGAGTCTTTGCTATTGATTGTGGGTTTGAATTTTTATTTTTATTACGAACACCTCGTCCGAATAGCAACCCTGGTTCCTTCTCTTGTTTAGTGATCTGTGGACTGACTTTGACATTGATTGCTACGAACCACAAATTCGTATGAAGAAACGAATGACGCCATCTAGTGTATCTCAAGAAACTAAGAAAAAAAAGAAAGGAAAAAAGCCCATTCCAGACACACAAGTTTGAGCGTTACAACTCCGTTTCTCAGTTTTTAGGATTCCGTAGTGGACAAGGAACTCTTATAATTTCACCATATCTGTCCGTCCGTCTGTCTGACTGTAGGTATGCCTGTCCGTCTCTCTATCCGCGACTTAGCTCAGAGACGATTAGGACGGGAAAGCTCAAATTCGGCATAGACATACATATTACTGTCGCCCACAAAATATTGAAAAAAATATTTACGGTTCCCTCTACATTTAAGTTAGGAATGCAGTTTTTTTCTCGCCAACACCATAGTGTGGGGTATTGTCGGATTGGTCGTTTAAAAATATGGTGGGCACATTCTAGTAAGTGTATCCGGAAGAAAATAAATAATGTGTTGTCTAGTGCTTACGAAAGTTTTAGTTCAAAAACAAGAATACTAACGGCCGTACTAATAAAAAGTTATAAGCTCTGAATAACTATTTGACGTATATCAATTTAAACTGGTTTAATCGCATTTAGCGTACAAATAACCAGTTTGTCAGACCTCGCATAACGGCTGTATACACAGCTCATAACCTTTATTAGTAAAAGAGTATAATAATTGTCGTTCTGCAGTCAAGTGCTTGACGTCATTGTGATTGTGACAGACCTGTAATATGATTTTTCGCGTTTTTTGTGCCAAAAGATCTGAAGGAAGATATCTTTTTCATTTAGTAAAATTTTTGTGCGAGTAGGGCATCCCCCTTCTCTTGGCTAAACGGATGATGGTAGAAACGTAGATTACAAAAAAAATAATTGAACAGATATTTTACAAATTTCCATTATTATTAGTGGAGGCTAGTTTAAAACACATCATAAGGAATCTTGTATAAGAAAGAGATTAAATGGAGACAAAATAGAAGTGGTTGACACCGTTAGGTTTTTAGGCGTGAATATAGATGCTCTCCTCAATTGCAAGGAAGAGCTTAATGCTCTGGAAAATTCTATAGGCTCAGCATGTTACGCAATTAGATGCCTAAGAGATGAGTTGTCTCTAAAGAGTCTTAAGATGGTATATTATAGTCTCGTAGAATCAAAATTAAGATATAGTATCCAGTTGTGGGGCAACAGCTATCAAACAAATATAAATAGAGCTTTTGTTTTACAAAAACGGGCCATCAGATTAATGCTGGGCATTTCACAAAGAGAATCATGTCGCCAGCATTTTAAAAAACTAAAAATATTAACAGTCCCAGGAGTATACACCCTTGTAGTAATTATGTCCCTCATCAAAAATCTCCATAGTATAGAATCCACGGAGCAAAGAAAAATTCGAGAAAGTACCCGAAGACTTGATTTAGTTAGCCAAATAACTCCCAGACTTAACATCGTAAAGCACTCCACGAAATATCAAGCTACTAGACTATTTAATGCCCTACCTATCGATGGTTTACGATAAAAAGTTCAAACTGGAATTGAGACGAGTATTATTAGAAAAAAATATGTATTAAATTGACGGGCTTTGTGAAAAATAATTTAATAATTACAGTATAATAATAAATTTGGTCGAACTGCATGTTATTAATATGGTGATAATTTTGGTTTCACCTCTATTTATATTGCCCAGCGCGCATTTTACGTTTTTTTAACGTGCCAGCACCATCTTTGTTCCCCGTTCCCTCAGTGGACCTCAAGCCGTTCTCAGTACCGTTCTCTGTTCGCGCGTTCTGCGCGCCAAAAGACGTAAAAATGGAAGAAAATCGATACGTAATTATAGCCATATTGTTAAGCACATGGTATTATACGAGTAGTTATTTCTTTTGATTTTAAAGTGGTTTGATTGAGTTGTCATATAAATGTTAAGCAATAAACGTTGCATCTTTATATTTTTAAAGGAAATATTTTGGACTTTCTGTTTTTGAGTTATGTCCTTAAGTATTTGTTTGTTTTTCTTACAGAAACCAGTTGTCTGGCAAAAAAAAAAACGTAAGATGAAGGGTGAGCAGCAACGAAACTACGACCCTTCAAGCTTCAAAGAAGGTAAGAGGAAGGTAGTTAAAGTTGAAGGTAGTTAAAGATGGATTGACACTATGGACAGTGTACGAAGCATCTAAGGATTATGGCATACCATGGTCTACTTTGAAGAGGCACTTAACTAATCATGATGGTGAAAGCATGAGCTGTGGCAAATGGTATCACCAGGAAAGTACTGGCACTGACTCACCACAGTTCCTGTGTGATAATTGTGACAGAGTTGAAGTTTCTGGCTCTGATGATGATGAGTGGGCACCAGAATAGTCATGTCACCATAATGTCATATATAGTACCGCCATATTGCCCCCCTGCCACCATATTAAATATTGACATTCTAGAATTATTATTTATAATTATGTAAGACTATCACGTACGTTTTTTTTCTTTGTAATAAATCAATTAATATTTTGCATTTTCTATGTTAAAATTGTAACAATAATGTAGTTTTAGTTAATTAATTTATAAGTTATATTTCAAATACAATGCCAATTGTTTCTGAATAAATAAATGAAATGAAAAAAATGAAATAGAGCTTCATCCTTTTGTATGAAATTGTCTTTGGAACAAATGTTTTTCATTTGTATTTTCGTTTCGTTTTTAGGTCTGAACGAAACTAAAGAGCTAGCTGCTGTCATTATGAACGCGTCTTATACTACGACACAGGGTGTTACAAAAAGGCCTTTTCATGCTCCAAAAGTAAAGGACCATTGTGCTCCCCGCAATAAACAACTTTTAAATTGGAGCCGACCCTGAAACCTTAAAAAATATCGGCTATTCATAATGTAAGTAAGTACGGGTAGTTTCCATGTTTTTAACATCATGCAAAGTTGATCTCATAAAAATATATGTTAGTACCCTGTAGTGTTTTGTATTCCTTTGTTTAGGATTCGGTTAAAAAATCCTTTAACACAGAACATGGTCTGTGTGCCATTCACCAAGTTCATTCAGACATTTATGGCTATCGTATCGTATGGGGATTGTATTTCATACAAACATCTAATATATAAAAATCGAGTCTCAACGGTGTGTGTGAACGGATTCTCCGGTTTTTATTGTATATTTGGTAGGTCTGAGGTCGTAGGTTAATTAGTATGGCAAAACAACGTTTGTCGGGTCACCTAGGAACTGTGGCGTAGCCGCGTAGCGGTTAGCGCATCTGCCTATGCGAGAGGTCCCGGGTTTGAATTCCAGCTGGGGACAAAAAAAACCCAGGTCTTGGATATTTACATGTTTGTGACGTCGTCGCTGCTTTTGGTTCCCACGACACAGGGTATCCTAGTGTGGGGCCAGAAGCAATGTATGTGCTTGTATGTAAATGTTTATGTTTTTACTAATTTACGTTTCTCACTTCTTTCTGTTATTTTAGTATAAACACTGAGGTTAGGTTTACGCTAAGGTTGGCTAGAAGAGATCTCTCTTAGAGGTAAGTTCGCTATGGAATAAATTTTACGTAATGATTTCTCGAATTCTTGTTTTCTAATAAAAAAAAAGAAATATGACAGGATTTTTATGCATCACCTGTATAGCAAGCATAATTTGCATAATTATGAAAATGTAAATATGGGTACAATATGAGAATACGAGCAGGTTTAATGACCATTCTCAGGCGTGCTCGGAGACAACCCCGTCGACTTAGCGAGAAAAGGCACAGGTACCGATAGAAGCACAGGTGTGTTTGTATTTTTAACTTTATTCCGGATACTTCCCTAATAATATATAAATATAAATCTAATATTTAAAACTATCGTGTCACAGCGTTAGTGCGCATACTCCTCCGAAACGGCTTGACCGACTTTGATGAAATTTTATATGTCGCACAATTGCAAAAACAACGTGTTATTTCAGAACCCTTATCTTACATGAGAGCATTTTTTTTAAGGTAAGAGATAGCGCTATAACGTGATGCAGTGTGTCTTTTGCTCATTATTCCAGCGTTTTCGGAGTAAATAACAAAATAAAAGTTCTATGAATAAAAAATGGTTTTCTTCGAAATATCACGTTGTTCTTGCAAGGGTACGATGTATAATTGGTAGTTTTGTGAATAGGTTTTTATCTATTTTTCATAGCCCTAAGTCATAAGGGTGGTCCAACACATTTCCAACATTTTTTTTAATTAAGATCCCTACAAATAACCAAAATGATGAAACAACGGGTCAGCTAGTAATGGGCGATTTCTGAATTGAGAATTTCGCTAAGTAATTACGTAACTGTAGTGCTGTCTCGCCAAAATTTATTTAGAAAAGAGCGGGAGAGAACGTTACTTTAGTATTTACTTAGTGTAAATTCTCAATTCAGAAATCGGCCCTAAGTCTCTTTCTTCGGATTTCTCAAAAAGCTTAATCACCATGGTTGCCCACTCCAAACTAAAAAATCCAGTGCTGTGGTAGGTATGTTAATAAACAAGTAATTATTTCCTAACATTATAACACTCATCCTTACCGCAGAGAGCGATAATGCTACAATTTAGAAATATATGAATATTATTATGTCACTTGGAAAAACCCAGGAATGCGTAATTAAACCTGTAGAACAATTATGTCTGCCATCACCTGAATTGCCATTTGGGCGAAATATGTTTTTTTCCCCGGACACCTCTGAAATAGTATTTATTGCGACAAATTTAAAAAACATCGTTATTATTATATTTTTTTAATTTCTATTCATCTATACAACTTGTTATTATATCGAATGAAGTACGTATGTAGCCGCAACAAATAATAGACATTTTTAGTAAAATTAAGCACTCTTTCTGAGGTAACAAAAATTATTAGAAACGCTCTTTTCTTGTATCAATCAAATTATTAACATAAGTGTCCGGGTTATACCTGGATACTTTTAAAAACCCCTGCCGGATGGTCCTCGGACGCCCTTCAAACTAGGACGAATCCGAGGAATTCCGGACGGATGGCAGCCCTAAGTACAATCAATCTTTACAAGCGTGCACTCTACTCAGTTACGGTAGGGGCTACTTTGCGAAAGAAAGAAGATTGACCAGCCCCTTTAGCACGATCCCGCGCGCGAAATGTAGAGAAAGAATCGCCCTCACGTAGCGGACGAGAGTCTTTGTCTATTCTCGCGCGTGAGAAAAGATATCATGCTAAGTGGGTAGCTGTTGATTCTTTTAGACCGGGTTCGGTCACGGCAACTTCAACATTTTTTTCAGTTCGCGCTGATTAAACATCGTGAATACTAAACGGAGGCAAAACTACTGTTCTGTCGTATTCTGTTGACTTAATTAACATTGTTTAGTTAGCTCTTTTGAGGGCACGCTTAGTTTAACTAGATTAGTGAGTTATTCATGAAAAAGAAGGGTTTTGAAAAATCCAAGAGCGATAATTTACAAACTGAATTGAGAAATTGGGGCTATAATACACATCGTTAGGAAACTAGGCCTATTAAAGATTCTGCTACGAGTAATACTCGTATATTGTAGTACATTGACAGTCCATGACTGCGTCGATATCATTTCATTGCTGCTTCAAATCAACGCGCGAACGTGTAGGTACAATTCTATGCCACTAATCCCACCATGTAACTGTCATTTAACTATATTGCACCAACAGAATCGAGGCCCATTGTATCAGACGTGTTCACATCCTTTTGTATATAAAAGTATGAAATTAAAATTGAAATTTTTTTCACAATGAAAATAAAATGTTTACTCTATGAAGGTCAAAGTTATTAGTTTCACAATTAAAAGATACTGTTAATATGGTTGATTAGAAGAAAATTGCATTTAGCACGCAGTGCGCTTTTATATGAAAATGTTTTTGAGTACCCGAAACGGGCGTGCCAAATAACAACGAAACAAATATATTGAGCTAATGTGAGTGGAATGGCCGGTAAGGTACACCCGGACTTGACAGGTAGGTGGTCATACTTTGATCAAATAGGGGATTTATTAGCAAAGAGCAAGATGAAAAATACCTGAAACCGGCATGAGTACATGCAAACACTAACGAATGTCGATGAAGCGGAAGTGATTTGTCAGGATCGTGGCAGGTGGCAGTTCCTGGTCTCTGCCTACTCCTCTGGGATATTATGTTATTTTCTTTAAGACTACAAAACAATTTGCATGTAACTACTCTGAATTTAACATTCGAAAGAGCTGTCCATCGATCAATAAATATTCGATGAATCGTTTAGACAAACCAGCGTTTGTCGACAAAAAGTTGTTTCGCACTAAACTCTATTCGCACAATCGTTCAGTCGACTTTCCATTAATTGAAGATATGACTCTCGAAATCTAATTACGGACCCGGCGTGAGTTTATGTATGTATGTATTCAAGTAAAAGAGAGTTTTCTTAACCGGGTTAAGAAAATAATATAAATAATATAGGTAATAGCAAGACTGCTATTATACAGTCATATCATTGGTTTTGTAAGCTCTTGCGGCCAAAATCTCATTATAGGACACCAAAACTAACTTAACCACTACATTTTGTGGAGATCATTCCCTATATTTTGACTTTCTCGTTATCCAGAATAGCCCAGTTAGCCCGAATAATGTGTTATGATAATTAAAATATGCAAATGCCAAATCCGAGTTTTAAGTCTTGAATAAATCTACGCGGTACATACTTAGAGCCATCGCAAAAAGGGCGACTTGTCGCCGCGTCTAGTCGCGGCGACAAGTTGCCCTGTATGCGCTCTTAGCTTGTCGTCGCGACTCCGCGACTCTGACGCCATAGTGTGCGGAGCTTCGAACAAAATATATGAAAATTGTCGGCTGTAGCCTGTCGTCACCTCTAGTCGCCGAGCTGTCGCTGTCGCTTGTCGCTAGTGTGCGCCTAGGCTTAAGCGGTTCTCCTTCACTGGAAAAGGAACTTTAGTATGTTAATGTAGAGACTTATTTATCTATAACTTTGTGGAATTTTTTAATGCGCAAACTGAGCCTAGAAGTAATTATTGGTAGTATGTTATTGAAACCAAGTATACTCTGGGCTCATGTTATCAGGACTAAGTATATTCTGTGCTGGAGATATACATTCCCTGTGTACAAACTATTACGACGACTATAACGACGTAATAACACGACTTAAACTTCGTCGTTCCATGCACTCACGCCGGTTTTGGGTACTCACTATCTTGTCCTTGGCTAATAACTCCCCAAATGGACTGAAGTATGTCCGCCTGGGACGTCCTTTATCGGCCCTTCCACCCACATTCGCTCGATATTTTTATTTCAACTTTTTAAAGCACAAAACACTGCAATAGGAAGGCTTTTAAAAAAGTATAAGTAAACGTATCTGAAATATCATTAAATACTTACATATACTTACTTATCGTGGGAGTTAGTGAAGCGAACATCGACTTTTACTGTTGTTCACATTTTTGCTATTATTGTGTACGCAGTGAAGAGCAACATGCTGCACACTTCTACAAACTTTAGATTATGTAAATCACACGCACCTATTTCTACTTACATCTTCACCAATTTTGCCCCTCGAAAAGATGACCTTCTTCTTAGGAATAACAGGTACTGGCAGCTTGCACTCCAAGCCGAGCTTGTACCACAGAGGCAGGCCATTTCTGGGCACAGCCTTGGCGGGCTTAGGAATGGAGTCGATCACTTTCTTCAGTTCCGTTGGCTTCCGGAGGGTCATCAAAGTGATGCCCATATCCGGAAAGTCATCCGGATCCGGGTCTACCGCCATTTCACTTTGTTTTGATTTGCACTTAGTTTGTATTTAAAAAAAATATAGTTCATCAAAACTCCGAAGCTCTGTTGACTTGACACATTATCTGACACTGAAATTTCGATTGACAACGTTCGATTTTCAAAATAAATTTATCTTCTTTTTTCTGATCGCGAAGTGGCCATTATGATGTCATTAGGTTTTAGTGCCGCAAAGTTGAGCAAACAGGTTTGTGTTTTCAGGTGCTTATCACGTGAATTTTAAAACTGTGTATCTGAGCTCTATCAATATTGTGTAAGGTGGATTTTTAGCATGTAATTTAAATCATGTGATCAAACGAGCAAACAATGAACATTTTGCTACCTCGCCTTGTATGAATCACGAGGGCATTGGTTTCAGTACATTATCCACAGCGTGTAAGTATTGTTCTTTGTCACTATAGAAAAATATGGAAATAATTTCCTTTTGTCACGGATGGTAGAGCCCTAAAAGTCACTAGCGAATTGCATTTGCAAAAGCCAAATCATCTATTGTTCTCTACATAATCATTTGCCAACGCTCGTGTTGCAATAACAGTCCTTTAAGGAAAAGTTGAACGTCTATTTAGCGCAACAAAGCAATCTAATTCAATGCAGGTAGAAATAAACATTCAGCATAATAAAATTCACCGACAATAATGCGGTTATATAACTATAGGCTGCGTCAGTGCCGCCTAGACTTATATTTACGTTTTCCGAGGAAGGCTCGACCGTTTCAGTGGAAGCAGGCGCTCTAGTGCTATTAGAGTTAGCGTGTAGTACGGCTAGGTCTTACAGTCGAGCCGGTGACACTACAGTACGTATATTGTACAGTCGGTTGCACTGGATTGCGTGGATTGCGCTGGAGGCGTGCGCGGCGACCGACGCTCGCCAGACGAGTTCAATCCGCGGCGGGGACGCACGCCTGCACGCGCTTCAAGCGACGACGCCGGTCTGTGATCGCAAACGTAACTGACTACATTGGAATATAAAACCAAGGCACCTGTGAATAAGACGGATATTTGTGATGACAAGAAATATGTAGAGCCGAAAAAAGGAACACAAAAGTTATGCAGCGCCCTAGTGCGTGCTGACGAGCAAGCGACTGAAAACTTTATTGCATTACCTACATACGGCTACTGACGCTGAGTGCGTTCGGAAACAAACAACAACCTGTAACTCGCGTTTCGAGTACCGTGTCTTATCAATAGTTTCGGGGTTAGGTTTGTTGAACTTGGATGGTTTTTTTCGCGTCGGCTTCGCTGTGACGTCACCTCTGTGCAGCCGCTAACTAGATTAGATACGTTAAGCCAGCTTGGTAAGTAGGTAAGTGTGAGTCCGCCTTGGAGGACGATGTATGCAAACAACTGGCCGATTGTCCATTCACGGCGGATCCCATTCAAGGCTTGTGACATTCGACCCAGTATGGCATTTCGAGTACAAGTTTCTTGGTTGCGTACGATTAGGTAGTTACTAGTTTTTGCTTCTTAGGTACTTGCAAATATGAATGTGATCGAGACATGTAGGTAATTTAGCTAGGTATTCGACGTTAAGAATAATGACATAATTTTATCGATTTATTTTCCTTATTGAATTTGTTTGTTTTGTTAAGCTCAGGTATAAAAAGGCCAAAGAAAAGGTTAGGTACTATCAAACAAGCTGGTCCCCTTAGTATTTTTATTTATAGGTATGTCAGGCGATGGTAGCATTTATGTTAAATGCTAACTTCATATTTGAGGGGTCCTGAATCATTTACCGATGACTTTATAAGTCACGTTCATTTATGTATTTCTAGCTACAATTAGGTACATTCGTAAAGAAATCTGTGTATCTGAGATTTTTTCATCACATTGTGTTTGATATAAATATACGCTTTTAATAGTCAATCCGCGGTGCGTTTATAATAATGATGATAAAGACTGTATTCATATTCTCCCTCTGACAGAAAACCTAAGTAAAATAACATGTTATGTAAGATTATTTTTCTAATTTAGTATTTATTCATAATTTGTAAATTTATACCACTTGCTAACTGTGAAGTAAAACATCGTGAAGAAAGAAGAATATACTCCTCTAAAACGGCTTGACCGATTTGGTTGAAATTTGATATGTATTTCGTTAGGTCTTATCTATTTTTCCATAATATCCCTATCTGGCAAAACAACGTTTGCGAGGTCAGCTAGTATAACTATAATAATTCAAAAGCATTTGTACACAAAATCAGCAGTAGGAATGGGACGGGTTCATTTATTTTCATCACAGTGTGAACTTTCAGGCTTCTTCCTTCCGATCTTATTAGCATTTCTTTGAAAGTTATATTGTCTCGTCATTTTCCATTTGTAGTAGGTATTCAAATAAAAATTTGGTCTGGTTTTCTTTAGAATGGGCTAGTTGCCCTAAAAAATTTAATTAGTCCGTCTTTTAGATTATTCAAAAATAGGGGGACACGTATTTTATATTTGTAAATTAGACCAAAAATGACAAAGATATAGCCCATTAAAGTTACGTGTGACGTCACGCCGTGCTGTATTTTTTAGCACGGAGTGACGTCACACGTAACTTTAATGGGATATATCTTTGTTATTTTTAAAATACGTGTCCAATATTTTTTTATAATCTAAAATACGGACTAAATAGAATTTAATTACATTGAAATACATCAACTAGAGTTTGTCATTTACATTAAATTCTTTATCAAGGGCATTCGGTTTTTTCATTCAGTGTACTTATTTGTTTTTTGGGTGAGTACTAAATTAGAACCACCAATCCGGACTTGGCGCGTGTGGTGGAGTATGGCCTATACCTTCCTCAGGGAAGAGACCCGTGCCCCTCGGCGGGGACATAATGGGTTGATGATGATGATTAAATTAGAAAACATAGTACACAAGAAATGTACTGTATTTAATTGTGAAGACGTAAATAATGTTAATGGTAAATGACAGTAAATATATGAACTAACTAACTATACGAATTATTTAGCTACCGAAATAATTGGTTGTGTTTTTGTAACTTTATATATTTTCGTTTATTTTGACATAGACTATGCTTTAACATTTAATTAAAGTAAATTTGATTTTAATCTATAGTGATTTAACCTCTTCAGTCCTGACCTTGAACATAACAACAGTTTTCTATTGTTATTTTGTCGACACGGGACTGAGGAGGTTAAGAATCTACAAGAATAATTTAGCGCTAAATTGCTAAAATTCTATACACCCTATTTTGAAAAATATAAAAAAATGCAAACTTTGAATGAAGTGTTTTACGCGGGATTAATAATAAAACAACGTTGCAGGCACAACTTGTTTGGTGAATTCCGTCACGCACGAGTCAATACCCTATTACCAAGAGATAAACAAACAAACGAACTATAAATAGTGTTTATTTTGTTAGGCTCATATAAATTCTACAGTTTGTTACTCACGGCTTGCGCCGACGATTGCTTATCTTCCTGCAGGCAGTGATATTATTAGAAGCGGATCCTTGAACTTACATTTTTAAACTCGCCCCAAAATGCATCTGATATTATTTACTAACCCCCAGTTTCTCGAACGCTTACAGTCCGTTAATCTATTGTTAACGCTGTCAGTTGGCAAAAGCGCATTTATAGAAAAAAACAACTGACTGCTGCTAACAGTAGATTGACAGACTGTTAGCGTTGGAGAAACCGGGGCTTAGGGCCGGTTTTTCAATTGAGAATTTTGCTAAGTAACTACTTAACTGTAGTGCTGTCTACTTGAACTACTGAACGTTACTTAAGACTTACTTAGTGAAATTCTCAATTCAGAAACCCGCCCTTAGAAGGGGAAGAGTTGGTAGTAGTAGCCCAGTGAGCAGTATAGTGGAATCGGAAGCGAGGGTTCCAGGTTCGATCTCCAGTGCATGTGCCTATAACTTTGTTGTCTAAGTTATGTACCTTTTTGAAAGTTATACGTTATTAAAATGAGAAAATTACTTTGCTGAATTCCGCCAATATAATGTTATATATTGTTCCACTCGCTAACTTTAAAGGAAAATATCGTGAGGTAGGTGGGCACGCAAAATAACATTTTATTTATGTAGAGCAAAAATTAAAACTAAATTAATGTGTGCCTACGAGTGTGAGTGTGTGTGTTCGACTGTTCGTGCATGTGGTGTATTATAATATAATATGTATAATGGATTACATAATATTATGTATCTTTATCTTATCGTTTGTACCATTGACTCAATTTCATCATAACTTCAGCATCGAAAATTGAAGCGTAAGTACGTTGATCTTCAGTGCTTCAATTTGTTGTCTCCATTCATGGCTTGCTATAAGACATACATTGTACAGGCGATTGAGTTAATTTACTATCGTAGGGTAGTATGTGGTAAACACTATAAATAATACTAAGAATTAAGAATATAGAATTGTAATAAGATACGATTTTTATTTGTTTTCGCAAGTTATATGGAACGCGTGTCAGACTTAATAAGCGGACGTCATATATTTTAACAGCCTGGGACATCAAAACATTCCAAATTCCCACCAAAACGGATAAATTCTCACCGTTTTGTGCCCAAAAAAACAAAACACTACCAAAATGAATAAATAACATAATATAACATTTACATACAGGCACATGCATTGCTTCTGGCCCTACACTAGGATACCCTGTGTCGTGGGAACCAGAAACAGCGACGTCACAAACATGTAAACATCCAAGACCTCGAGTTTTTTGTTTTTGTCCCCAGCCGGGGATCGAACCCGGGACCTCCCGCATGGTAAGCAGATGCATAAATTCGTATTTGAAAATTGAATGAGCGAAACAAATCGAATTTGGAAAGGAGAAAAGTACCTATTTACCTTCAAACTTGCAACTGGCTACATGTTTCTTAATTCGATGCAAAAAAAAATGACGCGGTGTTACCGCTATAAATGCTATAGGTTAACTCGGTAGACTTTTTTTACCGTGAAGAAGACTCATGTGACCAAAATCCTTATCACATCAAAGACATTAAATTGAATTACTCGTAAGAGCAAAGTCTAAAAAAAAAACACATGCGTAGCATACACAATTTAACTTGGAAGTAAAAGGGGGTTATTTGGCTTTTACGTACTAGCAATATTTAGACATTGACAGCCTAAGAATTGTAAGATGTCAACGTGACAATATTTTTTTTTGCATTGAATGAAAAAACAGACTTTAGGCACAAACCGTACAGAGCCATAACGCAAAAAAAAAATCTATGTCCTCTAAGTGGGGACTTTTTTTTTAAAGCTAGTTACAGCGCCATCGCCACCAAGGCATCTGTTCAGGTGGTCAAAATTGTAACTAACTAATTAATTGGAAATCCTGTTCCCCATTATTTGTTATATCGATTCACTTACTAAGATTTATGGATATATTTTCATTAAATTTGAAAGATGGGTTAAAATACTCTCGTTTTTCTAGGTAAACTTAAATGCTTAAACTACTAAATTCTTCACTAGCGCCGCTATCAACTGAACAGATAAGATGGTGGCGCTGTACATCCGGTTTAAAACATAACTGATTGTTTTTTCAAGGTCATAGCGCAGCTGATTAAAGCCAATGTCGTACATCCCAAAGCCACTATAGATGGCTTTTAGTATAAGAGCCAAAAATGTAATTTTGGTCAGCGGTTAAATTGCACTTCTACCCTTTTTAAAATGCATTATTGGGCGCGTAATATTGTGATTCGTCGACCGTGGCTGTCAATTCACAATTGTTTTGAGTCGAAATCAATTGGGATCGTTTGTGGCGCTCAGTCGTGGCCGGTTCAAATTGGTACGCACCGATTCTTTCCCGATATTTATAGCTTTATTTATGGTTAAACCCGCATCGGCGGGACTCCGTACCAATTGGGAAGCTTTGCACTTTAAGATGTCTTTTATTAGTCTCGTAAAGGAGGGGAATTGGTCCGATAATCAATGACAAACGTTTTCATTACAATACTTGATAGATGCTTGATAGGTAGGAATGTGAAAAAGACGGGTCTGCACGGAGCAATACTTTTTTACAATCTCGTTGTGTCAAAAAGTACGTACGTATGTATGTTCCTACTTTTTTGGATTTATGTTTTGTTTATGTACATAATTCTATCACAATATCACAATGTACCTACTCTCTCCATCTTTTAGTCCTATCCATTCTATAATTCGGTATTTGACACTAGCAACAATAAATTATTTGATATGCTCGATTAAAACAAAAAACTACAAAATATTTCGGAAAATGTCTCTTTTAATCATTTACTAGTTATTAAAATTTTTAAATAGATGAAACATAAAAAGAGTGCTCTGAAATGTGACATCATAGGACAGTATTTTCATACAAAATTCAGTTTTAAAAGTAACTCATTTGACATTTTGTCAAATACCCAATACGGTATTTGACACTATCAACAATAAATTATTTTAGATGCTCGATTAAAACAAAAATTACAAAATTATTCGGAAAATGTATTTCTTTTAATCATTTACTAGTTATTACGATTTTTAAATAGATGAAACATAAAAAGAGTGCACTGAAATGTGACGTCACAAGCAAGTATTTTCATACAAAATTCCGTTATAAAAGTAACTCATTTGACATCCTGTCAAAGACCCAATTATCGAAAATCCCTTTAATGACGAGACCACCGCTCGGTGGTATACTAGGTATGCAGAATTAAGAGTTTCATGTACTTTTGATGTATGGTGTGCAATAAAAAGTGTTAATCTATACAGGGTGGTCCAAACAGTGACGTCAAAAAAAAAAAATTAGATTCCTCACATCCAGGGGTATCCGTAGACAAATTGGCAATTAACTTTTTTTTATCGATTTACGAACTTTTGAAAATTTTACCTCAGAACCTTTGAAGATAAAAATCCGCAAATAATAGCCTAAGAAGTACTACTTTTTTATTATTAATGGTCCCCGAAGTTTTTGAAACTATGCAGGAGTTATGGAATACCTTTATTTTTTTTTTAATGTACGTCGAAAATTTAACTCCGAGTCGCTCGTTACTAAATTATTCCTTTTCAACCAAAATTTTTGTGACCTGCGAAAACGTTAGGAATCTGATTATTTTATGCGTAAAAGATCAATTTAGGAGAATTATTGATTAAAAATGTAAAAAAAAATTAAAATAAATTTTTTTGCATGTTTCTTTCATGGTGATCGACTTCACTTCTGAGAACTTGTGGTATTGCGTAAGGCATTTATTATGTTAATGTAGCCTTGGGAATTGCCAATTAACTTTTTTTTATAGAACCCTTAAAGATGAAAATCAGCAAATAATAGCCTATGAAGTAGTACTTTTTTATTATTATTATGAATGCTTAGGGTCCCTCAAAGTTTTTGAGACTATGCAGGAGTTACGGAATATCTTTTTTTATTTTTTAATGTACGTCGAAAATTTAACTCCGGGTCGCTCGTTACTCAATTATTCCTATTCGATTTAAAGGATGATGTGCAAAATGGGCCCACCTCCAATAAAAATGGCGTGTTTATTAAATTAACGGTCTAGATACATACGTTAATTATCAGGTAGGTGTATACCAGAATTCGCTGTGTGGCTGGAGTTTTTCGATTTAGAAAAAGTTGATATTTTTGGTTAGAAATAGAAGTTTTTGGCTTGTTAAACATGTTTTTGCTAATATGTAAACCACTTAATGCTACATCATTTATTATAATAGTAAATGACCAACCCATTTCAGCCTATGGATGTCGTAAGAGGTGACTTACGGCCATTTAGACCTAGACCTTAGCGCAACTACATTGCATACTGAGCTAAGACACATCTGGTTGCCCTTCGGGGTTGTGTAGCAATCGCTTCATGTAAAAAAAAATCATCATATTCTTGCACTGTTCCCATTATTTGGGGTCGGCGCAGTGTGTCATTCTCTTCCATGCGTCCCTATCACTCGCCATCTTTGCATTCTCATTGTTATTAACATATCATCACGCACACAATCCAACCACCTTTTCCTTGGTCTTCCTCTTCCAGCATATCCATTTGACCATGTAAAAATTTGTATTTTCGCCATAAAACTTAGTGTAGTTAGCGCACTAGGAAATTAGAATAACGCTAGGATAATGACGTTAAGAAAAATCTGATAATTGCGTTAGGTACCTGCAGA
Source organism: Yponomeuta plumbellus (assembly GCA_947310845.1). NCBI lineage: Eukaryota > Metazoa > Arthropoda > Insecta > Lepidoptera > Yponomeutidae > Yponomeuta > Yponomeuta plumbellus. Next base: position 6,048,556 of record OX371193.1, read on the forward strand.
TCGGCTCCAAACTGATCATTAATTTAAATTCTCGTGAAGCGTGCTAGATGAGTGCGCGTGAGGCGATGCTACTGTGGAGACCTCTCCGCCACCCATGCCACGGATACTCGTCGGAGCTCGTGCAGCGGACGCAGCGCTGTGGGCGCGGATGTAGTCATGACAACGAGCACAGAGAAAATCATCATCATCATCATTCAGCCACAAGAAGTCCACTGCTCGACATAGGCCTCCTCCATGGATTTCCAAAAGGACCGGTCGGAAGCGGCTTGCATCCAGCGTCTTCCCGCCACTTGGATGAGATCCTCGGTCCATCTTGTGGCTCGTCGTCCCACGCTGCGCTTGCCGATATGTGGTCTCCATTCGAGAACTTTTTGGCCCCATCGGCCATCAGTTCTGCGTGCTATGTGCCCCGCCCACTGCCACTTCAGCTTACTAATCCGCTGGGCTATGTCGACGACTTTCGTTCGTCTACGGATTTCATCATTTCTGACTCGGTCTCGTAGAGAAAATCAGAGCATAGGCCTTTCCATAGCTCGTTGCGTGACCTTGAGCTTTCTTATGAGGCCCATAGTGAGAGACCACGTGTCAGTGCCATAAGTCATCACTGCTAACACACACTGGTTGAACAGGCTTGTTTTGAGGGATTGAGGTATATCGGAGGAAAAGACATTTTTAAGTTTCCCGAATGCTGCCCAGCCGAGTTAGATTCGATGATTGACCTCTTTCACGAAGTTGGACCTGCCTAGTTGGACTGTATGTCTTAAGTAGACATATTCGTCTACAACTTCGAGAGTCGAGTTCCCCACTGTTATTGGGGTGGGCACAACACGGGCGTTCGACATGACCTTTGTTTTGTCCATGTTCATTTTAAGGCCCACCCATTGGGAGACTCGACTGAGGTCTTCGAGCATTATGCCGAGGTCCTGTAGCGTCTCTGCACTATTCTAAAGCCGGCAGCCCACGGCAAACAGAGCAAATAATCACTACGTTTAGCAACGAGTGTCAACTGTTGGAGGCCTGTAAAAGAATCCTGTCGGTTTTGGTAAAAGTTTTCTCTGGTACTTAAATATAATTATTCTCCTATTCAACCACATCCTATCTGATTAAAACTAATAACTTGGCTTAGATTTTGGACTACCGATTCTTGTGTTAAACGATAACTTGGCTTAGATTTTGGACTTGATTCTTGTGTTAAACGATAACTTGGATTTTATTTTGGACTTGATTCTTGTGTTGAAATATAACTGGGATTTGATTTTAGACTATCGACTCTTGTTGAAATGGATTATCGAAATTGTGTTATGTGCCGTCGTGGATTACACAATAGAAGATGCCAACAACATGTTCTTGCGGCAAACTTACCCCAAGACGAACCGTCCCTTGCAATGTACATACAAGAGCATGCTCAGTTAGAGGTAAGCAGTTAGATATTGTATGTATTTCTATAGGCTTATGTATTGTGTGTGTGATATCTTGTAAGTTCAAACATATTGTCGCACGTAAATGAACTCACCATCAAACTGTTTTTATAGTTTGCCGAGAACAATAGTTGTGTCATAAATGTTACCGTCATTATTTTCATTCTATAAATCAAAAACTTTTATTTTCCTGCCCTAAAAATATCAACTTATTATCTTATACAGGATGTAGCATTAGGTAGTATATAAGCATATAATGGTATATAAGTATATGTATATAAGCAAAAAAAAAATGGTTTTATAAACCAAAAACTTCTATTTATAACCAAAAACATTAACTTTTTCTAAATAAAAAAAAACTCCGGACACACAGCGAATTTTGACATGCGCCTGCCTGATAATGAACGTACCTTTAATTTAATAAACAAGCCATTTTTATTGGAGTGGGCCCACGCTTCATACATTTTTGCCCATCATCCTTTTTGTGACTTGCGTAAAGGTGAGGATGCTGATTATTTTACGCGTGAAAGACCCATTTAGGAGGATTATTATGACAAAAAAAAAGTTTAAAAAATTAAAATAAAATCTTTTCGCGAGTTTTAAAAAAATACATTAAAAAAATCATAACTTCTGAACTACTAAAAATCGGTCAACATACATGGGGTATATATGGATACCCCTGGATGTGAGGAATCTAAATTTTTTTTTTTGACGTCACTGTTTGGACCGCCCTGTATAAGTATTATATAAACTTGGAGAAAATGAGGTTTCTGGAATATTTAGAATTTTTGACTGTCTGAACTAAAAAATGTTTTGTAGGTTTGATTTTGTATCGAAAATTTTTATTTTTAAGTTTCGGTGGCTGAATTTCAAATATCTTCCATCTCCATCAACAGACCTTCCATGGCGGTCATAACCCAGCTAGGTCTTCAGTGAAGAAAAACATTAATGCGGAATTAAAATGTGAAAATTACTTTGGTAAATTCCGCCAATACCCCACAAGCACCATGCGGTTAGTCAATGCAAACTTGAGGATGCCTTTAATACGAGGCACCCTCAGGCTCATAAGGCGAGCCTGACAGGGCGAAATCATCCTCAGGCTTGTGAGCCTGATGATGCCTCGTGTTAGAGGCGAAACGCGTCGCATTGTTTCACACAAGTATTGGTGTTGGTGGTGGTGCGTTCGTGTCTTGCTTCTGCTTGAAAAAGTGGGAGGGAGGGCGGTGCATTAAGTAACCGCATGGTGCTTGTGGGATATTGGCGGAATTGAGCAAAGTAATTTTCACATTTTAATGCTATTATGGATTTCCGCAAAGTAACGCCTGATTCTATACAATATTAATGCGGAATTTAATATTCATAAGCGCAATCAAAACGGTAGCTCGTAGGCACAGTCTAAGGTCATTCGAAAAGTAAAAAAATGCGATGCAATTATTTGCTTGCGAGTAGCGCAATGCTATCACGGCATTTCTCAATATTTTTTTGTGTACTTGTGTTTTATATTATGCAGTCAGACCGTCAGTCACCGTCATTAAATATTAAATTACATGTAGATGACACTGTGTTGCTTAAATATACATTAAAATACATTGCTCTACGTTGTTAAGAGAATTTCTTGAGAACGGCTAGACTTATTCGCTTTTTTTAAGTGTTAATTTTAACAATCTTAGTGGTACGCTGGTTGAACAATGGACTCGACGGCGGGAGAACAAGGTTCGATTCCCAGTACGGACACGTACTTATGACTTTGTTTTCTAAGCTATGTACATTTGTGAAGTTATAGTAGCAATACCACTTGCAAACAGCGTAGAAAATCCTCGTGAGGAAACCTGAGTGTCTGAGCTATTCACATACGGTCGGGGTCTAAAAATGTTTACCAGTTTTCAAACTTGATTCTTTGTCGCAAGATGTGCATTATAGTCTATAATGCTTTAACAATGTACTTATTACCTTTCAAAGTTCCGAAGCCTCGATTCTAACAGGTATCCTAAATTCATTTCTTATTTTAAAATTATTGCATATTTTATTAAAACGACACAGATCAAAACTCAGTCAAAATAGAAAGTTTGAAAATATATTGAATATACTATTTTTACAAAATAAAGAAAATAAAACCTCCTTGAGGGAGCAAAGGTTTGCTCTAAACTTTGACAGGTTGGTACTCTACTCTTTATTCTGAGATTTATGCTTTATCTAATCAAATCAATACAAATATCGACCTTGTGTCGTAAAAATTGTCTGTACAATTATGAACCTTACGGTGGTAAACATTTTCAGACCCCGACTATACATTAGCACTTAAAACTCGGTAGGCACGCGCGGTGATTAAAGCCCATACTCTCTCTCTGTGAGAAGGCCTGTGGCCACAAACATCTGACCTGTGGCCTATAGTGGGACAGTATATATAGGCTACTTCTTCTTCGGTCCTTTAACTCCGAGGCAAACATAATGCTGCTGTACACGGGTAGAGTAAACTGTAGAGTAGAGCGGTAGAGTACTAACTATCCTACTAACTCTACCAATGTAAACAGCATTGGTATATAGGATTAGTAGGATAGTTAGTACTCTACCACTTTACTCTACCGCTCTACTCTACCGTTTACTCTACCCGTGTACAGCAGCCTATAGGGCTAGATGGTTGAGAAACCACAGATTTCAATAGGCTATTTGACCGATCTCTGAAAGCCGTCTCATATTGTTTATTGGTGTTCATGGAGTCCTCAGAAAGTGGTCATTTCAAATTCTTTCGTGTATTTGTTCTAAAAAAGCCAAACGAAAATTTGCTTTTAAATAAACTGCCAAAACGCTATCTTAGGATGGCTCTAATCGAGATTATCTAGTAGGTAATTTTTTTGTAATTTCGATCTTTTGTGAAAATTGGGCATACAACTTAACGTATGATCATCTCGAGGTCTTGTAGGGAAAGGATAATTGAAAAAGTTTGCAGGAAAATTGGAGACTCCGCGAAAAACTGAAAGTGACAGGACAAAATGTCAGTATTTTTTAATACAGCTAACTTTAATAGAGCTAGCTTTAATACACCGAATTAGCTGTATTAAAGCTAGCTTTTTTTTCTCTCTACAAATTTTTTTTCTCAAATTTTGTTCTCTACAAAAAAGATCTCTTCGGTTTTTAACGTAAAACTTACCGTTTCCGAGATATATGCAAAAAAAAAAATTCCAAGATGGCGGCTAACGCTCACGGTTTCGGGCGACAGAAACTCGGTTTTATACTTAGGAGGCACCCTCTGACATAATCCAATCGAAAAATCACGTAGAAGGATTTTATGCAGAGCGGACCGATTTTTGGTGCTAAAATTCCTGGACTACATGGTTCTCTGCCTTTTTGCAGAAAAAAATTCGGCCTGTTATCATTTGGCAACTAACATTTCGAAGAATATTATTTTGCGGAATATTAATTAGTAAATCGTTTGTTTTCAAAGTGAAAAATAGGTGAAAGGTTGGTTGGCAAGTGATAATCAGCGTAACAATTTTCTGCGAAAAGACAGGATACCACACTACATAGATAAATGACCACTCAGGTGCTGCAGTACCTGGGACATGAAGACGTAGATGCTTCTGCAACACTCCTCTTTTTTCACATTCTTGATCAGGTACTCCAATTAAACCAATTGAACGAAATAAAAACCGTGAGCACTAAAAGACAATTAATTACTATTTATATATTGTAATTTATTCATCACTGATAGGTGTACCTACCGCTAAATTATTCCGCAAAACGGCTGGCTGACTCGAAAAAAACCATTATACATCCAAGTGTGTACATATACCGCGTGTGCGTATACCGACAAACTGCATAGACAGTTTGCTACTTTAAATTTATTTATGGAGTGTGAATAAATAAACTAAAAAATAATAATTGTGTTTTGAAATAGGCCTGCAAATCTGTGGCACCAAACAATGACCGCTAAATTTGACTAAAAAACCTCTAGTGTCTCCAGTTTAGTGTTAAAAGAGAGACCACAGTGCCAGTGAACATGTCGGAACGTTTCAAAGTGACCAAGTTCGAGGAGCCGGGGAAGAACTACAAAAACTACGGAGCTACGTCGGCGGAGAGCGATGTTGAGCTCAAGGGCAAGCTTCTCTCAGACTCAGGTGAGCTCTAGTATACGATATCAATAACGGCACGGTAGTGACCAGGTTTCTTAGGAACGTGGGGAAAGGGTCGGGAGGTGCATAGGACATTCCTAGGACTACCAAGCGGCATAAGACCGGGGCCTCGATTCTCCCAGTGCATTATAGTTCGATGACAGATACTTGGTTGGGTGACGTGATGTGTTTTTTCAAACCATTGACGCCCAGAAGCAGCAATGAAACTAGATCGCCATGTTCATGCATTTTTCATTGTATTACAATGCATTAACAGAATATAGGACCTCAGATATTGCTAGAAGGACGAATTGGGCGAGTACCTGCGTGAACTCCAGGCAGGCGACTGGCGGTCTCTGCTCTTGCACAGGAGAGAGACAAGTGGAGACTTTGTGACGGAGGCCAAGACCCACTTTGGGTCGCTGAGCCAGCGAAGTAATGTAGTACCTATTATTAAAAATTATGTATTTATTTAAAAAAATGTGCCTTCTTCTGAAAATTTTGTGCAAACAATTTTTCCTATATTAAGCTAGTGTGTTGTAGCACTTTACTTAAGCGCACCCATATTACTGTTAACTTTGTTAAACTAACTAGTGCGTTTTCCACTTAATCTCGATAAATGTGTGGCAGAACTACCATTTAAGTAAGTTTCAGATCATTTAGTGTAGAGTCAATAACCCATTTAAGTCACTACAATCCAGAATGTAGGTACATTGTGCAAGCAGTTTTATAGACCACCAAATGCTGGACGTTAAGCCGGGTCCGCTGCGCCATGTTACGCGTGTTACAAAAAGCGTAACACGTAAATATAATAAAAATGGGGCGTGTTATAACACATTACGTGTTACATAACGTTACGTTACGTGTTACGTAATACGTAAAGTGTTAATACCACTCCCCATTTTTGTTTTAATAACGTGTTACATTTTTTGTAACACGCGTAACATAATTGTAACGTAATATAAATTATCTTAGTCTCAATACGAGTATGAGATGCTTAACGTAACCGAGCTGAGCAAGACAGCGTTTCTCTATAGTCCATTTATCTATACTTGGCATTTTTTCAGACTTTAAACGACACTAAATCAAAAACCTTTAGCGGTAGAAAACTCGAAACAGTTTACAAATTTAGTGCTAAATTTGAAAACGGTATCGAATTTTCTACCGCTAAAGGTTTTTGATTCAGTGTCGCTTAAAGTCTACAAAAAATGCCAAGTATAGATAAATGGATTATACATACATATATGCATTGATACATACTTACTTATGTTTTCCAAAGTTCCATTGTATGTGTTGTGTAAAACTTATTTATCTTTTATGGATTCGATAAGAAGTATTTGGGACAAAAGTTTACCTACAGGTTACACAGATAAAATACAGTACAAGATACAATGAATACTTTCTCACTTTAATACTCCGTCTGCAAAGTTTTGAACAAGTGATCTTTGCGTAACTTATTTTAATGTAGGTACTAAATTTACTGTGTCGTGAGGTAACGCAATAAGGCCATATTGTTGAAATCTCCGTTACCTTCAGGCGTAACATTATTATCGTAATATTCGAAAGTCAAAATCCATTTAAAGCTTATGAAAACGGAGAAGATCGATAAAAGTGAAGCGAGAGCGCTTATTTCTTACTTCGCAAATGACGCCCCCTTGTTTCCTCAGTTAACGCATAAATAAATAAGATTCAAGGTGTAAACTAACCCAGGTCTTGGATGTTTACATGTCTGTTACGTCACTGTTTCTGGTTCCCACGACACAGGGTATCCTAGTGTGGGACCAGAAGCAATGTTTGTGCCTCTATGTAAATGTTTATGTTACGAAACAATAAACCTAAGTAGAAATTAAAAAAAAACCCGACTACCAAAAATTTGTGTCAGGATGCAGGATCGCAGGATGTGTGTTATGGATTCCATATTATTATTTATAATTATTTATTTATATATTATCAAATATATTTGAGATATTTATATAGGTAGCATAGTTTTTTATTTATTTATATTAAAGTCAGTTCATTATTAATATTGTATTAAAGTTGTAGCCTCTTGCCCCCCCTTCCCGCAGCCCGCACCCCGCTCGCCGGTAGCGGGATGATGACGGTGGCGTTGGTCATGCCTTCTGCGCCAGAGCTTGGTGGTAACAATACTAGGTATAAAGGTACTTTATGCATCTCTTTTACTCTTATTATTACTCCTATTACTCTTTAAATGCACACTAAATGTAACGAAGTAACAGTTTATACTTAGCGCGAAAATATAGCTCTCCTTTGCCTTCGTAATCGGGTAAAAATACAGATGTTGCATATCCGTGAACAGCATATGGAATGTCGTATCATATTCCACTAACGTTCATTTGAGAGAAAGACCTCTTTTCCTAGATGTTACAATACAGAGTGTAACTTATCTACTAACAAACCCTTTTGATTTGGTGAATTTTCAGTCATACATCTCACTACATAAGAGATACCGAATTCCCCCACAAAAACTCGTATTTTCAGCGAGTTTCCATGGAAACAAATGATGGGCAAGAAAAAACACGATTTATCTCAAGGGTGTAAAACAGATTAAAAATAAAATAAAATTTATGGTTCACAATGAAAGCTCAGAATGGAATACATTATTCTGAGAATGAAAGCAATCTTACAGGGAAAATTTTATTTTTGTACAACACAAGCTGATTTGACAGAAGTTATCCAACCCTGTCTAAATTTCAACAAATTACCTTACGCGCGACTTGCGCGCGATATAAACCACAGAATACATAATAGACAATTTCCAAGTACCTACAGTGCCACCATCTTATCTGTTCAGTTGATAGCGGCGCTAGTGGAGAATTTAGTAGTGACATTTAAGAAATTTACTTAGAAAAATGAGACTATTTTAACGCGTCTTTCAATTTTAATGAAACTATTGACTATTGTGCCCTGATAACGGCGACAGGCTTGCCACTTGTCACGTTTGGGACCTAATAAACTCGGCAAAACGTGGGTCCAGATCTAGAGACTGGTGCCTCTGCCTACCCCTTCGGGGATAACGGGCGTGAGTTTATTTTTTTTTATTTTTTTTTATTTATTGACTATTTGTACCACTTACTAAATGTCAAGATACATTTTTATTATTTTGCCAGTTTTAGCAAGGACTCATTTATTTGAGGAGAGGACTTTTGTAATGTGTCTGAGCCAGCCATTCGTAAGTGAATGTCCGAATTCATTTTAGAAGCTTTTCATTGAAATTCAGAACGCAACTTCATCGCTTTACAATACGGTAGAAAACCATCCAAAGTGTATTCATTCGAAAAACCGATGTTGAATAAGCTGTATTATATAGTAATGCCGACATTTATAACCAAGCTCAAAGCGAGCTTTGAAAGGCAGCCTTCCCCCCGCGATATAATAAAATGTAATTCCAGCCAGACTAAGCTTTAGAGCGCGTTCACGCATACGTCAACGGCGTAGTCACATGTATTGACGGGTAGAAATGTTCTCGGAGAATGTTCTCGCTTGAGGAATAAACGGAATCTATAAAACAGCCACGGTGACAAAAGACAACTTCCATATAACACAAACACTGTTGAATTCAAATTAAGTAAGTAATACCCGTCTTAGTTTAGTACTCTTTCTCTCTGAAAGAAGGCATGTGCTATACCGTGACACCTACATAGACTGCATTATTCATTGAACGAAGACAATTCATGTAACAAGAAGTCATCAGTTTTAATTTTAAGAAGACTGTCGCACGCATCTATTATGGTATTTGACAATTTGATTGGAATCGTTCAAGATTTGCAGTGCGTAAACATTACATCCATACATAAATAAGCTCACGCCAGTATTTTAGAGGTTAGGCATAGACCAGGGACTGCCACTTGCCATCATCCTGAGTAATCACTTTCGCGTCATCGACATTCGCAAACATCTCGAAGAATATTCTTCCCGGCCGGGCCTAGTTACAACCGGGGGTGCCGGGTCTTTTTCGAATAAATACCGAACAGTGAAGAAAAAAAAACAGGTTCTAATAACTTATTCATATTATTGACTCAAAATACAAAGCAGGTATTATTATAACCTATAAAAAATATTTTTTTCTCAATAATGCACGCTTCCAGCAATGTCTGATGTTGTCTCGCACAGCGTTCAATGCGCGCGTTCGCGCTTAAGAAAGAGATGGATGGAAAACGTCATGCACGCTTCGCAACGCAATCCGCGAAATTGCTCGAAAACATGATCGAAGCTCGAAAACAATGAGCGCGTGCACGAAGCGGCAACATCGATTGGCGATTGCGTAAAATCTGACCGTTGAATCGTTTATTAGTGAGAAAATATTTATCGGAAAAAAATACCCAACCGCCCATACTTCGGTATTTTTGATATACCGAACACCGAACACAGTGCTAAGGCACCGAACGGTTCGGTAGAATACCGTACACCTGGCAAGCCTAGTTACAACCAGTGTAGAAATCAGTCCAAGTGCAAGTGCTCTCACCCAGAGAATTTCGCACCACACAATATACCAGTTGTTAATAAACTAACGTTCATTGGGGAAATCAACGGCTGAAGAGGTATTAAGGTTCAGAATTATATACATTTCTTTTATCAAAATGCGTATAACGAATATTTCTTACCAAAGGCTTTTAACCATTTTGTAATTTTACTTTTCGAATACGAACTTGAAATTCCACTGCGCTTCCTATTATTTAAAACATCGGGATCGCTGGTAATTACTATGATTTGTTCATTGCATTCACTCGTAGCTGAGCTCGTTGTAAGTTGGTATATTAAGTAGCCGCAAGTAAATACTCACGAAAGTAAATATTGCAAGGCATTGTCGTTCTTAAACGATCACGAAGGCTAAGCAATATAGGGCGCGTTCAGTGAATGGATGGGTGACCGTTTATGACTAATGCTAGTGGCATTTTTCCACGCGGTTCCGTGCTTCGCAAGGCACGTCAAGCAAATGGTGCCGGCTGCCGTCGACAGATGGCAGTCCTTAAGCCAAGTTAGAGGCCTTGGGGCGGCTTGAAATATTCTGACAGTAAGACCAGCCACTGGTCTTATAAGCCTCCACCAATACTTGGCCCCTGTGGTAGAGTATGGCCTATACCTTCCTCAGGGAAGAGATCCGTTCCCCTTGGTGGGGACATCATGGGTTGATGATGATGATTGTCAATATCAGACTCTGTAGAGGCTGAGTGTTACTTTCATTGCGACTAAGTTGTGGTATCGTATATGTGCTGGGCACCACAACTTACGAGTAGTAGTAGTGTACAGAAAATACAAGGTTTTTGTGAGGAAACCAATAACCAAGCAAAAAACATGAGAGAAGTGAACGGAAACAAAAATTCAAACTCGAATATTTTATTCATCGCATTCGCACGCAGCACATTGTGACTTGATGAATACCAAAATCTAAATACGGGGTAGGTGACCGCGTTGTTCAATTCTTTTTTTTGTCACTTCGCGCATTTGAGCAACAAAGCTGCGGACCATAACTTCCTAATCGCCGCGTGTGACTGTGGCTTAAAAATCCGCCTGAATTTCACAAGGCATGCGATTACACAAGCTTGTCAAGTAAACGTCTCATTATTTGCGGAATTCGGAAAACGTGTACACCTAAACGTACTAGCTACAGTGTTATAGGCCGTGGCCCGGCCGTACGACAGCCTACGTCATACTTTACCAAGACGGGACTATTTTAGGTTTTACCTCTTAAAACAAACTAAATATAGCATTGCCGCTGCCGGTTCTAATTCTGAAAGGCCTTGTATAGTCAACAAAAAGGCAAACAAAATTATGTGTGAGATTCACACCAAATATGACTTTTGAAAGAAGTACTTTGTGGTCTAGTGTACATAAAAGCATCTATCTTATCTTTTCATTTAATTTACGAGAAAACTTGTTTGCCCTTATAGGCTTGAAGCACTGCTTTATCGGCCGTCTACTAGGCTGAGTCGTATTTATACAATTTCTTTAGTTAGTCTTACTTAGACTTATATATTTAAACTCATCGTGGTATCTTATGACGTAAGATTGCCGTAGTAAGGCCCACGGCATATAAGAATCTGCAGAGAAAAAACTCACGTTTCACAAACGATTTCGTTCAGGCTCTGTTTGAAAAGAGTCGGTTTGTCTCACAAAAGAAGGATATTCGAAGGGGGGTTACTTTACTGTACTTAGTAAAACTGTGTTAGATTGTACATATTTGTTCATAGATGATAGCTGGCCAAGTGCGAAAAGACTCGTGCTTTGAAGGTTCTGTACTTGTTTTAATATTTTGGTGCTATTGTATTAAACTTCCTTAGGCCCTTACGCGATTCCCTGAAAACATAATAAATTAATTAAGTGGCAGTCTTCTTCTTTTTGCCTTAAATTTATTTCTGCTGTCGTTTTTGAAAATATTCGAAATTTTTTGAGAAATTTTCAACAACTTTTTTTTCTTGATAATAAACATGACAATAAACCTTAGGATGACATAAACCAGAAGTTGGATGAGTTAGCGGTATTTATCGGTTGAACCAAAATAAAGTAAACAGAAAATATTTCATATTGTTTGTGTTGCACTAGTCACTAAAATTGAAAGAAATATCAAAATTGTTTGCAATAATGTTTACTGAATAATTTATGCGTTTCTTTAAATGCGCAGTACGGCAAACTTCACGCCATTTCTTTTTGTTTCAATTAAGTATGTTGAGTATTTATTTTATTTAGTGAAATTTAATAAAAATAAAATGAAACCTTATTGCAAATGAACTAATTATTTCTAAATTAAACATACCATAACGTAAACTCACGCCTGTGTCCCGGAGACCTGGATCTGCCCTTTGCCACGAACCCGACCAATGTCTTTCACTTCATCAATATTAAAACTCCAGACTCATTAATCTAAAATATCTCTATTAGTAGGTGGTTGCGAAAAACACGTGCGGTGACCGAAAGCTATTCCTGGCTGGCAGCTGATCACATAGATGCCAAAAAGGAAAACAAAATCCGCCCCGGGCTACGAAGTTTCTATCCAAAATTGCAAACCTTTTTTCTGAGACTTCGCTCGGAGAATAACTACACATCAAACCTAACTTAACAGTTGAATTAACATCCAGACGAACTTCATAAAAATTGTAATCCAATCATTTATGTTTTATCTCATTACTAGCTGCCTCGGAGAACTTATTCTTTATTAAAATTAATAGATATTCCGTCCTCGAGGTATCGTAATGATTGTGAAAATAAATTCTCGTAATACCTACCCAGTAGTCTAGTTATGGTAGTTATCACATAAAATTACGTTTTTTGTTATGTTTTTCTTTAAGAATAATATAAGCACAAAATGTAAATGTAAATTTTGTATCCATTACTTTAAATAAATATTTTTCATTTAATTTAATTTCATTTTTATATTTATTTTTCAATTTTTAATAGTCATTCTGCTATTTGAGTCGAAGATAAATTGTGTACATATTAAATTTTCCTTTCCGCTGTGTAAACACTGCAAATCAACTTCTAACTAACGCGTGTGGATTGAAATTGCTATCGGCAATAATTATGTGTATCAGGTTTGCAAGAACAAAGAGAATTGGCAAATATACGGCGGTACGTTTATTTATTTTAAATACCTATATGGTTTTGAAATTTTATTTTATCATAAGTGCAGTGAGCTCAAAATTTGTTTATTCAAAAATATAGACTTACTGAAAGACTGTATCATGAAGGCTGACTTTACAAGAAAACTTGTAAAAGTTCAAGCTGTGAAAAATGCAATAATTTTTTTCCAAATTGTTCAAGTTTCCAGCACGTTTTTTGTTTCGTTCCACGTCATGTCTAGCAATTGAATATACTGCGGTACAGTTGACAGAAGCTCTCCCGCTGTAATGTTTATATTTTCTTGGGAAAATACGAGTAACGTGCAATATTAATAAAGCTATAAATAAATAATAACTTCCACACCTCGGTAAGCCAAGTCAGAGAAGCTTGAAAACTTCTGACAGTAAGACCAGCCAGTCTTACAAGCCTTCTCCGATCCGGACTTGGCCCTCGTGGTGGAGTATGGCAATAGGCCAGACGGAGGTATAGATCTCCGTCGGGGAAGAGACCCGTGCCCCTCGGTGGGGACATAATGGGTTGATGACGATGATGATGACTTCCTCACAGCACTATCACTTGTCTCTTAATTAGGATAACCTATGCTGTTACAACCAGGCGAGGACATCAAAAACATGAAAAAATAACCAGACTTAGGCCTTTTTTACATCTTCAGTGAGAATGAAACCAGCAGCCTCTATTTTGTTATAAGCCGTGTTCACTGTTCGGCCGGTTGTAGAGTCACGCTGACACTCGGCGCTGAGAGGCCAGTATGTACGAGTACTACGTCCTAAGGAGCGTTTTAGAAAAACGCCGACGGTTCAGCGCTGACCAGCCATACATTTTGTCAAAAAGGCGTGACTCTAAAACCAGCCTTAGACCAACAAAGCATTCAGTGTCTGTGGCGCTTGCGGAGGTACGTTTATTGTAAAGATTGCTTACGTAGCCACGCGCGGGCACATCAACGAAGCCTGGCAGTCCCACAACAGTCGCCGTAGCCGGAACGGCATGGATGACATCATCAACGTTACATTAAAAGTTAATATAGAGATACATAGTTAGATAGATAGATAGATAGATAGATAGATAGATAGATAGATAGATAGATAGATAGAGAACACTTTATTGTACATAAAAAAGGAGATTACACAGGTGTTTCTTAATCTAAGTGTACAGACTTAAGCTATGTGTACAGTTAGATAGGGATAGATTTTTGAACTAAAACTTTCGTAAGCACAACACATTGTAAACTTTTAGTCCGGATCAACTTACGGGTGTTGTTTTATCGGACGAGTCTGACCAGGTTTAAGTTGATCCGGACTAAACGTTTACAGAGATAGATTTGTTTCATCAAAAACAGAGATACACAGATATGGTACAATAACAAAAGTCCAGTACATTTTCGACATAAGGTTACAGGGCTTCCACTTGCATAATGAATACCTTATGTCTAAACTGGGCAGGGCATTTTGTATAGAGCACATAGTAATATCTAAAAATATTACAATATCTTCCATTGTAATATTCTAAAATAATCCTACTTACTTACTTACTGTGCTGGCTCAGCGACCCGAAGTGGGTCCTCGCCTCCGACAAGAGAAGTCGTTCTAAAATATTACGATAGAGAAAATTATTATAATTCACAAATTATTCCGAAGTCCCAAGAGATACATTTGATCTATTTGACCTATGATGTGATAAAACTGTATAGATAAATAAGTTGATGTGCCGTCGACTGTCCCGCGCTCATTTTAATAACAATTGCCCCGTGAAAGGTTTTAAAACGAGCCGGCTCCTGTGACGTCACTCAGTCGCTGTATTCAGGACTACGGGCCTTTGTTGGCTGAAGGTGAAAACTGGGACGTGCTTCCATTGATAAATAGGATAATGTCTTCAGTGTAAATAATTTAAATATTTGGAATATTTTTTTGTACGTAGTTTTGTACAGGTTATATTAATTCCCAACTGCCAGTTTTACAATTACAAATAACTTGTCTTCCACGTGTCTTATATCTTAAGATTGCATTTTTTGAAGTTTTATGTCTCCATGAAAGAAAAGTGACCGCGGTTTGTTATGCCGAGAAAAATGGAAAAGTATTTTTGACAATAAATTGTTTTTAGAGTAGTATACAATTCAAGAATCTAACTTTAAATTGCGTTTTTAAAAAATGCGGACGTTTGAGGAAAACTTTGTCGCACTAATCTTAAAATGTGGTAAAAGGGGCCAACTTCTTAGCTCGAAAAATTCACAAAACGCGAAAAATATGTGACACTTATATTCGAATATTTTATTCGAAAGGAAAACATACGAATTATCAGCAATAGACGAGAGTTATGAAAACTTAATTTGAACACAGCCTTAAAACTTATTTGAGTCCAAATAACACAGGGTAAAGATCTTACTTGTTTAAATGGGATAAAATACGCTTCTAATTTATCTTTGTCAGTGATGAATGGAAATTAAACGAAATTATTATTCAAATTCTATTGAAAATTAGTGCTCCTTTCAGGTGCTTCAGATATCCGTAAGTTATGAGATATATTATTATTGTTACTTTAATTTGGTAAATTAACGACATTTAATTTACTATATCGACGTGTCCTAATTGAATTGAATTGAATAATGGAATTAAAATTGAAAAATTTTGTTCCACATTGTTTAAATGACCTTTATTTTATATTTATACATTCTATGTCACTTTCTATAATCAATTATTAAATTAAACTAAATATAGAATCGTTAAGTCAAATCAGAGGCCTTAGGGAGGATTGAAAACTTGTGACAGTAAGACCAGCCAGTAGTCTTACAAGCCTAAACCAATTGAGACTAGGTCCCGTGGGTACGGCCTATACCTTCCTCAGGGAAGAGACCCGTGCTCCTTGATGGGGACATAAGGATGGTGATGATGAATATCAACTTTTTTCTTGTATTTTCTGCATAAGTGTGACTAATTCGACCTTCTAAAGATTGTTTACTATACTTTTAATATTTGCGAATGAACAACGCCAACATATTGGCATTTCAGCACTACATACAATAATAAATTTGATATATTATATCTTTTACGTTTGCACAAATTAGGATTATTTTTAGTTTTATTTTATTACAGAGTTCTTGTATCTAGCCACGGTATCACTAGAATCGACATCTCAATTGATGACCATGTATGAATACTTTCGGTCGTAGAGTCTGCTTCTTTGTTTGCGCTATAAAAAATAATGAATGCAGCCCAAATCGAAAGATTCAGCTGAAACACTGGCCATTTAAGCCAAAGACTTTGTATGAAGAATTTAAGTTAAATGCTGAAGGTCTGTAGCACCGATGGAAGAATGTAACTTCATCCATTTTCATTTTCTTTTTTCACATCAAACAGTGGAGACTGGAGCGTAGGAATTACAGGTTGGAATCAAGTTACCTGCGCGGCCCGGGAACTGCTATATCGGTGTTTTTAACCTTGCGTTCCATCGATACCTGTGTTAGCTAAAGTCCGTTCGCTTAGATAGTGTCGGTACACAGGAAGGCAATCTTGGTTTTAGTAAAAAGACATTTATTTCAATAATACAACTTAGACGGCAAAAATACTTTAAATTGAAAAAAAAACATGGTACACAATATACCTAATGAAGCACAAAATAAAACAGTACTCTTCATCACTCGAAGTGTCCTCAGAATATTCATCTCCACCGGTATTTAGAATAGGTACCTACTTAAGTGATGCAGGATCGTGTCAAAAATTCTAAAATAATGATTGATTTATTTCTTTAATTGCGTGATCTACATAATAGTAGAATGAGACGAGCTTCGAGCCAAATTCACTGGCGTGTTTGCGCCGCGTCGGCTTCCTTTAATTTATTTTTTTGAATAACCGCCACGTGCCGAGGAGGTAAATATCAAAGTGATACTAGTCAATAGTCAAACGTCTTTTATAGTTCTAATCGTGATGAAAATAGAACTTTTGAGTTTCTGTTATAGCACGAAACAGTTCAGCAAGAAGGTGTATGGCTCATAGTAAAAAGCCTTTTTTCTTTTTACGTTAATGGGCTGTCTTTTGTTATTTGGCCGCTATGCATCTTCACCTGTTACTGCAAGGTTGTATCAATCTTTTTTCCATTTCCCTTTTACTAAGACCGACTACAGACACGATTAATCTTATGTTTGATGGCGACCCAAACATTTATACAACTTACCTGGCGGTGTCTGCTCCTTGATGTCCTAGTTTGAGACCTGGACAAATATCTTTTTGGGACAAAAGTTCTTATTATGATTTGTTAATTAAGTAAAGGATGTCAAAAATAACCGAAAAATAGCTTTGATAGCCGCAACCGGCGTGCGTGCACGCAACGACTAATGAATATCGGTGAAGCGAAAGTCATGTAAAAGGATCGTGGCAAGTGACAGTCCTAGTCTACCCTCTAGTCTGGGATAGGTACGGGCTTGAACCTTTTTACATCATCATCATCATTATCAACCCATTATGTCCCCACCGAGGGGCACGGGTCTCTTCCTTGAGGAAGGTATAGTACTCCACCACGGGGGCCAAGTCCGGATTGGTGGAGGCTTGTAAGACTTGTGGCTGATCTTACTGTCAGAAGTTTTCAAGCCGCCCTAAGGCCTCTGACTTAGCTTAACGACTGCTATCTATTGACGGCAGCCGGCACCAACTGCTTAACGTGCCTTGCGAACCACGGAACCGCTCGGAAAAATGCCACTAGCGTTAGTCATAGACAGAAATCCTTTTACAGATTTGTTTTATATTTCATTTTGTCTATAATTTTTAATCTAAATTTAAAGTATCGTCACCAATTCATTTGACATTCATTTCCACTTCACCTTTTGATCATAAACTGATAGGTTTCTACTAGCTAATGATATTTTTTCTGTTCAGTGGTGAAGTGAAACACAGCTGGAGTTGTACCGTACACGATTATATTATCTAATCATGCAAATTTATGTATATGTATGTAACATAATATTCATAATATACAAATTTTACTCCGGAAAAGGCTTTTAGATCGCGTAAAAATTTCACATCTGTTCAATAGATTTCAATGCCGCAATTCTTGTACCCTCTATATCAACGTTGTACAATGTTATTAAGCTTATTCTAACAGTCCGTTTACTTACCGTCGCTTGCGAAATTGTCACTCCTAAAAGGCCATTTTAAAAGTAATCGAAGGATCGTTTCGAAGCTTCCATCTACATTTTTTTACAGGAAATGTCATTATTATTCCATCTGCGGCACCTCCAAACAAAGATCCAGAGAAAATCTGAAGCCTTGATTTTATGAAGATCTTCCGTTTCCGTCCGTTCAAATGAAATGCTATTCGATTTCAAAAAAAGACATTTATTGCCAGCCCTAATCACTATAATAATGTGTAATATTAAGTGTTAAGTGTTTTATTTCTTTTGGTCAAGTTTACTTAAATTTTATCTAACTCTATTGCATTAGGTACAACACATGTAATTATAGATGCTAAGTAGAGAAACGAATAAAATAAAAAAAAATTAGAACATACCTCCGAAAAAGTAGTTTTAAGGCTGATTTTTCAATAGTCAGATAACTTTTATCCGAGGAATAAAAATAGCGGGTTGACAGCTTATGTATGAAAGTTATGTCAAACCGCCATTTTTATTCCTCTGATAAAAGTTATTTGACTATTGAAAAATCAGCCCTTAGTAAAGTTAGACTTTAAAGATCATAAGGCGACTTTTTAGAAGTCGGAATTTAGTTTTCAATAAGTTCTAATTTCGAATAGCGGACAGTTTGAATCCATACACTTCTCAAGTTATTTGCGATGAAGATCAACCAATCGAGTACTCATACTGAGTATCTAGAGAGTACGGCGCAAGCAATTTAACTTAAGTCCTATTGGTACTCGAATCTCTATGCCTGCCTCGCTACTCAGGTTTTAATAGTCCTCCTTTGCTTTGATGTAGTTGAAACTATTGTAATTACAACATGATCCGTTTGCATTCGAACCGTTTCTCACTATCGTGTTTTCTCCGACTGCTTCACAGCCAAAAGGAAGGGTTATGAACTTATTCATAACACAAATAATTATGTTTCAATTATTTTGTGGACTCGGAAATACAATGCGCGAATTCGAAGCGAGTTTGGTTTGTATTATTCTGTCGTAAAAACGGTGATACACAGCACAAAAGGGCCATGAAAAACATATAAGGGGTCAAACAGTTGGTATATGACAAGAATTTCTATTTGGCTAAATATAATAAGTGAAATAAGATTAATTAAGGTAATTATTCATTAAGTAGCCTTAAGCCCAATAGACAGATGATGTCCATAATTGATCAAGTTTACACCTAATCTTTATTTGGTTATTTGTGTCATGTAGTATAGTCTTAAAAATGAAATTGCAGTTTACACCCCGAGGTCCCGTTTCTGGATTGAGAATTCCACTAAGTAACTAATTAACTGTAGTGCTGTCTCATCACATTTCTCAGATAAGAGCGTGACAGAACGTTACTTAAGTATTTACTTAGTGAAAGTCAATTCAGAAACTGGCCCTGATCCCTGCAAAGGCATTGCAACACGCATGGGTAAATATGCAAAACATACATTTATATACACATTTTACAATATCTAAATTACTTATTCGCTTTAAACGCTCTACATTGCCCGCGCCGATTTTAATTCGGCGCGCTACTGAATGAACGACAGACATTCGTTCACTCCCTTATCTCACTCTTTTTACTCTTCGTCTTGCGATACAGTGTGCTCGTTATAAACTTTTTCTGTTACATCTACTATTCAAAGTGTGCTAGAGACTGAAATAACTTGTGGATTGTGTCCCGGGACTTGGAGACCAGCTTCATCATCGTTTCTTTTACCCAAATCCTTTCCATAGTTCTGTACCTAATACAGGATTAGGATTGTGCAGAAACTGAAAGAAAGAAATAATTTTGAAAATGGACCACTTGACACGGGAAGAGGGGACCGAGCCGTGTTGCGCCATAGGTACCTATAGTTGAAACTAACATTTTTAATTTCAAGCCCAAACGAAAAGCTACTCGGAGCCAGATCTGATGAAATCAGGCGTAGACAACTAGCTGCCATAGAATACTCAAACGGGAACCTTTTTTGTAACCAATGCAACCGCATCTTTATTGCCAAGATAGGCATGGGTCATACGAGAGCACATGACCGACACTCTACCCAGCCGTAAAGCCTGGTTATACAGGCTCAGGTACTGACCACCCAGTAGACAGCAACTGTACATTCTGCTGTCTACACAGTACTGTCACTTTCCCGACGTGTTCTCACTAATAGGTCTGCATAAAGCCAGGTTTACAACAACAACAAGACAGCACTGGCTCAACTTTGTTTTCACTGATCCAGTAGCTGCCAGACAGCTGTAACTGTCCTGGGCCTGTGAAAACCAGGCCTAACAGTAGCTGTGACCGAACCCGGTCGGAAAGAATCATCATCATCGTCAAACACACATGATAGGAAACATCTATACACCTTTGTGTGTAGGCAGCCTATAGCCACTCAAGGGCACAGGTCCTCTCTCAGAGAGAGAGTATGGGCTTTGATAACCACGCGTGCCCACCGCGGATTGGCGAATTCAAGCGCTGAGGTAATGAAAAGCTCAGATATTCAGGTTTACTCACGACGTTTTCCGTCACAGTTGCCGAGCCTTTTGTGGGACGCTACGTGTGTATGTACTTTTGCGCCTTCCAATGTAGGTTTGACAGCTGCTTCTGCGGGTGCCGCTGCTGAGGCAGCTGCTAAATTGAAGGTCAGAAAGTACAGCCAGCTTTTACAAAATTATTTGTTTGTTCCACTGAGGTTTCGTTAGGGAAATCGGTCGACGCCTGAGGAGTCGTGGGTATGATCATCGTTCCGGGGCATACTTGATGCAGAGAATTTCTCTAGCGGTGCAGCGGGGGAACGCTGCTAGCGTCATGGGAACTTTTGGGTCGGGTGTGTCCCGGGGCGATATTTTTGATTAACTTTTGACCTTTTTTTTGTTATTTTCTTGTTATTCTTGACGAAGCTGTGTGTGAATTTGATTGTGTTTGTAATGTATTTTTCTTTCGTGTTAAATAAACTTAGAACTGTTGACCAGTGGTATTGTTACTATAACTTTACAAATGTACATAACTTAAAAAAAAAGTCATAGGTACATGCCCCCACCAGGAGTCAAACCTGGATCTCCTGCTATAGGCTCTAGGCATCCTGCTCTAGGCACAGGAATCTGAGCTGTGACTTCATCATAATATTCGGCCAATCCAGGCCGTTTTCGATAAAATGGCTACAGATAGAAAATTATCACATTTTATCCTGGTTTTGTGGACAAATGATCCACTTTTTTTAATTAAAATGCTTCAAAGCGGTTCGAAGACTCATAATTTATACTAATATTATACATAAATAATACTTTTTTTCACACTGTCACACTGTCAAATAACCTACTGTCCAATAGGTAACTCGAGCGAGTGGGCAATGCGAGCGATGGCAGAGACAGTTCAACTCGTTCGCTATGAACATTTATTAGTGTAGTAAAGGATGTAATTTTCATCTCCTGCACTAGGATACCACCGCTCCGCTATATGTACATACATAATTTAAACACTGTAGCCATTATTCTATATCTAGTGTAGATAAGCTAAACGTAGTAAAAACAACACAATGATAACAAAACACGAAATGCAAATTAAGCGTGAAATGATAAATATTATTATAAGAGCAAACGGTGTTCGGAACTTATCTATAGAGCGTAACCGTGTAGTATGATGCCAACTTCCGTTGGGCACTAGCATAGAAAAGCTTGTGACAGAAGGACGCTTTGAACGAAAAAAATCATAAGCCTACTTGAATCGTATTTGAAAACGAGCTGAAACATTTAGAGAAGAGATTTGATTGGTGCCTCTGCCTACCCCCTCGGGGATAACGGGCGTACGTTTATTTATTTTATTTTATTTTAGTTATCCTAATATCTCGGATGGATATTCAGTACCAGTTCAGGAATATTGCAATTAATCCACTATTACCTAAATCGTAAAGTAGAAATGAAGTCCTAGAGAAATATGTGCGCTGTTAGGTACAGTCGACAGCACGTCAATCTTCACATTTTCGTTGCAAACTCGCCCGTAATGCAACGGAGTAGAGTGCATGGGTGTATACCATGATGTACTTTGAATTGCAGAATACGCAATAGTGTTATTAGATAACGATGTGGACTGAAAGAGGATGTAGTGACTAGAATTGAGAAAGGAATGATGCTTTAATTTGGACATGCGGAGAGAATGACGGAATAAAGACTGAAGAATCAAATACGAGTATATAGATCGAATGTGAGTGAAACAGCCGTCGACGTGAGGCGGACATACTTTGTTCAAATATGGGATGTATTAGCAAAGGGAAAGATAAAAAGTACATGAAATCGGCGTGTGTGCATGCAAAGACTAATTAATGTCGATGAAGTGAAAGTGATATTTTAGGATCGTCCCTGGTCTCTGCCTACCCCTCTGAGATCCAGGTGATTATGATGATGATTCATCATGAAGCCTTTATGTCCCCACCGAGGGGCACGGGTCTCTTCCCTGAGGAAGGTATAGGCCATACTCCATCACGAGGGCCAAGTCCGGATTGGTGGAGGCTTGTAAGACTAGTGGCTGGTCTTATTGTCAGAAGTTTTCGAGCCGCCCCTAAGGCCTCTGACTTGGCTTAACAACTGCCATCTATCGACGGCAGCCGGCACCAACTGCTTAATGTGCCTTGCGAAGCACGGAACCGCTCGGAAAAATGCCACTAGCGTTAGTCATAGACGGTGACCCATCCATGGACTGAACGCGCCGTATGTTGCTTAACCTTAGTGCCAGCCCAGGCTACGAGCGATTCAGGCTACGAGCGATTCGATGATGATGATTATCTACCTAAATATAACAAATCATTCGTAATTATTTTTCTCTAGTTGTACAACTAGAGAAAAATAATCTCCTTCAACTGCTCTTATTCGTCAAAAAGATCAATTGTTCTGTATTTCTCCCTCTATGCAACAATAGCGCCCGCGTGTGTGTCACATTTCAACACAAATAAACAACGCTTATGACAACAACACTCCTCTCGTTTTTATTGAGACATAAAACATTGTCCTACTTGAATCAACAGAAAGCAATCATTGGACAATAATTGAGTAGGTACGTTCTTTTTATTTTAGCTGGGCATTAACTACTACACAGGAGCGAGCAACCAGCCGTCTGTGACCCTCCCTCAACCGGCGGCGCAAGCTCCGCGCCGCTTCCCCCGCGCCACCGGCTCTCCCGGCGGAAAGGCGCGAGCTCCACAAGCCTCCAACTACCGAGGACCCGTTGTGGCCCTCTGCCCGGATCCTCGGCCCATCTAATAATCCCTCCTAAAAGGACACCCCTCGGCCAGAGACCATATGGGGTGCCCAGTCCCTGGTCCCTGGCTTACCTCCCGCAATGCCCCTCCCAGGCCCGGCTTGTGGATCTCGCGCCCCTTCCCACCCCTCCAGCCCTCTTCCATGCCCCTTCTCCAGTGAGGGTGGGCCCGACTCCTTGCGAGTCGGGTCGACGCCGCCGGGGCACCGCTGTCGCATTCGCGTTGTGGTAACAACCACTTGTGAAATCCGGCGGCGCCCCATTGCACGAGCGACAGGACGGCCCCCGGGGTGTTTTAGGAGGTATGCCTCTCCTATTATTAGGAGAGGAGAGTCCGACACACGGCCGTCGCTCTCCCCCAAGGGTGGCGGTTACGGTGCACAAAGCATTTCACCCCGTTAACAAAAAAAAAAAAAAACGAGCGAGCAACCAGCCATTATTACGTAACTTTCCACTCTATCGGGTTAAGCATTTAGACAACTCGAAAGAGTCAAAATAAGAATGTACATGACAGTTCGGAGTAGGAGTATGCGAAAAAAGTCCCAGAATGTAACAGTGTGACGTAAGGTGGTGTGACATACCAGGAACAAAAGGGCTAAATCAGACAACTCCATTCAGTGGAGTCTTACTTAATTGCACTTCAGGACCTACATTGTAGTACAATAACAACCGCATTAACATTTCGACTTGTACGTAGTTTCATTGCTGCTTCAAGTCTTATGCGCGCATACATATCTAACAATTTAGGCGGCAATGGTATGAAAAAATACATCACCTGGCTGTTTATCTGTCATCCATCATACTGTATTCATCAACAACCCATTATGACCCTACCGAGGGGCACGGGTCTCTTCCCTGAGGAAGGTATAGGAATTACTCCACCACGAAGGCCTAGTCCGGATTGGTGGAGGCTTGTAAGACTAGTGGCTGGTCTTAATGTCAGATGTTTCAAACCACCCTATGGGCCTATTTCTGAGTTGAGAATTTACATAAAGTAAATACTTAAGTAACGTTCTGTCACGCTCTTTTCGGAGAAATTTGGCCATACAGCGCTACAGTTCATCATCAACCCATTATGCCCCAACCGAGGGGCACGGGTCTCTTCCCTGAGGAAGGTATAGGCCATAATCCACCACGGGGGCCAAGTCCGGATTGGTTTGGTGGAGGCTTGTAAGACTAGTGGCTGATCTTACTGTCAGAAGTTTTCAAGCCGCCCTAAGGCCTCTGACTTGGCTTAACGACTGCTATCTATCGACGGCAGCTGGCATCAACTGCTTAACGTGCCTTGCAAGGACGGAACCGCTCGGAAAAATGCCACTAGCGTTAGTCGTAGACTGCACTGTACGCGCCCTATGTTGCTCAACCTTCGTGATCGTTTAAGATCACTCAGGCATGCTGTATTAGACGCCTAAATTGATTTATATGTGTGCGTGAGTAGACTTGATCCAGGTTTTGCCACGACCCCAGCAGACCTTCGCTTTATCGACATCACCCCAACTAGTAACAAAATAACTTTCTGACGGTCAAGCCACTAAAACTTTAACAATAGTGCTGCAAACGTGCACTATTTCGTGCCCTCGTGTGACATCAAAACTGAAATCATTGGCCAAGTTTAAATTAGATGTTAGAGTTGCATTTAAAACAATATTTTTCTGTTGTATTAGGTACTCACATTGTCATAATCAGTTTCCGTTATGTCTTGACATGTAATTGAAGGCATGAACCTTTAGCATAACGAAAGTACCTATATAAAACCGTGTTTGAAGGATCTTAGAACAGTTTACGAAAGCTAACAGATTGACATGAATGTAGAACTGTTATACCAAGTAACATGCCCTTTTTCCACTAAAATCCATTGAAAAGATTTGATAGATTTTTGTGCACTTCACTTTTTTTGTCTTTGTCATTACTTGGGACTGTTATACGGAACGTATTTTGTTGGACAAAACAAGTAACCAAAAATCCATTATAAGATATTCATACACCACCCTGTAATAATGCAATGGAACTTTGGCCAAAAAAATACATTCCGTAAGTAATGGATTAAAGTGGACATAGCGTCCCCAAAAATCCATCAAATCTTTTCAATGGATTTTAGTGGACAAAGGGGTAAAATGGTTCTTCAAACAAATATTTGGGTTAGCAAAAGGCAAGATAAAAAGTACCGATCCGAAACCGGTGTGCGTGCATGCTACGATTAAGCTCACGTCTCCTGCATCCCTGAGGAGTCGGCAGAGACCAGAGCCTCGATTCTGTTAGTGCATTATAGTTCAATTACAATTACATGGTCGGGTCACGTGACATGTTTTTTAATTTCATTGACGCGTAGAGTCACGAATACACGTGCGCGCTTTGGTTTGAAGCGGCAATGAAATTAAATCACCACGTTCATTCAACTGACATTGTACTCAAATGCATTAGCAGAATCTAGGCCCAAGGAGTTGGCAGAGACCAGGAACTGCCACTTGCCACGCCTGACAGATCACTTTCCCTTCATCGACATTCATTAGTTGCTTGCCTGCTTATACATCTCCTATTATGTCGAATACGGTATTTGACACTATCAACAATAAATGATTTGAGATGCTCGATTAAAACAAAAATTACAAAATGTTTCGGAAAATGTATTTCTTTTAATCATTTACTAGTACTATTACATACCATTTTTAAATAGATGAAACATAAAAAGAGTGCTCGGAAATGTGACGACATTTCCGAGCACTCTTTTTATGTTTCATCTAGCAAGCAATATTTTCATACAACATTTCGTTTTAAAAGTAACTCATTTGACATTTTGTCAAATACCCAATTATGTCCGCGTATGACGAACTTACATAGAAACATACATACATACGTACAGCGCCACCAAGTTATCTGTTCAGGTGGGCAAAATTGTAACTAACTAATTAATTGTAAATCATGTT
Source organism: Yponomeuta plumbellus (assembly GCA_947310845.1). Lineage (NCBI taxonomy): Eukaryota > Metazoa > Arthropoda > Insecta > Lepidoptera > Yponomeutidae > Yponomeuta > Yponomeuta plumbellus. The sequence goes on from OX371193.1 coordinate 6,074,948, forward strand.
CTCCATTTTTTGTTTTATTTATTCACTTACCAAGATATATAGATATGTTTTTATTAAAATTGAAAGACTCAAAATCTTCGCATTTTTCTAGAGTAAATTTCCTAAATGTTGCTACCTACTAAATTGTCCCACTAGCGCCGCTATCAACTGAACAGATAAGATGGTGGCACTGTAAGCTTTGCTTGCATCCCAGTGGGGCAGGCAGAGACAACCACCTGCCATGATGCTGACAGATCACTTTCGCTTCATCGACTTTCATTAGTTGTTTGCCTGCTTATACATCTCCTATTATGTCGAATTATGTCCGCGTATGACGAACTTACATAGAAACGTACATACATACATAAAGCTCATGCTTGCATCCCAGTGGGGTAGGCAAAGACTGCCACCTGCCATGATCCTGACAAATTACTTTTGCTTCATCGACATTAGTCGTTAGGAATTTTTATCTTAAAATATAAAATATATTTATTAGACTACAAATACGCATTTCTCAAGTGTTTACAATTGCATCGCGTTTTCGTCCAATTAGGGAAGTTAAAGCACACTCATCATGGTTCTGAGATCGTAAGAAAACGGAATATAATTTGTCCGCAATAAAAGATGATAAGGGTAGGCACTTAAACAGAATGTCTCGACAAAAACCGAGCCTTAAGTACCTGTATAATGAGAAAAACGGTGGTAGTGAAAATTTGATAATAGGTGGCGATTGTTGTCGGTTTATGATTAAGGCTTGGTTTACATTTTGTTATATTTTCATGCCTTTTACGCATGCTTTCCATAGATAAACATTTACATACAGGCACATACATTGCCTCTGGCCCCACACTAGGATACCTAGGATACCCTGTGTCGTGGGAACCAGAAACAGCGACGTCACAAACGCGTAACGCGTTAAAGTATTCTCATTTTTCAAGGTAAATTCCTCAAATGTTACTACTAAATTCTCCACTGGCGCCGCTATAAACTGAACAGATAAGATGAGGGCACTGTAAACACCCAAGACCTGGGATTCTTTTTTTTTTGTGCCCAGCCGGGATTCAAACCCGGGACCTCTCGCATGGTACGCAGATGCGCTTACCACTACGCCACAGAGGTCGTGATGCAAAATAAAATAGAGACGGCAAAAACGCATTGCCGATTCATAGTTCATATTACACACCATATTATCTTTTATGTCCGAACATCCGCACACGCACGCACGCACGCTCGACGCATGCACGCACGCACACACACACACACACACACACACACACACCCTCACACACACACACACACACACACACACACACCTAAGACGTGAAACGTGTTTCGTCTCCGCAAGGGCTGTAACTCTACATCAATTAACATTCATTTACACTTTGTTAAGTCAAACAAAGTAGCCAGATCTGATCAGATACATTTGACTCGTGCCGCTAGTAGCAGTAGCAGACCCTAGGTCTCGATTCTCTTGTGTATTGTGCTTCAATTGCAGTTACATAGTCGGGTCACAACTTCGCAAGACATGGTTTTTTATTCCATTGACGCCTAGAGTTACGAATACGCGTGCGCGCTTTGATTTGAATGGGCGATAAAATTAAATCATCCTAGCCATGCTGTCATTGTACTACAATCCATTAGCAGTCTAGGCCCTGAGCTTCGATTCTGTTAGTGGATTGTAGTACGATGACAGGTACACGGTCGGGTCACGTGACCTGTTTTTTCATACCAATGACACCTAGAAGGTTTGATATCTGTGCGCCCGTAGACTAGAAGCGGCAATGAAACTAAATCGACATAATCATACAGTTGTCATTGTACTACAACGCATTAACAGAATCTAGGTCCTAGTATCTGCTTACTCCTCCAGGATACAGGCGTGAGTTTATGTTTATGTTAATGTGTTTATGTTATGTGTTTATTTCGGGCTTCATTGGCGGGGAACGTGGCATGTATTCAGAATTCTTCGTACGTGAGTTTGTTGTTGTTGTTTCAAATTCCTAAATCATAAATATTTGTTGCAACCAACATTAACACAGTCAACGTTAATTATTCCTTAATCTAAAGCATTTCACCAGTACTTACAACTATTTGGAATGTTGTGACAGGAGAATACAATACAATCCATTGAACACTGTTGATAGATAGTTACGGTAACATAAACCATACATAGTATGCGGGCTTAGAAAAGACGCATTTGTTTCACTTCACATTTCTTCACATGAGTTTAGTTTGATTAACACATACCTAATAAAAAAAGTTATAAATCTGTAAATACACTGTTCTTGATTTGTTGGTCACATTAAATGCTATAGTCATGTTTCTACTTGACGCAAATGTGGTTCATTCTACAAGCCTCAGGGTACAAATAGCTTCTTCCAAACTTGGAAATCGTCCAAATCTGCTGTATCAACAGGTCGAAGCTACCATTGTTGCATTTAGCTTACGCTTTGTTCCGTCACACTAATAACTTGTTAAAGTAAATTTATTTAGGAATTTGAAAACTTAAAATCTTAATAAGGTTTAAAAGTAATTACGCCAATAATTCCAAAGGTTGTCTGGAAGAGATCGCACTAAACGATAAGATCACCAATTGTATGATAGATAGATAGATAGATAAAGAACACTTTATTGTACATAAAAAAGGAAATTACACAGGTATTTCTTAATCTAAGAGTACAGACGGCGGCCTTATCACTAAACTATTACCATTAGACATAAGGAAATTACAATAATGCTGTATCCTGGTTGAGGAATTAAGTGTTATCTATCTATGTATCTATCTAAGTAAGAGAAAAAAAGAAAGAAATATTTATTTTACCAACATAAAAAATCAAGTCAGAAATGGTAAAAATACAAAGAGATTGTATTTAATTCTATCGATATATTTCACATTTCTATTCCGTCAACGTATTAAGTATCACAACACTCGTCGTATCATTGTCATTCCATGGTCATTCCTGTCCTTTTTTTTTTTTTTTGTTAACGGGGTGAAATGCTTTGTGCACCATAACCGCCACCCTAGGGGGAGGGCGACGGCCGTGTGTCGGACTCTCCTCTCCTAATAATAGGAGAGGCATACCTCCTAAAACACCCCGGGGGCCGTCCTGTCGCTCGTGCAATGGGGCGCCGCCGGATCTCGCAAGTGGTAAACCACAACGCGAATGCGACAGCGGCGCCCCGGCAACGTCGACCCGACTCGCAAGGAGTCGGGCCCACCCTCACTGGAGAAGGTGCATGGGCCCCCCACCCCCTTCTCCCGTCACGATGTCGGACGGCAGGTCCCCCAACCTGCCGTCTGTAATCCTCACTCAACCGGCGGCGCAAGGTCCGCGCAGCGTCCCCCGCGCCACCGGCTCTCCCGGCGGAGAGGCGCGAGCTCCCCAAGCCTCCAGTTACCGAAGACCCGTTTTTTGGCCCTCTGCCAGGTCTTCGGCTCATCAAGTCAAACCCTCCCATGAAACATCCCTCGGCCAGGGCCATATGGGGTGACCAGTCCCTGGTCCCTGGCTTACCTCCTGCAGTTTCCCCTCCCAGGCCCGGCTTGTGGATCTCACGCCCCTCCCCACCCCTCCAGCCCTCTTCCATGCCTTCTGCTGGACAGAGGGACATAGAGAGGGCTCCCACCGTGTGTTTTTTATAGAGGTTGTCTCCTCGCGGCCCGAAGGCCCCCGGCCCCGCTCAATGTGGGGTTACGGGTGCGGGGCCCATGGTGGACCCCGCGGGACATCCAGCAGCGCAAGCCACTGGACGTCCCCCTCCCTCTGGTTTTGGTCCGCGCCGGCCGAAGCCGGTACCCCCCATATCTGGAGGGCGTTCCCCTATCCGCCACCCGGGGGACGCGTCCGATGGAAGACCAGAAACTCCGCACGGATGGTCATTCCTGTCCTGCGTTTCGTTATTATATTACTATTATGTGTCTATCATTCAAATCTGTGAAGTAACTGTCATTCCAAATAACTCTCGTAGATATAACGAACCGCAAATAGCGAACACCATACTGATTATCACCTTCAAAATACAGAGTAAACTATAGTGGTCCTAACAAACAGTCGCTTACGACAAAAATAAGAATGAGAAGAAAACATCAAATATAAGGAACAAATGTACATAAAGAACATTTACGTTTAACATTTACACACTGGCACAAGCATTGCTTCTGGCCCCACACTAGGATACCCTGTGTCGTGAGCACCAGAAACAGCGACAGTACAAACATGTAAAAATCCAAGACTTGGGGCTTTTTTTTTGCCCGCAGCCGGGATTCGAACCCGGGACCTCTCGCATGGTACACAGATGGGATAACCGCTGCGCCACAGAGGTCGTCCAAAGAAATACAATTTATGCAGTTTTGTCGCGGTGTGTATCCGTTGCTGCAAAAGGCAGCTGACTCAGCATAATGCTGAGGGTGTAGAGAACCTCAGCACTGGTCTTATTTCAAATGGGTCAAATAGCGTGTTCGACCTATTCAAGGCCTGAACACAAAATAAAAAAGTGCGCGTCGACCTAGTTTTGATGAACTCGACCTAATTTTTGGGGAAACCATACAAGGTGGTTCAGGATTAACGACTACGTAATTCCATTAAAAGAACGGCTAGACTCATCAAATAATTATTGATATTAAATCCACCATGCTTGTCACAGTATTATATTTAGTTTCTGCAGCCAATATCCTTACGTTATAGATTATTTTACGGATACAATTACTCTGTTTAAATTTGTCGTAAAAGTCCAACCAGGTTTCGCTCTGATTCGCAGAGCTTAATCATGGTGAGTAGTCAAACAACCTTACGAATGCGTTAGTTGAAAAATATCCTGATATAATTGGATGTTTACAAGTTTGTGATGTGGCTGTTTCTGGTTCCCACGACACCTGTGTCATCATAAGTAAGAATTATGTAACTCGTAACCTATTGGTAAATAAATATTTTGTATTTGTATGTCATAAATAAAAATATAATCTTGTATATTGTTAGAGTTGGTATCAAAGACTACTAAGAATTCTGTGGTAGGTACCAAGGTCTTATTATGCGCAACGAATCCCGTTGGAATCTTGACATTTACGATAGCAATTAGGATAGAAATGTAGACTTGGACAACCAGACGATTGGAAAGGTTTAGAATATAGGAGAGCCTGAGTGTGGCATTTCTTAATTAAGTACCCAGAATAAATCGACTTGAACAGAATTGGACTCAGGCGCTATAGGGTCAGTTTCTGAATTGAAAATTTCGCTAAGTAACTACTTAACCGTGTGCTGTCTAAATTTGCGACCTTAAATTACTTCTCTAAGACGACAGAAAACACGGTATGAGTATGAGTCCTTTGCTGTGTTTACAAAAAACAATGCAAAGGACCATTTTTTTGGCAAAGACTCCCTCTTTAATCTTCAATTTAATTAAAGAAGCTCTTTAATCATACTCTGAAGACGTCAAAACAACCAAAATTTTAGAAAAAACACAAAAAGTAGACAAAATGAATAAAACTTAAAAAATACCGAAATAAGTTTCTTAAATAGTCAATATTTTCAAAATAAATTATATAAAACATTTATCACAAATAAGTACCATGGTCAAACACAGTCTTTAAAATTTTTGTTACATTTATATATTTTGATACTTAAAAAACATAATATCACTTCAGGTTTACTTTAGATGTGGTTCAATAAATGTATTAAACGTACTTTCCAAAAAGTGTAATAGATAAATAGAATATTCTTTATTGTATTTTATTGTACACACAAATTACATACAAGTATTACAATAATGTGTCACATCAATATTTGACTTTTTATTACCATATTATCAAGATCCTTGGCTATTATACACAAAGACTGAACGATAAGTAGGTACACACTCTACTTGAACGTTAAAATTAGTGTATTTCGTTACCTACGATGTGTATACGGATCCAAATGTTTTGGTAACTAGCGTAGGTTAGTGGGTTAAACTTTAAACTCTCGTGTTAAACGGCTGGAAGTTTCACTTTTATGTACTAACATAATATTTCATTTTCCAAACTAAGTTGTGGAAACATGAAACAGACCGCTTTTTGTTTGCCTAATCTGAAGCTCAATTTATTATCGTTTTGTAAAAGGCGTTAGTAAAGAGCGGGAGTATTTCTGAGGCCGACCATTGTTTTTTTAAAAATCTAACCTTTATTAGTCTCTTGTTTCTTGTGTGCAATAAAGAATATTCTTATCTTATCTTACATTCCGGGCATTGTATATCAATTGGTGGAGGCTTGCAAGACTATAGTGGCTGGTCTTACTGTCAGAATTTTCAAGCCGCCCTAAGGCCTCTGACTTGGCTTAACGACTACTTAACGTGCCTTGCGAAGCATGGAACTGCTCGGGAAAATGCCACTAGCAGCCCATACATTTCTTTATTACCTAAGTCGATTTTACTTAACTTCATATTTTTAAGGTTAGGTTAAGTTATATGGATTTTAGGGTCCGAAATAAACTATTTCAATTTCAATTAAGTCAAAAGTTAAAGCCAAGAAGATCTTCATTTCGCCATGAACTGTCAGTTACATAGTACCAACGTTAGGAGGACAGCTGACTGTATTTTCTTCAGCACTCGCGTTGCAAATTCAATTTCGCAGTGTTGGTTATAGCAGAAAAGTTCAGCTAGAAAAACATTTCAGTAGAGACTCCGCTACGTATCTTCGACCTACATTTGTATCGCTTAGCAACAGAGTTCAAGGTTTCAATGAAACCGTTACGGTTATTTACGATTACGAACGTAAGCGCTCATTGCAGTGTGATTACGTGATCTGGCAGGTATTTCGTGCGAACAAGTGAATGTTGGCATTGAAAAGAACAAGGAGATGGGATTTTTTTACTTTTTTTAAACTTTGACCTTTATACGTAGGTACTACCTCCTATAACCTCCTATACCTCCCTTGAAAAGTCATGATACAGGCTCTCCTAGTATGGTGTTCGGTGTGAAAACATAAAAATAGAATTTACATGCCTACCTTAGTTTTTTATGATATATTATGTTTACCATATTTATGACATGTATTTTTTGTCGTACAGAGGTCCGCGACCCAATACAATTTCTTATTTTCATATACTGAAACTTACAAGATTTACCTGTGGATTGGGTTATTTTCGCCGTTTCCTGGTGGTCATACTAATTTGTCATTAGTCATTTGTCATCACTACCATCAATTTGGTACTATACCCACCAGACCAGTTAAACAAAAATTCAATAACACCCTGCGTTGGCGCTGCACTAGTATAGAGCATTTTTTACTATTTGATATTTATTTATTTCTTTAATACGGAGATATTAAGGAAACATGTCACTTATTCTAAACTTGGATGATAATATTATGTACTAGGCATGCATCCAAAAATAGGTAGGTATATTATATCTCACTAAGTGCATTATTATCAGTAACTTGAAGATGAAGGGCGGGTATTGAGTAATTCATTAACATAAATGAATTAGTTTACAGCAATAATTATATTATGACTTAAATCCGGAGAGTTCCAAGTCGCTTCTCAAAGCCTATAACTTAATGCGATATCCAGCAAACTAGAATGGATGAGTAAAGGCCGGTTTCTGAGTTGAGATTTTGCACTAAAAAGCACTAAATACTTAACTGTAGGGCTGTCTCGTCAAATCTCTCAGAAAAGAGCGTGAGAGAACGTTACTTAAGTATCTAGGTACTTAGTGAAAATTCTCAACTCAGAAACCGGCCCTGAGTGAGTGTAAATAAATTCTTATATCTGACTATATCCGACTCATATATCCGACTTTTGTCTAAGGGCTGATTTTTCAATAGTCAGATAACTTTTATCTGAGGAATAAAAATGGTGGTTTGACAGCTTATGTATGAAAGTTATGTCAAACCGCCATTTTTATTCCTCAGATAAAAGTTATTTGACTATTAAAAAATCAGCCCTAAGTCATAGTTTAACATGACAATGGACAATATTTCTAGGGTCACGAATCAAGAAAGTTTCTTCTAGGATATGGATAAGAGCGGTCACTAAATAAGAATAATTTTTTTGTTCATTTTTAGGTGCTGTAGTTTTCGAGAAAATATTTTTCTTTATTTAATTTCGCTCAGTGATACAAATCATTACGCCATGCGCCATCACAGATTAATACAAAGTCAGAAAGTATCATTCATTCGAATCTGTCAAAAGTAATTAAGTCTGTTGCCTTTAAAAAATAAATACTGAAGCCACCAAATTTTATGTTCAAGTGGGCAAAATTGTAACTAACTAATTAATTGTAAATTCTGTACACCATTACTTGTTTTATTTATTCACTTACTAAGATTTATAGATATACCTATGTTCATTAAAATTTAAAGACGGGTTAATATACTCTCATTTTTCTAGGTAAATTTCTTAAATGTTTCCACTAAATTCTCCACTAGCGCCGCTATCAACTGAACAGATAAGATGGTGGCACTGTACCTACAAAAACACGTCAAAGCAGAAATCACTGACAGAGCAGTGACAGTTTTTTTTAAATGCTTCAACGTTGGATGGCGTGGATATACGACTATAATTCCGTTCTGTTTTGCTTATACGCCCTTTTAGAATGAGAAGGTTTACAAAACCAAAATCATGAATGAAAATCTTAACTGAGTTAAAAACTAAGAACGTAGGGCTCTCCAGCTTAGCTTCCTTTTCATATACAGCAAAGGAAAAAATCCCGAATTATTGTCCATTACAGATACATTCATTGAGTAGCCTAGTCCTCCTACTTTATAATCTGTGGGTTAATCGACTTGTGAATGTAAATCACACTGTGACGTTGGAAATTACAAGTCCATGTAGGTAACAGGTCTCTGATGACACATCACGATTTTATCGACGATCAATGTGCAATGAAAATAATTGTCTAAAGTAACAACATATATCACGAAAACCCTAAGAGCACTTTTAGATTACCCGATTCGATATCGGACGACGATAGTCGACGCTGTGTGCTTGTTTCACATATTTCCGACGGCCAGTTGCTCGATAGCTTCAGGTCATAATCTCAGAAATATAAAACTGTTTGCTTTATCATATAAATATCATTGTTATATTTGTTACTATAGGTACTCCATATGTTTAGGTACTTAACTAAAGTTAAACAATCTGGATAAGTCTTTTTATGAAATTACATTTAATTTCACATTGAATGGGTAACGTGTAAAGATTTTGGTTTAATAAGTGTACATTTCAATAAAAAGGCGTATCAAGATTGTTTACCATTAGTTAAGTAGGTACCTAAACATAATTATGAAGTATACTATTACATCGTATTTAAATGATGACGACGCCATGATGACAATAAAACTGAAGCTCAAAATGTCTGCGGCACATCAGGCTCTGCGCACTCGGAGAAAATTCAGATACAGAATAATACACATACACACAGACATTATACTCCGACAGCCCACGAGATTTCGATGGTGCCGCCAACATATTATCGGTGTCGGCTCCGATATCCGGCCGAACAATATGAGAGACAGGTACTATTCCATACATTTTACTTGCCCGATATCGTATCGGCGTCCGAAACCGATATCGGTTCGGATAATCTGAAAACGCTCTAATTGTCAAACTATAAACTGCTGTTAGCGTCAGTGCCCGACAGTGCCGAAAATAATTTCGGAACAAACATCATTAAACCGATTTCGCGAAACAATACCGTTTACGCGACCACGAGGCCTTGACATCGTATTGTTTACTAACTGCGGATATAATTAGAATCACTTAGGCATGGCACCCTACTGCGTGTTTATGTAGAAAGACTGAATGCTGCTGATGCTGATGACGTCATTGGGTCGATTAGGTATATACCGGAGGTGGGAAATGTCAAGCTATGGAAATACATTGCATAGTGCAAAGTAGCTGGTGGTTAAAGTGGATCCTAAAGATCAGTACCTACATGATTGAGAGATTGAACGCACTTTTTTTGCAAATTCGATGTGTAAGAAAAGTTATTATTATTCATCATTAACCCATATGTCGCCACCGACCGGCACGGATCTCTTCCCTGAGGAAGGTATAGGCCATACTCCACCACGGGGGCCAAGTATTTTTTATATTTTTTTGCTTTAGTATCATGTAAATAACCACCCATGAGTCGGACGAAATTGTACAAATCAAATGTTAGTGAACTGAGCAGATCATTGTCCAGCGGATCACAAATAAATGAGAGTTCTTGTCGCATGCAGCAGAGTTCTAGAGTTCCTGATACTTTTTGGAAATAGTTCTGGCCACTTGACCTTGCAAAAAATGATCTGCTAACTTCCCGCAGCATATCATTTCGCAGCAACTAAAAAAACAAGGTGAGTTCTTTTCGCATGCAGCCGAGTTCTATAGTTCCTGATACTTTTTAGACATAGTTCTGTCGATTTTACCCGAAAAAAGGCAGAAAAAAGGGAACAGCTTGCATATTAATGCTCGTGACTGTACGTGAGAGTTGACATGCTGTCGACTATCCCTAAGAAGAATGCGAAACCAAAACTTTCCCAACCTAACTCCAAAATAGCCAGCACTCACATTTTTCCATCAATCTGAGTTCAACACAGAGAAAATGCCTTCGTATAGTGTGGATAGGTCTCGGGTCACTCAATCCAATTAGAGGATTAGTCAATATTAAAGTGGGGTGAAGTGAAGCGTCACAATGCTGGAGCGCGACTGCGGGTAGCTATGGAGAAAGCGTATTGTACTCGTAGTAACTTACAAAAAACGCCTTCAGGCTTATACTTAATAAAGTGGCGCTATACTACAGGCAAGCCTCTAAAATGGACAATTTCTGAAACATCTCATTTAGAGTTTATTTTACACATATCGCACCCCTAGATGACAACCCCAATAAGTCGAAATAACATGTGCAAATTTAGTTAGCTACTTTTTCGACTTCCTGACCTTAGGACCGGACAATATTACTCCCATATAGTCTCCTTCAGTGAAGAAAATAATAACGATTATGTTAAAGTTCTAAAACTATTTAAGACAATGTGAAATAAAGTAAGTAAAAATTAAAATTTGGTAACACGGATAAAAAATGTAGTTCAAGCCGTAGAATTACAGTTATAAATATCAATTTTTAATTAACTTAAAATTTCATTGACTTTTTTCAAGGATTACGCATTTTTTAGCTAACCTTGATACGCCTTGATAACGCGAAAAGCAAATTGGCTCAAATGTTGTGACTACAGAGAGGATTTAAAACGAGATTGTATTCTCTAGTGGGTATAAATACTCAACCAAAGGTATTTGGCAGTCGTAGAAACGAACGAGACCTTTGCGGAATAGTTTTCTTTGACCACACACAAATTCAAATCCGACGTCTTCATCCGTGAAATTCCTTATAGAATGCGACTTTTCATCTCTGTCTCTCCTAATGGATGCCCGCAGGATAGAGCAGGACCAAACGAGCTTTCCCTGTGTTGGATTACATAATAATAACTTAGCAAGTCCACTACCTAGAATTATCCAGAAGCACGCTTTACAGGACTTCTCTATACACATCAACTCGTGCCTCAGTTAAATATAAATATTTACATACAGGCACATAGTATATGCATTGCTTCTGGCCCCATACTAGGATACCTTGTGTCATGGGAATCAGAAACAGCGAAATCACAAACATGTAAACATCCAAGACCTACGATTTTTTTGTCCCCATCCGGGATTCGAACCCGGGACCTCTCACATGGTAGGCAGTTTCCCCGGAGTGTTACTGTGGTGAGCAAAATATCTATATCTTTGTCAGAACGCGCGCTACATTCTTAGATTGTGCCAAGAAAGTTCATATTAAACTTAACACTATACAAAGTTCGACGACTTCTAATATGAATCCTGTTCCTTGGCATACCTTCAGCTTTGCACCAGATTGACCCTCATAAGTTGTAAAGAGTTCATTTGTGGCCGATGTTTCTAGCGTCATTAATTACAGAAGGTAGCGTTTGTCGCTCTTAGCTGACGTTTGGAGTGCTTATACGATTCCTCTAGAAGGTGGAGCCCGTACGAACCATCGAGCAGCGAACAGTAGACTACTTATTGCTACAAGGTGAAAGGTACCATCAGTAACTGTCGACCACTATGGTGTTTTAGGTGGAAAGAAATAAAAGCTGGGAAGAAGAAGGATGCCATGGTTGTGGAACATCAAGGTGTGGACCGGTATTGGAACCGCGGAAGAGTTTCACTGAGCAAAAAGAGTTGTAAAGAGCTGACTGCCAACCTTTAGTGATGGAGAGGCTCTTTAAGAACAAGCCTATAATATAGCATATATTAAGCATATATTATATGCTGAATCTGAGTGATCTTAAACGATCACGAGGGTTAAGCAATATTGGGCGCGTTCAGTCCATGGAAGGGTGACCGTCTATGACTGACGCTAGTGGCATTTTTCCGAGCGGTTCCGTGTTTTGCAAGGCACGTTAAGCAGTTGGTGCCGGCTGCCGTCGATAGACGGCAGTCGTTAAGCCGAGTCAGACGCCTTAGGGCGGCTTGAAAACTTCTGGCAGTAAGACCAGCCACTAGTCTTACAAGCCTCCACCAAACCGGACTTGGCCCCCGTGGTGGAGTATGGCCCATACCTTCCTCAGGGAAGAGTTCCGTACCCCTCGTTGGGGACATAATGGGTTGATCATGATGATGATGATATATGCTGAGTATGGAGACGGGGAGGAGTCCTCCCTCGAATATGACTTTTTAGGCATCAGCGTAATAATAAATCTGCTCAAAAATCGCTGCACGTCGTCTGCAATACATGTAAATTGATGGCCATTCAAAGTCAAACGAAGGACGTCTACATCTACATGATCTATGATAATAGGTAACATGGCATGGCCGGCCCAGTTCCCACAGGCGGGTGGTGTGACAAAGCACATTTAATGCACCGAGGCGAGCGCGGTATTGTCCTGGGACTTATATGCTGCTATATGCTAAGCCCCCGGGAATTCAGAATTCGCACCTACTGAATATCGTTACTACCTACAGCCAGTGAAAGTTTTCTCTCTTCCTTCCAAAGGAAGGCTTGCATAATACGACTGAAAAGTAACCGTTTATTTAGTTCACACCATGTTTTAGACGCTTTTAGGATAGATTCATTCATCACACTTTTTTTAGAAATAACATTATTGCCGAGTAATCGGATGACCTAGCTAATTTCAAGTCGTGAATAATTTTTTTTAATTCAAATAATACTTTGTCATTTTATGAACTAAAACTTTCGTAAGCACAACACATTGTAAACTTAGTCCGGATCTACATATTTACGGGTGTTGTTTTATTGGTTTTAACACCCGTAAGTTGATCCGGACTAAAAGTTTACAATAATTTGTCTTTTTATGAACTAAAACTTTCGTAAGCACTAAAGTCTGTTTTTTAGTTCAATGCAAAAAAATAAAACAGTCACGTTGACATCTCAATACAATCCAATGTCTGAATGTTGCTAGTACGCCAAAACCAAATTACCCCATTTTACTTCCAAGTAAATATTATTTGTGCTACGTAGGTGTTTTTTTTTTACTGCTCTTATGAGGAATTAAACTTTAATGTCTTTGATGTGATAAGGGTTTTGGTCACACAAGTATTCTATTCACGGTAAAAAAAAATACCGAGTAAACCTATAGGTATATTTTATAACGGTAACACCGCGACATTGCATTGAACTAAAAAACAGACTGTAGACATAAATGTATGCGTAAATGTATCCGGAATAAAGTTAATAATAAGAGATAAGATAAACATATTCTTTATTATACAAGGAAAAAACACATAGCTACAAAACTTTTACATGTTTGTGACATCTCTGTTTCTGGTTCCCACGACACAGGGTATCCTAGTGTGGGGCCAGAAGCAATGTATGTGCCTGTATGTAAATGTTTGCAAAGATACAGCACAATTGGCGGCCTTATTGCTTAAAGTAATTGCTTCCATACAACCGACGATGGAGAGTTGCTGAAGGAAAAGTGAGACGGGTAGTCGGTGGAAGTAAGTACATTGATATAAATACTTATACTTAATAATAATATACAAACATAAAAAATATTTGTCTTCGTAAGTGTTACTACCAGCCTCGTAGATTACAAGGGACAAACTACTTAAAAAGCTATACCTTTTGCTAGTATTATGTGTTGAACACATAGCTCGTTTATCGACTGAACCGAGTGTGAGCTCCATTTACTAGACTACATTTTTACAAGATAGCGTTCACGGACGATTAACGTATTTTAGTAGCGTGAGACGAGAAAACTGCTTCTATTGGAGGGTGTTCTGAGAAACTGTACTGTATTTTATATCTTTTAAGGTATCTAAATGTAGCTGCAACATCGACTTTCATAAAATCAAGACAGTATTGCCGAAAAGTTATATCAATAACCTTTTGCGATAAGAAATGTGGCCGTTAATGGGTAATTTAATGTAGAAAATAATAAACGTATAGAATCTCTATTCGGTTTGCTGAATGTACTGTGATTTACCACTGTCTTCGGGGCTTTTCTAAATTGAATAAAATGGAAGCGGAAAAAAAAACACTTCTTCAGACCTTCTTTTCTCAAATCTTCTTAGAACCTAATATACAGGGTGTCCCAAAACTCGACGTCAAGCCAGAATCGGAGGAAGGGCAAGTAATCAGAAAAATAAAAAAACAATCGCAATTTTGATTTTTTATGTATTTTTCTGATAACCAGTATGACTTGCCCTTTCATCCGATTCCAGCTTGACGTCGAGTTTTGGGACACCCTGTATAAGTTCTTGCTAAATCTGATAATGCCTTTAAGTACAACAGAAGGTACAACGAAGTACTTTAGATTATGGACTCGCAGACGTATTTTAGATAATCCGGGTTACTTAAAATCTTTGAAATCCCGTAGAGACTTATCTGCCTAGCCTGACTAAGCTTAGAGGCTTAGGACTTAGAGGACTAGCTATAAGCTGGCTAGTCCAAGACAAGTCTCCACGGAATTTAATTTTGACCCAATTATTACCCAGATTCCAAACAAGGTTTGCCCTAAAGTGGGTCACAAGGTATTTAATGATTACTTCATTCTATTTACCCTGAGAAATCAAATGTCGTGACTGTAGGTAAGTGGAGCTACGTTGTGGGGCTTCCGAAGTGTCGCGGTCAATTGCAACTTTGTTGTGTATTTACGTAACTTTGCCTTTACAGGTTGTAAAATCAGCCCATTATCCAAAAATTGAAGAGTTCTACTCGACAATATGAACAATTTTTCTTCTTCTTCTCACAGTGCCTCTCCATCATTGGATGCTGGCAGTCGGCTAAACAAATTTCTCGATATTACTATCCTCTTCTACTTGTCACTACGAAAAACTTCTAGATACATCATCATCATCATAGGCCTTCGCGTCCGTTACGGCCGATTCAAACAGTGCCTGGACACAGGACTTGACACTTTTTTGAATGACTTAAAAGTCCAATTCGAGAGCGGCAGCCCCTGCATGTAGAACATATAAAGAGAAGGTCCGGAGTCGGGTCATTACGGATTTGGTGCCTCCTGGCTCTTTTGCCCGCCAGTGCCGAGCACCATACTTCGTCGCAGGTCTTGCGGCCCTCCCAAACCTTTGCTCTCCAGGTTTCTCTGTCCGTAATGACCCAACTCCGGACCTTCTCTTTATATGTCCTAGATACATGCATACATACATAAGCTCAAGCCAGAGTAAGGAGAGACCAGGGACTGTTACTAGCCACGATCCTGACAGATCATTTTCGCCTCATCGACATTCATTAGTCGTTGCATGCAAGCACGCCGGTTATGTGTGCTTTTTATCTTGAAAACCTTCTACATGCATACATAAGCTCATGCCTGTATCCCAGTGGGGGAAGCAGAGACCAGAGCCACGATCCTGATATATCACTTTTGCATCACAAACTTCTACTAGCGGAATAACTCAAGAAAACATGGCGTAACACGCGCAAACGCGATATTACCTTGTTGTTGAACAGTCAAGTAGAACCGTGATAAAAAACGTAATTTATGAAACTAATATTAAACCACTTACCGCTGAAGACCGCAGCAAGCGGAGATCTTTATAGAGATCTTCAGCTAGACCGACGAGGCATTCAAATAATATAAACAATACTACAGCCCATTTACTGAAGCGAACGAGTAAGTGTCAACATGTCAAAAATTTGGTTTTTCAATATGCCACATTTATAACACTGCATAATATTTAGAAAAGTTATACAAAACGATATGGCTATTAAATGCCAATAAGCAATAAACACAATAACACTGTTATTACCTGATTTATCCCTCACTCGCAGTTTATTTAACTAATATTTTATTTTAACATGAAAATACCATTTGCTTATGAGATCTATGCCCCATAAAATACCTAAAATTTCAGTGGTCCTCAAACAAAAGCGATCCTACTGCTGCCAAATATGTTCGCAACTACAGTCTATTTTTTTTAAGCGAACGACTAAGTGTCAACATGTCAAAAATTTGTTTTTTCCATATTCCACATTTATGACACTGCATAATATTTAGCAAAGTTATACAAAACGATATGGCTAATAAATACCATTAAGCAATTAACACAATAACACTGTTATTACCTGATTTATCCCCCACTTGCAGTTTATTTAACTAATATTTTATTTTATCATGAAAATTATACCATTTGCTTAAGAGATCTATGCCCCAAAAAATACCTAAAATTTCAGTGGTCCTCAAATAAAAGCAATCCTACTGCTGCCAAATATGTTCGCAACTAGGAAAGATGACGGACTTTTGTTTAAAGGCCGATTATGATCGACTATTTTATGCTAATGGGCTACGCGAAGTGTAGGAAGAAGTATGGGGAGCTGACTACGAACCTCTTTTTTAATTAAAGACAAAAAAAAGTAAGATTGACGTTGTTGTTGATGGGAGTGCGACTAAAGAAAATAAAATAGGTAACTTATCTTTAGTCTGTTCATCATTGTAAATAAGGTATTGGTAAAGTTTTTTGGTCCATCGTCCAGTTGTTTTATACTTTTGTGTTTGTTATTACGAAACGGAAAATATGGGCGAGCGAGCCAGACCCAACGCTGATTCTGCCAAACCGATGTATACGATGCCACAGAGTACATAATAGTACAACGATGCAAGCAAAGCTGCGTGCATGAGCTATTTTGAGTAAGATGTAAGTTTGAGAGATGCTGTGTCTTTGTTTACCTTTAGTCGTTCGCTTCAGTAAATAGAATATAGCAAAGATGTAGCCATGTAGGACTTTTGTTTATAAGCCGATTATGATTGATTATTTTATGCTAATGCGCTACCT
The DNA here is from genome assembly GCA_947310845.1 of Yponomeuta plumbellus. NCBI lineage: Eukaryota > Metazoa > Arthropoda > Insecta > Lepidoptera > Yponomeutidae > Yponomeuta > Yponomeuta plumbellus. The sequence goes on from OX371193.1 coordinate 6,092,188, forward strand.
ACGCGAAGTGTAGGAAGAAGTATGCAGAGCTGACTACGAACCTCTTTTTTAATTAAAGGCAAAAAAAAGTAAGATAGCCACCTCGACGCCATATTTACTCACGATTGACGTTGTTGAATTGATGCGAGTGCAACTTCTCTAAACTATTTTTTTTTTTGTATTTGTTTTGTCTTGTTTGGTTGTCTGTCTGTTTTCCTTAAACAGTAGGTATGTACCTACCTTAACCTATGTGGGTATACGATGCAAGCAAAGCTGCGTGCATGAGCTATTTTGAGTGACATGTAAGTTTGAGAGATGCTGTGTTTTTGTTTACCTTTAGTCGTTCGCTTCAAAAAATAGAATATAATAATCTTAGATACTTCATACCTTCAAACCCACGTTACAGTGGGCGATTTTGATTGAGAGAGTAGGGACAGGTGTTTCGGTTTTACCAAGATTATTAGGACGTAGTTTAGCAAAAAGGTTCCAACCCACACAAAGTGAGTTTTGACATATTTGAGTTTTAAGGTATAAGCTGATTTACGCTCTCCATTAATGTGGGTTGGACTACCATGTGCCACAACTTTGCGTTATACTCATCGGATTGCTATGAAAGTCTTTGATTTTTAAAATATACTGAATGGTGATCATTTTGGTATATTTAACCCAAAAATAACCATGTTGTGGACTGGAAGCTTTTTGTTAAACTACGTCCATATATAGCTCATGTCTTGGATTAGGCTGACTGTGCTGGCATCACAGATGCTAAGCACGCCCTAGAGCATTTGAGTAGTTACTAGTTACATCACATCTCTTGTGCAGACAGGAGTGGCCGCTGCACTCTGCATAAATTATTACATGTGAAAGCTCGAGGATGAGCCTGAGTGTATATTGTTTGACAATGCATTATTTTTGTAAATTAAAATACCTAAGATAAGCCAATTAAATAAATTGCTCTCGATAACCAACAATAGTTTACGCAATTCTATGTTGAAAATCAAGGCTTGCAAGAGATACCTTATTATATACTATAAGATGTACTTCGTTTTCTAAACAATCTGTAAATGTAATTTATGTGTAACATAAAGAACATTTTATCTATCTATAATATGATGTCGCGTACCATTGAAAGTTACCTATTCTCTCAGAGATTCATTGCAATATATTTAACGTTGGATTAAGTAACTTTTAATAGCCAAATTTTCGGAGATTAAAAATAAATTAACCTCTTAAGACGTGGGTTACATATCTGCCCTCGTAAGGAAGAACGCAGTAATCGTAAAAACGCAGTTTTGAGTAAATAGTGAAAAACATATCACAAACATATCATTTCATGAGATAACTGCATATTTTCTTACTGAAATTTTAGGTTTCTAGTAGATCTACAGCCACCATAATTTTTTCACCTATAGATGTACCACCAGGGAGCTCAATTTTGCATCCAAAGTAAAAACGCAGTAATGGCTATTACTGCGTTCTTCCTTACGAGGGCAGATATGTGCACCATAACAATGGCTTTCAATTGTTATTTTCAAGGTAAGGACTGAGGACGTTATTAATAAAATAAATAGATTCCACACAACACAGTCACTTTTAACTAGAGCCTCGCTACTGAGTCTATTTACACAAATGTACGGTGGCCCCAGAGGCAATCGAATCCATAACCAACGGCCTGGTAAGCGAGGAACGACGAGGCAGTCGAACCATCTAGCTGTGTAACCCAAAAGGAAAATGATACGCCTTGGCATGACAAGCAAACCATTCAAAAGCATATCGTAGCTCAATGGATTTGTGTAGATCGATTGGCGCGGGAATACCAGCCTTTGACAGCGGATGCGGGCTTAACCGAGGTAGGTACAAGCGGTAGAGAAAGTCATTCAGCCGTTGCTATAAATAGCAAAAAATCACAGAGTATAATTTTGCTACTTTAATAAAAAGTACCTGGGTGACCGAGCTTTGCTCGGTACTTTTTTCGTATTATAAAATATGTAATTTGAAATTAAAATAATCCTTTTTCAACGAAAAAACTTGTGTTGAAGAGTATTTATTTTAAGTTTCAAGAAAATTAGACTACGTTTTTAATTTTGGCAACCCTTTTCGTCCCCTTTGGGGTTGAATTTCAAAAAATCCCGTCTTATTCCTTGCCTACATTATATATAGACCCTCTGTGCAAAATTTCAGCTTCTTAGGTCCAACGGCTCGGGCTGGGAGTTGATGAGTGAATGAATCAGTCAGTCAGGACTTTGAATTTTATTTATATAGATTACTCTCTACTAACTCGAAAAGCTTTCTTAAAAACTCGAAAAAGCTCGGCTGATTATCGACACACAGACTTCTTCATCAATCCATTATGTCCCCACCGAGGGGCACGGGTCTCTTCCCTGAGGAAGGTATACAGGGTTACAGGGAAAGTCGTACACAATATTAAAGGAGGTTATTATTTAGGTAATTTCTGATGGATTTTGTTCTATTATATAGGGTCCGAAAGATGACCGTTATGGAAATATTGACTGTAAAAAATTAAAAAAATATATCTATTTTTTTTGGCTTTTTGATCGATTTTTTCTCAGAATAGAGCTCATAAAGTGCTTTTTTTAATGTATTTAGTTACAAAGCATGTCAATTGATAAAAAATATCAGCAAAAGCTGCACCCACTACTAACAGCTTTAAAAAACTGCTCGGCAACGGTTGGAATTAAATAATTTTTCTCTAAATATTTTTCACATTGAAGCTCTTAAAAAAAAATTTATGTATGGAACTTATTCTGCAACTAATTTTAAAAACTTCTACGACTCTTTAACTATTCAAAAAGGTATAACATTTAATAGGTATGTGCATAAAATTTTAAAATAATGTCATTTGAGTAGGCTCTAGTGGTAGTACCTACATAACTGAACTTCGATACAAAAAAAATCTTTTTACTTCCTGGCACCTTTAAACTATGTTAAAAGGTCAGATAGGCCTTTTTGTGCTCTGGAGACCTGCTATGTCAGGTGTTCAGGTACCTATTACAGTATTTCTTTTTAGAATATTCTATCTATCTATTATTTTTGTGTTAGTCTGCTCGTGTGCTTCTTCCGCGGTAGATGTGTTAATACGTGTTCTGCAAATGATTTGCGCTTTAGAAACTTCTACGTCTCTTTAGGTATTAAAAAACGTATATCACTTGCTATTACATCGGAAAAAGGTTAGCCAAGTGTCACTTAAGATTGCAAACGGTAAATTTTTAGTTGAGGTAAAAATATCTAAAATATGTAAACAAACAAAAATATACTAAGTAATATTTTATAATTAGTTTTTAACATGGTTGCCTCTATTTGTAATAAAAATACTCATCCTTTTTTTTTAAATTACTCTTCACTACAGAAGTTTGCAGGTTTCTCCTCATTTTCGCAGCCGTTTCCGCAATTATTCTCTGTCTCAAAATTTCGACATTTTCAATTGGCGTCATTTTGTTTTAAAATAAGCTTTTAATATGATCTCATACATAAAAATCCATTGGCGTTAGATCAGGGCTCCTAGCCGGCCATGCAACGGGACCGTCTTTTCCAATCCATTTGTTTGGGAAGTTCTCGTTCAAACATGCTCCCGTGGTGCGCTGGGCAGCCGTCATGTAGAAAGAATATGTCTCGTCTCAATGCAATAGAAATGTCGTCCATGAACAAGAGTAATTCCTCCCTCAAAAAGTTTTCATAAGTGTCTCGCCATTCAAGCCACAGAATGAAAATGCATCAGTCCAAAATCCAAGGCAAGTCTCAGTATGAAGATGAATCAGTTCAAAATCCAAGCCAAGTCACAGTATAAAGATGAATAAACACAAAAATCCAAGCTAAGTCGCGTTTTACGGGAAATTATCAAAGAGCACGTATAACACATCTACCACGGAAGAATCACACGAGCAGACTAACACAAAAATAACAGATGGATAGAATATTCTAAAAAAAATTCTGAAATACGTTAACACCTGAGACAGCATGTCTCCAGAGCACAAAAAAGCTTTTCTGACTTTTTTACATAGTTTAAAGGTGCCAGGAAGTAAAAAGATATATTTTGTATCGAAGTTCAGTTATGTAGGTACTACCACTTAGAGCCTACTCAAATAACATTATTTTAAAATTTTATGCACATACCTATTAAATGTAATACCTTTTTAAATAGTTAAAGAGTCGTAGAAGTTTTTAAAATTATTTGCAGAATAAGTTCCATACGTAAATTTTTTTTAAGAGCTTCAATGTGAAAAATATTTACACAAAAAATATTTAATTCTAACCGCTGCCGAGCAGTTTTTTTAAGCTGTTAGTAGTAGGTGCAGCTTTTACTGATATTTTTTATCAATTGACATGCCTTTTAACTAAATACATTTAAAAAACCACTGTATGAGCTCTATTCTGAGAAAAAATCAATCAAAAAGCCAAAAAATATTGTTTTTTTTTTTAATCTTTAACAGCCAATATCTCCATAACGGTTAACTTTCGGACCCTATATAATAGAATAAAATCCATCAGAAATGACCTAAATAATTACCTCCTTTAATATTGTGTACGACTTTCCCTGTAACCCCTCTATAAGGCAAGGGGCCTTGGAAAGAATATTCATCATAACGCGAAACTATTATTAAATTTACCTTGTAGCTACTTATTATAGTTTTCTTCTATTGGTAGCGCTCATACAATTTTATTTTTGACTGTACTTTTGTATGCCGCACGAAGCAATTATGCGGTTTTGATATTTTTGATATTTTTCCCAGATTTGCTTTCTTTCGTAAACTGCTTAGAAATCAGAGTAGAAAACTGACGCAGTAGTTTCTATAGAGTTTTTATTATCGTTCAACTATTTTGCATAGACTTGATAACCACATGTTTATAAGGTAAAATCAGCCTGTAGTGGAAATCTGATGTGTTATATTATTACATAGAATATGATAATATCTGTATCACGAATCGTTTTTACATTACGTAACGTTTGTCCTTTCAATGTGTAAATATGATATTAATAATATTACATTGTTTTACACTATCAATATCTCAGGTTTATTATTCAAACATAAATGTATTATCTCGTTTTATTTACAAATTAAATAACTAAAGTTTACAAATCACAAAACTAATAAAAATAAAAATAATTCACCACGGGTTTCGTCAACAAAATTAAAATAATTTAAATGAATTAAATTATTTCATTTTAAATACTAATTTTTTACTTTTTTTTATAGTAAATTTGTATTTGTTTATTTATATATTTTCTTTATATTTTTTTTTAGTTGCTTTCGATATAAATATGTAGTTTCGATAGAGTTATGTGTCTTTGTGGAGTCATTGCTTAGGTGAAGTAGACTTGCTCAGTACCTATACCATCCTGACAGCTTACTAGGCTTAAGTTAACTTGAGTTAAGTAAATTAATAGGCTTATAATACCAAACCATTCGTCGTTACAACTACTATTTTTTGAAACGTAAATTTTTTTTAAACTTTCTAGTAACTATATTATATTATATTTTTCATAAAATAGTTTGTTGTTATTTAACACATACTCTTCTTTACTGTTCTGTTTGTTTAAAATGGCAAAACATACATTGATAAGATTTTTTTTATTAGAACAGAATTTTTAAAAATTAGTGGTAGGTGCATTGTATGAATAAACTGAACCTGTAGACATAAGAAAAAAAAACTTGCCTTTTTTACGCTTATCCAGCACAAAAATGAATGTCAGGTTCTCGACAAATTGCGTTTTTTTTACGAATTTTCGTAAAAACAACTAAATAAGTAGCACTTAGCTTCCGGAAATTGTTGCCTCTCGATAAACCTTAACAAATACCGAGTTGATAAGAGCCCCATGGTTATCCGCACGATCACCGAAAGATCCACCGCAAACAGGGCGACTTGTCGCCGCGTCTAGTCGCCGCGTCAGACGCGACGTTGTCATTTGCTTTTGGCGTCTTGTCGTCGCGACTCCGCGACTCCGCCAAGTGTGCGGAGATTCGAACAAAATATATGAAAATTGACGGCCGTAGCTTGTCGTCGCGTCTAGTCGCCGAGCTGTCGCTGTCGCTGTCGCGTGTCGCTAGTGTGCGCATAGGCAAAGGATACAATAATTTTTTCTGTCGCGCATTCGTCGAATCGACGAAGGCTTGTCTAGGGTTAAAAGAAAAACTTCCTAAAAAAATCATTGAACATTACTTTGATAAATGTGTTACTTCTAAAATGCAGGTAAAAAACCTCTCCTACGGAACCCTACACTGCTTGTGGCCCAACACGCACTTGGCCGGTTTTAGTAAAGAGTCTTTCCACGCAGTACCTTTAGAGCATTCACCCTCAGAGGTGCCTCGAGGGCCTATTGTTCTCCGAATGTTGGCACCACTCGTTTTCTTAGTTAGCGCCTACTTTGACCTAGCTTATTGTTCTGTTCCAACAGTCTGTACCACGGGCAGCACCGCGTTACATAAAGCTACTATGTATAGTTTACTAGCCGAGCCCGCAAACGTTGTTTTGCCTTTAAGCCTATGGGCACACTAGGCGACACGCGACAGCAACAGTTCGGCAACTAGGCAAGGAAAGGCTACGGCCGTCAATTATCATAATTTTGTTCGAATCTCCGCACACTTGGCGTCAGAGTCGCGGAGTCGCGACGACAAGACGCCGCCAGAAGCAAATGACAACGTCGCGTCCGACGCGGCGACTAGACGTGGCGACAAGTCGCCCTGTTTGCGATGGCTCTTAGACAAGTTTATGCTTTAGTTTATTAGGTTTAAAGGTCTTCCTCTATATTTCAAACATTAATTGAACGTATTTTTAAGTATTTATGACAATTTTTTTTCTTTATTGTATGTTTATTATTGTAACAAACACACCTAAATACAAACCATACATACGGACCGTCCAGCATGGATGGCCTTAATGAAATTTCGGTCACCGCCAATGGACTAAATGGGGCCGAGAGCAACAACAATCAAGGTGGCTATTAGTCGACTAATTACTGCCGTCCCTCGCAAGAAGCTTCTCGAGTAAATTGTGTTCGTCGGGAGACGGGACGACTGACCTGGAGATTTAATTGCCGGACAAAATACGCCTTTAAACCATGGTACGGGAGATCTTTTATCGTGGTCTTAAGGCGTCTGTTCTAATGCCCGGTTCCAATATCCACAAAACGCTTCGTTTTTGCTTACGATCGGTTACAATTCCTACGAAATTCTTACGAACCGTCAATAAATTGTAGGGAAAACGGATCGTAGGCGGTAGGCGTATATTATAGGAACCGGGCATAAGTGATTAATCTTTCCTCTCGCGCCGCCTATTGTTAATTGGAGGTAGTTTAGCAAAAAGGTTCCAACCCACACAAAGTGAGTTTTGAGATATTTGAGTTCTTAGGTTTAAACAGATCTACGCTCTCCATACATTTGGGTTGGACTACCATGTGCCATAACTTTGCATATACTCATCGGATCGCCATGAAAGTTTTTGATTCTTAAAATATAGTGATCATTTTGGTATATTTAACTCAAAAATGACCATGTTGTGGGTTGGAACCTTTTTGCTAAGTCCAATTCCAGTATAAAATAATAGGTGGTCATGAGTGGAAAAGAATGAAAAGAAAAGTCCATCTAAAGCTAAGTACATCGAATGCTGATTCTGAGGAAATCACTTTTAAAGCTGAAAATGGATTACTCCAGTCACGAACGGAGAATTTAAGGTTGGGTGACATCATCGAAACTGAACGCAGATTATCAGTAAAAATTGTCCGCAGAAAGATTACGCCCACAGGCTTTCATTAGTATACATTTAGGTGCGGATAATCTCGGGTAAATTACCAGTTTCTCTTGTATTGTATAAAAACTCAATTTCTTGATAGATTTCGCTGTACATAAAAGGAGAATGGCAGGCTTCAGTGGAAGTTTCGTACACCTACAAAAAGTCGTGTTGAAACATGAAATATTTACATTTAATAGATCATTGTATAAGAATTTGTTGCATTAATTTTCTTTTTTTTATAAAGTTGGGAGTCATGAGTTAAGCTTGTTTTTTTAAGAAGTTTGGAGGTTATGTTACGACCCCGTTTGCTTGACTGTTAGAGATAAATACCTACACAAATAATTGAAACAAAATCATTCTAATATACTACTACATACCTATGTACATACATATAAGTATATGTATAAATAAACAGTCAGATAAAAAATCAAGAAACATAATTTGAACCAAATACATACTACCGACTGCTCAACTAGCAACAGCAGTTGGTTGGTGGGTAAAGTTGGGGTTTTCTACGTGTAAAGCCACTTTCTCATATTCTAGGATACTTTAGAACTCTCACCATAGTCATAGTCTACTACTACTACAAAATATACCTACTACTTGTATAATTCGAATAACAAAAAAAACTTCATTCAATGGTGAATCGCTCGTAGCCTGGGCTGCCTGAGTGATCATAAACGATCACTAAGGTTAAGCAACATACGGCGCGTTCAGTCCATATATGGGTCACCGTCTATGACTAACGCTAGTGGCATTTTTCCGAGCGATTCCGTGCTTCGCAAGGCACGTTAAGCAGTTGGTGCTGGCTGCCGTCGATAGATGGCAGTCGTTAAGCCAAGTCAGAGGCCTTAGGGCGGCTTGATAACTTCTGACAGTAAGACCAGCCACTAATCTTACAAGCCTCCACCAATCCGGACTTGGCCCCCGTGGTGGAGTATGGCCTATACCTTCCTCAGGGAAGAGACCCGTGCCCCTTGGTGGGGACATAATGGGTTGATGATGAAATGGTGTTTATTGAGACAGATCTTATCTACATGTAGTACAGAAACGTATGGATAGCGGCGCCTTTTCAATCAACTACACTCTTCAAATAAGGTCATCCAAGAAGTTAGCTGGTCGCGTCACTCCCTCATGGCGAGCATAGCCCAGGTACCAGATGATTCTCATCACACACATGGGAGCAAAACCCCACAGTTCTCAGCCCTAAAATGCAGTTGCAACTTATTATTGTTTCTCTGCCACGATTACCTCTTTCAGTTACAATAAAAACGACGACGACGAGACTTCAGTTCCATTAAATTATTTTCTAATGGCACCCCTAGGATTCTATCTGCCAAAGTCAAGATTGTTGTGGAAATGGCAAGTATCTTCTTTTTTTTTATTTTTACCCGAAGCAGTCCCACCAATGAGGAAGGAAACCTATGGAGAGGCCCTATTCGTCTATATGCATACCATTGCCGGGTGCCATAATCGCCATGTTTTGCGACAAGTTTTCTCTAGTAATCTGTGAGTTTCCTGGTATGTTAGCTGTCAAATTGCTTTGTTGTCGAGAGTTATTTCCAATTTATGAAGTCAATACTACTAATTGGCAGTTATTTATGATGTGGGATTGTTGCGGCATTAATAAATAATATGCGTCTATGTTCTATTGTGCAATGTAATTCGCGAAAGAACAAAAATCGACCGGAGTTGACTCTTCATAGGTTAGTACCTGGTTTTTACAGAAATGTAGTACATTCTGGTCGTTCTAGGGCCCTCAAGTCTCAACTTAAACCTCTAAGACAAATTTTAGTTTCTTACTGCTCATTAACCCGATATTTTCGTAGGTAAAGCAATATTTAATTTGTTATGATTTGTTATCAAACCGTAGTGCGGGGACAAAGTCATTGGATGGAACATAAAACGTCGATAATAGTTATAACAGTAGAGCTAAAATAATTCAGTTACTAAATAACCATATTATTACCATTCTCTAGGTTTCCCAGTAGTGAAGCCGTAAGATCCTTAAATTCACGACACAAGCAATAATATGTCTGCTCGCTGCACTTTAACGCGGACAGCTTCAACAGAACACTTGATGTGGTGAGATTGCGTGATAATGCTGTTCCCTCCATTTTATTGTGGTGAGTCTCGTTACGTGATCTGCTTCACATAGTGAGAGCATAAAAACATAATGTTACAAATAAGTGTTTCTGTTTAATATTATATTATATGTACTTATTGCCTAAAACTTAAATTTTTAAAACTGAAATAATAACGACATTGCACCAATTTTTCGCAGAGGACTACAGTAAAGAAAAGGGCCGTTTTATTTGATCGACACAATGTACAATATCCACTCAGCTCTGCAGTGACACTTGCGGGCATTTTTAATTCCACAAGGGAATTTGCAGGAATCACTTAGCTCTGCCGTGCCCTATCACAGTGAATCGATTTGAGCCCTGACAACCCCAGTTAAGAGGTATTTTTGACGTATTTTATAAAGACTTATTTTTGTTTTATTGTCAGCGCTATCTTTATTTGATTTAGATCAATATTCACATTAATTTCTCTCATTCCATATGCGTCGTAATGAAGAAAAAAATAAGCGACTAACTCAACGTGCAAGAAGCAGCGCAACAAAATCAAACGTTTCAATGATAAAGTGTGCAAAAGAAATAGGAAGTTTGCACTTTTACATGATAATGAAGATTAAAAGAAAGGAAATAAAATCTGTTCTGGCACTGTTTTTTTATTTGACTTTGACTCTTGAAGTGATTTTGTAGTGTTTTGTGTGGAGTACCTGCATATAATTAATAAGTCCTTCTGGTAATCGAAATCTTTACTTTCCAATGATAAAAATAAATATTCAGAATAATTAAATGCAAATGATTTGTATGTATTTTTCCTGGTACAATAAAGAATATTCTCTTATAATGTGTGTGCCGGTATGTAAATGTATAAGTTAATTTACAAAGTATAAAGCGCCTTTCTTATTTTAAATTATTTCTTCAATCCATGGACGTACGTTTTTTTAAATATAGAAGTATCTGTGAGTTTCAACGGTGTTTGTTCGACTGCGACGATCTACTTTACGAATTATCACCTGTGACAAAACCACAAATAGTAATTCTTACAACCCGAATTTACTTCAAAGCCGCGGTCTTGTATTTAACACCAACACCACAATGGTATATTTCGTGGCTAATAATCGGTAAACATTAATTTCCTACACGTGACAGTGCTGCTTGAGCACTGCTGATGATGCAGCCGCTAATATCGATATCGATATTTTCGATAGCTCTGGCGAGGCACTAGAAGGCGGCCATTTATTGCGACAACTTTTCGGCACCCGTTTTCTGTAGGTACAACCGGTCCATATATTTAGTAGGTCTGTGATCCTGACAGATCGTTTTCGCTTCACTGACATTCAATATCGTTGCATGCGCTACGTCTCGGTTTCGAGTTTCGGAGAATAAAACTTGGTTTAATTCAAACCGTGAATGGGGCTGAAATTCGGGAATATAGTCGCAATATTACACGTTTAGTGGCGTGTAGTACAGTTGCTAGGGAAGGTATTTCAACGGCGATTAACCTTCACCCCTGCAAGTTTAAGGAAATGACACGAAAGGGGGTGGGGAAAATGGCTTTCGAACAGCTATGCCGATAATTCGCACGGTTCTTACTCAGCGCTCTGGTGCCAATATTAGGACGTAAGAAACTCGGAATTTAGGCTTCCAGGGTTGCTTGAAACGCTTCATTTATTAACCACTCAAGCTTAAACAGCCGTTAATCGAGTCACTTATGGCGGGGGGTTAAGGGGGTAACGGGCGCCGCGGAGAAAAAAACGTCATATCGACTGTGTCGTTGGTCTAGGAGTTGTGGCGCTAACTACAGACAGAGTTCGTGGATTCGATTCCCACTAGGGGCCGCCGTACACTTGTCCGGGCCTCTGTCCGAGTGTTTTCCAAGTTTGTTCCTTGCCTGGTTACAGGGTATCCTAGTTTTTGACCAGGCCGAGTGAATGTGTTGTGTGGAAGTTATTTACTATTTGTTTTATATATAATATGTCAATCATGGTAATAAACAATTAATTTAACGCTTCTAAAGTCAAACTGTCTTTAAATACTGACATCTTTGTCACCTAAATGATCCTTAACCCCTCAGGCCTAGAACACTTTTTCTTTCACAGCTAAGTTAGTTATTCACATAGTAATATTGGAAATGTTTCACAGTTTCCAAAGAATAAAACGTGTTCATACAACTGTGGTCTATGTCTATATCATCTTCAAAATTCGGTTCAAAGTGCTGTTGCAAGACCGACCCGCCGCCGGCCTAACAGGCCTAAGGGCTTGGCCCCATCACCACGGTGCGGCGCCGCCACCGTCCAACGGCACGGCGTCGCCGCCGCCGTGACACGGTAAGGCGTCGTGGACGGTGCGCGGCGCGCCCCTATTCTCAGTCAATATTTCACAGTTGGTGTGCTCGGACGTGACTGAATGAATCACGAAAAAGTCATGTTGTTACTACGACGACGAAAGAAAAAAAAACAGAAACATAGAAACTGTTGGGCAAATCGACTGAGAATTGAACGTGACACGGCACCGCGCTCCAGCACGACGCCGTACCGTGTCACGGCGGCGGCGACGCCGTGCCGTTGAACGGTGGCGGAGCCGCGCCGTGGTGATGGGGACGGGCCCTCGGAATGCGCCGTGGTTTACATCGGTCCCGCCGGCCGGTAGTCGGGGCTTGAGGGGTTAATTAGTTGCGTTATGATCTTGAAAATAACACTTAGAAATCATTCGTATGGTGAGACGATAGGGCTACCAAAAATTCTTAGTAGTAACTTAGTACTTAATACTATAGTAGCCCTTTTGGCAAATAACAGCATTACGCTACTTGACTCGTATCAAATTTGATGCGATAAATGGATATTTCCTGTAGTATCTAATGTAAGAAACCGAAATATATTGACTTTGCTAAGTAAATATGCAGGATGGCTGCAAAATTTGCAAATTAAAAAAATATTTTTCGCATTTAAATCGGAACGGTGAAAACACTATCCACCATCTTGAAAGCACCTTCTTTGTAAACAAACATCTGTCAGTCGTGCGTGCGTAGGTTCTATTGTGATTTGGATTGGATTTAGTGTTTTTGCAAAAACTCTTCTCGTGCAGTTAGTGTCTTATCATTTTATTGATAAGCGCAATTATGGTCGCTGGATTCGTGGAAGATGATAGTACCAATTTGCCAAAACCAAACCAAATCAAACCAAGCATTATTACAGCTAAAAACAGTTTCTGTGTACATTAATATTACAGGACTTACATTAAAGTGATCTTCACATAAATACACCCAAGTTTCATAATGATAATTGATATATTTTGCATGTAAACTCGATGAAATCATGAATGCGTTGCTGTTATTTCACTATGCTCACAGATCACTAACAGATTTTAGGACTAGGTAAAGATCGTTTCACCAAACAAGTCCACGGTAAAATCCTTAAGGCCATAACAATAAAGCCAAAATTCATTAACTCATACTTCTTTCGTGGCACGAACTCTACCTATGTTGAATGTCAAACTTTGTTTACAAAAATAAAGGACTTCAAACCATAGACAAAAATGGCGGACCGCGTTTTTGGCTGTTTAGCAAAGCAACGTTTTAAAATAATGTTTTTGTTGCTTTTAGGTCCTCAAAAAATATACTAAAATATTTGTTGGTCTAATGGAAGAGATTGCGGATTAGCGGATTGCTGTGCTAATACCTTTCTATTGAACAACAGTGTGTTTATTAAACAACTTGACTCTATTAAACTAATTAATAAATGACTAATGAATGTCGATGAAGCGAAAGTGATTTGTCAGGGTCGTGGCAGGTGGCAGTCCCTGGTCGCTGCCTACCCCTCTGGGATACAAGCGTGAGCCTTATGTATGAATCATCATTAACTTTATTCCGGATACACTTACTTGCCTTTTTTTGGAAGAGTCGGAGTTTATAATGTCTAGAGCTTATGGAAGTTTAAGTTCTCCACTGCTAGGAATGGCCAGTAGTAGCTCGAATAATAATATGTCACTGACGAGTCGCCGTCTGGGGATTGCTTGCAGTTATCTCGACCGTGCACAAAGGGACGACGATTCTGTACTGTGGGTCTCTTCGGAGAATTTAGATTTGGTGCTACTCTTACAGTTAACGTTAATTCTTTACTAGCTGTGCCCCCGACTTCCCTTGCGTAAATTTCGCTTTGTTCTTGTTAGAATACGTGTTTGCATGTCTTATCAGAATTGCTCGTAGCCCCGGCTGCCTGAGTGATCTTAAAAACGATCACGAATGTTAAGCATCATAAGGCGCGTTCAGTGCATGGATGCTATTATTAATGATTTTATATAGCAAGTCTTGATTGCACTCATGGGTCTTGAGCTTCTTATGAAGATATATATCCTTACCAACTTATGTAATAGAATCAAGGTGATTTGGGAAACGATGGTCAAGAATTTCACATTTTAGAAATAACCCGGTATAGTGTAATCCACCATTCGTCTTTGTCTCGCTAAGAAAGGCCGGCGTCGAAGGAGCTGATCCCTCTGCGGTTTCTATAGGGTCTTTTGATAAGTTAATCTCCGTTAGAGCGGGCTTAAAGGAGCAGCTGATTAAAGATTGACCCGACCTCTGTTCTGGAACAGATATCTGCTTATGCCCTCTGCGGCTCAAAGAAAGACATAATAATTTAATGTTGACTTTGTACTCTTTATGATATTAAAGCTACTTCTTACGTCATGGCACGCTAGTGTAGTTTTTAGGACTTAGGGTTAAATAGGCTATTTGACAATATGAATATTTAAAATGACAACTATGCGAGGACGCCATGGACACCAATAAAAAATATGAGATGTTTTTGAGAAATCTGTGAAATAGCCTATTGGCGGTTACTTAGTATCAAAAGCGCATTCGCACAATGCAAAACCGGTCCTTTTTAATATCGAAAATAATATCTTCCACACAACACAACCACCTGACGGTCCCAAACTGGGATATAATATCCTGTGCTATGGTTACCAGGCAAGGACATTACAAACATGCAAAAACATCCAGATTGAGGTCTTTTGTACAAATGGATGGCGGCCCCTCTGCTTAGTAGGTACGTGCCACAACGGCTAGACCAGATAGTCAGTATGGAAAATCATTGAATTTAAAAGTGACAACCCGCTGTGAGCAAGTGCGATAAATTAATCCCATACACACTCTTGTACGTTTACAGTCTACATAAAGATCACATACCTAATAATAATAATAAAACGCGAGGTAGGTAATATCACAATACAATATTAATTTTTCATACAATCTTGATTCTTGACGCGTTCAATTCTGAGGTGACCCTAAGCTGTGTGAGTATCAGAAACTGAAGAAAAAGCTTCGGTTGGTTTTTACTAAAGTTATTCTTGCAATAGTCTAAATGACATTTTAGGAGTGCACCACTCCTAAAATGTCAACTCCTAAAGTAATATCGTACAAATACAGCAAAAAATCTGCAAATAGATCTATTCGTCCGGATGCTACCGCTCACTTCGAACTGCCCATTCCAACCGTTTTACTGCTCATTAATTTATTAAACTGCTTGAGTAATTTTTGCACTGATATTGAATGATGAAATAACAGACCAATATTGTTTTACTTACTGCTTATGTTTTACTGAAATTTAATTACTGCCCATTCAATTTTTCAACTGATCATAATAACTGCTGTATTGTTTAAATAACAGTTGTAAAAATTAATTCCCCATAAAATCTGTCTGCTTGCACGAACAAGCTAGTTATATGTATATTGCTGTGTCAACACAGCTTCAATATAAATTATCCCGCCTCATCTCACTCTCTTTGTTAGGGCTTCTTAACACAAGTCTCTAAGTACCTAAGTTATATCTCAATAAAAAAAAAGTAAAAACAATGGTTTACTGCTCATACTCGTAACTTTAAAGTAAATACATTTTCCGGCGGCACCCACACTAGGAGACCCCGTATCGTGGGTACCAGTTTTATCACATGAAAATATATTTGTTGTTATTGATCTTGTTTCAGAGAGTCCATGAAAATTAATAATAAGTAAGCACTATATTAGAAATTAAATTAGCTAGCTAGTAAGTAAGAATTTAAGTTATAATGTTTATAATCTTCAGCTAGCAGCGCCCTAGTAGGATTCTGGTTTTTTTACTATAAATAGTAATTTAAGACCTTATATACGACATGACAGCTAATAAACGTCTATTTTATTATATTCCGTTCTCTTAAACCAAACGGTAGCTTTTCTATATATGCCGAAGCAATTAATTCACTGCATAAACATCAAACGGAAGCCATTGCCTTGCCACACAGCGAGGCAATGCCGCCAGCCTTCTCGGAACTCTACCGGCCGACAGCGATCTGGCTCCAATATTTTATTTAAAATAGAAAAAAAACTTTAGTTTAGTTTTATTATTATTATAATTAGTTTTAGTTTTGTAAATACCATATCTAAAAGTGTCATTAGTATACCCCTGTATTTAATTTATGAAGTTTGTTAAAGAGATTTTATCCTTACGAACCCTAACGATCGCTGCAATAAAAGTACAGGGTGCAACTTTCACAGATTTTTTCGGTTCGTTTACCGGGTGCGGCAAGTGAATTTTTAATATCTTTGAATGCAGTTTTCTTTCTTTTCAAAAATAAAGAAATGTTTTCTTTGAGTAAAATTTTCCATCTACAGTATTCAGGTGGCATTACAAAATTCCACCTGTATATAAGCTAAATAACAAATTTAAAATCTTACAATAAATAAATAACAAGTTAGATACTCAGTAAAAAGCCAATATATCAAAAGGGAACCATTTTGTTGTATAATAATAACTTCCACACGACCCAATCACTTGTTCTAATTCCAAACTAGGATACTGTGTGTTATGGTAACCAGGCAAGGACGCCACAAACCTGGGAATACACCCAGACTGACTCCATTTTTGTAATGGGGCTTCTAACCGGGCCATGTTTTACTGCAACTTGTGGCTGCAATACAGTGGCCTGCAACATTTCGTGAAATACCAGCATTAAGGCGGAAACACATTATGGAAACGCAACGCGACCCGACGCAACGTGACGCGTGTTTAGTCAAATCAAATCTACTATTTTCTACGATACTCGTATAAATCTTTTTGTGCATCGCGTGTAGGCAATGTGCACGATGCACATCGGGGTGTCGATACGTGTTGTCGCGTCGCGTTTTAAGTCTGTAGGCGGCTTTACTATCCAATATTGCAGTGATGTCCCTGCCGGCCCCTTCTCATTCCGGTATAGTTGGCAATGAAAGAGCAGATATACTTGCTAATGAGGCTGTGAAGTGTGGCGATCTCTTCCTATTTAAAAATTACTCTAGCGACCTCACCACTCTTTCCAGGGTTTATCTCCAGGAGTCCTGGGATAAAACCTGGACAGAGGAGCTTAGTAAAGGCGTGCATTGCATTACCACAGAATTCAGCCTGTTATTTCTGCTAAGCCCTGGTTTAGTCGCTCCAATGCCAAGTTTAGTAAGAATGTTAGTTCAATTATTATCCGCATGCGTATGGGCCATACTTCAACTCCGGCCCATCTTGCTAAACTTGGCATTGTACCGAGTCCTGCCTGTGCCTGTGGAGCTGAATTGGGAGATTTAAATCATATTTTATTTTCCTGTACTGATTTTGATCATTTCTCCTTTTTCGCGTCCCTGACTTCCCCTTTCCCTTCCTCCGCATCCTGCCTTTTATATAATTTTGATGTAAATATTTATAAATGTATTGCCAAGTATTTAAGTAAAAATGATATTAAAATTTAGTGTAAGATTTTATTTATTTTACATATTTCAATTTTTAACTACATTTTATTCCTAATGTTATCGTCACCTGATTTTAAAATACCTACCTATCTTCCAAATTCCGTTTTACTTTTCCTTTTAGTACCTACGTTCCGTTTCCCTACCTTTAACTTTAGTCACGATAACTTGACACTGGCGTAGGCAAAACACGTGCAGAGCCATATCACAAAAAAAAATGTCCCTGCCATGTAGCTAAACATTTTTAGCCGGTATTGTTTTCATAGATTGCCAAACGATCGCTAAGCGATCGATACCTATTTATGCAAGACTTTTTTAGTAGTCAATAGTGCGGCCACTAATTGCAGTAGCCTGTGTTTTAGGAGTCTGCATTGTAGGCCATACTATTGCAGACATATTGCAACACACGGACCCGCCATAGATTGCTCGGCCATCAGTTGCAATAAAACATTTTTTGATGGCCGGGAGATTGCTGAAAGTGCAGCCACATATTGCAGTAAAACATGGCCCATTTATAGGCCCCTTAAATCAAGTACATATATTTGTACAAATGCATTCAATCTGGGTGTGTTTCCATGTTTGTGATGTCCTTGCCTGGTTACCATAATACAGAGTATCCTAGTTTGGGACCAGGACTAGTGCTTGTTGTCTGGATGGTGTTATTTAATGTACATAGTAAAAGACAACTTCTATTTACTCCATTTTTATTCACCTCACATTTTCTTTCTACGATTTTTTTGTTTTTATTTTGTGCGCGTTCAGTGCACGGATGGATGACTGGCATTTTCCCGAGCGGTTCCGTGCTTTGCAAGGCACGTTGAGCAGTTGGTGCCGGCTGCCGTCGATAGATGGCAGTCGTTAAGCCAAGTCAGAGGCCTTAGGGCTGCTTGCAAACTTCTGATAGTAAGACCAGCCACTAGTCTTACAAACCTCCACCAATCCGGACTTGGCCCCCGTGGTGGAGTATGGCCTACACCTTCCAAGAGACCCATGCCCCTCGGTGGGAACATAATGGGTTGATGATGAAACGCATGTGGGTACCTAATTTAACTTTGCTACCAAATAGTTACGACATGTGAACGGGGCAAAAATACTTTCCACGTGGAGCTTTCAGTTGTTTCAAGCTCGTCTATTGTACTCTGGGTCCCGCGATGCACTTTACTGCGAAAATAGGATTACTCACTTTTTACGAAAGGATTTTTGCCGTGGGTTTCCAACTACGAATGGAGTTGTATTTAAAATTGTATCGGGTACACGATTAGAGTAGAGTAGAGACCACTTTTTTGTTCATAAAAAATGAAATTACACAGAATTTATTAACTTTATTGCTATAAATCGATGACTTTCGTTTGTCTACGGACCTCATCATTTCTGATTCGGTCTCGTAGAGAAGTTCCGAGCATAGCCCTTTCCACAGCTCGTGACCTTGAGCTTTCTTATGAGACTCATAGTAAAAGACCACGTTTCAGTGCCATAAGTCATCACTGGCAGGGAGACGCTGGGTGCAAGCCCCTTCTAACCGGTATTTTTGGAAATCCATGGAGGAGGCCTATGTTCAGCAGTGGACTTCTTGTGGCTGAATGATGATGATGATGATGATTATTCCTTTATAAGCTTTACAAATTAGAGCGAAAAATCGCAGTCTTCGCATTCGCAGTTCATTTGTTGTTGGTGGCAATACATTTTTTTACTTTAAGATAAGATACGATAAGAATATTCTTTATTGCACATAATAAACACGAGACAGATAAAAGTTAAAATTAAAGAAATATATACAATAGGCGGTCTTATTGCTAACAGCAATTTCTTCCAGACAACCTTGTGACGGAAACGTTGCCGAAGGAAAAAGAGACGGGCAGTTGGTGCAAATACGAATAATACATACTTAATAATAAATTTACGTAAATCTTACTTACTGTACTTACTTTACTGTATTTTTTTTACTTTGAATCTTTGCATAATATTCTTGTATTGCTGATCAGCTGTTGACTGTACTATCAAGCCAAGCCAGGCATCCCAGACTCTAAACACGACCTTATCTCTATAATGCCGGCTACACACGTAACGATATATCGTAACGATTAAACTGCGCAAGCCGATTTGCGCAGATTTATCGATCGTGTGTATGACAAATCGTTGCAGATTTTTGTCATACATACGATCGATAAATCTGCGCAAATCGGCTTGCGCAGTTTAATCGTTACGATATATCGTTACGTGTGTAGCCGGCATAAGATTGACCCAGCTCCGCTGGGTGAACCAAACGAGCTTCCAAATTATCTGATAGCTTTGAAATCAAAACATTTCGATGCAATCTACCCGACCCCCATACAATATGCAGGGATTGCACAAGATTGCATTTTGCGTTTGAAATTATGTCACTGTGAAGGATTGTTCCCACCGATTTCGGCCATGGCGACCACTTTGACCCCTAATCAGGCATTTGGCGCTGGTGCGCTCGAAGATGGCTTATGTAGCCTATCTTCACGGCGAAACTCCGTGCACACTGAGGGCACGTGAGAATGCCGTTCTCATAATTGTATGTTATGGCAGCAGGTGGGCGAGCCTGATTAGTGATGATGTCACTGTATATCATGAATGAAGCAAAATGTGGGTGTACTACAGCAAGATTAAAATTATATAACGACTACATAACGATTAAACGTATACACGTTTAATTTAACTTTAAACTAGTATGTGTGGACAAATAGGTGAAATAGTACAAATTACGTACAACTCCTCCTATCATCTGTGTCTGTGGAATAAAAAAACAATTTTTTTGTCTCCATAATATAAGTAGATAGATATTAGCAAGGAGAATTATATTAGTACCAATTTACGTATTAGATTTAAGGTAATGTAAGAAAAGATGGTCAAAGAGGACATTTTTTTGGTGCCTTTGTCTCCACTATATTCGGCCCCAAGGCAGCGTCTATCATTATAAGTATATTGACATTCAACAAACAGAATGTAAATTCTTTACATTGAAATAAATTTCTGATTTCACTATAAGACGTACTGCCAGATCACCATCGATGTATTGCATTTTACGGAGAAATTTCCAAATAATCAAGACCTGGGGTCTGCATCGTAAACAAGTTACGACGACATTTTTACTACCACGGTGCCGCATTTACACACGCCTTACGACTTTTTTTATATTAGTTAATCCGCCGTAATAACACATTTTCTGTGAAATTTTTTGCAAATAATTTATGGGTCACGCGAACAGACGTTGTGAGGCTTTTGTTGGCACGGGTCCTCGGGTACGGAGCCCTAAATAAAGATACATACATACGTGAGAGGGTCGCCATCAAGGAAATAATTTCCATAAACTTTTTTTTAAATATTTTATACTTGTACCTACCAATTTCCTTTAAATGAATAAAGACCTGGTTTTATGTATGTTATAAGTATGTATAGTACAACAAATGGTGGAGTATGGCCAGGTCCAGATCCATACTGAAAGAAAGCACGTAGTCATTCGTTAAATACCGACGTCATCGACATCAACCTATTATGTCCCCACCGAGGGGCACGGGTCTCTTCTATGAGGAAGATATATGCCATACTCCACCACGGGGGCCCAGTCCGGATTGGTGGAAGCTTGTAAGACTGGTTGCTGGTCTTACTGTCAGAAGTTTACAAACTGCCCTAAGGCCTCTGACTTGGCTTAACGACTGCCATCTATCGACGGCAGCCGGCACCAACTGCTTAACGTGCCTTACGAACCACGGAACCGCTCGGAAAAACGCCACTAGCATTTAATTCATGGACTGAACGCGCCGTATGTTGCTTAACCTTAGTGATGATTGCAGCCCGGGCTACGAGCGATTCATAGAGCGATTAATAAAGGTAGTGTAAAAACACTTATACAAAAAGTAAACAAATGTTAGCCAGATGTCCCATAAAGATTCCATACGGAAAGATAACACACGTTAGTTACCTACGTAAAATGGTAATATTATATCGATGGAGGTACGGAGCCTAGGTCCAGTTTTTTTTACAAAATAAAAAAACAAATTCGGGCTAGGTATTTGGTTTTGCAAAAACTTTCGGTTTGGTACTTACTACTTAGGTTCTTTATATTCTATCTATGTACACAGTGAGAAACATAATTTGTGGTAGAGCCCGTAGTGGGGAACATGTTTCTGAAAACACTACAGCACTAAAACAGAAAAAAAAAACAAAAGAATATGACCTTTATATTTAATATTGTATTGTAATAGTTAATACATATTATGTTATAACATTACTGTATATCTACGGTTTTAAACAGTTTGGGCACCGACACCAAAGTCTATTTCCACAACACCTACATTGAATTTTCAACTCCATACCTCCACGAGTTTCCGAGAAAAAGGGTCGTGACGGACAAACTGCTCTACGGACAGACGAACAACAAAGTGAGCGGTCCCATATGGGTTCCGTTTTTTCTTTTGAGGTACGTACGGTGCCCTAAAAAAATCTCGACGATTTGAGAAACTCTTCCTTAATTTGAAGTCGGCTAAAAAATATTAAGAAACTTTTTTTCCGAATTTTACTGACCTCAAAATAAAATATGCGAAAAATTGAGTTCCTCTAAAAATACAAAGATATCGATTTAGTTTTTTCGTTCTGCTCTTAATATTTCCTAAAAAAGGTGTAAACCAATAAATTATAAAATTCAAGGGTGTAGACACAAAACATTATTTTGTGAAATAGCTCAAATAAACCTAGCCTTGTGTATTTACATAGACTTTGTAACTAATTTCGTAACTAAACTACTTTTCAACACGTTATATTATGAAAGAAAGTATAAAAACCAGATATGAATATTTTTAAAACTATCTTGTATGATGGCCTCTCCAATGAGATCAAAATATATTTCTTTGCAAGTTCTCTATTGGCACGATTAATGACCAACCTCAACACACCATACATTATTGTCAGCTCGACAACCTGCTCTATTGTGTTTGCCCCTTTGTTTTAATTAAGCTCTGATTCTTCGGATTTAATTAACCGTTTCAGTTGGTTGGTTACCATTAGTCGCGATGCGATAGGTAGGTAAATTGACTAGCTCGTTGGTCTAGCCGTTAAAGCGTTAACCTACTAAGATAGATGTCGTGGGTTTGATTCCTACTGGGTCCGCCGTAGTACGATTGTTTGGTCTAGGTCTAGGTCCCTAGTCTCTAACTATATTTAACTTTTTTTTGATTTTTCATTTAATGAAGTATTTTATTATTCCATTGTTTTCAGTTGTACCTTACTTTATGGTATTTTAAAGTCTCTCCCACCTATTTTATTATATATATTAATCCTATTTTATAATGAAAAAATATGAATGCAAAACAAACGTATTTTAGAAAGAAGAAAGAAACAAAGAAATTTTATTGTACCAACAAGACGCATCACAGAAACAAAACACACAAAAAAAGTAACATAATAAAACAAATAAATTTAAACAAAAACCTTAGTCTGTGGTGTGTCTAAGTCGCCACAAAAGGCAACTGACTCAGCGTTGTGCTGAGGGTGTGAACCCTCAGCGCTGATTTTCAGTCAGTGCCTACGGTAACTCACAAAAATACTCCAAAATTGCGTGACGTGGTGCATTTGCGAGTAATTTAAAATAAATACAATAAGTAATATACCTACATTCAATAAAAGAAAAAACATATATTGTATTAAATACATATATTAGTGTTAAGATATTATGTGACGATCAGATCAGAAAATCATAATAAACTAAATCGAAGGAGTAAATATACGTAATAACAATAAGTGATAATAAATGAATATAAACGCCATAGTAAATGAAGTACCTAACAATACGCGATGGCAGCCCATAAATTAGTTGATGCGATTACATAGTCGGTCATTTTAGTAAAAGTAAGTCAGCAGTCAGAAGTTAGAAGTTAGTAGTCAGAAGCGGCGAAAAATTGGGAGGGACAGTCTCTGCTGTTCAAGAAAATATACCTTGAGCTTGCGCCCGAAGATACATCTACTGGTTGCGTCACGGAAGCGTTATTTTCAAACCGGTTTCACCGAAAACCGGGTTTGTGAAATAAAAAACCGAAAAAAACCCGGGTTTGAATTTGGGCGGTTTTTTCATTCCCTACGCCGTATACAAGAAATGTTATACTCGTACTAAAGTTGGACCTTATTGGGGACGTTGAAGTTTAATTAATAAGAATAATAACATCCACACAACGAATAAGAATAATAACAATCACTTGACCTGGGGTGCTATTACGCAAGATTCCACTGTAATGGAGTTGTCTGATTTAGCCCTTTTGTTCCCTGTATGTCACACCACCTTATATCACACTGTTAATTCTGGGACTTATTTTCTTAGTAGGTATCTCCTATTCCTACTCCGAACTATCACATAAATTCTTATTTTAACTCTTTCGAGTTGTCTAAATGCTTAACCCGATAGAGTGGAAAGTTACGTAATATAAGGGCAGGGGTGCAATTATTCCGTGTGAAGTTCCTGGTCTCCCATCGGACGCGTCCCCGGGTGGCGGATAGGGGAACGCCCTCCAGATATGGGGGGTACCGGCTTCGGCCGGCGCGGACCAAAACCAGGAGAGGGGACGTCCAGCGGCGCTTGCTGCTAGATGTCCAGCGGGGCCCACTTTGGGCTCCGCACTTGACGGTCGGCTCGGTAAATCCGCTAGCGCGGCTTCCGGGCCGTCGCCAAACCCGGAACCCCACACTGAGTGGGCCTGGGGGCTTTCGGGCCGCGAGGAGACAACCTCTATAAAAACAGGACGGAGGGCCCTCCTTTATGTCCCTCTGATCAGCAGAAGGCATAGAAGGTGGCCCGGGACGGAGCAGGAGGGGCCTCACCTCTTGGTGATGAGCAGCGGGCGAAAGGCGCGGGGGCGCCCTCGCCCGCATTGCACCGCTCATCACCCTGTCGGATGAGGATGACCGGGCACTCACGGTCGTCCTCAGACCCCTACCCGTGCTCGGAAGGGGCGTGAGGGGCCTGCCGCGCAGGCGGGCATTCGCCGGTGGAGGTCTGGAAGTCAAGGCTGTGCTGGTTTCCCAGGCCCTCGCCAACAAGGCGAAGAGGGAGTGCCGCTGGGTTGTTTAGTGGGTATACCGTTCGCGGGGAGTCCCACATACTCCGCCCGTCCCCCGACGGAAGGAGATGCCTAATTGCATTTTTCACAGCAAAAAAAAAAGGGGTGCAATTATGCAAGTACTCCACTGTATGGAGTTGTCTGATTTAGCCCTTTTGTTCCCGGTATGTCACACCACCTTATGTTACAGTGTTACATTCTGGGACTTTTTTTCCCAGTAGGTATGTCATACTCCTCCGAACTGTCGTATGAACACATATTTTGAATCTTTCAAGTTGTCTAAATGCTATAGAGTGGAAAGTTACGTAATATAAGGGCTAGTCTCAAACATACCTACGCTAACGTTGTACTATGGTAACGGCAAGGACATTACAAACATCGAAATCACATAGACTGAATCCATTTGTATCTATATTGAACTTTTCATATTAAATACATGATAGGTATGAATTATTTACTTCGATATTGAAGTCCTTTTATATTAATTACGCCTCTGACTACAATTTCGTAACATTAAATATGTTTGGCGGATCGGATTAAATTTTAATTGGTTTTGTATAACAAGTGATTGACCATAAAACATAAACTTAATTACATTACCGCATTGTGGCTCCGCATTACGTGAGTCCATCAATGCCTATTTGTGGCCAAGACTTGTATATGATTTTTCTCAAATAATGCGCGGAAATTAAAACTATGAACTCATTCTGTTAAATTCAATATGTCGCCAAGTGAAAACGAAAAGATTTTTGGAAAAAAGGTCCCGAATGACCACCCAAAGATTTTTTTTTGCGATAACTCAACAGGCAGCAATGCAAGGAAACAATGACAACTACATCAAGATGGTGGATTGGTAGCTTGTCAAATTAGTGTTAACAGTTTGATTTTTTATTACTAATTGCTAGAAATACAACGTTTGTTTTACTGTACCCCGTGTGTCACTGAGCCCCACCTTACCCTACACGCACAATACAATACACTCATTATACAAACGTATGTGAAATTACCAATCCATGGTGTCCGTTAAGCACTTACAGTATGTGCTCTCTGAGCGAAGGCCTGTGCTTGTCACCTCTGAACCTTTCATATATTTTAAAATTATCGAACTGCTGACGCTCGTTAAAAGAAAACGCTGATACAATGGCGCTGGGTTGCTAGACGGTATCGTTATAACGAAGTTTCCTTGAACTGCACCGTTGATACTTCTTTGTACTTCTTGCTTCTTTTGTCTAATATTTTGATTATTTAAGTGCCGGTATCTATAACCTACAAATTTTAAGGTGCATGATTCTCATTTGAAGTACCTGTGGGGCACACTGAAACGGGGCACAATTAAACTTGTTTTACTATATTATTTTTCTTTTCTTTTTTTAAGTTTCATTTTTCTTTCTTTACATTATTTTTAGGGAGGAAAATGTATGAGGTATACACCGAATTACAAAGTGCAAAAAGTGTTTCTGGAAGCCCCGGAAGAAGCATTGAAGGAGTATTTACACACATGCGCAATTACCCACTTTATAATTAGTCACAAATTATTATAATTAGTTACACATCATAATCTTGAGACTCCACAATTTTTGAGAAGTTTTTGGGCTTATTTTGTTGTTTCTAATATTTGTTTCTATGCCCAAAATCTATGTTTCATTGTGCCCCAGGGTGTGTTTTAATGTACCCCAGACCTGGGGCACAATAAAACAGAGTCTCCGAAAAACTGAAAAATTATAGAGTTACCTTTAACTTTCGATCTCTTTTCAATGACAGATTATTAGATAATTAAGCATAGTATATGAAAATATAAACGTTTTGTTGATATAATGAACAGAGATTTTTATAAAAATCAATATGACTTTTTCGTTTCACTGTGCCCCACTTTACCCTATATGTATATAGAAGACTTTTGTGGCGCAGCGGTTAGCGCATCTGTCTACAATGGAGGAGGCCCCGGGTTCGAATCCCGACTGGGGACAAAAAAAAAACAAAAATCCCCAGGTCATGGTCGCTGTTTCTTGATCCCACGACACAGGGTATCCTAGTGTGAGGCCAGAAGCAATTATGTGACATGTTTGTTTGCTTTGTTGTTTGTTGTTGTATATATCAACGTCATTCACTTAGGTAACGTTGCCCTGAGGCAGAGAAAGCAAAAAAAGACCCAACAATTTACCTACTGGACGGCGTGATAGTTAAAAAGGTAGATAGACAACTAGCGCTGAAAGCTACTCCGCATTCAATTGCGGGATGGAGGACGGGGTTTGTCAATTGTGTCATCATTCGGAGCGGGTTCAGTATTAGGGACTAGTCATAGAAAGCGCCCGAGGCGCGCGTACGATACGCTGCGTTTCGGACGCTCTTTAAAATTGTATGAAGTTCTATGCAACGGATTACATCAAGCGTCCGCGTCCATGGTGCGCGCGTCGTACGCGCCTCTCCTTCGCGGATAAGAAAAGTGTGCTCATCCTAGCATTGCTGTTTCTATGATAGTCTAATATTAGACTATCATAGAAACATGATTATAGGATATACGAGTCCGGATTGGTGGATAATTGTATGGTGGTAAGACTAGTGACTGGTTTACTGTCAGAAGTTTTTAAGACACCCAAAGGCCACTGACTTGGCTTAACGACTGCCATCTATAATAAATTAGATAAAGTTTATTTGAGTATGAGTTCTGTAGACAGAAAAAATATACAGAAAAAATACATAGGAGGTAGGGATGCCGTCGAATGACAAATGGAGGGTGGTCATCCTTCTGTTGGCTGTTTGGCGTTGAAACCCAATTAACGAGACATTTCGACTGCTCGCTTTGAGCGCTGCTCCACCAGTGAACTCCCAACTGTCGTTTTGCGTGTCCTCGAGCAGCGTTATTTGTGTGCGGTTTTTTTCCTTTGTATTTCGGATTCTGTCGTTTGAGCCACGGGCGCCGGGCGTTTCGTTTGTTTGACCCGAGGACGTTTTTTCTCTCCTTTTGGAAACGTTTTTCAGTATTACGTGTTATGTGAGCTGAACCAGATAGATGTTGTGAAGTGCCATAGTAAATATCATTATCACAGTCTTTCTCCACCAATTATTGTCTGGTCAACTTTTCCAATTTTTTGTCTCTAAAAATTATATTCCTTACAAATTACACAATATACTCTAATTACAAATATTACATCCTAGTCTTAATAATGTCAATGCTATGATGGTTTTCATTCATGGGTCACGTGAACCGACCTTGTATCTGTCATCGTGTTGTAATGCACTAACAAAATCGAGGCCCATGGACTGCCACTTGCCACGATCCTAATAGATTACCTACATTCCGTTGCATGCAGGCACACCCGTTTTGGGTAGTGATGGATTCTGTTCTGAAAATAAACAAATCGGTTTGAACGTTTTTAGGTGATGTGGTTACAAATGGTGTATAAATTAAAAAATAAAGTGATCGCGTTACGTTGATAAATATTGGCTGAAAGGAACATTTCTGTGCGGGCTACCACCGTACCTACAGTACGGTGGTAGCCTTACTAGGTCGCCGTCTTGCTGACCGTGCACCGAGCACAGTAGAGCTCACAGGTCTTGTTACCTGCGACAGACATTTGCCTTTTGCCGCTCAATAACAACATACGTCTTCAACAATGTAACTGTGCACATAAATAAACTTCATGAAGACCTAACTACACTCTTGTTAGAAATTGTTATAAATTCTGAACGCTGTCTTTCATTGTTCATCGGCATTAATCTGTTCCGGTCATTTTGTATTCTATTGTTTTAAAACCTAGGCATTTATGATATTACGATAAATATAACAGATGATAAAAGCTCAATTTATTCTAAAATGTTTTTAGTTCTTCTAGCATTCACTACAATTTTCGTATGTGTTGAGTTAGAATAATAAGTTCTCAATTGTTTTTAGTCTAAGCCTCGTTTCCTTTGTGACGGCTATGTTGGCATTACGGAAAAAGAAAAGTAGTGTAATATGTTATGGTTGGTTTTTTCTCTCTCTTGAAGGTGTCCGTGTTTACGTTTTATTTTCATATTGTGAATTGGAAAAGAAGAATACAGATCCGACTGGAAAACTAAGCTGTGGTATTGTTTCTTTTATACTCTACTTTATTCATCCACCACCGCACTGCAACCTACAACATGTTCTGTGCAACAGAGTTTAATAGCACACGCTCACATCAGCTCGTACAATTATTTCAAAATATCATCATCATCATCATCACTAACCCATTATGTTCCCGCAGAGGGGCACTGGTCTCTTCCCTCAGGAAGGTATAGGCCGTACTCCACCACGGGGGCCTAGTCCGGATTGGTGGAGGCTTGTGAGTCTAGTGGCTGGTCTTACTGTAAGAAGTTTTCAAGACGCCCTAAGTCCTCTGATGGCAGTCGTTACCGGCACCAACTGCTTAACGTGCCTTGCGAAGCACGGAACCGCTCGGAAAATGCCACTAGCATTAGTCATAGACGGTCTCCCACCTATGCAGTGAATACGCCCTATGTTGCTTAACCTTCGTGATCGTTTAAGATCACTCAGGTGGCCGGGGCTACGAGTGATTCAAAATATCATAACGAACGCCAAAAGCGCGGCAGCAATCTCAAAAAAACAAAAAGTCCAAAAATTATGCAGTCCTTTTATAAATGAATCAGTTGTTGTTACGAAAGAAAACAATGGAAATTCTTCGCATCTTCTTAAATTTATCTTTTAACCATTTTCCGAATCGCGCCGAAATTAACTTTTGTATTTCATATTCAAGGGTCGAAGCGACAAGGTGGCCGAAACCGCGTTTTTAAATTGGTTTTAAGAAAAAACTGGAAAGTTATTTCGAGAGGCTCTAATTGGAATTGAAATAGGCGATTGTAAAAAGGCGTTTTGCTTGTTTCGTTCCTTTGAAATGCCGTGTCTAGGGCCCATCGTAACTAGAACATATTGCTACTTGACTATGACGAAATACAAAAGAATGCAGTAAAATAGTGCACAGAAATTGTGTTCTGCGTGTTGGAAAGTAAAATAAAAACCTAAACGAAAACAAAACACTACAGAACTGTTTTTTGTTTTTTTTTCGGTGTGCAGAAAAAAAATCTTATCTTACAGCGTTAGATACAGAAATAATTTCAAAGAATATGACTTTTAAATTCTTTCATCGATCGATTCGTATGGGTATCTCGCAAACACAAATAACACAAACTAAAGTTACGGTTACGAACTTTTAAAACTAAGATCATATTTGTTTCAGATATCTATATTAATAAAATTCAAAGTCCTGACTGACTTACTCACTTACTCATGAACGCCCAGCCCAAGCCGTTGGACTTAGGAAGCTGAAATTTTGCACAGAGGGTCTGTGTAATGTAGGCAAGGAATAAGACCGGATTTTTTTAAATTAAACCCCTAAAGGGGCGAAAAGGGTTGCCAAAATTTCTATGGGAGGTCGACTAAAGACCACGCGGGCGGAGTCGCGGGTGAAAGCTAGTCCTACTCTAAAATTCCTTTCGGGAATTGCGTAATTTGTACCAAAGGTACAGTACATACAGTATGTACAGGAGAGTTGTATCTTTATAACGCGAGCCCAAAGTTACTGAAAAGTTGACTAGTAGTCCCTTAAAAGTTTTCCCAGGAGACTATAAGGGACTTCACACACGGCAGCTATAATATACATTTATGTACATTACGTCCCGGGATGTATAGCTTTACATTATATTAAAGTATCACACACGCAACAGGTAACGTAATGTATATTTCGCTACATTTCGTTGGCATCCGTCTCGATGGACGCACTTACAGGCTGCTAAGATGTTATACAGGGTGTTTAATTTCTTTGTTGATTTTCTTACGGCCGATTTCTGCCTTGTGTTGACATTAATATATTTTAACTGTTGATCTGATTTAATATAAACAGGCCATTTACAATATCCAAACAGGCCGACTTTTGTATGCCAGAGACTGGCGCAGACATGTATGAAAGATCGAGTAAACTTTTAAGAACTTATTGTACCATGTTTGCCTACAAATATATATTTTTTTTATTTTGTTGTCTCGTCGAATTTCTCAGAAAAAAGCGTGACAGAACGTTACTTAAGTAGGTATTTACTTACGTGAAATTCTCAATTCAGAAACCGGCCTTTAGCGAGACTATTTAGACAGGACTACAAGTGATGCGGAGGAAATGAATTATTTGAGGCAGGACTCTGAATTATGTATAACGTTTAGCGAAATAAGACTTCAAGTATAGTTTTTGAATCACCAAGAAACTTTTTGAACAGCCTTTACGAAGGAAGATATATCGTAATATACGGAAAGGTATTGGGAGGTATTGAAAGGTATCGAAAGGTAAATATACATCTTCGTATCGCTCAGTACCTTTAAGGTACGAAGATGTAAGGATGTATATTATAGCTGTCGTGTGTGGTCTCCTGACGATTTTTATGGAAAGATGTAATAAGATATATCGTGCTATAATATACATCTTTACCTTATAGCCGCCGTGTGTGGAGTCTCTAATGCGATGAAAATTTGAAAGTACGTTGCAAATCCCTAAGTTCTCGTCTGACCTCCTCTTCAGAATGTTATTGCTTAGTAAACTCCCACCCCGGTGTGCAATAAATCTGTCACACATGTCGCTTGCCTTGGGGATGGTACAAACATAAGGGAAATTCCTTAACTATTCTTAGGCCCACTTCCACCGTTTCATAAAGATCACTATTTAACAAGTTGCGTCATGATATTGCAAGGAACAAATAAACCACCAAAAATTGTACAGGACAAAGCAACTTTTCACGTGAACTGATATAACAAACTTTTGCTGCCTACCCACTTTTTGAAATCGAACAATAAACATAAACATTTACATACAGGCACAAACATTGCTTTTGGCCCCACACTAGGATACCCTGTGTCGTAGGTACCAGAAACAGTAACATCACAAACATGCAAACATCTAAGACCTGGTTTTATTTTGTCCCCAGCCGGGATTCGAACCGGGATTCGCGCTACCGCTGCGCCACATAATGTCGTCAACAATAATATTATGTTAGCTATTACAGTTTTTTTATAATTATCTCGTTTTGTTTTAACGTATTATGTTACAATTGTTACATTCTAAGCAAAGTTAGATTTTGTGTGGCGATGAAATAAAGCGTTTTCATTTTTGTATGACGAATTTTAGTTAAATGCTAGTTAAGCTACATTCAATGTTGTGATTGTGCAAGTCGGTTAAGTCCTTAGTTAGTAAAGTCTGAAAAGATCTTAGTTACCTGGCTTGTTAGACTAGCGGTATCGCGTCTGATTGCCATGTGGAAGGTTGTGGATTCAATTCCCACAGGGGCGCGCCGTGCATTAGTACGAATTGCCTCAGTCGGCGTGCATTTCCATGTGATGTGGTGCATGGGCTTGGTAACCTTACACAATTGGTCCTAGTTTGGGACCATGGCATATCTACGATTGTTTTTTGTTGTGTCAACTTATTGACATCACAGAGTAATAGATTGTTAGCCCACACTAGTTAACAGTACACAGACAGAGTATTGGTCTGCGAGGAACCGGGGGTTACCTGGGGATTCAAATGTTGTTCATCTATAGTTAATGCATCATACTATCTCTCTCTCTCTCTCTCTCTCTCTCTCTCTCACACACACACACACACACACACACACACACACACATACACTACATCCAAAAGGAATGTGGTGCAGAAGAAGAAGTGATTCTTTGTGTGCGTGTGTGTGTCGTCCGAGACTAGGTTTTATGTTTTTTTTTCTAAATTTCCAATCGCCTTTTCAATTCAATTCAATTCTTTCGAATGGCACCCCTAAGGATTCTGCCAATGTCAGGTTTATTGTGGGGATGGCAACATTTTTTTTTTCCCTACAATCTAAAACTAAAAACGCGATAGTTGAGAAACTTTTAATAAAATTGTAAATAAATAAAACAAAATAGTACATAAAATATTCTAAAATTATAATTTTATGTTGTTACTTTTAATAAAATCAGCTAAAACTTTAATAAAGGGGGTAAATACAAGGGGTAACACCGATCGGAAATTTGTAGGGAGAGGAACGTCTGGTGGAAGAAAATCGTAAAGAGAAGAAGTCAGCTTAGAACAGTTGAAGAAAATATGATCTAGTGACCCTTCGTCCATACCACACTCACATAATGAATTATCCCGCACCCGTATTTTTGCCAAGAAGACGGGGGAACAAACGTGACCTAAGCGCAAGCGACAAATTGTGGAAGTTACTTTTTTGTCCGCGTCACGGAATGAGAAAAACCAAGGCTTTGTAGGTATGTTATCCTGTATATTGCCGTATTGAGAACCTTTGTTTTTCTGAAAAGATTCCCAATCAGCTGCCCAGGAATTATTTAAATTCATTTTGGCGGTTGCAAGAAGATCAGACGAGTAATTTATAAAGTGAGTGTCAGAGCCAGACTCAACAGCGTTTTTTGCACACATATCCACAAATTCGTTTCCTTGGATCCCAGAGTGACCCGGAATCCAAGCAAGTACGATATCAATATTCTGCTTATTGCAAGTAAAAAGAGACTCTCTAATTTTTAATATAATCGGCAATTTTGTTTTGGACCTAAAAGGATTAGCGAGTACAGCTTGCAGACAGCTTAGGGAGTCAGAAAAAATTATTGCTTTCTGAATAATATTTTTGTGCGCCTGGACAAATACAATGGCTTCAAGAATTGCCACGGCTTCACCCGTAAAAACAGATGAAGCTGGGGGACATTTAAAACTTAAAATTGTACTAAATCTAGGCACCCAAACAGCTGCCCCGACACATCCATCGGCAGACAGTTTGGAAGCATCGCAAAATATGGGAACCCATCCTGACCAATCCTCCACCATCTTTTCTTTAAATATACTTTCGGCCTGGGGACAATCTTTACCAATATCAAATGAAAGAAGAATATTAGGGGTATAAATAAGAGCATCAAAATCTACAGAAAAAAGAGGAAGAATATCAGCTTGGAAGATAGGAGCTTGAAGATCGGAAAATTTGTTGTAACTTTTGACCACACAAGGAAGTTCCTTGTGGGTCCAATAGTTCGAAGAAGAACACATGTGTGATAATGATGAAAGAATTTTGAGGAGAGGGTGATCCAAAAATTGAACAACGTTACAGTAAAATCGATCTGCTAAGTATTGGCGGCGAAGGGCAAGAGGAGGATCCGAACATTCTACCTGTAGGGCTTTTGTAGGAGATGACTTCATGGCGCCAAGTACAATTCGTAAACACTTATACTGTACTTTATTCAGTCGGTCCAGCGCTAGTTTACTGCATGGTTCCAGTAAAAACAATCCGTAGTCTAAATGACTACGAATTATTGCATTATAAATTAATTTAAGGGAGTAGGGGTGAGCCCCCCACCACACACCAGCCAAGCACCGAAGAGTGTTTAGCCCCTTTTCACACTTTTTTATTACATAATTAATTTGTGGATTGCCCGTCATTTTGGAGTCCAAAATCACTCCAAGGAACTTAACCTCCTTTTCAACAGGGATAGGTTCACCATTAATGGATACTATTATATTTGGGATATTTCTTTTTCTTGAAAAAACTACCACACTACTCTTTTGAACTGAAAGAGACAGGCCATGGCTGAGAAGCCAGTCGTCGAGGTACATCATTGCAGTGTTAAGACGGTTCGAAGCCTTTTCAAGGTCTTTAGAAGGAAAATATAAAGCTATATCATCAGCGTACTGCAAAATATTACAAAAAGAACTAACAGATTCCTCAAGATCGTATGTATATAAACTATAAAGTAACGGACTTAAAACTGATCCTTGCGGCAGTCCCTTCCAGACCAGCCTGGGAGGTAAAAATGAGTCGGAATTTCTAATGAGAATGGTTCTACACATCAAAAGGTTGCACATGAAGTTAACCAACTTCACTGGGATGTCCAGCCGAAATAGTTTTTGTCTGAGAACGGGAAGGAGAACATTATCATAAGCACCCGTGATATCAAGGAAGACCCCTATGACAGACTCACATTTTGAAAAGGCTAAGCGGATCTCTGAGATTAATATACTAAGACTGTGCATAGTACTGGAGCCCTTTCGAAAGCCATATTGTGAGCTGGCCAAGAGTCCTCTTTTTTCCACCAGCCATTCGAGCCTGTTTTTGATAAGGTGTTCCATGACTTTAGCTAATGTAGAAGAGAGGGCAATAGGGCGGTAACTGGAGGGATCTTTAGGGCACTTTCCAGGTTTTAAGGTAGGAACTACAATTTGAGTCTTCCAGGTTTCCGGGGGAGTTCCAAGAGTAAAACAGTTATTGACTATATCCAGATAGTATTGCTTTGTAGAATCACTGGCATGTTTCAGAAGAGAATATGGGATACCGTCCACTCCGGGAGATGAATCGACTAGCGGGTCTAAAGCACAGGAAAGCTCTGCCAGGGAAAATTCTTCATCCAACCTATGTCGACTTACAGTCGAGCAAGGAGGGAAAAAGCAATCCCTCGCTGGAGCTGTAGGCGGCGCCAACTTCATAGCAAACCCTTCAATCCAGGTAGAAGTATCATTGGATGTTACGTCGAAATTTGTCAGAGATCCGCGAAACCGTCTAATACCCTTCCAGACTAATGCTGCCGGAGTTCTAGGAGAGAGATTTTCACAAAAACTAACCCATCCCTGTTTTTTCTTTCCCGACAAAAGTCTTTTGGTTTCAGCAGCTATTCGTTGGTAGTTAAGGAAATTTTGGTCGTTCATAGCCCTATTATAAAGCTTCTCTGCTTCTTTTCTTTTTTTCACTGCTGCAGAGCATTCAAAGTCCCACCATGGAGGCGAAGCTAAGTTCTTCTTAGGAGGCTTTTTTAAAGGGAAAGAAGACGCAGCAGAGGAATCAAGGACTTCAACAAAGTTGTTGTAGGAGGTAAAAACGTTTTCGGGGGAGACATTAGAAAGACACGTTATCCTTTGGTCAGTTGCCGTGGAAAACTTATTCCAGTCAGCATTCGCTAGCTTGTATTTGAGAAGAGGAGCATATTTTCGAACTGGGATGGATTTAGACGGAAATGAGATTAAAGATGGGAAATGATCACTGCCATATGTAGATGGTAGGATCTGCCACGATAAGAGAGAGGCGAGTGAAGAGGAGCAAAATGAGAGATCAACAGCTGATCTTGGGTCTTGATTGGGATAGACCCTGTGAGTGGGAGAGCCGTCATTTAGTATGCACAAATCGTAATGATCCAACAGGTCCAAAAGATCAAAGGAAACAGCATCATTTTTATAACAACCCCAAAGATTGTTGTGACAGTTTAAGTCACCCATAATTAATAATGGACCAGGAAGAGTAGAGAGAATAGAATGAATTTCTTGGATAACAGAGGGAGAAGGTTGAGGGATATAGAGAGAAATGAAAGATATATTTAGGGATCTGACCGCAACTATATTAAAAGTGTCACTGTGAGGAGGGATATCAAGTCTGGAGAAGGTGAGATGCTTTCTTATTAATAGGGCAGACCCTGCATAGCCGTCATCTCGATCGTCTCGAAAACATGAAAAGCCTGACACCCGGAATAGAGATTCAGGCCTTAGCCACATCTCCGACACGGCCAATATGACAGGTTTGTATTTGTTTATTAGATGAATTAAATCTGATTTTTTATTTTTAATACTATGACAATTCCACTGGATCAATTGAATCATTTTTGTTGTAAATATCAGCGACTACGGCTAGTTTTTGTGCAACGTTGGGCGGTAACGAACAATCGTCGTATTTATGCAAAATATTCAGGAGCAGTGATATTAGCGTATCTAGAAGGTTTTCATTTTTCGGAGATAGTTCATCATTAAATAATGCGCAACCATTACCGAGTGAGGTGGATGGAGAACTAATTATAGAAAGGTGGGCTTTTCTATCATATCCACCGGTAGCTGCAGGAGCCCTAGGGTTACGATGTACTTGGGTAGTTTTTCTGTAGGAAGTGGTTCTATTTGAGGAGGGAAGAGGGACAGAGTCATTAGTTGCTACTTCGATAAATGACTTACGAACAGAGGGGAACCTGGCTGAAGCCTCTCTGAATGAGATGGATTCCTGGGACATAACGGTCTTAATATTTTTTTGCCGTGCTTGTTCGGGACATTTGCTGTCAGTAGCCAAGTGAATACCTGAGCAGTTGAGGCATAAGGGCGATTTATCGCAACTCTCACTAGTATGCGATTGGGCGCATCGGGAGCAGCGTGGCTTAGAGCGGCACTGAGCCTTGATATGCCCAAATCGGCAGCAATTCATGCACTGTATGGTGGGGAATACGTATGGGTCAACCTTTATGGAATTGTAAAAACAATATATGTGAGGAGGGAGAACCTGACCGGAAAAAGTCAAAACCACGGTTTGGGTGGGAACCCAGGTTACACTACCATCGTGTACCGTCTTTCTATTCATGCGTCGTGCCTTGATGATGGAACCACAACTTGGTGGGAGCTCTACAGCCTCAACCAATTGCTCCATAGACCAATCCTCAGGAATGTGTCTTACTACACCAATGCGGGTAACATTGTATGTAGGAACCGACGCCAAGAACTTGCCACCGGCAAGCGCTGGGTGTACTAGAAAATTATTGGCATCTTCTGCTGATTTGAATTCCACAGACATGCGATTTCGGCCAATGCTTTTAACTCCATCCATTACAACGTTACTTACCTTGTTACAACTTAAAAATTGACCGAATTTAATTGGCCTTATTGTAGTACCAGATGTTGGGTCTGCCTCCTCCTTTGTGACGTGGACAATGAAAGGGCCATGGTCAACCCGTCCATACTTCTTCATCTGTGTATATGATGATTTAATATACAAGTTGTTGTTTGATGGTATGGCTTCGTCGCTTTGGATCGCATTAATAGACGGATCGACTACTGGTTTTTTTGTTAAAACTGGGATACCGACAACGTCTCTCCCAGACAAACCACGCTTACGGGTTACCCCAGAATTGCATGAAGAATCTATAGGAAGAGAAAAGAGAGGGGGGGAAGAAATATGGCCGGCATTGCCGGAACCGCCACCCGGATCGGGTGGCTCGCTAGAGCTCATGCAATCAGCACAAATCTATTAACTATTAATAAATACTGCTATAGCTTTGTTAAAGAGTCTCAACTAGCAATAAAAACTCAAATTAATATTAAGAAAATTTTGGACAAATTCGTGACACGTGCGACAACCACCCCAATCGCCTTTCAATGTTTTGTTTCTGAACGTCACGTTGCGTCAAACGTCAAATCGATCACTCACAAAAACTTTTTCTTTTTAAGCCTCTTTTGTGTTTCGTTTCTGCAAATGATTTGTCTCGGACGATTGTATTCTGTGTAATTTCCGTATTTGTCTCGTTTGTTTTATATACAGCTGGCGGGTGGTCGGGGCCAGTAAAGTAATTTATTTATTTTATATGCATAGGTATCTACCTCTATGTACCTATAAGTACAGAATATTTTATATTATTTATTTTATCTCATAAATCTACCTAAATAATACACTTATTTATATGTCTGATGACGACGTTATCGAATGTGTATCTATTCTTTCTCCTTCGGATGGATTGAGCAGCAGCGAATGTAGCTTTCATAGCATTCCATCTCTTGCCGAGTCCCTCGAATCCCAATTTTCTGATCTGCAGAAAAATTTCAACGTTGTCCACATTAATGCACAGAGCATTCCTGCGCACTTCCCCGATATGCTGGCAACTTTTAATATTAAGAATGTGCATGCCATTCTTATATCTGAATCTTGGCTCAAACCATGTCTCCCTTCAACCTCTTACTCACTTCCTGGCTTCCACCTAATCCGTAACGACCGTATTGGCAGTGGCGGTGGTGGTGTGGCAATTTACTTGCGGGCTCATATTCCTTTCTCTGTCATTAGCTTATCTGCTCAGCCCCCACCCCCTAATGCAGGAGAACATTTATTATAGAGGCCCTCCTGTCCCACACCAAGGTACTATTAGGTGTTTATTACTGCCCTTCTATGCGTGTCCCTTTCTTTCATTCCTTTGAAAAACTCTTGGAGAACTTTACCCCTCTGTACAGCCACACGATCATCATGGGTGATTTTAACACATGTTTGGCTAGAAATTATCATCGTTCCTCTACTCTCGAGTCCCTTCTTAAGTCAAGCAACATCACTATTCTCCCTCTTGACACTACTCACCATTTCCCCAACTGTGTCCCCTCTCTTCTGGATTTAATTCTAGTCTCCTCAACACAACATGTTGCTTCACATGGCCAGTTCTCAGCTAATGCCTTTTCATATCATGACCTTATCTTTCTTTCGTATAAAATTTGTCCACCCAAAGCAAAGCCGAGGATACTCTTGCAACGTAATTTTGGTGCCATGGACCTACACCAACGCAGGGAAGACGCGCTGAGTACCGACTGGTCTGTGGTAGCTAGCGCTGACAATGTTAATGAGCAAATCTCAACTTTCAACACTCTTCTCACTAACCTATATGACATTCACGCACCTGTTAGAGCTGTCAAAGTGAAGCATTTGCCGGCACCCTGGCTCACTGCTGATATCAGGGAAGCCATGCGCAGAAAAGTGGCAGCCAAATCGAAATACAAGGCCAAACCAAAGGATCATAACAGGGATCGTTTTTTGTGTTTACGGAATCACTGCAATAAGGTGTAAAGGGATGCACAACGTCGCCACATTCACGAATCTGTCAAAAACGGTGATCCAGCCAAAGTCTGGAAATTTCTTCGGTCTCTAGGAGTTGGTAAAGCACGTCACGACCCCTCTTGCAAAGATTTGGACATCAACTCCCTTAATCAACATTCTGGTTCCTCCCTAGATGGAGAAACAATAATAATACTCTGAATTATCTTTCAACGCTTCCAACTCCTACCTTTCCTTCCTTTTGTCTTAGTCAATTCTCCGATTGTGATGTTAAGAGGAGCATAGAATCTATCACTTCTAGTGCGGTTGGCACTGACGCCATCAGCAGGAAAATGAGAATTCCCATCCTGGACGTCTTAGTTCCCGTCATTGCTGGAATCCTCAATAGGTCGACAGCGGCTGGTGTGTTTCCAACCGCCTGGAAAGAAGCAAAAGTCACCCCTTTACCGAAAAAATCCCACCCCACCTCCTTTTCCGATTACCGTCCCATCTCCATTCTCCCATTCCTTTAAAAAGTCCTGGAGCGCCTTGTCCACCATCAACTTAGTATTTTCCTAAATTCGAATCATCTCCTCAATCCTCTCCAATCAGGCTTCCTTGCTGGACATAGTACAGTGACTGCGCTAATCAACATCACCGACGACATACGGCTTGGTATGGAGAACGGCCAGCTCACTGTCCTGACGCTGCTGGATTTCAGCAATGCCTTTAATACGGTGGACTTTGACATCTTGCTGGGGATTTTGTGTTCTCTTAATATATCTCCAACGGTTATTGACTGGTTTCGTAGTTCCACTTGGTGTGCCACAACTGCCGGTGTTCCGCAAGTGGCGTGTTGTCTCCTCTTCTTTTCGCTATCTTCATCAACGGCATTTCTCTATACCTTTCTTCTTCCTACCACCTTTATGCAGGTGATCTCCAGATTTACACACAATCACCTGTGAATGACTTGCATCTTGCAGTCAACCGAACCAACACAGATCTCGCTCATATTTCTGAGTGGAGCAGATCGTATGGCTTAAGGATAAATACAAGCAAGACTCAAGCCATTGTAATAGGAAGCCCAAAAATGATTTCAAAGATCAATTGGCAATTACTTCCCCAAATTAGATTTGACGGTGTTCAAATTCCATATAGTGAGAGGGTGAAGAACTTGGGGATTATCATTAACATGTGTTTGTCCTGGGTGCCACAGCTAGCGGAGGTGAGCCGGAAAATGTTCGCTTCAGCGTCCTCTCTGAGAAGGTTACGGAATTTCCTGCCTACAGCCACCAAGACTGCGCTTGCACAATCTCTCTTACTTCCTATCATCGACTATGCTGATGCCAGCTATCTAGACCTCACCGAAGAGCAACTGAATAAGCTTGAGCGCCTTTAAAATTTCTCTATCCGGTTCATATTTGGCTTGCGAAAATATGACCATGTCTCCGAATATCGCGTCAAACTCAAGTGGCTCCCAATCCGCCTCCGTAGGAATGCTCAGATTCGTTCAATTCTCTATTCGGTGCTGTTCAATCCAGCCACACCCCCGTATCTCAAAAGGCGCTTCGCATTTTTGAGTGATACGCCCAGTCGCACTTTACGATCCTTGGCTGAATGGCGTGAATCGCTCGTAGCCTGGGCTGCCTGAGTGATCTTAAACGATCACTAAGGTTAAGCAACATACGGCGCGTTCAGTCCATGGATGGGTCACCGTCTATGACTAACGCTAGTGGCATTTTTCCGAGCGGTTCCGTGCTTCGCAAGGCACGTTAAGCAGTTGGTGCCGGCTGCCGTCGATAGATGGCAGTCGTTAAGCCAAGTCAGAGGCCTTAGGGCGGCTTGAAAACTTCTGACAGTAAGACCAGCCACTAGTCTTACAAGCCTCCACCGATCCGGACTTGGCCCCCGTGGTGGAGTATGGCCTATACCTTCCTCAGGGAAGAGACCCGTGCCCCTCAGTGGGGACATGATGGGTTGATGATGAATGTTAGTCCATACTTGGACTATTGCTGTTCACGTACATTAAGGCAGAGGCTACACGTTAACTGTAAAATGTAATAGTATGTGTGACAAATAAATTAATTTCATTTCATTATTTCATAGTGCAAAAAAAAATATCTTGCTTAAGTTTCTGCTTTCTCACCTCATTTAACTCCTTCGCAAGGCTTCGGGAACACAAATCGATACAGACGAACGTAGAATAAAAGCAACTAGCGTGGGTAAATCTGAGGAGGCAATTCTTTTTACGAGATTCTGTTAAGCTACCTTTGAAAGTGTTCCTTCTCTTAACCCTTATACAACGTTATTTTTAAAATGTGAAATTCCTGAAAAATTACTTCTAGTATTTGTTATTTGCTTTCTTGCTTCTAACTGGTCTTTTTGGAAATCCATGGAGGAGGCCTATGTCCAGCACTGGACTTCTTGTGGCTGAATGATAATGATGATTATGATGTCAGGTAGCACCATGGAGTAACCAACGCTGATTTTCAGCACTCCTCAGCTCTTACCTTGATATTTAGAGCAGGAGTTAAAGCAGGCAGGCACACGTTAATTATAAAATTACATTTATTATAAAACTAATATGTATACCCTTATAGTACCATCGTTTTGCAGGTAGTAAAACTAGATGTGTGTGTAAGTGAGTGTGTGTGAGTATGTATGTAAAAATGTGAAAAGCAGCGTGTCTCTTAGGCTATTTTTGTGCTTTTTAGCACGCTTTTTATAGAGCTAGAATAGTATAGAGACGTCAATTCCTTTTATAAGAACAAAGCAAATAATAAAGTACTAATGGTAGGTTGTATACTACGTTTTTTTTTTAACATAAACATAAACTTTTACATAAACATTTCGTACCATTGACGCCTAGATTGCTTGATTTCAGTGCGCACGTAGACTTGAACCAGCAATGAAACTAATTCGCCATGTTCGTGCAGCTGTCACTGTACTACAATGCATTAACAGAATCAAGAGGCTAAGATGCAAAAGTGTTTGTGCTTTGTGTTGAGATAAGATGCAAGACGCCTCAAATTGTCAATTACAGTGGACGCCCGCTTTCACTCTTTACTTAGCCTTGTCTCAGCTGAGTCTACAGCTGTAGCCCACTCGGGCAGGGTCAGATAGCAGTTTGATTACCGTTTGCCGATGAGCAAAAACGCACCATCGATAAATCATAGGGCTATCATCCACTATCGGATTCTTGGGATGTGGACTTATACAGGGTGTTTGGTAGAACGTTGAACACACGAAAATGGTGGTTAATTGGGGTCATCTGCTACCCACTTGGCCCAAATTATTGTATTACAAAAAAATACCAGTTTTTTACTTTAAATTCGAATATCTTCACTTGCGATGGGTAAAACAGGCAGGATGTTGTTTTGTATTAATGTCTAATAGTAGCAGACTCTCATAAAATTTTTGTTTGGTACAGATGTTAGTAGGAAAAAAAGTTATGAGAATTAAGAAAAAGTAAAAAAAAAAAACGGTGGGGCCAAGGTCAAATAATTTGGGCCAAAAGGGTAGAAGATGACCACAACTAATTCGATCGCTCCAGTAAGGGCCCCGTTTTTAGCGAAAGTGTGAATGCGCTCTAGAGTTGTTAGTTCTAGGTTTAGATAAATTATTAGGATCTCAGAAGATGCGTATTAACCCTTTGACTGCCAAGACCAAGTATTCTCTTAATATTTGCGGAATAAGATATTTTCCAATGCGTCAATGTTATATGTTTAGAGCGCAATTTGGAGTAAAATTTGAATAGAAAAAACAGAAATTTAATCCACGGTGAATTTAGTACTCTTTCCGATAATGTCTGCAACTCTTCGTAGGCACTATAAGAAACCTAGTAATCCAATATAAACTTCTACCTAATATAGTAGGACGGGCCTTGATCGAGATAAGTAAGTGAATATGGAGAAGTTGCATTGCTTTGTAGGAAGTGGTTAAGGACCAGTTTCTGATTTGATAATTTTGCTAAGTAACTACTTAACTGTAGTTCTGTCTCGTCAAATTCTCAGAAAAGAGCGAGACGGAACGTTACTTACGTATTTACTTGAAATTCTCAATTCAGACACCGGCCCCAAAGCCTGTATTACACCGGGGCAACACTGTGCGGCATTGCGGCATGCCACAAGGCCGCACGCTGCAAAGGTGCGGCAGAAGAAGAAGAAGAAGCTGCGACAGTTTGCCACATGACGCAAGGTGTTGCCATGCCACAAGGTTCTTGCCACAATGTGTGACGTTGTAGCATGCGGCCTTGTGGCATACCGCAATGCCGCACAGTGTTGCCCCGGTGTAATACAGGCTTTAGGCACTCTTACGTGGGTGTCACGTGTTGACATTTTTGGCCAGTTCGATATAATGAGTTTACTTTTGATTAATGTGTACGGAGGGTTTGATGGACAACTAAATCGCAGATATTCGAGGCTTATTTCAGTTATCCTGTAGTAATAAATTTCTGATTGAGAAAAATTGATAACAGAATTATTGGCAAAAACTGTTCTTAATTAAAAACTACGTGTAGGAAGAGTTGATTATTTCTGGTTCTGTGAGTGGATAGGATGTGATTACTAGTCGTATTACCTGTGCATAATATTATTTATTGCAAGTTAGAATGCAAGGGTCAAATTATTTAAATTTTTGTCAGAATTTATTGCGCCCTTACCATATTTTTTGGTTATTACCAACGAAGGATTATTATTAGATAAGATAAGAATATTCTTCATTGCACTAAGAATTTATTACATATATTAGAATTTATTATGTGTTTAGAATTGTTTCTTTTAATTTTATTTTATTTATCCATTTTCTTTTTTTTTTAATTTTAGGATTATCATGATATATGTATATATAACCTTTATAAGTCTCGGCTCTTAATACTTTAAGGGGTAATTCCTAAATGATTTTTAGGGTTTCGTACCTGAAAACGAAAGAAGTCCGCCCATC
Organism: Yponomeuta plumbellus; assembly: GCA_947310845.1. Taxonomy (NCBI): domain Eukaryota; kingdom Metazoa; phylum Arthropoda; class Insecta; order Lepidoptera; family Yponomeutidae; genus Yponomeuta; species Yponomeuta plumbellus. The sequence goes on from OX371193.1 coordinate 6,136,326, forward strand.
CATCCATTCAAGATCCTTTAACTCAGGAACTCGTGACGAACCATATGCTCAGGTTGACGGACACTTAAAGTTAAGAGAAAATCCTACTTCTAAATAAACGTAAATAAAAGATAAGGCCGTTTGCGCTGAAAAAAAAAACGTATATTTTGGACACTCAAACTGGATTCAAAATCTATAGGGTACTTTGAAATAATTCAATAGGGTACTATGAAAGGCAAGTATAATATCGTCTTATATTTCCAGTTAGGAAAAAAATCAGAAAACTACACATTTGTAATCAAGTAAAATAAAAGTTTTAGAGTTCGCAATAGGCCCGGAAAAACCCTACCTATAAATTTGTGCGGAACCCTCAGTGGACGAGTTTGACTCGCACTTGTCAGGTTTTTTAACAATAAATTATTAATTTTATAGCCATGTAAACTAAGTGTCGATAAAGCGTCCCTGGTCTCTTCCTACCCCTCTGGGATACAGACGTGATTTGAATGAGCTATAAAATATGTTAACCCTTTACCGGGCAGTGGTACAATAGTGTCCACGATGAATTGGGTAGTTGACAAAATGTCAAATAAGTTACTTTTAAAACGGAATTTTGTATGAAAATATCGAATTAAGACGAATTTGATATAAATAATTGTATAGGTAAATGTAAAACTTAATAAATTTGGTTCGTATAAATGTAAAAGTTAAAAAATTCTATGACAATATTATTTCTACCGTTAAATTTTCTACAAATTAACTGAAATTTCAAGTGGCTAAAAACGATACAAAACCCGTACTTCTACCCTAATTGACTAAAAAGATACCATTTTCCGAAATATTTTGTAATTTTTGTTTTAATCGAGCATATCAAATAATTTATTGTTGGTCGTGTCAACTACCGGATTGAACCTTATCACTTGAAAATGAAGTCCAAAAACAATGAAAAATGTGTGCCAGCTGCCTTTTAAAGAGTTAAGTTCTTTTAATGAAAATAAAAAAAGTAATTTTATTTTCTACTCGAATTTCGGATTCCTAGGAAGAGCTTTCACTAAAGAGTTAGTACGACGGACACTTGGGCAACCGTGATTTTGACAACCGCTCCGGGGAATTTCTGATACAGAAGATCTCCCTCGTCAAGCAGCGTGGTAACGCTGCCAGCGTTATGAAGACTTTGGGTTGGAGATGTCTCGGGGCGTCGGGCGGTCTACTTGATTGGTATTCGGTTTTATTATCACGTTTATTAAATTAATCTTAACTCTGCAGTCTGTTAGCTTTTAGAATATACCTCGGGCTCTAAGTAGGCTTCGATTTTCGCCGAAAGCACACTCTGTATAAAACTTTTCTTCACTATTTTGAAAAGTTATGTAAAGTCCGGACTTGGCCCCCGTGGTGGAGTATGGCCTATACCTTCCTCAGGGAAGAGACCCGTGCCCCTCGGTGGGGACATAATGGATGGATGATGATGATGATGTAAAGTTATAAATAACAATACAAAATAAACCTTACCTTATTGCAATAATTGAATTCTATCGGATAGTAGCCGAGGTATATTCTATAAGCTAACAGACTTTACATTGTTATCGAAACTTATAGTTACATTACATACTTACGAACTCTCAACAAGTTATGGGGTTTTGAGGTGAGGTCAGACATTTAAAGGACGTTTAAACGAGAGACGCTTATTCTCTCATAGTACCTAGTACCTAAGTAATCTCTTCGTAGTAAGCGTTTATGTAAAGTAAGTATTATGGTTGTAAAAACTTCCAAATTTTAATATACTTACGTAACTTTTACATAGTAGATCCTTATTTAGATGTCCGACTTCTAAAAAGCGATTCCTTGTATTTATATTAAGTCTTCACAAATAACCTACAAGAGGCGGTTTCCAGGTAGCATGTATACTATATGACATAAGACCTACCTATGTATTCTTTAAACATTTTTTAGTTTTTGCGTCTGGTAGTTAGGTACCTCTAATATTGTTAAAGCTGAAATTTACTCACAATTAGTTCTCAATTTTATATAGGTACCTACAACTGGTTCCCACGTCATTACAGGCCTAGCTTAGTATTGGGGCCCCTGGGATTTCTCCTAATATAAGTACTACCATGCACTTTATCCTTATATTTGTCTCTGTTCAAGACCAAAGTTTTCAATTATTATCTTAATTCGCAAAACGGCAACTTATCATAATTACCTGTAGGTATGTATTCTGGTTTACTTATCACAAATGTATTGTACGTATTAAAATTATATATTATCTTATTATTATGTATTTATGTAGAAGTTATTTGTATGTAAGTATATTATTCCCCTCGGGGATAACGGGCGTGAGTTTATTATTATTATTATTATATTATTGTATTTTTATTTTGAATAATACTCTGCACTAAAGAATTACAATAATATTCATTGTATGTAAAAGAAAAAATAAAAATTTGTTAGACTTTAGAACTTGAACAAAGGCATTGTACTGAAAAAAATATGTTTAATTTTATTTAATTTTCATTTTATTTATTTATTAATACCTAGTATGATTGATGTTTTCCGAGAAAATGAGAAAATTTAAATGAATGAATTATTTATTATTTAGGTATTCTCAATATTTAGGACAATGCTCATTAGTCTGTTATATATTGCTAGGGACAACTTCCAAGCGTGATGTTTTAATTAAACAGTTGAAACCTGTATTCTTTAACCATTTATTTAAGATAGAGGATGTATTAGCAGAGGGCACGATAAAAAGTATCCGAAACCAGCGTTTGTCCATGCAACGACTAATGAACGTTGATGAAGCGAAAGTGTTTAGCAAGGATCGTGGCAGGTGCAATTCCTGGTCTCTGCCTACCCCTCTGGGATGCAGGCGTGCGCTTATGTATCTATATTTGCTTATTTAATATAAAAAAAAACACAAACACAACATTTACCACCCATCCACCAAAACCAAAATGGTTTTTCAGTGGATTGGGCTCTTTAGTTGCTAGCTTAAAAAAACGGATGGCACTAGTAGTACTATCTTCTATGTTATTACCTTTGTATTTGTTCCACTGTTATTTTATTGCGCCGAAATGTGTGTTTATTTACTGTTTACAGTCAAAAGCCTAGCCAATAAAAATGCAATGCAATTCGGTGAAGTCTATTCTACGACCTTGCTTCTACGCGACAGTGTTTTATTTTATGCCTTAAGGGTGTAACAAGGGTAAATGTTGCAAAATTGGCTAGCTTTAACAGAAATGTTTGGCAAAAGTACGCACTAAAAAATTCTGAATAAAATCTTTGGTAATAAAGGATATATCAGTGACTAATTCGTACGGAAAAAAATTGCATTTAACCTGTCTAGATGGCAAAAATAAATTTTTTTCATAAAGCTTTATTTTCCACAGAATCTAATTTCACTGGTAAACGATAGTAGCTTTTCATTTAAATCTTTCATGCAAATATCGGCCACATAAATATCTGCAATCCTAACTGCTCATATATTTTTTAATGCTAATATTAAGCGTGATTAGTACAAAATCGTACGATTTCTTAATTAGCGCAGGGAACAATCGCCATCGAACATCCGCCATATCTCTTATCTGTGTAATCTTTGGATTATGGATTAGCCTATAAAGTATTCGCCGAAGAAGTACAACAAACATTCAAGAGATTGCGCTAGTTTATTATTCTATAACTCAGAGGTCAAATGCTCAAGGTCATTCGCCCTTGTTACAGCCTTAATCGAGAACTAAGGCTGCCATTATGTTAAGCCCAGTGTTAATTTACTAGCTGTAAACACACAAACAGTAGTATTGTTTTGTTCGTACAAAGGAACAATAACGGGGTGTGGAGACGAGGCTCAATGCTTCCGCCTAGTGAGCCGACACTTTGCATAATTGAAAAGCGCGAAACCACTCGACTGTCTCTCGTTATGTTATTCGAAAATACAATTTCTTTTCTCTTTTTTCAGTTAGACATTACGTTATTCGATAAATCCCAGTTCTGTGTTTTGAATAAGTCTTTGAGCAAATCACATTATCACGTAATTGCGCGACGTCGTTAAATTACTATTTATGCTCCTTTTTATTTTATTTAGCTGTTATTTATTTTATCCTCCTCAGTCCCGTGTCGAAAAAATAACAATAAAAACTATTGTTATTTTCAAGGTCAGGATTGACGAAGTTAAGGTGATACATCACCATTTGCAATATCCTTACATGAAAAATACAAAACAAAGATTGCGTTGATTCTATCGTGTTCTTCTATTTATTAATAGAAGTAATAAATTTACACACACACTCATACATACATACACACACACACACACACACACACACACACACACACACACATACACTCATCATCATACACTATAGGTACATACGCATGATACTATAGTTTTACCTTAAAAACTCGTTAATTATTATCTTACATAGCATGTTGTGTCATCTAAATTTCAAGGACCTAATGTAATGTGTAAACAAGACCAACTAGTCTTACGTCCAATGTGGAAGAGCGGAGCTTCCTGTTACAAGTATTCTAAATACTTAAAAGGAAGATCTTGCCCGATTGTGCTAATGTAAATATCTGTTATGTAAATAAACTATTTTAATTTTCATTTCATTTCATTTCATTAATGACAAAGTATTCAAATTTTGTTGTCCTAAAACTCGACCAGGCGCACACCAGCTTCCGAATACCTCCCGAGTGATTGTAGTTGGGCATAAGACATGTCCCGTAGCAATAATAATACGACTTTATTGCACACGAAACGTTAAACAGAACATTAATATTACATAAACATTTACATACAGGCTCATACATTTCTTCTGGCCCCACACCAGGATAACCTGTGTAGTGGAAACATGTAATCAGCCAAGACCTTTTTTGTCCCCCAGCCGGGGACATAAATAACAACATTGACGACCTCTGTGGTGCAGAGGTTAACACATCTACCTACCATGTGAAAGGTCCCGGGTTCGAATCCGGCTTGGGACAAAAAAACACAGGTCTTGGATGTTTAGGTACATGTTTGCGATGTCGCTGTTTCTGATTCTCACGACAGAGGGTATATTCACAACAGCATATTCACACACTGTTTTACTAAATGTATGAAACTACCACTCCAATGTCTCATCGTTACTGTGATCGTTTATCGAGAAACCGGCTCTTGTAAGAGTTGAGAGCGCCTAAAAGTGTTACTGGTTGAAAGATGTTATAAATTCCGCTTTCTTTGAAGCGAAAACTAGTTGAAATGTGTATCTTGCCCCTCCTCTACCTATGGCTTATAGACTTGATAACTGACCGGACAACAAAACTCGAAGCTCAAGATTTGTCAGAGAGCAGTGGGGCGTGACATATTGGGAGTTCGTAGGACCGATCGTTTCCGAAATACCACCTTGCGTTCCAATAATCGGCGAATGTATTCAAACCGCTGAATTGAAACGGAATTACCCAATTCACGCATAAATCTTGTCGATTTCATCGATGAAAGGTAAATATTGGGTGTGTTTTTGAATAAACTTTAAAAACATGGGCCGTCCACGTCAGCTGTATTCACCCACATAGGTAGAGATACTCACCACCATTAGGAGCGTTTCGCGGTGACGTGGCGTTACCTTAGATTGACGTTACGGTTAAAGCAAGCCTCCATAGAGCATTAACCTCAATAATATAAAAATAATTATTTATTGCACACTGGAAAAAACAAATAATATAGTATTAAGACTATTGAAACTAATCCGGACTTGGTCCCCGTGGTGGAGTACAGCCTATACCTTCCTCAGGGAGAGACTCGTGCTGCTCAGTGGGGACATGATGCGATATATTTGATTTTATACAAATGTTTGATTTTATTTTCATAAATGCATGTTATACTGACCAATAAACAATGATTCTGAAAATAATTATTAGTTTTATTGTAAATAATACAAGTTGCAAAAGATTTTCTTTTTCTTCAATTAACTCTGCACCGTGACGTTTTAGAACCTTAGGATTTTTATGTTTGTAGAGTATGTAGGTTATATTATATGTTAATATTTAGCAAAGTTATACAAAACGATGGGCCTAATAAATGCCATTAAGCAATAAACACAATAACACTGTTATAACCTGATTTATCCCTTACTCGCAGTTTATTTAACTAAATATTTAATTTTATCATGAAAATACAATTTTCTTAAGAGATCTGTGGCCCAAAAAATACTTAAAATTTCAGTGGTCCTCAAAATAAAAGCGATCCTACTGCTGCCAAATATGTTCGCAAAATCGCAACTAGCAAAGATGACGGAATTTTGTTTAAAGGCCGATTATGATCGATTATTTTATGCTAATGCGCTACGCGATGTGTAGGAAGAAGTATGGAGAGCTGACTACGAACCTCTTTTTTAATTAGAGGCAAAAAAAAGTAATATAGCCACCCCGACGCCATATTTTTACTCACGATTGACGTTGTTAATGCGAGTGCAACTTCTCTAAGCTATTTTATTTTCTTTTGTATTTGTTTTGTCTTGTTTTTGTCTGTTTGTTTTCCTTAAACAGTAGGTAGGTACCTACCTTAACCTATGTGGGTATACGATGCAAGCAAAGCTGCGTGCATGAGCTATTTTGAGTGACATGTAAGTTTGAGAGATGCTGTGTCTTTGTTTACCTTTAGTCGTTCGCTTCAAAAATATAGGTAGTTATTATTGTGCGCCGCCATTTTGAAAAAAAAAAAAACAAAATGGCGGCTGACCAGTGAGCTAAATTCTTCAAACCTCTTTGTGTAGGACCCACAAATTCATTTAAAAAGTAAAAATATTTTAAAATTTACGATTTAAAGATATTTTAAGTCCAAACATATAAAAAGCGGTTTCGTAAGTTTATATTCTATTGGAAATACTTACAAAATTGTGTACCGACGAAATTGTGTCATAACTCTCGAAGATTAGTTTGAGAAGCAATCTATTGTAATTAAATATAACATTTCCTAAGTCTTAATCAATGAAGACTTGGAAAAATGTTCAGCTAACTACGGGAAAAAGTTTGTTTTCTAGTGTCGGCGACAAATCAAAGTTCGTAATTGAAGGAATATCGAGAACCGCAAAATACTTATCCGAATACATAGATTGTTTTCCTTTGAGCCCGAATCCAAATTACTCGTACATTCGTTAATTCATAAATTGCTTATTGAGAAAAGTTATTTCTTCAAGCTCCTCGCATTTCGTTAACAATTAGATAAGCAGCGTCAAACTTATACAACGAGATAGCAAATTAGATTTTCCTACTTATAATGTCTTTCTTATTATGCGTTTGCGTACAAAACAAACACCCTCATGTTTTCTTTACCATTCTCATTGGGGCAGTCTTAAGCATGCACCATGGAACGGTCCAATAGCCACTAAGATGCTAACTGAATGATTCATGAACGCGATTGTTAGACTCCTTTAAACAGACACCAGGGTGAAGCGGTGAAAGGGGAGGAAATTCTTGCGTTTTGCAATTTCGTTTACCCTCGCTGTGACCTCTTTGCTGAAGCGAATCCAAAGCAATGTCAAATGCAACTTGAAGCCTTTTTATTGAACGACTAGCTTTCGCCCGCGACTCCGTCCGCGTGGACTTTAGTTCAGAATTTTGCAACCCCGTTCACTCCCTTAAAAAAATCCCGTGTTATTCCTTGCCTACATTATATAATATAGACCTTCTGTGCAAAATTTCAGCTAACTAGTTCCAACGGCTTGGGCTGGGCGTTGATGACTGAATGAATCAGTCAGTCAGGACTTTGAATTTTATTTACATAGATTTTGTTTATTTGTTTCAGTACTAAAATTTTTACGTCATTCTTAGTTCATTCGTTTTGATCGAGCGGTATCACATTTGACTACTATAACAGAGATTGTGAGTTCAATTCCAACCGCGGGGTCGCCCTCCCTTTGTGAAATTGGCCTCAGTCTGGCTGTTTTTCTATATTTGAAATCTTTCTCCATTTCCTATAGGATATGGTATCCTATTTTGAGTCTAGAGACCTAATTAAACACCCCATATTTTTCGTAATCCTTATACTTGCCATAGCAATTAGTATAGAATTTTACAGTTAGACGAATGGAATCGTTCAAGATTCGCTACGTGTTAGGTGCAGAACAACAATATTGTAATTGTGATTGATGTTACTATTATTATTTCACAGACTTATAGAAATCACAAAGGACGACCCATGTCTTCCGTCGGTAAATATTCGATTGAGATAAAATACAATCTAATTTGATTCGGTCGTCATGCTTCACGTCAACTTGGAAACAAATTGGAGGGGCAACGAGCTGACCGGATAGGTCGAATGACTCTCCGAGTTCGCACAACAGAATTAGGCGTCTCGCAAACGATATCACTGGACCATGAGGGATGGAATTGGAAAAAACGTTATTAAATTACTTGATCCGTCCTGCGGTGGCTTATATTCTCTTCATCGTTTGACTGTTTGGGTTGCTAGTTCAACAAAATTGCCGACCTTGTTTTCCTAATCCTGTTTTCCGGGTTCACTTCTCTGATTGTTTTCTCTTTACCAGTACATATTCGGGTGGCTTGGCACGTAAATAATCAGTTTCAAAGTCACGAAGTCAAAGTGGAAGCGAATGAGGTAATAAAAATTACCGATTAAATAATCGCGTTGAATATAATATAATCATGTGTGAGTATCATAAAATACTAGTTCCGATCACTAATCATTAGGTGACGTATATCTGCTGCGTAAAGCTCCTTGCGTCGCAAATGGCTCACGAGGCTGTCGGTCTATGACATAGACTCTATGTGGACCCTCCTATTTGTATGTCTATCCAGAATCCAGTGAAAACCGGTTTAACACGTGGAGTAGAGTCGCGCAGTCTGGTGGTTTTCATCGCGAGCAATTATCCTCGGAGTGTGCTCAAATTGCCGCACTATTCTGCAAGTTAAGGGGGTCGCGTGTAGAGTCACCATACTTCCGGATTTTTCCGCAGGCTTAGATGTAAAGTTTGGTTTTTGAATTTATTTGTATTTTTTACTTGTCACACTCGGCGCTCTTTAAGCCCCGAGGCCGCTATCTCTGCAAAACATACGTAGTTTGTGGGATTTATTATTCCATTTTCGCTTAAAGTCGGACTTTTCGTCAGGCCGTTTCAAACTTAGAAATGGTGACCCTAGTCGCCGCGAGTCAATCACGCCGCTCATTGTGCCGACTCTATAGTGCGTGAGATGCGCTTTATTGTGAACGTCAATTCTTACTACTATACGTCTCTTGTCCAGCACCATACTTGGGCAGCAGCTATTTTCTTAAAAGCCGCTGAATCCCTATTGTCTTTCTAAATATGTGATGAAAATTATAACTTTAATTAAGCACAAGAAAATTATTTTATCATGTATTTTATTCTTGTATCATCTACATTTCGACGTTGTTATTTAACAAGAAGAAAGCTTTCATGTGGAGAACACTCTAACTCTTGTATGTGTATTTGTTTTTGGAATAAAAATATTTTATTTCATTTCATAACTATAGACCTAAATTATCTCCCTGAATAATTTCCGACAGGCTTTTACAGGCTTCCCATTCTGGATATACAAGCAATAATACAGGTGAGGTATAAAGTTTGACAGATTGCGTAGCCAATGTTATCCTAACTCAATGGCTATTGTGCGAAAGCTAGCGGAGGCCTTTTAACATGGTAATATAATATGGTAGATTTCCGTGGGTTGGTTCTCTATGTCCGAGGACTGTACAATTTTTTATTAAAAGATTAGATTGTTCTTCTTCTTCCGGTGCCAAAATTATAGCCGAACTCCCTCCTATCGGAGGTCGGCTATCATTTTGGCACCGGTGTACCGGCACGGGCACGACCAATACAACATCGACCCCTCAGCACACTGCAGACGAACGCCAAGATTTAACCTAGAAAAATAAGTAAACAGACAAAGAAATCGTTGCTGCACGCCAACGTATTAACTTATCTATGTAGGTATTTACACATGACGCCATTATCTCCCCTATTGGAAGAGTTGGACAGAAATATAATGAGATTACGAGCGTAGCAATTGGATCCCGCACCCGCGCCGCCGCCACAGTGCGTTTTTCCACTCACCGGCCCGGCACCGGCACCGACGCCAGCGCTGGTGCCGTGTCGGTGCCTGGCGGAGAAGCAAAAATGTATGGCTCGCTTTTTCATTTACCGGCGCCGTCGCCGGGGTAGCAAGCTTCCCACTCGGTGCCGGCCCGGCAAAACTGCGTGGCGTCGGCTAAAGTTGCAAACCTGTTATCTTAACTCCATTTTTTTTAAGAGATTTGCTATAAGATGCGGCCAGAGATTTACTTTCTAAAAACGCAAAAAAAAAGTAAAAAAAAAAATGGAGTTAAGAGTTTTGCGACTTTAGCCGACGATCATCAACCCATTATGTCCCCACCACGCGGCCATACTCTACCACGCGGGCCAGGTCCGAATTGGTGGAGGCTTGTAAGACTAGTGGCTGGTCTTACTGTCAGAAATTTCAAGCCGCCCTAAGGCCTCTGACTTGGCTTAACGACTGCCATCTATCCAGGGCAGCTGGAACCAACTGCTTAACGTGCCTTGCGAAGCACGGAACCGCTCGGAAAAATGCCACTAGCGTTAGTCATAGACAGAAACCCATCCATGGACTGAATGCGCCGTATGTTGTTTAACCTCAGTGATCGTTTAAGATCACTCAGGCAGACTATGTGTATTGTACATGAATTGTTGCCTTTTATGTGTGTTAGTGCGCGGGGCGGGGAGGAGAGCGGGCGTAATCCGGTATCGACACCGGGGCAGTGGAAAACAAAGCCCCGGCGCCGGTGCCGGTGCAGGGCCGTGCCGGTGCCGTGCCGGTACCGGACCGGCTAATGGAAAGACAGCCTACGTGGCATGAAAATGGATAGGTATTAAATAGCTTTGGCTGGCGGGCTCGCTGTTGAATTCGTTAGGGAGTCTCGTAAATGCATCTGAATATGAATAATTTTCAGTGTGTCGCGGTCACGCTGCACCGCGTTCTCTCTGTGTTGTAATTGTGACCTGTGGTCGCTTCCGTCGTGTTAATTATCCATGTCTTTATGTACTTATTCTAATTAATTCCTCTGGGCCGCGCTACTTTTAAGGTTCCGCACCTCAGAAGATGCGATTTTTCTTCGTCTTAAGCGATACCTACAGATTTGATTTTCCATCAGGTTTTAAAAAAAATCTATAGTACTTCGGGTTTTCAAAAACCTTGCTAAGCTTAGTCAATTCTGTTATACGAGTTTAAAAAAACAAATTACAACAATAAATTATTTACGTCAAAGAACCGTTTTAAGTTAAGTAGTCTCTACGAGAGGTAGACTATTTTTTTTTATAAATAAGACTAGGAGATTTCACACAGTAGACAAGCACGCACGACACGAGCAACTAGATACATTTCCAGGAAACCTTCTGACGGTACCTAATCCCAGGCATCAATGTTGTTATTATTACGGCGTGATTTGCGAAAACTTAACTTTAAGGTCTATCCACATTATTACGGGAATGCGAAAAAGCACGCCCGGCACGTTTTCAATCTAAAATTATCCTTAAATACTTACAAAGTAAGAAACTATTTACACTGCAAGTTCTATAAAGCTGTGACGGCATCGGCCGCACGTGGCGGTGTTTCAACGCAATATAAAGTCTAAACTAGAAAGTGTTCAAGGGTCATTTTAGCTTGTATCGTTGCGGCCGCACTTTGCACGTCGCCAGTCCGTTGCGATGGGATCAAACAATCATTTTATCTCTCGTTCTTTCAAAGTCCTCTTACACCATCTGACACCATAAAATATCTGGAGTAAAGGTAATCTAATACCTACATAAAAATCTCGTGTCACAGTGTTAGTAATTGAACTCCACGGCAACAGCCTAGCCGATTTATTTTGTTTATATTTGGTCCCAAGCTAAGAAACCCTGTGTTACGGTATCCCTCACCACGGTATCGAGGTAGTCCAGTCTGCGCACGCGCCTAAATAGCACCTGCACAAATAGCACCTGGCCTAGTCCATATTGGGCACCTATTTATATTTTTGGCAGGTGCTGTTAGTGAATTCAAATGTAGTTATTCTGCCAAAAATATCAATATACTTTTTCGATTATCCCACACACATTCACTCACGCATACGCACACACATACATGAGCCTAGCTTTAAGAGCCATCGCAAACAGGGCGACTTGTCGCCGGGTCTAGTCGCCGCGTCAGACGCAACGTTGTCATTTGCTTCTGGCGTCTTGTCGCAACTCCGCGACTCTGACGCCAAGTGTGCGGAGATTCGTACAAAATCTATGAAAATTGATGGCCGTAGCCTGTCGCGTCTAGTCGCCGAACTGTCACTGTCGCGTGTCGCCTAGTGTGCGCATAGGCTTATAGCGTTCATTAACTTATGCTGTGAGAATAACGCAACTATACAGTGTAAATGCAAACATGTTAGCATACTCTTTTTAAGCTTTACTTTCTCAATAAACAATTTAGAAACCGGCCGTTTTCCCTCGGTTGAAAAGGGTAATGAACCGAACAGAGATTGGAATAGGTTGAGTAAGACCTTATAATTGGGTATTTGACAGGATGTCAAATGAGTTACTTTTTAAACGGAATTTTGTATGAAAATACTTGCTTGTGACGTCACATTTCAGAGCACTCTTTTTATGTTTCATCTATTTAAAAATTGTAATAACTAGTAAATGATTAAAATAAATACATTTTCCGAATCATTTTGTAATTTTTGTTTTAATCGAGCATCTCAAATAATTTATTGTTGATAGTGTCAAATACCGTATTAATAAATTGTTAATCTATTTTTCTATCACGTCTACAATAATACTCTGTAGATAAGGCGTCACGAAATAAAACGTGGTAATAAAAGTGGTAAACGTTTTATGACATTTTGCTGAAGTAAACAGCAGATCATTCCACCTCGCGCTGGGAATAGAACCAAAGCCTCTCGCTTCCGAGTTCATTGTTCCACTCACTAAGCTACCACCGTTTTCTTTCAAGTCAGATCACCGACATGCGTGCTCGCGTTGATTTGAAGCGACAGTGAAATAAAATCAACGCAGTTATGCAACTCTCATTGTACTACAATGCATTAGTAGAATCTAGGTCCGGTATGCCTTAAATCGACCGACCGATCCACTGCAAAAATATTTATTTTTATATACAAGAACCAATTAGCGATGTAACGTAACTTCCGGACCAACAACCCATTACATAGTGCTTAATTTACATTTCAGTAGTTGACAATTAACAAAAAAATATTTAATTATTCTCGATTAAAACAGAAATTACATAATATTTCGGAAAATGTATCTCATTTTTAAATCTGTGGCGTCTGCGCACGCACAGTTTTGCCGAGTAATCAGTTTCTTCATGTTGTAGCGACGCTAGTCGCGTACCACCGCTCCGCTAGTACAGTTGTGTCCGAATTAAGTTAAATGTATCTTCCGTGTGTTTGGACAATAAAAAGCCGTATATCCGTTGCAGAAAAAAAATAAAATAAAAAAAATAAAAATAAATAAATAGAAAAACACGAAAAATCTTATCAGTGGGACTTTTCGGTACCCATACTTGAACTATGTTTTTTTGTGTGAAATTTATGTAACCTACGTAGGTACCTACTTAAGATTTTTCTGGTTTTTCATACGTATATAGGGTTATGAAAACTTGTAATTTGTGGTTTTGCTTAGTGATAATTTTATTTTGGGTTATTAATTAAACGGATATATTTTTGGAGTATTAGTCCACAGCATATTTTGCCAGTATTGTAAATGTAATAATGTGTTACTGCAAAAATAATGTAACCCTGTATTAAGCCAACTTTGAGTAAAACTGCATAGCGATGTTCCCATGAACATGCAACTTGATAACATAGGTACTTACTCAACAATTGTTCATACCATGAGCGGATGTGAATGTTTATACTTTGTCACCACTTGTAATCTAACACTTGTTTTTCAATGCTCGATTCCGTGTAAGTAAGCAAAAGAGCCAAAAGACTGATTGGTGATAAGGAGCTGGTGGAAGCCAAACTTGATAGCCTTGCTCACCGGCGCAGCGTCGCCAGTCTATGTATCTTTTACAGGCTGTACCACGGGGAGTGTGCGAGTGAGCTCTTTGAGCTTATCCCGCCATCACCGTTCTATAACTGGACTTCCAGACGCTCGAAGGGATACCACCCACACATGGTAGATATACCTAAGTGCCATACCAAGCGCTTTTCATCATCCTTCATCATGCGCACTGCTAAGGTGTGGAACTCTTTGCCTGCGTCAGTTTTCCCAGCCACATATAACCTCGACTCCTTCAAAACGAGAGTAAATAGGCACCTAATGAGTAAGCTTGCTCCACCGTCGACCTCAACTACGCTTACCATCAGGCGAGTTTGAGGTCAAGAGCTTACTCATCACACATAAAAAAAAAGCATCAGCTTTTTTTGTCTTGTTAGGTTGTTGCAGGTACAGTCGAACATAGTTTTGTATAACTCGGTACAGTCAAGGTAATAAGTTTTAAGTTGTCAAAGTAAACTTCAAAATTTTTTTCTAAAAATTATTTGTAAGAGGGGGAATATTGTGGCGTCTGCGCACGCACAGTTTTGCCGAGTAATCAGTTTCTTCATGTTGTAGCGACGCTAGTCGCGTACCACCTCTCCGCTAGTACAGTTGTGTCCGAATTAAGTTAAGTGTATCTTCTGTGTGGACAATAAAAAGCCGTATATCCGTTGCAGTAAAAAAAAAAAAACCCACGCCTCCGAAGAGACTGGTGACTCGGCAAAACTGTGCGTGCGCAGACGCCACAATAAATCTATGAAACTTAAAAAGAGTGCTCGGAAATGTGATGTCATAATTGAGTATTTTCATACAAAATTCCGTTTAAAAGTAACTTATTTGACATTTTGTCAACTACCCAATCTATATAAATAAAATTCAAAGTCCTGACTGACTGATTCATTCACTCATCAACGCCCAGCCCAAGCCGTTGGACCTAGGAAGCTGAAATTTTGCACAGGGTTACAGGGAAAGTCGTACACAATATTAAAGGAGGTCATTATTTAGGTCATTTCTGATGGATTTTATTCTATTATATAGGGTCCGAAAATTAACCGTTATGGAGATATTGACTGTTTAAGATTTTTAAAAAATATAAATTTTTTTTGGCTTTTTGATTGATTTTTTCTCAGAATAGAGCTCATAAAGTGTTTTTTTTTAATGTATTTAGTTGAAAGGCATGTCAATTGATAAAAAAATATCAGCAAAAGCTGCACCTACTACTAACAGCTTTAAAAAACTGCTCGGCAACGGTTAGAATTAAATATTTTTTCTCCAAATATTTTTCATATTGGAGCTCTTAAAAAAAAATTTACGTATGGAACTTATTCTGCAAATAATTTTAAAAACTTCTACTACTCTTTAACTATTCAAAAAGGTATAACATTTAACAGGTATGTGCATGAAATTTTAAAATAATGTTATTTGAGTAGGCTCTAGTGGTAGTACCTACATAACTGAACTTCGTTACAAAAAAAATCTTTTTACTTCCTGGCACCTTTAAACTATGTAAAAAGGTCAGATAGGCTTTTTTGTGCTCTGGAGACATGCTGTCTCAATTGTTCAGGTACCTACCTATTTCAGTATTTGTTTTTTAGAATATTCTATCTATCTATTATTTTTGTGTTAGTCTGCTCGTGTGATTCTTCCGTGGTAGATGTGTTAATACGTGCTCTGCAAATGATTTGCGTCTTAGAAACTTCTACGTCTCTTTAGGTATTCAAAAACGTATATCACTTGCTATTACATCGAAAAAACCTTAGCCAAGTGTCACTTAAGATGGCAAACGGTAAATTTTTAGTTGAGGTAAATACGTGCTCTTTGATAATTTCCCGTAAAACGCAACTTAGTTTGGATTTTGGTATTTATTCATCTTCATTGTGTGACTTGGCTTGGATTTTGAACTGATTCATCTTCATACTGAGACTTGGCTTGGATTTTGGACTGATTCATTTTCGTTTTGTGACTTGAATGGCGAGACACATATGAAAACTTTTTGAGGGAGGAATTACCATTGTTGATGGACGACATTTCTATTGCATTGAGACGAGACAATGTTCTTTCTATATCGGATCGAAGTTCAGTTATGTCGGTACTACCACTAGAGCCTACTCAAATAACATTATTTTAAAATTTCATACACATACCTATTAAATGTTATACCTTTTTGAATAGTTAAAGAGTCGTAGAAGTTTTTAAAATTATTTGCAGAATAAGTTCCATACGTAATTTTTTTTTAAGAGCTCCAATGTGAAAAATATTCAGAGAAAAAATATTTAATTCTAACCGTTGCCGAGCAGTTTTTTAAAGCTGTTAGTAGTAGGTGCAGCTTTTGCTGATATTTTTTTATCAATTGACATGCCTTTCAACTAAATACATTAAAAAAAACACTTTATGAGCTCTACTCTGAGAAAAAATCAATCAAAAAGCCAAAAAAATTTTATATTTTTTAAAAATCTTAAACAGTCAATATCTCCATAACGGTTAATTTTCGGACCCTATATAATAGAATAAAATCCATCAGAAATGACCTAAATAATGACCTCCTTTAATATTGTGTACGACTTTCCCTGTAACCCTGTATAACTAGCTGTTGCCCGCGACTACGTCCGCGTGGGCTTTAGCTGAGTAAAGTGTTTGCAAATAAGATAGGGATACTTTTAGCGCATACCAAAGAGCTTTTATACTAACTTCGCAACCCCCTCTTACCCCCTTAAGGGATGATTTTCTAAGAACTACTTTACACGTCTTTCATGACTTTCAATGAAGGACCTTCATGCTGAATTTCATTCGAATAACTTCATAAACGGCAAAGTTTCATACTAACGTTGCACCCCCCTATTACCGCCTTAAGGGATGATTTTCGAAAAACTATCTTACATGTGTTTCATGACTTTTAATGAAGGAACTTCATATTGAATTTCATTCGAATAACTTCAAAAACGGCAAAGTTTCATACTAACTTTGCACCCTCCTCTTACCCCCTTAAGGGATGATTTAAAAAAACTATTTTACACATGTTTCATAATTTTAAATGAAGAGCCTTAGTACCGAACTTCATTCGAATAACTTCAAAAACGGCAAAGTTGCATACTAACTTTGAACCCCCATTTTACCCCCTTAGGGGATTAATTTTCAAAAATCCTTTCTTAGTGCTCTCTTACGTTACAAAAGAAACCCCTGTGCTAAATTTCAAGTTTCCAACCCATATAGTTTAGGCCCTGCGTTGATATGTCAGTCAGTCAGCTTCTCCTTTTATATATAGAGATGTAGGCAAGGAATAAGACGGGATTTTTTGAAATTCAACTCCGAAGGGGGCGAAAAGGGTTGCCAAAATTTGTATGGGAGGTATAAAAAATGTAGTTTAATTTTCTTGAAACTTAAAATAAATACTCTTCAACACAATTGATTGAACATTTGTTTCGCCATTTTTCTAAATTTAACCCTTATGGGAGTGAACGGGGTTGCAAAATATTGAACTAAAGTCCACGCGGACGGAGTCGCAGGCGAAAGCTAGTTACTTATAATTTACCTACATCCCTACAAATTAAAACAATTGCAAGACTAAGTTAAAGCTGGCTTGTCAGTTCCTCTCATAAACTACTCTGTCTTTAGCGTGTTTTATTGGCACCGACTTTTTGTAACTAAGATTGTATAATGTTTCCGTACCTTTTGAACTAAAATAAGTATAAGTGGAAGCACCTGCTCGGTGTTGTATGTAGGAATTTATATTCTACCTATTCCGATCACCGGTAATGAATATTGAATTCCCCGCGAAGAATTGCGGAGAGAAGTTTTTCTTTCAAGAATACCTGAGCGCGGACCAAGTTTTATAAGGGTTCTGGTTAGATTTTGATAACACTGGGGTTTTCCATTTTAAGGAAATACTTTCCTTTTTTTACGTAGAGACGATAGGACATCGACCTATACATTTTTGTTACGATTCGCCTGTAACGTTACTGAGTAGAGTGCATGCGTAATTCAATGAATCTATATTCACATCTTCGTGAATTACTTAGTAATTTATATGAAAATAAATGTTTTATCTTATTTTATCTATCTGGTCTTGGATGTTTACATGTTTGTGACGTCGCTGTTTCTGGTTCCCACGACACAGAGTATCCAGAGTATCCACGACTAGTGTGGCCAGAAGCAATGTATGTGCCTGTATGTAAATGTTATGATATGTTATGGTAAAAGAAAACTATAAAAAAAAAGGTATCGGTTTCTCCGTCATGATAACTGCCTTTTTTCCTTATTGAAATAACATAATGAAACATAGTTTATTTTATTAACATACACATTCATTATGACATTACATAAGAAATAACGTGTACAAAGATAAGCTTATCTCTGTTAGAGATTTCTGCCAGCTAACCTTGGAGAGTCGGAGAAGCAGACAAACGGGTATATGTACCTGTACAACACAAACTACATTAATTTTATAAATCTTAGTGTTTTATGTTTCCTTATGTAATATGGATTATTGTTAATGTAATAAATGTATTTCTGCTTCCTCATATCGTCGGCTAAAGTCGCAAACCTGTTAACTCATTTTTTTTTTTTTCAAATTAAGACATTTGCTATAAGTTGCTTCCAGAAATTTAATTTCTAAGGATGCAGTAAAACATGGAGTTAAGAGTTTTTCGAAGATATAAATATTTCAATACGGATCTAATCGCAATTAGGCCAGTGTAATGTACTCATTGGTATAACTTCGTACGTATTAATAAGACTTATTTTTACGATCATTGTATATCAAAATAATCGTGAAGATATTTGCTTTACGGATGTGTTTAGTCACGGTTTGTCTTAGGACGTACAAATTGAGTAATCCTACTTGAAACGATAAAGCATCGCCTCACGGTTTTCCTTTGACGATTCAGTGTCTAATCATTATTATTTCTTTAATATTATCCATTATTTTGTGTAAAATATACGAGATTATTTTATTGTTATCATATTCATATACATTTACATTTGAAAAGAGTCTGAATTATTGAAGATCACCTCTGAAAAGCAACTTGTTCCCAGATACGTAATGAGGAGTACGTAGATACTTTCGATTTATTTTGATAGAAAGCAATATATTTATGCTATGATACTAGCATCATTTTAATTGCTAGATTATCAAGTTGGTTTCTAATAAGATAAATATCAGTGAAAACTGTAAATCGGATGATAAAGTGCAAAATAAAATAGACTCAAAACTAAAATGCAAATAAGCAAATTGTAAATTTTTTTCTAGTTTGCAAATTAGACTGAGTATTTTTTTTGTAATTTTATAAAATTTTGCACTTTTTTAACTTTCTGCAGGTATTTTTGTTTTAGTGTAGCTACAGTAGTCTTTTAGCTAGGATATTTTTTGTCAAGAAGGTCGCGGGTGAAAGTGCAAAAAAAGCGCGAAAAAAGTGACCTTTGACTAAAAAAGAAGGACGTCTATTTAATTTAATTCGTGTCGTTTAATCTATCTGACAGGGCACCTACAAATAAAGTGTTCTCTACACTTCTAAAGTTCCTAGTCCACGTATAACACCCTCTAAAGAACAAACGGCTCACTCAATCCGAAGGACTAACAATAAAAGGTTTTACTACTTGGTACTGAAAGAAGAGACTGACTGAACGTATAAAACCCGTAAAACCAATGCAACTAATTTAGTGAGGGTATTTACTTTGCTTTGTATCTCAGGTCATGAGTGGGTGTGAGCGGTTATAAAATTATATTGGTCAGTCGCTAGAGCTATTTACTCATTTTCTACTATATTACGTACTACTCCCGCACACGGTTTATTTGTCCTATAATAATATAATAGTTAAAATTTAGTTATCATCGGTTTTTATTTACCATCAGCTCCTTAAATACAGTCCACTAACTACAAGATGTAGAACATACATCACGCTAAGAAGTCTAGCAGTATCACGTTTTTTACCACGCCGGAGGTCGTCGGTTCGATTGCTAGGTATTGGGAGCAGCCGTGTTTTTGTACAAATGGCCTCAGAATGGGAGTGTTTTCATGTTTGTGATGTCCTTGCCTGGCTACTAAAGCATATGGAGTAGAGTAGGATAGATTAAATAAATGAGGAGATTCTCATAAGCTTCATTGGATTTTTTGCACACGTCCTTTCAGGGCAAAAAATTAAAAAGTGCACATGGCCAGCTTTTTTTAGCAGAGATCTCTTGCCCTTTTGGTACGGAACCCCAAACATCCCGAAATCAACATGGTTGTTTCAAATATCGATTTCATAATGATCAGGCTTCCGGAGACAATTGGTCCACGGAAAAGGTCAGTTGGTTACAATTTCACGAATGCGAGCCGAATACAGAGCGCTTACTTCTGAAAGCGGTACGGAAAGGGAAAAACGCCTCGCTGCAAATACTTACCATCTATCTATCTATATATATAAATAAAATTCAAAGTCCTGACTGACTGATTCATTCACTCATCAACGCCCAGCCCAAGCCGTTGGACCTAGCAAGCTGAAATTTTGCACAGAGGGTCTTTACGAGTATATAATGTAGGCAAGGAATAAGACCGGATTTTTTTAAATTCAACCCCTAAGGGGGTGGAAAGTGTTGCGAAAATTTGTATGGGAGGTATAATGAATGTTGTCTAATTTTCTTAAAACTTAAAATAAATACTCTTCAAATACTCTTCAAAACAATTTATTAAACACGTTTTGGCCGTTTTTCAAAATTTAACCCTTAAGGTAGTGGACGGGGTTGCAAAATTTTGTTCCGCATTCTGAATAACTAAAGTTCACGCGGGCGGAGTCGCGGGCAAAAGCTAGTACATAATATTTCTTTTGTTGACCGAGTAATACGAGCACCAACACAATCCGCACGTTAATTAATTATGATTATTACGCCCCTGTGTCCCCAAGTTCCTTTGACAGCCAATAAAATTAGTACTGGGATCGAACTTCAGCCCTTCTCTCGAAAGGTCCCGGTTTTTCCGACACACCCAGGTCAATGAGACATTGATTGATGAGCTGAACCTTCGAGTTCATTTGCCGAATTGGTTTGTTTCAGGTATGGACGTCCACTTAACTGAAATTGCTGTGCCTCTTCAAGCGTGATGCCTGCCACGTCCTGATTAAAGGTAGCTATTGTCACCGTTAATTAATGAAACCAATCAGGGGAAATCGTTGAACTTTACATATTTTGTATAATATCTATTAATGGGGATAAAAAGTAAAAGTAAATAAACTCTCCCCCGTTATCCCCGAAGGGGTAGGCAGAGGCACCAATCACTAGAACTGGGCCCGAGTTTTTCCGAGTTTATTATGTCCCAAACGTGACAAGTGGCAAGCCTGTCGCCATTATCCGGGCATCATTTATCAGCGAATGGTGTTGCTGTACAAACAAACAAATGTACGTAACTAAAAGTCATTGGTACATGCGGGGTTCGAACTTAGACCCTCATGATCGAGAAGCAAGGTTCAATCCCACTAGGCCACCACCGCCACCGGGATAAAACTAAATGTGGATTTATAACTGAAATAAGCTTGTGACTATATCCCAGCAAGCTCACAGCCAGAGCGATGGTAGCGAAGCGGTAGAACGTCAGCTTCTAGTTCGGGGATCACGGCTTCGAATCTCGGCATGTACCAATGGCTTTATTTTTTAAGTTCATTTAAGCGTACATTTCTGAAGTTATA
The DNA here is from genome assembly GCA_947310845.1 of Yponomeuta plumbellus. Lineage (NCBI taxonomy): Eukaryota > Metazoa > Arthropoda > Insecta > Lepidoptera > Yponomeutidae > Yponomeuta > Yponomeuta plumbellus. The sequence continues at coordinate 6,157,994 of OX371193.1, forward strand.
GTAGCAGTACCACTCGCTAACAAGAAAGAAACAAGGGTTTATGAAGAAACTGGGATTTCTGGAATTAAGATAAGATAAGATAATAATATTCTTTATTGCACATAAGAAACAAGAAACAAATAAAAGTTACAATTAAAGAAATATATACAATAGGCGGTCTTATTGCTACAGCAATTTCTTCCAGACAACCTTGTGTTGCCGAAAGAAAAAGAGACGGGCAGTTTGTGCAAATACCAATAATACATACTTATACTTAGTAATAAACTTACATGAATCTAACTAGACAGATGTTATGAAAATGGAATTAATTACCCAATAATGATAAAAATACTTTATTACACATGAAACGTTGAACAGAACATTACATAAGAAACAAACTGTATAAAGGGGAGCGCTTGCAAATCCCCGGTGGGCACGCGTGGTGATTAATGCCCGGTTCCAATATCCACAAAACGCTTCGTTTTTGCTTACGATCGGTTACAATTCCTACGAAATTTCTACGAACCGTCAATAAATTGTATGGAAAACGGATCGTAGCCGGTAGGCGTATATTATAGGAACCGGGCTTACATCCATACTCTCTCTCTCTGAGAAAAAGCCTGTGCCGTACCATGGGATGAATACGGGGTGTCCCAAAAATGACACGTCACAGTAACACCGGAGGTAGACCTCCCCAAAAGGCATCGAACCAACCTAACATGACCTCAGTAAAGTAGTTTTTAACTGAACTTGTTAAAAAAAGTGAAAATTTAGAATAAGTTTAAATTGGTCATAATCGAAAACCGTGCAACTATTACTGAGGTCATGTTAGGTTGGTTCGACGCTTCTTGAGCAGGTGTCTACCTCCAATGTCACTGTAACGTGTCATTTTTGGGACACGCTGTATAGGCTGTATTATAAGCCCACTTACGCCGCTGTGTGTGACGCCGCCATGGGCACAAATTTATTACTTTGTAGCCTATATACGTCCCACTATGCCACGCCTTTTCTCAGAGAGTATGGGCCTAATGGTGGAGTGTCGCCTATACCTTCCTCATGGAAGAGACCCGTACCCCTCGGTGGGAACATAATGGGTTGATGATGATGATGATGATGATGGGCCTAATGACCACGCATGCCCACCGTAGATTGGAAATTACAAACGCTGAGAGCACTAATGTCAGCACCTTAGATTTAGGTTTCTTCACGATGTTATCTTTCACAATTAGCAAGAGGTGAGTTGACATACTGATACAAAAATACGCGTTATGCTAATACAGTTTTCTTAAACGGCCATCTATTTTGCATGCATAAAAGCTTTTTTCATTGAACAACATTTTCCGAAACATTACCTGCGATCCAAAAGTAACCTTGCTGGCCAGATAATAAAGTTGTACAGGAGAAAAAGAAAACAATTTTTAGAACCTACTGAATGACAGTATAGGCAGGGCGTCTTGACGGGACAAGATTTATTGCTCCTTGATGGCGGGCGCAGGAAATGGACAGCTTTGTTAACTCGCACCTTTACCCTTAGTTCGGACTATTTCGCCCCGTCTATTTCGTATAGCCTCATATCTTTATTTATGGTAAGCTACGAATACTTCATTACAATTATCATCATGAGGGAATGAAAATAGTAGTTTAATTAGTTAAAAAAAACAAGCGACAGCCTGTTTTTCTAGAGATATGTGGGTTTGTAACTTGACTTTGCAATAAGGCCGCCAATTGTTTGTTTTTCTTTTCCTCGCGTACAGGAATATTATAAAGAATCTTATTTTATGGTAAGATAAGATAAAAGATAAAAAAGTATTTATTGCCTCATAAAAATAAAATTGTAATAAATTAAGACTAAACTAGGTTTATAACAAGGCAAAAGGTAGTGGCCGACAAGATTATAACTTGTATAAAAAGTGAATTACAGAGTTTTACTTGGTCGCAACGCTGCAACAATCGTGGTAGCGACAACACTTTAGTACGACACTAGTATAGAAAATCCACAAAGTTCAACATTAATATAATTACCAAAAAGACAAATCGTACCTATACTGTATGCACATATTTTGTAAGATCCCGGTTGAGGATAGAGTCTTCTTTGTCACGCCAATTTACTTCCGTCTTCACAAAGCGTGTACTGACATTTTTGTTTTAAAAAGTCGCGTCGGGGCAGAATGCACCATTTTTCGTTTTAATGGACGGACGGGTTGGTTACGTTGGAGTTTCTTTCCGCTTTTGTGTAAAGGAACAATGCTCCTTAGAAAACGTTCTCCAATAGAAACGTTCTTTGCTACAATTTAGATAGTGACATCTTGGAATACCGGAGTAGCTTTGTGACGCCCGGGACGCTAGCGTCGGCACATGAAGAATATTATAGAATGTTTGGATCGTTATTGGCAGAAAGTTGGAGGAAGTTATCGAGTAGTTTGACGAATTATTTCCTTAGAATATGAACCAAACATCATTTGCAATAAAATTGTAACAGAAATATATCCGAGAGTAGTTAATAAAATAGCCCTGGAAATTCAGCTCAAATTTTTATTCGTTAAAATAGTCTTGAATGAAAAAAATGCTTTTGAAAAAAAAGTCATCATTGTCTGTTGAAATACTACGCCAAATAAAAACATGATAGGCATATTTTTTCCCGTTATTGCAAAAAAACATTTCAACATTTTGTTTTCATCTAATGTAGAGCAGGTATAACGAAGTATAACATTCTAAAATGACAAATGACGCTGAAACCTCGGTGAATAACAAACGCCGATTCCAATTTGTCAAACACGTTCGACGGAGCAAATGTCGTACGTGATACACATCTCTTGTCGACGTGTAAGTATTGCTTCTGTGGTGATTGCGTGATTTCATCGTCTGTGGTGTGGCAGAACTCTCCATTTCGAATCCTTTCAGTGTGGCTCGGTTCGGTCATCGTCGTAGATAAACACATTTTTATATACTCCCGTACAGCGACCACTGTACTTGTTTACCTACTTCAAATCGATCATGACGAAACCGCGTCCAGACTCATCTTCAAATCTTTGCTTTGTATCTGTCTTTCTCTCTGTAACAGATTTGTAAGAAAGAGAAAGGGGGAGATAAAATAGTGTGTATGTGGTCTTCTGACAGTAAGACCAGCTACTAGTCTTACAAGCCTCCACCAATCTGGACTTGGCCTCCGTGGTGGAGTATGGCCTATACCTTCCTCAGGGAAGATACCAGTGCCACTCGGTGGAGACGTAATGGGTAGATGATGTGTTTAAAATTAACACCACATTCTGGAATAATTCGCGTATTTTTTACTATAAAGTTGTTATCCTGGTCACGATCCGTGATCCAATCTGAAAACTCGCACTGGTGCCTTCCGGGCGATCGTCGCGCCCCTATCGACGACGTGGCACATTATTCTCTATACAAGATTCGAACTTAAGAAGTTTTGCTCAATTTTGTGTTTTCAAGTTTTACGTGTGCTTTTTACATAATATGTTTTGTGAATTGAGGACTTTGTGTATGTGTCAGCGTATTTAGTTTCACCCTTTGTGCCTTTGAAAACAATTTGCTGTGCATGAAAATCTCCGAAAACGTCCGCGTACAAAATACCAGAACCGCGAGCCTGAGCGTACTAGAGAGGAAGGTGCGGGGAACATAAAAATTATCTTGAACAGTATGCATGTGTGCGTGTGCGTTAGGGTGTATATGTGTGTGTGTGTGTGTGTGTGTGTGTGTGTGTGTGTGTGTGCGCGCGTGCGTGCGTGCGTTTGTGCGTACAAGCGTGCGTGTGTGTGTGTGTGTGTGTGTGAGGGTGTGTGTGTGTGTGTGTGCTCCTCGTGTGACCTCAACCTTCAACCAGATATAAAGTTAGCTTTACGACAAGAGACCTATGCGTGATACGTGTGTTCTCCATTCGGGATTAATTAAAAATGGATGCCTTACATTTTAATCAAACGTATTATGTGCTCTGTGATGGGGCTTATTAAATGTCAATTTTACGTACAAAGCGTTCAAATACTATTGCGATTTGGAGCTCTGGTGACACGAGAGCTTCAAAGTGACTTGTGTGAAACCGCGTATACAGAATTTAACTCTTCTGGTTGATTGGTACAAAATGCTTATGGCAATAAAAGTATCAATAAATTAAGAAATAAAATTTACAAAGGCTCTTTAAAATAACTTTTAATAAGCCTCGAAACTGTTTCTTTATATGTATTCCAGAATCAACACAAGCAAATTAAGCCGCATTTGATGAGCAAAAGTTCAAAATTTTCAATTAAACTGTTTCAACTTTTATGCGATCTCGGCGATTTCAACGCAAATAAAGTTTCAAAGGGCGTGTCTAAAAATCTACGGCTATACCGTGGTTCTTAATTATTTATGTAAAGTATACGGGAACTTAATTGCGGATGCTTGTCGGTGATGAGCAACCAACGATGCGAGCTCCGTATCTGCTCACCATGATAAGCCGTTTTTTCACGGTCTTAGTGGGCTCGGACGGAGTACGCCATCCGAGTAAACTAATGTTTCTGATTGGACGGTTTTTCGTCACGACACATTAAAATGGCCAATCAGAAGCATGGGTTAACTCGGATGGCGCACTCGGTCTGAGTGCTTATACTGAGTTTTTTCATTCACTTTCGATAGCGAGAGCGTTTGCAATTTGTATAGGAGTGACAAAGCGCGCCACCTAGTTGTCTCTTTGTCACTCCTATACAAATTGCAAACGCTCTCGCTATCGAAAGTGAACGAAAAAACTCAGTATAAGCACTCTGAGCGCACTAAGACCGTGAAAACAGGGCTTTAACTTTGTGAATCAGAGCGAAACCTGGTCGGACTCTTCCAACGACAATCAAGTAAGTGTATCCGGAATAAAGTTAATAATATCTAGTTCTTATTAAAAGTTTTATAACGTACACTGCCTGAATTCTGGAGGGGTAGGCAGAGACCAGGGTCTACCACCTTGAATACTCCCAATAAGCCCTACAAATAAGCGCGCCACACTTTTTACACATCTTATAAAAACAACGTAGGTACAATAAGCCTACAGTCCGTTTTTTATTTCAATGCAAAAAAAAAATGACGTGGTGTTACCGGTTGACTTGGTAGATTTTTTTTTACCGTGAATAGAACACTTGTGTGACCAAAATCCTTATCACATCAAAGACATTAAAGTTTAATTCCTCATAAGGTCAAAGTAAAAAAAAAAACAACTACGTAGCACAATTAATTTTTACTTGGAAGTAAAATGGGGTAATTTGGTTTTTGCGTACCAGCAACATTCAGACATTGGATTGTACTGAGATGTCAACGTGACTGTTGCAACGTGATTTTTTTGCATTGAACTAAAAAACAGACTTTAGGCGCAGATTAGCGACACGCAACAGCGACAGCTCGGCGACTAGACGCGACGACAGGCTACGGCCGACAATTTTCATATATTTTGTTCGAAGCTCCGCACACTTGGCGACCTTGGCGCATAGTTGAGGAGTCGTGACGACAAGCTAGGAGCCATCGCAAACAGGGCGACTTGTCGCCGCGACAAGACATGCCAGATGCGAACGACAACGCCGCGTCTGAGCGGCTACTAAACGCGGCGACAAGTCGCCCTGTTTGCGATGGCTCTAAGAATCTCGGAAACCGTTACAATGATTTCATTAATGGATCTAGCTTGGTTGAATTTTTAGCGAACCTCAATTTGCCCGTAATTTGAGGCGTATTTATAAAGTAGGTACCCGAAACCGACGAGCGTCTAATGAATGTCGATGAAGTGAAAGTGATCTGTCATGTCAGAACCGCGGCATAGGATACAGGCGTGAGCTTATAAATGTATCTATGGATGTTGACGTATATGATTGCTAAGCAATACAATTTATTATTTGGAGTGTGAGCGTTGGAAGATCATAAATCTGTGAAACTAGAGGTTTATATGTAGGTTCTTCGATTTTTGATAAGTAAATTTATTTTGCTGGCTTTTCCACCTATTTTCCAAAATTTATTAAATAATTTGGTAATAAATTAAAGTTGATATTTTCATGTTCTGGTATATTGGCAATGTGAACTAACTTCGGGTATAGCTAGTATCACCATTTGGAAAAGCACGCCCTTAAACATTTTCTTTGTGATTATTGCAATAGAGAATTAAAGGTATACAATACATGCATGGTGTTATAAATATAAAATGCGCGCTATGTTTTGCCAATTATTCATTTATTTTAATTCTCTATTGCAATAATCACAAAGGAAATGTTTAAGGGCGTGCTTAATGCAGGAATCATTCTCTTCAAGCAAAACAAAAATCTTCATTTTCGAGTATGGCCGTTTTAAGATTTTTTAAAACGACCATACTGTAAAATGAAGATTTTTGTTTAATGCCGTTTATGTTTTCAGTGTGCGACCTATGTTTGACAAATAAAGTATCTAATTCTGTAATTACACAGATCATGGTAAGTCAGTTATTAATGCAATTTATGTGTACAATAAAGAATATTCTATCTAGGTAAATAGAATAGAATAGATAGAGATCTATCTAGATAGAATAGATAGATAGATATCTAATGCACGGATTAACCACGTTTTGTCTCCCATTTAGTATTGTAATTGATCAGATCGAAAGACTCTCATTACTTTGGAGCATTCAAATTCCATTGCGTTTCCTTTTCACTGATTAATATTAAATTTGTCATTGATTGATTAAGCTTTGTCTGTGAGCTATACGACTGATTACAGCGTATTGAGTGTCTATTGGTAGATGTATGCGGTTAATGTTAGCTGGTACAAGTAATTTCCGACAAACAAGTAGGTAAGATCGATAGTCTAATATCTAAGGTAAAATCTTGATGGTCATCTTAATAAAACAAGTAAAATAAAGCCTTAATTAAACGGGAATGGACATACAAAGAACAAAAATAGTACATGGTTACCCAAGGGATGAAAGTAACGTAGCAAAAATCAGATGAACACATTGTATTTATACAAACTCTGGTACCTATATGGAAACTCTAGGTACAACTTGAAAAAAATAATTAAATCCGATTGGCAATGATTTTAAAATAGTTGAAAGTGAAAGTAAATTGCAATGAAGTCATTCAAAAACATAATAAATATATTATTAATTAATACTTAACTTTATGTTATTTCAATTTAACATCGGACTGTAATTGAGTACTGCACAGAAAATTTTGACGTTGTTGCATTTAACCACGTTTCAATTTTCACATTTCAAAATAAGAACTTTATTTTTTTTATAATTATGTATATATTAATAGATGTCAGTTAAAAACGATTACTTCTAGGTCTACTTTCCGAGTATGAGCAAGGAGAATGTATGAGTAATGAAAAAATAATCATAATTTTGTTTAGAATTTTATATCCGAAGTCACAGTTGATCGTTTTAATAACTTACAACTATCTATGTATATATCTTCTCTTTCACGCCAAACCATACAATATACTTACTTACTTTTAATAGGAATAATAATACTACTAAATATTTTTATTCTTCAAATAGCACAACCAATTTAATAATCAGATTATTAATTTTATCAAACAATTTTATTAAATTTGTCACGTTATTTTTGATTATTACATTATAAGAGCATGTAAACTTAAATAAACCTAAACAAACTGACTTGAACGTATTCAAAAAATTTGAAAGTAACAATAGTCCTTTCACAATGGAAATATAATTGAAATAAGCCCAAAAAGTGTCGCTTACTTCCGTAAAGGACAAAAGCTTATGGGACAAAGGAATGAGAACCAAAGCCGACCAGAATCGAAAAATCGTCTGTCAACAAAATGGAAATTACTACGTGGAGACGAAGGAAAGCTTTATGATTTCTCCAAGTCAATAGTCACGAAAAGACGTATTTTTACAGATTTAATTACATTCGGACTTCCTTAGTTGTATGTAAAGCGACGTCTATAATTTGGTATTTGACAATATGAAATAAGTTACTTTTAAAACGTAATTTTGTATGAAAATACCGAATAATGACATTTCATTTCAGAGTGCGTATACAGAGTGCGTATACTGAGTGCGTATACTGAGTGCGTATACTGAGTGCGTATACTGAGTGCGTATACTGAGTGCGTATACTGAGTTTTTTCATTCACTTTCGATAGCGAGAGTGTTTACAGTTTATATAGGAGTGACAGAGCGCGCCACCTAGTTGTCTCTTTGTCACTCCTATGCAAATCGCAAACGCTCTCACTATCGAGAGTGAATGAAAAAACTCAGTATAAGCACTCTGAGTTCATTCACTTTCGATAGCGAGAGCGTTAGCGATTTGCATAGGAGTGACAAAGAGACAACTAGGTGGCCTGATTTGTCACTCCTATACAAATTGCAAACGCTCTCGCTATCGAAAGTGAAGGAAAATACTCAATATAAGCACTCGGAGCAGTCTTTTTTTGTTTCGACTATTTAAAAATTGTAATCACCTACTACTACAATATAATTTTAATATAATTACTTGAATGTATATAATAAAGCAACCTCTGGAAGCACTATATTGTCCATATCCATATTGTAATCATTGATTTTATAATAAGTTGAACCTCAAAGATTATTTTTATTAGCTAATTGGGTAGTTAACAAAATGTCAAATACGTTACTTTTAAAACAGAATTTTGTATGAAAATACCGAATTATGACGTCATCTTTCAGAACACTATTTTTATGTTTCATATATTTAAATTTTTTTATAATTTTTAGTAATTGACTAAAAGAGATACATTTTCCGAAATATTTTGTAATTTTTGTTTTAATCGAGCATATCAAATAATTTATTGTTGGTCATGTCAACTACTGAATTATGTAGTTTATAGAGCTATAAGGGGCTCCAGGAAGTAAGGCTAGTGCCACTAAGGAAAAAAACATATCTTTTTAATGGATCGAGTTTGCGAAAATTGTCTGTGATATAATTATATTGATCGTGTTAAAAGTGACTTTAAGGATTCATATTAAAATTGTTTATTGTACGGGAGAGTGGGTAGGATTCGTACACCGGGAGCATTCGTACAACGGCCATAATTCGAATACGCAAAATAGTGGCGCCTTCGTATCTGATGCCCACTCACGCGTATAATCTAACCGCGGAGTGGCTCGCCCGTGCGGCTGCCGACTTCGATGTGATAGGACGTAATTTTTCGATGCAACTTTAAACGTGTTTATCTTCCATAAGTTTTGCTGCCATTGTTAAAATAATTCTTTGTGGTGTTTGGGTACATATTTCAGTTTATTATTTCGACATTTACTTGAAGATGATCTCAGCAGTTATTTTAAAATTTCTTGGTTGGGGTAGCTTCGTACAGGTCTGAATGGGGTGGATTCGTACTGTACGAATGTACCCCACGTATGGTATACAATCTTTATTGTCGTATCTCATCGAGCTTGATTTGCCATCGACATCTGCTCAAGGATTAGTAACGCCAGAAATGATCTAACCCTACCCTAAAGTGGCTAAAGATGTGACCAAAAAGTCCAAAAAAAGTAACCAGCAGATCAGATACTCATGAAAAAAATTGGCTAGACGAAATAGAAAAAGCTAAACAGTTGAAGAAGCAAGAGCAAGAGATAAAACAAAGAGATGAAGAAGGCATTAAATTTGATATCGGGTAAAGATACCTATCTATATTAAATAAACCAAAAAGAAAGAGGCAAAATTCCTGTTCTCCCATTGAAGAGATTACTGAAGGATCTGATGTGGAGAACGAAACTCCAGTTTTAACTGAATTCGTGAAAGAGAAAGGCTTTATTCTAGTGAAGTTCGAGAAGAAAAAAATCTGTCAAACACTATGTTAGTCAGGTGATTATAAAATAGAGTCTCACTGAGTACAAAGTTTCATTTTTAATAAAGAAATCTGGCGTCTGGAAATTTGTTTTTCCCAATAACACAGACGAAGGGACTGTTTACATATTAGACATCGTATATAAAATATATTGCCGGAACCCAAACATGTAAGTGGAGTACATTTGTACGATTTCCACATTTTTTTAAATCGTCATAGCTTGGCCACACTTCTTTCTATGAACAAGTCGTCTAAGGGAATATTGTAGGCAAATATATAAGCAATCTAGCATTGCTCAAATTGTTTTCAAATAGCGTTCAATTATTCTGCATGTAAAATAATAACATGAAATACATGTAAAATAGTTTTTCGAAAATCATGCCTTCAGGGGGTAAAAGGGGGGTGCAAAGTTAGTATGAATTCTGCCGTTTTTGAAGTTATTTGAATGACATTCAGTATCATATGTAGGTCCTTCATTGAAAGTCATGAAACATGTGTAAAGTATTAAAAATTTCGCTGCGATTTTCGAATTGAATTTCTTTGTTCTTCCATGTGTTTACATACCACCTTTAATACTTGCTTACTTTTTTTTTTCTTATTAGTCGTTCTAACACTTGTAAGTTTACTCAAATCTTCTTATTATTTCTCAGTTCATGTGTTTATAAATATATCTCAGTTCTTTAAAATACAACCCATAGTAAACAGCCTATACGAGTATACGTCCCACTGCAGGGAATAGGTCTTCTCTCAGAGAGAGTAGTATGGTTTTAATTATTTCGCATGCGCTAAAAGTATCCCAATCTTATTTGCAAACGCAAACACTTTACTCAACTAAAGCCCACGCGGACGAAGTACAGCATTAAACAGCTAAGTATAATATAAAAGGAAAAGCTGACTTGCTGACATATCAACGCAGGGCCTAAACTATAAGGGTTAGAAATTTGAAATTTTGCACAGGGGTTTCTTTCGTAACGCAGGGGAGCACTAAGAAATTTTAAAATTCATCCCCTAAAGGGGTAAAATGGGCGTTCAAAATTAGTATGAAACTTTGCCGTTTTTGAAGTTATTCGAATGAAATTTGATACGAAGGTTTTTCATTTAAAATTATGGAATACTTGTAAAATAGTTTTTTAAAAATCATCCCTTAAGGGGGAAAATGGGGGGGTTCGAACTTAGTATGAAACTTTGCCGTTTTTGAACTTATTCGAAAGGAATTAAGAATAAAGATTCTTCATTGAAGATCATGAAACTCATGTAAAATAGTTTTTTGAAAATCATCCCTTAAGGAGGTTAGAGGGGGATGCAAAGTTAGTATGTAACTTTGCCTTTTTTGAAGTTATTTGAAAGAAAGAAGGATTTTATTAGAATTGTCACAGAAACACAATGAAGAAAACGCATACAAACACACACAAACACATCACACCTTCATACTAAATGAAATTCAGTATGAAGGTCCTTCATTGAAAGTCATGAAAGACGTGTAAAGTAGTCTTTCGAAAATCATCCCTTAAGGCGGTAAGAGGGGGTGGCGAAGTTAGTATTAAAGCTCTTTCGCATTCGCTAAAAGTAACCCTATCTTATTTGCAAACACTTTACTCAACTAAAGCCCACGCGGACATAGTCGCGGGCAACAGCTAGTTTATTTTAATATTTAGGAAAACTAGTGACTAAACAAACCTCTGACAAGCCTGGTCGGACCCTTTCGACAAAATCTCAAGTAAGTGTATCTGGAATAAAGTAATGTGTAGTGCTTACGAACGTTTTAATTAAATAATAATATCCACATCCGCACTCTAAACTCCCTCTAAATCCCGTCCCATATGTTTGAGGGGCTTATTTCCAATAAAATACGAGAAAGCCGTTGTACTGTTTATTGGCTCAATAAAAAGACTACTCTTCATCGAGGTCCTTAAAACTACGTTCTTACTGAAAAACACTACAAATTTATACTCCGTTTCACAAGTCGAAATCCTAGGGAACCAAATACCCGCATCTAATTGGTCAATGCGCGCGAAACAATAAGCCGTCGTCGTGACGGTCCACTTCATAGGTTAGTGAAGTGGCTATTGAAGATCACATGCATTAACCATTGGGCGTACCTGAACGATTTTCTTTGGGAGCTTTTTCGTGGAATAGAGTATAGGATACCTTGTGATATGGTAACCAGTCAAGTAAATTCTAAAAGTCTTTATGTAACCACCTACCGAAGTCATAAATCAAATCTATACGTCGCGTCAAACGCCAGCATCTCTATTTCCACTAAACGAGCAGAATTGCGAGATTTCATCAGTATGTTCACTACAGAAAGTCAACCCTTCTTTTTTTAAACAAATATCTGCGTATTGATGTATGTCATTTTCACACCCTACTTTTACACCTAAAAATTGCCTATGTTGGTGCTGCATCTGGCTCCGGATTCGCTTTTTTGCTGACGATTCGTCGTCCCGTCAAATAATATTTATTAATTACGAGATAGCACATTGCTATGAACAGCATTATAGGTATCTCCTGTCCTCCCATCATGATCATCATCATCATTCAGCCGCAGGAATTCCATTGCTGGACATAGGCTCCTAGATGATGTCTAATTAAAGAAAATAGCTGCTGCATAGCTTTTACAGTAGGGATACAAATTAAGTTGTTTCTTGTGTACAATGAAGAATATTCTTGTTATCTTAGTGCCGAACGTAAATACACTTGCGTTAGTACACAAAAAATCTTACAGCTGTTAACACTAGATAAGCAGATTGTTAGTCTATGACAAATCGCCAGGTTATAGTTGAGAAGTGGAGAGAATCCAACAAAGACTTATTCCCAGTTAATCTTCTTCTGAATGTTCACTGAAGCGGCCACGGCCGATGTTCGCCCCTGACCCTGGAGTGGAAATAACACCAGACATCTCCTGACATTCGATTAAATATCGTACTTTTATTATGTCCGCTCAGATTTTGATTTAGATCGCGGCCGCTCCAATTCTGGATCAGGGTTTGTTTTGGACGTATCGTCCGTGACTAGAAAACACCGGATCGGTTGGCGTTAAAGAAAAAAGAACTATGCCCTAATAACAGTGGGCTCTGTTTATGAGCTGATTAGATAATGAGTCTAATTGAGTGCAGTTACTAATTTTTTGACGACTTCTGTGGCGATGGCGCAGCGGTAGCGCGTCTGCATACCATGCGAGAGGTCCCGGGTTTGAACCCCGGCTGGGCACAGTAAAAAAACCCAGGTCTTGGATGTTTACATGTTTGTGCCGTCGCTGTTTTTGGTTCCCACGACTCAGGGTATCCTAGTGTAGGGCCAGAAGCAATTTATGTGCCTGTATGTAAATGTTTAGGTTATTATTAGTTGAAGACATGTCCAGATGTCCACAGACCAAGATCTAGGTATATTTGTGGACACGGCTTTCTGCATTGTTACCTTGATATTAAAGTAATCTTTCACCCTTCACATAAGCACCAAAATTAATGAAACTCGCCAGATGAATGTACGACCACACGAAATGTATGGTTCCGTAGTAGGTCGTCAAAATTGCGAAGTTAGCCTCCTGGGTAGATATATTTTATTGTTACAGTGAACATATTAATTAAATTACTAATATCTTCGCAAGATACTTTAATAATTTAATAGACACGTTAAGCAGTTGGTGCCGGCTGCCGTCGATAGATGGCAGTCGTTAACCCAAGTCAGAGGCTTTAGGGCGGCTTGAAAACTTCTGACAGTAAGATCAGCCACTAGTCTTATAAGCCTCCACCAATCCTGACTAAGCCCCCGTGGTAGAGTATGGCCTATACCTTCCTCAGGGAAGAGACCCGTGCCCCTCAGTGGGGACGTAACGGGTTGATGATGATGATGTATCTATTATCAGGACAATTAATAGAATAGAATATAATATTCATCTTGTTACGTGGCCTTTCGAATGAGAGTAAAATATATTAATTTACTGTCAACTGCTCTCCTGTCTGACAGCTCCGTAGTCGCCGTACTTCTAGCCAGAAGCGATAGGAAATGACCGAACGAGGCCGGATATTTGGCAGATTGCCTTCCGCCTCCCGCGCCCTGATTGAATATGACATGCCGAAGATAGCAACTCGGAGGGACGAGGCTAGTTGCAGACAGAGGCAGACTAGTACCACGAATCTGTGACATCTCGACCCCGAGGCGCTTCGACTCGGACAATTGACTACCATGCGAGAGGTCCTGGGTTCGAACCCCGGCTGGGGACAAAAAAAACCCAAGTCTTGGATGTTTACATGTTGGTGATGTCGCTGTTTCTGGTTGCCGCGACACAGTGTATTAGGTAGGATACAGGTGTGGGCCCAAAAGCAATGTATCTATGTGCCTGTATGTAAAAATTTAGTTAATTCGACCCTGACAACTATAGTAGGTACTCGCTGTACTATCGGCCGCCCTAGATCTGATTTATTTATTTATCTATTTATTCAGTTAAAAACATTTAAACTAACAGATTTAGATCCAAATCACTTACATGCTAATGTCCTACTACGTAAAGAGGATAATAATTATGAATTTAGATTATATAAAAATAGTGAGAAAAATTGTGGCTGCTTTTTTAACCTATCCACGGGGTCAGCGAAAATATCAGATAGTGGCGAGTATCTGAGCATGGCATTAGCTTGAGCATTAGCATGGCTAAGACACACAGAAAGGAATTGGAATAATATCATCAAAAGGAAAACAGTTTCCGTGCATAACTCCTGAAACCGTCTATCCACGGTAAGTATGCGTCTTGATTATCCTTTTCGCGCGACAGCAATGATGGGATATTACGATGGAGATAGCCTGTCAGAAACAGCTACAGGAAAACCTCCTAATAAGCGATTAAATCGGGCCACCGTAGTGTTCGACTGTTCGAGAGTAAATGTGTTTCTTTGTTAGTTTCTTCTCCAAGTAGGTACTAACAACTTTGACGTTCATAAAGTAAGTTCATTTTTTTTATCTACTAATAAATAAAATTCTCGTGTCACAATGTTAATGGAAATACTCCTCCGAAACGGCTTGACGGATTTTGATGAAATTTTATATATGCAATCGGTACGTCTGAGTATAGGTTTGCTATCTATTTTTCTCAGCCCTAAGTGAAAAAAATATACATAGCTAAACAGCGTTTGGCGGGCCAGCTACCTAATAGTTATAAATAAAACTACTATTTGATTTTGAATTTTCGAATTTGATAGGTACCTACTTCTACTCATCTCAAGCCACAAGAGACAACTGCTTGCCTGTGATAATATTATGTTGCCGCTGTGTAAGCATGCACCTGTAGGACCTTTTATTTTTGTTCTGTGTGTAGGACTGTAGGACGTCGTTTGTTTGTTTTATTATTGCGATAGGTACATAGGTAATTTATTATAGAAACGCGCTTTATACAAAAAAATCGCCACTAAGCAGCCAATATACGTCCCATTGTTACAATACAATAGCCCTACAGTCAGAATTCAGAAAATAAACAATTAACGGATATTTTAACGTCCCTTTGAATTGCAACCTTTCAATTTAAATGTATCATGAAAACAACCTTCTTGGGTGTTACGTTTATTTTTCAAGCACGCCATCTATTAGTACGAACTTGAATCACATCATTTATTTTCTTCAGCGGTTTGTAACGTTCATAGTAGTACTGTTATTTGACACTAGATGGGGTAAATAATATGTATTTAATGTTATATTTCACTATTAGATGGCGTGACTAGCATGTATCTATTGTAAAGGAGAAATAAGTCGTAATTTTCCTCTTCGCAAGATTTCTAGTTTGCGTTAATAATGTTTCCTGTCTGATAATTTATTATTTCTTCACATAAGCACCAGCTCGGTTGTGACAATAATGATCAGGTACTAGGTAGGTAAGTAATAATTACCTTCTTTTGAAACTAATTATTCTCTCCATCAATGATAGGAGAAGGGTTGGAAAACACTTCATGTCATATTTCCGATAGCTAGTCACAGGCTGATTTTGCTTTCGGGGTCAGAGGTACTACCATTGTTTTGTTCTTAAAAAGGGAGATGGCCTCAGTCTCGTCCTAAACACACAAACTCAATGCCCAATGCCTCAGGGATCGCTACTTATCTGTCTGCCTCAACTTAGAATTGCTTAAAACTCAATAAACATAAACACAAACATAAAAATTTACATACAGGCACATACATTACTTCTGGCCCCACACTAGGATACCCTGTGTCGTGGGAACCAGAAACAGCGACGTCACAAACATGTAAACATCCAAGACCTGGAGTTTTTTTTTTTCCCCAGCCGGGGATCGAACCCGGGACCTCTCGCATGGTAAGCAGATGCGCTAACCACTACGCCACAGAGGTCGTCAAGGGATGTACCTACCTACCCAACCGCAGCGTACTAGATAAATGTTTCTCTAGACTAAACAAAGAAAGTCTCATCGAATATTCGATTAAATTATTATAATGTATTACTCTGGTGGGCAGACCATCAGCCCGATAAGTCGGACGATATAGTTGAGTCGGTGGAAGGTCTGTTGATACGGATGGAAAGTAACCGTAAGAGGCTGCATTTGGATGAAAGGCCTTTATTTTATATACCTACTTAGCAGTGACTGACGATGATAACTAAATAATATCTTGCAAATAATGTCGGGTGAGGTATTCTTTTTACAATTTATAATTAAATAAAACATTTTGGAGTGCGCGGGCGAAAGGCTTAGGACCGATTTCTGAACTGAGAATTTCGCTAAGTAACTACTTAACTCAAGTGCTGTCTCGCCAAATTTCTCAGAAAAGAGCGTGACAGAACGTTACTTTAAGCATTTACTTACGTGAAATTCTCTATTCAGACATCGGCCCTTAATCGAACGAACTGTACCAGTTATAATTGACGTCAGCAGATTAGAGCATCAACCTGTTTAAACGACTCATCCCCAGTTTTTCGTTTATTAAAAATCAGGAACCTACTGTTAATAGCTGCCATTTTTATGTCTGTCAAGACACTTAATCTCGGGAATGAGTGAAGGTATTACTTTATTACTCACTTATCCAGTTTTTTGTATTATTTTTTGTCAACAGACAGGGTGTTAACTCAAGATTAACAGATTGTTACTTTACGAGAAACTGGGAGCTAAGTGCGTCACAACTTTGCGATAAAATTGCTCACGTTATTATTACATTTTTTTAACAGGAATCTTAAGTTACAGTCTTTAAAACATAGCTTGAGCTCCACGACAGCTGTACCACTGACAAGGCTAGGTTACGATTGCTTAGACATCGAATAATGTGCAGTAAGTACGAAGTTTCACAGTACAAATATTCTGCGAAAAAATTCAAAACTTCATGGACGCAATTTCGATGACAGCTTCTGAAAAGAACAAATCCGGGCTGTAGGATTCAAACCCGCCTCTAGCGAACGTTGTAGGAAAAAGTTTACTGTGTATCAGAGGCCCAGTTGGAAAGTGGGCTTAAAGCAGGCAGTAGAGTTACTGCGGTCGATACAGCCTGCCCGGGTTAGCACCCTGCCTAGGCTGAGTGCAATACCTGCCTATGGTTATAGGTCCGTGTTTACCCGACTTTGGAATAATGGTAGGGATGCTTTACAAGGTTTTATTTTCAAAGGAGAATGGCAGACTTCCGTGGAAGTCTCGTACACCTACAAAAAGTCGTGTTGAAACATGAAATATTTACATATAATAGATAATTGTGTAAGAATTTATTGCATTAATTTTCTTTTTTTTATAAAGTTGGGAGTCATAAGTTAAGGTTGTTTTTTTAAGAAGTTTTGAGGTTATGTTACGACCCCGTTTGCTTGAATGAGAGATAAATACCTACACAACTAATTGAAGCAAAATCATTCTAATATACACACATGCGTATATATCTATGTATATACATATATGTATAAATAAACAGTCAGATAAAAAATAAAGAAACATAATTTGAACCAAATACCTACATACTACCTACTGCTCAACTAGCGACAGCAGTTTTTCACGTGTAAAGCCAATTTCTCATGTTCTAGGATACTTTAGAACTCACACCATAGTCATAGTCTACTACTACTACATAATATTATAGTACTTGTATAATTCGAATGACAAAAACAATTTTTTTCATTAAATGGTGTTTATTGAGACAGATCTTATCTACTTGTAGTGCAGAAACGTATAGATAGCGGCGCCTTTTCAATTAACTACACTCTTAAAATAATGTCATCCAAGAAGTTAGCTGGTCGTGTCACTCCGTCATGGCGAGCATAGCCCAGGTACCACATGATACTCATCACATGGGAGTAACACCGCACAGTTCTCAGCCTGCAACTGCATTGTAAGTTGCAACAATAACTTATTATTGCTTCTCTGCCACCCCAACCAGCAAAAACCAGTCTTAAAACTCAAGACTACTATTTTTTCGCTCTAATATTGATCTAAATCATCGTATAAGCCTGCATTTGGGCACGATTATAAGCGTACTTGATTTAATATCATTCTAATATCAATCTTATTGAATGCTCTTCACTATTATAGTAATCTAGCCAAAACTAATTTAAGCTGCTTTAGGCTAATATCGCTTTTACCTAAGTATATTTTAAGACTACGTAGGCTAAAATTGGTCTTACTTAAGAATATTCTTAGTATCATCAATCTTATTTTAGTTTGACGTAAGACCAGAAAGTCTTCGCGAAACAATTCATTGTAATGGGTGCTTGCGTGTGATAAATGCAGCGTGACAATAAAAATAGCAAATAATAAAACTGTCTTTATCGTCTGGTGTTTGTTTATATTTAATAGTAAATATTCTCGTGGGAATAATTATTTACTGTAAACTAGACCCTGTTTTACGCTTCAAATTTCGTGCGCCTTATCAAATATTACATTTTGTATATTATTTTATTATTTTCTTTTTTTATTGTACTGATATTTGCGTCCTCCTATATTTGCATTATCCTAGAGCACTAGGATAATCCTATTAGACTACATTTGCATTCTGAATACCAATGGCACGGCCATGTTGTATTAATTAGGGTTCCTTAGGTACTCGTAATAATAAAACCTTAAATTGTTTTTTTTTTTGCAACTTAAGTAAATGTATTTTTATTAAGCGCCAAGGTTACTGATGTCAATGGGGATGAGGATGGGTATGAGTATGGGGATGGTACCATTTCTCGTTATAAAAAATTAAATCACACTTTCACTTACAAAACATTGGCCCAATAAATTTTGCTCTTACAGTTGTATTTTCAGGATCGATGTAAGATTAAGCGATCTTATATTGATCTTGTCTATTGTATTGTAAGTATATTGATCCAACATTGCTCTTACAGTTGTGTTTTCAGGATCGATGTAAGATTAAGCGATCTTATTTTGATCTTGTCTATTGTATTGTAAGTATATTGATCCAACATTACTCTTACAGTTGTGTTTCCAGGATCGATGTAAGATTAAACCATCTTATATTGTTCTTGTGTATTATATTGTAAATGTATTGATCCAATATCACTCTTATATCTTACTAAACTAGAGCTGTTAATCTTATTATAGCTTTCAATAAGATCAAAAACAACCATACTAACAATACTCTTATGCAATGCTGGTATTAGACATGAAAATTTTATAATAGCATTCATCAAGTCTATTTTAAGATCAAATGAGCAGAGGCTTAAAATACTTATATAACATGCTCTTATATACACGTATAAGACCAATCAATAAGACTGAGTGTTCTTGAGTACGAAGTGACTTGTTCTAGACTGATATAAGAACGAATACATATTACAAAACAGTTTTTAGGGCGATTTAAGCCTACCACTCTTATAAAATGCGGACCCTGAGACTATTTTGCTGGTTGGGACGATTACCTCTTCCAGTTACAATAAAAACAACCATGACGAGACTTCAATTCAATGAAATTATTTTTTAATGGCACCCATAGGATTCTGCTAATGTCAAGTTTGTTGTAGAGATGGCAAGTATCTTCTTTTTTTTCCTTCCTCATTGTCTTTTTTTTTTTCTTTTTTCCCGAAGCAGTCCCACAGAACACCTAAAGATCGTTACACCTGTTTGGTGTGATGATGTAGTCCCATGGTAAGATCCTTAAGAATATAACAATAAAAGCCAAAATTCATTAATTCATGGGACTTCTTCGTGAAACGAACTCTACTGATTTTCACTTTGACATGACAGTTGTATTTTTTTGGCTTGCAAGATAAAACATGGCGTTCCGTTTCTGTTTGTAAATTGCGTTTTATTTAATTATTTTCTTATTTTCTTCCCCCTACTTTAAAAAAATATTTGGATAACTGAAAAAAGAGCCAGATGCGAAATACTAAATTTGGGAAAATATAACCCCAAAACATTATTTTAATAGGGCGGTACACCATTTGCCGTTGTCATTTATAAAATACGTATAGGTATTTTACAAATCTAGCAAGGTAACTATTTCAAAATTTGGTGTGTTTTTGAAATCGTTATCAAATTATAAGGAATTTTATTTTTTATTATTATTAATGTTTTATCAGTAATTCTATGACATTATTGAAAATATTTGTGATTGGTCACTTTTGGCTCTAAGCTGGAAATAAAACTTACAAGTTTTTGGAAGTATCACAGCGCTGAAAAACTATTCTATTGTGTTAAACTTAAGTACTCCGAAAACTTTATCGTCAGTAAGCTAAGGGCGACTTTGCAACTAAAACGCATAGGAGGACTTGCTGTCGATTTTTTAAAATAGTAATAGCTCAGTGGGTAGAACAATGGGCACGGAAGCGAGAAGTCCTGATCCAATTCCCTGTGCGGGCATGTACACTGTACAGTACAAATGACTTAGATTTCTAAGTTACGTACTTACAATAATTCTGTTTCCTGGTTGAGTATTAAGCAATAAAGTGTTATCTATCTAAAAACATCGTAAAGAAACCCTATTATTTAAAGTATTTAGGTACATGCCTTGGCACTTGCTACGTACAATGGCCCAACTACGAGACAAGTGTAAAAATCGGAGGTCTAACTAAAACTGCTGTCGATTTTATGTGAGTCCATTTGACAGCATTCAATCTGTATAATATATAGGTAACTATATAACTGAACAGTCCTTAACTATAATTTAGTTCTCAGATCGTTTGGAAAATGAAAACCCCGCCCCGGAAGCTGCTCAATGCCGCCGTCTAACTAAGCCGTCTATTTACCAAAGAGCGGGCGGATTGTACGAAATCTGGGGCAAAATTCAATGTCTTATTCGAGTGACGTCCGCAATCCGACGATGAGTCCCCGTTTTGCCGTCGCCCGGTTCCGAGAACTAAGTTCCAGGAACCCTTTGAATAAATTTGGCTTCATCCGCTTTCCCCGCTGCACTCCAATATGCTGCCGGTTATTGGTCCTCGCACTTGGGAAACCGTCTTCACAAGCAGTTTACTGCGTTAAATTTTTCTTTTCGTATTATGAAAGGACGTTTTCGGTTTACCAGTCAATAATAGTTGGCGATCAGTGTTGTTGGGGCTACTACACATGCTGAGATGGGACCACTTTTGCGGCTCAATATTTCAAACCCAGACGTAAAAATGTATAAATAATTTCGATGCTCTTTTTGTTTTAGTTTTCAAATGTATGTCAAAGTAATCTTATTAATCGTATTTAAAACTATGTGTTTTTTTCTGCTTTCTTTTTGTATCTTGTATCTTATGTTTATATTCCTTCTATATTCCATCCTTCCAATGCTATTCTCTCATTGCACAATTCGAGATCATGTTCTACTATTATGTATTGAAATGTATTCAGTTTACGTATGTATGCTATGTAAGTATTTTTTAGTCTGTTAATGTATTTTGTTATTTTCTTTTATTTTGCTAATGTATTCTATATATTATCACTTTTCTTCTGTTTCTGTTTCGAAGCTCCGTGAGAAAACCGCAGCGAACTGAGCTCGAGGCCATTTTATCGCTGCATAAACTTACCCTTGCTTCTCTTTATCATCATCACCCCATTATGTCCCCACCGAGGGGCACGGGTATCTTCCCTGCAGAAGGTAGGTTAGGGCGGCTCGAAAACTTCTGACAGTAAGACCAGCCACTAGTCTTACAAGCCTCCACCAATCCGGACTTGGCCCCCGTGATGGCCTTGCTTCTCTTATTATTTTGAAATTGTTTTTTTGTTTATTTTAAATCTCATATTCACAATCACACAGTCACGGTGGTGTTAAATAAATTCTCACACTTTTCTATTCATGTTGTGTTTTTAGTATGGTGTCGTTTAACGTTAAACATTATGTATTCTGTGGTTAAACGTTTTATCTATCTATTTATCTACCATTTATTTTGCTGTTACTCTGGAAAAACAAATTCTCTACAACTCCCTTAAGAAATCGCCTGCGCGAAAAAATGTTTCGCAGTCTGGTGAAAAAAAACTCAAAGCAACTATGATAAAGTAGCCAATATATTTTCGCGCGGGTATCCTCGTATTTTCACCTGCGTATACAGTGGAATTGATGACTAGCCGGGACGTGGTTGAAATCTCTAAACTTTTATAGTCCTTTTACGAGCGGAACGAACCTGATTCTGGGACGTATTGATCCCCGATATATTATAGAGGTTCCGTCAAATATGGCTATGCCTTCGATCGTTCCTTAATTTTAGGACGCTATCAAGCGTCTTCGGGCTCTCCGAGATAAATGATTCGCTCGCTTGCCCTAGAAATCCGGCCGGGAAACGGGACATTTTATTGTTTTGACATAAATGTTTACGACAAGCTACATTTTATCATGTTATGCTCAAGACGGAAATATTGTTTGCTCCCGTTGCCTCTATTATATCTGTGGTCGACGTTGGATGTTCACATTCTACATAAAATTCTCCCCCCAAAAGTCAACTCATGAATTTCTAACAGTGCCATCCAATCACAGTTTTACACAGTGCTTGTAAACTTTGCTTTAGTGAAGATTTCAGGATCCTTAGTTATTATTTTGTTTCACGTAAATCTTAAATCTGGATATCGAAGGTGTTCCAAGAATTTTAAGCTCTTATCTTTTTAACAGAACAAATTTAATACAACATCATAAAAACTTAATTAACAATCTATTAAACTAATGTACTATAAACTAAATCAAATAAGTAATACTTAACTAATAAAACTAATATAAACTAATTTGTAATTATATATTTATAAATAAAAACTTGCCCCAGGTCGGTGTCCTGCGGCAGAGAGCCCAGAGTGCGTATACTGAGTTTTTCATTTCACTTTCGATAGCGAGAGCGTTTGCAATTTGTATAGGAGTGACAAAGAGACAACTAGGTGGCGCGCTTTGTCACTCCTATACAAATTGCAAACTCATTCGCTATCGAAAGTGAATGAAAAACTCAGTATAAGCACTCAGAATGCTGGCAATTCCCATTATCTTTTTTGATCATTTAAGAATTTGCGATTTGCTAATACTAGCTGTAATATATGTGTGTGTTTAGTATATAAAAATCTCGTGTGACAGTGTTTGTTATTAATCTCCTCCAAAACGGCTTCACCGATTGTTATGTTTTTTTTATGTCGGTTGGTGTGAGAATATGTCTTAGTCTAAATTATATGCCAGAACAACATTTGCCGAGCCAGCTAGTATGATTATAGAGTTTTCAGGTTTTGCAATATTTCAAAACTGTGACGACCTCTGTGGCACAGTGGTTAATAGAACTGCCTACAATGCGACAGGTCCCGGATTCGAATCCCGGCTGGGGACAAACAAAACCCAGGTCTTGGATGTTTTCATATTTTTGATGTCGCTGTTTCTGGTTACCACGACTCAGGGTATCCTAGTTGGGCCAGAAGCAATCTATGTGCCAGGTATGTAAATGTTTGTTTCTTTGTTTATGTGACAGAGGATTTTAGAGCTGAGGTCTCAAAAAGTAAAAATACACAATATCTTAGGCCATGTACTTGTGTTCGTAGATACAAAAGGAACTTACAGGAGTTTGCTTAAGTCTGTTGATGTTTCAGTTCATTTATTGTTGAGGGTGTACTCAACGGCCCAGAATAACAAACAAGGCATACAACACAATGTCAACGCGTAGAACGCCGGAACATAATCTTGGTACAAATCCTTCAGCATACCTGCAAGGCAACGCGGTATTCATTAACGTGATTGTACAGTGTAAAGTTTTTAGGGAATGTTTGCATTGTTCGGAGATAATGAAAACCCACTGTGTTTTGCAAAGGAATAAAGCCGTGTCAGTATGAAAGGCTTAAAACATTAGCAAAGTTCGGAAGGATTGGCGTTTATCATTCTCGTCTAATTATTTTCTTCAGTATAATTTTTTGTTCATAATTCACCCGTAACAGGCGACGTGGGAAATGTTCGAAATTATTATTTAAAAAAAAAAAGCTAAGTTTATTATATTTCTTGAAATAATTTACCGTAAACTTGGAAATTTACATACATTCATACATGAAGACACGCGTGCATCCCAGAGGGGTAGGCAGAGACTTCTCACGATCTTGGCAGATCATTTTCGCTTCATCGACATTTTGGTTACATTCAACTTGTCCATCCTTGTCTATCCATTGTAATACATCCCCTATTTGGTCGTAGTATGTCCATCTGACATCGCTCATAGCCCCGGCTGCCTAAGAGATCTTAAACGATCACGAAGTTTAAGCAACATTGGGCGCGTTCAGTCCATGGATGGGTGACCGTCTATGACTAAATAATTTTTTCCGAGTGGTTCTGTGCTTCGCAAAGCACGTTAAGCAGTTGGTGCCGGCTGCCGTCGATAGATGGCAGTCGTTCAGAAAAGTCAGAGGCCTTTAAGGCGGCTTAAAAACTTCTGACAGTAAGGCCAGCCACTAGTCTTACAAGCCACCACCAATCCAGACTTGGCCCCCGTGGTGGAGTACGGCCTATACCTTCCTCAGGGAAGAGACCCGTGCCACTCAGTGGGGACATATGGGTTGATGATGTCCACCTGAGTCGTTGCTTACCGATCCTCCCACCCACATTAGCTCGATATATTGAAAATAAATTTGGACATGGAAAATGTTGATGATAATGATGGTCCCGACCGATTTCGGTCACGGTGACTACTTCAACTCCTGTTTTGGTGCAGTTGGTGCCCTCCCTTACGGCTCGCATAGCAAACCTTTTTTATTTAATAAAGTCTCTGCCACATTGTAGACATAATGTGAGCATACCGTCAATGTAATCATAATTGATCGCAGCAGGTGGATGGGCTTGGAAAATACTGTCTTGGATGAAGAGAATTTGTTTAATCTTATTAGGCCTCGTCATTAGGAAGCATTCTCAGAGAATATTCCCCCGGCCTAACACTGCACGTATTCTTAGTTCAATTTGGTTTCATTCAGTCAGGGCCGATTTCTGAATTGAGAATGCACACTAAGTAAATACTTAAATGACCTTCTGTTAGCTTATTTTCTGAATTCACACTAAGTAAATACTTAAATGACGTTCTGTCAGCCTATTTTCTGAGAAATTTGACGAGACGGCACTACAGTTAAGTATTTACTTAGTGAAAATTCTCAGCTCAGACACCGGTCCTATGGGTATAAAAAATCAATAGCCGCTGTTTCACAATGTTCAAATAAAGTTCCAGATAAGCTATCCGCAACCAGGGCTGCCGTTTGTTCTAAATTTAAATAAATTTTCCTATATTGCGTGTGTTCGTTTATGGCTTTAAATTTAGAACAAACGTCAGCCCTGGTTGCGGATACCTTAAGGTCATAGCCCAGCTACACGACTCTGCTACCACCCGGACAAAAACAATACCATTCAAATATGGGCCTTAAATACCGCTGTCTAGATATACTCTACATTGGCATCATAAATTAGCTGACATCTGACAGCGAGCTGTCCACCAATTCATGATGCCAATGCAAAATACATCTAAAGAGCAACATTTAAAGCCCATATGTGAATGACACTACTCTTGCCGGGTGGGAGCAGAGTCGTGTAAGTGGGCTATGACCTTTATTCGGAACTTTATCTGCAGATTGTTAAACATACCCTAGTTTATTAGATCCTAGGTCCAGCTTACCGATTAAAGGCGCGAATCCCACATTAACCAGGCCGGCGGCAAACATGGACACAGCGTAGGCGCCGGGGAAGTCGTCGTGAGTGACGTGGTCAGCCACGACCAGGGGGCTCGCCACGTGGAGCAGTGCTCGTAGGAATCCCAGCGCCCCCGTCACCGCCGCCACCCAAGCGAAATGCTGCACTTGGAGAAGCACTAAAAAAAAATGGTATTGTTTCAGCGATCACAAAAAAAAAATTAGCTATGACATCTTTTCCGTCGGCAAATTGAAGCTGTAAACATTTAATCCGGATCAACTTACGGGTGTTGTTTTATCGGACAACACCCGTAAGTTGATCCGGATTAAATGTTAACAATGTGTTGTGCTTACGAAAGTTTTAGTTAAAAAAAGAGAAGTTTTTTGTAGATTGCAGAAAATATAAAATAAACATTTACATACAGGCACATACATTGCTTCTGGCCCTACACTTGGATACCCTGTGTCGTGGGAACCAGAAATAGCGACATTACAAACATGTAAACATCCAAGATCTGGGGTTCTTCTTTTTTTCCCCAGCCGGGACTAGAACCCAGGACCTCTCGCATGGTAGGCTGATACACTAACCACTGCGCTACACAGGTAGTTTTAGAGTTGCAAAAAAAACTGTTTTAGTTAGCAAATACGGTATTTTTTTGTAAAAAACTAAGTCCACCAAAACACTCTTAAGACGGAGTTACAGACGGTTTCGAAGGAAATCCAGTTACCTGTGTACTGGCTTATGAGTAATCTAGTACAATTAGTTTTTTACAAAAAATACCGTTATTTATTTGCTAAGCCCTTATTGTGTGAAAAAATCTTGATTGTATCACAAAGGCATGCATTTTGCATTAAAATTAGAATTTTTTATTAAAATTAGCTGGCCATGTCTAATTTATTCGTTGATGTGTTAATGCTAATAAAAGATTTAAAAAAGTAGGAGGTTTTCAATTCGACGCAGAGCTTTTTTCTTTGTCTCTACTTATTGTATTAAGCTTCAGCTAAATAAATTAAACTTTCTTATTGATAATACATGATTATCTGCTGGTCACAAGTTGCAGCTAATTTATTTATTCTGTTCACCAAAATAACTCTTGCTTTAGTTAGTAAGTAATCTAATTTTGTTGCAGGTATTACTCGTAACTACGAGCTGTAGTGCTGATGTCTAACCTCCAACAAATACATAAATGGTAACGTTAGTTTTTGCTAATTTCATTCTGCGTCATAGAATCTTGCTATGAAGCACGTGATTATATAACAATTTGTTCTGGAAACTAGTTCGCCGAAATTGTACGACAAAAAGTCTATGACCGCTATAGATATAAATCTTTTTTATCGGTCTAGCCAACATATTTCGATATCAGTTTAACTTTTGGTATGTAAGCCGACTTTAAGTTGTAGAGCTAAATTTAGAGAAGGTCACAATAACACAAAAATGTTATATATTTAGGCACTGACTTAACGCGGCAGTTGTACATAGTAGTTTTGGTAAGTTGAAAATTACGAAATGTATATTTGGTTCATATAACAGGTTCGGTAGTTAAAACTTAGCAGTAAAGTAAACAAAAATGAGTCGTAGAAAATAATAAAATGGGTCATATAATAAATACTGAGCAGTGAAATAGCTAAATGGGCAGTTACAAGTGGACAGTTGACATATCGGAATTAGTCGGTAAGAAATATCAATAGTTAGTATCATGTAGCTTCTTACATGTTCAAACTAACACGCTCCTACGTGCTCCGCTACATTACGCGCTTCGTCGCACATATATTTTTGTTGTTACAGATTGAAATTATTAAAATCGATTCGGATTTGGGTGTATCCGCTCCCTGCGAATTGCCGAATTATTTATCTACCTGCCCATTCCATCATTTTACCGGCCATTTATTTATTAGTCTACTTTTGTATTTTTAGTACGATATTGTAAGACGAAATTACCGGTCAATTATTTTTTTATTACTGTCTATGTTTTACTGTCGTACTAATTTTCCAACCACCATTAAAAAAAATAACTGCCATATTTTTTTTTACTGAGCATAATTACTTCTCAAATGTTTAAATAACAGTTCAAATAAAATGTTCCCATATTTATAGCAACAATGTTACCTCAGATCGAAGATTGCACCACATGAAGAAGATAGTCAGAATATTATAAGGTGCGTCTGGTGATACAGCAGTGTAAGTACACCGGCTGTTCCAGTTTTTGTTAGTTTTGGGTTCGGAAATTCGAGATTCAGAGGTCAGTCAATTTCTTGTTTTTCAGTAACTGAATGATTCAAAATACCTTAAAAAAGTATCTTTTTACTTTTTTAAAATATATTTGCTATCATTTAACTGCCTTGTTGGTCTAGGCGTTAAGGCATTTAACTATCAAGATAGAGGTTGTGGGTTCGATTTCCACTAGGTGACGTCGTCGTTGTCATCATCATCAACCCATTATGTCCCCACCAAGGGGCACGGGTCTCCTCCCTGAGGAAGGTATAGGGCATACTCCACCACGGGGGCCAAGTCCGGATTGGTGGAGGCTTGTAAGACTAGTGGCTGGTCTTACTGTCAGAAGTTCTCAAGCCGCCCTAGCACTCTGACTTGGCTTAACGACTGTCATCTATCGACGGCAGCCGGCACCAACTGCTTAACGTGCCTTGCGAAGCACGGAACCGCTCGGAGAAATGCCACTAGCGTTAGTCTTAGAACGGTGACCTATCCATGGACTGAACGCGCCGTATGTTGCTTAACCTTAGTGATCGTTTAAGATCACTCAGGCAGCCCAGGCTACGAGCGATTGTTCAACGACGAGCGCTACGAACGAGTCGTCGTTGTACAAATGTACAAATGTCCTCAATCTGGGTGTATTTTCATGTTTGTCTTTGTCTTTGTCTGATTACCAAAGCACTAACTAGGGTATCCTAGTTTGGGACCATGTCAAGTGATTGTTTTGTGTATTTTTATTGTACAGAGAAGAACGGATGATCGTGCTTTTTCACTATAAAAGTAAACTTCCCGTTAGGCAGATCGGTCAAACTGTTGTTCTTTCGGACGTTACATTTATCATTGAATTTATGTATTTATCGTACAATACGTGGAATACTTATTCGTCGAATTTTCCTTTTTTTCCAGTTTGAGCAAAATATAAGTTTATTGGTTTTTCTGCCTTGAGTTGAGCTACATGATATAACCATAATATGGTTTAACCATATAAAACCCATATGGGTTTAATAAAATGATTACTCTTTTATGTTGGACAATGATTTGCCGAAGTCTACAGCAATAGTAGAGCACAGTACAAATCTAATAAATTTATGTTTGCCCTGGAATTTCAATATTAATGTTATAGGCCGTGTCTTCTACATTACTATCTGTTCCACGACTATGTTTGCGCTACATTCTTATAAAACTTTGCCTAATTTGGACGTAAGCTGGCTTCCATACGGCCAGCGTGATGATACTTCTGTGTTGGATGGATATACTATGATGCAAACCGCATTCATGTTGATCCAGTATTTTTATGACGTCTTACAATTGGGGGTTTCAGTTCATTCTTCTCGTTTATATTCTGGAGGTCTTAATGCACTTAATGTTTTGACATTTCACTAGTTACCGATTCTAATGGAAGATACGATCCACTTACCAATCCTCATAAGCAGAGTGAACAGTGTAGAGGCGTAGAATAGTAATCTCGTGTTGACAGGTGCCACGCTGCTCAGTAGCGCGAGCGCACAGCGGCCTAATACATCTGCACTTGCGCCGATAGAGATGCAGTAGGCCACTTGGCTCTGCAAAAAAGGTAGAGGAATAGGTTGATTCTCTGACTTTTCACAATAAAGCAGACGCCAATCTATATATCGTAGAAGCCTTTCAATATTTGCGAAACGGCATAGAGTGATCGTTTTTCCTTAGCCAAATACAAACAACAAATAATACGCTAGCACTTCGGTAGCAAAATGTAGCAAAGTAGAGCCCATATTTTTGAAGATTGATATGCTCTTGATTGTGCTATTTCATAGATTTTAAAACATTGAAAGATAGGTTATTATCAAAATAATAATTACTTAACAAAAATGGCAGATAAATAAGCAGTAATTCAGGATTAATGATAAATATAGAGGTAAGTATTGAAAACACACTTTTAAATCGTTATTTGACGTTTCAAATCTTACATCTATGCTGTAAAATACTTAGATATTTAGAAAAATAAAGCATTCTTAATAGTTTAGAACAGTTTGAATTCCTTTGCAAATGAAGACGATAATAATTATGTCACACAGCAGTATTTATTTGTGTTATCATATTATCATACTGCAATTATGGAAAACTACAGGTCTTTTTAGGTCAGACGCACTGTTTGTTAATAAATTAGCATTGTATTCGCTCTTTCTTTGTTCACTATTATAAAATTTCCGTTTTATGAACTAATAGCTTACAACTCTTAAGAGTCACAATGAAATCTAAAATCATACGGTAGCTTCATAGATCATGCTTCAACTTGAGGCAATACCTGATATATTTAAGTCTTACTTGGTCGAATCCGTACTGAAAGAGCAGCATCGGTTGAAGAACGAAGAAGGTCAGATCGGAGAAATTGACAAAGCTCTGCCCAACGCAAATGTTGCAATAGACTGGATCCCTAAGCACCTTAACGCTGAAGACTTCTAGGATCTTCCACCTGAAAAAAACTTGATATTGTGTTAACCAAAACAAGATTGCTCTTGGGGGATTTTTAAATATAATTATTAAAGAGGAATTTGGTAAGAATGTCATGAATTTTCAAAGAGTAACCTATGTATATTAGTAAAACTTATGAAAAAGGCAAATTTATTTCTAAAGTTAATTATTATCTCAGCAAGTTGATAATTTGGGCTTAGATATAATTAATGTACAAATGCTTTAGAAGTCGTGAATACTACCAAATTTATAGTAAACAAAAACATAATACCTGGTTTTCTTATTTTTGGGTTCTTCATTTAGATAAATGAGATCATTCGCAACTCCTTCAATGACCAGTAAATCTTCATTCTCACCTCTTGCGTTTTCTTCATCAGAATCTGTTTAACATTCATTAAGTTTCTGTTCAAGTACTACTAAATATATTTACATAATCAGGTAAACAAAATTTACTGTAAAAAATACTTGTTGTTTTCTTTCTTCTTTCTCTGATGATCATCACGGTCATTCCAGGTATGGTATGTAGAGAGACTCCACTGATCAAAAGCAACGTCCCTCTGAATCCATACAGCGACATCATTTCCCTTACGAACTGTGGGTAGAATATTTGTATGATACCCTGAATGGCTTTGCAAGTGCTCATTGCTGTGGTCCTCTTCCGTACAAAGTAATAATTCAGCGTCGCGTAGCACACTGGGACCATCATGCCAAATCCTATGCCCTGTAATAGGCCAAATGTGAAAGGAAGTTGATTTGTAGCTGTTATAGGGATAGTTGCAAACGATCCCACAGTGAATATAACCGCACCCATCAGACCGCCCGTTCTTAGGGAGAATTTCTTCTTTTGTATGTTTAGTAATATTCCTGAAACATACAAAATGACGAATGGTGAATTATTAAGGAAACAAGGTAAGGAAACCTATATCTGAGGTGATTACATTCCGTAACGTTTTGATTGCCAGTTCGCGATACCCACCGCGTGGTTATTAAGCACAGCTGTCCCTAGCTGACCAAACTTATGTGACCAGTGGGATATGGGATTAGGGGACATACCTAGGATTACAGAATACTTAGTAATGACGAGGCTGTTAGTCGGCAGCAATCTTTCGGCAACGGCTCACTGCAGCGAATTGTAACGCAGCGAGTTGTTTTGTACAGAAGAACACTGTAAAACTCTTTGTAGTATCTTTAAATCTATCAATAACAGCTTTTGTGTTTAACTTACCCCCTACAGCTAACATAATAGCAAAAACTCCGTGAGCAGTGGTCAATGATCTTGATGTGGCGTGCGTGTTTTCTAAGAAGTCATTGTAAATTAGTCCAGTGGAATTCACGTGCCCAATACCTGCTATCTGAAATCCAGAGTTAGGCCTACAATTGATAACATTTTCCAGATGGGAACTTTTGAGATATCCTATAGAATGCCAATATCATGAAAAATTCAACTATTTGCCAAGGTTTTTTTTTTCATTTCAATTCATTTTATGTTCAATTATATTGACAGCTTCATCTAAGTTTATTTGTACAAAATGTGGTCATTGACTCCATTCCATTGACCTCCCTTAAATTGATACCTATAATTGGTTCAGTTATAATATCAACGAGCTCTTAGCAAAAACTGGTCAGGTGCGAGTTGGACTTGCCCAATGAAGATTTACTTTAATGATTTGTGTAGTGACGTTTTCAGTTTAACACTGCCTCGTAGATCTAGCGGATTACCATGCCGGAGGTTGTGGGTTAGATTCCCACGGGGGGCCGCCGGACAATCGTATAAATGGCCTCAGTCTGGATGTATTTTCATTTTGTGACGTCCTTGCTTGGCTTCCGTAGCAGAGTTCCTAGCTTCAGACCAAGACAAATCATTGTATTGTGTAGAAGTTTTTTTTATTTAGAATAAAATCAAAACACTCCTTAAGTGGCTCCAAGAAATAACACTAGCGCCACCACGAAAAAATAATAATATTTTTTTACTGATCGAATTTACAAAATGTGTCAGTAAATCCTTCAATCATGTTAAGGATTTTGAGATGAATAACCCAAGACAATGAACCTAGGATCACCGGGTATGGGACTAGATGGTATTTATGCGAAAAACGGCCATTTTTATCGTTAATGGTATCTTGCCCTTGGTTTCTTGGTTACTATGAACATGATTGAAAGAATGTACACACACTTTTTTCACATTTAATCTGTAAGGTTCTTTTTTCCTTCGGTGACACTAGTGAATGAGTGATGATGCTAATCATGAACCCATTATGTCCCCACCGAGGGGGACGGGTCTCTTCCTTAAGGAAGGTATAGGCCATACTCCACCACGGGGGCCAAGTCCGGATTGGTGGAGGCTTGTAAGACTAGTGGCTAGTCTTATTGTCAGAAGTTTTCAGGCTTAACGACTGCCATCCATCGACGGCAGCCGGCATAGTGAATAGCATAGAGCCTCTTAATATTAGAGACGGGTTAATACCGATATTTTCAAATATTATCAATACTGAATATAATGTCAAGTAATATTATAATATCCTAACCGATACATGAATATCGGTGATGTCTCCTAGATCCGTCCATACTATAGTCTAAATTACTCAAAATACAAAAGAAACCAGGCTTACAGGAGCAAGCTAATTTGTATCAACAACCGAAGACAACCTCACAAATACTATGTTCATTCATTTCATTTCACTCGTACCCACGAGCACAGACTAATAAGGGAGAAATTCCACGAGAAAGTTGAGATAGATGAACTTGATTGATCATCTGGCATTGATTTTTTTAATCAGGCCACACTGTGTAATGTGGTGAGCACGATATTTTCAACATATACTGTCAACCTTAACAAATTTGTAAGGACTTCTGTGCCAACGTTGGCCAACGTTAGTCATAACGACTAGGTACTTGGTTTTTTGACAAGTACAGTATTTGCAACATTCAGCAATTCAGCCGTCTACTTCGTTAACCTGAAGTTTGAATCGTGCTATAATTTATGACTAATACATGTTATCGTAATTGATTTTTATATCATATTTTATTTATTTAATTTTATTTTGAGCTGGTCGTAATTCGTACCATCTCTCCGAGCTCTGCACGCTGCCGTACGGGTACTGACGGAAGATCAGCGTTGGAGTACTATATCTTCAGCTTATGCTGAGTCAGAGCCCTTTTGCATTTGCCACACCTAAAGTACTTAAAGCATCGCTGTTTGTCTCAATTTAAATGTTTTTTGTTTTGTTATATTGCTTTATTGTGTTTTGTGTGGGTTATTTGTTTTTCTACCACTGCATAGTCTGCTTTATATTGTTTTTATTGAATGTGTGTGTAAATGCAAATAAATGTTTTATCTATCTATCTATCTATCAACATTCTCTGTCAACGTTGAGTGATGAATGTATGGTCTTGTGCCAACGTTAGCCCACTTGAATGATAGCTGGTCATTGGTTCGTTGGTATCAACCCAATATTAAATTCATGACTGTATCCAATCACAGATTGCGACTCGTAGAATATTCATACTATAATAGGTATTCATCCGAGCTTCGTACAGATCACTTGGATTGACGAATCAGAGCCGAAGTTGGTATCAACCCGATATTAGATTCACGACTGTATCCAATCACAGATTGCGACTCGTAGAATATTCATAGTAATAGGTATTCATCAGAGATTCGTACAGATCGCGTGGATTGACGAATCAGAGCCGAAGTGCGGTATTAAACGACCCATATTTAATATTCAATGTACATGTTGAAGTGAATACTTTCCTATTAGCATATTTGAATTCGTCGGATTCTAGTACATGAATCCATTCAATATTATTGATATCCTAACTAATAGGAATATATCGGATCCACCTTTACTTAATATGTTTTTCTTTGTAGCGCGATCCGCTATAATAAATATTATATTCTGTGAGCATTCCACTAGCTATCTATTGAGAGATATTTTTACTGTTTCTCCGCAGCAAATTCGATAAGACATAACATTTGACATACAACAGCAGAATGTTTTTTATACGTTGAAATGAATATTCGATTTCTTATAACGGTTAACCTGACAGAATGTCGATAGTCATCACCATTTACCATTGTAAATTTGACATTTAAATATTGACAAAATTATCATTTTTTTTCCTAGTGACCTTGACGTTTTCATAATACATTTGACACCTCCACTGTATTAGATAACTTCGTACTATAAGTACGAAATTAAACGTTACACTTCGAGCAACTGTATTTTAATGAATGAAAGGTTTTTATTTTATAAACTTAAGCCTAGTACAACTTCACCAACTGAAACTAATACTAAAACTACACACTCACACAGATTACAATATAACAAAAACACTAAGAACATAAGCGAGGCAGAATAAATACATTTGAATTCACTAATTCGAATTCACGAATTCACGAACTCACCAATCTGGACTAGGCCAGGTGCTATTTCTGCAGGTGCTATTTAGGCGGGTGCGCAAACTGGACTACCTCAAATAAGCCACCCTGAGACCCATCCGATGCATTACGCTTGCGGCGTTACCTCGTCGCACTTCGAGGAAAATCCTCTGCATAAGATAGATCCCAAAGCGGCAGTCATAGCCACGGACCCTCAAGCGGCGACCTATTTCCTTAATATAATTTTAATTACTTTTCCCCCAATTTGATAATTTATAGAAAGCCAATAAATACTGAACACAAGAACTTAAAAATATCGCTGCAGCACAGCGGACATTCTTTAACTTAGGAGTAGATTGCTGTTGCTGTATTCTGGTAGAGAAAAATTTCATGTTTGAATGAAATTAATGAACTTCAAACAGGAATTTTAAACTCTAATATCGTCGGTCGGAATCATTACCGGAACATTTCCAAAAATACGATTTTTGAGTTAAGTATGCAGAATGGTGGAAATTTCGAAGATATCTCCGAGTCACTAACGGTACAAATCAAATGTTTTTTTTATCCGTCACAAATAAACTAATTCCAGTAGAGAAACAATTATTTTACTGTAACGTCATAATACCTAATATGACAATTTTTGAAATCTAAACGTCAATTACTCAAAATAGAATATTTTGAAATGTGCCATTAGTGATTCCGACCGACGATATATAAAAATCACGAGTTACAGCATATGTTCTTCAGTTTTTATCGAACTCCTTCAAAACAGCTGCACTGATTTTTATGAAAGTTTTTGTGTATATTTGGTAGATCAACAAAGTAAATCAATGTTTGCGGGACCGGCGAGAAAGTTATAGATTAAAAAAAAATGGACGCACTAAAATCATTCCCATCTCGGCACCTACAAGACAATGCCATCAGAAGTAAAAGTTTGTGTACTTACAAATGTTATAACCATTCCAAAGCAAACAACGTAGCCCCAGACGTCGTTGTTATTAAAATGTTCCTTTGCGTTTCCATTCTGGCTTTCTCTTTGCATCTTTTTCCTAAATAATAAATACTTGTAAGATAGCACTATTAATACTCTCAGTCTAAGACG
Source organism: Yponomeuta plumbellus (assembly GCA_947310845.1). Classification (NCBI taxonomy): domain Eukaryota; kingdom Metazoa; phylum Arthropoda; class Insecta; order Lepidoptera; family Yponomeutidae; genus Yponomeuta; species Yponomeuta plumbellus. The sequence goes on from OX371193.1 coordinate 6,193,900, forward strand.
CACTGCATCGACGACTGCTCTAGATAAAGGAAGTGCCTACTTTTATTCTTATTAGAGTCTTCGTATGTTTATTCCAGATGATACGGTTGGTAGATATTCTACATAACAACGTAATGGTGACCCCTAGTGTCATAGTAAAATTACCAATAGTGCTACACCAGTGTTTTCAGTGCAGTGCAGTGACGATTTCGTGACGAAACCCTCAGAGCTCTTTGTCCAATTGAATGATAGTTCTCCGGCGAATCGCAGACATACCTACGTCTTCATGTGACCTATAGATTAACGAATGTCGTCCCAAGCGGACAAACGTAAGCCAAACTGAGGACGTATTGTAATTAGCTCACATAATACTTGTCCCCTGTTGGACATATAAACATGTAACGAGGTGTTCCAACGAACGTGTTCTAACGAGAAAAATGTCCAGGGCAGACCGGGTATTGTAACGAGGTGCAATTCGCCTCGTTGCTTTCTATTATTTTCGGCCATTATCTATTCTATAATATTATGTTGAGTTCTTAATTGCTTGTATACACTGCACCTAAAGCTCCATCCACATTTGTAGCATTCCGGTATATCGTATCTCCGTTGCGTTGTGGCCTCGGCGCATATCATGATCGCTTGTTTGGACGCAAAATGATACCCGTTAAATACACGCCGTATCTGAGGCTGGCTTCCCACGGTCCGCGATATCGCGGACGGATGCAGACGGCCGACGACACGGACAACCACGCACCACCTGAGGCTCTTCCAACTGACCTGTCGTCTGTCTGTGCTACCGCGGACCGAGTCTCTTCCCACGGTGTGTCCGCGATATCGCGGTATATAAGTTTGTGATATAATACAAAGCTTCACCTGGACGAATAGTGAGGAAATAACGAAGAGGTAACCAGTCGCTGAAGACTTTGTACCTATATGTGGCATAAGTTCAATTCATGCCTAGATTCGATTCATGGAATGCCTATTACATATTGCCCACAAAATCGATTTTAAGACATGGAGAGCTACTGGAGCCACCTAGCAAAGGCAATTGCAGGAGAGAAAAGCTATTATTCAGAGACGATTTAAGAAACAAAGTGGATTATTGTTGGATTTGGTAGTCATTAATTTTAAATATCGAACGGTGAAGCTCAATTTCGTTCTTGAAAAAAATAAATAAAAAAATAACATGAAAAAAGGCGGGAATAGAAAACTTTTACTTTAAATAGGTGTTACTTGTGTTTGGGATTTTTTTTTATAATTACGTGCTAATTAGGAAAAAAACATGAGTTCTGCAAGTGATGAAGATATAAGCTGCACTTCCGATTAAATGAAAATGGAAGCTGAAGCAGTAATTAACAATATTTTGCCTGAAAGTTCTAAAGAGAGATATTTTAAAACTTACGACGAGTTCATGAAGTGGCGAAAAGAAAAACGATTACTTTTTTTCTACTTACCTCACAATCGAGATGTAAAGCAGAGTAGTTAGCTCGGGTGTAAGCATCAATTGCACCCTCGAACTATAGGCGCACGAGCTGCGCTCGTGCGCCTAAATATCTCGGGCTGCAATTGATGCCTTACAGCCCTTGGCTACTAATCTACTATTATTCGATTGAGGTACTTTGCGGTCGTTTGCGGTATATAGTATGTTTGCACGAAATGTAGTAAATAATATGCTTACTTCATTTCTTAAAACCAAAAAGTGAACTTAGGTGAACCATAAGAGTAATTTCGTAAAATGTCTTGGCTCCCATACAAAAAAATAACAAAATACCGAATTACTCCGTAAGCATAAGTTTAACGGAATAATTACGGGCAAAACAACGTTTGCCGGGTCAGCTACACCCTATTTACTGAAGCGAACGAGTAAGTGTCAACATGTCAAAAATTTGGTTTTTCAATATGTCACATTTATAACACTGCATAATATTTAGCAAAGTTATACAAAACGATATGGCTAATAAATGCCAATAAGCAATAAACACAATAACACTGTTATTACCTGATTTATCCCCCACTCGCAGTTTATTTAACTAAATATTTTATTTTATCATGGAAATACCATTTGCTTAAGAGATCTATGCCCCAAAAAATACCTAAAATTTCAGTGGTCCTCAAATAAAAGCGATCCTACTGCTGCCGAATATGTTCGCAACTAGCAAAGATGTAGGACTTTTGTTTAAAGGCCGATATGATCGATTATTTTATGCTAATGCGCTACGCGAAGTGTAGGAAGAAGTATGGACAGCTGACTACGAACCTCTTTTTTAATTAAAGGCAAAAAAAAGTAAGATAGCCACCCCGACGCCATATTTACTCACGATTGACGTTGTTGATGTGAGTGCAACTTCTTTAAACTAATTTATTTTCTTTAGTGTTTGTCTTGTCTTGTTTGGTTGTCTGTCTGTTTTCCTTAAACAGTACCTAAACCTATGTGGGTATACGAGGCAAGCAAAGCTGCGTGCATGAGCAATTTTGAGTGACATGTAGACATAGTTTGAGAGATGCTGTGTCTTTGTTTACCTTTAGTCGTTCGCTTCAGTAAATGGAATATACTTTGTTTACAATAATCACCCAAACCGTACAAATGTACTTATCATTTTATCATTTCATTAGATCATTGACATCAACAACCAGCCAAATATACATCTGTACGTTAGTCGAAGATAATATAGATAAGATGCCATCTCTACGATTTACGTATGGTACGTTGATCCGCAATACAAAAATGATTAAGTAACTTGGGCTTCTTTATCTGCTGAAGATGAAATCTTCCGCAACTTACTCGCTTATGCTCTATATTTATAGAGCAATACGGTTCAGTTTCATATTCTGTAATGCGACGCGGTGAATCACGCGTTTTGTGACGCTAATATGTCAGAATTTGACAATTGGCCATGCCACTTATTTTTTTATATAAGTTTCCTTAAATTTATTTTGAAAATATTGACCTTGTGAAGTAACAAATTTCGGTACCTTTGAGTTATATTCAGTACTATTTTTTATCTAATCTAATATTATAAAATTCTCGTGTCTCAATGTTAGTGCGCATACTCCTCCGAAACGGCTTGGCCGATTTCGATGAAATTTTATATATGCAATCGGTAGGTCTGAGAATAGGTTGTTATCTATTTTTCATAGCCCTGAGTGAAAAAAAATATATGGCGAAACAACGTTCGCAGGGTCAGCTAGTCTAATATATAAAATTCTCATATCTCAATGTTAGTGCGCATACTCCTCCGAAACGGCTACACCGATTTTCATGAAATTTTGTATGTCAATCGGTAGGTCTGAGAGTCGGGTGTTATCTATTTTTCATGCCCCTATCTGGCGAAACAACATTTGCCGGGGCAGCTAGTATTTTTATAAAATTTTGGTGTTTGTGATGCCATCAGAGTATGATTAAAATTATAGTCCTTGCCTACATACTAACATTGATAATGACATTGGTCATTAAAGTCGGTTAATCTGGTTTGGTAATTTTTTTAAAGTATGGCAAAGGATTAATACTCATACTGTTTTTGCTGAAGATGTCGTCAGCAAAAACAGTATGAGTATTAATCCACTTACGGTCAAGGCTTTTTATTGAACATCTTCTTCTCGAAATGATTTCGAGATTTCCGTTCATGTTCAAAAATTTAGCATGACCAAGTAATAAATCTACATTTAAAACGCACGTTTCATTTTATCCTATACCTACAGATGCAGTTTGAATCGTCCGTGGTTAAGGCAAGACAATTCCATACATTATTTAAACTGCATTTTAGTAATGTTTTATGAAAACGTATTTAAATGAGTGACTGACGTGTTTTTGTAATGGCGCATCTTAGGCCTCATAGATCGGCGATCTCTGTGGCGCAGTTGTTTAGGGCATCCGCCTACCATGCGAGAGGTCCCGGGTTCGAATCTCGGCTGGTCACACAAAAAAAAAACCCCGGTCTTGGATGTTTACATGTTTGTGACGTCGCTGCTTCTGGTTTCCACGAAACAGGGTATCCTAGTGTGGGCCCAGAAGCAATGTATGTGCCTGTATGTAAAATGTTATGTTAAATGTTTAAAATGTTATGTTATAATGTTTGTAAAACACAAAATAATGAACGTAAATAGATTTTGGACACGCGTGTATTTCTATAAAATTTCCGTAAAAAAAGATTGACTAGATATTATTATCAACTACCTAGCGATTAACATTGGATGAACATAACATCTCTAAGATACACACTCATCAACAGCCAAATGTTACATTCCATAACGTACATAAAAAATGTATCCCCGCCCTGCCTTCCTTGTCCGGACAGCTAAGAATAGTTTGTTCTCAAAACACGCCTGACAGGCTTCATGTTTGAGGCGTGGTACTCGTATTTCTTCTAGAAAACTTGACGACTGCTTCTATGAACCATGGCACCACACAACATAAATTGCAGGCAGTCAGCATGCTGAATGCTATCACGTAACTCCCAGTGTAGTCTCGGATGAAACCTGCAGGAATTCATTAACAAACATTAGGCAATACTCTAGAAACACATCAGACAATGATGTCACTTTCTCATAACGTACCATAAGTCGTTATATTGAAATTATTCAATTAACTGTTTATCTAACGTACTATGTATGTGACCACTGCCCTTGATAAGCTGTTATGTAAGCACACAAAAGTTCGGAAGACATTAAAATAAAAAATAAACGGGCAAGTGTGAGTGTTAGTAGCGCTATGGGTTCCGACAAAAATATTTCATATGTATGTAACTTTTCGGAAAAAAATATGCTCAGTGCCAAGATGTTGATATGATGATGATGATTTCCTCTTATCCCTTATCAGGGACATAGGGCTCGTAGAAGGGATCTCCATTTCACGCGGTTTTGTGCGGCAACTTCTAACTCGTTCCAATTGAGTCCCGTTGCCTCTTCTCGGCAGCCTCTTTCTCAACATCAAAAGATGTTGATATAGTATGGTAAAATAATATATTACAAAATAACAATTTTTCGGATTATTTCTTTACTATTGCTGTAGCAAAGTTTTATTATATGTAACTCAATCAAATTTCCCTAAAATTGTCCACTAAGCACTGTGCTAAGGCAACCAGACAAAATCCAGGCACAGATTTAGATCGCAGCTCTCTTAGAATCTTGACCCATTCGATATACATAATACCACCTTGATAGCCCCTAACAAATGAATCTTGATACGGAATCGTTAATAGCTAGACAGATGAACATACAAAAAACCGATATTAAATGGGTTCCATATTTGCTTTTTAAGAATCAGAATACGGAAAACGAAGTCAACACCTTGTTAATTAGTACGTTCAACTGGCTTGTTTCGTTTTTTTCTTTGATTGAGTAAGGTCGTTAATCTAACTGATAAGGGCTCAAGGTAGACCGGAGACCATTCGAATAGGGTAGTTTCCAGGGTAAAAATAATTAAATTCTATTTAGTCCGTATTTTAGATTATAAAAAATATTGGACACGTATTTTTTCTTTTTTCGATTAAACAAAAATAACAAAGATATAGCCCATTAAAGTTACGTGTGACGTCACTCCGTGTTAAAAAATGCAGCACGGCGTGACGTCACACGTAACTTTAATGGGCTATATCTTTGTCATTTTCGGTCTAATTTACAAATAAAAAAATACGTGTCCCTTATTTTTTAATAATCTAAAAGACGGACTAATTACATTTTTTAGGGCAACTAGCCCATTGTTGACTCACCAATCATAGGGCCCACACTCAGACTGAGAAATCCGGAGAGCAGCATGTAGAGGCCGTAAGCTGAAGGGTAGCGTTCGATAGGGACATGATCCGCCATGACGATCGGCTGAGAGATATGCACTAGAGATCTGAGCGATCCTAGTATACCGGTCAGGATTAGAAGCGGCAGGTATGTGGTGAATTGCATAAACACTGGAATTTAACAAAAAAACGGCCATAAAGATACAAAACCTGACGGCTTACTAAACGTTAATGTTTCTATCTATCACATGCATGCATCTGATTCATTGAAATGGTTTGATTATAAATACAGATTAAATTAATGAAATGAGTCTGGGACACGAACTAGTAGTATTAGATTATTAAAATAGAGTGCTTAAGCAGACAGTGGCGGAAATGTATTGTCTATTAATTTGCATCAAAACCACCAATTCAAGTAAGTCTTTCTCACCATTTTGATGCTCTTGATAATAGAAATATTACTAATTGGTACTTGATATGTTTAATTAAAATATGAGAACCGTGCGTTATTGTCACTGTTTATCATACCCTTCGTACTATAAATAAAGCGGATAATTTTTCTGACGCCTATCTAAATTTGAATGTATGTGTTTGGAAATGTAGATTCTAATGTCACATATGCAGCCAAACAGATTAAGACAAAATTCGGCATGCCCTGGATATAAACAAAGGACACTTCTAATCAAGGAAAATAGGATAAAATAGATTATGATAATAAAGACAATATAACGTCCTTTGGCTGCGGAGACATTGATTGAATCAACATAAAATCGCTGAACCAGGGATAACAAATGAATAGGAACTAATCTAATTTAAATCCCGGAATTAGCAGGCGGAGCTGGTAAACAATGAAACTGCCAAGGTAGACTTACCAGTTCTGAAGACAGCGGCAAGGAGAGCGCCAGAAAAGAACATATGTCGGCTGTTCAGCCTGAAGAACTGTCCGGCCACCGCCAGCAGCAGACGTGCGACCATGTCTGTGGCCCCGCCCACCGCGATTACATCGGCCATCTCCGACTGGAAACAAATTCACAATCATCATGACTTTAGGACTTTTCAAGTTCTTCAAGGGTTGGAACTTAACAACATCCACATTTTTTGAAGTTTCTAATATGGCTTCCTCATTACAAAACATGTAACAACTAAAAAACAAGGACTACAAGTTTGCGTATTCTATTATCTGGGATGACATAAGGTTTCTAATAAACAACACTAGGTACATAGTTAAATCGTTACATTACCTAAAAGTTACGGGGAATAAAGAAAAAAATGTAATTTATGTACTTTAATCGTTTTTTATGCTCTGCATAACCACTTTGAATTTGTGTGTAGGGATTTTATTTTAGTCCTGTAAACTTAGAAAATGAGAATATGTCATTTACCCTCAGTTTCTGAGAGAGTGCTCAAATGTAACATGAGATTAATCTACGATTAATTCAAAATACCGTCACGTGATTGGCTGAAATTAGTTTGACGTGAGATTAACATTTGATCGCTCTTCTAGAAACCGTGCGATAGAGTATCAAAAACTATTTAGATCATGAATATTGTTAAGACTGGTTGGACTAGACTATAATTGTACATCTGAGTTATAGTCTAGTACAATACAGGTTTAAATTATTGCCTGTGCAATAATTGAATCTGCATTGTATATGTAAATCGAGCTTTCTCTTTGAGTTGGTGACTGTTGATAATGATATTTTACTAATGCAGGTTCTACCATACTTACTCGAGTCAGTTTGTTTTTTCCCAAAAACAGCGGTTCCAATGTAAAGAACGTAAGATCGGCGAAGAACGACAATCCCATTCCAAATATGATGTTGACATACACCGAGTCTTTAAGTAAGGAAAGATCCAGAAACTCTACAACTGTTTGCCTGCAAAAAAACAACAAACCGGATTAATTCCTTCACAAAAACTATTATTAGACTTACATAACAGTACTCTTGCCAGTTTTCTATAAATAAAGCATTAATTTTTTAATGGACTTTGTGTGCGTTTTTATGGCTCTGTCTGGTGATTTTTTGTAGCACCCATCTAATTAAGCAAGCGGTATGGCTGTTTTACGTCTGTCTAAATAATTAATTATAGTCTTTTAGATGTTTACCATTTTCCTTCTTTATTTTTGATTATCGGCATGGGTTCCACAGCGATTCCTCCAAAATTCCCCAAACTGCTGACTGACGCAGCTTTGTATAGGTTCTCAAGGTATACATTGTCTTTTACATTAAATTTGCTATCACTTGTTTTTTCTGAAATAAGAACAACTGGAATGCTCAGTCTTCTGCATTGTCCCAATTTCGGAACCAATAGCATCTCCGATCTTGCCAAGGGGCCGTCGTCTACTTTTTTAGTGTAGAGGTTTTCAACTGATCGCGCGTTCTCATACTTTTGGATTCCACTATTAGTTTTGTTGATTCCAAAATCAAATTTATCTTCTTTGACCGCTGGCGTTGGTGGAATTACTAAAAGTATAAAAAGTCCCGAATTAAAATCTTGAACAAAAATTTTGTCGGCTCCGGTATTAAGAAGTAAAATAGAAATACTTACAGACAATTTTTTCGCATGTCTTCTGTTGTTTTACCATATACCACTCCACTGGGTGCATGACCATAGCACCAAGTATAGTTTGCGCGGAAATCCCACATAAAATAGCCAACGTGCCTCTGAACCCAAACTCTGCCATCGTCATCTTTATGAACAGTGGGTAGACCATTGTAATCAAGCCAATTGAGGCCTTACAAAGACTTAGATAGAGCACTTTTTTCTTCGTAAAATAACTGTTGAAACTTGTGTAGGATACGGGGATGAGAAGCCCCATTCCTAATCCCTGAAGAAATCCATTTGTGATTATCAATTGAGTAGTCGATACAACGAATATGGCCAAAAATGATGCCGTTGTATAGATAAAAGCTCCTATGAGACCGACTTGTCTTAATGATAAACGCTTTAGAGCGATGTTCGCTGAGAATCCTGAAACAATAAAATTAGTAATTTACGGTAGGTATCGTATTTTAGATGGCTTTTATTATAAAAAGTATTATTTTTAAGGATGACATTAATGGAAAATTGCATGAATGAGTCAAACATGTGTCGAGTTGCTTAGATTTTCATTAAGAACACGAAAATGTAAATAACCGTATCGATCCATTATTATGTCTTGTGATCGTATCTTGTTTTTACTATGCTAAAACCAAACGGGTAGGACGCAATATGAAGTTCAAATTGTAACATTATTACTTTGAATACTAAGTCACTTTGCCCCTGGAAGTAATAATGTTAAGTTGCCGCTAAGTAATTGAGCATCGTACCTCCAACAGCTAGCGTGACTTGGAACACTCCGAAAACCACTGTGACTGCACCCGTGCCCACTCCCAATTCGTCCAAGAAATCGTTGTATATGAACCCGAATACTGGCTGGTGTGCAGTTCCTGCGATCTGTAGAGAAAAAAAGATGCCATGAAAATAGGGATGTATGCTTATGTTTGTCGCACGAGGGTTAAGTGGGGGTGCGATCCGTAAGTAAAAGAGGGGTATCCAGGGGCACGATAGAACTTCGATTAATTTATATGGTAAAATAAAGGCACAATTATGTGCCTTTAGTATATAGATTTACATAATAGGTGCAGAGTATAGCAATCCGGGTCGTAAGAAAAAACAGCAAGAATGACAAAACAGTCCACCTTGTATGAAAGCTGAGGATTGAATGGATCAGATACGTCCGAACAGTGTGGCGAATGTCAAAAACTAATTAAATTTGGAATAGTAGATGGCCGAAAATGATAAAAAAGGCAACGAGGCAAATGCACCTCGTTACATGTTCTTGCTGACTACACGATATAAGTTAAGGGGTCGATTTTAGCCATGCGGCTAGTCGCTTCATCCAGTCGCATCGCTTGCCTATTTACACAGGTGACTAAAATAGTCGGTGACTCGGTCATTTTTTTCCAAAATGTTGAGCAGAATGGATGTCCGTGCCTCATGCGCAAACACTCTCATGCGACGGGCTATTGCCTGCAATTGATTGATTTCTGGCCGCCGTCTGTACTCTAAGATTAAGAAATACCTGTGTAATCTCCTTTTTTATGTACAATAAAGTGTTCTCTATCTATCTATTACACGGTCTATTTTAGTCACCCGCCGCATGCGACTTTTTCCGTACGCCAAAAGTCGACAAGCACCCAACTTTGGGGCCTGCGATTTAAATCGCTTGCAGCCTAGCCGAATTGCTATTTAGACGGTCGATTTCAGCCGTGCGGCAAAAATCGTGCGGTACTGGTCACCCGTGTAAACCCCACATAAAACTACAAGCGGATAAATGATTCAATGTCAGAGATGTTCTCGGTCTGGGTGTATTTCCGAGTTTGTAATGTCCTTGCCTGGTTACCATAGTACAGGGTATCCTAGTTTGGGACCAGGTCAAGTGTTTGTGTTGTGTGTGTTTTTTTTTTAATGTCGACGACCCGAGTGCGTTGGTCCAATTTTTGTATTCAGCTCCTACAGGTATATTACGCGCGCTATACTGTACGATTGCAATCTTCTGACAAATTCCATACAAATCGTTGCAGACGTGAGGGTACCGACAAGATTTAGAATTTATTTAGCCCCATAAAGAGTGCATAGTGTGTCTAAAGAGGGTTTCTCCTCCAAAGTTGTGTGTGTAAGAAAAAAAAACAATTTTTACCTAGCTACGCAGTAAAAAGAAACAAGAAAAATGTTGCCTGCTTAAATATATAAAAATCCTTACTTGAGGCTAAAAGGCAGTCATTAACAAATGCGATTCGAACACGGTGTACCCGCGCAGGCACGGCGTTTCCGTAAAAATCGAAGCAAAACGTAACACTGTGTTACAGCGCGTTTGCATCGCTTTTCAAAACGCGATTAGGAGCGCGAATAAAAATCATAATGCCACATTATCGGTAAAGGAACATATCTCGAGGACAGGAGGATCGGACCTGTGTGTCTGAGCTATTCAATGAAGTACAGTCTGTTAGCTTTTAGAATATACCTGAACTGAGCAATCAAAAACCGATTATATTGCAATAAGTTAAGGTTTCTTTTGTATTGTTATTTATAACTTTACATAACTTTTCACAATAGTGAAGAAAAGTTTTATACAGAGCAGGAAATAGTATTACACTCGTGTGCTTTCGGCGAAAACCGAAGCCTACTCTAGAGCCCGAGGTATATTTTAAAAGCTAACAGACTGTATTTGTGGTTGAAATAGCCAATCCGCCAATCTCTGAAAGAAGGACTTTACCTTATAGTGGGACGTATTAGTCTGCTTACATAAAGGTCGTAGTAGGTTAAATTGACTCCAAGACTTGTAGAATATTCGGAGTGGTGGAACCAAACTAATGATTGGTAAGAAATATAACGAGAGTTGCCTACTACTGACAACGGGCACTCAACGGTCTCATTTAGACATTAAATAAACATAAACATTTACATACAAGCACATACATTACCTCTGGCCCCACACTAGGATACCCAGTGTCGTGGGAACGAGAAACAGCGACATCACGAATATGTCATTCAAAACATCCAAATTCTGGCGTTTTTTTATTTATTTTTTGTCTCCAGCCAGGGTTTGAACCCGGGACCTTTCGCATGGTAAGCAGATGCGCCAACCACTACGCCACAGAGGTCGTCAACATTGCTTGATAAAGCTGATAATAGCAGTCGGATGTTTTATTTCATAATAACTATTTTTACCACTTCAACTGAATAAATCCATTGAACTTGCATCTCACTCAATAGAGTTAGATCGCCGGTTGAAGTACTTGTACTATTATGTATTCTGTGGTTGAAGTTCCCTGGATGCATATTTAAACGAAGTTTACCGCTAAACTATTTGCAGTTGAAGCATATCAAGAGCTCCAAAAGTCGAAAGCAAGATCACTGAATCATATCTACGGTTAATATAGATTACTAGCTGAACGGCAAAAGTAGTTTTGCCAGATAAAATGTTTCTAGTGAACCACCCTTATCTCAAGGGTACGAAAAATACATAACAACCTATTCTCAGACCTACCAAAATTATATATAATTTTCATCAAAATACATGAGAATTTTATATATGAAAAGTAAGAAAGATTGAATCTAACAGATGTACGCAGTGCCAATCGGTATTAGGAATTGCTAAAAGCAATAAAATAAGCACATAACAGGAAGTCCCCACCCAAATGTATAATCAATAATCTTGCACTTGTGCACTTTGTGCACTACACATCGTAAACTTTTAGTCCGGATCAACTTTCATCATCAACCCATCATGTCCCCACCGAGGGGCAAGGGTCTCTTCCCTGAGGAAGGTATAGGCCATACTCCACCACGGGGGCAAAGTCCGGATCAACTTACGGCTGTTTTTTTTTTTTACGAAAGTCTTAGTTTAAAAAAAAATCACATTATTTATTATCTATCACTTCTGACAGTGTTTGGCATGTTTTAGCAATATTATCTTATTTAGGCGATTCTTGATCACCCTATCTTTAGAACTAGGGTATCCTAGTGTGGGGCCAGAAGCAATGTATGTGCCTGTGTGTAAATGTTTTTATTTATGTTTTTATTTATACATACCTAGTTACAGAAATATACCTACCATCCAAAGGTCATCTAGAAGAGATAAATTTTGGCGATAAAGCCACCGATCTTAAATAAAGAAATACCTGTGTAGTCTCCTTTTTTATGTCAATGAAGTGTTTTCTATGCGTCTATTTCGCCACCGTGAATTATCTACATATTTATATTTCAAGTTTTTTGTCAAATTTATATTGTCGGTCGCAGTGGTTGGTCGCAGTTGCAACACATTTGTAATTTATTTTAAGTTGATAACTATTTACATTGACATTAAATTCTGCGCATACATACATAAGCTCACGCCTATATCACAGAGCGGTAGGCAGAGACCAGGTACTGCCATTTGCCATGTTCCTAACAGATGACTTTCTCTTCATCGACATTCATTAGTTTTATTTTGCCCTTTACTAATCTCTTAATAAGTCGAAGTATGTCCGCCTGGGGCGTCCCTTACCGAACCTTCCACACACATTCGCTCGATATATTTGTTTCGACAGTCTTTCTTCCTTCATCCTCTCCACAGTTTCAAACGCAACGCAACATACCTTTCTCAATTGGGTTGTTGACAAAATGTCAGATAAGTAACTTTAAAAACGGAATTTTGTATGAAAATACCGAATTATGACGTCATATTTCAGAGCACTCTTTTGATGTTTCATCTATTTAAAAATTGTAATAACTAGTAATGGACTAAAAGAGATACGTTTTCCGAAATATTTTGTAATTTTTGTTTTAATCGAGCATATCAAATAATTTACTGTTGGTCGTGTCAACAACCGAATTCCAGTCACCACATTCTCTTTCAGTCCACAACATTCTCTAATCAAACTATTGCGTATTCTGTCATTCAAAGTAACACCACACATATTTATCAAGGACAAAATTAAATCTGATTGATAAGCTCTTTAATTCAGGTCATTTTTCAAGCAGTTCCAAGTGCCATAAAGTGCTTATATAATTTAAGAATGTCATTCAAGCCGTAATGCCTTATGTAACATCAAGTTTGACCATGAATAAGGCAGCTTTTGTATATGACGCGTGCTTAAACTATTTCCAGATCGGTTGCGTAACTGAGACTGGACGAACTCAAAAAACTTGTAAAAGAACTAACGTCTTTCGGCCTAACACCGATAATAGCGTGGTCAAACCACTTACAATTAATCAAGATACTAATTTGCTGTACAGATTATTTTTATAGAGGATCCGTACATGAATTAGTAAACGGGACCCTATGTCTGTGCTTACGGACGTCTGTATGGCTATAAAACTGTCTGGCCTATAAAGGGTTTTATCATTGAAAACTTAATAGCAATTTGTTTTTTCTGTTGTCAGAGATTTCTTGTCACTGCACCGCATTGCTTAGAATATTCGAAGACATAAGATTTTGTCTTTAACCTGTACACTATTTGGTGGGCCCAAAGGCCCATTGGTTTTTAATATAACAATAGTTTTAATTGTTCTTTTCTAGTTCATTACGAAACTGATTAAATGAACACCCACGTTAAAAAAATATGTTCATTAATTCCGTTTTTCCTACAATGTTTTTTTTTTTTAAATTAACAAAATAAGCCAAGTGGAAGTCTAAGAGTCCCGAACTAACAAAAAATTTAAATAAAAACCTACTTCATTTCACGACAGCACTGATCATAACCGCACTACAAACAGACTAATAATTTAAACGAATATGACCTTTAAATTCAATTAACGTAGGTATATTTAATAGGTGCTAAGTTATGAAACCAGCACATACATTTTGGCCACAAACTGTAAATATATTTTCATGATTTTTTGTGAATATTACTACGAGTAGGCCAAATAGTGTTTTCGGGAAGCAAATGCACGAGTTACTACAAAAAACACACAAATCGCTTCAAGTACTCCTTTAACATTTTAATAGTTCCTAGATTTCTTACCATCAGATCCTAACTTAGTGACTATGGGATTTCTGTGAAGTCAAACAAAAATATAACTTTCCAAATTGGTCCACGAGTCTTCGGGTAATTGTGGAAAGATCCCGACGAACTGAGAACCTCTTGTCTGTTTGAAGTCGGCTAATAACAAGGAAACACATTTTTTGTACGGAACCACAGGTGCGAATTCGATTATAACTTGACCGTCTTTTCTCCTACTTTCCGATCCGCGAGGAAGATAAGTTATCATTTTATAAGATGAATTTTATTTATTGTAGTTGACAACGGTCAAATACAATTAATAAATAAAACAATAAATAAATAAACCGGTCACAGATATTTCAAGTGAGAGAAACTACCGGTACAGAGTTTAGGTACACAGTTTATCAGTTCAATTTACACCGGTCAGTGACACTACATATCTATCTGCTATTTGCATAACAATATTAATTTCAAATACGTGTGTATTTCCAGTACATCTACGGTATATTACTTACACAATACTTACTCGATAATTATAATTAAACTTTTACTAACTTGAATGTGCTAACGATGTTTTATTCTGGATTTAACTGATCATAGTCATATTAAATGGACAACTTTGTCGTCTCTGTTCACCATGATTACGCTCTGCGATTCGGAGCGAAACCTTGTCGGACTCGTCCAATAAAAATAAACGTAAGTTAATCCGGACCAAAAATTTACAATTTGTAGTGCTTTCGAAAGTTTTAGTTGAAAAAACTTTGTCGAAAGTCCGTATGTTAGGATGTACGGTACTCTTTCACGCAAAAACTACCGAATGGCTTTTAATGGCTTCATCAGAATAACATATAGGTTATAATTTAGGTATAAAGATATTGTGTGAATTGTCCAAAATTTACCGATAAATATCAAGTAAGTAGAAAAAAATTCTAAGCTATTCTAAATTCTCAATCTACGCAGATAACTCGCGGGCACCAGCAAGTGTAATTAACAAGACCAGAAACTTGAACAAACGGTTTTGACTTCACATGGACGTATAGCTGTCTTATTAGAGGTGTAAGGTGTAATTTAGAAAGGAATGTTACGTTGGTTTGGACATTTGAAGACGATAAAGGAAGAAAGATCCTCGAAAGATTGACGAAAGAAATATATAAATTGAATGTGGGTGAAAGGGCCAGTAAGTGATGTCCCAGGCAAGCATACTTCGACCTTATTATTATTAGAAAAGGGAAATATAAAAAAATACCCGTAACCGACGAGCGTGCATGCAACGACTAAGGAACATTGTGAAGCGAAGAATTGGAGGAGCGAATTCTGTCAAGAATAGGCTGTTTGACCGATTTCAGAAAGCCATCTCATATTGTTTTGTTGGTGTTCATAGAGTCCTCTGAAAGTGGTCATTTTAAATTCTTTCGTGTTTTTCTTCTGGAAAAGGCAAACGAAAATTTACTTTTGAAATAAGCCGCCAAAATGCCACTTTAGGCAATATGGCGTCGCACAGGAATTACGACGTCACTTCCCGGTAAACCAACCAATGAACGTAAGAAAGAATAAATGACAGAAGACATTTTTACTGGCATGTGACGTCGTCATACTATCGGCAAATCCAGGCCGTTTTCGATACAATTGCGGCAGATACAAATTATAAAATTTTATCTTGTGTTTTTTTTACAAATCATAATTGTTTTTTTTTAGTTAAAATGCCTTAAAGCGGTTTTAAGACACATAATTTATACGAATACGTTTATACGTATTATTTATATTATGCTGTGTTTTTTCACACTGTCAAATAGCCTATTCGGGATCATAGCAGCAAGTGGCGGTTCATTGCCTACTCCTCCGGTATACAGGCGTGAGTTTATGTTTGTGTTAGCGGTGTTGCGAAATGTGCATTAGATTTCTTCAAACATTAGTCAAATAACGAGAATTAAAAAAAGTTTTTCTTATGTGGCAAACTCATACCGACTGCTTGGATGTATGTTATAGTTATTCGTGTCGAATCATACCACCAAATATAAATTGCTGTGCACTTTATTATATTCATACATTTTGCTAACATCACGTTTTTGGGCGCACGCAATACAAAGTGCGTCAGAAATATCACACTCATCAGATTTTTGTCTTTTTACTTTTGGTGATAAGTGCATATTTTATTTGTCATGTTTGACGTTTTTGTTTTCGTCCGCTAAGTGATACTTTTATATAAATAAAACGGCATCACCTAGACCTTAATAAATAGTACACGGTTCGTTTTATATTCGACGACCTCTGTGGCGCAGCGGTTAGCGCATCTGACTAACATGGGAGAGGTCCCGGGTTCGGATCCCGGCTGGGGACAAAAAAAAAGAAACCCAGGTCTTGGATGTTTACATGTTTGTGACGTCGCTGTTTCTGGTTCCCACGACACAGGGTATCCTAGTGTGGGGCCAGAAGCAATGTATGTGCCTGTATGTAAATGTTGTGTTATGTTATGTTATATTGCGTGACATGGCGGCTTTTTGATCGTTCACGATAACTGGGATTAACTCGCTGTGGACAGAGATGTCTGGAGAGTGAAGGTTCGGGAAGCCCGCAAGACCTGCGTCGAAGTATGGTGCTCTGCACTGGCGGACAAAAGAGCCAGGAGGCACCAAATCCGTACTGACCCGACTCCGGACCCTTCTTTTATATGACCTACATTGCGGTAGGGGCTGCCGCTCTCGAATCGGACTATTTAGTTACTCGAAAAAGTGTGAAAACCTTAGGCACTGCTTCAATCGTCCGTAGCGGACGCGGAGGCCTATGATGAGTTTTGTATTGTATTTACAAGAAAGATCGATCGCCCATACAAATAAACCAATAGGTTTCCGCACGCGGCTCAGTTGCTAAGCTGCTTGGTGTAGAGCATGCCAAACCGCGTAAACGCAGCAATAGGAGAACGAGGAGGCAATATGAGGTAATAAAATTCAAGAAAATTGTTATGTTGTTCAAAAACATCATGTTTCCTGTTTTTTGTTTTAAGGCGAGATCAGGAGTTTTTTTCTTTACATTTTTTGTACATAAAATTTAGTGACTCGTATATTTTATTAATTTTATTTAAGGAGCGTTATATTGTCTGCTAAACACAATTTATTTTGTTAATCTAAATTTTTACTTTCCGAAATGTATAGGTTTCTTCAAGCGACCCGGACTCATTATTCTCGACGTTATTAGTTTATTTACTTTGAAAAATAAAATTGAGGTAAATAATGTCTTAGTACCTAAATACTTACAAATATTATTGATAATCCAAGGCACACGATATAGCCCCATCCACCCTCTGGTGGCACCAAATCATATTTTCTCGACTCTGTTGAGTCACAAGAGTCGCTGCTTCTGCTTTTATGCTCGTAGGGATCCCCAGCCGCCGTCATGTTATACCTCACTCCAGACACAGAATAGCCGAAAATCAACCAACATTCGACAAGTCAAAGCTCTTTATAAACCCAGGCCGCTGGTGGTCCCAGTCTTATATAAAACCATAAATCCCGTTGCCGCAAATATTAATATCTAGCATAGTGCGGGCGGTGTTTGCGTAGAGCTTAAGTCGTAACACTTTAATAGAGGATGCTGTATAAACTGCAAATATAATCCACGGGTTTCCCACAAATACGATGTGACAAACAATATGTTATTTTATTTTCATACACTGTATAATCACTGAACACACTGATGCCGCGCTTAACACAGTTGAATGGAAGGATTCGTTAGGTGATGAGTAGTGCACTGACTTTACTTGGCTCGACTAGCGATAGGTCGCTTGTGTGATGTCTGACTTAATTATTGGATCTTAACTTCTATGCGGCATTCGTAGAAGTAGGTGTCCGACTGTCCGTGGTAGGTGCAAGCGCAACAATTATAATGGTCGCTGTGGACCGCGCTTATATTATAATATAGCCTCACTGAGCTGTCCTGCTTACTTGCTAATGTGTGTTTACAAAAATATTTACATAATCGTTTCGATTCCGAACTCGGATTTTTACACCCAGATTAAATCAGGTTGTAGCTCTTGCTTATCACAATATCGATAAGCAAGAGCTACAACCTGATTTCAAAATGCAAGAAACTGTAATTTAATTTAACCAAGTCTGTTTTATAATAATTATGAATACATTTATTGCGCAAAAGGAAACATTACAGTGGCAATGCGGCGGACTTAATGCTACAAGCATTTTCTCCAGTCAATCGCAGGAGGTGGATGACAATAGGTAACTGTTAGGCATAAGAAAGTGTGAAGAAGCTAAATTAATTAAAAAATGATGAAATAAAATAACAGTAACAGGCATAATATACATATTATCCAAATAGCTGCTGCAATAAGCTGAGTACTGACGGAAGATCAGCGTTGGAGTGGCCTGCCTCTCCAGCACATGCTGCCTTGCCTAATTTAGTTGCTGTTTTTTATTTGTTTTCTCAATGCTGTAAAAAATGTTTTGTTCTATTTCAACTGTTATTATGTGTGTAAGCAGATGCAAATAAATGTTTAATCAATCAATCAATCAATCAAATACATGTATGGTATGTACATAAAACTACTTTTTACTTTCATAGGTGTATTTTTAAGGAAAGGGCGGGACACCTGGCAACGCGGGAAGACGGCAGGTGGACCAAGGCAATCACAGAGTGGCGGCCGAGACGAGAACAGGACGCCCAGTCAGTGGGCAGACCTGTGGCCCGACGGTCGGACTATGTCGTTGAGTCAGCGGAAGGTCCGGATGCGGAGGGCGAGAGACCGTGTGAAATGGCATTTGGGGGAAAAGGAGTATACCCACCAGTGGGCAGCGGCAGGCTGATGATGATGATGATTTTAAGCCGGCTTATTTAAGTATATACCTTATGTATAGTATGTCAGAAGGTATTGGAACTAACGAGGGTGACATGGTCACTAATGTACCAAATCCTGCATAAATAAAAAAAGATGAAAAAGACCTGATTTCTAGTTTCCGTTTGTTGTTTCATTTCATGTGTTTGTAAACAACCCTGTACGTAATTTATAATGATAAATATTATGATTGATTTATTAGTTTATTCAGGTTAAGGATAATTTTAACTTTTATCAGTTTTATTTCTAAGGTTAGGTTAGAGGTTGTAGCTCGTACAGGTAGGCAGAGACCGACGCTTGCCACTGACCATGACCTTTATTGCAGATATCCGTGACCCTGATATGATAAGCCATGCCGGTTTCAGGTACTTTTTATCTCTCAATTTGAAACCTAGTTCAATGTTTCAATATACAAACACTATCGAAAGTTAAATTCAACAAAAATATATATTACAATTCAGAACAAATACCTACGATCGTTTTCGTCGCTATAAATTAAACTAAACAGCTTCAAAGATGAATGATTTGCACTAATGAATGTCGATGAAGCGAGAGTGATCTGTCAGGATCGTGGCAAGAGGTAGTCCCGGACCTACCCCTCTGGGATAAAGGCGTGAGATTTTGTTGAGATGTCAGAAAAGGACAATTCATATATTGTCTAATTGCACCAACTACCCGTCATTCAGCTTCTTTATTTTTTTCCGTTGTCTGGAAGTAATTATTTTTAGTAATAAGGCTTGCAATTGTACTGTACTATGTTATTGTTAAATCTCATATGTAATTCCTGGTGTACATACAAGAAAGAATATTCTATATGTGAGTGGTTGACCAAAAAAGGACCTCAAGGGAAAATAATTGATTTCGAAAAAATCGTGTCTGAAGTTTCGTGTTTCTATAGGTTTCGACTCGTGCTCGGCTCACAAAAAAAAACATAAAAAAATAACTACGGCACCTAAAAATATTCTGGTGAGACCAAAATAAAGCTAAAATACCACAGATTAAAAAATTCAAATAAAAAAAATTACGGTTTCCAATCCCTCCAGGTCCCTTTTTGTTAACCACTATCTATCTATCTATCAGTTAACTGAAACATTTCTTATTATATCTTACCCTATGCCTGCTTGTTTCATACGACTACGATAAACTCAACATAGTAAGTGTTGATTGCACTCATGGGTCTCGACCTTCTTAGGTGGATAGACATTCGTACTAACTTATGTATTACCACATAATACATAATACTCGTAGTACAGGTACAGAAGATTCACTCCGCAAAATCAATTAAAAAATAGGTACTTCTAGCAGCGATACAATTAGGTGCAATTCAGATCGCACGGCGCTAAAAAAGCTACGTTATATTCACCTACATGTTGCCTCTCTTTCTGCCGCGTAACTCTTACCTCTTCTGGCGCCTGAATTCCTACCTATTTGCCACTCCGGAGTGGTCGCCGCATGTACTTACGCGCGAGATGCGTAGTGAAATAGGCCTGGTATTACATTTAAGGTGATTTGAGAAAAGATGGACTGAGTGGAGTTTTGTTTTCGCTGCCTTTTTCTCCACTACTTTCGGCCCCAAGGCAGCGCCTAACATTAAAAGTAAGTACATTGACATTCAACAAGCAGAATGTTAATTCTATACGTTGAAATAAATTTCTGATTTTTGATACAAAGCTTCAAAGTCTAATCGCGGTTGGTTGGTTTAACAAGTGAATGTGGTCTTAATATGTGTTGCGTAACTTCATCGTCCTAGTACCTCATTGTTATTATCCTTCATATTATTTTGTTTTTATGTAAAATATAAATAAATATAACATCAACCCATTATGTCCCCACCGAGGGGCACGGGTCTCTTTCCTGAGGAAGGTATAGGCCATACTCCACCACAGCGGCTAAGTCCGGATTGGTGGAGGCTTGTAAGGCTATAGTGTCTGGTCTTACTGTCAGAAGTTTTCAAGCCGCCCTAAGGCCTCTTACTTGGCTTAACGACTGCCATCTATCGACGGCAGCTGTGCCTTGGGAAGCGAATCGATCATATTATAGAGTAATTGCTACCACAGTGGTACTGAACTTGGACCTTTCTCGATAAGAGGTCCTCTCCCTTAGCGCTTGTCAGCTGTTGGCAAACAAACATTAAACTGACATCAATTAATGTGGTTGTCCTTTGTTAATGTTTTTCTTCGAAATATATTTACCATAGGACACAGGAGGTAGTCCAGTTTGAGCACCCGCCTAAATAGCACCTGCACGAATGGCTCCTGGCCTAGTCCAGATTCAGCACCTATTGATATTTTTGGCAGGTGCTGTTAGTGAATAATTTGTACGTTTCCTTTATGACTGCCACGTTGGTCTAGGCGTTACGGCGCTTACTTACAAAGAGAGAGGTCGTGGATTCGATTCCCACTGGGGGCCGCCGTACATTTTTACAAATGGCCTGAGTTTCGGTGTTTTTCCATGTTTGTAATGTCTCTGCCTGGCGACCATAGCACAGGGTATCCTAATTTGGGACCATGTGAAGTAATTGTGTTTAGTGAAAGTTATTATTATATTATTTACTAGCGACCCGCCTTGGTTTCGCATGGGTGGAAAAACGTTTCATTGGAAATATTTTCATAAATTAGTTCCGTGGAAAATTCCCGGCGGGGTAGTATTTTTTTTTACACCTACATTATTCGAGATTTTGTACGGAACCCAAAATTTTTTGAAAATCCAATACAACCTATGTTACTCACAAAGAATGTAGCATTCTAATGGTGAAAGAATTTTTAAAATCGGCTCAGTAGTTTCTGAGCCTATTCATTACAAACATACACACAAAAATACATACGAAATACATATTGACTACGTCATTTTATGTATGTTTTCAATTTGATTAAAATGATTAATTTTACGCTGTTCATTACTGGTAAAATACTATGTTACTTAAGAAGAGTTATTATTTTTTGGCCATGCTTTTGATTGGCATCATAGAAGTAGGGGTGTTTTTTTTATACATTTAAGTCGGTTCGATTCCCAGACGAGGCAAGTAATTTTTAGAAAATCTTTGAATGCAGAATTACTAACTTTTAAAAATAACATAAAGTCTTCTTTCAGCAAAATACCCTATCTGCGATATTTAAGGTACTTTCCCTTCATGTCCCATTACTTTGGGACGCCCTGTATAAGTATATTAGTATAGAGATACAGATCCGTATAGATTGCGTTAACCGCTGCGCCACAGAGGTCGACATAAGCTCACGCCTGTATCCCGAGGGGTAGGCAGAGATCACGGACTGCCACTTGCCACGATCCTGACAAATCACTTTCTCGTTATCGACATACCACTTATCAAGTAGGTACATTCAATAATTAGTGTTGCACGATATAACTTACTCGCAAGGGATTTTTGGGTAGATATTATGGGTAAAACCCGTAAACATTTCTACAATAAAATTATATCAATTACTATGTACACAGAGTGCCATTAGCCATTTTAAGCGCCCCCAATTCTCATCTCGATAAACAAATGAGGGGGCCGAGTCTAGTAAATGCATAGTTGTTCAGTAGAATATCTATCGTTACTGTAATGGTTGTTTCATTGACTCTATAAGTGGTCTATTAAGGGGTCTATTGGGTAAGATAAGATAAGAATATTATTTGACACACAAGAAACAAGAGACAAAATAAAAGTTACAATAAAAAAAGCTGATTTATAGAGTCTACAGTACGAGTACGTGCAATTTTACGGGGCGCCCCTCTCATCTCCTTTGCAAAAGATCCCTATTTAATTTGAGACGGCTGCACCACAAATGAGGTACATAGTAGTTCCACTACTTAATAGACTACTACGAGGATGTATTTATATAAAATATATATTTTTATATTGTTATTTATTTGTGTATTTTATTTATATGTATTTATAGATAGTTTATATTTACATTATACATATTACATTTATATAAACAGCTTGTATTTATAATATTACGCATACAAATACCTGTGTAATTTCCTTTTCTAATACAATAAAGTGCTCTCTATCTATCTATCTATCTAGACTACGAAATAACGTCAAATAATGCACCAATGTCGTGATAGTGTTACTATATTAAACAACTACGCTTTTACTAGACTGTAGGCCCTGCTGACGTGTAAAATTGTGACGAGTGACTTCATTGTGCTGAAAGTCAGTGATGTAAGGATATCTTCAGATCAAACAAAGAGAAAAACATTTATTGCACCGAAAGTCACACACACACAGTTTAGTCGCTGTGTGTTTACGATTTTCATCAGTATCACTGGTTTTCTGTCAGTATCTAAGTAAACATCTAGTTTCAATCAAACATCTATTTCAGTTTCATTGAAAGCTTTTTTAACAACTTTGAAATCGACCTATAGAGTATTTCCATTTATGTTCCCACCGAGGGGCACGGGTTTCTTTCCTGAGGAAGGTACAGTCATACTCACCATGGGGGCATAGTCCGGATTGGTGGAGGCTTGTAAGACTAGTGGCTGGTCTTACTGTCAGAAGTTTTCAAGCCGTCATAAGGCCTCGGACTTGGCTTAACGACTGCCATCTATTGACGGCAGCCGGCACCAACTGCTTAACGTGCCTTGCGAAGAACGGAACCACTCGGAAAAAATCCACTAGCGTTAATCATAGAACGGTGTACATGTTAAACATTTTTTTATATAAAGCCACAGGTCCCTGTTAATCTAATCCTACCTAGATTTGCGTCAAGCTACCTCATACAAAACCTAATCCAAAGAAATTAGCTACCCACAAAGTCAACAACTGATGTTTTTGGAAATGTTTACATAAGACGATAAAAATAGCTCTACACTATTTTTTAGTTTCCTTATTTTTGTTGACGAGCAGGCATATGTATATTTTTCGGCCTTGTTTAACAACGAGGTGAAATTTTCCATTGATTCCTAAATCGAAATCTGAGCAATAGGCAATAAAACGTCAACAAGTTCGTTGCATGTGATTAAAACCGGCCAAGCACGCGTTGGACTCGCGTAACGAGGTTACCGAACAGTCGACAGTACATCATCCTATACACCCATGCACTCTACTCCGTTGCATTACGGGCGACTTTGCAACAAAAATGTGAAGGTTGACGTGCTGTCGACTGTACCACTGCGTCAATTATATTTACCTGTAGAATTTTACTGAATTTACATACAGGCCCATACATTGCTTCTGGCTCCACATCTGGATACTCTGTGTCATGGGAACCAGAAAAGGCAACCTCACAAACATGTAAACCGAAGTCAGCAATCCGAAGTCTAATTCATGTTTACCTGGTTTTATTATTTTTGCTGTAGCCTGTGACCAAAACATGTGTGCCACTTGCCAAAATTAAATGTGGCTACTTGCCACGATCCTGTCAGATCACTTTCGCTTCATTCATCGGTCGTTGCATGCGCGCACGCCAGTTTCGGGTGCTCCCTTCTGCGGAGGTAGTCCAGTTTGCGCACCCGCCTAAATAGCACCTGGCCTAGTCCAGATTGGGCACCTCTTGATTGATGATTGCGACATGGAACGCGAAAGGAGGGCGCTGGCAGTCCGATGCAATATGCTGGCGCGCAGGATTGCTAGGTGTACTAGAGATGTAAAAATAACCCTCTTTAAGGCCTTTTGCCAATCTTTCTATACCTGCAGCCTGTGGGCCCGGTATACGCAGAAGACTAACAACGCCCTCCGCGTGCAGTATCCCTAAATGCGCCCAACGCATTTAGGGTGTTGATGGGTCTTCCTCGGTATTGCAGCGCGTCAGGTATGTTGGCTGAAACTGGGGTGGATGACTTCTTTTCTATTATTAGAAAGCGAACTCCTTCAATACTGCGTAGAGTGCGGGGAAGCTCTAACGGCATCCTGAGTATTGTTGTCGACCGGTTCGACTGCCACATTTTCCGGCACTGGACCTGCACGCATGTGCGTGGAACTACCATATATTTAAATTAAATTAGCTTACCTAGAGTTAGTTACTAATATAGGTTAAGTAATACCAAGGAGAATTAATTCTCCTTGGTAATACTAATAATTTTTATATGGATATATTCAGAAATAAATAAATAATAATAATAATAATAATTGATATTTTTGGCAGGTGCTGTTAGTGAATTCAAATGTATTTATTCTGCCAAAAATATCAATAGGCGCCCAATCTGGACTAGGCCAGGTGCTATTTGTGCAGGTGCTATTTAGACGGGTGCGCAAACTGGACTACCTCCTTCTGCGATACAAACCTGAGTTTATTTTAGGGTATAGTCATAATTTATGAAGTTCGATAGCGAGCATAATAATTATGTCAACTCCGCGCGTGCACTATAAACTCCAACATTTCTGCATCGCGCAAGTATTACACTTGACTTACGATAAATACAACGTCCAACAAACAACGGTTGGACCGGCCGACCTCAGGAATGTTATGATCTGCCTGGCGGGAAATTTCCCTTTATAGTGCAAGAGCACGATCACCCGCACTCTAGCCTATAGGTATTGTAACCTATTTTTTTGCAATAAGGCAAAACAATCAAGGAGAGGAAAACTGGCCAAGTCCGTGTCGGGTGAACTAGATGGGTGAATGGACCACTTGGACGCTATAGTACCTGAAACATTGTTTTTTACATGGAATAAGCTGGGACGTTTTACTATTTATTGAATAATCTACTGTAATAACATGTTACGTGAAAATCTCCACATGTGTTCATGAATGAGATAAGAGATAAAGTTAAAGCCCATCAAAGGATAGAAAAGTATCGTAGGCTTAGCAACAGGGCCCCGTAGTCTTTGGAATCCACACAAAAAGCCTCAAGGAGTTTAAGGAGACTGTACGAATGTCATTACATTCATATTTAATTTACTTGTAATTTTGTTGTGTTAATATTCAATAAGAATATTTAATTGTCCTATTTTGTACAGTTGACACCACGTCAATCTTCACATTTTAGTTGCAAAGTCGCCCGTAACGCAACGGAGTAGAGTGCATGGGTGTATACCATAATGTGCTGTCGACTGTACTTGCTCTTTTTTCTGTCCCGTTGCTGAGCAAAGACCTTCGCTAGTGTTATTATAATTATTTTTTTATTGCACCAAAGATAGGCCATTTCTTTTGTGCAATAAAGTGTAACAACAACAAGATAGTGCACAAATGATGGATTTAAAGCTCATGGCATTTTCTACCAGTCAACCCACAAAAGGTACAGTTGACACCACGTCAATCTTCACATTTTAGTGGCAAAGTCGCCCGTAATGCAACGGAGTAGAGTGCATGGGTGTATACCATAATGTGCTGTCGACTGTACAGGAGAAGCAATAATTGAGGTGGGCTTGCAAAAAAGAAAGATAAAAATGCTTAAAAGTATTTACTTAGTGTTACCTTATTGTACCTAATCTTATGTAATTCATATTTTTTTACAAGCAAAGCTGATTGCGACTATCTAATGACGTACAATGCAACATGCCATTTAGTGAAACAGAAAATACAGTTCTACTCCTGATAAAGTGATCTTAGCAATGATTATCACTAACGGGCGGACAAAACATGTAACCACTGCAACAAGATGCTTAATTATGGAAATACCAAATCCAGGGCAACTTCAATAGTCTGTCAAATTAGTATGACATTTGACCTGCCCGTATACGCGTATTACGCGAATCATAGGGACTAGTCATATAAAGCGCCCGGGGCGCGCGCCCGGAACGCTGCGCTTTGGGCGCGCGTCGAGCGAGGGTTGGACGCCTATCGTACGCTCGTCAAATTATGCTAGGATGAGCACACTTTTCTAATCCGCGTCGTACGCGCTCACCACGGACGCGGACGCTTGATGTAATCCGTTGCATAGAACTTCATACAATTTTAAAGAGCGTCTGAAACACAGCGTATCGTACGCGCGCCTCGGGCGCTTTCTATGACTAGTCCCATACTCTGAAGGATTCCAATCACCTAAGAGTAGCTCTTGATTTGGTGGTTAACATGCGTTAACACTTTTTCTTTCATACGAGTAGCTAAGTTAGTTATATTATTCACAGAGTAATATTTGAAATTGATCACGGTTTTCAAAGAATAAAACATGCTTACACAACTGTGGTCCATTCATCTTCAAAATTCGATTGAAAGCGCAGTTGCAAGACCAACCCGCCGTCCAGTCTATGGGGCCTAACGGTATGCGCCGTAGTTTACATCGGATCGGTTAAGGAATGTTAAGACTCCTTACCAGTAGGTATTTAGAATGGACCTTATTCTTAATACTAGTAAAATAATCTTTGAAGTGGGATAAGTACTTTCGGAGATTTGGTACCTACCCCCTAGACACAAATTTACAAACATACAAACTTTTCGTCTTTATAATATTAGTTATAGTTTATAATATTGGCAGTTGGTGCCGGCTGCCGTCGATAAGCCAGTCGTTGCTCTGACTCAACTTAGGCCTTAGGGTGGCTTGAAAACTTCTGACAGTAAGACCAGACACTAGCCTTACAAGCCTCCACCAATCCGGACTTGGCCACCGTGGTGGAGTAGGACCTATACCTTCCTCAGGGAAGAGACCTGTGCCCCTCGGTTGGGACATAATGGGTTGATGACGATAGTTCTATATATTTTAATGTGATTATAATAAATGGGTTATTTAAATATCCCGTTGAGGTAGGTACATAAAATATAATTATTTTAATCATCAACATTTATGCCAAAAAGTTAATTTAGGTTCTTAGACACTTGTGATTGTCAAAGTAAGGGCAAGTGATTGTATTGTGTTAATGTTATTATTATTATTACTTGCAAGTACACATACTTAATTTGCTGGGACAGTTATATTTGGCTTGAGTTTTAGCCGTTGCTGTTTAATTTGGCTTCTTTTGTAACATATTTCCATGGTCCAGAAAATCAACGTGACCGAGTACAAAGATGTTAAGACGCTGAATGAAACCACGTAGCTGTTTGTGATGTCCCTTATGGTTCCTGTAAAAAAGTGAAATAGCTGTTGAAGAAACGCGACATATACCTAGTAATTTTTCATCTGGTTGTCTTTTTTAAGGTCCTGACTGGGTAGTACGACGACGTCAGTCGCGGGTTTTACAGGTCAAAAGTCGCCACTTATATTAAGGTCAAGTGTGGGGGCCCAAGGGGAGCCCAATGCTTACCGAGGTACAGGTTCTACCCAGATCGGGACGCAGAGACTACACTTTAACTGTAAAATTGGGAACTGGCGTCTCATTTAGATTGGACATACAAAAACATAAGAAAAAATAAGACCATAAAAATAATTTTTTCAGGGTTTTTGAGATCACAAAAATTGTTACAATAAAACTACTACCTATTAATTGTAACAATGCAAATTGTAAACGTTTTCTCATAAGGGTTTAGGTGCATAAAGACGTTTTTCGAGGTAACTCAAATATTGATGAACGCTTAATACATTATAAGGCATTACGTGAAAGAGCAACGTAATAGTCTAAGGCCAATTTGTATTGTAGATCTTTGAAACAGGCCCCTGAAATACAGATATATTTTTTTAATTTATTTTAGCCAAATAAACCTTTACATTTTTATTTTAACAAGTGCCGCCAAACTGATGTGCATTGATGTGTTTGTTGGCGATGCGCTCTTATGACTTAAGGTTTCCATTGACAACTTTATAGCTATACTTACTTAATAATGTAGGTACTTATTTATATTTTCGTAGCCAAAAAAATAAGTTACTACAGTTAACCTACATTGGCTAAGCGAGCCTTGAATTAACTATTACAATATTCAAGACTCGTTCAGCCAAACTTAACCTACTTTAACATAAGACGGTACGATAGTACGATAAAACGTACCAATGGCAGGTCCAAGTGTGTTACACCAAACACAGAACAGCAGCATGTGAATTCCCAAGACGCTGGCGTATTTCTCCTGAGGAACGGTTTCAGACAGCACCAGTGGTATCAAGGTAAATAACAGACACCTCGCGACGCCCATCACGGTCAAGAAAATCAGCGTAATCACATGATGGTTGGACAAGATCATACCTGGAACAAGTTAAGGATATTTTGTACTTTTCCATGTTACACCTATGATCCCAAATGTCTTTGTTTGTAATTGCCTGGATACCATGGCACAGGATATCCTAGTTTGAGACCAGGTCAATTGATTGTGTTGGGTATAATGTATTTATTTATTATTATAAAATTAATGTTTGACTGGCTGAACGGTCTCTTATTACAAAACCTGCACAATCGTAAAAAGTTTTCTTCGAGATTTTTTCGACGGCAATGACGATTTTTTTGCTTCTTCTCCTCATATTCTGTTAATTTTCAGACTAACAGCTTAGACGTTCATTAAGTTAAGAATGAATAAGGGAAAGACAAGATAAAATACCCAAGACCGACGTTGATGAAGCGAAATAGATCTGTCAGTATAGATACAAGAATCAAAACTCTGGTCTTTATTTAAGCACCCGTGGCTTATAAAATATGGATGATATAATAACATACATCAAAACATCCATATTATATGCCAGATTTTTAATGTTGGTGGATGATGCGAACAATTTGTCGTGGCAAGTAACAAATCTGCCCGCCCATCCAAGATGCAGGCGTATGTAAGCTTATGAATTCATAAATGTATTTTATTTGCATCCCGATCATACATTCGTAAGGTTTAGAAGATTTCATTCATCATCATGAACCCATTATGTTTCCACCGAGGGGCACGGGTCTCTTCTCTGAGGAAGGTATAGGCCATACTCCACCACAGAGGCCAAGTCCGGATTGGTGGTGGCTTGTAAAACTAGTGGCTGGTCTTACTGTCAGAAGTTTTGAAGCCGCCCTAAGGCCTCTGACTTGGCTTAACGACTTCCAGATGATTTCAATACATTTAAATTGCTACCTGTTTTTTGTGAGCGACGCAATAAGCACTTTGCCAAATATGGAGGTAAAACAATCCTTACCAATCCTAGTGAGGATGGCTATGACCAAACCGATCAAATACAGCGGTCGATATCCTATTTTGGTCATGTATTTATTAAACACTATTAGGCAAATTTTGGTAGTTACATCACCGATACAGAATAATGTCATAGCCCATGCCACAGAACTCTGAAAAACGAAGTACAATTAGAATTTCAGTGTATTTGTATTGTCTATATGCCCATAGAAGACGGTGGAGAGACGATCTCAACCGACATCAACCGCAGTGGTCTGAAGTGGCCCAGGACTGAAAAGTCTGGACTGAACTGGGGGATGCCTTTGCCCAGCAGTGGGACACAATAATAGGGGCTACGTAAAAATAAAATACGCCCATATAACTCTCTCGATTATGGACACACTACCGCAACACAAAGGTCTATGTAACATTTAGATTTTTTTATTTTCTGCATGAGTGTCAAACAGCGAAGCGAAAGAGGGCTGTTAAGATCACGGCAACAGGCATCCCCTGGTTTCTGCCTACCCCCTTTGGATATACCTATGTTAAAAAACTCACGCCCGTTATCCCCGAGGGGGCAGGCAGAGGCACCAATCAATAGAACTGGGCCCACGTTTTGACGAATTTATTAGGTCCCAAACGTGACAAGTGGCAAGCCTGTCGCCGTTATCCGGGCACAATTTATCAGCGAATGGTGTTGCTGTACAAACAAACAAATGTACGTAACTAAAATATATTATGTGTTAGCTTTTATTGTTTAATATACTTACGCGTTCATTCACTGCACAAGTACACACTGATAGTGCTCTAGGACTAAAATTGGTAGGAATTAGGAATTTTATCGCTGCTTTAGAAAAAAGTGTCAACATGGCATTAACATTCCTTTACAATAAATGTTTGTTACACGCTTCTAATGAATTTATGCAAAATCGGGCTAGAAAGTGCATTATTGAACATCCACATCGCCTATGGAGGTACATTCGAGAGAAATTTTAATGATGCAGTGTAGGTACGCACAAGCTTTCCGTCAGTGTGTTAACTATTGTACCCGATATCATACAAACCTCATCCCAATCTGCGAAATACAACGCTTGTGGCAGCATTAGGCCAAAGGTCGTCTCCCCGAAAAACGACATCGACGTACCAAAGGTACCGCTTACCACGGCCAATCTCTTGAACAGAGGGAGGTTTAAAGCACGAGAAATATTTTGCCTGCAAAAATAGGAATTGTTCAATGTTATGGGAAACTTAACCTCTCAACTCCCGGTGGAGCCAGCAAAAAATACTGTCAGCTCCCGCCGGATCCTCGTGAAGCCAGATGACTGTGTTCGAATTTAAGCCTTATTTTCATTTAAACACTGCTGAAATGATTTATCTCATGATTTCAACAGCTATTTTACGAAGTGCGCTATCGCAGTTTTTCACAGTTTCTTTTGGTAGTGTTCAGAGTGCTTATACTCAGTTTTTTCATTCACTTTCGATAGCGATTTGTCACTCCTATACAAATTGCAAACGCTCTCGCTATCGAACGTGAAGGAAAAAATTCAGTATAAGCACTCTGGTTTTGAAAAGTTAAGGTTAAAAGACACCAACGCGGTCGTGGTCACGTTGATAATGATGTCGTAATTTTTCTTGCGATTTTATAAAAAGCTAGTAAAAATATCTCATAAATTTCCATAAACAGATGCAGTAGTGATAGGTAGATTAAACTCTTTAAGATTTCAGAGTTACACTCAAGGACTGCTAACTTCGCTAGCAAGTATGAAGTAGATTTAACTTAACAATATCACTTACATTATTCCTCTAGGTTCTTTTAAAACTTTTGGACTTTCAAAATCAAGCGTTTTTTTCTCATCGTTATGGTATTTTTCTGTTATTGCGATTTCATTCATAGATAGAACCACGTGAATTTTATCTTCCGCCTTTATTACTTCAGTTTTAGCAGCTAAGAGATTCTCTTCTAGAAATAAAATATAGGTACTAGTTACAAGATAGAACAGATAAAAATTCAGTCATGCATGAGCAGAGCACAGCTAGTTATATTATTTTTATTTGCAGTTTATGCTCTAGCTACTGTTTTTAAAAACTAGTATTTTATGTAGTCTTTGGGCAAGTGTTTTTAACTGAACAGATTTTTTAGTTTCTTGGCTCTTGTAAAAATGTGTTTTGTAAGTGACAAGAGTTCTTGAGATACGTTATTTTTCGCTAGGAAATTGATAAAATCTGGAATAATCCCAAACAGTGGATTGTATAAAACAGGAACCGCATTGAATAATTTGTTTCAGGTTCGTTACTTTGATAACGAAAACGCCCAATTTTCCTATAACTCTGTGCCAGATAGGCGCACAAATAACAAAGCTCTTCTATCATCCTTCATAATGACTAGGACATTTCCCATGACCCTGTACCTAGTCCAGATAAAGCAAAACAAAATCAATACCTTCTTCACCTTCAGAAATTGGCACTTTTTTCAAATGCCACTCAACGGGTTGCAGTAACGTTACTGCAATGAAGTTCTGCAATGTTATTCCGATTACCATCAGTAGTGTACCCCGAAAACCATATGTGTCTAAACACCACTGGAAGAACATTGGTGCAAAGGTCGTTATCAATGCTGAAACACAAATAAGTATGAAGAAAGACAGATTTCAGATCATACTTGGCAAGTTTAAAAAACACTATTCGTTAGAAGTACTTGATCTTTCTTCGAAGCTAACTTTCTAAAATATTATCCGGATCCAATTGCTTGATTATTATCGGAAGAGTCTGACCAGGTTTCGCTCTGATAGCATTTGAGAATGTGTATTGCTTACAAAAATTTTAGTACGAAGCTCACTTATAGAGAGAGACCTTTCCGTTTCTGGTAGAAATGCACCAAAGACGTACTTTTTAATGGCAGCCACAAAG
Organism: Yponomeuta plumbellus; assembly: GCA_947310845.1. Lineage (NCBI taxonomy): Eukaryota > Metazoa > Arthropoda > Insecta > Lepidoptera > Yponomeutidae > Yponomeuta > Yponomeuta plumbellus. The sequence goes on from OX371193.1 coordinate 6,226,715, forward strand.
CTTGGTGCCACTACCTGATAACGCTACAGGAAGGAGCATAGGTATCATGACAAGGGGTAATCATCATCAACCCATTATGTCCCCACCAAGGGGCACGGATCTCTTCCCTGAGGAAGGTATAGGCCATACTCCACCACGGGTACCAAGTCCGGATTGGTGGAGGCTTGTAAGACTAGTGGCTGGTCTTACTGTCAGAAGTTTTCAAGCCGCCCTAAGGCCTCTGACTTGGCTTATCGACTGCCATCTATCGACGGCAGCCGGCACCAACTGCTTAACGTGCCTTGCGAAGCACGGAACCGCTTGGAAAAATGCCACTAGCGTTAGTCATAGACGGTGACCCATCCATGGACTGAACGCGCCGTATGTTGCTTAACCTTCGTGATCGTTTAAGATCACTCAGGCAGCCCAAGCTACGAGCGACAAGGGATAAAAAGAAAGTCAATTGGTACGCTTCTACAGGGAACTAAATTGCGAATAAGCAAGCTTTGAATAAGGTAAGAATTCTATTAATAGGTGTTTTGTTTCAGGTAAAAGAAAAAAACACCCAGGTCTAGAACCGCGCAGGACAGAGACAAATGGCCAATTCTGGTGTCGGAGGCCAAGACCCACTTCGGTTTGCTGAGCCAGCGCAGTAAGTATTCATTTACCTGTGACTGACTGCGTAAAACTCACTGTCAACAGTCGTTTTTCCAAAAAAAAGTCATTTATCTGCGTGGACAAAACACTAGAGACGTAACCGACCCCGGCAACCTGGAAATTTTTAATATAAGCAATCACGAATTTGTTATTGCTCAAAATTTTCAGAATAGAGAAGAATGCAATGCAACGACCTCTGTAGAGCAGCGGTTATGGCCGGGATACACGAGGCTAGGTTTTCAAGCTAGGATAGCAAGCTAGTACTGTCCTGGCTTGCTGACATGGCTTGGAACATGCTAGTTGGAACATGGAAATAAGCTAGTTTTGTCTACACGAAGCCAGAAGTACTAGCTTGCCAACTTAATGACACTAGCTTGCTATCCTAGCTTGAAAAACTAGCCTCGTGTAACTCGGCCATTAGCGCATCAGGATAACAAACCTGACATGACTGGAATATAAAAAAGGTAAACCGATATTTGAAAAGGTAGCAGCCGGCGTTACATGCAGTCATTATTACTGCCCCTAAGAGACAAATCTGTCGCCAACTCAATACCTTCGAGAGTGGACTTGTCGTGTAACCTGAAAGTAAGAAAATAAAATCATAAGAAGATAATACAGGTACATATATACAGGGTGTCCCAAAACTCGACGTCAAGCCGGAACCGGGTGAAAAGGCAAGTCATACTAGTTATCAGACAAATATTTAAAAAAATCAATTTTTTTTTAAATTATTTATTAGAGAAATTTTACAATATGCATAATATAGACTTTCTGAATAGACAGGGCCAATATAAATTCATATCCACAAGTTGCGGGCACTGCTGGTGCCAAATTTTTCAACACGGGAGTTGGTCCGTTTTATCCGTTTTAAAGGAACGGTCTCGACGACTATTTGCCTTTCGCTCCTACAGTATTGTCGTTTAGATTATAAAAGCAAGCGATAGATAGTAGGTAGGTACTGTCTCGTTTTCCAACTTTCTATACCCTGCCTGCTTTCTCCACCGGGATAAGGGCGTGAGTTTAAAAACATTTAAAAGTAAGCGAAACATACCAGCTATTGCGTAACATAAGCTGCCGAAACCGTTCAGTGTGGCCACAGATGTTGAGTCCATATGCAGCTCTTCTATTAAGTCTTTAAAAATGAGTCCAAAACATGGCATTAAGGACTGCACAGTGATCTGAAAACAAGGTAAACTAACCTATAGACATTAAAGCTAGAATCGCACATGTTAGTGTCCAGGAGATCACAAATAAATGATAGTTCTTGTCGCATGTAGCATAGTTCTACAGTTCCTGATACCTGTCAGAAATGGTTCTGGCGATTTGACCTTGAAAAAAATCTATGGAAAAGGTTATCTTATCCCGTAGCATATAATTTGGCAGCACATAAAAAATAGACGTTACTTTTCATTGCAATCAGCAGAGTTCTATAGCTCCCGTTTTAGACGTAATTCCGACAATTTTACCCGAAAAAGTCTGTGGACTAACTGATCTGCCAACTTCCCGTAGCAGATCATTTTGCAGTAAATGAAAAAAAAAAATGTGCGTTCTAAGCGCATGCACCTAAGCTCTACCGTTCCTAATACGTCTGAGGAATAGTACTATGTTCAAATTCAAGAAATTTTGTATTTTGCACACGCCACACCCGGGATACGATGTACTTATGCTGATAAACACACTTGGGTCAACCCGCGTTTTCACAATCTAAGTAGACTCTGATAGAGTGATGCGTCTTAGTGACTAAAAACTGTGGGCAACTCGGATGGTGTACAGTCATGAGCAATAACATTTTCACATTTTCTAAATATCTTAACTTAAAACAATCTAGAAAGAAGTGTACGGTGTACGACAATTACAACAATCCTAAATTACGTAATCAATGGTTAGATAATTTAGGACAAATTGTCGTAAACATCTGCAGTACAAAACAAAATGTGGACGTCGTACGTACACACATTTTAGCGAACCGAGATTTTCGTTTTAGTTTATAAGACGTTTGCAAACAGGAAGTTTTTTATATAAATGTTAATTTATATAAAAAAACGTCTTGTTACAATTACGTGAGCGACTCTTTTTGTCCACTTTAATACACTTGTATTCAAAATTTTAATACTATAATACGAAATGGATATATAAAATCGTAACATAACATGTCTGTGTTGAAAGAGATGACTTTTAGTTTTGCCGATACCGTTATGACAAAGAAATTACACAACACTTTATTTAACATTAATCCCCTAGTTTAGAGTCTACTGTAAAGTTAACATTGCGTACAATAAATAATTATATTTTCGGTACTGCAAATAACGCTAGGTATAACATTTCTATTTTAGTCAGTTCTAAACGGTACGACTGTTTTAAAGGGACTGGGTATATATATATATCTGACCGTCTCTATGTAGTAAGTAGCAGATCGTTTTTATTTAGTACAGCTGTCATAGAGTACTACGTAAGTGTGCAAATAGCTTTCACGCCGTACTCCTAGAGATGAAGTTACTTTAGCTGCTTATTTTTTTTTAAATTGTATGAGGCCGACTTGCATCACCGTTAAGTCGGCTACCCACGGTCCGCGATATCGCGGACGGACGCGGAACAGCTCGCACGACACACCGTGGGAAGGGTCTCGGTCCGCGGTAGCACAGACGTCTGTGGCGGTGCGCCGTACCGGCGTGCGTGGTGCATGGCTGTCCGTGGTCTTTGACCGTGGGAAACCAGCTATAAACTTCACATAATGTGAAGTGGAGATTTCATGAAATGGATATTCTGCGTAAAGGACATTTTGCAAACAGTGCACATTTTGCGAAGACATTTTGTGCCGAAGCGTTGTGGTCGCTTTAATGACTGAATGGGTTCACGAAGTGACTAGTCAATTATTTTCAAAAAAATCATAAGCGATACAATGTCTGATAGATTAACACCCGGTTTCTCGAACGCTAACAGTCTGTTAGTCTACTGTTAACAGCTGTCAGTTGTTTTTTTTTGTATGCACTTTTGCCAACTGCCGTGTTAACAATAGATTAACAGAGTGTTAGCATTTGAAAAACTGCATCAACTTCATCAAATTCAAAGATCAAATTGAAATCACCTTGACAAAAATTTAATTAGTCAAAAAGATTACTTATTTAATTTTTGTCTATAATAATTTTACATACTTTTATTAGATGTTAGATACATTCAACATAATTTTAGATTAAGACACAGATTTAGTGCCAATAACATAAAATCATTTCAGGAATTAAGCATTGAATGTAGATAATACAGACATAATAAAAAAAATACTGCTAAAGTTTTTGAAATCCATTTTGAACCTCCTCTTCAGCATAGCTTGCCTCATCTGATAACATGGCAGAAAAATAAAATCACGGCTTGGACTGTAGTTACCAGCGTAGAAGATCTATTTCGCTTAGCAACGAAAGGAAAGACTATGCAGAGCTGACGGCGAGCCTTTAATAAAAACACTGAATGAAGAATAAGATTAAGTTGTCATCGCGGAGCCTACTAGCACACCTACTCGGACTTCTTTTGAGCAACCATCTTGTGTATACCTACTTAATTAATCATCATCATCAGCATTCAGCCACAAGAAGTTCACTGCTGGACGTAGGCCTCCTCCATGGATTTCCAAAAAGACCGGTTGGAAGCGGCTTGCATCGAGCGTCTTCCTACCAAGTGGCAGGAAGACATCCAAGTGGATGAGATCGTCTGTCCATCTTGTGGCTGGTCGTCCTGCGCTGCGCTTGCCGATAAGTTATAAAATATTACGCAAAATTTGAACTACTTACATTGGTAATAATCGAAGATATCCATATCATGTAGCCCCAACCTCCGTCAGGGGGTACCAATTTGTATTTTTTTCCTCCCTTGAACTCCGTGACGTCACACATGTTGTTCATGGAATACTATCACCGAATTGAGTGAAATGTCTTGTTATACAGACAAGACATTTCACTGCCACCGCACAATTTATCTAAGACCAATATTGACATACACGTGGACAAACACTACCAGATGCCTATACATAAAGATAACGGAGATATAAAAATAATATAACAAATAACGGCCAAGTGTAGTCGAACGGACGGACTGACCGACTTACAGACGGACTGACAAAACATAAACAATAAAACCCGACTTTACAGAAACAGAACAGTACACCACTAAAAACGCAGAAATAATTTAAACGGATTTGACTTCTTAATTTGAAATACGTATAAGTTGACCATAAAGTCTAGAAAACGGAAGTGAAGTGTAACTAAATATTGTACTAACTTTTCAGGCCATCTTCTATTCTAATATAAGCACAATCATTGTAACTGAGACCAAGGTTAATTTTCCTTGCTGAGACTATGTCTTTTAGTACTAAAAGTTTGGGTATGGACAATAAGAGTATTAGCAAAATCGCACTCTTTAATTTCTACTCTTTCTGGTCAAACTATATACATGTAGGTATTGCGGAAGTCCATTTTGTACTTGGTGCTCAAAATGTATGTGGTGGTCTGGAACTTGGTACCGACATACGTACATGAATACGTATTTCAAGTTTGGAGCTCATAATTAGTTTGAATTATTTCTACGTGTTTAGTGCTAGGACCCTGAAGTTTTTATTTTAATTGTATTTTTTTTTTACATATTTCAAGTTTTGTGTGAATAATCATCAAATAACTCTGAGATACTTACGTTATATTCTGTTTTAAATATATATAGGTGCATATTGTTAATGAATTGCTCTCAATAGGTCATATTTTCTGGTGTCCATTGAAGAGTCCCTTTCTCCATCTCTGAAAATCTATGAAAACAAATAAAGCAAAAAGAGAATTGTTGAAATCGGTAAAAATTTGACGGATTTATACGATAGCATAGGTAAAAAAAATATACGCGTTGAATTAAGAACAACTTCCTTTTTTTAAATCGGCACAAAATAAAAATACGATTACAAATCTAATTTAAAAAAATTATGTATGAGGTGGTAATCCGTTGGAAAAACGGATAGATAATCGACATCTAAATACACCAATATTATAAAGAGGAAAATTAGGTTGTAGGTTTACATGTTTGTAAGTTTGTGTGTCGGAGGCAGTCTTAGAAAGTACTGATTCCATTGCAAAAATTCTTTCACCAGTATTTAGAATGGGTCTTCAGGATAGACAACGCACGAAGTCGCGGGCACAGCTGGTACATAAAGGGGGATATTTATTAAAAAGGATAAGCGGATCTTTCCAAGCACCTTTATGTTTTATTTCGGTCACGCATAAATAGTTTTAACTTCATTGTTTTTGATAAAGATATTTTTATTATACCACAGTTATTTTTTTTAACAATCCAAAAAGCTGAAGGCAATGAAATAGTACATATATGACAGCCATAGTATTTGTTCAGCTGCGTTTCAGCTGTGTATAATAAAGTCACTGAGATCCGTAAATAAACGATAGGTTAAAGTACGAGCATCTGATGTGACAGTAGACAGCGACTGTGCCTGTGTACTCGCATAATAGTAGCTCGACTCGCCTCGCTCGGTCACACCAATGCAAACTGCAGCAAAGGTAGTATGAGGACGCGAGTCGCGCGCGACAACGTCAAAAGTCGCGAGAATTTGACAGTTAATGTACTGGAAAGTCGCGACTTTTGACGTTGTCGCGCGCGACTCGCGTCCTCGTACTACCTTTGCTGGCGTCGCAGTAGACAGCAACTGCACCAGTATACTTTGTCAATGTACTTCGCATACTTCGTCCGATTTACCATGTCTCGTACAATGTTGTCCCAAATTACACGAATGATCACAGTATTCACAGTACACACACACCACAATAAAAGCGGTTACTTAAGTACTTCGTGTTGAGATACTTAGAATAGAATGTGCTTTACAAAAAATGCTGCCTATACCACAGAATACATAATAGTGCAGGGACAGAAGATTCATTCCGCAAAATCAATTAAAGAAAAAGGGACTCTAGCAGCGATACAATTAGGTGCAATCCAGATCGCACGGCGCTAAAAAAGGTACTTTATATTCACCTACATGTTGCCTCTCTTTCTACCGCGTAACTCTTACCTCTTCTGGCGCCTGAATTAGGTATTTGACAGGATGTCAAATGAGATACTTTTAAAACGTAATTTTGTATGAAAATAATTGCTTGTGACGTCACATTTCAGAGCACTCTTTTTATTTTCATCTATTTAAAAAATGTAATAACTAGTAAATGATTAAAAGAAATAATTTCCGAATCATTTTATAATTTTTGTTTCAATCGAGCATCTCAAATAAATTTGTTGTTGATAGTGTCAAATACTACATATTTGCCACTCCGGAGTGGTCGCCGCATGTACTTACGCGTTCGATACCAACACGCGTAGTGAAACAGGCCTGCTGCCTATACCCAGCAGTGGGCAACTGTGGGCAGGTGATGATGATACAAAAAATGAAGAAGAAAATAAGTGTTTGGGTCATTATTTGGCTGCAAAGAAAAGGGCAACGCATACAATATTGAAAGAGCTATAATATGATGATGGTCTCCGACTTTATATTCTCTTCAGAGGATACGGAACCCTAAAAAGGTAATGCAATGGTCCATTTTTGAGACACAGAATGAACTTATAATCTCCAGTTTCTCAGAAAAGAGATTCAGTCTATTTGTAAATATATTATTTGTGCGCCGTTTGTTTGTTCTGTGTATTTATGTTGTGATTTAACCTCTTATAAAATAAAATGTTATGACTATTATTATTTAAAATGTTTGAATACTGATAAAGCATTGCTGATATTTTGCGCTATTTGAAAGTCTGAAACTTGGGGAAGAGATTAAGTTTTGCAATTGTTTCTCACGTATACGGACTTTTACGGGCATTTTCTTAGACCTTATGTATGTAATATACAGGGTGTCCCAAAATTATGGGACATGAAGGGAAAGCACCTTAAATATCGTAGATAGGGTATTTTGCTGAAAGAAGACCTTATGTTATTTTTAAAAGTTAGTATTCTGCATTCAAAGATTTTATAAAAATTATTTGCCTCGTTTGGGAATCGAATTGACTTAAATGTAAAAAAAAAACACCCCTACTTTTATGATACCAATCGAAAGAATGGCCAAAAAATAATAGCTCTTTTTAAATCACATAGTATTTTAAAAGAAAGGAACAGCGTGAAATTAATCATTTTAATCCAATTAAAAACATAATATGAAACTGCCGTAGTCAATTAAGTGGGTATTTTTGTTGTAAATTAATTAATTAAATGCTCAAAATGTCTTACGCAAATCGCCAATCTTTTATTAAGTCCGCTGCCTGTTGGTTTTCATTTTTTCTTTTCAGCTTAATTAACTACGCCAGTTTCATATATGTATGTTTTTAATTTGATTAAAATAATTTATTTAACGCTGTTCTTTTCTTTTAAAATACTATATTACTTAAGAAGATTTATAATTTTTTAGCCATTCTTTCGATTGGCATCATAAAAGTAGGGCTGTTTTTTTTTAAATTTAACTCGGTTCGATTCCCAGACGAGGCAAGTAGTTTTAAGAAAATCTTTGAATGCAGAATTACTATATCACATAAAGTCTGCTTTCAGCAAAATACCATATCTACGATATTTAAGGTACTTTCCTTTCATGTCCCATAATTTTGGGACGCCCAGTATGTAAAGTAACAATCATAAAATGGTATGATAACAGTAGGTGCTTCATATTATTAACTTAATTCCGGATACATTTACTTGCCTTTTTTTCGGACGAGACCTAATCGGACTCTTCCGAAAACAAGCAGTAAATTAATCCGGATTTAAGTAAATAATTAAGCTTAATAATGTGTAGTGCTACAAAAGTTTTTTGTTTGACGGTCGTAAGTTCTGTCACATAGTTAAAATTTCAATGAGAACCAAATCTATGGTGTTCAAAATTTGTTTATTAATTGACGAAGTAAATCTCTTATTTTTATACCTGCATTCATTTTTATTTTCAAGTCCCGAACTTATCCTTATTGAGGACCGCGCTCGTGGATTAAAGGCCTGTATCCAAAAGCTAAAGTGTTCTATCTATCTAAGTATCTCTATCTATCTAATTGCCCACAAAGAGGTATCACTATATTTCCTCTCTCTCCCAGGGAAACCCTTACAAATAATAAACACGCCTTACAGGTTATAGCTGCATATAATACGTTTTCAGCGCACTAGTTTCTATGAGTTGCACGTGTAATGAAAGAACGGCAAACAGACAACCTACCGCTGTATTACTTTTCGCCTTTTATTGTCTACATTTCACTTAATCAGTGTAATCTAATCTGATTTAATCTAATTTAATGACATACAGTGAAACGCGGTAATTAGAAACTGGAATATGGATAGAAACAAAAAAAAAACCGATTTCCTACCGCACAGACAACATCTCTTTATTTCTGATCATCTCTGGCAAGAGACGTCATCCCCGTAATCACGATACATGCATCCTTATCAAAAAGTAGAATAAAAAATAATATTTATAACTAAAACAATCGCCCCCAGTGTTTAGAAACTGGAGTATGAAAAGAACAAAAAGTCTTCGTATTCCCTCCTGTAGGTACTTACAACTGGCTATCACGACATATCTTTATTTCTCATCATATGACAAAAGACGTCACCCCTTCTAATCACTCCATTATACGATTCATAAATCCTTATCACAATTCATTACAAAGAAATTAAGGCACTCTAAAGTTATACACAACTACGCATCATCATTTTGCCTCGACATTTTTCTTTGGCTCGAGTTTTCGTCGCTGCCGTTTCATTTGGCTCCTCTTGTAACACATTTCTATGATCCATAAAGTTAACACTATCGCGTACAAAGCTGTTATGACGCTGAATGAAACATTGTAGCTGTTTGTTATGTCCCTGATGGCTCCTGTAAGAAAGCGAAATAATAGTTGAGGATAATAGCTCTGCTGCATCTAATAAGTTTTCATCTAAACTAAAAAAAAATCTAAGGGTGACTTGCGGAAAGTTGCTAGATAAATGTAATACCTACTAAACGGGATAAACGAAGACAAAATAGCTGCTTAACAATTTGGACAAGACTTTTTTGAAATTATTCTCTGGATAGATAGTTTCAGATCATCATCAACCCAGTCCGCATCGAGGGGCACGGGTCTCTTCCCCGAGGAAGGTATAGGTCATACTCCACCATGGAGGCCAAGTCCGGATTGGTGGAGGCTTGTAAGACTAGTGGCTTGTCTTACTGTTAGAAGTTTTCAAGCGACCCTAAGGCCTCTGACTTGGCTTAACGACTGCCATCTATCGACGGCAGCCGGCACCAACTGCTTAGCGTGCCTTGCGATGCACGGAATCGCTCGAAAAAATGCCACTCTAGCGTTAGTCGTAGACGGTGAACCATCCATGGACTGAACGCGCCGTATGTTGCTTAACCTTAGTTATCGTTTAAGATAACTCAGGCAGCCCAGGCTACGAGATAGAGTTTAGCCCTATATTATACTGATAGATATTGCTGTCAGCGTTGATTAAAGTTAGCTTAAGTAAATATTTAAGAATTAGTCTATCGCGCTCTCTTTGCGAAATCTGACAAGACAGTTTACTTGGTGAAATTCTCAATCCAGAAATCTGTTAGCCCTTCGAATCGCGGTAATTAGCATAACAAAAGTTAAACAATGGCCGCCTGCCCGCTGCGGGCGTTTGCCAAGCGAAGGGTTAGGGTTGTCTTGGGTTGAATTCAATTAAGTTTAGGTTACACGATGCTAACAATAAAATATTGTCCTTTCTGCTTATAAAGCTATGTTAACGTTGAATTTTCCTTACGGAATTGCCACCGGTGATTTCCAATACTGTATTCACCAAATCAAAGAGTAATTAAAGATCAATCATCTCTGTTACCTTCTATACATACGCTATACGACTATTACCTAATATAATATTGTAAGACATAGGCTTTGTTAGTTTAGTTTACTTAGTTTAATCATTTGTAATTTTATCAAGTGTCCTACTTTGGAATAGGTAATTATATTTGTTACCATAACACCCACATACGTTATTATTAGGTAGGTACCTATTATAACAAAGAATGCACATGGCGTCTTAGTATTAGATTTTAAGTATGTATTTCAATTTTTGTGACTCTTGTTGACGATCTTCAATAAAATAATACGCACACCTGAGCCAAATCAATCGTCTAACTATAAAAATCCATTCTAAATGCTGACGCAAACTTCAGCGCTTCGACAGGATTTGGTGAGATAGAGATTACAGCGGCGGTCTTAGGCTGACATTCAGAGACGAAAACTAAGCAGACTGGTCTCAGAAATGTCAAAATCACGTACTTTAAAACATGTTGTATTCATAATCGAATCTTGGCAAGTTTAATATGATAAGGTGCCTTTTGTTCACAGATTACTCCAAACATCATTTCACTGATGTTCTACGAGCATTATCTGTGGGATTTTTTTATTCACTCTGACGTATATAAAATTGTATGATGTTGTCCTGCTCTCGTGTAGCAATGTCAAATTTAAGAAACCGGTAAGAACTACATCACTAAAAAATGATAGACAATATACATAGATGACTTTCATAAGTACTGTGAATACGAAAATTACGGCGCTTTACTAAGTACGACTTTAGTTTACTTTGCTAAGACTGATCTAAGCGTGAACTTAGGATTCGTCTCTGAATGTCAGCCTTAGACTTTTTCTAAGTAGAAAAGTTCTGACACTTATGGTACTGACAAACGTGCTCATTAGTAGCACGAATGCATGCTTATATTGAGCATGTTCTTTACACCCAATCTTTTTTGTAAGTAGGCACATAGACATTCAACAAACAGAATGTAAATTCTTTACGTTGAAATAAGTTTATGATTTCTTAAGACAGTAACACTGACAACAACAATGCAGTCTTAGGTTATCAAATCTCAAAAAAAGGAAGACGGATAGATTAAAACTTCGAATATAAAAATATAGAAAAGATTGGGAGTAAAGCACTTGCTCAATAAAAGCATGCTTTCGTGCTACCAATGAGCACGTGTGTCAGTACCATTAAAAAGGTAGTTAAGACTTACCAATAAAAGGCCCTATTGTAATAGCTGCAACACAGAACAGCAACATGTACATTCCCAAGACGCTGGCAAAAAGATCCTGGGAAACAGTCTCAGATAGCACCAGTGGTAACAACGTAATAATCAGACACCTCGAAATACCCATCAGTGTAAGAAATATCAGCGTAATCACATGCTGATTGGACAATATCATACCTGGAACAAATTAAGATATTTTGATTGTTGATCGATCGGTTCGTTTGATTCGATTCGATGTCGATAGTCGGTTGTCGTTTGGTTGAAATTGAATGTCGATGAAGCGAAAGTGATTTGTCAGGATTGTGGCAGGTGGCAGTCCCTGGTCTCTGCCTACCCCTCTGGGATACAGGCGTGAACTTATACAGGGTGATATTTTCACCGGTACAATAAATCAACATACGTAATACTAAGTCCAAAATACAAATACCAACATTTTTTGTTACTAAAAACGTAAAAACAAAAAAAACGTTACGTTACGTAAAAAAAAAACAAAAATACCAATGTCTGAACTTATCCGCAAATCTTACAGAAATATGACTCATTACGCATGAGCACAACTAAACGCACGAACTGGCAACTGCGCGCGGCTTGCGGGAAGGAAAAGAAGCGGCGGCGGCGGCGCAGCCAGTAGGTATGACGTAGCAAAAAAAATCTTACTTGATTTCAATTCTTCCTTCATACTTGCACGGGCTTAGGACCTTCACCGGCGTGGAATGTTGCACTGGTTGGTAGTGGTATGAATTTCCACACCACGTACTGGCTAACGCCGAAGTGCGCCGTGCGTGCCGCGTCGTTGGTGCTCCTTCTGGGGTCTTCCTCGAAGAACGCGAATATCTGTTCCTCGAACTCCACAGCCAAGGGAGGTCTCCCTCCTTGGCCTTGAGCGTGCGCTGGTGCAGTGAACTGTCCGTAGTCTAGCAAATGCTGCGTCACTCTCATGAATGTCCTGGTGTTGAGTATTTGAGGTTAAATAAAACCGGCATTTATCAGGCGGGGCAAACTTTCTTCATCGTATACCCGCCGAGCTGCACTGTATTTTCCCCACTGAGAAAGTAACTACGAATCATTTCGTAATACTCGCGGTTTGTAAACATCGTGTTGCGCGCGTAATTTTCGACTGCAGGAAGTGCGGAAACGGCGCACGTGCACTCACCTAGATCAATGCGCGCGGACTGTGGCGCGGACTGACCGGCCAAATCGTGCGCCGGCCAGCCCGCCGCCGCTCACTCACCCCACCCCGCCGCCCTCTGCCTCGCACCGCGATGACACCTTGTAATGGGTGCCCATGAGTTACAAATTGGATGAAGGATAAATTAATGAAAAAGAAAAAAAATATATGGTAATTTTATTCGATAAATGTAATCTATTATCGAGACCAATGATATGGTAAAATTTATTGTACCGGTGAAAATGTCACCCAGTATATCATCATCAACCCATCATGTCCCCACCGAGGGGCACGGGTCTCTTCCTGAGGAAGGTATAGGCCATACTCCACCACGGGGGCCAAGTCCGGATTGGTTGAGGCTTGTAAGACTAGTGGCTTGTCTTACTGCCAGAAGTTTTCAAGCCGCCCTAAGGCCTCTGACTTGGCTTAACGACTGCCATCTATCGACGGCAGCCGGCAACAACTGCTTAACGTGCCTTGCGAAGCACGGAATTGCTCGGAAAAATGCCACTAGCGTTAGTCATAGACGGTGACCCATCCATGGACTGAACGCGCCGTATGTTGCTTAACCTTAGTGATCGTTTAAGATCACTCAGGCAGCCCAGGCTACGAGCGGTTCTTATATATGTGTATATGTAATTGATCCCGAATAGCCAATCGACTCACTGAACGTTATTTTAATTGTAAACTTTTAGTCCGGATTTACTTACGGGTGTTGTTATATCCGGACTAAAAGTTTAAAACCTGAACAAACAGTGCAATTTAATAGTACATTACTGCAGCGGCCAGCAAAAGAGGCATTGATGGACGAACGTGGAAATGTGGGCCGAGGCGAAACCGAGGCACAATTACGTGAGTCCATCAATGCCAAGGCTTGTACATGTTTTTTCTCAAATAAGGCGCGGAAATTAAAACTAAGTAGTAAGTTTATGTTTAATATCGCTTCTTATGTTATTTATACTGGTACTAGCTGTGCCCCGCGTTGTTACCCGCGGTTCATCGATTTTCCCGTAGGAATAAGATATTTCCCCGCGGTAAAACGTAGCCTATGTTTTAATCCAGGGTATCGGCTAACTCCATACCAAATTTTATTAAAATCCGTCCAGCCGTTTCAGCGCTAAAGACTGACAAACATATAAACACACACACAAACTTTCACGTTTATAATATTAGTGTGATTTGTATTTTTAGTTTATTTTTCTTTGTTTGTGCCGTAAATGGTAACCGCTGAAAACCAGCGTCGTGGTCGCTATCGGCCACGACATGATGCTGAGCGGAGACCAATTTGATGCCAAATCTAACTCCACTATGTTTCAAAATTGTATTGTTAGATATTAAGATTTGAGTATCAAATAAATAATTTACTTACTTACTTAAACTTTCAAAATCAGACGAAGCACGAACGAACAACAATAATTTATGCCGCGTTAAAGTTCAACATTATTTTGTTTTCAATAGGTATATCGAATCTAGCTTTCTATCGCAAGCCAGTTCGAAATTTAAATAAAACCTCTGATAAGTCACCTCCTTGGTTGTCATTTTTGGAGTACAAGATCATTCCATTTTTAAATAACACGACAGATAATTATATGAGTTTAGTATTTAATTTAGTATTTAGTATGTAATTTATTTGGCCGCAAAACACGACAGTTATGAATATTCATAGAACTTTTTCCGGCCGCTGCTCGCGTGTAATTGGCCAGTACAGCAATTTTGATTTATCTCGAAGAAGGTTGTTGAAATAATGCTCAAATTTCCAAGCATGTTTGAGAAAAACAAAATTAACAAAACATGATTCCGAAACCAAAACCAGAGTGCGTGCAAAACCAGCCACGACATATGAATGTTGATAAAGCTTTGTGATCTGTCTAGAGAAGCAGTAATTACTGGTTTCTGACTACCCCGCTGGGATGCAGGCGTAACTTTATGTATTGATGTATATGTCGTAGGACGATTTGATAAATCAAATTTTCCCAAAAATTCTAGGGCTATCGCGAAAACACGGATAATTAGATAAAGACTTGGACATTTCTCAATGTTCCTGAAAAAAGACAGGGCTTTTGTAAAAACGCGGGTTCCTTTAGAAAGATTGGGAAAAGAGTCATTGGCTATTATGATCTAAGCACACTGATTGGTCGATCGCGTCGCTCAAAACAACATATTCTCTGATTGGTTGACAACTTGACGCTTCACCTGTCATTCTATTCTGGCACGGGATTTACTTGCGATGTTTTTATGTTTTTGTAGTCGCTGTTTTTTGATAACTAAATAGTGTGCCAAGTAATATAAGGTGTGTTTGTTAGTCCAAAATGACAGGCACCAGTGAAATTAATGCCGAATAGGTAACCAATTTTGAATTTATGTCTGATAAGGAAAGATTCAACATAGAATTAAGAAAGTTTTACGCTAATAGACAGGTCGGAACTACAAAACCAGAATGGACTAAAGATAGGGTAAATAGTGTGATTGCTTGAATAGAAGGATTTAACTCTGGAACTGTACTTAAGCAATCGAAAACGCAACAAAAATACAGACATGAAAAAAAATACGATTTTTTATTACGATACGATACGATTTTTATTACGATACGACAAAAAATTTTGGAAGTTTACCTCCTAAGGGGGTAAAATGGAGGTGCAAAGTTAGTATGAAACTTTGCCATTTTTGAAGTTATTCGAATAAAATTCAGTATGAAGGTTCAGAAAATTCATTAAAAGTGATGAAACTCGTGTAAAATATTTTTTCGAAAATCATGCCTTCTGTGGTTAAGGGCTTATGCTCACCTAGGAGTTATAGGATTGAAGAAGAAGGAGATTCCTTAAGGGGTAAAAGGGGGGTTCGAAGTTAGTATTAAAGTTCTTTCATTTTAAAAGTTATTTCAATGAAATTTTGTATTTGGGTTATAAGTTCCTGATAATGATTTATTGCTGGCATCCTTTATAGCCTACATTATTTCAATGAAATGTTGTGTTTAGGTTATCAGTTGTTAATTACTATTATTGGCAATATCCTACTCTGTTTAAAGTATCGGATTCAAAAATGTAGAAAATCTTCTACATTTTCAGGTAGCCGCTAACCTCACACGCGCGGCCCGGTAGATAGAAGATTTTCTACATTTCTTGCAGGACGTACATCATCCTATACATACACCCATGCACTCTACTCCGTTGCATTATGGGTGACTTTGTAATTAAAATGTGGAGGTTGACATGCTGTCGACTGTACGTAGTCGACAAGTGGGCAACCCAAACGCGAGTAGATGTCATTCGCTTCGATTATTAATTCAATTATTATTCGACGAACGCTAGGCAAAATAAAGATGTATGTAAATGAACACATATATCTTATTTGCAAACACTTTTCTTAACTAAGCCCCATGCGGACGGAGCTGCCGGCAACAGCTACTTTTCAATAAGAAGTAAAGATACTTTAGTTTCGATTGTCTTTTCTTAGTCTTTATAACTCTATGACAAAATAGCCGAAACCAACAAGGCTTTGGCACATGCTTTGTGCAGCGCTTGTACTAATATTTGTCGAGAGTTACCGAAATCTATCGTGATAGGCGAGGAAACGCTATAGAGGCGTGCCGGCAGACCACTGCTAGGCACCGGTAGCACGCCCACAGACGCTGTATCGAGCAAAAAATATGCGTTTGGTCTAACAGATCGTAAGTGCACCAAACGCAATTATATAATTTATTCTTTTATTATGTGGAAGCTTATGACCCTAAGGTACGTTATTGTGTAAAAAAAACATGTGTTTAGACTATTGTTTTTTAAATATGAGGCAATAAATCAACGACGGCTATATCAGTCGTGCGCTATCGCAGGGGTCCGTGAAGACTGATATACACGTCTGTGCGCCGGAACGTGTTAATCAAATAGTTTTGACTCGTGAAGTGAAATATAAAAACGTGAAAGGAATTAATTGAAATTAAATGAAGTTAAGAGAAATGACATTAAATCAAATGAAATTAATTGAACCGTGCCCTCGGTGGGGATTATAATGGGTTGATGATGAAAATAAAATTAAATGAGATTAATAGAAATTAAATTAAATGACCCGTGCCCCTCGGTGGGGACATAATGAGTTGATGATGAAAATGAAATGAAATGAACTGTAATTAAATGACATGAAATGAAAAAACTAGTTAGCCAGGCCACTTTCAAAATACATACATAATAAAAATGGGCAGTTTTAACGTTTAGCTATACAGTGTGTCCCTGGATAAAGTGCAATCCCGAAAGGGGATGAAACTAGACCATGAATCATTGACTAGAAAAATATAAAAAAAATTATAAAAAAATATTGTAGGATTTATTGGTATTTTAAGATTTTCATGTTTCATTAAGGACTCTATGTACAAAAGTATTGATTTCTTCCAAAATAATGCGTCTATTTCTTTGAAATAAAAAAAAACAGTATGCCTAATACCTGGCGATGACCATGAAATAATAAATAGTCCGCAAAAAAGTAACTATCTTGGGTAAAAAAATGTTTAGACGTTTATTTTAAAAAACTTGAAATTACTAAAAAAATGTGCCCTATAACTATGTAATTTTATAGCTTACTTTTATTCTTTATCATTTTAGCTTCCAAATAAAAAGAAAACAATGTTCTAACTAAAAAAACACGCTATCTACGAACTTTTAAAGTGGAGCCTAATCGTGTTACCGTGCAGGTAGAGACCGTTTTTTCCATTGTTTCCGTCCTACTCTGTGCCCTTCGGCAGTCGCAGTCCTTTTGTTCTACACTCAGGTAGAGGGAAGGCGAGGGGAGGGGAGGCAGGGGGTTCGAAACAGGACTTACACAGTCGCTCCGATATTCTCGCCGCTGCTACTACTGTTCTCGTTCTCGCATTGTGTTCTCGTTGATTTGTTATTAAGTTTTTGTTACATTGTTGACTGTTACGTTTTCTACTGTTCGTTACGTTTGGACTGTTCCTGTTCTGCTGTTAAGTGTTGACGAAATGCCGCGATTAACAGAGTTCTCACCTCGAGAAATAGCCGACATGCATTATTATTATGGCATGTCACATGGTCGCACAACAGTCGCTCGGACTGCATACATAAATGCTTTCCCGGGCAGACTCATACCCTCAGCTCGAAATTTTCAAGAGATTCACAGGAGGCTCTCCAACATTGGACTTGGTTTGGCACGAGATCGCCGTGAGCAACCAGCTGTCGTTATTGACAATGCGATAGAAGAGGCCATTTTAAACGATCTGTTTGCTGACCCTACAACAAGCATAAGACGATTAGCGTTGCGTCATGGCATATCGAAGACGTCTGTCTGGCGAATTTTGAAAAAGGAGGGATTGCATCCTTTCCATTACCAAGAGTACAACATTTACACGAAAATGTAGATAATCGTCCAAGATGCGTAATGTCGACGTGGATTCTAAGAAAAATTAGAGCTGACCCAAATTTTCCCAAACGCATTTTTTGGATGGACAAAGCGACATTTACCCGAGACGGCATTACAAACTGCAGAAATTTGCACCAGTGGTCTCACGAAAATCCACGATTGAAGCGGGCATCTACTTTTCAAGTGAAATTTTCAATAAACGTATGGGCAGTCTTAATCGACGACATTTTAATTGGTCCAGTCATTTTACCCAGAACCCTAAATGCTGAACGTTTTTTAGAATTACTACAAAATTTACCCATGTTGATGGAAGATGTTCCCCTGGCTACGAGACGGCGTGGGCGTATGTATCTCCAAATGGATGGATGTCCTGCACATTATGGGCGGGAGGTGCGGCGATTTTGAACGAAAATTACCCGAACCGGTGGATTGGCCGAGGAGGGCCAGTAGGCTGGCCAGCGCGTTCACCTGATCTGACACCCCTAGATTATTTTTTATGGGGTGTCATGAAGCAAAGAGTATACAGCACGCCAATAAATACCGAGGCACAGTTGCACGACCGAATAATTCAGTGCGCAAATGACATTAAAAATGATCCAGGAATGATTCGCAGAGCCACTAACCAAATTAATATTCGTGCAGTAATGTGATTGCAAAATCGAGGAGGTCATTTTGAACATTTAATGCATTAAATAAAAATGCAAAATTGTAAATTACGGATAATTTTATTAATAAAGTTATTGTGATTAAAGACTGACTTTTATTACCTACTAAAATGTAAATAACTCCTACCTAGCCAATTTTTTAGTTAGAACATTGTTTTTTTTTATTTGGAAGCTAAAATGGTAAAGAATAAAAGTAAGCTATAAAATTACATAGTTATAGGGCACATTTTTTTAGTAATTTGAAGTTTTTTAAAATAAACGTCTAAAAAAATCATTTTTTTCATAAAAATACATTTTTTTACCCAAGATAGTTACTTTTTTGCGGACTATTTATTATTTCATGGTCATCGCCAGGTATTAGGCATACTGTTTTTTTTTATTTCAAAGAAATAGACCCATTATTTTGGAAGAAGTCAATACTTTTGTACATAGAGTCCTTAATGAAACATGAAAATCTTAAAATACCAATAAATCCTACAATAATTTTTTATAATTATTTTTTATATTTTTCTAGTCAATGATTCATGGTCTAGTTTCATCCCCTTTCGGGATTGCACTTTATCCAGGGACACACTGTATAAGTTTGACGTCAAACTAACGGCCGGGTTACCCGACACAGGCCTATCCGCATTTTAGTGCTTGATGCGTTAAGCCCCTTGACAAATATTAAAGTAAAACTATAGTTACCAATCCTTGTCGCGATGGCTATGACCAATCCCAACATAAATAATACACGATAACCTAATTTCGTCATGCAAGTATTAAACGTCATTAGACAGAGTTTCGTTGCTACGTCGCCGATGCATATTAGTGTCATACCCCATGCCACAGCACTCTGAAACAATATACTTTTTTAATAATTATAATAATGTCCACACAAAGCCATCACTTGTCATCATCATCAACCCGTCATGTCCCCACCGAGGGGCACGAGTCTCTTCCCTGAGGAAGGTATAGGCCATACTTCAATACTGGGGCCAAGTCCGGATTGGTGGAGGCTTGTAAGACTAGTGGCTGGTCTTACTGTCAGAAGTTTTCAAGCCGCCCTAAGGCCTCTGACTTGGCATAACGACTGCCATCTATCGACGGCAGCCGGCACCGACAACTTTACGTTATAGACGGTGACCCATCCTTGGATTGAACGCACCGTATGTTGCTTAACCTTAGTGATCGTTTAAGATCACTCAGGCCGCCCCGGCTACAAGCGATTCACCACTTGTACTGGTTACAAACTAAGATTCCCTGTACTATGGTAACCAAGCGACGACATTAGTGTATCACGCGCACGCTTAATGGAACATTGACCCATTAGTAGATAGGGCATTTGAGTTACGTGCGGATTTTGTTTACTCATATTATGTCATGAATAGTTAATCATAACGTTCAAAATACAAGCATTCATGATTAATTAATAACGTTTTTAGGATAAGTCCATAGTAGCAAGTGCATAACTCAAATTACCTATTTATTAATGGGTCAATGTTCCATTAAGCATTCTATATGTACGGCGGCCTCCAGTGTGAATCAAACTGACGACCTCCGGCATGATAATCGGACATGTCACCTCTAGACGAACAAAGCAGTCTATTATTATTTGGGTTCATAGTTTCTTGGTCTTGCCCAGGTCTTGGATGTTTACATAATTATTTGTCACATCGCTGTTTCTGGTTCCCACGACACAGCGTATCCTAGTGTGGGGCCAGAAGCAATGTATGTGCCTGTATTTAAATGTTATGTTACATACATAACTTATATAAGTTATGTTATAAAAAAAACATTCCACAAGAACAATTTTTTTGTTGGTATTTACATATTTTAAGTACTAAACATTTCATGATTTGTATCTATTCCTACGCTACTGCGTTTCTGCCATTTTGCTGACGGGCGTACTTAAATGCAACGACTTAGTAATAAAGCGAAAGAGTTACAGGTATCAGGATCGTAGTAGATAAGTAGCAGAAACTGGTCTTTGCCTACCCCTCCAGGGTAGTTAGTTGCATGAGTTTATGCAACACCTACCTATTGAGCATCAATATTGGTTCCTCAGG
This sequence comes from Yponomeuta plumbellus, assembly GCA_947310845.1. Lineage (NCBI taxonomy): Eukaryota > Metazoa > Arthropoda > Insecta > Lepidoptera > Yponomeutidae > Yponomeuta > Yponomeuta plumbellus. Next base: position 6,247,644 of record OX371193.1, read on the forward strand.
CTTGGTTCATTTGGAAGAAGTATTTCGAGCCGGAAATAACATAACATTAGCTCATGTAGAGAACCTGGGTCTGCCGCTTACTACCAGCGTGACGTTTATATCTTTCTTTTATCTAATTAAATAAATGTTATACATACCTCATCCCAATGTACGAAATACAATGCTTGTGGGAGCATTAAGGCAAAAGTCGTGTCTCCAAAAAACGACAACGCTGTACCGAATGTAGCGCTAACCACCGCCAATCTCTTGAACAGAGGGAGGTTTAATCCACCAGAAATGTTTTGCCTGCAAAAATTTAAAGTACTCTAACTCTTCTGTGAGTCATTCTTTAGAAAAAAATCAATGGCTTAGTAATTAAAACCTGAGGGGCCTACACTTTTAATTAAATATTTGTGGCTACGTCATAGCTGACTATATCCCGAAAATAAAAAAAACATTTTAATGCAGCACGTAGCTGAAAAATGTATATCTCTGCAATATTTCTGCAACAGTTTTCAAAGGCATTGTCGCCATGATTTAGAACAATACGACTGTAGTTTTATAAAAAACGGTGAATACTTTGGAATTATTAATATCATAGTTTAATAATACGAAAGAATCAATTTTAGAATGGCGGCTTCCTTACATAAGCGCTACTAACGCTGAGAAATATGAAGTTTCTACCAAACATTATCACTTACATTATTCCCCTAGGCTTCGCCAAAACTTGTATGCTCTCAAGATCATGAGCTTGATTCTTATCGATATGCTTTTTTTCTGTTATGTCAGTTTCATTCATAGATAAAACCACGACTTGTGTTTTGTCTTCTGTCTTCAATACTGCAGTCTCACCAACTAAGAGATTCTCTTCTAGAAATAAAAGAGAACAAATAAGCAATAATAATAAACAGCTTACAATTTTAAGACGTAGATTTTATTTTTAATTCTAGTTTATAGTAACATATACCACAACGACTGTAATAATATGTCCCTTCACATTTATCGCGTTAACTTTTTATACAAACAAAATTGTTAAATCATCATATTATTATTCACCACAACAAGACCTCCAAAACACAAAATCAAAATCTACTGTGGACATAAGCCGAAAACTCCATTTCATTGAAACACAAAAAAGTTGACGTTGGAGATTTCTTAACAGAAATCTACAGGCAATAATAATCGAAACTATGTTCGTTCTTACACTTCTATAGATCTTTCTCATTCGTTTAAAAAAAAGTGCTGTTTGAGTGTCACGATTTGTTTAGTTTTTATACGTAATAGGTACGGTTATTGCGTTAGTGACAAGTTAAAATAAACTGAAAAAGAATAGGTAGCTTCTGAACTGTTTATTTTGTACCCCTGGCTTATTGGATATACGTATTTATGAAAATAATACGGCTCTTCTATCACCTTTTACGAGTATAATGACTAGGTCGTTTCCCATGTACTTAGTCTAGAATTCTAGATAAAGCAAAACAAAAAATATACCTTCTTCATCGTATGACGTTGGCACTTTTTTCAAATGCCATTCAGCGGGCTGTAATAAGGCTGCTGCAAAGAAGTTCTGCAGCGTTATTCCAATTACCATCAGCAGTGTGCCCCGGAAACCGTATGTATCTAAACACCATTTGAAGAACATTGGTGCAAAGGACGTTATCAATGCTGAAAAACGAGTAAACTCAACTCAGCGATGCAATTGTGACGGTAGGATTTGAACGTCCAGATTTCCGAACAGACTATTATAAATTTAACTTTGCACTGCGAGCTCACGTTTCTGAAACAACCCAAAATCGAAATATACTAGCGATTTTTCGCATTTTTATACATGGTACAGTTTCTGTTGTAGGCAACCTGAACATATAAAGACATTAGTGTACAACAACACCCATTTGAGGCACTGTTTGTTAGGGATGTTGATGAAAAAATAGAAGGAAAAGTGCTTTTAGATAATGGCGTACATACTACAGTATATTTTTTAACCAGAAAGCGAACAGCAACCGTTTCTTTAAATCCAGAGCGGAGCGAAGAAACTAAAGTAGAATCCCGAGCGTAGCAAGAGATTCTAAAGTAGAATTCTGACCGCGGCGAGGAATTCAAAGTCGAGCTTGTTAGACTTGCACCCACAGACATCTGAAGTAAAGGAGACCGGACCTATCGCCGAATTTGTATGAGAACCGGGTGTCGCAAGCCCGAGTTACTCACACAACGCTACGAGATGTGCGCACACTTCATGGTACGCACCCACATAACCGAACTCTAGCTGGGACAGATTTTAGTCGATAAGTTGTCGATAATTAGGTGCATCTAGTAGCTCATTTCTGTGTGTCTGAAGTCACGAGAAATTTCATTGTTTGTGCAAGCATAAAATATGTGCGTGGCGCCTATGTTAGAACTGAAAGATATGTGGCAAAAGGTTGAATATAAATAACACGTCTAGGCATTTCTCCAGAAGAGGCAAAAATGGTTGACTTCGGTGGTCGTTTTTTTTTTTTCGTCTTTCAGGAATTTTATCGATTGTTTTGGATAAAGGGCTAAAAACTGTAAAACATGATATATTTTGGGTAGTCAGATTCTCGGCTATAAAACGAAATATTTAAATCACCGAAATCAGACTACACCGAAATCACCGAAAAACTAGGCGAAAATAATCAATCAACTTGTTTATTGTAATTCTCATACATTATTAAGCTCTAAAGTACCTCCTTCAAATGGTACTTCTTATACCGAAAATCTCATTTTTTCAATCAGCTTTTTCTCATCTGTCAGCTCGTCATGCAAGCGCCAAAAATCTAACACGAATTGCGTGAGTGATTTCTGGCTAACTATTTTATAACGAAAAATAATAATCCTTCCAAAATGGTATCAAAACACGCAATAAAGTAAAATAATTAAGTATGTTAAATTATACATTTTTCTATAATTGCAAATATAGAATACATTTGTTTTTATTACTTGAATCACTGGCTAATTGTTTATAAAAAAATAGTAAAATCCTTAATGTTTTCGTCAACTGGACACACATTCGAATTTTACCCGAATTTAAGACGAAGTACAGTCATGCGCAGAATGTTTTCTGTCACAATCATCATCGGCCATCATATGTTGCACTGATGGAAACGGGTAATTATACAATACTTTTACAGTAATTTTACAGTAAATAGTACAAAAGTACTAGGGTAGCAGAAGTATGTAAGAGATTGCGGCTAAAATAAAATCTCATGAAAAACATGCGGCTTAGTTCATGGTGTTGTTGTATTAACAGTGCAGTATTAAACATGGTGGTTTACTACTAATACCTACTAACTTTTGTTACCCTAGTACTTTTAACTTCTCTGGACTATGAAATAAGTGTGACGGGGCGTACTGGAAACCACTGTGAATTAAGGAGCGAAGTACTGGGAATTGAAGTAAAACGCAAAGCGACATTATGGGAATCGAGATTCAGGGAATAAAACTTATGATGAAGGTCTTACAGCAAGAAAAAAAATTGAAACTATCAGCATGAACACTATGATCTCGACCACTGTTAGAGGTCTATAATTCAATGAGCGAGGCGAACCTGACGGTCACTACCCCATTTCTGCAAAAAAACAGAGGGTATGTCCAGTTGGCGAAAACATAAAAAAATATTATTTCAGCTTTCACCATCTGGACGTAAAAATCTTGGTGTGTCCAGATGACAAAAATAAATGAACTAATTTGAGTTTAACCAACTCGACACAGGTGGGTCCAGTCACGTATTTTAATGTACCACCAACTTTTTTAAATTAATACAGCAGTTACTTGTTCATATAATGTGTGTGAGTGGTTTATTTGGCGATTGGACTTTTATTAGAAATATTCATACTCTAAATCAAATCACTTTGCGTCTCTGGGGATTAAAAAGCTATTTCAGTCCCTGTTGACGAAATCTAAACTACCTTTTTAGAATAGCTGTGATAAGAACAATATTGGAAATGAAAATTATGGTGCACAACCATTTACCTGTGACAGTCTGCGTGAAACTCATGGAGAGCAGTTGCTTTTTAAGAAAATAGTTGTTTATTTGAGTGCACGATACGCTCGTAAGATAACCGACGCCAGCAAGCTGAAAAAATGTAAGTGGTGTTGAAATTTGTTGCTATACTACAGTGTTGGCGCCGTTCTGGCGGAGTAGGTAAACGCCAACGCCAACGACAACATTCCACTCACTTTCTTGAGCTTTCTCCACTGCTTAGGAAGGACGTGCTCTAATCTCATTGCAAATTGTGTGCAAATTTTTCTTTATTAAAATAAAAAAATAAAAAATAAATAAACTCACGCCCGTTATCCCCGAAGGGGTAGGCAGAGGAACCAGTCTCTAGAACTGGACCCACGTTTTGCCGAGTTTATTAAAATAATTTAATTCATTATAATTTCTGTTGCATACAAATTGAGACTTAAGGCTAATTTTATTTCAATGTGACGTGTTTGTATAGTTTGACATGTATCTTAATACGTTAAGCCGCTAAACACATTTAAAAATCGTGGTGCAAGTCGTCCTAGGTTTCTTATAGCAGTATCACACATAGTTTGAAATTTCTACGTAATTCCATTTTTCCGATAGAATAAAAACAAAAAAAAGCCGTACCAGAGGCTCCTTTTCTTTCGCAACTTTTTCCGAACTTTTCCCGATCTTCAAAGACATTCTTTTTTAATGAGTTAATCACAAATGTATAGTTTTACATTTGCTGTGTGTGCGTGCTGTGCTGTGATTTGTTTGTGCTGTGTGTGACAAACTTAGAAGTTTGTTCTTTTCACAGCATCAAGGGACCATAAACTTGAGTTTTATTTTTTATTTTAACTCAATACCTCCACGTATTCCCAAGATAAAGTGTCTTAGTAGACAGATAGACGGACGGACAGACAACAAAGTCCTGTAAAGGAAGAATAACTAACCTGTAATCCCTGACACAAACCAAAGGTAATCTGTGATTTGCAAAAGAGGCACCCAACGTGGCATGACGTCATTAGTAATGACCCCAAGAGACTTATCTGTCGCCAGCTTAACACTTTTGACAGAGCATGCGTCGTGTAACCTGAAAGTAAAAAATATCATTGGTCCCTACCTTTGACTTTCAATCGAGCCTATGACTTTCAAACGAGCAATCGAGCGAATCAGAGTGACGACGCGAGCTCCGTCGCTGCTCACTCTTCGAATTAGAGCGAAACTTGGTCGGACACTTCCGACAAAAAGTAACAGAATAAAGTTAATCATCAACATCATCATCAACCAATCACGTCTCCACCGAGGGGCACGGGTCACTTCCCTGAGGTAGGTATAGGTCATACTCCACCATGGGGGCCAACTCCGGATTGATGGAGGCTTGTAAGACTAGTGGCTTGTCTTACTGTTAGAAGTTTTCAAGCCACTCTAAGGCCTTTGAGTTGGCTTAACGACTGCCATCTGTCGACGCCAGCCGGCACCAACTGCTTAACGTGCCTTGCGAAGCACAGAACCGCTCGGAAAAAATGCCACTAGCGTTAGTCATAGACGGTGACCCATCCGTGGACTGAACGCGCCGTATGTTGCTTAACCTTAATGATCGTTCAAGATCACTCAGGCAGCCCAGGCTACGAGCGAATAAAGTTAATAATGATAGATAGTTATTTATCTATGCGTGTTACGAAACTGGATCATGAAGTCTCCAACACTTACTTATTGCAAGGTCCCTAGTTTTGTTGTGGCCTACCGTGAGAGGTCCCGGGTTCGAATCCCGGTTGGGGACAAAAAAAAAACCTAGGTCTTGGATGTTTACATGTTTTTGACGTCGCTGTTTCTGGTTCCCAACAACACAGGGTATCCTAGTGTGGGGCCAGAAGCAATATACAGATGTGCATGTTATGTTATGTTATGTTGTGGCTGCTTGGTAGTTAATGTTCAGCAATCGGGTGGTTGGCCATTTTTTATGTCCATTTTTTTTCCTCAAAACTTACCAGCTACAGCAAAAAAGACGCTGTTAACTCCATTCATGATGGCCACAGTGGTCGAGTCTATTTCGAGCTCTATTATGAGGTCGTTGAAAATGAGCCCAAAGCATGGCAATATCGACTGCACAGAGATCTGAAAAGGAATAATCGTGTATTATGTGATCACCAACCTACAGTCTGTTAGCTTCTACAATATACCTCGGGCTCTAGAGTAGGCTTTGGTTTTCGCCGAAAACAAACGAGTGTATACTACTTTCTGCTCTGTATAAAACTTTACTTCATTATTTTGAAAAGTTTATGTAAAGTTATGTCATACATATTAGTTCCGATATTTTTATTACACGAATATATCCGATTCTATCCGATAGTAGCCGAGGTATATTCTAAAAGCTAACAGACTGTAGCTGCATAAACCGCAGTTAATAAGTATAATTATTTTTAATTGTCTAACAAAAGTTAAAAATACACATCTGCCAGAAAATTATTTCTTTCTTATTGACTGACTTCAAAAAACGGGAGGTTCTCAGTTCGTCGGGATCATTTTATTTTTTTGTGTATGTTTCCCGATTACTCGAATACACGTGGACTGACTGAGATATGTATTTATTTGAAGGGGTATACACTTCACAAGTGGTCCCATAGTCACCAAGTCAGGAGGAGTCAGATGATGATGGGATTCTGAAGAAACGGGAAACCGGGAAACTTATTAGTAATATTATAGTAATAAGTTATATAATGTCAATAGCTTTCCTAAAACTAAATAAATAAATAAATGAATGAATGAATGAAATTTGGCAGAATCGTTGTTATATTCATAAACAATCAATATATTTTTTTTAATAAAAGATGAAAAAAGAAGAAAAACACTACAGCATGAATAACAAAGAAATAATTGACAAAGAACTAATATGACCTTTAAACCTGGTCGAACTCTTCCGACAAAATTCAAGTAAGTGAATCCGTAAAACTATCTATAATGTTTTCGTATATTATATTTCCAAAATGTTAAAGTACTTTTAATCTCCGAAGAAGTGAATAGTGACAAAGCAATTTGTCAACGATTAGAAAAATGTTAATTGTTTAATCAGTCTAACGGATCAGGGAAATTTATTTAAGAACAGATAACCAAAGCCTTTCTATGCTGCGCTTCTTTGGGCAATTGAGAGTTGAAAGTAGTTGTTTGAAAAATGAAATATCTTCAAAGTCCTGACTGACTGCCTGACTCACTCATCAACGCCTAGCCCAAGCCGTTGGACCTAGGAAGCTGAAATTTTGCACAGAGGGTCTAGAGGTATATAATGTAGGCAAGGAATAAGACCTGATTTTTTGAAATTCAACCCATAAGGGGGCGAAAAGGGTTGCCAAAATTTGTATGGGAGGTATAAAGAATGTTGTCTAATTTTATAATAACTTAAGTCCACGCGGACGGAGTCGCGGGCAAAAGCTAGTAATAAATATGTCAAGTGCATGATTGATAATGAATTATTAACTTCTGCCTATCTTACAAGTCAAATAAGCTTATAAAAAATTAATAACGTTAATAAATAAGACGACGTAACTTAGGCCCCCACATGCCGAGAAATGAATATTTCCCAGTTACCAACAATGACCAAGTTTTAATACTAGTATTGTATTTCTCGGTTATGGGCGCTTATTATTATTGTTAATCATTAATTATTATTGTGTAGTCTGCTGTCACACCCAGACAGTCTGAAAAACCGCATTTATGCTGAGTCTCTGTCCTTTTCATCACAAATATCTATTGTAAGTGTCGTTATAATAATTTGTCCTAAATTGTCTAACCGTTGGATACATAATTTAGGACAAATTGCCTTACACTTCTTTATAGATTGTTTTAAGTAAAGATTTTTAGAAAATGTGACAGTGTGTTATATATTAATGCTCCTGACTGTTCCTATCTATAAAAAAACTTGTATTTTAATTTCGTTTCGTGTAGTGATAAATAGTTATTTTTTTATATTTTAAAATATATGTTTTTTATATTTTAATATCGGATTTATTTATTTATTTTATTTGAATGTCTCTCAGGCCAGCTCCTACATTATGCACACCAAATACTGAACGATTCCAATAGTCTATCTGATATATTATATTGATATGGAATTTGACAGTTAAAAAGACGACAGGAATCGTTCAGGATTTGGAGCACACACTCGTAATTAAGACTTAGTGCGGCGCTTCGGCTCATCTCACAGATTGACTTGCTTAAGTTTCTTTGATAAATTTTTAGCATCCTATCTACTGGCACTTCTACTCTGATTTCTTTTGAGCAACCTTTTCTGAACCTTCCGGTATTTAGACCATGCGAAAATCCCCGTTTTCTCGTGGTCCTACTGATTTGTCCTACCAGTAGGACAGTTAGTAGCTTTTGTCAATTATTTAAACCACATGTATAGGTATTCAATGGTTCCGATTCGCAATGGTTTTTACAGAAAAATAAACATAAGAGGGATAAAAAAAAAACAAGAGGTACCAAATTTTGAATATACAGGTGGTTTAAATAATTGACAACAGCTACTAAGGCACATAGTAGGGGACAGTGAGTCTCCGTCGTGGTAGGACAAATCAGTAGGACCACGAGAAAACGGGGGCAAAAATTATCAAACACCGCTTAAAAGTATAATGCGAAACACAAACTCTACTTACATTGTTCACTATAGTAGATATCCATATCATGTAACCCCAACCTCCGTCAGGGGGTACCAATTTGTACTTTTTGCCTCCCTTGACTTCCGTGACGTCACACATCGTTGTTCACTTCTACACAATCTGTCGCCGAATTGAGCTGTATTACGAGACAGCTCACTGCCGCCGCATAATTTATCTTAGGCTAATATTACACCTGTATTTATAAGCTGTAATAATATACTTAGACAAATAATACTACTTACTCGTACATACGTATAGATAAAGAGAACGGAGATAAAAAAGCGAATATTAAAAGCAAAAAACATAATTGCTAAAGCCAAAAGAAGAAAGTTCGGTGCAGTTCGGCACGAAGTATAATGGGAAACCTGTAGAAAATAGTATTTTTGGAACGGGAAGCCCCAGAGTCCAGATACTCAAACGGGTATTGGCTGCTGCCCTGAACTCACGTTTATTTCCTACAATAAACTGTTTAGGTACTTGGGAGAGCGGACGCCCTACAAGGCCTACCTACAGTAACAAAAAATAGTCTTGATTCGGTTGCGTCATGATGACCTTAAAAGGAACAAATTTAAACCATTGTTATGGGGAGCCGATCGACCCAACGAAAATTGTAAAGCTAAAATTTAGTAGATTATTATAGCTCAGAGAATTAGCAAGCTGAAGTGGCAGTGGGCTGGCCATATTTCGCGAAGAACCGACAACCGCTGGGGTAAACGTGTTCTTGAGTGGAGACCGCGACTCGGCAAACGTAGTGTAGGACGCCCTCTAACCAGAGTGCGTATACTGAGTTTTGTCGTTCACTTTCGATGGCGAGAGCGTTTGCGTTTTGCATAGGAGTGACAAAGCGCGCCATCTATTTGTCTCTTTGTTACTCCTATGCAAATTGCAAACGCTCTCACTATCGAGAGTGAATGAAAAAACTCAGTATAAGCACTCAGGTGGGATGACGATCTGCGAAGGACTGCAGGCAGATGCTGGATGCGGCAAGACGAAGACAGGGCGCTATGGCGCTCATTAGGGGAGGGCTATGTCCAGCAGTGGACTAATATAGCCTGATGATGATGATGATGATGATGATGATGAAAATTTAGTTCGAAAAGTTATTTGCTAATATTTTTGAAACACCATTTTAAGGGACTATCCGGTTCACTAGGTTAAATCCTAGGTTCGTTTTTATGTGTCCAAAAAAACAATATTAACATGATTTATGATTTATTCTATGGAAATAAATCTTTTATCTATCTATCTATTTATCTATCTTAGAGATTGTCCAGACACTTTTTGCAAATTCTATCTGTAAAAATATTTGATTTTTTTTCCCTGATGACCCTAGAGAACAAGATGGAACCCCTTCGTGATACTGTAATACAGAGCCAACAATAGGGATAGACAAGAAAAATAGATCATATCTGTTCAAACCTTTCGTAGGCTGGCTGGAAGAAATTTCTTTTGAAATAAGTCCGCCTTTGTACATCGTCATTTGTTATTTAAGTTATTTTTTCTGTATTATTTCTTTTGTGCAATAAAGCGTAACAAACAAACAAACAAACATACCTAATTTACGTGCAAGGCAGGTATATTAAGAAATTAGGGATTTCGCCGTCTGTTTTGTCAGTGCAATTAATATGTCTCAATATAAAATTTGTTTTTCAATTTTTACGTGCTTGTCGTCTCTAAGCTTAGCTCAGAAAGACCGACCGACCGACGGGCATGCCCAATAATGGTTCCTTGTCGACTTCACAATCCTAATAATGGGGATTTTTATACTTATATAAATGGGTCTTCTTGTGGTTCAATTACATTATATCTTTACTAGTAGTTTCGGTTATTAAGTGACGGTAAACAAATAGGTTTATAGCGTAAAGAATTTAAGAAATCTGCCCTTATATTACGTAACTTTCTACTCATTACTCGACTTATTAGATAACTCAAAAGAGTCAAAATAGGAATGTATATGACAGTTCGGAGCAGGAGTATGAGATACCTACCGGGAAAAAATGTTGCATCCCTGTTCTTATGTGAAGCATTTGCATTTGGGGTAGAAGATTAATCCACATCATACGTAAGGTGGCTTCAGATAGGTTGTTGCCAGCGAGATTTTGCATTCTTCGAAGTAGGTGGGAGGGTTTTTGATCGCCTAGTTCCATTTCCGATAGAAGTTTCTGGAATTGTTTATCGTCGGATTCTTCGTAGACTTGTATTAGCCGCTCCTTTAGTGCCTTGTACTTATTCGTCTCCGGTGGATTCACGATGATATCCGTGATGTGGTCGATGTCCTGTCGATCCATTTGGGCGAGCACCAGTTGATACATGGCTTTGTCACCTTTCTTCTGAGGGGCAACGACTGATTCGAAGTGTGAGAACCAAACTCGCACGCGCTCCCGCCAGAATGATGGTATGGTCAAGGATATGGAGACGCCCGCGACTTCCTTGTTAGTTGTAGATGGCGGCGATAGATACGCCGCTGGTCCAGCCTTCGGGTTGGCTGATGCTCTCGGCGAGGGTACTGGAGTAGCCTGGGCGCTTTCTCCTTCTGAGTCAGACATGGTTGCGTGACTAAGTAGGGGTCACCACTGTAAGGTTTAGTGGGATCGTAGGATGCAGAGGTAAAAACAAACTCGAATGGCCGAAGAAATTAAGAATGAATTTATTTACAAAGTTCCTAATTATAATACAGCAAGAAAGGTTCGCACTTAGAAGTGTATTGCGCGAGTATGGTGTAACGCTCTCTCACTCGCACACTATTCCTGTCTGCTACACATTAAGCAAGTAATCACAATAATGAAAAAACCAGCCAAGTGTCTGTCGGGTCACGCGCAGTGTAGGGTGCCGTAGGAAGAGGGAGTGGTAAAACCTAACGCAAATGGTTCAGTGGTAAACTTAGTTTAAATATGTAGGTCATGGCACCATGTCGTGGATGCCCTAATTGGGAATGTAACTAATTCAGAGACATGCAATAATTGCAAGGTCGATGCATCGAATACTTAAAGTGTTTCGTAGAAAAAGAGAGTTATCTGTCCCACAAAGAAGGGATAGCGAGAAAAAAAAAACAACAAAATCTAATCTAACCATAGTGATAGAATCTAAGAATTAAAATTTGTTCACATTTTATTCTACCATTTTGACGTGATTAGTTCTATGTATTGTCTTTTCCAAATATCAGCTTTATAGTCTAGACAAACGGTCATGGCGAAACATGTTGGGGTCATGGTTTGTCGACTACGGAACCCAAATGAGTAAATTTTCGATAAGTATGATCTGAGGGTTGTACACGTATGTCATTTTGCACATATTCCTGGTGTCCTATACGTAGTTTTTACTAAAGAAAAGTTGTTCAATTTTCATCACATTTTCCGAATCAAAAACTTGTAACAGGATGACCAAATTATGCCTTGAATATCCGCAATTTAATTATCCATCAAGCCTTTAGACCACACTCGTCAAAAGTTACTCATCTAATTACAATCACCTAAAATGTCACACTATCTGATTGAGACTCCACACACTACGTGGGGACAGTCTTAAGTACTTTTAGAAAAAAAACCCTACAAACATACTGACAAATGTAGACCCTTACAAACTTTTTCTCTTTATAATATTAGTGTAACTACTTTGAGCACGTGCCATCACTCATGCCCCACGGAGAAAACCTTGGCTGCATTGACATAAGGACGTTAATGTCTTAACTCAATAGACAACAGTGGTGGCGCGCCTCTATTCCTTTAGAGTTCCGTCGACAAGATACCCTTATATTATGTAGTTTTACCATGCCCACTGTCTGTCTGTTTGTCAGTCTACGGCTTAGCTCAGATATGCATTGATAAACATATTAATCACGCCAACAAAACGGTAGAATAAAACAGAAAAAATGTTAGGATGCCTCCCTTGAAAAATCCCCTTCAATTTGCAGATGCATTTTTTTTCTCGCCTACACACTTACACTACGGTATATTGTTGGATAGGTCGTTTAAAAATATTGTGGGTGTATGACAACCGCATTTTTATTTAAAGATCCGTTTGCAAAATATTAAGCTTTAAAGCTTCAAATTTTTGGGTCATTCACCAACTGGACACACATGACTGGACACACCTGTGTCGAGTTGGTGAAACTCAAATTAGTATCATTTATTCTTTCGTCATCTGGACACACCAAGATTTTTACGCGTATCCAGATGGTGAAACGTATTTAAATCATTTTAATGTTTTCGTCAACTAGACACACATTCGAATTTTACTCGAATTTGTGACGAAGTACAGTCACGCGCAGAATGTTTTCTGTAACAATCATCATCGGCCATCAAATGTTCCACAGCTGGAAACGGGTACCTAATTGTACAATATTTTTACAGTAATTTTACAGTAAATAGTAAGTAAGTACTAGGGTAGCTAAAGTATGTAAGAGATTGCGGCTAAAATAAAAACTCATGAAAAAGATGCGGCTTAGTTCATGGTATTGCTTAAAACTGCGCAGTATTAAACAGGGTTGTTTGCTACTACTACCTACTAACTTTTGTTACCCTAGTACTTTTAACCGCTCTGTACTACTGTAAAACTATTATTGTTATCACTACTACTATTAAAGTTAAACGCAAAGCGACATTATGGGAATCGAGATTCAGGGAATAAAACTTATGATGAAGGTCCTACAGCAAGAAAAAAAATTGAAACTATCAGCATGAACACTGATCGCGACAACTGTTAGAGGTCAATAATTCAATGAGCAAGGCGATTTTTAACCTGACTGTACCCTTTATCTGCAAAAAAAACAGAGTGTGTCCAGTTGGCGAAAACATGAAAAATTATTATTTCAGCTTTCACCATCTGGACACACGTAAAATCTTGGTGTGTCCAGATGACAAAAGAATAAATGATACTAATTTGAGTTTCACCAACTCGACACAGGTGTGTCCAGTCATGTGTATCCAGTTGGTGAATTACCCAAATTTTTATTGGAGTAGGGCTTCTCCTCCGTATCCTTCCTGGCTAAACGGTTATTTTATTTTATTTCCTTTATTAGGGACAACAAACAAAAGTACAATATATTTTAAACAAACAACTTAAGCGTTAAATAATAGAATAGTTAATTATACATCCAGCTCCGTTATCCACATTTTCAATAATGTTTTTCCAACTGGTCTTTTTGGAAATCCATGGAGGAGACCTATGTCCAGCAGTGGACTTCTTGTGGCTGAATGATGATGATGATGACTTTACAACAAAACCTTTACTTTTAAATGAAACATCCTTAATAATTCTAAATAACGCAGGGGTGAGTGTAAATATGTTTTATAATATAAACATTTATGTTTTGACTATTCTTAATAGAATACCTGCATTGCTTCTTTACTTTCACCTGCATTGGTTCTACAGTGGTTGGTCAGGAATAGATGATAGGGATGCGCCTTGAATTCTTTTCGAGCGACTTAAACTCTTGTATTAGTATTATTTGAGCGGTTAATTGATTACGATTAAAGAAGTTACAGAATAATTTATACAGGAGTAATTCATCCAGCAGCCTTCTCCCTTGCAATGAAGAAAGTGAGAATTTAGAACACTATTTTGATATTAGAAACGTGAAAAAAATCAGGGCAGTAGCAAAGACTGTGGACTTAAAAGAAAACCTATCACGGCTAAGTAGGCTTTAAATGTTAATGGACGACTAACTTATAAAGAAAAATCTTCGTTCAAATACCATTGCAAATTAATTAAAAAACAGATGATGTTGTTAGTTCTGTACTAGTCTCTAGTTGTTCTCTACACTGTGCATGGCACGACACGCGCTTGGCCGTTTTTTCACTTATCTTTTTATGTGTATCTACATACGTACGTTCTCTTCTTTTTGTGCCGTCTCCTATCGGAAGTTAGCAACCTGTTTGGCTTTTTAGTTTTTTTACTCGCTGTCAGTACTCACAAGAGACTGGTGCTCTTTTCAAAGCACTGTCTTAAATATCTGGTCTCACCAAATGATTAGTTTCACGAGGCGAGTCGCGCGTTACAAATGTCAAAAATCGCGACTATTCAGTAAATTGGTTGTCCAATGTTGTCATTTAGCGTCAAAATTGTGAAAAAAAATAAAAAATAATCTTCGAATCAGATATTGCCAAACTTCTTGGAATCTTGTCCTGTATGATAAGTTGACAGTGACAAAGTTTAATTAAAACATTAACACTTCAAAAAATGGTCGTCGAATCGACGATTGGTTAGGTAATATGGGGTGTGTGAGAAGGTTAGGTGTCTAAGGTTAATCTGTACTGCGATTGTCTCTACCGTTGACCACAACTTCCAAATACTTTATGCAGGTGTTGCATCCGAATGAGCCGTAGGCACGTAGGACAAGTGTGCGCAGCGAGAATGTATACACGCACTCGAAGTATTTCGAAAACGATTCATACGTCTATCTATATATCTAAACAGCCCGTAAATGGAGCCTACTGTTGCGCATAGGCCTCTTAATTCTATTTCGCGCCAACCTATCCGGTCAAGTACAATGTCTCGTCCAATGTTTCCCAGCCACTTTCACAATGTCGTCATCCCATCCTTGGTCACTTACTCACTACTCAGTGGCTACTTAAGTCCACCGGCCGTCTTCTCGCCTGACCAAATGTCCCACCCATCTCCATTTTAGCTTCGTGATTCGTGTATTTTTCACTGGTTTATATGTGCAAAACTGCAAACTAACAACCTCGGTACCGCACGCAACGCCATACTTTTTGCGAGCGTTACACTGTCTGCCGGATAGCCAATTTTTTTTCGCAGGTGAGTATGGTATTTTGCTCGAATTATCGCGATTTTCGCTTCAACTTAGGGATTCACTTAGGGACCGGGTGGCGGTTAGTCGGTAGACCAACAGCCCGATGGTCGGACGATGTGGCCAGGTTGGCTAGAAGCCCATGCGAATGGCGAGAAACCGCGAGATGTGTCGTAATGGGGAAAAGGCCTATACCCAACAGTGGGCAGAGGTGGGCTGATGATGATTATGATGATGATGATGAGGGATTCATTCTTTTTAAATATTATATCCATATTTCGATTTTATGCTATGCACCATCGAACAACACATTATATCTAAAATTAGCCATGGTCGTTTTGGTAGTGACGATTACGTAATATTGCTCAATTTTGATTGTATCTTATTTTTATGGCTTAGGGCAAGTGTGCGCATACGCATGTCGAGTAAGTCTGCGCATCTGCACACTTACCACGAATCGTTTTGGCTTCGTATTTATTCAAATTAAATTCATTTATTTCAAATTTAAAATTCACATGAAATTGTTAGTAATCTTATTCTAGTGTTAGTACATATTCTTACTATTACTATCTATATGCCACTGTCATTACCCGCTACTTGAAGATTGGAACAACGGCTCAGGCAGGTAAAATCTACCTTATCGGCGAGCAAAGCCAGGATGATGTTGCGACTGGCTCACACCCTGCGCACGAGTGACTCACCGCGTTTGCGCATTATCGCGTAAAGACATCGATTCGCGCGTCGGCAAACATTCCCGATGCGCTGCAGTTGTACTGTGGGGATAGCCCCAATTGATTTTCGCGGATAGTTCATCCATAGACAGCCGAAGGAGAAAACGGTACAGTAACTATGTTTTAAAAAGAGTTATTTTAACTTCTCTTGAGCATCATATAAACCTGAGGGCTATCATGTTGGCTCTAACCGACAGGGTATCGTCTCTGAAGTCAGTGGTAAGCAAATGCCCTAAGTATTTAAATTCATCAATTCTTAGTATTGAACATCCGTTCAGTAAAACCGGCAGCGCATCCAACATAGCACGCTTTAGAAGCCGGCCTTAAAGACCACGCACTGACTTTTCTTTGTATTGTACTGTAGGCCATGAATTTTATCCATATCTTTTTCATCCCATCTATTCGAAAAAGACGACTTGGTTTGCCTTTCAGTGTACCCAAAGGCGGTATTTCCTTTAAGAAACTTTTAGCGGGCAGTAATGAGTTCATAATCTTCTTTATAAGTTTTGAATTTGGAACATCTTAGTGTTCAGCGCCAAAGAAATTGAACGCAAATATTGTTTGAATAAAGACTGGCTGGTACGACGGCCCATATTCGCGCCGCTCCGGCTGAATAAAAAAAAAAGAAATCAAATCAAAAACGCGCGAACTACAGCCCGCGTTTTCATCAATTTTCTTTCACGGATTGTTAGATATTCATGGTTTTGTTTTAGAGGAATGAGTTCTTCAAGTGACAGTGAAATATAACTTTTTAGTTGTTTTATTATTAGATACTATGATAGATTAGACTTACTATTTAATTTCACTTTGTTACTTGTCACTCTATGTTTTATTAAATAATAATATTACAGCAAAATATGAGGCTCCTTTTATTTTCTCATAGTGGGTGAGGAAAAGTAGAGTGTATCACTCGGGTGCAAAATTTGTTTTTGGCTCTTCGACATACTTTGAATCCCATGCTACGTCCATGATTCTACTAAATAATCCCTCACTTCTCTCTGGATTAAAAAAAAGCGCCCTCGCCGTAAAAACATTATTTTGCTCCCTTATGATACAACTTACTATTACATGTGGCCAACAGCTTTCTTAGAACTAAAACTCTCGCAAACACTAGACATTATTCATTACCTTTCTTAGACTATAGACTGACGCACTCAGCAGCACCATGTTGTCTTAGCTCAGATTTTTGACCGAGATTCCATCTATGTGTCAGCCGGTATCCATATTGCTGAGCTCGTTAATCAACTCAGTCATTTAAAAATTTAACAATGCTGGGGAGCTCAACCCTCCCTGCTTTACCCCGAACTCCAATCTTTATGGCTCCGACGTAGCCTCGGCCCATCTAACCTGATTAACCTGCTTTCCGTACCAATACTTGAAGACATTTACGACCTAAATCGGTAAATTTATATCCTGCAGATTTGCCCACAGTTTATCGTAGAAAACCAAATCAAACGTCTTAGACAGGTCGAAGAAGCACGCATGAATAAACGTCATCTGTTAAACACAATATGGCGCTTTCTTTAGAAAGTCCGGGTCTAAACCCAAATTGGTTATCGTGTAAATTTAGATATTTTTGTAACTGAGTATCAAGAAAGCGATCAAATGTATTGGCAATATTAGTTGCAAGAAAAATAGGTCATGGTTGACCATTTGGGAAACAGAGGAAAATTATTGTATTATTTTATTTATTTCATCATCATTATATTTATGGATTAGATTGTTGTCGGTGCATCTTCTTCCACGGCAGATTGTCATTACAGTGTTCTGATCTGATATGATATGATAACATCCTGGAGTATTTTGTAGGTGTGGCTGTAGCACCTTCTAATCACGCAACGTCACAACTACACGTATTACTCCATACTCACACAAATAATTTCCCTAGATCAGCGGTTCTCAAATTTTTTTGATGACGGAACCCTTTTGGAAAGCGAAATATAGTACGGAACCCTACAATAAAACATGCGTTTTAAAAAAATGTTTTAATTATTTAAAAGCATAATAAAAGTATGTACATTGTAACGTTGCTACTAATAAATTGTTCTGTCGTGGGTGGCGACTATGTTCGGCTGCGCCTCGTGATAAGCCGCGTCGAATCATTTGATTTTTTTCTAAATTCTTGCGGAACCCCTACAGGGGGTATCGCGGAACCCTAGGATTTCGCGGAACACACTTAGAGTCTGGCTGCCCTAGATACATAAAACTAATTAGTCCATTATAGTACAAAATATACATTTGCGTAGAAAAACCAATGCCCTGACACTTCTTTACGTCTTGAGTTTCTGTCGCTGCAACTTTTTCTGGTTCCTGATGTAAAACATTTCTATACCCCAAAACACCAACACTATCGCGTACAAAGATGTTAAGACGCCAAACGAAGTGGAGTAGCTGTTTGTCATGTCCCTTACTGCCCCTGTAATAATTAGAGATATTTTAAATCAAGGCCAAGATGGCGGGACGACCTATAGTCGGTCCAACGGTTTATTTAACTTTTGACAGCTCAATTTAGTGACGTCCTATCAATGATAACCGATTTTAATTTTGTTCAAGTTGTAATCGATTTATTATTGACATAACATTTACATTTTTTACATATTTTGATATTTTTTATAGTTGGTCTGTCGAGCCTGATAAACTAAAAATTACTGAAAGGATTTTTAAATTATTTTGTTACTTATAGTATTTAAACTTAGCTTGGTATATTATATCTGTATAGTAAGGATAGTTTCATATTTTTGTAAAAAAAACTACTTGAAAAGTCTGCGCTACATTTAATCTACTCGTTAAAGTATTGTACCCAAACACGTCGCATCACTATTGTGCGATTGAGCACTAAAAAACGGTGTCTATGAAGTATCGTATTTTTGCCTATTATTTCTTGTGAAATCTATATATATATAAAAGGAGAAGCTGACTGACTGACTAACTGACTGACATATCAACGCAGGGCCTAAACTATAAGAGTTAGAAACTTGAAATTTTGCACAGGAGTTTTTTTTGTAACGTAAGGGAGCACTAAGAAAGGATTTTTTAAAATCCTCCCTTAAGGGAGACAAAGGGGGGTGCAAACTTAGTATGAAACTTTGCTGTTTTTGAAGTTATTCGAATGAGATTCAATATGAAGGTCAATCATTAAAAGTTATGAAAAACTTGTAAAATAGTTTTTCGAAAATCATCCCTTAAGAGGGTAAAAAGGGGGTTGCAAAGTTAGTATGAAACTTTGCCGTTTTTGAAGTTATTCGAATTAAATTCAGAATAAACATTTTTCATTGAAAGTCAAGAAACACAAGTAAAATAGTTTTTCGAAAATCATCCCTTAAGAGGGTAAGAGGGGGGTGCAAAGTTATAATGAAACTATGCCGTTTTTGAAGTTATTCGAATGAAATTCAATATGAAGTTCCCTCATTAAAATTTATGAAACACATGTAAAATAGTTTTTCGAAAATCATCCCCTAAGGGCGTAAAAGGGGGGTGCAAAGTTAGTATGGAACTTTGCCGTTTATGAAGTTATTCGAATGAAATTCAGAATGAGGGTCCTTCATTGAATGTCTTGAAACACATGTAAAATAGTTTTTCGAAAATCATCTCCTAAGGGGATAAAAGGGGGGTGCAATGTTAGTATGACACTTTGGCATTTTTGAAGTTATTCGAATGAAATTCAGCATGAAGGTCCTTCATTGAAAGACATGAAAGACGTATATAGTAATTTTTCGAAAATCATCCCTTGAGGAGCAAGAGGGGGTTGCGAAGTTAGTATGAAAGCTTACTATCTTATTTGCAAACACTTTACTCAACTAAAGCCCACGCGGACGTAGTCGCGGGCAACAGCTAGTAAATTATAAACTTCATAGATGTGCATCTGTCTAAAGCTAAATAAACGCTTGGACCAACCTGTAAATGCATTTTTACCGGGAAGGAAAGGGGTGGCTGGAGACAGAGAGAGATGGAAAGCAGGAGGGGAGGCCTTTGCTCAGCAGTGGACACAGAAGAGGCTATGTGAAAAAAAAACTGAACACTAGAATGATGTACGGGATTCACTTGCACTTTTGTCGTTAGAGTCTAATCTGTACCAACTTGTAAAAACTCTTTATATTACGCCTTTTATGGCGCGTAACTATTTGTGATAAGTTAATTGCCCCATTTCTTTAAACTAACTTATTCTAAAATTAACAAACTACTTATAAAATATCATATAACACACTTATAAATTAACAATGCCTCTCTAAGGCATTGTTAATGTTAAAGATAGGTTAGGCAAGCGTCGATTTATTTTATAAGCAGTTTGTTAATTTTAGAATTAGTTACAATGGGGCTGACATGCATCCTTAAGGTGCCTAAGCTCCTAAATAAAATAAAGAGAGAAAAAAAAAGGACGTACCAACAAGTGGTCCAACTGTGAGACTCGCTAAACAGTACACCAACATGAACATTCCCAAGACATTGGCATACTTCTCCTGGGAAACGGTCTCGGATAGTACCAGAGGCATCAGTGTCGCTAAAAGACACTTTGAAGCTCCCATTAAGGTGAGAAAGATCATTGTGGTCATCTGATTATCGGACCAGATCATACCTGGAAATGATGAAATAAATACAAACTCGGATTCATGTTATTGATGGTCACGTATTTTTTCACGTTAATTTGCTCACGTACTGAAATTCAGGCGACCTCAAAAAATTATAATAATAGTTGTTTGTATAGTGATAGGTTGATAACGGGGTGTTTGTATTGTTGGAAACGCGTGCAAAATATAATGCATTAGAGATACACTTGGTTAATGCTTTTGTCATGTAAATATTGTTATGTATCGCTTAACTCGTGCGCTAGTATCTATCAGAACCAGTTTTTTGAGCAAGATTATACATTATCAAAACACTGTGAACATTTACAGGATGTGTCGATTTGGCACCTATATTTGACTTGAAATGTTCATGTAGTCGCAGTTCTTGTGCCATTTTGCACAGAGGGTCTATATATAATGTATATAGGCAAGGAATAAGACCGGATTTTTTTTAATTCAACTCCTAAGGGGGCGAAAAGGGTTGCCAAAATGTTGTATGGGAGGTATAAAGAATGTTGTCTAACAAAATTGATTGAACACGTGTTTCGCCGTTTTTCTAAATTTAACCCTTAAGGGAGTGAACAGGGTTGAAAATTTTTGAACACGCGGACGGAGTCGCGGGCGAAAGCTAGTGTTGAATAAAAACGTTTCGACTTTTACTCACCTTGGGTTTGACAATTTATTTACGTCACAAGTAAGTTACGACACAAGTTATTGAAGTAAAAGTTACTTACCGATCCTCGTCACGATAGCGATGACCAAACCTATAATGTATAGGTTTCGATTTCCTAGTTTCGTCAACCCTTTATTAAATATCGTTAGTGACAGTTTGGCTACTACGTCGCCGATGGACATTAGTGCTATAGCCCACGCCACAGCGCTCTGTAAAAAAAAACATAAGTTCTAATACTGCCATGATCCTGACAAATCTCTTTCGCTTTCTCGACATTAATTAGTCGTTGCATGCACACATGCCGGTTTCGTGTACTTTTTATTTTGCTCTTTGCTAAGGCTGCGATTCGAGTGAGGCGGAGCAGAGCAGAACGGAGAAGAGCAGTGCCGTGATTCACCAATCACATGGCTTGAAATGCACATCTCTTTTCCACTCCGCTATCATCATCAACCCATTATGTCCCCACTGAGGGGCACGGGTCGCTTCCCTGAGGAAGGTATAGGCCATACTCCACCACGGGGGCCAAGTCCGGATTGGTGGAGGCTTGTAAGACTAGTGGCTGGTCTTACTGTCAGAGGTTTTCAAGTCGCCCTGGGGCCTCTGACTTGCCTTAACGACTGCCGTCTATCAACGGCAGCCGGCACCAACTGCTTAACGTGCCTTGCAAAGCACGGAATCGCTCGGAAAAATGCCACTAGCGTTAGTCATAGACGGTGGCCCATCCAGGGACTGAACGTGCCGTATGTTACTTAACCTTAGTGATCGTTTAAGATCACTCAGGTAGCCCAGGCTACGAGCTATTCTCCGCTATGTGATTGGTGAATCACGGCACTGCTCGTCTTCGCTCTGCTCCGCTCCGCCTCTGTGGAATCGCAGCCTAATACATCCCCTATTTGGTCGAAGTATGTCCGCATGTGGTGTCCCCTTACCGGCCCTTCATCTCCACGTGTTCAAACCAACATTTCTTTCTCAATTGTAGTCACTTCATCCTCTTTCAGTCCATAACGTTCTCCAGTGAAACTATTGCGTATTCCGTCGTTCATGTCGTGCTCAAGATCAAGCGCGTTTTTTTTTTTAAATAGATTTCGTTCTTACCTCTATCAAAGATAGAGTCTTTATTTTCTTTAGCATTTAAAATCATAAAATTATTATACACACAAGACATGATTTGTCATTGTTCTAAATATATTTGTTTGTCAGTAATTTACCTATACTTAAAAAGTAGAGTCTTAATTTATTAAAAGTAACATTGTAAAAGTTGTAAACTGTTGGACGACACAGGAACACTAAACACGAAAAACATGGTTACAGACAAAGTACTACCTCTAATTTTTTATCACAGATTTTTGATCACTGATGTGTTTCTGGAGCTCTGCGGATCCTTCAGTTTTCTTCCCTATTTTCTGCACTCTGGTTTTTTTCACAAAAACAGTAGGCAGAAACCTACTTATTCTTTTTGTTAACTTTTCTTACAATCCTTCTTTGTTAACTTTTCTTACAATCCTTCCGCAGAACTCCAGAAACACATCCCTCTTTCGGTTATCGCTCATTATTTTGTGTGCGGTTTCTGTGGTGATGCCCATTTCCAGTTCAATTTGTGCATCACATAGTTCCCGGCCGTGCACCGGACAGTCAATCAAGCGCGTATTTGAAATGACTTAGATCCTGCAGTGGCGGATACAAATATTACATTGATTTGTATTTTTATTATTATTTAATAAAATTTAGGCAGAAGTTGCTAACAGATGCTGTACAAAAATTTAGCAATAATGATTGTTGTAAGTACTAACAAAACTGAAATCCTTAAGTGCAATGCAAGCTTTTAAAAATATATTGTGTTTACATAGTTACTAGCAGAATAACATGCAGACAGTTTTTACACAAAAACGCGAAGTAATGATAACCAAGATTAGATAACTATTGTTACGTTTGACATTTTAAAATACCTAGAATTTTTCCTCATAAAACATAATGACTGCGGAAAATTCAATGCCAATCTTCTAAGCCTCCAAATTTTATGTGATCATTAAGATACAAAACTGGAGGCCTGAAAGTACCAAGCATTGTTCTCTTCCTAATCCTCGGAGATAAAGGCGTGAGTGTGTTATGTACAAACCTGATTCCAATGTATGAAATACAACGCCTGTGGCAGCATTACGGCAAAGGTTACTTCTGCGAACACCGCCATTGCCGTTCCTAAAGTTGCACTAACCACTGCAACACTCTTAAACAGGGGCAGGTCTAAGGCATCAGATATTTTTTGCCTGTAAAAATAAGAGGAAAAACATAATGAGGTGAGGGTGTTTTTCGTTACATTACAACATCGGTAGGCCCTTTCTCCACTTCTTCGGTCCGGGGCGTCGGAACCGAAATCAGTCATAAGAAAAATATCGGATGCCGGATTGTGCTTCTCCACTGCATCCGATGATAATCGGCAATGGACGTGACGCAGTGCTTTATTAAAATTCCTCGGTTTTTCTATTCGAGGCAGGGGATGTTTTCTACACATTCTATTAATGTAAATACAATAGTATGAGAACATTTTTGGGTTGTATGAGCGGTGCAAATACGTGTTTTGTTTTTTTACGTCGATCACTTCGGACCGGTAAAATACCGTTCCGATCTAATTATCGGACCGTTAAAAACCGGATGCCGGAGTAGTGGAGAAGCTTATTAGTATCCTTGTGTGTTTCTAAATCGGATCGGTAATTAACGTTTGCCGGACCAGAGCAGTGGAGAAAGGGCCTTAGAGTCCGTGGACTTTCGAGTCTGTGAGACAGTGGAAAGGTTTTTCGCGTCAACGTTTGTCGCAATGGGTGCCGAAGCTGCGTAGCGGACACAGTTTATAATTAGAGTTTAAGCAAGTGAGTTCTGAAAAACAGCGCCGTCGAAAGACATGTCACGTCTCTGGCGGCACATGCTGAGCACACGCCTTTTGTTGCCAATGTAATCTAGTAATTTAATGTTAATTTTTTGTGAAATCTGTCTTTGTTGGTCGCAATAATTGCATTTTTACTTTTTACTTTAATTTAGTTGTAGGTACTATAATTTACAGGGGTCGGCACTCGAAGTGTTACCAATTCAAAATGCTGTAATTTTGTCAATTTTGTTTCTTTATATTTATAAACTTCAATATATAGAAAAAAAACATTTAAAATTGAAAAGAAAAAGTTATTGTTCGATGTGGCCACCTTTAGCGCGGATAACAGCATCGAATCTGTCCGAGAAGGCTTCACACGCTGCACGAATGTGGTCTGCTGATATTTTGTTCCATTCTCGGCGAAAAGCAATTTTTAAGGCATCGACTGTCTCATGTTTTTTTTGCTGACACTTTGGCCACTAGAATTGACCATATGGAAAAATCCATTGGGTTTAAGTCCGGCGAATATGGTGGCCATTGTTGCGAAGAAATGAAGCTTGGAACTTTTTCTTGCAAAAAAATTTGGGTTTCCCGGGCTTTGTGGGATGGTGCCGAGTCTTGCTGAAACGTCCAATGGTTTCTACCGAATTTCTTACGTGCCGAAGGTAACAAAGCATCGTTTAAAAGCTTTTCACGGTAGATTAGCTGGTTTATCTTTGCACCCTGCTCAATGGAAACGAAAGGTGAACGTCCCGTAGCAGTTACCGCGGTCCAAACCATCACTGATGCTGGTGCTTGCTTTCGCAGAGCAATTCGTTGGTCTAAATTGTCGTTTGATTTACACTTTAACCATACGCGATCATTTTGTTTGTTCACATATTGCTGAACCGTAAAAAAATTTTCATCGGAAAATACCAAATTTTCAAGCTTGCTATCAACGTGCAAGTGCTTTAACTCCTTAGCTCTTTCTAGGCAAACTGCCTTTTGTGCAAGTGTCAAGTCTTGCACTTTTTGTATTTTGTAAGGCTTCAGTTGTAGTTTATTTTTTAATATGCGTCCTATGTTCCGGGCAGATACATTAAAACTTTTTGCCAATTTAACTGCGCTTTGTCGTGGATTTCGTTCAATTCTAGCCTTTACCTTTCGAACCATTTCTGATGATTTTGCTGTTGTTGGATGTCCACCTCCATGGCGTTTTTTGATGCTACCCGTATCATTGTAACGCGTGATGGTCCGATACACAAACATTTTTTGCAGATGTAAATGTCGTAGCGCATTAACAATGGCTGGTTGCGATTTTCCAGCCAAATATAAAGTAATGACACTGTGGCGTTTGAATTCCAATTGGATAACTTTTTTTAGCAGCGACGAAAAACAATGAGCTTCTGTGTGTTTAGGAACAATACAATAGACTTACGACTGTGAGAAAATGGGCGCCATACTGTAAACAGTTTGCTTTCTATAGCAACTTAAAGTTGGTAACACTTCGAGTGCCTACCCCTGTATTTATTGCTAATAATAAGCTATGTAAGAGTTGTATTAACACTTTGTATTTCGTATTTGTAACGTATTTCAATTTTGGAGCACAAAGTTGATACAGTTTTGTGTTTGACTCTGACACCTGTGGTAGATGAGAATCTGTGCGCTCTCTAGAATAAATTTATATGTGGTACAATAATATTATTAATTTTGGTTTGATAATTTGTTCTGGTAGAACTTAACAATAGTATTGGCAAGTTGAAAATTATTGGATAAAAAAATATTAAGACATTTTTTCATTACATTAGGTCAATACAATAATTAAATAAGTACATTATTTCATTAAAACATAATTGTATTATTTATTTATTTATAGTTAGTTCAAGTTAGCCAAGGTCCCATAAAAATGGGAAAAACGATAATTACAGGAAAACATATTAAGACGAAACGAAGATTTATTTGACAATGCAGCTATGCTTAGCTTTAATTTGAAAATGAAAATGAAAATATTTTTTATTTAAAATAATGGATACAAAGACTTACATTTTGTGCTTATATTATTCTTAAAGAAAAACATAACAAAAAACGTAATTTTAGGTGACTACTACCATAACTAGACTATTGGGTAGCCTGTATTTATGGTTAGTAGGCCCGTGCCTCTTGCAAAAGGCGGATGACATTATGTGGTGATTGTCATGCTTATTGAAAAAGAAATGTATCTAGGTATCTAGGTAGGTACTATAATTATAATAATATTGTGTGACGAGAGTTCTGTATGACAAGAAGGGTGAAGCAAAATAATTATACTAATGTCTAACATGCGGCATGCGTGTTGCGCGTGTGTGCGCGCGCGCGTGTGTGTGTGTGTGTGTGTGTGTGTGTGTGTGTGTGTGTGTGTGAGGGTGTGTGTGTGTGTGTGTGTGTGTGCGTGCGTGCGTGCGTGCGTGCGTGCGTGCCCGTGTGTGTGTGTGTGTGTGTGTGTGTGTGAGTGTGTGTGTGTGTGTCTGTGTGTCTGTGTGTGGTTTCGTGTATGAAGGAAGGTGTGTGTGTTATTTTTAGCACTTCAAGAAGTTTTCTGTATCATCATAAGTTAATGATTTTAGACGTTCTAGCACTTTCATTTTAAATTCGTAGATCGGTAGATTAAATACATAACAAAGTTTATTCAATTTATTGTACAAGGTCGGTCCCAAATAGAACTGTTGCCTTTTTGTGAAACTTAAGGTCGGCGTAGGAGTGCTGCAAATTTTGTCTTTGCGACGTTTAGTAATCTCATAGTATGCTGTATTTTTATGTTGACGGATTAGGGTATTATATATGAAAAGCTGTCTGACAGTCAGGACATCGCAATCTTTATATAATTTAGCAGTAGGGAATAGGATGGGGCGCTTAGTTGCTACCTTTAGTACTCCACGCTGTGCGACTTCTAGTGGCTTAATGTTTGTTTTAGCAGCACCACCCCAACATGGTATGCAGTAGGTAATGATAGATTCTGCTAACGCATGATACATTGTTTTAACTATACGGGGAGGGGCAGCGTGGCGTATTGATTTAAAGACGTACATTAATTTCCTGAGCCTTGTTGAAAGTTGATCAATATGACATTTGAACGTTAGGTGTTTATCTATAAGAATCCCTAAGTATTTAATTGTATCTGTACGGTCTATAAGGGGACATTTGCAGAGTAGGGGATCGGAACAACAGTGGGCTCGGAGAATAATGGGGGACTTTGCTTGATTAGCGGTAGTGGAAGAAAATGGTATAAATTTGGTTTTAGATGTATTTAAAGTTAAAGAATTAGAAGAGAGCCAGTTTAGGACAGTATTAAAGCCAGATTGTGTAGTACTTTGCAGATCAGTCCATGTATTTGCAGTAAAAAGGAGAACAGTGTCATCGGCGTATGTAGTGATAGTACCATTTTTTAGATAAAGGTTACACATGTCATTTATGAACAATAGAAAAAGGGTGGGACCCAAAATGCTTCCCTGCGGTACACCGTGACAAATCTCCAGCTCATCACTCATATGAGAACCTATTTTGACAACCTGTGTTCGACCCTTGAGGTATGATTGAAATAGATCGTGTTGAGTGCCTCTAATATCAATAGAGTTAAGTTTATTTAGAAGGGACGGGACATCTACGGTGTCAAAAGCCTTTTTTAGGTCGAGGAAGACAGCCAGAGTTTTCTTATTGCCGTTTATACCTTTAACAATGTTGTTTGTAAGCATTAGGACGGCGTCAACGGTGGAGATACATTTTCGAAATCCATATTGTTGCGGGGAAATTATTTTATTTTGTTCAATGTATTTTGTAAGCCGACTATTGATGATGCGCTCTAGAAGTTTCGAAAGGGAAGTGAGGACAGCGATGGGACGATAATTTGTAGGGTTGGACCTATCTCCATTTTTAAATATGGGATGGATGATGGCCTTTTTAAAGGCAGAGGGGAAGAATCCGTTTTGGAAGCAGAGATTAAAGATATGACTTAAAATAGGGGCTAGGGTTATAGAATATCTCTTAAGGATTTTTGGAGAAATACCATCCCAACCCGTAGCAGCGTGGGGTCTTAGAGAGACTATGGTGCTTAGAATTTCATCCACATCTGTGTTAAGCAAAACAAAAGAATAGGGAAAATTAGTGAAATGAGTGCGTGCATGCGGGTCATTACAAGTAGAAGAGGAGAGGCACTGAAAGTTATCCGCTAAACTCTTACCGATGTTAACAAAAAAATTATTTACATTATTACAAGATTGAGTGGGTGAAAGTCCTGAAGAAAGTAGCTCATTAGGTGCGGACTTAGATTTCTTAGTGTTGGAGATTATTTTTATTGTATCCCACAAACGTTTGCTATTTTTACCAGCCTTTTGTAGTTCAGTTGCATCAAACTGCCTTTTAATTTTTTTTATTAATTTTGTGCAGAAATTTCTGTACCGGACATAGGTTACTTTTAGAATCTCATTACTTTTGTCAGCTTTATATTGTCTATGGAGGCGATCGCGGTTACGTATGCATCTTAAGAGTCCGGGCGTGATCCAAGGCTTTAATATTTTATTCTTTTTTTGGAGAGTTTTTACTATAGTGTTTTTGTGAATTATTGTGGAAAGACAGGTTATTAAACTATTCGTAGCCCATTCAGGATCGTTGGAGTTAAGAATGTGATAAAAGTCTAGTTTATTAAAGTCTCTATCTAAGCTATCATAATTGATAATAGATGTGGTCGTTATTGCTCTATCTCGCATAGGTTTTGAGTCAAGCATGAAAAAAATAGGACGATGATCGGTTATGAAAGAATCAACGATAAGTGTGATTGACGGAGATTGAGTTCTAAGCATCAAATGATCCAAACAGCTATTGTCTCTAGTAGGTAAGTCATGAGCAGGAAGTAAACCTTGGAAAGAGAGGCGATTTAGGTAGTTATGTGAGCGTGAGTCCAGAGAGGCTGGAGTAATATCTATGTTTATGTCGCCAGTCAAAATTATGGATTTGAAAGAGGATAGAGTTGGAATTATTTTATCTAAAATCTGTAAGAATGAGTCAATATTGTGATTAGAGGGAGAACGATATATACATACAATAGCTATTTCGGATTTTAATTTTAATAGAATCCCAGATGCCGTTCCATTAAAATTAAGTTCTTCTGATGTATGGGAGAGATCGGACTTTACATATACCACTACGCCATCACTTTGGTTTAAGTGTTTAGTTGTTTGAATGGTGTTATAGTTAGCTAGTGTGGGTAGGTAGGTGTTGGAGAGGCAGGATAGCCAACTCTCAGTCAAAACCAAGATATCGCATTCTATATTTATTGCAGTAAGAAGCGTTTGTAAACTATGAAAGTTTCGGTTTATTGATCTAATGTTAAGTGTCAACAATTTAAGTTTATTTGAAGGGAGTGTTAGGTGCTTATGGACTTGTTCCGGTGAACAGGATACGACAGTTGATAGGGAAAAAAGGTCTAAATCTTCGATGAGGGTTTCAGTGTCTCTTCCCGAAGCAAAAAATAATTTTAAAATGCATTGTTAAATGGGCATAGAAAAAGGTGTGCTTGTCGCTAGGACAACGCTGGCAATGTCTGTAAAAGTAATAGCTTAAAATATTGTTGTGCAAATTAGTTTGAGAGTGGGATATTTGTGTCTGTAATGTAATCAATTTGAACCGTGTAATTATGGGATAGTATGTAAGTAGTGTGGTGTACTTTGTTTGTGTAATTTGTGTAGTGTGTTTTGTACTAATTATTCTATAGTAAAACAATTTGCAAAGAAACATAAGAAACAAAGGTTGTGGTACTATAAAACTATAGTCTAGTCAAGTAGAATTTGAATTTTTCAGTGCCAAAAGTTGCGATTCATTTTTAATCTGAAAATAAGGACTATCATTATTTTCTTTTATGAAGATTTTCCCGTCCGTAGTCCAGCAAAAGTTGTATTGACTCTGTTTTACAAATGTTCTTGTCTGGTAGAACAGCTTCTTTGCAGCTGGCGTCAGTAGCTCAGCTATGTAGATAGGTGATTTTGGCTCTGATAGTCCCAGATGTGTGTTGTTTAACTTGTTGCCTTTGTTTTGTTTGTTGTAGTCTTTGGACATGCTGAGAAACTGTGATTTGGTCAACGTGTTTGTGAATTCCACTACAAGTGTAGAAAATTTATTCTCCCTCTTAGAAGGAGATCTCGACACATCTCGAATGTCGTTTCGATTAGTCTGAAGGTTGAGGGATTTGGACAGCTGGAAAATCAAGTCATATAGAGCTTCTTTGGTCTCGTTCTTCCGTTTCGGTACGTTTCGTATCTCGATGGATGTTTTAGCGACGTATCGTTACGTACATATAATTTATATCCAAAATACGATGCTTGTACTGTTTGCCTAATTCACACATTACCAAATCTCTACCAATAATAGTTTAAGGAAATAACGGTTCCTTTAAAATACAGGATATCAACCAACAGAAACGAACACCAAAAGTACAAAAAAGTAAAGTAAAGTTGGAAGGCGCTCTAACACTCATAGTTAAGTTAAACTACTTACATTATTGTTTTCGGCTCTTTCAGAACAGGATTTTCAGGATCATGATCGTAACTTTTACTGTTGTAGTTTTTGTCTACATCTTCAGATTTTTTCTCAGTTTTAGTTGTGTCAAGATCCTTTGTTTCCGTTGCTGTACTTTTCGCTAAGAGATTTTCTTCTGCAAACAATAATTTACAATAGTTTGTTTGTAAAATTTTCCGTGAATTTCTTATGACGTAGTAGGACAAAAAATGTTTCATCTAGAATACGGTCTAATAAGGCTTGCTCTCTCTCTTCCTGGCCTTTAATCCCACATGATGTTGGGGTCAGCTTTCCTTATCTTCTCCCTCCACTTCGCCCTGTTCCCGGTATCTTCTTCGGAAGCATCGCAATCTATGAGGTCTAAAATAATGAAATGAAATGAAATGAAATGAAATGAAATGAAATGAAATGAAATGAAATGAAATGAAATGAAATGAAATGAAATGAAATGAAATGAAACGAAATGAAACGAAATGAAACGAAATGAAACGAAATGAAACGAAATGAAACGAAATGAAACGAAATGAAACGAAATGAAACGAAATGAAACGAAATGAAACGAAATGAAACGAAATGAAACGAAATGAAACGAAATGAAACGAAATGAAACGAAATGAAATGAAATGAAATGAAATGAAATGAAATGAAATGAAATGAAATGAAATGAAATGAAATGAAATGAAATGAAATGAAATGAAATGAAATGAAATGAAATGAAATGAAATGAAATGAAATTAAATGAAATGAAATGAAATGAAATTAAATTAAATGAAAATGTTTATTTGTAACAATAAAATGAGTCTTGAGAGAGTAAATAATCTGTTAGTCAGAGTCCTAAAATTAGGAGTTAGCTTACTTACACTATGTGCAACTCTGATGTCTATGCTAGGTAAAATAACCTATGATACAGACATCAGTTTTTCTCACTTGTAACAAAAATACAATTAAAGACGGTCCTGTGTGTTACAAACAGAGTATCTAGTTGTTTCAATCAGGAAATATAATAAAACAAAAAAAAAATGTAGTGACTAAATTAAAATTACAGCAAATTGCAAGTTTATTTATATCAAGTGCTGCATAGGAGATAGATATTTTTATTTTTAAATAAATAATAATTTATATAAATAAATAAGTTATAATTTATAGATAACAATATAAATAAATAGAGAAATATATATTAAAACATAGCTTTATAACTATCGAGTAATTTCAAGTAGATTTTCAGTGTCAAGATAAGGAAGCGTTTGCAAGTAGTTAATGACAGTTTGTTTACATTTACATGAATTAAGTGACGTGAGCACCAATATTTTATTTAGTTTATCATAAAGAAACATTCCTAGAAAACAGTGGAATCTATTTGCAAAAAAAGTTTTAAATTTAGGATTTTTATAAACTATATCAAGTCTACGTCTGTCAGGATTGAGAACACATTTTTACTTGGCATTGTATATCGAAAGGAGGCTTCTAAATAAATAAAAATACATCATCATCAAGCCATTTTGTCCCCGAGGGGCACGGGTATCTTCCCTGAAGAAGATATATACCATACTCCACCACGGGGGCCGAGTCCGGATTGATGGAGACTTGTAAGACTAGTGGCTGGTGTTATTGTCAGAAGTTTTCAAGCCGCCCTAAGGCCTCTGACTTGGCTTAACTGCTTAACGTGCCTTGCGAAGCACGAAACCGCTCGGAAAAATGCCACTAGCGTTAGTCATAGAACGGTTACCCATCCGTGCACTGAACGTGCCCTATGTTACTTAACCTTCGTGATCATTTAAGATTACTCAGGTAGCCGGGGCTCCGTGCGGAGTTTCTGGTCTTCCATCGGACGCGTCCCCCGGGTGGCGGATAGGGGAACACCCTCCAGATATGGGGGGTACCGGCTTCGGCCGGCGCGGACCAAAACCAGAGGGAGGGGGACGTCCAGTGGCTTGCGCTGCTGGATGTCCCGCGGGGTCCACCATGGGCCCCGCACCCGTAACCCCACATTGAGCGGGGCCGGGGGCCTTCGGGCCGCGAGGAGACAACCTCTATAAAAAACACACGAAGGGGGCGCACCTCTATGTCCCTCTGTTCAGCAGAGGGCATAGAGGAGGGCCGGATGGGGAGGGGAGGGGCGCGAGCTCTGCAAGCCGGGCCGGGAGGGACATTGGGAGGGGGGCCGGGGACCAGGGATTGAGGACCCCATGGTCCTTGGCCAAGGGAGGACTAGGGAGGGGAGGACCAGACGGGGCCGAAGACCTGGCAGAGGGCCAGAAAACGGGTCTTCGGTAGCTGGAGGCTTGGGGAGCTCGCGCCTCTCCGCCGGTGGCACGGGGGACGCTACGCGGACCTTGCGCCGTCGGTTGAGTGAGGGTCACAGACGGCAGGTTGGGGGATCTGCCGTCCGACATCGTGACGGGTGAAGGGGGTGGGGGACCCATGCCCCTTCTCCAGTGAGGGTGGGCCCGGCTCCTTTGCGAGTCGGGTCGACGTCGCCGGGGCGCTGCTGTAGCATTCGCACTGTGGTCTACCACTTGCGAGATCCGGCGGCGCCCCATTGCACGAGCGACAGGATGGCCCCCGGGGTGTTTTAGGAGGTATGCCTCTCCTATTATTAGGAGAGGAGAGTCCGACACACGGCCGTCGCCCTCCCCCAAGGGTGGCGGTTATGGTGCACAAAGCATTTCACCCCGTTAACAAAAAAAAAAAGGTAGCCGGGGCTACAAGCAATTCATAAAAATACATAATAATCACTAATCAATAATTCTGACCGACGTAGAAAGATACTGAGGAAGTGCATTGTCATTAGTTTTGCAACCCTTCCAAACGTAAGAGTTTTTCAATATAGCTCTGCGACTTTGCACTTTTACCAAGCATTATGTATTAGATCATTCTTGTACTGTACGTAGAAAAATATCTATTCTGTTAATGTTTTTAGTAAACATAAAATTCAAAATTTGCTGAACAACTTTAGTTGTTATAAATGAAAAACTGTTCACCTGTTTCAGATATTGTGCATTTTACGTAAACCTGTAGAAATGCCTTTTTGTGATAAAGTTTTGAATATCATGAAACTCGATTTTACCTTCTACATCATCATTAACAGGTACTTTCTTCAAATGCCATTCAACAGGTTGCAACATAATTGATGCAATAAAGTTCTGCAAAGTTATTCCAATAATCAGCAGAAGTGTGCCTCGGAAACCATACTCCTCCAAAGACCATTTGAAGAATATCGGTGCGATGATTGCTATTACTCCTGTAAAGAACAGAGGGTAGGATACTTTTATATTACATCGTTTGATAGGATATCTTGTTCAAAGTTGCCTAATAGTTTGTGTCCTATAGTTGGTTTTCACGTGGTCGATTTCAGTAATTTCAACTATGCCACCGAACTGTGTATTAATAGTGCCTAATAGTGCTACAAGGCACAATTAGCTAGGACAAGTATTTCCGGAGATATTCAGGCGACTCACTGAGACAGCCAACTAGACGTCTACTTAGCAGACACATCACGAACGGCTGTATATAGAGTTATGATTTGTATGCCAGATAAATTGTGTGCTAATAGTGCTCCATACATGCCAAGTTTCCAGAATAGTGCTTCAATACAAGCTGAGAAAACATACCCTCTTGTTGAGGCAGCCAACTAGACGCTTTTTCTTACCATGATTTCTTCGTAACGGCATAGAGTTTTAAAACAAAACCTATACCAAAAAACTGTGCGTTAATAGTGCCTCTTAATGAACCACAAATGCCCCCGAATCACCTCACCTATGCGTTTAGCTAAGAAATTTATGGAAACTGCTACGTACTAAACAATAATTTTGCAATAAATTAAAATGAACTCGTATGAAAACGCAATTAGGGTGGAAATTGTTTGCAACAAGTATTTGATACCGACACGCAGAGAAGTGATTATAACACTCGGTGAGTGTCACTCACGACCATCTAATGGCTAGTTGGTTTAGTACACTGCTGTGCGTCTTGGGCATTGTTGGTCAATAGTGGGCTGGTGATGTTGAGTATGAATGCGGCGGCGAAGCCCAAAAAGAGGATTAAATTTCAAATGGTGTAAGTACCGTATGTCCAGATGCCCCGCTTCAGTGGGATGTTCCCGTTTTAAGGTGTCGCACCCAGGGTGCCAAACGAGACTCTTTTACCTACTCTGCGTTCACTATCTGTCCTTCCCTGTTCAACCTTCTAAGGGCTGTGTCTTAGCAGTAACCAGTCAAATTTTTCACAGAATATGTTATAGGTAGATTACCTAAAAAAATTAAAAGTTAATGTCGAAGGCTTCGTTCGTCATTTCTCTAATTCTCTCACCGCTTTCTGAGAGAAGAGTCTACCCACAGCGTCTTACAATCTTAAATTATAAAAAATATTACATTATTAATTTCACCAAAAGATTAATAATAGTGATTAATTCCATATTTTTGGAAGTGGGAAAGATAAAAAAAAAAGAAATGGTACAGAGTATTCATAGTGATTCGGTAGTATTCGGAAAGGTTTAATAGTAGTTTACTTTAGTAGTTAAATTAATATACCGACTCCGGATACTTTAGTCCGTGCCATATTTGCTGATTGATATTATTTTTTCACTTTTGTTCTTACATGTACCAAAACCTCGATGTATGTAAAAGTTCACATAAATTTCTTGGCTTAACGCATAGGTGATTCGGGGGCATTTGTGTTTCATTAAGAGGCACTATTGACGCACAGTTTTTTGGTATAGGTTTTGTTTTAAAACTCTACGCCGTTACGAAGAAATCATGGTAAGAAAAAGCGTCTAGTTGGCTGCCTCAACAATAGGGTATGTTTTCTCAGCTTGTATTGAAGCACTATTCTGGAAACTTGGCATGAAGGGAGCACTATTAGCGCACAATTATCTGGCATACAAATCATAACTCTATATACAGCCGTTCGTGATGTGCCTGCTAAGTAGACGTTGGCTGCCTCAGTGAGTCGCCTTAATATCTCCTGAAATACTTGTCCTAGCTAATTGTGCCTTGTAGCACTATTAGGCACTATTAATACACAGTTCTGTGGCATATTTGAAATTGCTCAGATCGACCATGTGAAAGCCAACTATACGGACACAATATTTTTTAACGATAATTTCATCACACAACCCGGTTACCTCTTGATTTTTGAAAGCTTTTAATGTTCTAATGTATCCTTAAGAGAAAAAAAATTGTCAGCCGGACTAATTTTTTTTCTCTGAACTTTGTCTAGCTGAGGAGTGTTAACTGTGACTAAACATAAGTTTATATTGTAGCTTCATTTAATTCAACAAATGTACAAACAAATTGACAGAATGGACGGGCGTACACTAATGATGATAGGCTTAATCATAGTGAGTAGAGGCGAATCAGAGCGACAACGTTAAGCGCGAATCGTCAATCATAGAACGGTCACCCATCCATGCACTGAACGCGCCCTATGTTGCATAACCTTCGTGGTCGCTTAAGATCACTAAGGCAGCCGGGGCTACGAGCGAGCATTTAGTTAAGTACTTATGTAAATGATGGCGGCCTTACCCATGATAGTCTGCGTAAAACTCACAGACAGTAGTCGTTTTTCCAGGAAATAGTTATTTATCTGCGTGCAGGAGATGTTAAATAAATAACCAGACGAGGCATACTGGAACACAAGAGCAAAGATAAATTGTATTGTATAATCAATTATTACAGAGAAATAATAATCAACAAGGAGACCAAAGGAAACAACAAATATTATGTACGTTCGAAAAAATATTAAGGACTTCGAAACTCTTGGTAGCCATCATAACGTTAATGCTAGGAATAAACTTAGATAATTACGAGTATATAAGGCTTCTAATGTATTTATCTCTTTCTGGTGTGAACAATAAAGAGTTCTAATCTAAACATAAATTGTCATTACCACGATTTAGACTTGCAAAAGTACTTCCTTTATGGGGCACTGTATAAAGTTCTACAACAAGATACCCCAAGATATATTAGAGTTACCTCCAACGCGGTTTGAAAACTGTATTAAAAACACTTTGCAAAAAGTTAATTATAAAATCAACGATTATTTAGAAGACAAGGACGTCTGACATTAAACAGAGTTTAATATTAAAATTAATCAAAGGATAACTGTGTCTAGTGTTCAACACATCCAAGAGTAATACTTTTTAAGTTTGAAAGTTTGTTAGTTACGTTAAAACTGTTTTGAAATGAATAAAAGTGAAGTTTATTTATTAGTTTATTCTCCATGAAATCTATTGATTGTGAAACTAATAACTTTGACGTTCATAAAGTAAATATTCTATTTGTACTATGAATAAAATATTTGACTTTGACTTTTGACTTTAATAGCTACCTACCTAATCACAACGTATGTGGGTGTTATGGTAACAAATACGAGTATAATTATCCTATTCCAAAGTGATAAAATTAGAAATGATTAAACTAAGTTATCTAAAAGTAAATACTTTGTTTGTACTATGAATAAAATATTTGAGTTTGAGTTTGACCCACCTGCATTGCTTGAGAAATAAAAAAGGCAACCTCTGTTTTGGCAAAGTAACAGATGACGCTACTTGCAGTCATTAGAACCGACGCCAAAAGGCAGAGTTTACGCCAACTTAACACTTTCGAAAGAGGGCCCGCTGTATAACCTAAAATTTAAGAAATAATGTCTTGTAAAGAGCGTATACAATCACAAATAATCGAATTTCGTAATTTCCATGCAACTGAGGAGAATCATCATTAGCCCATTATGTCCCCACCGAGGAGCACGGGTCTCTTCCCGGAGGATAGCATAGGCCATACTCCACCACGGGGGTAAATTTCGGATTGGTGGAAGCTTGTAATACTAGTGGCTGGTCTCACTGTCAGAAGTTTTTAAGCCGCCCCCTAAGGCCTCTGACTTTGCTTAACGGCTGCCATCTATCGACCGCAGCCGGCACCAACTTTACTGCTTAAGAAGAAGAAGAAGAAGAAAAAACTTTTATTACAGCAACAGTTACACAGAACATTAGACATACTGACTATTTAATACATTGAGACACCACAAAATAAAATACTTAAGAAAACATTTACAAACAATCGTCACGGTGTGTCTCTGCTGCTGCAATAGGCAGCTGACTCAGCATACTGCCGAGGGTATTACTCCTCGGCACTGATTTTCAGTCAGCGCCTGTCCCATGAGGGTTCCACGCGCGGCACATCATCATAATATTATTAACTAATTACAATATTATTTCATACATAAATATAAGAAAAAAATACGAACATAATTTTATTATACACCGATGGTAAAAACATGTTTAACCACACTACATAAATATACAAAATACCTACAGTTGAATTAATAATAGTAAAGTTACAATTACATAGATATAATAATTAAAAAACATATACATACACTTACCGAGACTAAAATACTATAACCAATTACATACATAAATGGAATTTACATAATAATAGTAATAATAAATGTAAAACAACGGCCTTACAAAAGTTATAAGTCAGAGTGATGACGCGATCACTAGTTACGTCGGAAGCGGCGAGAAGCCAGGAGAGGATGGGATAGTCTCTGCTGTTCAAGCAAATATGCCCTGACCTTGCGCCCAAAGGCATACCTACTAGAAGCTTCACGGACTGGGGGAGGAATATCATTCCAGCACTTGGATGCCGCATACCTGAAACTGCCACGAAAGGTCATTGTTCTATGCGCAGGTACGAGGGGCATGCCAAAAGAAACTAGATACTCAAAAATTATAAAATTTATTCTTTATTACAAGTATCGATCTTTTCAAAGTATTCACCCTGAGCACGTATACACTTTTCCATACGTCTGAACCAATTGGAAAATACCTGTGACCACTCTTCTGTAGATACCTCAGAAATCTCGAAATTATAGGCAACCAGCGCATCTTCTTTGCTTTCAAACCTCTTCCCCTTTAGTTTTTCTTTGATTTTTGGAAACAAGTAAAAATCACAAGGCGCTAGGTCAGGGGAATATGGCGGGTGAGGGAGAATTGACACATTTTTCGAGTTGAAAAAGTCTAGTGTTCTGGCAGACGTGTGCGGCGCCGCATTGTCGTGGTGCCAGAGAAGGTGCCGGATTCCTGACTTCGGTCGCTTGTCACACCAAGCTGATATTACTGTTGGAGCACAAACTGTCACATACCATTCGGAGTTCACCGTTCTTTCATTCTCTAGCACAACAGTAGCAATATGACCCGTTTTGCAGAAAAACGAGGCGACCATTTGTTTCTGTGTGCTTCGTGCACGGCGACATTTCGTTGGAGTTGGCTCGTCTTCAAAGCACCATACAGTCGACTGTCGCTTTGATTCGGGATCATAGTTATATAGCCATGTTTCGTCACCAGTCAGTATATCATATACGTTTTTTTTCTCGCCTCCGTTGAATTTATCTATCATGAATAGGCACCAATCCACCCGACGGTCTTTCTGCTCATCGGTAAGTTTGTGCGGCACCCATCTCGAACAACGTTTACGGAGAGAAAGGTGGTCGTGAATTATGGTTTGCATTGCTGCTGATCCAATTCTCAGTTCTCGCTCTAGCTCTACAGTAATTCGTCGGTTTTCGCGAATAAGTTTTTCGACTGCACGAACGTTTTCTTGCGTGACCGCGGTTGGCGGCCGTCCTGTCTTCGCTTCATCTTCGAGACATCCCCGTCCTCTTTTAAATTCAGCAAACCAATTGAATACTGTTGCTCGGGAACAAGCAGACTCACCAAAAGTAGAAGCCAAAAGTTCAAAACATTCTTGAGGCTTTAAACCTTTTTTAAAGTCATAATACTTCATAGCGCGAAAATCACGTCGACTGAGCTCCATTGTTGCAAGTGAATTCCCGCCAGATTCTCGGAAAAATGATGCTCATTCAAATAAAAAATAAATAAAAGAAGTGCGTTCTATATTCAAATATGTCAATAAAAAACCAGCCTTTGATGGTGTATAGCTTGCCAGTGTCAATTAAATGAGAAAAGAGTATCTAACTTCTATTGGCATGCCCCTTGTACACGAATTATATCTTTATTAATGTAACGCCGCTGGCGAGATGACCACTCGAGCTTTTTATAAAGGTACGAAGAAGTTTTATTACGTACTACACCGAATAGCATCGTAGCAAGGTGGAGCCGGCGGCGAGCCTCCATGTTCAGGAGTTTTGTAGCATTCAAGTACGGAGTGATATGGGACCTAGGTGGGACTTTAAAACAAAATCGAGCGCATGCGTTTTGCACACGTTGTATTAAGTCTCTTTGTCCGGCCAAGTATACAACCACCATAAACAACATCACAATAGTTTAGTCTAGATAATATTAATGATTCACTCAGCCTGACACGCAAATCAGTGCTGAG
Source organism: Yponomeuta plumbellus (assembly GCA_947310845.1). Lineage (NCBI taxonomy): Eukaryota > Metazoa > Arthropoda > Insecta > Lepidoptera > Yponomeutidae > Yponomeuta > Yponomeuta plumbellus. The sequence continues at coordinate 6,287,679 of OX371193.1, forward strand.
GTAATCGCGAACATTATATAGAATCTTCAGGCGATAGAAGCAGTTACTGACTACATTTCTAATGTGATTTTCAAAATGTAGCTCCCCGTCCATCACTACACCCAAATTTTTTGCTTCTACCACTCTTTCTATTGGTTCGCCCATGATAGCTATACCCTTGACAGGAAGAGCTTGCATTATGTATTAGCGTATTATGGATTTGATTTTTAGTACCAAGCACCATATACATAACGTGCCTTGCGAAGCATGCAACCGCTCAGAAAAATGCCACAGAGGGTCATAGAGGGTCGCCCATCCGTGTATATATACTATTACTAGCTGTGCCCCGCGGTGTTACCCGCGGTTCATCGATTTTCCCGTAGGAATAAGATATTTCCCCGCGGTAAAACGTAGCCTATGTTTTAATCCAGGGTATCGGCTAACTCCATACCAAATTTTATTAAAATCCGTCCAGCCGTTTCAGCGCTAAATACTGACAAACATATAAACACACACACAAACTTTCACGTTTATAATATTAGTGCGATACTTAGTGAGTTTCTGCACCTCATGCTGTAACATTACTGGACAGAACATTTTTTTTGCATTTTGCAGGATTAGCTTCTGTATGAATTATTTAGTAACCTGATGAGGTGGTGAAATTGCGGCTATTCGTTCTTTTTCAAAAAGCGACAAATCCAGAGTTGCGTGTAGTTTTCAATATTTATTTGGGGCAAGAGAAATTGTCCAGAAAACTCAATTCAAATAAATATACAATTTGAGTCTGAGACTGGGGGCCAAGACTAACGAGCCACATCGCTGCCGCTGCGGTGGAGGCGTCGACGAGTTAGGTCACCATGGCCTGTTTGTTCCTTTTTGGAGTAGAGACTCTGGGGCCATGGGGCCCAGAGGCGCGACTCCTCTTTAAGGAGATCTCGTCGCGCCTAGTTGACGCCTCTAGAGATCCGAGGGCTGGTGCCTACTTTGGCCAAAGACTGAGCCTCACCATACAGCGAGGCAATGCCGCCAGCCTTCTCGGAACTCTACCGGCCGACAGCGATCTGGCTCCAATATTGTATTTAAATTAAAAAAATAGCTTTAGTTTAGTTTTTTCTTTTTTTATATTATAATTAGTTTTAGTTTTGTAAATAGTATGTAATTACTTTTCTGTTTTATTATTTATAAAATACATTTATATTAAATAAATGTACCTGCTACGGCAACAAAGATGCCGTTGAGTCCGTTCATTATAGCCACGGACGCTGAGCTCATTTTTAGCTCCACCATAAAGTCGTTGAAGATAAGTCCAAAGCATGCAACGATAGACTGGGCGATGCTCTGAAAAGGAACAATAATACGAGGTACATGTATTCATAATAATTGTTTATATTTTTGGAAAGGTATTATCTAAAATTAGTAGTTATATTTTGATCATTGTTGGTATTGATAATAATCTGCGCTCTAGCCCTTTCATCATCATCATCATCATCATCAACCCATTATGTCCCCACGAAGGAGCACGGGTCTTTTCCCTGAGGAAGGTATAGGCCAGACTCAACTATGGAGCCTAGTCCGGAACGGTGGAGGCTTGTAAGACTAGTGGCTGGTCTCACTGACAGAAGTTTTCAAGCCGCCCTAAGGCCTCTGATTTGGCTTAACGACTGCCATCTATCGACGGCAGCCGGCACAAACTGCTTAGCGTGCCTTGCGAAGCACGGAACCGCTCGGAAAAATGCTACTAGCGTTAGTCATACACGGTTTCCCATCTATTCACTGAATGCTCCCTATGTTGCTTAACCTTTGTGATATTTAATCACTCAGGCAGCCGGGGCTACGACTAACTCCTTAATTTTTAAAGATAATTATGGAATCTATCGATAGCCATGCACGAAACTGCCTTAAATAAATAATAATGTTGTTTGGTTACAATCGAGAAACGCAAATCAAATAAAATTATTGCAAGCTATGATGTCTTCATTGTTATGTTGTTTATTTCATTTAGGAAGCAGGAGCTTTTCATCATCATCACCCCATTATGTCCCCACCGAGGGGCACGGTGGCTGTTATTTAAATTCAATTATAAAATTTCTTGGTGTTGGGTACAATTTTTTTTTCTTTTTCAATAAAGTTTTAGGTTAGATATGTACAGGAGATTTAGGGATAATGTCAGAGAACCCTGCTCGAACCTGGATAATTCTTGGTGCACCGATCGGCTCATTATAACAATATTGTTTTTAATTGTGCTTTTCGAGGCCATAACCCAAATCGCTCGTAGCCTGGGCTGCCTGGGCTGCCTGAGTGATCTTAAACGATCACTAATGTTAAGCAACATACGGCGTGTTAGGTCCATGGATGCGTCACCGTCTATGACTAACGCTAGTGGCAATTTTCCGAGCGGTTACGTGCTTCGCAAGGCACGTTAAGCAGTTGGTGCCGGCTGCCGTCGATAGATGGCAGTCGTTAAGCCAAGTCAGAGGCCTTAGGGTGGTTTGAAATCTTCTGACAGTAAGACCAGCCACTAGTCTTACAAGCCTCCACCAATCCGGACTTGGCCCCCGTGGTGGAGTATGGCCTATACCTTCCTCAGGGAAGAGACCCGTGCCCCTCGGTGGGGACATAAAGAGTTGATGATGATGAGGCCATAACCCAAGTGATTAAGCAGAAAACCAAAAACAATTTCATACCAAAAGCAGTGCTGTTGTACGAATAAACTAGCAGTGTCGGCGATTGCGTTCGCGACAAAATGTAAGCCTACGTCCACCCCGAAGCTCTATTCTAAATACTGGTGAAAGTATTTTTGTAATCGTATAAGTGAACTTACAAACATAATAAATTTACAAACTTTTCCCCTTTTAATATTAGTAAAATATATTTATTTATTACCTAATGACGTAAATTTAATTATTCTGGCAACGGTCAGATTAATTAAATTTAAAGCACCTACTCGCTAAGTATTTATTATACGCATTACAATACAAAACATAATAAACAAAAAGTGTGAACACGTTCCCAGTCCCCATACAAGATCTTTGGTACTACCCATGCGTCCAATAGATTTTTTGTTTTAACTTCAATTAATGCCCTAATACTTACTTACTTAAACTAGATGACTCCGTATGGAGTCATGGACTTATGAATCCAAATTCTTGTGACTCCGCTTAGAGTCACCAATGTATGACAATAAAAATGTGTTTATTTTCAATGGCACCACCTACCAAAATTATAGTATTTTTAATATAACCTCATATTAAAATAACCACAGCTTGTGAATGGTGCATTCTAACATTCTATGGAAGATGTGTAACAAAAATTGGTAAAACATTTCGTGATACAGATATATTGCGAGTGTTGGAAAACAGTGACGTGGAGCTTAGTTCCGAATAAGAAGAGGTATATGGTATTTGGCCGGGAATCTCCTATACTACGTCTACGTGAATGAACATCCAAAACAACATAGACTCTTTGGCAATCGCTGTTATAAATTCATGGGAAAAACACTGGCCGGAAAAAAAATACTATCTTAGCAGCTCAGGAAGTAATACCGACAGTCATTTTCTGGCATATTTGAGATCATTATCTTGAAAAACCAACAAGCCGAACCTCTAACATGAAACGCTGCGTAGGATGCTACAAATCGATTCAGTTTCAGAAAGTAAAACTTCAAAAGTGACAACTTTATGCCCAAAATTAAAAAAAGTTTTCTATCTCACTTGTTATAATGCTATCCGTTGATTTGTTTTTCGTGAAATATAAAATTTATATTTCAAGAATAGTTTCATTTATGATGTCACATAAAAAATTCTTGAAAAAAAAATTTCGTCGTGTTTTTTACGTTTTACATACTTCATTTTCTAACTCATGGGAATATCTTTGCTCCAACTCGCACGTCCACAAAATAAATTTACTTTATGCTACCTTACAAATGTGACTCCTACTGGAGTCATGGACGTCCTAGTCAGTACTGTCTGTGACTCCATGTGGAGTCATTGGACTGGGAACGTGTTAAAAGAATATTCATACGTACTTTTATACGATAAAATGTGACAAAAGAAATTAAATGCAATGCAAAACAAACAGGTTGAAGAACCCAGAATCTACTTACTACTGTAATAATCGTAGAAATCCATATCATGTATCCCCAACCTCCATCAGGGGGTACCAGCTTGTATTTTTTCCCGCCTTTGGATTCTTTGACATCAACAGTCATTTTGTTCACTACACGACCTGCTTCCGAGGCAGTACTGAGACGATAGCTTTCTGTACAAAGCTATATCTTATGCTAATATGTACCTTGGTTTATGATTTTATAGGTATCCTATAAAATATGAAGAAACAACCCAACAAATAGCGGTGAAAAGCACACAATCAAAGAGATATTACTGACATCATTACGTATGTAATTTATTTGATGTAATGTATTTACAGTAAGTAAGTCTATAGAACACGCTAGCTACATTATTATTTTGGTACAAGTGATTCTGTTACTTAGAAGTCATTATTGATTTGAATTATTATTTACTAGACGAAAACTAGCCTCGCTCGGGTCATCATTTCCTATGTAGGTATTGTAGGTATCAATATTTCACTAGTAGTTATTTCTCTTAAATCTTATTTATTTCTATCCTTCCGTTCCATTTCTATTCTTCCGTTCCTTTCCAAAGTCCTTGAACGCCTCATCCATCAACAACTTAGCATCTTCCTTTATAAAAATAATCTCCTCAATCCCTTCCAATCCGGTTTTCGGCCAGGGCACAGTACGGTCACAGCTCTCGTCAAAATAACTGACGACATTAGGTCGGGCATGGTGAACGGCGAAGTCACCGTCCTCTCGTTGCTAGACTTCAGCAATACGTTCAATTCGGTTGACTTCGACGTGTTGTTGGGGATACTATGCTCTCTCAACATATCTCCGACGGTAATTGACTGGTTTCGGAGTTACTTGTTTGGGCGCCGGCAACGTATACGTATCGATGAGTCCTTTTCTGCATGGTGTGATACTACTGCCGGTGTCCCGCAAGGTGGCGTGCTCTCTCCTCTTCTCTTCGCTATCTTTATCAATAGTATTTCTAGAACTCTAACTTCTTCCTACCACCTTTACGCGGATGATCTCCAAATTTACGCGCAATCTCCTGTAGAGAGTCTGCCTTTGGCTATCATTGATTTCAACGTTGACCTGCAACGAATTTTAGATTGGAGCAGATGTTACGGCTTAAAGGTTAATCCTTCTAAAACACAGGTTACTGTGATTAGTAGTCCGAGAATGCTGGCTAAGGTTCATTGGAAACAGCTTCCCCAAATTGAATTTGACGGAGTACGTATACCATACAGTGAGAGGGTGAAGAATTTGGGGATTATCATGGACAGGTATTTATCCTGGGCACCACAGCTAGCGGAAGTGAGCCGGAAAATATTCGCTTCAGCGGCTTCTATGAGAAGGTTACGGAATTTCCTACCAACCGCGACCAAGATTGCGCTTGCGCAATCTCTTTTGCTCCCTATCCTCGACTATGCCGATGTCAGCTATCTAGATCTAACTGAAGATCGCCACACAGTCGGGCATTACGGTCCGATCAGAGTTTGACGTTGAAGATACCGAGTCATACGACAAGGTTCTTCAGCAGCTCATTCACCGTAAGGGCAGTTCGGCTGTGGAATGATATAGTGTGGAATGGAATGTGGAATGGTACTGTGGAATGGTATAGTCTCCAGCTATATCCAAAAATCGGGTAAAAGAACTGTATCTTTCTCTTTAAACCAAGTATTTATTACTCAATTACTTTCCTGTCCATGTAGGTTATTATATAAATTTTATCCTCCTCTTACACATAGATATAATAATTTATTTATGTAGTGCATAGTTTATAACATCTATATAAGTAAGATTTATGTAAGTTTATTATTAAGTATAAGCAAGTATAAGTATGTATTATTCGTATTTGCACAAACTGCCCGTCTCGTTTTCCTTCGGCAACCTCTCCATCGCAAGGTTGTCTGGAAGAAATTGCTGTTAGCAATAAGACCGCCTATTGTATATATTTCTTTAATTGTAACTTTTATTTGTCTCTTGTTTCTTATGTGCAATAAAGCCCAGATAGCAATTTAAACTTGTTTCAAGCTTGCAGTAAATTTAAAATATCAAATGTGAAAACTTGCATAAAGTTTGACGAGGCAATTGACAAACTTGCGGCAAGTTTCTATCAAACTTATATCAAATGTCTAGTTTCCGCCAATCAAACTTGTATAATGTTTGCCAATGCAAACTTGTCAATTCTTTGTCATTACAAATTACTTGTAACCTGTAATGACAAAGGTAGGTAGGTAGGTAGGTACTTGTAACCTGGGTGACCGAGCTTTGCTTGGTACTTTTTTTGCAATATAAAATATGTAATATTAAAATAATCATTTTTCAACAAAAAAAAGAATTTGGAATAAAAAACATCATGGACTCGAACCGGGTCTCTTGAAATCGGCCCGAAACGGGTCGCCCGTATTCCCGTCAGAACTATCCCGACCTTGCAAGTAAACGCGAAATTTACCTCTGTATGTTATTATAGCCAATTTCAATTGCCTTAAAACACGAAAACAACTAAAAATGTAACCTAGTTAGATCAATTAAACGCCCCCGAAAGCATCTGCCTACAAAATTTCGTGAAAATTGTTGGAGCCGTTTCCGAGATTTTGATTATATATAAATATATATACAAGAATTGCTCGTTTAAAGAGATTAGATAGATATTGTCACATACTCGCACATCAAACAAACCATTTCTCTGTGGATGGTAGTGGTAATGGACGATATTATGAATTAAGTAGATAATAAAGGTACCTGAAGGCAGAACTCTTACTAGGCCGGATTTCATCATCATCATCATCATCATGGTTCATCTGTCATTTGTAATTTGATGGTTGAACGAAAACATGTCACGCTGTCGTGACAACTTTATAGTAGTATTGGATCAAACTTGACAGATCATGCTTATCCTATCAAGATTGCAACAGTATTGAAAGAAACTTGTCGTAACATTTTTGCGATCCACAAGCTAAGAGCTAATTTGAAATAAATTTGTCAAGTCAAGTTTGACGTGACAACTAAATATCAAATAAAAAACAAACTTGCAGCAAATTTAAATGCTATCTGGGAGAATATTCTTATCTTATCTTATAGGGTAGTTTCCAGGGTCAAAATAATTAAATTCTATTTAGTCCGTATTTTAGATTATAAATAAATATTGGACACGTATTTTTTCTTTTTTCGATTAAACAAAAAATAACAAAGATTATAGCCCATTAAAGCTACGTGTGACGTTACTCCGTGCTAAAAAATGCAGCACCATGGAGGGTTTCGCATCTAGATCGAGTAACCTTTTCTTCACTCTTCTACATTCTCATCTATATTCCATCACCGTTATATTTAAGAATAAGGCTATTAAATGCAACATCATTAATCTAATAATAATCGCTCATAATACATCACTCGTAACCTCGGCTCCACCAATCCGGACTTGGCCCCCGTCGTGGTGTATGGCCTATACCTTCCTCAGGGAAGAGACCCGTGCCCCTCGGTGGGGACATAATGGGTTGATGATGAACCCTGGCCGCCAGAGGAGGATCACGAAGGTTAAGCAACATAGGGCGCGTTCAGTAAATGGATGGGTGACCGTTCTATGACTAACGCTAGTTGCATTTTCCGAGCGGTTCCGTGCTTCGCAAGGCACGTTAAGCAGTTGGTGCTGGCTGCCGTCGATAGATGGCAGTCGTTAAGACAAACCAGAGGCCTCAGGGCGGCCTGAAAACTTCTGGGGCGATTCTCCGAACTGCATAATTTCTTTGGCGCATTTAAAAAAAAAATAATTATTACAAAAGTACCATTTATTTTGGTAGATGCCACCAAAACCTACAAATACCTTACAATACAATCTTCAGAGGCCAACAAACCTACAATATGGTACTTTTTATTGAGTTTGTATAAAAAACTAGGGGGCGAGCCCCCTGCGCGCTTACGCGCGCCAACCCCCAGCCTCTGCGAGCTTCGCTCTCCGTAGCGCTCAGCCTAGGGCCTCGCTAGACACTATTGGTTGGGATTTGACGTGTGGGAATACGTGTGGTCTCGGCCTTCGGCCTCGGCCTGAACGGAGCTCGGCATTCGGCCTTGCCGCGGCGGGGTCTCTCGTGCCCGCTTCGCGGAGCTTGGCCTCCGGCCTCGCAAGTTTGTCCATTTTGGCTTTCGCTTGGTTATTTTTCCGCCGGATCACGGAACGTCTCGGCCTTCAGCCTCGGCCTGGACGGAGCTCGGCCTTCGGCCTCCCCGCTTCGGGTCTCTCGTGCCCGCTTCGCGGAGCACGGCCTTCGGCCTCGCAAGTTTGTCCCAATTTCTGTACTGAATCTAGTACTGAAAGTAGATTTTCAGTAAAAAATCTCCATAGAAAATTCAACCATCGATATCTCGGCCGCCATATTGAAATCTCAAAATGTCAGATTTTTCTGGTATACCAGCATGCGCCCAGTTGGGTGCCGACTTTTTTGCGCAGAGGTCTAAAAAATGGCCTATTTTCGGGAGGCTATAGCTCAGCCGCCATTTTGAATTTCGAACAACAAAATTTTTTTCCCGAATCGGGATGGCCAAAAAATGTTCTTTAAAAATTTGATCCAAATCGGTCGGTAAACAACAAAGTTAGCCTATATGTATAGGAGAATGCGTTCGAAATTCAAAAATCGGCTTCCTAGGATGACTATATAATATACAGTGTATATCGCACCTTCCCTACAACTTTCTCATACATTTTTTTTACGTAGCACCCACCTAACATATAGATGATTAATCAGTCAGTCAGTCAGTCAGTGAGTGAGTATACCGTGTTGCAGCTTTATACAGGGTGGAATTTTGTAATGCCACCTGAAGGGGAAGTACTCTTAATACTGTAGATAGAAAATTTTAGAAAGAAAGAAAACTGCGTTCAAAGATCTTTTAAATTTCGCTTGCCTCACCCGGTAATCGAACCTACTAAAATCTGTGAAAGTTGCACCCTGTACTTTTATTGCATCGAGCGTTAGGGTCAATTATAAGGATGAAATCTCTCTAACAAACTTCATAAATTAAATGAAAGGATAACAATGAAATCTTAAATTATTAATGCAATGGGTCAAAGCACTTTTACTCAAAGATCCGTTTCTTTATGTTTACTTATGTTATTAATTAATAATTATCATTGACGTCATTTATCCATTAAAATGACGAATTACTATTTAGATAAGACGATTGCAATTTGCACGTGTTTGTAATGTAGACTCCTTTCTTTGATGCGACATAACTTAGATATGTAAAAAATCAAATTTACATAAAATCTTTAAATGAGAATGTAAACGAGTTGAGAATTGAAGTTCAGAATACGATTTATAACATTCACCACAACACGTTATTAAAGGTTACTAGAAATGAATTCGCTAGAAGAATAAATTTGTGTATCCAAGAAAATGGAGCCCATTTCGAGCAATTTATTAGTTAGTTTACCAGTAAATAATTAAAACAATTTAAGATTTCATTGTTTTCCTTTCATTTAATTTATTAAGTTTGTTAGAGAGATTTCATCCTTATAATTGACCCTAGCGATCGATGCAATAAAAGTAAAGGGTGCAACTTTCACAGATTTTAGTAGGTTCGATTACCGGGTGAGGCAAGCGAATTTTTAAAAATCTGTGAATGCAGTTTTCTTGCTATTCAAAAATAAAGGAATGTTTTCTTTGAGTAAAATTTTCTATCTACAGTATTAAGAGTACTTCCCCTTCAGGTGGCATTACAAAATTCCACCCTGTATATTAGTAAAATGCGCCAGAGAAATTAAGCAATTTGAGCCATTTTCTGAGAATCACCACTCACCACTTACAAGCCTATGTAAGCCGAGCCATAGGCCTAAGCCGAGTATGGCCTATAGGTACCTTCCTCAGGGAAGAGACCCGTGCCCCTCGGTGGGGATACAATGGGTTAATGGAGAATAACGTGCTACATAATCATATTTCAGTGATCTGATATTTATTTACAGAACAATAATTTATCATAAATTTCATGTAACATCACAATAATTTTTATGATCATTTGTATGTATTATATCATCATTTTGCGAAACTTATGTTACGTTATATTGAATTAAACTAGCACTCTTTTTTAAACAATATCAAGAAATTCGTAACCCATTATTAAAACATTAGATCACGCAGGTATCAATATCATATCTTACCCTCTCTTTAGTATCACACCCTCTCTGACATTTGTATTTTAGGGTACCCAAGTTTATTTTTATGAACTTTGTTCTCATTTGTGTACTCATACTACTCGTTTATATAATAAATCATATTGAAGATATATTATATAAATGAGTAGTATTCAGAGCTTTACTTAAGTATCATATTATATAAAATTAATGAAATCTATCATTAAATTCGCTTTGTAAGTACCCAATATTTTTATTATTACATCAAATAATTAGGCTACGGTGTCCAATACTTCACAATTTGAAAACATATTATTAATTTTATTCCGGATATATTTACCTGATTTTTTATCGGAAGAGTCCGACCAGGTTGCGTTCTGACTCACGACGAAGATGGAGCTCTAAGAATGACGGAGTGCTGATTAACCTTTGCGAATCAGAGCGAAACCTGGTCGGACTCTTCCGAGAAAAAATCAAGTAATTTTTACGGAATACACATACAAATAGACTACACATAATAACTATGTGTAGTGCTTACGAAAGTTTTAGCTGAAAACATTTTGCTGAAGCATTCGGTGGTATAAACATTTGAACGCTGGAACAAGTCCCTATTCGCGCTTTGTACTGGCGCAACCACAACGTCTTAGTGACATCCAAAATTTCTCTATACATAGGAAGTCCATTTTAGCACAAAAAATTAAGGACCAAATGTGCTCATTTTGCTCTGACACTTCTTTTCGGCTTGAGTTTTTGTCGCTGCAATTTCTTCTGGTTTCTCATGTAACACATTTCTATGCTCCAAAACATCAGCACAATCGCGTACAAAGATGTTAAGACGCAAAACGATGTAGCGTAGCTGTTTGTCATGTCCCTTACGGCTCCTGTAATAAAAAGAAAAACGAAAAAAATTTTTAAACTGTAACTTTATTTAGCTTCCTTTTACTTTTTTTTAAAGCGGTGGTAGCCTAGTAGGTACGACAATGGACTCGGAAGCGAGTGAGCTAGGTTCGATTCCCAGTGCGGGCATATACACCTATGACTTTGTGTTCTAAGTTATGTACCTACATGTGTGAAGTTATAGTAGTAACGATTGGTGGAGGCTTGTAGACTAGTGGCTGGTCTTACTGTCAGAAGTTTTCAAGCCGCCCGCCCTAGGGCCTCTGACTTGGCTTAACGACTGCCATCTATCGACGGCAGCCGGCACCAGCTGCTTAATGTGCCTTGCGTAGTACGGAACCGCCTGGATGGTCACCCATCCATGCACTGCACGCACCCTATGTTGCTTAAGCTTATTGACCGCTTAAGGTCACTCAGGCTGCCGGGGCTACGAGCGATTCTTAACTATTTACTTTAAGTATTTAATTAGTGTAAATTCTCAATGCAGAAATCGGCTCTATGTCAGCAACAGGCCAGTCTGACAGACTCTGTCCAACCAGCCGATGTCGCACTCCCTTGACAAAATTGAAGATTCTCCGGAATGAAATTTCATTACCAGTTAACGAGAAATAACAGTCGAAACACTGCAGTATTTTATTCCGCGTTTATTTACTTTTCGGTTATCTCTATTGATGATCAGATAACGACTAATTCTCTTCTAAAGCCAAATAATCTGCCATTCAAACAACTTTGATAAAGCGCCAATCGATATCGCCCTAATTAAGGACCCGGTCTCTATTATCTGTCTCATGAATGGAAATAATTAGATAAAGGGTCCCCAACCAGATGCTTTGATAACCTGGGCCTCAATTCTGTTAGTGAATTGTAGTACGATGACAGATGTACGCTCGGGTTACGTGACGTGTTTTTTTATATCATTGACGCCTAACAGGTTTGATATGTGCGCGCGCGTAGACTCGAAGCGGCAATGAAACTAAATCGCTATGACCATGAAGTTGTCATTGTACTACAATGCTTTAACAGAATTTAGGTCCTGGTTACAGAGGCAGGGAGTCGCTGGATGCGAGCGGCATAAGACCAAGGGAATTGGAAAACATTGAGGGAGCCTTTATCTTAGTTAACGTTACGTACAACGAATGGTTTACGCCATGCTTTATATGTGGCTGTAATCGAAGTGAGGATCGTGGAACTATCTTACGCCGTAGAAATAAGGGTCAATATCCCACCTACTAATTCACTTCACCGCCGCATTCCCAAATGGGGCGTTAGTGTAGAATTCCACCTAGCAGGATACAAATTCCTAGGTCGCTTTCGAATTCACGTGCGAATAGACTTACAGAATAGCATTTTAGTGAACTTAGCAGATCATTGTCCAGCAGATCACAAATAAATGAAAGTTCTTGTCGCATGTAGCAGTGTTCTAGAGTTCCTGGTACTTTTTGGAAATAGTTCTGGCCGTTTGACGTTGAAAAACACAATTGAAAAAATGATCTGCTAACTTCACGTAGCATATCGTCTATCGGAGACAGTACTGAAACATAAAATTTTGAAAATTCAGTTTTTTTTCATCAAAGATTCCAAAATAGACTGCTCTAGACCGCTGCAATCTAGTGCAGTATACGAATATCTCGAACACTCATTTTATTTATTTTTTAATTACTAAAAACCATTACAGTCCACCAATCCGGACTTGGCCCCCGTGGTGGAGTATGGCCTATACCTTCCTCAGGGAAGAGACCCGTGCCCCTCGGTGGGGACATGATGGGTTGATGATGATGATGATTACAGTCCTAAGAGATCAAAACTTTGATTGCCAATTACTCGAGTATAGTGCATTTTGAAATGTTCCAGTACTGTCTCCGATACACGATATCATGGCTGATAAAATAAAAGACGTACCAACAAGAGGTCCAACTGTGAGACTCAAAAGACAGTACACCAGCATAAACATTCCCAAGACGTTGGCATACTTCTCCTGGGAAACGGTCTCGGATAGTACAAGAGGCATCAACGTCGTTAAAATACACTTCGAAGTGCCCATCAAGGTGAGAAAGATCATTGTGGTCATCTGCTTCTTGGACCAGATCATACCTGGAAAAAATGACTGCTGATAAAATTGATCTCTTGCCTACTTTTTAGGGTTTTGTAGTCAACAAGAAACGTTTATAGTTTCGCCTTGTCTTTCCGTCTGTGGCCAAAGCTGAAACTTGGTGAAAAAGCTTGTGTTTTTGGATTTGGATTTAGATTGTTGGAATCGAGTTATTATAGGGTATTTGGATTTGAATTTAGATTCTTACCAAAAGAATTGCTATCAAAATGACCAACAATCATAATAATATCAAATCTATCGGCATTATTTTTAAAAACACGACTTATTTGTGAGTGTTTGATGAGACAACTCCTACAGTGTGGTTACGTCTTTCCCTTTATCAAAAACTGTTTAAACTGACACTGAGGATTTTTTTAAGGAATCATGTTTTCTATAAAAAGGAACGTTTAAAATTCAAAATTAATTCAAACTGTGCTTCAAGCTGTACATCGTTACTGTTGTTGTTACACTTTATTGCACAAACGAAAATACATAATATAACTTAAATGACAGGTTTGTGATAAAAACAACGTGCAAAGGCGGACATCGGCATCGTCGACCGGCGCGGCGCCTAAAACTTTACCGAAGTTCAAACATTGTTAGACCGTAATTGGAATATGTTTGGCATATATTTATTATTTACAACACACAGTGATAGGGACTTGTTAAGTTGATCAATAAAATAAGAAAATAATCAAATCAATGAATCAAAATGGACAACAATGTCAGGGCAGACCAAGGCGAAGATGGCGGGATGACCTAAATCCACTCTTGCTGGGAAGGCGCGAGGTGGCTGGAGACAGATGGAAAGCAAGAGGGGAGGTCTTTCCACAGCAGTAGGACACAAAAGAGGCTATGTAATATAAATATAGTCAAATCAATCAAAAAATTGTATAAAATTACTATCACAAATTACCGTAAAAGTTACTTACCAATCCTTGTCACAATAGCTATGAACAATCCTATCATGTAAAGGTTTCGATAGCCTAGTTTTATCAGCCACTTGTTAAATATCATTAAACAGAGTTTGGCTACCACGTCGCCGATGGACATGAGTGATATAGCCCACGCCACAGCATTCTGAAACACAAAATATTGTCGGGTTTATATTTTAAATTCATTTAATGACATAACACTCATGCATACATGCATAAATTGTGCCCAGATAACGGCGACAGGCTTGCCACTTGTCACGTTTGGGACCTAATAAACTCGGCAAAACGTGGGCCCAGTTCTAGTGATTGGTGCCTCTGCCTACCCCCTCGGTAATAACGAGCGTGAGTTTATTTATTTATTTCTTTATTTTATTTTATTTTACATGCATGTATCCCGGAGGGGAAGTCAGGGATGAGGATAAGTTATGTACATATCCCAACCCGGACAGACCTCTTTCACCTAATCGTCTCATTTCGAACATTCATCATTTTTTGCATGCATGCACCCCAGTTTCGGATACTTTCCATTTTGTCCATAGCTAATCAACATCGTCATCATCATCATCAGGCTATATTAGTCCACTGCTGGACATAACTAATACTTTTTATTAACTTTACTCCAGATACACGTACTTGACATAACTTACTTTTTGGCTAAAGTATGGTCTATCTATACCTTCCTCAGGGAAGAGACCCGTGTCCTTCGGTGGGGACACAATGGGTGATGATGATGATGTTTGCTAGGAACGTCCCTATGTAATTATATAATTAGTCAATTTTGGTTCAAAAAACGCGGGTCACACGTCGATGGCACGATTTCGGAGAATTGTGCCATATTTTAATTGAAATTATTTATTGTTGTTATTAAGCAATAAAGTAATTGTAGTAAGTAATTAAAAAAATTCAAAGACATTTGCGCAGGTCTAAGTTGCTACAAGAACACTATTTGTTTTATGTACCCACGTACGTTACGATTTATCATTAGTTGTGCTCTTTAGTTATTGCATGGTAAATACAAGACATTCTCGTTTTTTATTATAAATGGTTTACAAACCGGCTTCCAAAGTATAAAATACAATGCTTGCGGCAGCATTACGCTAAAGGTTACTTCTCCGAACACCGCTATTGCCGTTCCCAAAGTTGCGCTAACCACGGCTACATTCTTGAACAGTGACAGGTCTAACGCATCGGATATTTTTTGCCTGCAAAAAAAGAGATTCTGATAAAAAATGGGGAAAATGAAATTTGGATATGGGCACCCTTGGCGATTCCGGGAAAACGGATTACAAGCTCTTGACGACAAAAAATCGGTGAACTTTGTTTATTGCTTGCATGAAATTGTGTCTTGTGATTCCTTTCTTAATTTAAAATATTTCGGTCCATCTAAAATATCATTTCTTACAGTTTTGTTATTTTTATTCTTTTCCATAATTACACATTATTATTATTATGAAGTTTTTATTTGTATTGTGAGACATGAGACAACTCCTACAGTTGTGCACGTATCTATTATTGTATGGATTTGTTTCATTATTCGTAATAAATAAACTGTATTAAATATTGTAATACATACTAAACTAGCGATTAATTTATTTAACACGTTTTTGTAAGTATACTTAATTGACGTGTCACAGTGCAACATTATGTTTCGTTATTCTAAAACAACTTAAAAAAACATTTTAAGTCGAGTCAAAATACTTACATTATTCTTTTACGGTTTTTTATAGCTGGGGTTTCAGGATCATGATTGTGACTTTTACTTTCATGGTTTTTGTCTGCTCCTTCAGATTCCTTCACAGTTTCAGTTGTATTGAGTTCTTCTGTCTTCTTTACTGCACTTTTCGTTAAGAGATTCTCTTCTGGAATAAAGAGGGTTCCTTGATTTACAAGACATTGGGATAAGAATACTTTCTATCCAGAACCCGAAGCTATATCTCTTGATAGATTCTAAATCGTACATATGTATGCAGTAGTCGCAGCCCAATGTACCCAGGTTCGATGCCTAGTGTGGGCATGTATCTATGAATTTGCTTATTTTTAGACTAACGTACATTCGTGACGTTATAGTAACAATATCAGTCTCTAACAGTGAAGGAAAATATGGTGAGGAAACCAGAGTGGCCAAGGTGTTCACGTGTGTTCACGTACCTCAGCGCTTGAATTCGCCAATCCCCGCATGGTGGGCACGCGTGGCAATTAGCCTATACTCTCTCTCTCTGAGAGATCTGTGCCCTATAATAGGACGTATAAAGACTACACAAAACAAGAAAATCGACTGTAGCATTATTCATGTTCTGGTTTCAACTGTAGGTACGTTGCCAAATTAAATTTTTACTAAAAAGTTTATGTTAAAAATAGTCCATGCCATTTATTAAGACGGATTAAAAAAGTCCCAATTGAGAACTATACTACAAAAGGCTGTTTTTTAGTTAAATGCAAAAAAATAAAACATACAAACAATACAATCCAATGTCTGAATGTCGCTAGTACGCAAAAACTAAATTACCCCCTTTTACTTCTAAGTAAAAATTGTTTGTGGTACGTAGGCGTTTTTTTTTTACTTTGTTCTTATGAGGAATTAAACTTTAATGTCTTTGATGTGATAAGGATTTTGGTCACAAAAGTCTTCTATTCACATTAAAAAAATCAACCCAGTAAACGTTCATATTTTATAACGGTAACACCGTGTCATTTTTTTTGCATTGAAAACGGACTGTAGTTAAATTAAACGGAGCAATTTAGGAGTGTCCCAATTCAAGCATCTCGGATAAATGTATAGTGACCGATGATTTCTGAGACGATCTGGAAACTCACGTCGGTATTCCGGAGGAGTAACATTTATGAAATGTGTTAAGCACACTGTGTGGAAAAAAGCTTATTATAAAAACAACGATTATCTAGAAAACAAAATGTCTGGTCTTAACAGTAGTAATATTAAATGTATTCAGAGGCGAATTGTGTCTAGTGCTCAACACATGAGTACATAATATTTTTTAAGAAAGTTAATTAAGCTAAAACTGTCTTGAAAAGAATAAATGTTGAGTTTCTTTGTTAGTTTCTTCTCCACGTAATATATTAATTGTGACAACATTGACGTTCATACACTTTGTTGTTTTTTTTAAATAAAGTATTTGAATTTGAATTTGGTACGCCTGTTTCGGGTACAATATTAATTCAGTGTCACGTTACAACTGGGCGTAGCCAGCTGATGCGATATTACGATCTTACCTCCTTCTTTATCAGTAATAGGCACTTTCTTCATATGCCATTCGACCGGTTGCAACATAATGGATGCAATGAAGTTCTGCAACGTTAATGCAATAATCAACAGAAGTGTACCTCGGAAACCGTACTTATCTAAAGACCATTTGAAGAACATCGGTGCGACGATCGCTATTAATCCTGTAAAAATATAAAAGTTATTAATATAATAAGATAGGTACGCAAACTACAGGTTAAATCATAAGCTGCCTTTGAAGTTAAGCGTAGGTTTTCATCGGATCGATAATTGATTTAATGCTTTAGATGCACTAGTTAAAGAAAGAGAGTTTATTTGAATCAAGCCCACAAAAAAATCTACTGGTGAAGATAGAAATTGTCAAATTTTTGATAGCCTTACAATAGCTGTGAACAGAACAAAATACTTTGTTGCTCTTTTTAAAATTGTGTTAGTTCTCATTTGATTGTTAACTTTAACAGGTTGAAATTCATAACGATAACATTCGATAACATTTTAAAATAACCAGAATTATTTTCTAATGTCAGCAGACGGTCGACTGTCCGACAGACGGTCAGAAAGGGACGGGCGGGACAGAAGGACAGATATGGGCGGTTCGCGAAATTACAAAGGCTATACCATTTGAGTCACTGCTGAAACTAAAATAGATGAGCTTTTGTTCGCGCAAATTTCTACTACAATACCTAATCCATTTTAGTCAAGAATTGGACTAAAATGGTTTAGGCTTTGTTAGTGTTTTTCACGTTGCATAGTACAAGAACAAAACCTAATCTATTATAGTATTATAGTTTGACTCATGACTGAAATGGTATAGCTTTTGTCATTGCATCTGAACACAACAAAATCTAGTCGAGTATAATGCTATCCGCCATTTTGCTTAGCGCAACGTGACCGAAATTCTTCATTCACGATTTGTACCTAACTTCAGTGTTGCCGTTTTAGCGCTTTTCTAGGTTTTTCAGCGCTTCTTTTCCAACAATGACGCGCTAAATAAAATTTAGTGGAATCTGGTCTAAATTTCTTAATCAAGAGAGTGATTGTCAATTTGTTTATGTTATAAAACGTATTAAAAGTATTTCATATGATAAATGTACGTACTTTTAGAAAATTTTGTATTTATTTATAAACGTTAATTGAATAATTTGTTTTTCTTTGTCCGTCATTCAAATGCAGATAAGAGATGAGAAAGTGTAATGGCCAGAATAGCTGTATAAATAACACTAAGTGCATAAGAAATTAAATATAGAATTAAATTAATTTTGACCCAAAAGGGTAACTTTTGCTATTGTGATTTAGCTTTCAATTTAACTGCATACAAGCTTGTTTCAACGCAATATTCGTACTAAGGCAAGTGTGTAAGTGTACAGTTCTTTACCTTAATAGATTTGATGAGACAAAATTTCGAAGGAATAACAATTTTTTTATTCAGAAACATAGATACATAGATACATCACGTACATATTTCTTCATTATTACTTACACGATAGGTATAAATACTAAATTATAATCAGAATTAACTCGTATGTACATCAATTCAATTCTACATTTCATATCAAACATTCCTGCATTATATTCATTGATTGTAACATTGCATTGGTCTTAAAGCTTGACTTGTGACTTAAATGGTATAGCCTTTGTAGTTGCAATTTAGCTTGAAAAATATCTAACAAAACCTATGCTATTTTAGTCCAATTCTTGACTAAAATGGATTAGGTATTGTAGTAGAAATTTGCGCGAACAAAAGCTCATCTATTTTAGTTTCAGTAGTGACTCAAATGGTATAGCCTTTGTAATTTCGTGGACCGTTCGTAAAATAACTACAGCGCCACCAAGTTATCTGTTCAGGTGGGCAAAATTGTAACTAACTAATTAATTGTAAATCTTGTTCCCCATTTTTTGTTTTATTTATTCACTTACTAAGATTTATAGATATTTTCATTAAAATTGAAAGACGGGTTAAAATATTCTCATTTTTCTAGGTAAATTTATTAAAATGTTACTACTAAATTCTCCACTAGCGCCGCTATCAACTGAACAGACAAGATGGTGGCACTGTACAATTAATTTTTGTTACTTAAAAAAATGGTGCCAATTACCCATAATAGTCTGTGTAAAACTCATGGACAGAAGTCGTTTTTCCAGGAAATATTCGTTTATCTGCGTGCACGATATGTTGAAAAAATAACCGACGGCGGCACACTGAAAACCCACAAACAATTATTTTGAATATGTAATTAGATATTCATAAATAAAATAGCAAGCTGTCTTGCGCTCATTCAAACCAAAATTGTAAGGTCCGCCACAAACACCATCTAAAATTATAAAATCAAAGTAGGTATTTATCGCACCATAATGTAAACAATATCTTAGGTAACACTGAATGTGGACATCGATTATGGACCCTAGTTGGGTGCTGCAATATAATTTAAAACTAACATGCATATTATTCATTTTAACATCCATTTCCGGACTAGGCCTCCGTGGTGGAGTATGGCCACAATGGGTTGATGATGGTGAAACTTTATTATTAAAACAATGTAGGTACTAATGGGAATAAAAATATTTATTTTTCTTAACTTTATTCTTAATTTCCCTTAAGTATTTTTCAATTCTGTAAGGAGTAGAACTATTTTCTATAAGATTTTTTAAGTTTTTTATGAAATAGGTTTTGTTATTTTTAGTGAGTCAGTGAATTTAGGTCTATCGAGTATACCTCCATATTTCAGTTTCGAATCTTGACGTATCACTAATTTTCTTTTTGTTTTAAAAGTTCTCTGTGGAGAACAAGACATTTTCGAAGTAAAGATACCGCTCATAAGATTTACTTTGCCACTGGCCGAAAATTTTATCTTCGATTGCGGAACCAAACAGAAATCAAGAAAACCAACCTGTATTGCTTGAAAAATAAAGAAGGCAACCTCTGATTCAGTAAAATAACAACCAACGCTACTGGCAGTCATGAGTACCGACGCCAGAAGGCACAGCTGACGCCAACTCAACACTTTCGATAGAGGACCCGTTGTGTAACCTGAAATTTAAGAGTTTTAAGGCTGCTATAATGTTTTTTGTGGCAGCTGTAACGCTCGCATATTTTTACATTACTCAAAATTGTAAAAAAATAATAACATAACATTTACATACAGGCGTATACATTGCTTCTGGCCCCACACTAGGATACCGTGTGTCGTGGGAACCAGAAACTGCGACGTCACTAACATGTAAACATCCAAAATCCAGTTATGAGAAATGAGTGACCTTTGATGGACGTTGTCCGCGGCTTGGCTATAATAATAAGATAACGGTTTTTTTTCCTATAATAGTTTTAACTATCAAATTTGCTGTAGCAAATTCTTTTGCAGATAAACTTGCTTCGTATACATTTTATTATCTTATTTTTCTGAATCGAATCTCCTTGTGCAGTAAAGCATAGTAATGGACCATGATTTACAACTCGAAAAGCACCATTGATAAACAGACTTCGAAGTTTTTTAGGGTATTATTTTAAATATATAGGTGAAATATAATTATCGTGCATTCTGAAGATGGAACGTGAAACCCAAATAAGCAACGGTGGTGATCTAAATTCAGATCCGAGTCCCCGTCACAGTATAAACATACCTGCTACAGCGGCAAAGATGCCATTGAGTCCGCTCATTATAGCTACAGAGGTCGAGTTCATTTTCAGCTCTTTCATAAAGTCGTTATAGATTAGTCCAAAGCACGCCATGATCGACTGCGCAATGCTCTGAAAACGTATTATAAACGTATAGATAAAGAATTAAAAAAAATTACATGTTCTTACTTACTTGCGTTACAAGCTTTTATAGGCTTTTATAAGACAGACAAATAAACAACATCCTCGTTAAACAAGTATTGCTGTTGTATACTATAAACAGAACAGTCACATTATAACACATTTTCAAGGAGGCTTATCAAAACAGTCAATTGGTGGATATAGACGGCAAACAAAATTCTCAATGATCCTAACATAACATAACATGACATTAACATAACATTTACATACTGGCACATACATTGCTTCTGGCCCCAAACTGGTATACCCGTGTCGTGCGAACCAGAAACAGCGACGTCACAGACATGTAAACATCCAAGACCTGGGGACGTTTTTTTGGCCCTAGACGCGATTCAAACGCGGGACCTCTATGTTATCATCATCAACCTATTTTATGTCCCCACAGAGGGGCACGGGTCTCTTCCCTGAGGAAGGTATAGGCCAAACGCCACCACGGGAGCCAAGTCCTCTGTGTTATAATATATTATATTACTTTTAAAATATATTATAGCTATTACTTGCATTTATATTTATTGAAGTGAACATTTTTTTATTGGTCGTTGAAAAAGAAAACGAAAACATTTATTTAAACATTTATCTATCACAAAAATATCTCAATCAAACTGTCAACGTATAAATTTATACACTGTTATTATATTACGCACAAGTAGAACATGCCTCTGCTCTATTGAGACTTGGAAAAGAAAACGAGTCTGCGTAAATCAAACCCCAAAAATAAATGTTGGCTGGAATGGTTCTCGTTTTTCAACCCAAAACAGTCATCGACTCGTCTCACCAATTTTTCGCTGTTGATGATCCGAGATATTTTCTTGACCAGTTCGTGGCTTGTTAGATCTGAGGTCTAATTACGCCTGAGCGACTCCAATAATCTAATTCTCCAATTCCATATTAACTTGATAGTTCTACGTTTGGAATCGTTCTAGTTTTGGTGTTTATTTTACTGAGGAGAATATTATAATTTTATTTTATTGAGGATCAACAACAAGAGTTAAACAAAAATTACATATGTAGTTTATAAGCTTAAAATCTAAAAGGCCATGTGCACTTTCACTTATAGGTTTAGGTAACCACAACATGCCTAATAAAGTAACATAAGATTATAAAGTGAACTAATATGTAACTTGAGCTGAGTGTGTGAGTAATAAAGAATATTCTATCTATCTAACAAGTAATATTATTTCTGCGGCACACTTCAGCTTTTTTGAGCAGCCATCATAAACCATTTTCAAATTTAAGTCTCATGAGCGATCAGACGGGGAACCACTTGATTGATCAAAGCAAAAACATGTTTGCATAACCCAGACTCTACTTACAATTGTGATAATCGTAGAAATCCATATCATGTATCCCCAACCGCCATCAGGGGGTACCAGCTTGTATTTTTTTTCTCCTTTGCATTCTGTGACGTCACACTTCATATTGTTCACTCTTACACGACCTGTCTCCGAATTGAGCTGAATTTAAGAGATACCTCTCCGCCGCCGCTCAATTTATCTTATGCTAATATTGTAACTGGATTTATGATTTTATGAGCTATAAAGTGTGAACATATCATTATGTCCCGGCAAATAGTGGCGAAACAATTACAGTACATAACTGACATTAATTATGTAAAAAATTATAACGTGCATTCAGTAAGTCAATAGAACATGCAAGCTGGAGAATATCCTATTTTTATTTTAGAAGATAATGTACGTCATTTTCTGTTTCCCTTACGTAGAATATTCTTTTCTTCATGTACATCAGGATCACAGAGTATTCTAGTTCAGGACTAGTGATTGTACTATGTTGAAGTTACTATTATTAATTAAAACCCAGGTCTTGGATGTTTACATGTTTGTGACGTCACTGTTTCTGGTTCCCACGATACAGGGTATCCTAGTGTGGTACCAGAAGCAATGTATGGGCGTGTATGTAAATGTCATGTAATATTTAAAAAAATAAAAAAAAGTTACTAGCCGACCGACAAACATTGTTATGCTGTCATAACTTAGCCTACTACTTAATCTCAGACCTAACAAATACACAAATAAAATCGATGAAGCCGTTTTGGACCACGAATGAAAAACCACAGAAGTATATTTCACCCCACAAAATTCACACTTAAACACGGCCCCTGTACCTCGAGATTAGTCTTTACCAATGAATGAGCGCAAGATGTGCTTGCTGCAGAGTAAATCACTCTGTGGTTGGTTCATTCTGTGCGCCAAGTGTGACGTGAATTTTGATTGGACGATAAGCTAATGGATGGTTGGTTTTATTCAAAAGGTTAAACAGGCAAGTAAGTTTATGGCGCTGTTATCATTGTAACGGGAAATTCAAGTTTTTCTATTTTGTAGCCAGATTGGATTGGTTGTAATTGACGAACTCTATAGAGAGCACGCATCAGGGTGAACTTTGAATATGATATAACATAACAACGTAACATTTACATACAGGCACATACATTGCCTCTGGCCCCACACTAGGTTACCCTGTGTCGTGAAACAGCGACGTCACAAACATGTAAACATCCAAGACCTGGGTTTCTTTTTTTTTGTCCGCAGCCGGGATTCGAACCCGGGACCTCTCGCATGGTAGGCAGATGCACTAACCACTGCGCCACAGAGGTCGTCAATACATAAGACATACATTACATAAGACTGGAATTATTAACCTCCTGATTATCTATCTATCTCTTTAAACGAGCAATTCTTGTATATATATATTTATATATAATCAGAATCTCGGAAACGGCTCCAACGATTTTCACGAAATTTTGTAGGCAGATGCTTTCGGGGGCGTTTAATTGATCTAACTAGGTTACATTTTTAGAAAACGTTATTTTATCCGTGTTTTAAGGCAATTGAAATTTGCTATAATAACATACAGAGGTAAATTTCACGTCAATTTGCAAGGTCGGGATAGTTCTGACGGGAAAACGGGCGACCCGGTTCGGGCCGATTTCAAGTTTTTTTCCAAGTTCTTTTTTTGTTGAAAAAGGATTATTTTAATTTTAAATTACATATTTTATATTACAAAAAAAGTACCGAGCAAAGCTCGGTCACCCAGGTATTTGACATTTAAACAACAAATGGCGCATACGCCCCGTTGCCGTGGTCGTCTATCCTTCACGCATTTTAGCCGTTTGTCACAAGGCGCCTAGGCTCATGCTAGAACCGGCACTGATTGCATACTCTGCAGCAAAACAATATTATTTAACCGCGTAGGGGCTTTTGAGTATAGAATGCAGCGGCATGAAGCAATATTTATCTTATCTAATCTAATCCAGCAATAACAGTCGCTAATCGCACAACAAAACGTGGCTGACTAGGTTTATTCAGCAACCTTAGTGCTTGATATTGTAACGTGTGAAAGGGTCTACCCTTTCACCCTTACAGTTTTTCAGCAATATATTTAAAAAAATCGGTACAAGTGTCTCCACCTGTTGTGATCTGAATGAAGTTTTCTACTATAGGAAGGGATAGACGTCAAAATACTCCACCCACTGCGGGGGGAACGCAAGTTTTTGCAGGTATTGAATAATGTGTCTTAAAGTTTCATTGATACACTCGAAGATCGTTTAAGTCATGTCAACTGTGTAACTCGTACACACACATTTACAAGCAATATTCATTGAAACACAGAACAAAAAAAAAAAGAGTAGAAATCGTAGTGGGCGGTGCCCACGTGCCTCAAATTAGCAATGTATTGCCTAAGCGTAGTCTATGACAGTTTTTCTTACCTCAGTTGCCGTGCGCTTCTAGTAAAGAAAACAATTGTGAAAACTCTACTAAAATGCCTTAGTGTGCTGTGTTAGAGAGCAAAAATAAAAGATGGGGACCAAAATGTACCGATCATGCCGTAACATTCCATCGGTAAGTAGTATTTTCATTGTATTTAATTTAATAGAAATTAAATTTGCAATGACATGAACAAGGAAAGCAATCCGAAAGTGAGAAAGTAAAACCACCTTTATTTACTGGAATATAATGTTCAATTTTTGTCGAAGTCTGTGTACTTTTTCTACAAATTTCTGTCAACATTTGAATGCTACTCAAATGCTACTCAATTCAGCTGGGACACAACATTATAAAAATCTATCGATAATATTTTGTCTATGACTTAGCAGTAATAAATAATTATCGGTACTTTAGGTAGAGTACCTGCGTCTTATTAGGTACTTTGGGAAAATAATTGTCGTAATTTTATTTTAATTGAAGACCTCTGTGGCGCCGTGGTTAGTGCATCTGACTATCATGCGAGAGATCCCGGGTTCGAATCCCGGCTGGGGACAAAAAACAATCCCAGGTCTTGTATGTTTACATGTTTGTGACGTCGTTGTTTCTGGTGCCCACGACACAGGGTATCCCAGGGTGGGGCTAGGGGCAATGTATGTGCCTGTATGTAAGTGTTTATTATCATCTTTTATTATTATTATTTAACACATTTTTAGTTGCAATTATTTTTGATAATGACCACGCATGTACCAATGACTTTTAGTTACGTACATTTGTTTGTACAGCAACACCATTCGCTGATAAATTGTGCCCGGATAACGGCGACAGGCTTGCTACTTGTCACGTTTGGGACCTAATAAACTCGGCAAAACGTGGGTCCAGTTCTAGAGACTGGTGCCTCTGCCTACCCCTTCGGGGATAACGGGCGTGAGTTTATTATTTATTTATTTTTTTATACTGCGCAAAATTTATTGTTCGTGTTCCTTGGCGCTGTTTAGTTCCTTTGCGAGTATGTGGTCCTGACTGCAGTATCATGTCATTTTTGTAAACTTTTAATCCGGATCAACTTACCCATCCCATTTTGAGACGAGCAACCGAACAACGCAAGCTCCGTCTCTGCTCACCACCCACTCACTTCTCTGCGTATCGGAGCGAAACCTAGTCGGACTCGTCCGATAAAACAACACCCGTAAGTAGATCCGGACTAAATGTTTACAATGTGTTGTGCCGAAAGTTTTAGTTCAAAAAACATGTCATTTTTATTAGTATAGATTGGCGTATCGTCATCAAAACTAAACCAACATGCATAATTTCAAAGTTAGATGACTTTATGTGCTCGTGTAGTAAAATCATCTGGGGGGGGGTCTAGATAATTTAATCAACGCTTACTCCTTACATGTATGGGGAAGTCTCGTGACTTTCGTTGGCAAATGTCATCTCCATAATATAAGTGAAGCACAACCGTTGATGGATAACGACATTTTAAATAAATAAATAAAAAATTAAACAAACTATATATACGATAAGTTTGCTGGGCCTCGTTTCAAAAGCGACTATGGTTAGTTTCATATGAGAATTCCATATACGTTGCGTAGCCGATCATCCAGAAGGTAGGTTAATATACTAACCGGCTGCGTAATTTACATCGAATTGTAATTGAATTAAATATCAACTGTCGCTTTACGAAACAATTATATAATTTGTCGATAGGCCATCCATAGCAGAGAAGCACCATTGTAGATACTTGTTTTTTAATTTTCGACTTTGTCTATCACATAAAACTTCTCGACGGTCAGACGCGGCGGGAGTTCCAGCTAGTGTAGAGTAGCAGTACTACGAAACAAAGATCTAATGTCAAACTTAATTTCATCATTATCATTTGATTTTGATCGTTGTTTATATGACCAAAAGGTTCATATGATACGTGGAACTTTTATGATGTAGACCTTTTCGGCATTGCCTTTATTTACCAATGGCCGCTTGGCATTCATAGTGTGGGTTTTGGCTTATGTGTGAGTTTGGTCACACTGGTTTTCCCGCTAATAGGTCATGTCACTCCTTCTACTCTTTTTTTCTGTTCTGTGGACACAATCGAGGCTACGTAAAAAAAAGAATATTCCTTATTGCATACAAGAAGCAAGAGACAAATAAAAGTTACAGTTAAAAAAATGTATATACAATAGGCATTCTTATTCTCTGTAAATTGTACACGATCTAAGTTCATAAAGCGACTATGGTTAGATTATGAGAATTCCATTATAGGTACATTGCGTAGCCAATCATCCAGAAGGACAGTTAATATGGTAGCCGGCTGCGTAATTTACATCGAACTGTGGTACAGTTTGGCAGAAGGGAATACATTATGTTACTTTGTCAATGTAGGTACTAAAAAAAAATGATTAAGAAACCTTGTCATAACAAATCCATTTTCAACTGTCGCTTTATGAAACAGTTCTATAATTTGTCGATATGGCAATATTATGTCCCATCCTTAGCCTGAGTAGCAACATAGCAGATAGTTATTTTTCAATATTCGACTTTATGGCATAGAACTTAAAGCTTATCGACGATCACACGCGGCGGTAGTTCCATCTAATGTAGAGTAGCGGTACTACAAAACAAAGATCGTATGTCAAACTTAATTTCATCATTATCATTTGATTTTGATCATTGTTTATATTATTGAAAAGGTTCATATTTTACTTGGAACTTTTGTGATGTAGACCTTTTCAGAATTTCCTTTATTTGCCAATGGCAGCTTGGCATTCACAGTGTGCGTTTGATTTGTGTGTGTGAGTTTGGTCACACTGGTTTTCTTATTGATAGGTCATGTCACTACTTCTACTCTTTTTTTTTGTTCTGTGCATTGAAATCATAAATGTCAGTCGAAAGTAAACAGGGTAATGTCATTTTGCTGTGGCAAAAGTATTGTTTTCCTAGAGCAAAATCGACCTTATTCTTATTACAATACGGCGCGATTATTAAAACTTTCGTTAACATTTTCATGTCGCCTTTGATATGCTACTTGAACTTTTGTTCTGAGAAAAGAAACAGCGAGTCTTTGTATGACTGAAAATAATTATTGTATGAATGTTTACTAAACATAATTAATTGTCGGTTATGGCAAAGGAGGTAGAATTACGGCGCCATACGGGGACTTTATTTTCGAGAACTCATGGGTTTATCCTCATACATCCCTCAGGTCTGGAACTGTTCTTTGTATGGGAAAAATGTATTTAATGGACAATTTCGAGAGTCACTACTATCATTACGTTTTACACAGATTGAATAAGACTTTAGACTAGACAGAACAATAAATATTTTGTAAATCTAATCGTGAGTTTTTCAAATAAAAATACTTTTAATGGTGTCATCGTATTTTTTAAATGTATGGAGCTATTTCTCCTGTCACAAATCAACAATATTTTAGAATTTCCACTCTTTTCTATACAATTCTTAGATACAGTGGGTCTAACGGGGAACACACCACGCAATGTTTACAATATTCTCTAATCTTAACTAGCTGTTCGACGAATTTTGTAAGGGCTCTGATTTCAAGCACGTGAGACCAACATTTTGTGAGAGGAGAAAAGCTTAGAACCGAGGAGAGCTGGTGAATCAGGAAGAAATCATCGGGAGTCAAGTCGCAGCCTTCGGAGAGAGTGGTAGTTCTTCGGGAACTTACAACCGCGCGTGGACTTCTCTCAAGAGTCTATAGTCTAGACTTATCGGGTCACGAGTGTTCTATTAGGGCAAGTCCTCAGTGAAGACTTCGCGCGTATAATAGTAAGCTAGCGAGCAGAGAATCCGCAAAGTAGAGAAGGAAAAAGTGCGTCAAACAGTGTTCCGAGAAACAAAGAGTTTTCCGTCTAGGGGCGAATTTTCTAAAACGAACAAACTATCTTTCGACTTTCCGCGACGCGTGTGATATTACATTTATGTATCTTTATGTACTCTACTTTATGTAACTATTTATTTCATTGTAATTTATCCCATCAGTCTTAATTTTCGGGAACGTTCTATCCGTTCTATCTTCACTTTAGCTAGGGTTGATTCGAGATTGTGTGATTATGTACTAAGTTGTGCTTGTTCTAGTTGTTTTAGTATTCACCACGGTGTACAACTCGAGGTACATTTGTGTGTGAAGATGATGTGATGAAGGTTTTCACGGATGTACGACTCGGCTGGATGGACGAAGTGGTCCTCTACGGCTAGCCGGAAACCCTGTCTTAAATGACGTGTGTTGGAAGGGAGCCTGTTCCATAGTCCGGAGGTCAAATGGGTAATGCATTTGCGAAAACTGTAGTACATCTTGTTTTGTTAATTAGAACTACAACAGAAGTACAGGTATGAATGCCATGTACACCGAATGTTGGGCGATAAGTGAAGGTTTGAATGTGATAGAGGGAAACGTTGTGTCCCGATGGATTTTGTCGGCGCGAGTTTCTTCTGTGGAAGCTCGTGGGGATGGGAGTAGGTTGGAAGGGAGCCCATCATCTTCGTCGTTGTTCTTAGGGCAACAAAGTTTCTTCTAGATTCTCTCCTGGAAATCTAGAACCCCTCCCAACTCCATTTATTCACAGGAAGGAGATCTGCTGACTACACTACACGAATTCCCATTCTTTCATTTCGTGTTGTCATACTATTTGTCTTTTAACATACTATGTATTATTTTACTATACACATTATTATTATCTTTGTGATTTACTATTCGCGAGCGATACTGGTTAGGCGCGTGTGTAAAAAGTCTTCTTAAAGAAGCATCGTGTAATGCATCGACATGCATAGTAGAAGTGTACAGAAGGTTTGCAGTGCTCACTCTCACTCTAGTCGCGGACATCGAGGCTAATTCGAGTCTCGATGATGATTTTCCTGTGGCGTTTACAATTACTGACCGAAGCTAAGTAGCATGTTTTCTTTATTTAAACTTTTCGCGTGTACGGTAATTTAATTGCGGTTTATTACAAAATACCTTGTATTTATTTGATTTTTGTTAATTTTCATTTCACAACACAACGTAAGGGTTCTTATTAATTTTCTACACGATCACGACTGTTTTCTTGGGCCAATTAATTTTACTTTGTATTTTATTTGTTTATATATTTTTATTTATTATTATTATTATTAAATTCTTTATTGTACATACCAGTAAAAATTGTACAATTGGCGGGCTTAATACTAAATAGTATTTACGTGGAGACGTGGCTTCTCGCAATTATATTTTTAATTGTGTAGGCCTCTTTTATCACAATATCCATCGGGTTGGCCCCTAGTTTTAAAAATTAGCTTCACAAAATGGTCACAATTTCCCACAACTTTCTCATACAGTCATGAGCAATAATATAAACTGTCACATTTTGTAAGGCGTACACATTTTGTTGTGTACTGCACATGTGTACGACAATTTGTCCTAAATTATCTAACCATTGGTTACATAATTTAGGACACATTGTCGTACACTTCTTTCTCGATTGTTTAAGTTAAGATTTTTAGAAAATGTGACAGTGTGTATATATTATTGCTCGTGACTGTACATCACTTTAACGTAAGAGTGTAATGCCTCCTCCAGACTACTCGCAAAGTTCCTCGACAAAGTATTCGGGAAAGTTGACCGAAGTACGTCGCTACATATTCGAGGTTGGACGAAGTAAGACGAAGTGCCTCTCCACACTAACGTATTCGCCCAACCTCGGTCAACTTCGCGAGCAGTGTGCAGGCCACATAAGTCTCCGTGTAGCGTGTAGTTAAAATCAGTTAGTCAGTCAATCAATTAGTCAGACAATATCTGCATCGGTTTGAAGCTCTTTAAGAGTC
This sequence comes from Yponomeuta plumbellus, assembly GCA_947310845.1. NCBI lineage: Eukaryota > Metazoa > Arthropoda > Insecta > Lepidoptera > Yponomeutidae > Yponomeuta > Yponomeuta plumbellus. Next base: position 6,318,369 of record OX371193.1, read on the forward strand.
GATCGATATAATAAAATAAGATTTTAAGAAACACGCTTCGTGTACTCAAGCCCGGTACCATGTATAAATCTGGACAACTTAATTATACAAAGCACGATAAAACGGAGAGGTTTAAAGCTATATACCACCCGAGAGGTCCCGGGTTCGATCCCCGGCTGGGGAGAAAAAAAAACCCCAGGTCTTGGATGTTTACGTGTTTGTGACGTCGCTGTTTCTGGTAATGTATGTATATAATGTGGCAATGTATGTGCCTGTATGTAAATGTTTATGTTTTTTTTATATTGTTTTTATAAGTTGTTTATTGTATAATATGTTTCATAGTATCACTGTAAAAGAGGCACCTGCGAGCATTCAGCGCGCTACCAAGCAAATTAAGAGTTAAGTTATTAGCGCCGACTGCTGCTGCTAGGAGGTCCTAGTCCAATAAAAAATGCATTTTATGGCATTTGTCATGCTTGCGGTGGTAGCCAGCAAGCACCGTCCTGCCAGCGTGCATACAACGAGCTTGCACCTCGCGGGCGACGCGTGGTTAGCGTGCTAACGGCTAGTGTTGGTCTAAATTCTCGAGAATCGCTAGGGTGCAGGTATAACAAACATAATACCTAACACACAGGCACGTACATTGCTTCTGGCCCCACACTAGGATACCCTGTGTCGTGTCGGAAACAGAAACATTGACATCCCAAACATGTAAACATCCAACACCTGGGGTTTTTTGTCCCCGGCTGGGATTCGAACCCGGGACCTCTCGTATGGTAGACAGTAGCGCAAACACTGCGCCACAGAGATTGTAATGTGCCGTGCATGACCTTAAGTCAAACAATATTATCACGAAAACACCTTGTCATGATGAGGTACCTTGCATCAAATGAAAATAACCCACTATACGAATAAGTTTTTTTTAATAAATAAGTCACTAATTCAAACAAGCTTGTCATAGAAACACCTCGTCATGGTGAGGTATGCTATTATAAGCACACAGTAAAAATTTCGGCGCTCATCACAGATGTCTATCTCAAAGGTAGTAACGTAAATAGGTAGATCCCTCAAGTAAATACAATTGGCCTTGCGGTGGGGAAATCTTTGTTGAATTTCACATCGCGGCGACGATAGCACGATTTATTTAAAAAAGGGACTAATTGCCTCTTGGTCATTTAGTAGATAGATATATAGATAACACTTTATTATTCCACCAGGATACAGAATTACTGTAATTTGCTTATATCTAAGAAATGGTATCATCATCATCAACCCATTACATCCCCATCGAGGGGCATGGAAGAAAGGTATTCCCTGAGAAAGGCCGGCCGGCACCAATTGCTTGACGTGCCTTGCGAAGAACGGAACCGCTCTGAAAAATACCACTAGCGTTAGTCATAGACGGTCACCCATCCATGTACTGACCGCGCCCTATGTTGCTTAACCTTCGTGATCGTTTAATATCACTGAGGCAGTCGGGGCTACGAGCGATTTGAAGTAATGGTAGGTACACGGTGGTCTAAGCATACATATCACATAGTTAACACAGCAAAAAACATCTTACGAGTCAGGGCCGGGACACATAAACACGATACGACGTCGTCGTTTCACGACGCATCGTGAAACGACGTCGCATCGTGGTACGACACGACATCGTATCGTGTTTATGTGTCCCGGCCCTTAGTAACATATGAGTGTCTTAAAGGGAATAATGTTATTATTATTGTATTTGATTTGTTATGAATTCAACCTACGACTTCCTATTTCTCTCAAAATAAGTCCGCCTCTGTACGTAATTTTCATCACAACCCTGTTATTTGAGTTTTATTTTTGTTAATGTTTTTATTTTCAATAAAGTGTAACAAATAAATCTATCTAATATCTTTAGACGAGCAATTCTTGTATCTATATATGTATACAATCAGAAACGGCTGAAACGATTTTCATGAAATTTAGTATGCAAGGGGTTTCGGGGGTGATTAGTCGATTTCGGTAGGTTTCATTTTTACAAAACGTCGTTTTAACCGTATTTTAAGGCAAAGAAATAACTGCTACCCTATAAGAACGTAAATTTCGCATTAATCTGTAAGGTTGTAGTAGCCCAGGTGGGAAATACGACGATACTGTAAACAGAAGACCCTGGATCGAGACTTGAGCAAAAAGTTTCTCTTTTTTTTTCAATGTTTTTCTTTTACGTGAAAAACTATTATTAGGAGCCCTATTATCAACGCACCTAATTAATAACCAAATATATTTTCTAAAAGAAATACAAAAAAAATCGGGGCAATGCTCATTAGAGATTAAACTCTGTTATTTAGAACAATATTTTTTTTATTTGTTATTTTTTAAGGCGCTGTTGGATTGATAATGTTAGAAATCATACGTTTTAATCGTGTGGTAATTATACATCCAAATTATTATGGCCTTTTTTCGAAGCAAAACAATCATTTTCCTCAAGCTGTGTCATTGCTAGTCCGTGCAAAGCTCGAATTTATCTCGGAAACAGCTCCAACGATTTTCATGAAATTTAGTACACAGGGGGTTTCGATCGATCTAACTAGAATTCTTAGAAGACGTTGTTTTATCAGTGCTTTTACGCATTCGCAATAAAAACTGATCATTGGAATTCTCCTTGTTAGAATACGATTTTCGCGGAAATTTACAAGGTTGTCAGCGCAACTACAGCGCCCCCAAGTTATATGTTCAGGTGGGCAAAATTGTAACTAACTAATTAATTGTAAATCCTGTTCCCCATTTTTATTTTATTTATTCACTTACTAAGATTTATAGATATATTTTCATTAAAATTGAAAGAACGGTTAAAATATTCTCATTTTTCTAGGTAAATTTCTTAAATGTTATTACTAAGTTCTCCACTAGCGCCGCTATCAACTGAACAGATAAGATGGTGGCACTGTACTATCTACTTCTTGACACTTAGCGCCATCTATTGGATATTTACATTACCGCAACATGTATCGCCACCTATTAACGAAAATATGAACTAAAAATAGCCCTACCTATGTCGCTGAGAATCTACGTTTTTTATAGATACACTACTTGCTTATCTTACCTATTCGAATCTAACGTAGCTTGAAATAAACCGTTTTGGAATAACGAATAAAATAAATTATTGAAGGAGCCCTGAAACGACCTGATACTATACAAGGTTGTATTGCCTCAAGTGAGAAATCGGGCGGTCCCGGAAGCATAATTTGCCGCCGGCTCACCGCGCAACCCGCCGGCACACCCCGCCAGCCAGCCGGCTCGTGTGGCATTGCCGGCGGCTTAATCACCCGCCATAGCCGGCGTCATAGCCGCCGGCCGTGCCGATGGTATAGTGTGTAGAAGCCATAAGAAAAAATGAGGACGAGGAACTCCACCGAGGCCGAGCTCCATCCAGTACCAGGTCGAGGGCTAAGACGTTGCGAGCTCCAGCGTAAAAGTAACAATGCAAAATCCAGATGGGACAAACTTGTGAGGCCGAAGGCCGAGCCTTGCGAAGCGAGCATGAAAAACTTTGACAAGGCAAAACGTGGACGAAGAACTCCACCGAGGCGAGGCCAAAGGCCGAGCTCCATCCAGTACCAGGTCAAAGGCTAAGACGTTCCGAGTTCCAGCGTAAAAGAAACAATGCAAAATCCAGATGGGACAAACTTGCGAGGCCGACGGCCGAACCTCGCGAAGCGAGCACGAGAAACTTTGACAAGGAAAAACGAGGACGAAGAACGTCAGCGAGGCGAGGCCAAAGGCCGAGCTCCATCCAGTACCAGGTCGAAGGCTAAGATGTTGCGAGTTCTAGCGTAAAAGAAACAATGCAAAATCCAGATAGCACAAACTTACGGAGCCAAAGGCCGAGCTCCGCAAAGTGGACTGTGGCACTGTGGACCCCGCCATGGCGAGGCCGGAGATAGAACTCAGTTCAAGCCAAGGCTGAAAGCCAAGACATTCCGTGTTCCGGCGTAAAACTAACAATGAAAAGCCGGATAGGACAAATTTGCAAGGCCTCAAGCTCCGCGAAGCGGGCAAGAGGAACCTCGCTGAGGCTCCATGCAGGTTGAGGCTCAAAGCCGAGCTCCGTTCAGGCTGAGGCTGAAGGCCAAGACCATACATGTTCCCATGCATCAAATCTCAATCAAAAGTGTCTATCAAGGCCCTAGGCCGACTGCCACAGAGAGTGAAACTCGGAGCGGCTGAAGGTTGGCGCGTGTAAGCGTGCAGGGGCTTGCCCCTTAGTCCGAGTGTAATTTCCAAAAAAAACGATTTAACAAAAAAACCAGTCATCCAGGTACTATATAAAATAAAGTGTGACGAATCGATTGTGATAGCTTTCGCCCGCGACTCCGTCCGCGTGGACTTTAGTTCAAAATTTTGCAACCCCGTTCACTCCCTTAAGGGTTAAATTTAGAAAAACGGCGAAACACTCGTGTTCAATCAATTGTGTCGAAGAGTATTTACTTTAAGTTTCAAGAAAATTAGACAAAATTCTTTATATCTCCCATACAAATTTTGGCAACCCTTTTCGCCCCCTTTGGGATTGAATTTAAAAAAATCCGGTCTTATTCCTTACCTACATTAATATATAGACCCTCTGTACAAAATTTCAGCTTCCTAGGTCCAACGGCTTGGGCTGGGCGTTGATGAGTGAGTCAGTCAGGACTTTGAATTGTATTTATAGATTGCACACAAAAAACAAACGACATAATAACAGTTACAATTTTTAAAAACGATGATGACTTATTTTTTAAAAGCTGACCATAATGTTAAGGACTTTCGATACTTGCACAAATACTACAACACACTTGCATACATACTTACAGATAGAAACAGAAGTCTTCATAGATTTAGTTTGCACAAGGTATGCATGCAGCTGGAGTGTTTTCCAGGGCCACGTTACCTTTATTGATCCGCGCGGCATGCCTCGCCTTGCCTTATTTGCATAAGGGTGATATTACACTGTACTCCAAGCTTGTCCTAGAACTTGGGTCAAACAAAGTATGAATTTACTAACGACCTTATCGAAACCCTACGCATTCTATTGTATTGTTTTCATTCACTATGTATACAACAACTTTGTGAAAAACCGGAGCCTAGTAGACACAGTAGACACTGTCTACTGCCACAAATTAAGTGTTTAATCAGGATCGGTCCACAAAAAATTCTACAGATTAAGAGATTTTTAAAGAAACCATGTCTAGAAATGTGGTGACTTACGAATTTTTAAGGTTCGAAGCAACATTTCTTAAGCTCTATTTTAGAAAAAAACTTATTTAAAAAGTTCAATTAAAAACACTAGCTTACAGTTGCGCTCTGAAGATCACTAAACGTTTTAGGTCCGCTATATTATTTTGTAACCATGTTGGAGGCAACAAATCATCTATTCATTAAATAAAGAATCTAATACCCATAAGCATTCAATGGATGCAGTAGTTTGTTTTTGTGTGCAATGTTGTGGCTAGCTTGTGGGTCTAGCGTCAGCATTTTAACACGATATTATATTCCGATTCGAAACTTGTAACTATTTGTTTTGTTAAAACAATGAGTTATGAAAGCTTAAATACTGTATTCCTTTATCTATGTGATTTTCCATGAATAATAGCTAAAATTTAGCAAAAATAACAGCTAAGAGATTTTAGACGAAAGAGGTTTGAATTATATCAAAAGAAATTCACTTTTATTTGCAAGCTAATGAATGTCGATGAAGCGAAAGTGATCCTTGGTCTCAGCCTAGCCCTCTGGGATACTGGCGTGAGCTTATGTATGTATGTTGGTGTTTTGAAATCATTCGCTATTTAACCTCTATCGTCTAAAATCTCTCAGTTGTTATTTTTGGTGAATTTTAGCTATTATTCATGGAAAGTCACATAAATAAAGGAATAAAGTGTTAAAGCTTTCATAACTCATTGTTTTAACAAAGTATCCTGCATCCTAAGCAAGTAAGCTGTCTGCTAATTTAGTTGCAAATTTAATAACCACCTGTCCAAAACCATCGCCCTCTAGGGGTATAGTGGAACGTGGCCCTATGACTTGCCAGTCTAACGGTGCTCGCCATCGTCATATTTATGCACATAAATACTCGGATTTTCGCTGTTCATGGTTGAGAAGACAGAAACGGTGCATTGAGTCATGAAGAGAGACCGGGAACTAAATGATTTTCATGTACAAGGTGTACTTAACAAGATCACCACATAAAATCGTCATCAGAAAACGTCGAAAATCCACCCATAAATGAGAGTATTTTCCTGAACTAGATCGCATTTTCGATACTTTTGACTGGTTTACTCATCCGCAGAGAGTTTGATGTACTTATGAGTTATTTCCATTACCGTTTTGTCACCATGATGAGTATGCATAATTACCTATGTAGGTACACCTAATATGTTTTTAATACTTTTTGGAAATCCATGGAGGAGGCCTATGTCCAGCAGTGGACTGCTTGTGGCTGAATGGTGATGATGATCTAATATTAAGAATAACAACCATATTTTTTAACTAAAACTTTCGTGAGCACTACACATTATGAACTTTATTCCATATACACTTATTTGACTTTTTGTCGGAAGAGTCCGACCAGCTTTCGCTCTGATTCGTAGAGCTAAGAGCTCAGCTTCAACACAACACGATCCGAAACCAATCAATCCAGGCCAAATTTCAGCCTCAATATAAACCGATAGACGGTCGTCGATGGCTAAACTAAAACGGTTTTCCATTGACTAAGGATATTTTATATTTTGAATATTTTTATATCACTTAGGACGTTAAAATAACACGGTTTTATTTTGGTTTTACCATGAAAGAAAGAAAGAAGACTTTTATTAAAATTTTCACAAAAACACAATTTAGCTGTAATGTACTACAATATTCCTAAATCTTCCTCGCGTAGATTGTTATAATAACTTATTTATGTACAGTTGACACCTCATCCTTCACGTTTTAAATGCAAAGTCGCCCGTAATGCAACAGAGTAGAGTGCATGAGTGTATAGGATGTGCTGCCGACTGTACACGTCTTTATCATAACTAATATTTTTATTCATATATGTATGTATGTAGTATAATTATACTTGAGCCATTACAAACGTGCGAACCGAGTCATAAAAGTGCGAGCGAGAGTTCCGATATGCCTGATATGCCTCCTTTAGGTTTGAGAGAGAGGTCTGATACAAATGCTTATGACTCAGTTCGCACGTTTGTAATGGCTCAAGTATAGTATTTATATTTGGAGCAACTAACCGCCTCTCTCTTTTTCTTCAGCAACTTTCCATTACAAGGTTGTCTGGAAGAAGTTGCTCTTAGCAATAAGGCATTCAACTGTACTCTATTTCTTTGCATTTTATATACGAGTATATCATGTGCTCTGGTCTACTGTAAAGAATATTCTTATCTTGATTATTGATGCGCGTTGCGGGGATTAATTATTGCACCCTATATATTGATAAATTAATGAAGTTTCGAGATGAACAATTTAAGTAGTTGAAGTGCCCAACTCCATTACTCGAGCGAAACAAAGGAAATTCGCAGCTAACTTAAAATATACAAGTTAAGTCGCTCGAAGCTCGCAAACTGGGCAGATATTTTATTTATAGGTACTTCTGTGTCGACATAGACAAAATAGATAGTCGCAAAAGTTATAATGTCTGACTTTCAGACAGCTGTAACGTGTAATTTTCTCACCTTTAAAAGGATGGGTTCTAAGAAAGAAAGCATCGAGGTGGTGGTTTTTTTGAAAGAGTTTAGGCCTTTCTCCACTTCTCCGGTCCGGCAATTGTTAATTCTAATACTAGTAAGCTTCTCCACTACTCCAGCATCCGGTTTTTAACGGTCCGATAATTTGCTAGATCGGAACGATATTTTACCGGTCCGAAGTGATCGACGTACAAGAACAATACACCTTTTTGCACCGCGCATACAACCCGAAAATGTTCCCATACTACCTATTTTATTTACATTAATAGAATGTGTGGAAAACGTCCCCTGCCTCAAATAGAAAAATCGAGGAATTTTAATAAACGTCACGTCCATTGCCGATTATAATCGTACTAGCTTTCGCACGCGACTCCGTCCGCGTGGACTTTAGTTCAAAATTTTGCAACCCCGTTCACTCCCTTAAGGGTTAAATTTAGAAAAACGGCGAAACACGTGTTCAATCAATTGTGTTGAAGAGTATTTATTTTAAGTTTCAAGAAAATTAGACAACATTCTTTACACCTCCCATACAAATTTGGCAACCCTTTTCGCCCCCTTAGGGGTTGAATATAAAAAAATCCAGTCTTATTCCTTGCCTACATTGTATACAGACCCGCTGTGCAAAATTTCAGCTTCCTAGGTCCAACGGCTTCGGCTGGGCGTTGATGAGTGAATGAATCAGTCAGTCAGGACTTTGAATTTTATTTATATACATATATAAGAAGATAGATAGATAGATGAAGTGGAGAAGCATAATCCGACATCCGATATTTTTCTCATGACTAATTCCGGTTCCGACGCCGGACCGGAGCAGTGCAGAAAGGACCTTTAAGTTGTAGTTTATTACGCAACAACTTTTGTACAACTGGCCTCATTCAGGTTATAGTTCCATGTTTGTCAAGTCCGTGCCTGTTTCCTAGTTTGGTACCAGATCAAGTGATTGTGTTGTGTGGAAGTTTGTATGTTTTTTGTTGGTGTTGTCTGACGACCTGTGGCGCAGCGGTTGGCGCAACTGCCTACCTTGCGAGAGGTCTTGGGTTCGAACCCCGGCTGGGGGCAAAGCAATCCCAGGTCTTGGATGTTTACATGTTTGTGATGTCGCTGTTTCTGGTTCCCACGACACAGGGTATCCTAGTGTGGGGCCAAAACCAGTGTATGTGCCTTTGTGTTTGTGTTTATGTTTATGTAGCAGTATTTTATGTTGTCATTCAACTATAACCTATTCGATTTTTTTATATTTAGGTAGTTTTTAGTTTAATATTTGGTTTATAATTTAATATTTAGTTTATTATTTTATATTTAGTTTAGGAATTAATTATATACTTAGATAATATACTAAAAACTTCCATAAATAAATATTCACTATAACCTTATATTCTAGAATAAGATTAGATTAGTTACATTAGATTATAAATCTCAAAAATCCACATATTCATACCCACAAGAATGGTTTTTAATTATTGTTCTTTTCAAATAACGCAACTGGTTCAACTCAATCATCATCATCAGCCCATTATGTCCACACCGAGGGGCACGGGTCTCTTCCCTGAGGAAGGCATAGGCCATTCTCCACCACGGGGGCCAAGTTTGAATTGGTGGAGCCTTCTAAGACGGCTAGACGTAGTGGCTGGTCTTATTGTCAGAAGTTTTCAACCCGCCCTGAGGCCTCTGACTTGGCTTAACGACTTCCTTCTGCCAACTGAACAAAGTGAACAAAGGAAATATTTTTGTGTCGCAACCTGCACACTTTTTAAGACATGCGATAATGTTGAAATGATTGATAATAATGAATTAAATTAACGTTATTGAATCTAGTTACAATATCACGAACAGAATATAAAAAAGGCAATAATTTTCCATACTGTGAGATCCAAATGGATTTTCTCCTGAAATCCTGTTGGACAAAAGCCTCCCCGCCTGATGTCCATCTCTCTCTGTCTCCGGCCAGCTCACACCGTCCCGGTAAGAAATTTTAAGTTAACAGTTAACAAACAAATAAGCAACATTCTAAAAAACGGCGACAAAAAAACTGACAGTACGACGTAACTTAATTTATTGATTATTAGGTAAAAAATATTTTTAAATATAAATAAATACATACATACAAGAAATACCTAAATAGTTTATTCTATGAAACAACACGTGTAGTTTTCACTTGTTAGGCATTTTCGTAAGCACTATCGCGCCAGTCTCGGTATCGCAAAAAGCCTACTAGGCTTGGCTGTACCATAGGCTGTACTATCAAGAAGCCATCGAACGTTAGCTCAAGGCTACTTAGAATAGATTACATTAAAACTCTTTTTCCCATACCTCACACTATAAAAGATAATTTACCAGATATCTGTTTCAAATTATGCTAAAACGACTATTCATGAGAACTCTTTTACCTCACCTTGGGGTCTCTGGGCTTTCAACGGCGCTGCCAAGTCAACCCTTTTGTTGTACTTAAGTGATGATTTATGATTCGTAAAATCGTCCGTCAAAAAGCTTTTAAACCTCTACCCCTTTGCTATTTTTGTAAACAGCTTCGTCTCACTGCTATATATTTTACTTTTATAGGAGTTAATTCTGTAGCCACGTAGATATTCAAACTTGGATTGTTTTGATTGTTTGAGCCAGATGCAAGCGACTGTCGCGGCGACAAGTCGCCCTGTTTGCGATGGCTATGTCCGAGTTACACGAGGCTAGTTTTTCAAGCTAGGATAGCAAGCTAGTGTCAGTAAGCTAGCAAGCTAGTACGTTTGGCCTCGTGTCGATAAAACTAGCTTCATTTCTAAGCTAGTAAGTTAGTTTACCACTGATTTTACTATCCAGTCTTGTGTACTAGCTTCATGTGGCCGGCGAAGCTAGTTTTCAGTTGGCTAGTAAGCAACAACTACGCGTTTTGTTTATTTTCCGAATTTTCATATTTGAAATCTAGTGTCATCTCCAGTTTTACTTTTACTGTTAGCGCCGGTCTCATAATAGTATCCAGACGTTGTATTTTTGCCGTTACAAGACTGAACAGAATATCAAACAAATCAGGCGTCATTCGCAAAATACTCTTATACTCGTCTAAATCTTCATTGCGAAATTCTTCCAATAGTAAAACAGATAATCCACGTTCATCTCTTCTTAAAATCCACGGTCTTGTCCACACCCATTTTTGTAACAATTTTTCTAGTTCGTCTAGTCTGAATTGGCACAGTTTTCGAAGTAACTCATTCAGCCGAATAGTGTTTTTTTTTCGCATGCAGCTCATTTCGGACGTGTGGTCACCTCAGTCACTGCAATAGTACTAGCTTAAAATAACCCTAGCCTCATGTAAACAGAACTAGCATGTTCCAAGCCAGGTCAGCAACCCAGGACAGTACTAGCTTGCTATCCTAGCTTGAAAAACTAGCCTCGTGTAACTCGGGCATTATTCTTATAAACTGACTGACTGGACGACTCCTTCGACAAGGAGGTTAAACGTCACTGAAGGCTGATTTACATTTGTGCTTTACGTAGAGGTAGAATAGAACAAAGACACCAATTCCTTTCATTAGTACATGCAAATAATCAATCAGTAGTAGTTGATTGTATGTATTGTATACTATGTATTTGGATTATTTTTAAATTAGTTTCATAATATGAGGTGCGCAATAAAAACTATGAATCGCCATGTTTTTGCTGTCTCTTTTTTATTTTACTTATATGGAAAGCATGCTAACAAAGCATAAAAATAAGGCAAACGTAAATCAAGTCTGACTATTAGTGTACAAATATACTTCTGTAGAAGCAAAGTAGCTTCAGAAAAAGCAAAACAACTGAATTTTGAGGTGTCGCGAGTCAAATACGCGTTGGTAGGTTCTACTGGCGATTAGGCCACAAGAGAGTTCCCAGATAATCGTGTCGGCCGCCCCGTCTCTTCCGCCCTACTTTGCTTTCAGGACCACTCAAACTGTTGACTTGGACAGGTACACTTAAGAATTGATAATACGCGTTGGTAGGTTCTACTGGCGATTAGGCCACAAGAGAGTTCCCAGATAATCGTGTCGGCCGCCCCGTCTCTTCCGCCCTACTTTGCTTTCAGGACCACTCAAACTGTTGACTTGGACAGGTACACTTAAGAATTGATAAATAGATAGAATTTTCATTGTTATATGTAGGAAGTACATCACCAAATTACATTGGAGCACAACAATAAAGTACTGTACATTGTACTCTACTGTGGGCGCCCTTATAACTAATTTATTTTTTCCAGACAACAATTGACCACAAAATTATCTTGCGTATCTATCTCTTCAGCATACATTTATTTAGTTATTTTTCACACTTAGATATTTCATATCCACATATATTTGCTACATTAGTATTTTATTTTCTGCTCGATTATAATATTAAATATAAATTTTATATTTAACATAATATTTTCGGGCACACTTTCGCCATCTTACGGTTACTATTATTGGATGTCGTAACATGCTTTGTCCCGAATAACGGTATCAGATAGGAGGACAGATTATTATTGGTTAACTCTAAGAATGGGGTTTATCAATATAAAAAAAATATTAAAGTACTACACTACTATTACAGCTAATACTATTAAAAAAAGTCCTACTCTACTAATTCACAAATTCATTTATTTTTACAGACAGTCAACAGACAGTCACAGTTTTACAAATAGGCACATTGAAAATTTGCTTCATGAATAGACTTACAGTACCAAGAATTACTTCTTATGTGTATTTGGTAACACAATTTATAACTCATGTCTATGAATCGTAAATTAAGGCTGGGATTTGTATGGGACTTTTATGTAAAAGTAGAGGAAAAGTGGGTTTATTTTTTATTATTTTATTTAACATACGTACAAATCCTATAAATAGAATTTTGGCGACCTACGTCACTAATACATTAATGATAGTCATCTGTTAACTTAGTAATTAAAGTCATTGTTTTGCTCTAAAGTCGAAACGCCCTGACTTCTCTGATCTGCGGTAAGCGTTTTACCAAATGTTCGTTATAGACACATAAAAAGTGATGGATTCCTCAGGAATATAAAACAAAAAACAACTTCTCAGTTTTATTAGCCGCACATCTGTAGAGGTGCGTTTCATTTATATACGGGGTGGTTATTTACGACCGCCCCGCCCGCCTAATGCAGGCTGGGCTGGGCTGGGTCTATGGCAGAACTTCCTGTATTACAACGTTTTATACATTTACGGTCTTTCACAGGAAAACACAAATCCAATTGAAAAAGAAAACATGTATAGTTACGTAAAGTTGTCAAGGAAAGTTCTTATCAAAACGTTCGCCCATTCATTTTCTTGCGTGCCTAATACTCGTGTTGTTACGTCACGGAATACACCATTGGTGCTCATAACTCGATTTCCGATTAGAATAGAAATGCAAGTAATGACCGAGAATAGGGAATCGATAGCGTGAATGGCTAGGTCCCGGCCTCGGATGGGTCACGGCCGGAGGCCGCCGTCGATCGACTATTATGAATAGTGTTTTACTTACTATTAGTCTATTAATGGTTGTTCAACGTCAAGGAGAGTATTGGTGTTAAAACCGCGCAGGAGCTGTTCATAATTGGATGGCCTAATTCAAGAAATCGCTAAGTCAAATTTCATAGATTTGCAAAACGACGTAAGTCCAAATCATGATTTTTCGACTTACGTCGTTTTGCAAATCTATGAAATTGGACTTAGTGATTTCTTGAATTGGGCCATCCCATTGCTCTGAACAGAGATCGTTTTAAAGAGCTGATTGCCAATCGCCAGAGGAATTTGAATCAGTTGCGTTTTGGCCTTGAAAATAATAATTAGAAACCATTATTTAACCAAAGAATAATTAAAAGCCGGTTGGCTTGGCTCAAATTGATTGGCCCACCAAAAAAATTTCAGGTTAAGAAGAATAATGGGAGGTGGGGAGTTTAACTTTCCAAAAAAAATATTTACAAAAATCTTAATTGCATGAGTACCCATCTCTAATTTCTTTCTTGTCTCCTTCTAAGGTTGCTTGAAAGAAATTTGTTTATAGTCTTAGGCCCGCCAATAGGCTATTTGGCCGATTTCTGAAAACCATCTCATAATATTTTTGTTGGTGTTCTTGGGGTCCTCAGAAAGCGGTCATTTTAAATTCTTTCGTGTATTTCTTCTAAAAAAGGCAAACGAAACTTAACTTTTGAAATAAGCCACCAACACGCTATCTTGGACAATATGGCGTCGAAGAGAAATTATGATGTCACTTGCCGGTAAACCAACCAAGTAAGAACGAATTAATTACAGACGCCATTTTTACTGACATATGACGTCATCATAAAATCGGCCAATGTAGGCCGTTTTCGATACAATGGATGCAGATACATAATTATCTGATTTTATCTTGTGTTTTTTTTACAAATACTAAATTGTTTTTAGTTAAAATCCCTTAAAGCGGTTTTAAGACTCATAATTTATACGAATACGAGTAAATAATACTAATAAAAATCTTAAAAATAAATGGTTTGCGCTATCATTATACTACCTATTCATTAATATTATTTAGTAACGTGTAAAAAAGTACCAGTTAAGTATATTTTACGGGTATTTTATTATACCCTGTATATTTTATGATCAGCCTATGTTGATGTCAAAGACAAGTCACTTCTGTGCCTACACCATGTAATACGATCGTTTTGTTTGTTTCAGGTAACAATTACTACGCCAGTCATCGTTCAAGAAAATCGCAAGATTAATCCACCACACTCACGTTTGTGCCTACAAGATTATACTGTAATCACAAAGGTAAGTAAAAAAAGACGGCGGAAATTCTCGTGTCACCGTGTTAGTGCGCAAGGAGTATGCACTCTTCCGAAACGGCTTGGCCGATAAATGGGATTTTATATGTATAATAATCAGTAGGTCTGAGAATAGGTTGTTATCTATTTCATATCCCTAAGTGGTCCACTCCAATTATATGGCGAAATAATTTTTGCCGGGTCAGCTAGTATAAAAAATACTTTAAAAATAATAAATCCTAAGTACATAGTATTCAACCAACCATTACTGATGTATTATTTTATTATGTGCTTATACAGTGAATTGGTGTCTCTATTCTATTTTAGCCCTATGGAAAGAGCGACAGAAGCATGAAAAAAAGCAAATGTAAACCAGGCTTTAATTGTAAGACCTCCCCTCATGATCGATAGAACTATTTATAAATTCAAATTTCAAATTCAAATATTTTATTCATAATAAAAACAAAATGTGTACTTTATGAATGTCAAAGTTCACTGTTAGTAGTAGTTATTTTCACAATTAATAGATTATGTGGAGAAGCAGCTAACAAAGAAACTCCACTTTTTCTTTTCGAAACAGTTGTAGCTTAATTAACCAACTTTCAAACTTAAAAATTATTACTCATGTATGTGTTGAAGGCACAAATACTCCACTTAATACATTTAATAACAACATAACATTTACATATATGCAAATACATTTCTTCTGGCCCCACACTAGGATACCCTTTGTCGTGGGAACCAGAAACAGCGACGTCGCAAACATGTAATATTAATTTACTGTTCAACTATATCATAGCAGCTTATTATTGCTCAAAAATATCATTTAAATACGCTATGAGAATGCAATATAAATCATAATATACATATTGCGTAAGTAGGTATAATACAATTTTACGGATATTTCAACAATGCACACTTGAGCAAAAGTATCATTTAATACACTTAAGCATGTGAAGATATTATCTTATCAAGAATTAAATTGGAGGAGATAGTTACCTTTCCGTGCACTGTGTGTTTCAATCTCAAAATAGCATCAGACAGAGTCAGTAGAAATAATACATATTAAGGAGATACAAGTATTGTCACTGGTGACTTTTAGACATAATCGCCGTGAATTTCAACTGAAGTGCTATTTAATCATGTAAATAATTACGTAAGCACCACCATTATATTACTTGTTAGATGACATACAGTCTGTTAGCTTTTAGAATATACCTCGGGCTCTAGAGTAGGCTTCGGTTTTCACCGAAAGCACACGAGTGTAATACTACTTCCTGCTCTGTATGAGTGAAATAAAGTGTCATATTAGTTACGATTTCGAAATTAAGTGTCATATTAGTTCCGATATTTCTATTACATGAATATATCTGATTCTATCTGATAGTAGCCGAGGTATATTCTAAAAGCTAACAGACTGTATCTCTTCTTTTACAACGTGTTGATTTGTAAAGTAACCCTCTACTCAGGTCCTTTCTACTCATAGCACGAACAACTTTTACTATCAGGTTGACCTCGAAATTGCGAAAAATACGGCTGTGCCATACTGGAATTCAATAGGTACTGAACAAGATGTATGGAACTGCTGATTTTTTTAAAGTTTCAGATATGTTACTATACTAAAAATTGTTCATATTGATGAGAAGAAAGTACCGTTAGTCGGGCATTTACAAATCAGTACATTGTACATAAAACTAATTATTATTGTCCCTGCTCGTTAGTCCCGCTCCAAGTCCAGAGAAAGTTTAGATGGTGCCCTGCCTCACTAGGACGCCATGGCGACGACGCCAGCGACCGTATCCAAGCAGTTAATATTTAAATTTATGGTGCCTAATTCACTTGGCGACGGGCTGGCATCGTCGCCATTCAATACAAACTGCTTGAATACGTAACTGACGACGTCGACATGGCGTCCTAGTGAGGCAGGGCACTTAAAGACAAAAAAAAATGATGAAGTTATACTGGGCCGTCTAGGATGTTTTAAAAAAATGTCTGCAAAGTGAGGAAGATAAAAGCCATTGCAAATTTAAACTAGACGAGACTAAGCTTGCTATTTGTTCATACGGTAATAACATTGCCTGAATGTGCGACATTTCGTGCACCAGCCGCCACAAGCATGGTTCATGAGTGAGTTTCCGGATTCATGTTGTGAAACTTTAAAATTGGGACAGTAAAAGCTGCGATTTTATGCCCAAGAGCGCTCAAACGCAGTATCACTTGAATTAAAAACACTGTTGGACTATTGGCAGTCGACTAAAGTTTAATTTGGATGAAAATTTGTACGTACGTGTGTGTAGGATTTAATTTTATTTATAGGATTGAAATAATCATAAGAAATTAATTCATAGTCTTTAGTTAACTGTCGGACATCAGATATTATGAATTATTGTGTGTGTAAACAAAAATACACCTGGAAGTGTATAGTGTTAGTTAAAGATTTCGTTGGTACTTTCCAACACTAGCTTTTTTAAACTTACATTACATAAACTCAAGCCTGTGTGTCAGATGACGTAAGCAGAGACCAGGTTCTGTCACTTGCCACGGATCTGACGGATCTTTCAACGACGAATGGTGATGACATGAAATATAGCACCCGAAATTGGCGCGCGTGCCGTATGCACTTGTAGCAATTTCGGGTGCTTTTATTGTAAAATGTATTTCAAATAAACTTATGTCATAACAATGACGTTCATATCATCAACGAAAAATGTTGATGACATGAAAAATATCTGTCATATCCGTGGGAAGGGAGAAGAAAAGAAGAAAAAATTTTTTTTAGCTACATCACAAAATAAGATAAAATAATTCAATGTTAAGACATCAAACCATTTACGTATTTTTTAAAACAAAACAGACAACCAGCTAAAAACGGTGTGAAAATAACCTGGTGCCAATGCATAAATTTAGAGTAGCAGTAAATTAGTCAGTCCTGTGACGCCACATCAATTCTATCCCAATTGTTTATTATAGGTCTGTTATCTAAAGCTGGCACGTTCACAGTACTCACACTTATGCAATTTCACTATACAGGATGTTTAAAAATATATGATTTTGATTCAAAATGCGACTCTAGTTTAAGTGTAGACTAGAGTTAGGTTTTAGTAAGATAGGTGCGTTGTAGATAAATAAATACAAATATATGGGTTACTTGTTATAATATTTTTTTAGCAAATTCGAGCGAAAAGTATTAAAAACAAGGTGGAATCAATGGTTACAAAATAGTTTTAAATTTCAATAAATTTTCACATGAACAAAAAATAATTTCACGTAAGAAAATCTTTACCAAAACAGAAAATAATTATCCCAGAAATCCTCTACAATTTAACTATAATTTAATTATGTAACAAAGGGTAACGGACGCTCAGTGGTCAGTTACTGGATGAATTACCCTACCTTTTTTTCTAATTGCTTGCCACAGATAAAAACTTTATTACTGTTCTGTAATTTCATCAACTGGAAGTAATCTGTGATCAACTGAGCAACATCATTCGGTTTCTATTGTGGTTACGCGAATGTTCTGGTCTCCTATTCTTCTTCTTCTTCTTCAACGTTTTTTCCATGATTCTAGCACCAGTAGCAGTTGTTCGAAGTCCAATCACAATCAAATGCAAGAGCCAAAAAAAAGAGGAAAGACCACAGAATAAACTGGCAATTCCCATTAGAAAAACAAAAACCCTCTCTTAAAAATGCCATCTACTGACTAATGAACCGTTTTCAGAAGAAAAAAAAACGAATGGCTGTCAAAGGAATGCAGTTTTGGACCTCAGCCCAATAGCCATGTGTGATGTATACATGTTATTTTTTTGAAATTGAAAATGTTAGTTTTTTTTCAATACAATGTAACTCCGAAAGGACAAACATTTGGCTGTTGACGTCATAGTAACTTTTATTCAGCTCGCTGAGACCTGTTCGATGATGAATCACACATGGCTATTGGACTGAGGCCCAAATTTGATTCCTTTGACAGCCATTCGTTTTTTTTTTTAGTTCTTCTGAAAGCGGCTCATTTGGAACTAATTTTCTTAGCTGTCAGAAAAATCAATCATTGAAACGCACATACGGTTGAATACCAAAAAGATCACGCTGTATATATAAACAGTAGTAAAAGTAAAACTATAACTGTCCCCTTCACACTCATAAGCTAGACCGCGCGCAAGAGAGACGGGCAGACTTTTCATGATGCGCATGCAGTACACGTCACGCCGCGCGCTATTCACAGACACTACACAAGCGCAACGTGTAAATGTGTTGAACGTGCCAGCTTTACTTAACTGACCTATATCTAGTAGAGGCATTTTATCAGTTAATATTGTGCAGCACTAGGTACTATGTTTTATTGAGATAAAGGCGGTTTTTTATTCTGAAATATCCTCATTTTGTGTTAGGTCATTGATGTCGGTGACGAGTGCCTTCCCCTGAAAATTCTTTAAATGGTAAGGGAATGTTGATCGATAGATGAATTCATTGCCTCGTTGGTCTAGTGATATCACGGCTTATTACCATGCCGAATTTCGAGGGTTCAATACCCACTGGGAGACACCGTACAGTCGTAGAAACGGCTACAGTCCTGAAGCAAAAAAAATAAAAAAATAATCGTTTGCACTTGACGGGTCCGGCGGGGGTTTCGTGGGGCTGGGCGGGAGAGTGCGTCCGCGCGCTCGCCGCTGGCGCCGCAAAACCGGGGATTTTAGGTGATTCAGTATCATGTAAATAACTAACTCTGAGTCGGATTAAACTGTACAAATCAACACCCTGTATTGATATATATCGAGGAAACCCTGTATTGATATATAAAAGGCCGGTAAGGTACACCCCAGGCGGACTCCTATTTGGTCAAAGTATTTTGACCAAATAGGAGATGTATTGGCAAAAGGCAAGATAAAAAGTACCCGAAAACGGCGTGTAATGTGAATGCTACGACTAATTATGTCGATGAGGCGAAATAAAATCTGTCAGGATCGTGGCAAGTAGCAGTACTTGATCTGTGCCTACCCTTCTGGAATAACGTCGTGAGCTTATGATTGTATGTATGTATGAATGTGTTGTTAATAAAACATAAGCATCCTAATGTTGTAGAAAGGTTTGGTAGGAGCTGAAGGTTTTTATTTATTCTACTCATAAAAACAATAACTTTTATGATGGAACCAGCTCTAAAACCGCGATGAAAAGGTATGACGTGTTCCATACTTAAATCTTGCACTAACAAATGCATGAAACACTGATAATAATATATTAAGTGATGGTATAAGTTGAACGAGACCTTTCTTCAGCACCCTGTATATGCCTCATTGCAAGGAACTGGCCTTCTCTCAACGACAGAGTACAGGGCGTAGATTCTGCTAACGGATCGTAGCACGATGACAACTGTATGAACATGGCGATTCAGTTTCATTACCGCTTCAAGCCCACCCGAGCACGTGGATCAATAATTCTTGGAATTAAAAAAACATGTCACGTGACCCTACCACGTAACTGTCATTAAACTATAATACACTAAGAGAATCGAGGCCCAGGCTTAAATACCACGAGTACCCACCGCGGCTTCGATTTCAGAAAAAACTAATCATAAAATCAACGCTGCAAATTTATTAAGATTAACAAGTCAATGCCGCGTCCAATACACTTCATGGCTTCGCGTAAGCGTCGTGGTAGTACCAGTAGTCGGTGGGAGTAGCCCATGGGGTGGTGGGTCTGGTTTAGTGGTGAACAGTGGCGCCCCACCGCCACGCCCGAAACGACGCTCCCAAGTCCGTCCGAGGAAAATAAAATTCGCATATCGAACAAATGAACTTTTCTTTTTTAATCCATCCAGTGTAAAGTGCTTTCCGTGCGTACAATAAAAGGTGATTTATTGTGTTGTGCTCTGCTGTGATGGGATTTTTAGGCAGAAATAATAATTGGACTTCATTGCGCCTGAGGTCGTGAAACTTGGGTTCAAATATTCCTGTAGATTAAATGGAGCCTTCAAATATCCATATTGTGTTATAATTACCCTAACTACTTCGTTTTCACCTAGAAGATTTTCATTTTTTGGCATTGGTTGATTTCTATCTAAATCTCTTTTCGGGGGCCGTGAAACATGGGTTCAAATATTCCTCTTGATTAAAAGGAGCCTTTAAATGTCAATGGTTTATTATAATGAAACTTAGTACAATACTTCGACCTAGTAGATTTCCAGTTTTCAGTTTTGGTCGATTTCTCTCTAAATCCTTTCCGGGTGATTGTCTAATACGTCTCTCGTGGGACCGGAAGAAATTTCAAACGTCTTTTAGTCATCAAGCTTGACTGCGTTGATCGTTGAAGCTATTTAGAGGTCAACTCCCAGCATCAGTCCAGTAGAGACCGTAGCTTCTTTTATTAATTCCCTAAGCGAGACGTAACTCTGAGTAAATTATATCCCGTGAGTGCTCTATTTTGCTATGATTTACGAGCTAGCTTGCGAGCGATCTTGTAATAGAATTCTAAGAACATTCCGTCCGTCTACTACGAGTATTAGACGTTGCCATTCAAGATGAAGTAAACCAATTAGGTGATAAAAATCAGTGGTAATAGAAATAACTACGTGAAAGTTTTACCTGTGTTGTGTAAATAAAACTCGTCATGTTTAGTGAAGGGACAACGCCTCTGGTGACACCTGATGGATACAGCAGCATATCGCAAGGTAAGTATTATATATATTTTCTAAATATTAGCATAAGAAAACAATAAGGATTAGTAGGGTAATGAACAATTTTTAAATACTGTTTCGTCAATACAACGCGGCGTAGACACAGAGAACCGTAGCAAAGTTCGTAGCAGCGTAGCGGGCGTAGCACGCACTACGCTCTTACGTAACCGCGTCTGCATTATACAGTGTGAGTCTTTATAAAATCCACATTATATTAAAATCAGGGAAACTACACACGATTTCATAGACAGAAAAAATAACAAAAAAATAATAATTATTAAATATTCATTTTTCTGTGAATCTGTGCATTTTTCCTTATTTTTACAATATCTTTAAAATTTCTAAACGTATCGTCCCATCTACCTTACCTTTTATTATTATTCTACAAGGTATTATCTTTCTAATAACAAGAGTTGCGCGTTCATCAATCAAATAACCAACCTAGCAAAATCAAACCAACCAAACCCATGCTAATTGCAAATCAATGACCAAGGGCTTTGGTTGGTCAGACGCGAGTAACCGACGACGCGACGTCCGTCTCTGCTCGCCAAGCTCTGCGAATCAGATCGAAACATGGTCGGACTCTTCTGAAAAAAGTCAAGGAAGTATATCCGGAATAAAGTTAATAATTTTCATCATCATCATCATCATCAACCCATCATGGCCCCACCGAGGGGCACGGGTCTCTTCCCTGAGGAAGGTATAGGCTATACTCCACCATGGTGGCCAAGTCCGGATTGGTGGAGGCTTGTAAGACTAGTGGCTGGTCTTACTGTCAGAAGTTTTCAAGCCGCCCTAAGGCCTCTGACTTGGCTAAATTATAAAATAATTTTGATAAAAATTAATTCCTACTATCTTTCAAAAATGTATTATCCATCTCTGTAGCCTCAGTTGCGATGCGGGACTTCTATTGAGTGTTTTATAATAATTTTATTACAATGGTATAATAAATCGGTTTAACCATTTGTGTTTGACAAACTTACATTAATCTTTGTTGTGGACTTTGCTATGATCCTGAGTAAATATTAAGAGTGTTACATGTTTGGGTTTATTTAATTCAGTCTTTTTTATTTCCAACATATATTAATTTCTGTATCGTGAATTATCAAGTACTTTGATACAGGTTTAGGATTTTAAAGAAGGAAAAATACTTGACACTTTTTGCACACAAAAAACGCAAATGACTGAGAAATTCAATTTACTCTTATTCTTCACAGTTATTTTTATAATTTTAGATTTTTCATTACAAATCATCTTCATTTCTTGTGGCGCCTTCACCCAGGTAGGCGCTAACGACTCGTGTGCCTTTGAAGTACTCGTAAGCTGGCAGGATAGGCGTCATTAGACTGGGCCTCAAGCACTCATTAAAAGTGTATTTCCTGATAGAAAATAGTCTTCAAAATAAACATGAATGTAAATGTAACATAAATTGAACAATTTTGGACTTTTATTCTATTATTGTGTTATGAAATGCTATGCGTTTCGTTAAATATTTGTTTATTATTTATTGATAATTTAATTGAACTTACATTTCAAATAAAAATATAGTACAATGCGACGGACTTAATCCCGATGATCACGATTTTTGGTTAGCATAAAGACAATAAATAGACAAAAAAAAATACCTATTTTCTGCAACAAAACTGTATTAATTTAAAAGAAAAATCATTAAATTCATCCAGCCATTTCCATCCAGAGTTGCTAGACTACTTACTTACCGTTTAACTCACAGATTATCAAGTAGGAAGACTCGACTACGCAGTGTACATTGAATTGTCATTATTAACTTTACTATGCTTTGATTTTTCATGAAATCCAGCCCTGAATGTGTCCGGCTGCCATTTTATTTTGTTGGATGAAATACCTACTTTCTCTACAGAGGCTAAGGTCCACTCTGCATTGCTGAGCCACCGATAGTTTCTATGTGTGTGTGATATCCCGATAGTTGCACTTTAGGTGGACGTAATAACGTGCTGTGTTGGTATTGCGGACTTTAATTGCGTCTTCAAACTGGGTGATCCATCGATGCTATTCTCGTACGAGCAAAGTAGTGGCGTAGTGGTTAGCGCATCTGCTTACCATGCGAGAGGTCCCGGGTTCGATCCCCGGCTGGGGAGAAAAAAAAAAAACTCCAGGTCTTGGATGTTTACATGTTTGTGACGTCACTGTTTCTGGTTCCCACGACACAGGGTATCCTAGTGTGGGGCCAGAAGCAATGTATGTGCCTGTATGTAAATGTTATGTTAAAAAAAAAAAAAAAAAAAAAAAGTCTTTCAGCTTCAATATTACGGGCAATGTAGGTACTGGGCTCGTAGTAGGGCAGTTATAGTACTGCTACACTTGAATTGAGTCTAGGTGACGTAGAAGTAGAAGAAACTCGCACCAACAGTAGTAGAATTAATATATTGGTAAATCCACAGATAGGTAGAATATTGACGGTTCCTCTCTCTAGTACAGTATACGATAAACTCACTTAATTGTACAAGATTACCTAATAATGTAAACTGCTTAACGTGCCTAAAGACCATACCAAATTAGCTAAAAGTAGGTTAAGCGCGTAAGCAAAGCTACATCGTACAGGCAACATAATCCGCTTTTGTTAAAAAAAAGGGTTCGACAGTTAGATAAATTTTGTATAGATTTTATCTAACATTTCTTTCGTATCAAAAAAAAAAATAACTTAATTCCGAATACGCCTGGTCAACCTGGTCGGACTCTCTCATCATCATCATCCCATCATGTCCTCACCGAAAGGCACGGGTCTATTCCCTGAGGAAGGTATAGGCCATACTCCACCACGGGGGCCAAGTCCGGATTGGTGGAGGCTTGTAAGACTAATGGCTGGTCTTACTGTCAGAAGTTTTCAAGCCGCCCTAAGGCCTCTGACTTGGAATAATGTCTAGTGCTCACAATTTTTTTTAGTATCAACAACATGCCTAATTTAAAAAATATATCCCAACGTATTATTTACAACTACGAGTATATTTAAACTCAAGAGTGTATCACCGTAGGGTAGGCAGAGATCATTAGGGTTTGCTATTTGCCACGATCCTGGCAAACCTCCTTCGCTTTATCAACAGTGTATTGCTATGGTATTAGTAACCGTGAATGCACGACGATTCCGGGTATTATTAATAAAGCAGCAAAGACAAACATTCATGGCCTCGCTTTGAGTGTTTTCCAATGTTTGTGATGTCCTTGGTTGGTTACCGTAGCAATGGGTATCCTAGTTTGGGACCAGATCAAGTGATTGTGTTGTGTGGGAATTATTCTTCCAGAAGAAATTATTTTTCTTCTTTTCGTCTTTTTTCTTTACTATAATTCTTAATCTCCTCTCTAAATATAAACACAAACTTCATCATCAACCCATTATATCCCCACCTAGGGGCACGGGTCTCTTCCCTGAGGAAAATATAGGCCATACTCTGCCACGGGAGACATGTCCGGATTGGTGGAACATGAACAATTTATCAGAAAACTATTTGAGTTAAGCGTAGTAAATCCACGAGAAACAATCGAAATGCAACTCGTTTCCGATTGAATTGTTCTGTCCAATATTGTTGCAGTGAATTCTATAGCTAAGTGCTGAGATCAAAAAACTGCTACTTTTACCAGACGTTGTAACGTAAAAAAAAACAGCAGCGTTTTAATCTAGGTCTTAACCTTACAAGTTGCTTAATGAGCGTTGATTGAAACTATCGATGGCCCGGATAAAATGTAAAGAAAGGTGGTGAACTTAAAGTGAAAATTGTCTTCAACTGTGACGAGTGTAGATTTCATGCGAAATACCTTACTTATTAGCAAAGTTTACTTTCTTGTCAAAGCTTAGTAACTTTAACCTCCTGAGAACCGACCTTGAATATAACAATGATTTTTGTATTTCTCTTACTACATTGGTTCTCACGAGGATATATATTTGTAGCTCGTTGTAAGCCTAAGATTAGAAGTTATTCTTCATTGTTTACCAGGAAAAAATAAACATAAAATACCTATTTGTAAGGACATTTAGTATGAAAATATGTATTGGTAAGGTTCATTCATACCATCTTATCGAATATGATTGTATGAATGAACCTTGAATGTTAGTTATGAATGGAGCTATTGTTATTCCTTTTCTATGGCAGTCTTTTCACTTCAGTTTAAATACAGTCTGATGTTTTGTCCAGTGTTTTGTACGATTCAAATACTTAATGTGCTATGTAATGTAATTTGGAACAATAAATGTCTTTACGAAATAAAAAAGACAAAAGGCACTCTTTCACTATATGCTTTGGAAATTAAAAAGTATGCGTATATAAAAAACATTCACCTTTTCACCTAAAAAGAATATTACTGAATTTAAAATACTTATACCTCTAATGGACTGTATTTAAAATCTGAAAAATATAAATTACTTTTTATTGTCCTGTTTAGGGCTGTCAATCGTTATTTTTATGATTTTTTTCTACATCTAAAAAAATCGCGAATATGAGTCTAAATTATTGCAGGAATCTGGTGGTTTTATTTAAGTTTTACTGAGTTTTGGAAAGTAAAAATTAAGTCTTATCTAGTGACATCGGTGGTCAAAATTCTATGAATATGATTTCTATGTCTGGAATTTAAAAAATACCTCCACTACGTATTTCCACAACTATTCGATGGCGCAGCGCAATATGCAGCCGGAGAACTCAGTTTTAACATAACTCCTATTATCTTGTGCCTAGGCCTAGACAATGTCTAGAATAAAACATTAAACTGAAAGTCGACAAAGTAGCTACGTTAAGCCTGATTTACATTACATTATATTACATAGAGGTACAGTAAAATATAGTAGGTACAATAAAACGGAAAGAACGTATGGCTATTCATAGCTTTTATTGCGCACCATACATTATAAATATTACATTATAACACGTAGTATGCAACCAACTTACCAACCATAACTGATTTATTATTTGCTTATGTACTTATAAAATAAACCGACCTCCCCACTCTATTCTTCCCCTACGTAAAGCATGAAAATAAAGCAAATGTAAATCAAGCTCTAATAAACAACACGGAATCGACCAGTAATAACTGGGCAGTCAATAAACAAGGTCACACACCCGTCCCCGAACTTTCAATGACACAGTACAAAACTGTGGACTGAAATAGATAATAACATGAATACCTCAGGGACTTGGACAGGGTCACGCGTCGAAACCTTGATGGGGACAAGGTTGACACTGATTGTGGAACACCGGGTGTTATATTACGCTGGAAGTGAACGTGACAATGACCGAAAAGATTGACCTAAGTTTGCATGCTTTTTTATTACTACTGGCTTTTCAAAAAAACACACCAAGACACGACGGATCACCTGAAGCCGTGTGTATGTCTGGTTACTACCAAAACCAATAAGATATAATTATTATCAAAGAGCGAAACAAAAGTACCCGAAACCGGGGTAAAATTCTATAAGCTTATAGTAGCATTTTTCTAGTAGCATTTTTTTCAATTTAAATTTGAATTGGCCCATGTCAAATGTGACGTGTTATGTTTTAGCGAAACTTTCATAAAGCATGGTAATGAGACCAATGCGATGATTCATGGGTACAAACTAGGGTCATTTTACTCTAGGGATCAAAAAAGGGGAGGAGTTTGCATTTTTATAAGACCGCAAATTAAAATCAACGAACTTTCCTTTCTCAAAGATTTATCCATAAGCTTATCGTTCGAAGCATGCGGTATTGAATGGATTGATTACAAAACAATTGTTATCTGTATTTACAGGACACTAAACTCTTTGATTTACATATTTTTTGAGAAATTACAAATAGTATTATCTAAATTAAATAAAAAGAAAGTATGAAAATTATTATTGCGGGTGATTTTAATGTTGACATTTTGAAAAAAAATTTAATATCAAATGAATTACAATCAATACTAGAAAATTATAATATGAAATTACATATCACACAACCGAAAAAACGACAAACATGTATTGACAACATAGCGTCTAACATACAAAACGTCGAGTCAAGGCTTCATCAAATGGAACTCTCTGACCATAACACTTGCCAAACTATTAGTATTCAGGTTGAAGAAATAAAAAAAACACAAGATTCTTACTATACCGTAAAAAGAGACATTTCAGATGAAAATATAGAGAAATTTATGACGAGTGTATCGAATATATCGTGGTCAGAAGTAATAAAATGCAACTCGCAAGATGACATAAATATACCATTTAATAATTTTCTCGAAACTCTTCAGATGTTTCATAACCTGTGTTTCCCTAAGATCAGACAAAAAACTAAAACTGGAGAAACGAAACTAAAATGGATAACCCCGGGTATAAAAAAAATCTTGTCAAACAAAGAGATATTTAAGATACAAATGCTATATAACTAAAAATACTGAACTACGTCTTCATTACATGAAATACTCAAAAATCTTAAAACAATGCATAAATAAAGCTCAAAAAATGGCTAATAAAAAGTTCTTAATAAATGTAAAAAATAAAAGTCGTGCAGCTTGGCAACTAATAAAAGATGGAAATAGTGACAACAACAGTAGAATAATCGAAGAGCTATTAGTTAAAAACAAACTTATAACAGACCCTAAATCCATAGCGGAAATATTTAACGATAAGTTCATTGATGCAGCTAATAAAAATAAATTAAATAATAATAATTCAAATAATACTAATTCAAATATTAATCAAATCGACCAAACAGAATGTAAATTAATAGAACCTTTAAGAGAATTAATATACATCGAACCTTGTAGTAATCAGGAAATACTTAATGTAATAAAGTCATTAAAATCTACTAACTCCGTTGGACACGATGAAATTTCCACAAAGGTTCTAAAGCGTGTGCCACGGTACTAGCACCAGCTATATGTGATCTAATAAATATTTCGTTTTCCCAGGGAATCTTCCCAGATAAACTAAAAACAGCGATAGTGAAACCTATATACAAAAAAGATGAACGTAAATGCGCAAATAATTACAGGCCAGTCGCTTTAGTACCCATTATATCAAAGATATTTGAAAAGGTGATGCACACAAGAATTTACAAATTCCTAAATAAGCATTCCATTATCAACCGCGAACAAAATGGGTTCCAAAGGGGAAAATCGACGACTTTAGCAGCTTTCTCTCTTGTAAGAAAAACAGCACATTACATAGATAAGGGAAAACATACTTGCGTTCTTTATTTTGACATGACAAAGGCCTTCGATTATGTTGCACATAAAATCCTACCAACTAAATGTGATAAATATGGTCTGCGTGGGTTATGCTATAATTGGATAAAAGTTTTCTAGAAAATCGTTTACAATTGGTTGAACTATGCAACATTAATGAAAATAACGAAATGGAGAATTATAGGTCTGAACTACAAAAAAATGAATATGGGGTACCACAAGCAGTGTCCTTGGACCATTATTATTTTTGTTGTACATAAGTGATCTTCCGGCAATAACACATCATAAATGTATATTATTTGCGGATGACATATCCTTAATATACCTCATCAAGCTTTACACTTCGAAGAAGAAATAAACAGGACAATTGAACGCATTTGCATGTGGCTAGACAAAAACAACTTGCAAGTGAACCCAGGAAAAACAAAATATACCCTATTTAAAAACATAAAAATGAGACATATTGACTTAAAACTAAAATGTAAAAATGAAGAAATAGAAAGAACAACGTGTGCAAAATTCCTAGGCATTAATATTGACGAAAATTTGAATTGGTCACGGCATATAGATCAGGTCGTAAGTAAATTAAATAGCAACATTTATTTAATGTATAGACTTAATAATATAGCTGGCAGGAAAACCGCACTTTCTGCATATCACGGATTTGTGGCTTCCATAATACGTTATGGCTTGATCCCATGGGGTAGCTCTACGGAATCAAACAGAGCATTCATACTCGTAATACAGAAAAGATGTATACGCGCCATAGCGGCCGCTAATCCACTAGACTCTTGCAAACCGCTTTTTAGAAAATACAACCTACTCACCTTACCTTGCATGTATATATTTGAAGCAGCTTGTTTTGTAATGAAACACAAAAGTTTATTCACAACAAAAAAACAGGCATTAAACCTTAAAACACGTTACGAAGATAAACTAATATTACCAGTATGTAAAACGACTTTGCACAGTAGAAACTGCGGCTCTATGCTTGCAAGAGTCTACAACAAAATACCTGACGAATTTTTAAAACTAAGATGGACGATGTTCAGGAGAAATCTATATAATTGGTTGTGCCAAAAGTGCTATACTCTCTAAACAAATTCTTGACAGATAGACTAAAGTAATATTGACATACTATTCTGACATTACAGCTATTTCAATTTTAATTTCTATTGTAATTTATTTTAGGTTAATCGATGCAACTGACTTTTTAATAATTTATTTGGACATTGTACCTATTATAAGACAAATATTGTAGATTTAGCACATAAGAGAAGTGACATTTTGTATTAACAATGGTATTTTGACATTTTAATTACTAAATTCAAACTAAATATTTGCATGTTAGAACATAGCTAACAGAATGTGAGATCATATTAACCTCATATAACATGTCATCAAAATGTACCACATTCTAGGCAAATAAATTTATTTTATTTATTATTATTTTAAATTCTCGTATATATCTTGGTATTTTATTGTAAAGAAGACCGGCTAATAATGAAGCCGTGGTTATTACCCGGTCATACTACAGTTAACTTAGTAAAAAATTAAATAAACAGACTGTTATTACAAAAATAAACACTGCAAAAAACTTTTGAATAGAAAACCTTGACTGTGTATACCGTTATCACTTACTATGCACACGTGGCGCAGTCATCATTAAACGATCAATGTTCACATTCACAATAATTATATAGATAATAGATATTTAATGGCGTTTGACTATACAGTGGCTTATAGACAAAAGCCATTAATAAAAAAAAATGTAGGTCAAGTAAAAAATACTTTTGAACCTGGCTTACATACTGTCTGTCTAATCATAAGCTCACCCCTGTATCCCAGACCAGGGATAATTATTTTAGCAAATATTTGTTATTTGCTTTTAATTTTTATACAGAAAAGTTAACTGTCCATCCATCCACAGTAATTAGTTTGAAAAGAATTAAAGCGAAATTTCATGCAAATCATCAATCAATTCTTGTAGAAAATAATAGAATAATTGATTGACACTACCTAATAGACAATTTTTTATAATTTTCTTAAAAATGTGTTTTTTTTATATTTTTCCTGTATTCTAAACTCAAAACAAAAAAAACAACCCCCTTGAATTTAGCTCGTACATTTTTTTACACCCTGTATAAAGGATAAAGCACACCAACGCGGTCGCAGTTGTATTTTGCCACCGCCACGCATTTCAAAACAAACTGATGGAAATTAAATGTAGAGTAGGTAAGGTAATGACCTACGGCCGTGAAAGCCAAAACCAGCCGTTTATGGCAAAAAATAATGCTATCTATTCCCAGATTTTTTGTTCTATTCTACGAAGCCCTTCACGGAAGCTAATCCCTATTAAGCATTGAAAGAATAATTTAAAATAAAGTCAGCGATGATCAATTGAAACCAAAAATGCCGTGCCAGCAAACAAACACACCAAATGGTATTCAAAGTAGTTATCTGCACGCGACATTTTTGCTGTTACAGTACAGTCAACATAGAAAATCTTTCAACGCTTTTAATTATCTTGTGACTACTATAAGTGACTCCGATTGACCATTTTCAGTGACAATGACGGCCAACGAAAGCAGCGTTTTGTTGCCTTTTCGCAATGACCGTACAACATTGTTCTGCAAGTAACATGATGGATCGATCCAGGTATTCGGGCCAGCTCGGCGCCGCTCGGCTGCCCTCGGCCTTTGACATTGGCATTCGTTGTTTGAGTCAGAGTCAGTTGGATAAGGTCAACTCGGACTTGGCCAGCCGGTTAAATATTCAAGTGGGAGATAACGCTAGCTGGGTGAAAGTTAGGAAGTTGTATTGATCGCCGCTACCGCAGCCGGGGCGCGGAAATTATATTGGCCTTCATTTCTGAAACAAAGGTACCAACTTTTGGTTCTGTTGTATTATTTTACTGTTTACTTTGCATCCAAAATCTTCTGTCGCTTATTTTCATGATTGACTTTCGTTGAATATTTTCAACTCTCTAAACAAACCTGACGACCTCTGTGGCGTAGCGGTAGCGCATCTGACTACCGCGCAAGAGGTCCCGGGTTCGAATCCCGGCAAGGGCGAAAAACCTTAGGTCTTGGATGTTTACATGTTTGTGACGTCGCTGTTTCTGGTTCCCACGACACAGGATATCCTAGTGTTGGACCAGAAGCAATGTATGTGCCTGTATGTTTGTAATGTTTATGTTTTAAACCTAAATCTTTTTTGCAACTAAAAGTTTAGAAGCAGGGCAAGATAAAGAGTACAAGAAACCGGCGTGAGTGCATGCAACGACTAATGAATGTCGATGAAGCGAAACTGATCTGTCAGGATCGTGGCAAGTGGCAGTCCCTGGTCTCTGTCTATCCCTCTGGGATACAGGTGTGAGCTTATGTATGTATGTCTTTTATACCTAAATGTAAATATCAATCCGTCTTTTCATATTGCTGACAGAATCATGCTACAGAATTTACATAGGTTTTGTAATTCTCTACTGACAAATCGGCACTAACTCTCTCCATCAATATTAGAAGTTAGTCTAATACATGGCATCGAAATTGGCATCACATGATTAAACCGCGAGCCCGTCAAAGGAGATTTGAAACTAGGAGCGGTGAAACCAGTAAGTTACTAACCTAATTTACTTTACAACTATAGCTCTTATGGCGATGCAACTAGACTTACATTGCCTCATCGCTCCAAGTCCGGATAGGTCGGAGGTAGTCTCGCCGAACGGTGACACTTTTGGTCGGCCCCTGTGTCAGAGTACCAATTGAGAAGTCTGGGGTCACCACCGTGGTTGTGTGTAACGAAACTTTATGTACAAGAGTACGGTTGATTGCACAAAGGACCCGGAAAGGATAAAAGGTCGGTTCAGTAGCAGTTGTGTCAATAGCTTGTCGGTGACTCAGCCTGAGGTTGTTTGAACAAATGTCACTTAGAATTCAGTTTTTTATACGTCCATAAATGCGTCTACAATTTAGTAGCTAGTCGGGATATAATTTTGCATAGTCCATCTAATAATATTATCTTTATTTCGGATACACTTACTTTGAATTTGATGAAGTCAAGTAATTAATGACAATAAAATTATCGGCGTGCCTGCAAGTAACGAATAAATAAATGTGAAACGATATATATTATTTAATGATTTTTTATCAGCGTACATCTAAACTACTCTTACTTTTGATCTTATTCTTATACCTATTAAGGTATACACTTACTTGACTTTTTGTCAAGTACTTTTTTTGTTTCTTTTTTTACCTGTTTTTTTTTTCTTATTCTAAATCTTTCGTAAACGAAAGTTTTAATTTCTAAATACATGAAGTGGCTGACCGGTCCCTTTGTGCTAAATAAGATGCTTACTAGTACGCACGTAGTAGATGCCGACTAGTACCTAAAACCAATTCGATCCTAACACTTTCACAGTATACATATGCTGTAGAACTTTTTTATTTTCTATTTTAAAGAAGACGGCACAATATAACAGAATAGCAGTGACGTAGAAAACAGAAGAGAGCAATTACATGTATCTTCTTATAAATAAACTACAGCTAGATAACATAATCATAAGCAATCTATTACAGATAACATAAATATTGGATATAAAAAAGTTACCGCGATAGAAATTTTACAAAAACATTTTTTTTAACATGTATGTACAATACCGTACCTTACTGTGGTACCTTAGTACGCATAGATATTAATCACGGCAAAAATCGCATTAAGCTTAGATATCAGACTATCCATCACTGCTCTTCGCCAATTTGTTAAACTTTGAATTTCTTGTTTAATTTTGGCTACATCTTGTTGAGATATTATCGAGACACAATACCGGATTATTTCGTCTTCACCAATGAGGGGAATAGAACTTTAAGTTACTAAGAAGTAGTGGACAATCAATATGTGAGTGGTTGACCAAAAAGGGACCTGGAGGGATTGGAAACCATTATTTTTTTATATGAATTTTTTTATCTGTGGTATTTTAGCTTTGTTATGGTGTAACCAGAATATTTTTAGGTGCCGTAGTTATTTTTTTATGATTTTTTTTGTGAGGCGAGCACGAGTCGAAACCTATAGAAACACGAAACTTCAAACTCGAAATCAAATATTTTCCCTTGAGGTCCCTTTTTGGTCAACCACTCACATATGACTATTCTACTAGCTTAAAATACAATAACTCACAATAATAACTTCCACACAACACAATCATTCTTTGTCCCAAACTAGGATACCCTGTGCTATGGTAACCAGGCAAGGACATCACAGACATGTAATCACACCCAGACTGAGGCCATTTGTACTAATGTACGGCGGCCCCCTGTGGGAATCGAACCTACGCTAGACCAACGTCACAGTTGCTATTTAAATTTACTTTGAAATAGACCTAAGAAGTAATTAAATTTTTACAGATAGTAACTAGGTATAATCAAGCTCAAAATCAGCCAAGTCCGCGGCCTTAGGGCAGCTTGAAAACTTCTGACAGTAAGACCAGCCACTAGTCTTATAAGCCTCCACCAATCCGGACTTGACCCCCGTGGTGGAGTATGGCTTATACCTTCCTCAGGGAAGAGACCCGTGCCCCTCGGTGAGGACATAATGGGTTGATGATGATAAACAGGTTTGAAATTGCTACGCAGCAATCTTGCAAGAATCGCTCGTAGCCGGGGCTGCCTGAGTGATCTTAAACGATCACTAATGTTAAGCAACATACGGCGCGTTCAGTCCATGGATGGGTCACTGTCTATGACTAACGCTATTGGCATTTTTCCGAGCGGTTCCGTGCTTCGCAAGGCACGTTAAGCAGTTGGTGCCGGCTGCCGTCGATAGATGGCAGTCGTTAAGCCAAGTCAGAGGCCTTAAGGCGGCTTGAAAAAAACTTCTGACAGTAAGACCAGCCACTAGTCTTAGAAGCCTCCACCAATCCGGACTTGGCCCCCGTGGTGGAGTATGGACTATACCTTCCTCAGCGAAGAGACCCGTGCCCCTCGGTGGGGACATAATGGGTTGATGATGATGATGATGATGAATCTTGCTTGACTGAAATGGGCTAGTTGCCCTAAAAAAATGTAATAATAAAATAAAAAATGTAATGAAAAATAAGGGACACGTACTTCTTTATTTGTAAATTAGACCAAAAATGATAGAGATAGCCTAATAAAGTTACGTGTGACGTCACACCGTGCTGCATTTTTAAGTACTGAGTGACGTCACACGTAACTCTAATGGGCTATATCTTTGTTATTTTTTGCTTAATCGAAAAAAGAAAAAATACGTGTTAAATATTTTTTTATAATCTAAAATAAGGACTAAATAGAATTTAATTATTTTGACCCTGGAAACTACCCTATTGTACATGTGACTTTTTGAGTCAGATGTTTTTATTACGGATTAACTGGAAATTAGATGTCTAGATAGTTTATTTCAACGTAAATAATTTACTGTGTATTGTCAAATCTCATGTGTTATTCCTGGTGTACATACAAAAAAGAATATTCTATTCTATTCTGTTTGGTGAACGTCAATTATACTATGATAGTCGCACTATGCTATGCTAACCATTGGAAGGTCGTTAATCGGCACTTGTAACAATTGCCGATTCCGTACCGATAGTTGCCAGTCTACCAACGAGAAAGTTTGAGCACGGTCTACTTGAATTTTTCTCGGTATTTCCACTGTTGGAGGGATTCAAATAAGCAAAAAACTTTGGCCTTTGCTTCTACTTAATGAGATATTTATTTATGCAGCGCCTACTGGCAGCTTCACTTATACTAGATGGATGAAGGGGTAGTATAGGATGGATAGTCACTAGACTTAACCACTAGGTTATTAAGAAGGTATAAGTTGCTGGGCAAACCGATTTCATCGATATTTTTTTTCTGTAAAGTTTTGGAGCCTATTTGAGGGACTGCCGGTCTGGGGCATTTCTTGGTCAAAGGATTTCTTTGGCAGTCATCATCAACCCATTATGTCCCCACGAAGGGACACAGGTCTCTTCCCTGAGGGAGGTATAGGCCATACTCCACCACGGGGGCCTAGTCCTGATTGGTGGAGGCTTGTAATACTAGTGGCTGGTCTTACTGTCAAAAGTTTTCAAGCCGCCCTAACGACTTGGCTTAACGACTGCCATCTGTCGACGGCAGCCGGCACCCACTGCTTAACGTGCCTTGCGAAGCGCGGAACCGCTCGAAAAAATGCCACTAGCGTTAGTCATAGACGGTCACCCATGCATGCCCTGAACGTGCCATATGTTGCTTATCCTTCGTGGTCGTTTAAGATCACTCAGGCAGTCAGCTACGAGCGATTTCTTTGGCAGTGCAGCGTGGTAATGCTCCCAGCGTAAGCACCTTTGGTTCAAGTGTTCCGGGGAGGTTTGTTAGGTTAGGTTGATTTTTTCTTGTGTGCCTTAACTATTATTGTATCTGTGGGTCGACGAAACATTTAATGGATATTGTGCATGTGTTTATAGATAGATTGTCATACTTATCTGAGTAGTACAGTAACGAAGTTAGAAGGAAAACTTTCACAGCCAATTTAGTCGATTAGGCAACTTTACTTAAAACGAAAAAGTTTGTACAAACTTTATTGGAAACTAGCTGTTGCCCGCGACTACGTCCGCGTGGGCTTTAGTTCAGTAAAGTGTTTGCAAATAAACAAGGGAGCTTAGCGCTTGCGAAAGAGCTTTCATACTAACATTGCACCCCCCTTTTACCCCCTTAAGGGATGATTTTCGAAAAACTATTTTACATGACTTAATGAAGAACCTTCGTACCAAATGTTATTCAAATAACTTCAAAAACGGCAAAGTTTCATACTAACTTTACACCCCCCTCTTGCCCCCTTAAGGGATGATTTTTAAAAACGTTTTTAACGTGTGTTTCATGACTTTCAATGAAGAATTTTCATTCTGAATTTCATTCGAATAACTTCAAAAACGGTAAAGTTTCATAATAAGTTTGCACCCCCCTTGTCCCCCCCTTAAGGAATGATTTTTAAAAAACTATTTTAAACGTTTTCATAATTTTAAATGAAGAACCTTTGTACCAAATTTCATTCGAATAACTTCAAAAACGGCAAAGTTTCATACTAACTTTGAACCCCCATTTTACCCCCTCAGGGGATGAATTTTCAAAAATCCTTTCTTAGTGCTCCCCTACGTTACAAAAGGAACCCCTGTGCAAAATTTCTAACCCTTATAGTTTAGGCCCTGCGTTGATATGTCAGTCAGTCAGTCAGTCAGTCAGCTTCTCCTTTTATATACATATATATATTATTGTTTTGATGATGATGAAGTAAACATTTTAGTTAATTCATTGTCTAATTTAAAGTATGTCCCATTGTAAGACTCAGACCTTCCTTCAGAGGGAGAGAGAGAGATAGAGTTTGGGCATAATCATTGTACGTGCCCACCGCTGACTGTCTTGTTAAAGCGCTACAAGTACACCTCAATCACTCAGGTTTCCTCACGATATTTTCCTATGCCGTAAGCAAGCGGTATAGCTTCAACAAATAAATAATAATTACATTTGGATTGATATGATATCGTGTAAGCGACAGATTCTTTTTCCAGCTTAATTGATGCTCAGCGTCAAAATAATGTCAAGGTAGGATGTTTCACAATCGGATTATTGTGAAGTAGGTACCAGAGTGTCTCTAGAACAGTATCATTTTCATTTATCTCTGCCTCGTCCCTGATATTTGGCTGCTACGCTTTCGAACGAGTCTGTTGGGTGTTGTATTACTTACGAGACCCTTTGTTCTGTGACGACTATTGTCGTCGTCTCCGTAGAATTGTGACGTCTTTAATCACTCTGTTCTCATTGAAGTTGTCAACTTTGTACCTACCTATGAGTGCTATTTGCGACAAAAATGCAAATAAACAACCCGACTGGTAAGCTTAACTACTAAGCGGGGCCCCAATCCTACTCTTTAACTCATTGTGAGGTCATTGATTCTTCTATATCCTTCCCACAATCCACTCAAAGGTTCTCTGGGAGAGATCGCTCTAAGAAATAAAACCGCCACTTTTATCATCATTATCAACCCATTATGTCCCTTCCTAGGGGCACAGGTCTCTTCCCTGAGGAAGAAGAAGGCCTTACTCCACCACGGGGGCCAAGTCCGGATTGGCGGAGACTTGTTTAACACTACTGAGACATAAGAAACCTTTGAAAAATTCTTTCTCCTGATTGTGAGAGCGAGCGTGCATGCGAGAGGTCCCGGGTTCGAATTCCGACTGGGAACGAAAAAAACCGGAGGTCTTGGATGCTTACATATTTGTGATGTCGCTGTTTCTGGTTCCCACAACACAGGGTATCCTGGTGTGGGGTTAGAAGCAATGTATGTGACTGTACGTAAATGTATGTTTGTTTATTTATTTATTCTTGGGTTAATCTCGAGCGCTTAGTAATTAATACTCAGTATTCGGTTGTTAAGCCAAGTCAGAGGCCTCAGGGTGGCTCGAAAACTTCTGACAGTAAGACCAGCCACTAGTCTTACAAGCCTCCACCAATTCGGACTTGGCCCCCGTGGTCGAGTATGGCCTATACCTTCCTCAAGGAAGAGACCCGTGCCCCTCGGTTGGGACATAATGGTTTGATGATGATTCGGTGGTTAGTTATATTTTATTTCAGTTTTTTGTAGTACATTCAATAACTATTCACCATCGGTTTCGAACTCAATCATAATCATTGGCCCACAATCAATCACTGCGGAGTTCGAATATCTCGATGCATCTGCAATTACACGCCAATCTGTGTCAGTGTAGAAGAAGAAGAAGAATAAGAAAAATTTATTCATTCGTCAATTCGTAATTCGTGTAATTAATTCATTCGTCTAGTACACTGGATAGAGCTATGACATCACAAGGCTCTACTCCAGATTTTGTTCCAGCTTAATACCTAATCATTCTGATAACAAAACATTAGTGGAACACTTTCAATATGTCTGGATTTAAACAAGAGATTACGGAATAAAATTTATCTAATCTAATCTCTTTAAACGAGCAATTCTTGTATATATATTTATATATAATCAGAATCTCGGAAACGGCTCCAACGAATTTCACGAAATTTTGTAGGCAGATGCTTTCGGGGGCGTTTTATTGATCTAACTAGGTTACATTTTTAGAAAACGTTGTTTTATCCGTGTTTTAAGGTAATTGAAATTTGCTATAATAACATACAGAGGTAAATTTCGCGTTTACCTGCAAGGTTGGGATAGTCCTGACGGGAAAACGGGTGACCCGTTTCGGACCAATTTCAAGAGACCTGGTTCGAGTCATGCTGTTTTTTTCCAAGTTCTTTTTTTTGTTGGAAAAGGATTATTTTAATTTTATATTACATATTTTATATTACCAAAAAAGTACCGAGTAAAGCTCGGTCACCCAGGTACTTATATTTATACGAGAGGAATGTTGTAAGTATCCAAAACCGGTCAATTTATATTGTCTTTCTTCGTAGCACTATTTCGCTACGAATGAAGGCAACATCAACTCATGTACATATTATTCTATTGATAATCTAGATGAATATATTGTTTATATTATACTCGTATCATTATCATGAGCTTACAACGGGCCTAAGATGCTTCCTAAGATGCTATACCTACGTGGGTAGGGTAGGCGAGGCGCTCTCGAATAGGCTGCACGTTTACATGTTTGTGATGTCGCTGTTTTTGGTTCCCACGACACAGGGTATCCTAGTATGGGGCCAGAGGTAATGTATGTGCCTGTATTTAAATATTTATGTGGTGTTATATCGGACGTATTTCGGCCAAATAGGGGAAGCATTTGGCTAACGGGGTTAGCAAGAAGGAAAGTTGGAAAAAAAGAGAGTTTGTTTGCCTAATACGTTTAGAATAGTCTAAATAGCATAGGCTTGTTCCCTCTCTTTGAGAATAGACATGTAGGTACCTTACAGAGTTACAAACATTTACAGGCTGTTTACCCTTATACGCCTTTTACTGTTCAATAGATTGCCCTTGGGATTTTTATTGGGACGTTAGTGGCAAAGCCGTTGCGTGGAAATAAGTCAACATGTGTACACTTGGCGAGCTGCCAGCAACTCTATTGATTTGGAGGATTCGAGCTGTCGTGCCGCTTTTCCACATTCGCGCTAAATGTCCTCGATGCTGCTGGAGTACGAAACGTTTTCCAAAAAAAGTTGAGAAAATGATGAAAATACGGTTTTCGATGTTGGTTACAATAGGCCATTTGACAGGTTTTTGAAAACCATCTCAGTTTTTTGTTGGTGTTCATTGAGTGCTTAGAAAGTGGTGATTTCCAATTTGTTCGTATATTTCTCCTAAAAAAAGCAAACGAAAATTTACTTTTAAAATAAGCCGCCAAAGATCAGTATAAAAAACCAATGAAAAATGAATGAGACAGACGCCATTTTTAAAAGTCACTATTAAATTAACATCTTTAAGAAATTATACGAACTTAGTACGGTGTTAGTGTCGCTCTATGGAGCCCTTTCAATAAAACAATACAAATAGTAGTGAAAAAACATTATATTTCGTTACAATCATGACTTCTTTACAATCTTACTAGCGATATAGCTGACAAATTCACATTTGGTATTGTTATTGTTCACTGGCTTGGTTGATACCGGGGCCTTCATTCTGTTAGTGCATTGCACTTCAATTATTATTACATGGTCGGGTCACGCGACATGGTTTTTAATTCCATCGACGCCTAGAATAACGAACACGCGCGCGCGTTGATTTGAAGCGGCAATGAAATTAAACTGACGCAATCATGTATGTAACTGTTATTGTACAATGCATTATAGTCTGTAAAATATAGCTTGAGCTCCGCGACAGCTGTCATGGACATTTGCGTCCATGAAGCTTAGAATTTTTTCACAGAATATTTGTACTGTGAAAACTCCGTACTTACTTCACACTATTCGATGTCTAAGCAATATCTTAACCTAGCCCTGTCAGTGTGAAAGCTGTCGTGGAGCTCAAGCTATATTTTACAGACTGTAGTAAATCTAGGCCCAGGATTGCTCCAGTATCCAAGATGTGTATTGCGACACTATGGCGTTAACCCGCGGATATTCACTCGAGTTACAAGAGATACCCCACGAGGTGATACCGACCACGTACAGGCCCTCCGTTGTCACCCTCACACTGTCCACGACCTCCCACTCCCAGCCAGCCCGCACAGAACATGTTATTATTCACGGTATAACCGATGCCGCCGTAGCGTTGGGCGCACTCCTCCTGATTCACGATCCAGACTTCGACACCTTGTAAGTGCTCGGAGAAGTTGCCGCCAAACTGGAGAAGTTCGGGACGCTTTTAGTCTTTGCTCAGTGGAAGAAAGAAAACGTTTGTTGAACTTTACTAAAACTTTAGTAAGCACTATACTTTGTAACATAATTCGGCATTTGACACTATCAACAATAAATTATTTGATATGCTCGATTAACCCTGGAGTGGTCGCGTGGATTACAATGTAATCTTAATTTTGTTTGTTACGATTTTCTGTAAGAAAAAGCTCCAATTTAAACACTTAAGTCTAAATAAAAAAAAGGATACTACTTGTTTTTTGTTACTTATAAATTGGCCTACATATGTAATCCACGCGACCACAAACGATTCTATATACAGCGCGACTACTGCAGGGTTAAAACAAAAATTACAAAATGTTTCGGAAAATGTATCTCTTTTAATCATTTACTAGTTATCACAATTTTTAACAAAGAAACATAAAAAGAGTGCTTTGAAATGTGACGTCATAAGCCAGTATTTTCAGGCAAAGACGGCAAAGTGGATCTCTGGAAGCTACCAGATTATGAAATAATAAAAACTGCTTTTATTATTTTTCTACGTACTATCTATGGAGTTTTTCCTTCATTAAAAAAAATGTTAATGTTTTATTCTTTAAGAAGTCTCTTTAATTTTTAT
This sequence comes from Yponomeuta plumbellus, assembly GCA_947310845.1. Classification (NCBI taxonomy): domain Eukaryota; kingdom Metazoa; phylum Arthropoda; class Insecta; order Lepidoptera; family Yponomeutidae; genus Yponomeuta; species Yponomeuta plumbellus. Next base: position 6,359,524 of record OX371193.1, read on the forward strand.
TTCATAAGTTATATATCAGTGAGTTCTACTACTAAAATCTGTTTATTATTCCTAAAACGTATTTATAAAAATAAAACTCTCACTCGGCTTGAGCACAGCGGGCACGCTTGCGCTGGCAAGGGCCCGACGAATGACGTCATTCAGGGCAGCGTGCGTTTTTATGTTTGTATATATTAACAAAAGCGTGATATCGGTAATAAAGAGGGAAGTAAAAATTACGGTACCTCCTCATGTTTTTACTTTTCAATCCTCCATAAGTAACATTAAATGTCATAGTGTAATAGGTGCAGTAATAAGCGGAAGAGCTTAGCCCTTTCTAGGTCAGACAGAGAGACTTCTTAACCGACCGGGTTCGAATCCCGGCCGGGGACAAACAAAAAACAGGTCATGGATGTTTACATGTTTGTGACGTCGCTGTTTTTGGTTCCCACGACACAGGGTATCCTAGTGTGGGGGCAGAAGCAATGTATGTGCCTGTATGGTATGTTATGTTATGTTATATATAACTACGGTCTCGCTTGCTCCCTTTGGTTACGATTCAAAAACGAATCTTAAAATTGCGTAGCACTTTTTTTTATAATTATTTATTCAGAAATTTCACAAAGATACATAATTATAATACAAAAAACCGTTACTCAAACCTGTGAGGTTAATGTCTATCTTAGTGAGGTTAGTATCTGGAATCCTAGTTAGTTAAAAATACTCAGTTTTATACTTACAGAAGTTCTGCCCCATCCGATAGCTGTGACGGGTTGGCCATCGACCGGATTGTAATTCGGTCCGGCTATCGGTGCAGTGGCGACAGTTCCACTAATTAAGATGATGTTGTTGGTAGGGCGCAGTAAGGCGACGTCATTGTTAAACGTTCGGAAGTTGTATTCGGGGTGCAGGGTGATTGCGCGCATCGTGTGGACGGTCCCGCCGCTATTTGCAAGGGACGAGCCGACGCGGGCTCGCCAACTGGGCAATTGGTGACCCCTTAAAAAAGAAGTCACAAAATGTTAATTGGATAATACTTTAAACTTCTTTGGTAGCGAGTTGTCTACTGTGTGATGGGCTTGGTAGCTTTTATTTGCTTATTATAATTTAGTTGATGTAAAGATTCGGCAGTCTAGGTTAATATAATTATTTGTTTTTGATGTTGTAAACAAACGAACCTGTTACTTTCTATGCAACTATAATTTAGCTATAGGTGAAAACCTTTAAATGACTTTTTGCTACTATATTGTACAATGCACCCTCGATTTTGCTATATTAGTATAACCATCGGTTTTCCTAAAATCCAATAAATAAATAAATAGATAATACTTTAAAAGCTATCAATCAATTGATGTAGATTGAGCCAAAATATCGGAAAATTTCGCGAAATTTATATATTCAAAACAAATTTGGGTTACGTAGATAGATCAGAACACTTTATTGCACAACCAGGGACACACGCGCTATATTAAATTTTTGCAAAAACTATGTCATTAGGACAGTTTTATCACACAGAAATCAGTATGAGTATGGTAGGTACTTTAAGAAGCAAAAACGTCCCTGTACCCAGATGCTTAGGATTTAAGAAAAAAATTTATAATTAAAATAATCCGAACCACGACTCTTTGAACTCGTATTTCTATCGTGGATAACGTATTTCTAAATACACTTTCATCATCATCATCATTCAATAATGGCTACATAAGCCATCTTCGAGCGCACCAGCGCCATATCTCTGATTAGGGGTCAAAGTGGTCGCCATGGCCGAAATCGGTCGGAAGAATCATTATCATTATCATTCAATACACTTTATTTATAGCAATAAAATATAGTATGCACGTTAAATGTGTGTGTTAAGCATTACAGCATACTGCTTTTACTATCTGCCAATCTGTTGGCAAGGTATTAAGCCGGGTCCAGACGAGTGTAACGACACGTACGTGTAATGTCTAATAATTGTCAAATAATTCTACGTCTGGACGGCACTACGAGCATTACATGTAACGCTCGTAGTGCCGTCCACATGTAGAATTCGTGTTACATTACGCAGTGGATTACATTACACATACACTCGTATGGACGCGGCTTTAGAGAAAGAGTCGACGGTTATTATAATACGGAAGTCATGCACATAGGCTGCTACTTATGTATGCGGAATCTGGGATTCCAATAATTTTAATTGATGCAGTACAAAATGCCTTTAAAGAATTTGTTGCCTCCCGTCCAGCTGATTTCTTTAAGAAGGGCATCAATAAACTGCCACTGCGTTGGCAAAGATGCATTGATTGCATGGGTGATTACTTCGATTAATACAATAAAAAATACATGAAAAAAAATCGTATAAATTTTTTCATTAATTTCATAGGTAAAGACCTAAATAGAAATAAAAAGGTCCTGAGTTGCATACCTAAACATTTTTTTTTTAAATCATAAGTTATGGTATGCGTATCTTCCAGGTACCTACTTTAATAAAACAATGGAAAAAAAGTTTTGAAACAATATGTATTTTATATTTTCATCATTAAGGAATAATTATATCTTCATTAGAAGGAGCCGGGGATGTGGAACGATATAGGTACAAACTAAAATAAACCTGATATATCTTGGGTTAGAAGAAACCATACGAGCGCATAAGGATGTACAATAATGTACATGTCGCAGTTAAGTAGTTAAATCAGAGAGTCAATTGAATCTCTAGACAGTCAATCAAAGATCGATATTCAATCAAGTCGCTAGCATTTTGATTTAAATAAAGCAGCGTCGAAAACGTTTAACTATCTAACTGACCGAAAGCCAGCATGTTGATTAATAATGTAAAACAAGATGGCAGTCACGACAACAGCTGATTACTTTTAGAGTCTTTCTTTTGGCAAACGTTGTGCAATGTTGGTTTGTTGTGTGAGTGGTTTTTTGTTTCAAATTGTAGTCTTTGGTGAAATTGTAAACATGTTGTCGACTCCGCCACGATCATTTCGTTTGTTATTGTTATTTCGGTGTCATCGTGTGTAATGCTAAATGTGCAAAAATGAACAACAAATATCTTTTCAAAGGAACCAAGCGCATATTGGCATAAAGCGTGCAGCAGAAATAATGATAGACAGTACTGCCAAAAAATTTAAACCACTGACTGTTGGTAGTAGCGTTCTTGTCAACGTGCCTAAAGTGGATCGAGGCCTAGGAACGTTTAAGAACTTTAGCGACTTGATTGAATGTCGATCTTTGATTGACTGTCTAGAGATTCAATTGACTCTCTGATTTAACTACTTTACTGCGACATACATACATGCACGCCTCGGGGATGGTAACTTCTTTGCATTTCTGTTGTAGTCCCTACCTTGTTATTATCATTAATACTTTTATTGCACTTACATTTAAAATAAAAAATATAGTACAATGCGGTGGACTTAATGATATAAGCATTTTCTACCAGTAAACCGCAGGAGGTAGAGTGTTGGTAGGCGTGCAAAAGTAATTAAATAAATATAAAAACATACTTATATAAGGTGCATTGAATAAACTTACACATAATCATATACTTACACAGATAATAACTTCGCAAGTACTTAAAAATTATTTTCGATTAAATTTCTCCTTCTACATGCCGTTAGTCCGTATTTAGACCTTTAAGTTTACGCAGCTGCTTCCAGTATCCAAGCTGTGTATCTTGACACCCTGGTGGTAACACGCGGAAAATGCGTCAAGGCGCAAGTCTGACTCCAAGAGCTGATGCCGACAAGAACTTCGTTGTGTAGCACAGGCCCTCCATCGTCACCGTCGCAACGGTCTTGGGTCCCCAAGCCTTGCCAGCCCGCACACAACATGTTATCCGTGACGGTGTAAGAGAGATCATTGTAGAGTCGGTAGCATTCGCTCTGGTTGACTATGACGAGTTGCGAGTGCCGGAGTTCCTCGGAAGAATTACCGCTAGCCTGAAAAAGTCAGGAAAGATTTAGGGCCCTCGCCCACGGCGGCTTTTTGCAGCGATGCTGTCGCACGTTCCGTAAGCGCTCGACAGCATTGCGACTAACACGCGCAGATCGCATTTGCAACGCGCTGCAGAAGCGATGCCAACGCGCTACTAACGCGCTACACCATCGCGGTTGTATCGATGCGAACGCACGAACGTGTCGGATGACATCGGGGAAAGAATGGAGGACGGGCCCCTAGGTTACTGAATGCATCGCGACAGAAGCGCAACAGTATCGCGTTTGCATTGGGACTGAATCAAGTTTTTTTGAAAAATTGTGAAAAGCAGTATTTATTATTAATGATTTATCTGTATAACAAACGTGTGCATGTTCGTGATTTCCGAAATTGCTCGAAACTGTGAATCGAAATTGAAGTGATAGAAAGTAACGTATCGTTAAAATTTGTTTTCTAATATATCTTAAATGCTTTAAGAGTCTGACGTCCGATATGCGTAAACAATTAAATAACAAGTTATCATTTCGCAATTTTCGAGTGACCGCGAGATGTGGCGTTATTGGGAAAAATTATATACCTAACAGTGGGCAGAGGTGGGCTGTTGATGATGATGATGATGATGTCATTTCGCATGCTAACACTAATAATTATTTTTTAAGCATATACAGGGTGTTGATTTGTACAGTTTCGTCCGACTCAGGGGTGGTTATTTACATGATACTGAAGGAAAAAAAAATAATAAAAAACATTTATTTTTAGTGAAAATCACCTAAAAATCATAAAGTTATGTGGCTAAGCTTCTATCGTTTGCACTTGACGGGTCCGGCGGGGGTTTTGCGGGGCAGGGCGGGAGAGTCCGCCCGCGCGCTCGGCACCGGCACCGGCAATTTTCACTATTTTTTTATATATTTTTTTTGCTTCAGTATCATGTAAATAATCACCCCTGAATCTGAAGAAACTGTACAAATCAACAGCCTGTATAAATATTTATCTGTCTAGTCGATAGTTGATGATAAGTTTTGTAATAGATAAATAAAGACATAATAATATCTTTAGGAACTTACAGAACTTGTACCCCATCCGGCAGCCCAGACGGGTTGGTTATCGGCCGGAATGTAATTCGGACCGGCTATTGGTACGGTGTTTACAAGATTATTAACTAAGAGGATGTTTGTGGTAGTTCGTATCACGGCGATGTCGTTGTTAAACGACCAGCCATTGTGGTCGGGGTACGGCGTGATTGCGCGCAGAGTGTGGACGGTCCCGCCGCTATTTGCCAAGGACGAGCCGACGCGCGCTTGCCATCTGATCAATTCTTGACCGCTGGAAATTGTAACGAAATATTTATTGGATGAACAGGGAGACATCGAAATGAGGGCTTTTCAAAGCGTCATAAAAAAAAAAAAGTACCGCAAATTACCGACAGATGGTGCTGACGTCGCCTAGTACGTCAAAATTGACATGATATCACTGTACCTTCTCTGTGGCTCCTGTCCTATGTTTTTATAAGAATGCACAATGCATGGGCTTGTCATGAGCAAACACACAATTCACGTACGTAAAAATACGTAAAATACTATAAAATAAGTAAAAATACTACGATAACTTTCAAGTTTCAACAGTTTCAAAACAAAGTCTAGTTTAGATCGCAGATTACAACGAGATGTTTTGACGACATTAATAACGATTAAAACCACAGACCTAAAAACATGATGACATTTTGCTCTTCTTGCAGCGCCATCTAGTTTTTTTTTATGAACTCAACTGACAGCTGTCATTGCAAAGCCCTCGTTGTACCAATACAGCGCTCGCCAGATGCGCGTGCGCTGCGGCTGCTCTGTACCCTGCTCGCTGCAGCACCAGAGAGTAATGTGTTTGTGGATGGGATGGCAAGTGTGGTGATGGAATGTAATAGAATGCTAGAAGATGTTTGATAGGTAGTGCTCAGTAAAAATATAAACGCAAATTTTAAAAATACTCAGCTCACTATCCCCGAGAGGGTAAGCAGAGACACCATTCGCATTCACTAGAAATTGAGCCTAATTTTTGCCGAGTTTATTAGGTCCAACGTGACAAGTCTGTCTCCGTAAAAAAAAAAATTGCATCGATAATTTCAAAATAACTTAAGTTCAACCTCAAATTGTTGCGGGTTTCACATAAAAGTTGTTCGTATTGATGAGTAAAAAGTAGTCTGAGTCGAGCGTTACTTTACAAATCACATTGTATAAAGCCGCGTTTTCACGGTCTTAGTGCGCTCGGACCGAGTGCAGAATGCATAAATACAGAAATCTGTCTGTATTTTTTCTGTACGTTCACATTTACCAACTGACGGCAGTTAAGAGAGAAATCTTTGTTTAGACTACATAACGCCGCTGTCTATAGACTTAGATTAAGATATATCTGTGTAATTTACATTTCTATGAACAACAATGTCTTTGTTTGTCTCTATATATTTATATTAACAGAGATCAGTGTACAAAAACCTGCTAATCTGCTACTTACTGATAGCAACGAGCGGTCGACAGAAGAGCCGAAGATGAGATGATAGTGCCAACACATCTCTGTTCGTAGGAAATCAGGTTTTCTGAGTACAGCATAGCAGCCACATAACGATGCAGGCGGTCCGAGACTGGGCCGTCATTAGTGAGCTGTTCCTTTGCTGGTAGAGCTGTAAGAAAAATATATTGATAATTGACAATATTTCATATTTAACAACGCCTAAAACTAAAAATACCTTTTCTTAATTTTGCTATCCTGATTACAAGAAAAATATTTGAAATTTTATTATTGCTTAATTATAAAAAAAAAAAAAATTAGGTGATGACGTCACACATACGGTGGAACGAGGAGGTAGGTACCATTGCCTAATATTAAAAACTTCATGACAGATGTAATTTTCAATTTCATTCAAGTGTCATGTCGGAGTGATTCAGTAGTTTTTAAAAAGTCGGCAGGGGTGTTAATATTATCAAGCCGTATGGTGACGTCATTTGGCGATTACGTCCTTTTAGAATAAGACGAAATTCAAAACGAAAATTATGAATGAAAATGATTGAATTTCCGAAAATAAAAAAATATGAGTAGTTTTATTTTGTATCTAGTTTCCTTTAAGACAATAAAATACGTATGCTAAAAAAATTTAATGTTGTCAATTACTATGTCTATCTTTCCAGTTGCTAGTTGCCTGCCCTTTCCATTTTAGTATCAAGGTCGCATGTAACCCATCTAAATAAAGTGCACACTTGTTAAGGCTGATGTGTTCTGCAGAGAACACAATATACACTTGAGGCACGAGCATACTGCTATAGGGTCTGTATTTGAGTCCGACCGATGTGGACTGGTTCTCGCCTGACCCTCGTCACTGAGCTTCGTTCTGGAAGTGCTGACTAGGCAAACGGCTAGCATCATCCCTTACATATGATAGTATCATCGTAGGCCTTCGCGTCCGTTACGGACGATTCAAGCAGTGCCTAAGGACACAGGACCAGAGTGCGTATACTGAGTTTTTTCATTCACTTTCGATAGCGAGAGCGTTTGCGATTTGCATAGGAGTGACAAAGAGACAACTAGGTGGCGCGCTCTGTCACTCCTATACAAACTGCAAACGCTCTCGCTATCGAATGAATGAAAAAACTCAGTATAAGCACTCAGGCCTGTTTTACTACCCGTGTCGGTATCGAACGCGTAAGTACATTCTGCGACCACTCCGGAGTGACAAATAGGTAGGAATTCAGGCGCCAGAAGAGGTAAGAGCTACGCGGTAGAAAGAGAGGCAGCATGTATTTGAATATAGCGTACCTGTTTTAGCGCCGTGCAATTTGAATTTCACCTAATTGTATCGCTGCTAGAGTCCCTTATTCGTTAATTGATTTTGCGGTGTGAATCTTGTGTACCTGTACTATTATGTATTCTGTGACAGGACTAGACACTTTTTTGAGGGACTGAAAAGTTCAATCCGAGAGCGGCAGCCCCTACAGTGTCTATGGCACAGGTGTCAATTGTGAACTCTAGGGTCTAATTTGTTGAAATGAAAAAGCAAATGGATATGAAAAATACCAAAAATTTAATACTGAACAAAAATATGTGGTACATTGTAGCCGAGCGAAGCCGAGTTTTCATCTAGTAATAGAATATAATAATATTCATTTCATTACATACCTTGGATAGCTGCAAGGCAGAGCGACAACTGGAAAAACACTTGCATCTTGTTTCCGTTCGATTCAATTGTGAAATCATCTAATCCGGTACTTTTATACCGCTACAGTATACGTTATCTGATAATTGTCTGATATAAATGACGTATACCTACTATTTCGCACCGCAGGAGATTCGGGGTTCAATAATCAAATCACCGATGCAGTTCATTGATGGAAACGGAAACACTCGTATAATTTTAGTACATCTTGATACCAAGACATGTTAGTGTTAAAAACTACTTGCGGGAAATCAGTTTATTGGCACTATTGACAAATGGTAACACCTAGGTGAGGCATTACAGTACACAACCAGGCCTCTCGCACTCCGCGTGTAGATATCGAACGCGCAAGTATGTACATACGGCGGCCACTCCAGAGTGCCTGATAAGTAGGGATTCACGCACAAGTGACCGCGATGAACTTCGCTTGAGCGGCCACACTTCAGTCAGCGTGCACCTGTCAAACGTGGGGGACGTGTTATTTCACAGAGTAGGTGCATAAGCTGAAGCGTAACATGGATTGGAGTAATGATAAAATTTTAGAATTTATTGCAAACTACGAATAAATAAATAATAACTACGACATAAATGTAAAAAATCATTATTTGCTGCCATAAAATACAGAGCAACCGCGGCGTCCATTTTGTTTTTTTGCATTTGACATCGCTTGCACATCGCGATAAACTTTACATCGCGCATTGTGTGGCCCCGAGGATTCGCCGTAGACGGAAGACGAAGTTTATGGCCCGAATGTTATCGCGATGAGTGCGGCCCAAGGGTGACCGATGTGACCACCTAATTTTTTTCTCTGATATCAATACCCTTATATTTACGTTACGTTCGTACGTTTGTCGATCTGTCTGTTTATCCGCGGCTAAAGGCGCAAAAAGAAGCTCAGTATCTACTGCTTTGTTGGATTAAAATATTGTAAGTGACAGAAAACAACATTTTGTTTATCCCTACACAAGGCTAAACCGTTTTTTATAACAAAATCCGGCCAAGTGCGAGTCGGACCCGCGCACGAAGGGCTCCGTACCATCATCTATAAAAACGGCAAAAAAATCATGTCTTTTGTATGGGAGCCCTATTAAATATTTATTTTATTCGCTTTTTAGTATTTATTGTTATAGTGGCAACAGAAATACAATCATTTGTGAAAATTTTAGCTGTCTACCTGTCATGCTTCATGAGATACAGCCTGGTGACATAAGGACGGACAGCGGAGTCTCAATAATAGGGTCCATTTTACCGTTTGGGTACGGAACCCTAAAAGGGAAAAAAAATCAGGACACACATTACTAATGTATAAGAATTCAAATTCAAATTAATTTTAGGAAAAAATAGGGTACCTCCCCTACATGTTAATTAAGGACCCATTTTTTTTCTGGCCTGCGCCTTAGTTGGTTGTTATTGGTTTCGTTCAACGTAGGATGGTCGTTTAAAATATTGATGCTGTTGTTGTTACACTTTATTGAACAATAAAAAAATACATAATAAAACTTAATAGGTATAGCGTGTAAATAAAAACTATTTTTCAATTTCGATATTCGTTTGCAAAATATTTTTGCAAAAGGTTATCCTTTCGGAATCGAAAAATAAAGCGCAATTTTTTGTTGCAGTCATTCTCCTACGTCCCTCTACCGGCTTAAAATTCATGGCAGTCGTAGCATATACATACTCGTATAAACAAATTAAAGTGAAAAGGCTTTATAAGTTAACAAGATATAGTACCTAGAAAAAAAAAAGCTGGATACAAATTGCATAAATTACTTTGGCAAAATTACTTTACTTTGTTCATTTTGTGTAAAGCAATAATTTGCTTCGTAATTTCCCTAAGTGAATAAAATCCGAATATCAATTAACGAAACTCTACACGCCGATTGTCTTACACGCATTCGGCCATTTTTTATGAGTGCCATGAGTAGATAACAAAATAATGTATTTTAACAACTGACGCTAAACTGCGGGTCCACAGGTTTTTATTAGCTGATTAAAATATTTAACGTTTTATCTAATCTATCGATCCATGTATATGTTCCATATATATGTAATTAGTTATTACTTATTTACGGAGCATTCGATGCACAACATGTTTGCCACTACTGTTATGCTTATCTGTATCTACGTCATCTCTACTAAGTGCTACCTTTAAGAAGATACATCAATAGACAATAGATTTTTCTAAGCAACGCAAAGCCTATAAGCCGCCTCCTCCTTTATGGAGGCAAAAGATAATAGTTATGTAATGTCATGAAGGTAAGTAAGTCCAAAAAGTATTTTTTTTATCTTTGTATTCAGTTTCTGTTCAAATATTCAGTTTTCAGTTAATAAACTTTTATCTTTATAATAAGCCTTGGGCCACTTTAGATTATTATCGACAGCTCATCAACCTTCACATTTTAGTTCCAAAGTCGCCCGTAACGCAATGGAGTAGAGTCTATGGGTGTATAGGATGATGTGCTGTCGTATAACTATATAAAAAGTAACGGTTTTATTTTTGAAAAAAAAAAATCACTAAAACGGCACTTAGTGAGGCTTAGATCGGTCTTGAGAAAAACTTAACTAAATTATGATTCATAGAGTCAAATCTCCACGTTAGGGCCTTCTATAAGCAGTGCCTTTTTATGTAAAAAAGCAGTTTTTTTTTAAATGAGACCGTTATATCTTTTCACTGCTGCCTCCAAAAGTGTCTCGATGGTTGGTCTACACATTTCACTCTTCTATAGAAATTTTATCCCACCAAACCACCTCTTAAGATGAAGTTAGAGGTGGTTTATAAAAGGAATTATTCTCATAAACAGGCTTTAACTCCATCTGAAGATTGTTTTAGTGGAATCAGTTTTTAGAGTTCCGTACCTCAAAAGGAAAATATGGAACCCGTATAGGATCACTTTGCTGTCCATCCGTCCGTCTGTCCATCTGTAGGTATATATAGACCGTTTATCTCGGGAACGCGTAGAGGTATGGAGTTTTAATACGGTATTTGACACTATCAACAATAAATTTTTTAAGATGCTCGATTTAAACAAAAATTACAAAATGATTCGGAAAATGTTTCTTTTAATCATTTACTAGTCACTACAATTTTTAAATAGATGAAACATAAAAAGGTTGCTCTGAAATGTGACATCACAAGCAAGTATTTTCATACAAAATTCCGTTTTAAAAGTAACTCATTTGACATCCTGTCAAATACCCAATTAAAACCAAATAACTATTCAAGTCTACGGTCCCTTGAAGTTATAAAAAAATGAAACGTCCAAGTTTGCGTAAAATAATATACAACCATTTATCCTGCAAAAAAACGTATATTTAATGAATGACCCAACTATGAAATTTGGCAAATAATATTGTCTTATACTACAAATACAGGGGAAGATCAAAAAATTAAACATTAGAAATTAAATCATAACAAAATTGTCTTGAAGTTCGGGATAAGTTCGGTAAAAACTGCGAGTACTGAACCCTCAGTGAGGAAGCGCTCCGCGCTCTTGTCTATTTTTTTTTAAATAAGACCTATAATTTTATGCAGCTGTTTCTTGTATCCAAGCTGTGTATTGTGACACTCTCTTGTTGACCCGCGGCCACTGACTCGAGCCGCAAGTCTGACCCCAGGAGCTGATACCGATAAGGACGCCGTCGTGCATTACAGGTCCCCCATCGTCACCGTCGCACTGGTCCTGAAGCCCCGAATTCAGCCATCCCGCACAGAACATGTTATTCGTGACGGTATAACCGATTTGGTTGTAACGCCTGAAGCAGATCTCCTGGTTGATCATGAAGAGTTGCGCCTGTCGCAGCTCCTCGGACGGATAGCCGTTAACCTGGAGAAGTTAAAACGATTTTATTCTTTGTTCGTCAGTGCATCATCAACGCATTAGGTCCTCGCCGAGGGGCACGGGTATCTTCCCTGAGGAAGGTATAGGCCATACTCCACCACGGGAGCCAAGTCCAGATCGGTGGAGGCTTGTAAGACTAGTGGCTGGTCTTACTTTCAGAAGTTTTCAAGCCGCCCTAAAGCCTCTGACTTGGCTTAATGACTGTCAGCTATCCATGGCAGCCGGCACCAACTGCTTAACGTGCCTTGCAAAGCACGGAACCGCTCGGAAAAATGCCACTAGCGTTAGTCATAGAACGGTCACCCATCCATGCACTGAACGCGCCCTATGTTGCTTAACCTTCGTCATCGTTTAAGATCACTCAGGCGGCCGGAGCTACGAGCGATGCATGTTCATCAGTAATGGAAGCAAAATATGGTAAGGAAACTGAAGCGCTTGAAGTGTTTACGTACTTCAATTCTTAAAATCGAAATCAGCAATGCGGGCGCGAGTCTCTCTGAGTCTCTCTGAATAAATCATAGGAGTAGGATGTGTATCAGGTGCTCATTAGTAAATGAGCACCTGATACACCTACATTCATCATGTTCAAGTTATAAAAATTAGGAACTTATTTTTCTTAAAAATCATGCTTGGGGTTCAAAGTTCCGCTTTTCTTCATTGACTGCCTCTGGTTTGCCTTCTCAAGTTCTCAGTTTGATACCAAAACTGAGGTTGTAGGTTCGGTTTCAGCTGGAGGCCGTCATACTTGACCTGTACAAATGGTCTAAGTCTAGATGTGTATCAATCCATGATGTCTTTGCCTCTTTGCCTGTTACTATCGCACTGGTTATTTTAATTTTAGGCCTAGACAAGTGGTTGTGTAGTGTAGTTATAGGAGTTACGTATATATACAGGGTGTAGCGTTAATAGTGGTCCAAGCTCAAGACACATTAATAAAAAAAGTTTTATATGGAATTAAAAAAAAATACACTTATTAAAAAATATTATTCCCCATGCTTTTATTTCTTAATTTTATTATTTATTATTTCAAATTTGAGTATGTGATGGGTAACTGTATGGTGTATCACCCCCTTAAGCTTGGACCACTATTAACGCTACACACTGTATTTAGGAACTTACAGCAGTTTTACCCCATCCGGCAGCATAGACGGGTTGGTCATCGGCCGGATTGTAATTCGGGCCGGCTATGGGTGCGGTGTCGACAGTACCACTAAGTACCAGAATGTTGTTGGTGGTGCGTAGCACGGCGATATCATTGTTCAACGACCAGTGGTTGAAGTTGGGATGCAGCGTAATAGCGCGCAGAGTGTGGACGGTCCCGCCGCTATGTGCCAAAGAAGAGCCAACGCGCGCTTGCCATTGAATCAATTCGTGACCGCTGGAAATTAAAGTGGCAAATGTATAATAGATGCTACAAGATAACATCGAAACGTTAGCAATAATGTATGGAGAATTTCTACATTTAGAGCCATTGACCACGACAACCTTTGTATGCGCTTCTTATCTCGTTTGGTCAAGTTGCAGATTTTGGAAAACATATTTTAAAATAAAATATTTTGTAGGAAAATTTCATCGAAATTGCTAATTTTTGGATTATTACTCTTACTTGTGCTGTAAACCCTTGTTTTTTGCCAAACACTCAACGTGAACAGGAAGAAGGTACTGAAACATGAGGTTTTGAGATTCACCCCTGGTTTTCCGTATGCTAAAAAACGTAGTAACTGTCTCTTGTTTTTTTTTCTCTATGCGTTTTGGCAAACTAACCCTTATTACGCGTTGTCCAGTTAACCAGTAGTCAAATTCCGTAAATTTCTATCGCAAACGTCAGGATTCAGTACTTACAGTTAAGCCCCTGATATCAGTTGAAAATAGATTAACAGATTGTTAGTGAACGAAAAACTGCTTACCGGTAGCAATGAGCTGCTTACAGAATGGCTGAAGTGGTGATGATAGTACCAACACATGTCTGTTCGAAGTAATTCAGGTTCCTTGAGAACAGCGTAGCTGCCGCGTAGGGGTGCTGGCTGATGTCCACCAGTAAACCGCCAATTATGCGCTCTTGTTTGGGGGGCAGAGCTGGGAATCAAACATATTGGGATTCTCCAATAACTATGCAACACAACCCGCGCCTCTGCCTCTACCAATCCGGACTTGGCCCCCGTGGCCGCGTGTTGTGTTAATTTTTATACCTAACCTTCTCTATGTAAACTTGACAATTTGATCAATTCGTAATTTATCTAAAATGGAATGAAAATGGTTACTGGCTCCCAAACTAGGATTCCTTGTGCTATAGGTAGCCAGAAAAGTATTAAGTCCTGTTTTTATTACATGAACCAATACTTTATATTTACGTGTCTGTACGTCTTTATCACTTGAGTATATAAAGTCGACAGTAGCTTTACTTGTCTCTATAATTGCTATAATGCATCTCAATAAAGTGCACGGATGTAGTAGACCCTGTTTACCTAGCCACTGTTTAGGGGCCTCCTCTACGGGTTTCGTTTGATTATAAAAACGTGTAAAAATTCAGGGTGGTAGAGTAGTGTCAGTTACTGGCGGGTATGATGGCTTAAGTACGAGTATAAAGGTGCAATTAAACGGCGCGCAAACACGCGAGCCGAGCGAGGCTCGGCGCGTGATGTAGCGCCACGCGGCGCCGTTTAAACCGCCTACGCTCGGTGCGGCTCGGTACGGCTCGGCAAAGTTTGGTATATGCAGGGTATATATAGGGTGTTCGGCGCATGGACCGTCAAAAAATTTCGGGATACTGGTGGGGTCATCTACTACCTTTCCACCCTTGGACCCTTTTTTTTGTGCACCATAACCGCCACCCTTGGGGTTTTTGTGGTTTTTTGGGGAATTTGAGCTACTCTTCATGGACGATGAACTAACGGAAAGTGTAAGCGTAACCGCCACTGTTGGCATTCGTGGAACCGACGCGTACGCGCCATTTTTCCACCGCGTTGCCACTAAAAAGAAGAAAATAAGTTGGGATCAGTAAACCATAGACTTCCAAACACTTTGGGTACTAAGTTCTTCTTCTTAAAATGCCTCTCCGTCACTAGAGCTTGTCAGTCAGCTCTTTACAACGGTCTCTGGTCAGTGCAATTCAGAACAGCTCCTCAACACTGGTCCGTTCTTTGATGTTGCACAACCATAGCATCTTTATCTTGCCCGGCCTCCACTTTTCTTCCACCTTGCCCATCAAAATGGTCTGCAGTAGTTGATATTTCTTGCTAAGTTAGTGTAAACTAAACAAAGAATAGGAAAGGAAAGAAAAATAATGAAAACACGTCTCTGTGGAGATCGTATCGCAGTATTACTTTTTACTTAATTTCAAAATCTGAATAAATCAAATTCACCTAGAACTCTAGTGGCGCAAAGCCCAATAAACGCGCATCTTTCCAGCCCACTTCAGAGTTTTGCAGGTAAATCCCGGACGTGACTTTATATCATTAGGTATGCGATTGACGGTTCTGAACTCACACTAGGATACCCTATGTCGTGGGACCCAGAAACAGCGACATCACAAACATTTAAACATCCAAGACCTGGGTTTCTTTTTTTTTTCCCAGCCGGGATTCGAACTCGGGTCCTCTTGCATAGAAGGCAGATGCGCTAACCACTGCGCCACAGAGGTTGTCAATGTTTGAGTCAGCTAGAATACGTCACAAACTCATATTGGGGAAGTCCCAGTAGCATGATATTTTCTGCTTTGTATAATACTTGAGGCATACACATTTAAGTGGCACTCCACTTAAATGTGTGAAACATAACCTAACCTTTAATTCATATTTAAGGATTTATGTTATATGGGCACTACATACGTAGCATGACAACGAGACTCACGCGTTTTAACGAGTTTAAATGTCAAAGACCGCTACTTTTATAAGAATATGATTTAATTGGAAATGTATAGGCTTCACATTTTTCCCTGTATTTGTAGTATCAGACGATATTACTTGCCAAATTTTATAGTTCCAGGTCAAGGGAAAGTACCCCATGAATTTTAATTTCCTTGAGGTGACGAAATTTTGTTATTTTGCGGCAAAAGCAGACCCAAATCTGACTTCTACATAAATAAAATGTAAAAAATACGTCCGGTATTTTTTTTACGCTTACTTAAAAGATTGATATTTTCACTTTAAATGTAAGCCTAATATTACATGTTCATACATAAACGCACGCCTGTATGCCAGAGGGGTAGGCAGAGACCTTGAACTGCTACGATCCTGACAAATTACTTTCGCTTCATCGACATTAATTAGTCGTTGCATGCACGTACGCCGGTTTCGGGTACTTTTTCGTGTCTCTACATGTTCGACATGTTCGTATCTCAAATAAAAATACGCATACATAAACTCACCCCTCTATTCTAGAGAGAAAGGCAGAGTCAGAGTGGAGTTTTTGATCGCTGCCTTTTTCTCCACTACAGACGGCCCCAAGGCAGCGGCTAACATTATACATAACTGTATGTACATTGACATTCAACAAGCAGAATGTAAATTCTTTACGTTGAAATAAATTTTTGAATTTGACTTTGACAAAAAAAATCTTACAAATATTCTCGGTAATTCTGTGTTCTGTGTTTGTTGGAGCATACATACTTTAATATGTTATACAAATAGATGGTTCAAGTTGATATCAACTGAGATTTTGAACTGAATACGTACGAAATACAGCTAGAGACAGAGATTTCTTGAAGTAAAACAAAATATTGATTCCTAGCTTTTATTTCAATGGGTACTTTGAGACGAGTTATTAAGAATTGACAAAAGTAGAAATTGTACCTTTATGCTCAATTTGAAAAAGGAGAGGCATGGAACCTCTTGAGTTCATAGCCTTGAACATGTGTAACATAGCAAAAACATTGTGTTTTATTTATATTTTCATCTATAGACTCCACAAGAACGAACGTTGCTCCTCTAGCTTTTGCTTATGATGCAGCGGACTGAATCCAAGATGTAAAACGGGAAACTCTAGTGTTCACCCCAGGGTAGCGGGCAAGAGCGCACTGCTGGCCCCAGGAACAGATGCCCACTATGATGTTGTTATGTATGAGAGGGCCTCCCGAGTCGCCCTGGCACTGGTCGCGGCCACCCACGTCAAGCCAACCGGAGCATAGCATGTTTTCAGTGACAATGTAGCCCAGTTCGGCGTAGCGAGACCTGCAGGTCGCCTGGTTTACGCTCCAGATTTGCACCTGGCGAAGCTGCTCGGAAGCCGAACCGCCTGACTGTGGAATTATAAATCACGTTTACAGTAAAATTTAAAAAATAGCTTATCGAGGGGTGCTTCTATAAGGCGAATTTCTCGCTTAAGAATTTTATTGCGCAGACATGCATGTAGCCTACACTACGTCATGAAATTTAGTAATTTTATATGATGCTAGCTGAACCGGTAAACGTCGTTTTTCTATATAAAAAATGGGGTGGACCACCCTTATCACTTAGGGCTATGAAAAATAAATAACAATCCACTGTCGAACCTACCGAATATACATATTTCTTTCGTTAAATTTTATTTACTAATTTGCGGTCGTACTCTTCCGACAAATAATCATGTAAGTGTATCCGAAATAAAGTTTATGAAATGAAAACTTATATTATTTTCTTTAGATGATACCTACTAGGAGTTAAAAACGTATCCAGTTGGTCTATCAATAATATCCAAGTACAGACGACTGTTGCCTGATCCAGCGTCATCAATCAGGGCAAGACGGTTGAAACTCATAGAGTATTCGGAAAATATGTTTACCCTCCTCAGTCCCGTGTCGACAAAATAACAATAGAAAACTATTGTTATTTTCAAGGTCAGGACTGAAGAGGTTAAGAAGTTTTCTCTTGAGACAGTATACTTTTTTTTTACCTAAATCATGTTGAAATAATAATGCCTTAGTATTGGGTCTGACAAGCAGTATAAAAAGTCAGTAAAGCGAACGTACACACTAATTAAATACTTTATTGTACACAAGAAAAAAATTAAAAAAAAATATAAGCGTAATATAGCGTATTATAACTAATCAACTTTCTTAACCACGATTTCCACATGTTCCTTTTCGTTTACCCATCTATACACAGAGAAAGAATTCCGCCTTCTTTTACTTTTACCACTGCAATCAAAATATGAAAATAGGAAAACATCAAAACTCACCGAGGTAGTGCCCCATCCAACAGCCCAAACGGCCTGGTTATCGCCCAGCACGTAACTCCCGCCTGCGATCGCCGCCGGCGCTACCGCATTGTTGATGTAGCCAATGGAGCTGGCCGTCCTCAGGACTGCGACGTCATTGTCCATGGTCCAGGTCTGGAAGTTTGCGTTAACGTTGATCTGACGGAGCGTGTGGACGGTACCTCCACTGTTGGCGTAGGAAGAGCCGACGCGTGCGACCCATCTGGTGGTCGCATCACCGCTGGAAATAAATAGCTCTATTAGAATCAGGTAGTCTCAAATAGATCCAACAAAGAGCGGTGGTAGTGTATACCATGTACAATAATATAGGTCGTTGGTATGTACCAAGATTCAAACATGGTAACACTGTCTGCACATTACATAGATAAATAGATATATAACACTTTATTGCTCAACCAGGCTTCAGAATTATTACGAAACAGTCTTTAACTGTCATGGATAATATCGTAAGGATACCCAAGTGTCTGATGTCACATACCTCAGCGTTGCTACGTTGAATTCATTGACTTAAGGGGCCTCTAAACGGGCCATATTTTGCTGCGATATGTGGCTGCACTTTCAGCAAAACATTTTGCGGCCATCACAAAAATGTTTTATTGCAACTGATGGCCGAGCAATCTATGTCTGCAATAATATGGCCTACAATGCAGACTCCTAAAGGGGCTTCTAAACGGGCCATGTTCTACTGCAATTAGTAGCCGCACTATTGACAACTAAAAAAAAACTGTTGCATTATCGATCGCTCATCGATCGTTCGTCAATCCTATAAAAACAATACCGGCCATAATGTGGTCATATCAAAAATGTTTAGCTACATACTGCAATATTGCATAGCATGGCTGGTATTTCACGAAATGTTGCAGGCCACTGTATTGCAGCCACAAATTGCAGTAAAACATGGCCCGTTTCGAAGCCCCATTATGGAAATCCTTTTGTTGTATCTTTCTTCGTGAATTAAAAAATACTCACTACACACAATGAGCTGCTGTTAGAATAGCTGTAGTAGTGAGAATAGTTCCACCGCATGCTTGGTAGTAGTTCACCAGGTTGGAGGAGTAGAGAAGTGCAGTCGTGAATGGGTACTGGCTGATGACGGCCAGCGAACCACCAACTATCTTCTGACTGGTCTTTGGCACCGCTGAAAAAGAAAAAATACATTTATTAGACAGGGAAAATGTTGCTAGCTCTATCCCCCCTAATCCACATTGCATATTATAATTCCATATTCCCCTTTTACAGATTGATTGCAACAATAAAGTACTAATTTATTATTCAGTTGCCTAGTTGTACATATCTTATTTGGTGCAAAAAAGAAATTTGGCTGGCTTCTGGTATACCTCTGTACAACAGTCGTATAATTTATCAATGGGGCATGCGTTTTATCCGTCTTTGTAAAACCGATAACCTAATGCCAAAAAGCTAGGCAGGCAATACTGGACAGCCTAAAAAGGCATAGATATTACAATCTACACTGGCCTGCAAAACTAAGTATCACACTCTTAAAATTGCAATAACTTTTTAAGTACACAAGCTATACTTTCGATATAAAAAGGACTCGAAAAAAAGTTTAATACTGCATACAAAAACTTCATAGTCGATAACCTTTTTGTTAGATATGCCCGAAAAAAACTTTAAAAACAAAAACAATCCTTATTCGTTTTACCATACATTTTTTTTGTTTCTGTTTTTGTTTTCAAATTTTTCCTTGATCTTTAGTCTTGTTACGCTAAGTTAGATAGACTTGTTAAGAAATCAAGTTAAGCGATGTTACGGGAAGCACAGGTTACACAGAATGGCGCTCCAGTAACTGGAGTTGCAGCACGACTTATTAAAAATGTTACTAATGTACAGTTTACTATAGTTTAAAAGAAAGCTGATGAAATTTGCTATAAAACGTTTTTTATTTTAAATCTCTAACTCCCATAGTTTAGGAAAAAACAATTTAAAGTGTGATACTTACTTTTGCAGGCCAGTGTAGTTCCAGATCCGTGATGCTAGATTTATCGGTCGATGTCTTAAAAATGATTGTGAAAGGAGGAGAAAGATGGAAAAATATGTTCTAAGCAGCCTATAAACGTCCCACTATAGGGCACAGGCTTTCACTCAGAGAGAGTATGGACAAAATCACCACGCGTACCCTGAGGTACCTATATGAGTAGATCTTTCAATCAGGTTTCTTTCACAGTTAGCGAGGAAAATAGTACATTACTGCAGCGGCCAGCAAAATAGGCAGTGATGGACGAACGTGTAAAACGTCTGACGAACGTCTAAATTTAAACTTACCCAGAACACCGGTGGCGCAAACGAAAAAAACAACCCAATAGGCACGCATCTTTCCAGCCAGCTGTGATCAAAGTGGTAATAGAAAATCTTTAACGTACCCTTATATCATTAGACGACTGGCGTTTATATTTTCCAAAAACACTTGAAGAAAAGTGCCACTTATAGTTCCTAGATTTCAAACGTGAACAAAGGCAATGAGTTAATCATTTTAAATGAGTACTATTTACACGATCTGCAAAATAATGTTGTTTTAGTAAGCAATAAAAATTGCCGGCAGAGAAAAATTAACTAACCTGTAAAAAGAAAGCTACAAATTGACCAGCTCGTTAACTGATTTGTCAGTAAATGTAAGTTGATATGCTGTAAAATTAATAATTAATTTAGAATAATTTTAAATAACCAAATTACATTCTAATAATGGAATGGATGTATAGATAAGAAAGTAAGAAAAAAGAAAGAAAGCATTCATTTACATTACCACAAAACCACACGCACAAAAATAACGAATTCAAACAATGAGAACAAAGAAAAATATCAACAGGACAGACATACAAATGCGACATTGTGCCTCCGTGGCAAGAAAACTGGTCACCAACTCAGCATGTATTGCTGGTGCGTGCTGTTAATAGCACTTCGCCAGCAAAAATGGTTTACAGTTGGAGCCGCATTTTTTTTTTGGCGCCCAGAACAGCTATTAACAACCTCTTGATCTGCTGACCAAGTATGTATATCTATCATGTCGGATCGAATAAATAAATATTTTGGCTACCAGCATAAATTTATTTTCATTTATTCATCTGAAAAGAAATGAAATAAAATTAAATTGTTTATTTGCACGAAAAGTGGGCACATTAAGCTAGTAAGATATTCATATTTCTTCATAATTAACCTTTTTAGGCATGCAAAAATGTAACTAAATTAATATGTTGAGGCGCGTAAACTTTTCAAAGAAATATCAACGTGCCTCATCGACTCGTCAGGCGATCCTAGAGCTGGTAGCTACCTCGGCCAGCGCATCAGCCTGGCCATTCAGAGGGGGAATGCTTATCTTGGGAACTCTCCCTAACGGCAGCGGTTTAGATACGATTTTTTATATTTAGGTAGTTTTTAGTTTAATATTTAGTTTATTATTTTATATTTAGTTTATAAATTAATTATCTACTTGTGTACATTATATTATTATTATAAGAATAGTAAAATAAATTATACCTTTAATTAATATTTAAAATGTCAATATATACTATTTTTTACAAGATATCATATGTACAAATGTATATTTACAATGTGTGCTACATATTCCTTACTGTTTTTTAGATTTATTTTATGTCAATATCTTTATTCTCGCGGTACTCTACAACTGAATAGAAGCATTTTTCTGTGCAAGTGTCATATATTCTGTTTCTGCTGTTATTCTGTTACATTGTGCTATTAGTCTTCTTGAAAATAAAATAAATATATATTCTGATAGCGCAAATTCTTGTGACGTAATATTATTAAATTTTCCTAAGTCTACCTTTTGTTATAATTCACAATATTTAATGTCCAAAAGTCTAATTTCCAATAACTATCATAACAGCGTAATACAATTGATGGAAATGTTTGTCATGTACCTTATGTTAAATCTCTCGCTTCACTATTTATAATTGTAATTCGATGAATAGCCGAGTGAATCATCGATTCTTACCTGTTAGCTATTTTGTTTTTAATGTTGTTTTTGCAGCAGATGAATAAAAAGATCAAAAGATAGAAATCAGAGACGAGCAACGGACGACGCGAGCTCCGTCTCTGCTCACCATGATTAAGCTCTCCCATTCAGAGCCAACCTGCCCTTAGGCCGGTCGCATACATGCGTTTTCCGCACACGTTTTGTCGCTTGTTTCACTATCGCATACATAGGTATTTTTTCCGTTTTGAAAATATTCCTAATGAAGAAAAAATAACGTGTACGCTAGTCTCACGGTTATACGAATCTGGATTCCGCATTAGGAAAACGAAAACGGAAAACGAATGTATTGCCGTTATATTACGTAACTTTTCATTCTTTCGGGCTACAGCGCCACCAATTTATCTGTTCAGGTGGGCGAAATTGTAACTAACGAATTAATTGTAAATCCTGTTCCCCATTTTTATTATTATTTATTCAATTACCAAGATTTATAGATATATTTTCATTAAAATTGAAAGACGGGTTAAAATATTCTCATTTTTCTTGGTAAATATCTTAAATATTACTACTAAATTCTCCACTAGCGCTGCTATCAACTGAACAGATAAGATGGTGGCACTATAAGCATTTAGACAACTCGAAAAAGTCAAAATATGTATGTATATGACAGTTCGGAGTAGGAGAATGACATTACTACTGGGAAAAAAGTCCCAGAATGTGACAGTGTAACATAAGGTGGCCTAACGTACCGGGAACGAAGGGGATAAATCAGACAACACCATACAGAGGAGTACTTGCGTAATTCCACCCCTGGTCGGACTCTTCCGACAAAAATTCAAGTAAGTGTATCTGGAATAAAGTTAATAATAAACGAAAAGATTTCATTTTAAAAAGAGAATTCTGTATAAAAATTAAATTAACTTAATAAAACAAGTCCCCGTCCCTCGTATATGCAAATCAACTTCGCGCGGATATAAAACCCGGCTGTAATGTGCTTTTAATTCCGTTGTCATTAATGCCGTGAATTTGCATGCATAGGGTGCAGCAAGCACGAATGACCCAATTTTGTTGTTTGCCCTACCAAACACCCGATCGGCTAGCTAGTGCATAAACATGTTCACGGCTCGACGCTTAGCCTGTGCTGCCACTGGCTTTGACAAACATCCATCTCGTACATATATTTCGTGAGTATTCCAACACGCTGCAATTTTGAAGTTTTTCTACATACATCTAGTTTTCTAAATTCCTGTAGTGTCTGGAAAGGTCACAAAAATGTTTTTCAAACTTAAAACAGAACTGAAACGACAGTTTGCTGCTTTGCTGGCCTAAGCTATTGTATTTAACATTGAAAATGAAAATTAAAAATGTTTATTTCTAAAACAAAATTCTTACAAGGTTGAAACCTCCTTTAAAGTGTCTGACGCCTGTGCCAGGAGATCATGCTCTTAACCACAACGGTAGTTGACACTTGACACTCAGAATAAGCTTGACGCTCCACCAATCCGGACTTGGCCCCCGTGGTGGAGTATGGCCTATACATTCCTCAGGGAAGAGACCCGTGCCCCTCGGTGGGGACATAGTGGGTTGATGATGATGATGATGATGATGACTCAGAATTAGGACTTCCTTATTGAGAGTTGACAAAATGTCAAATAAGTTACTTTTAAAACGGAATTTTGTATGAAAATACCGAATTATGACGTCATATTTCTGAGCACTCTTATTATGTTTCATCTATTTAAAAATTATAATAACTAATAATTGACGAAAAGAGATACCTTTTCTGAAATATTTTGTAATATTTGTTTTAATCGAGCATATTAAATATTTTATTGTTGGTCGTGTCAACTACCGAATTATACATATTTAGTTTCTGAAACTATAGTTTTATAACACATTTACTTAAATAATTTGTGTGTGTGTGTGTGTGTGTGTAATCTGGATTTCTTGTTGAGGTTGACATTCTATTGTAATAGTGTTAATAAATACTAAATAACATTATAATTATAAACTTACCAGTATCCAGTAGAGGTAAGCAAAAACGAGAGTTCGTCCGCTTTCGCTAAATCAAAATCATTAGTTATTCCATGTACAGTCGACAGCACACCATGGTATACACCCATGCACTCTACTCCGTTGCATTACGGGCGACTTTGCAACTAAAATGCGAAGATTGACGTGCTGTCGACTGTACGCACGATGGCTGCGGGTATTTTTTAATTTGCCCCTTGCTACTAAATATCTATTTGGTCCAAATACGTCTGCCTGGAACGTCTTTTACCGGTCTTTCCCCATAGTTAAATAACTACTCTCAATCACAAATTACATGGGAGTCTTTTCTTTTAAGAAGCGCGCCAACTTATGCTAAAATAGGTGAAATTGGAAGTTCTTATTTGTGTCCGTTTATACCGTGCGTTGATGAATTATACATGGATACACTTCGACTACCTAAACGGCGGTTTGTATACTGAAGGCTATTTATAGGGTAAGCGGGGCACTTATCTAATTTGTTTTCCAACACACTGTTACCTAAGCTACCTTTTATAATTAAATGAACTATATTATTCATTCGTTAAGATGGGTAAGGTTTTACACGGGAACATAGAACGGGACCTACCTACAAGCTATTATACATAAACATAAACATTTACATACAGGCACATACATTGCTTCTGGTCCCACACTAGGATACCATGTGTCGTGGAAACCAGATACTATACATTATTCCGTCACAATTTTCACAGGTGATGTAGGGGAGAGGAAGGCAAAACGGACCACTTAACAAAAAACAACTATAAAAAACAAACTATTCGGTTTTATTAAACTTCTTCAAAGTAATATTAATCAACATTCTTTACTCTACATTACGTACGAATCAGACTTTGATAAAATCATAGACAATGAAGATATTAGATGATTTCTACTACCTTCAATATGTCCGTTTTACCTTCATGTGTGAGGCAAAACGGACCACGCATGAAGGCAAAACGGACTTACATAAAATTAATCAGCCAGCACATTTTTCACATAAAAATACTGTCTCCTCGTCCTCATCTTCTACTCCTGCGCAAAGGCAGTGTGCCTATAAACGACATTTTGGACATTGCACCCAACCTCCGCTTGATTCTGAGTACAAATGAGAACAGTACAGACACTCAGTGTCATCTTCGTCAGACCAACTAATTTTTCTTAGTTTTTGATCTTTTTATATCAGATTTCTTGCTTGCTTTTCCTTTTTTTGAAATTTTCAGTTTATTTTCACTTTTCTCCTTGATCCCCTTTTTTTCTGCCTTGTGCGGTTTTACCTGGGTCCGTTTTGCCTTTGTGCTACTGACAACAAAAACTAAAAATTTAGAGGTCATAAATTGAGATATAGTCTGCATACTTCGTTATTAGTTTAATCATATGTCAGTTTACATGCGGTTACCTTCAGAGCACCCTATTACAAACCAAACCAAACTATAGGCTAATTGAAAAATGCAAATTTACATCAAAATCTAAAAAAATTACTTATCTTGCTAAATCAGTGCACGTGCGGCCGGCGGAATTGAGTACACTGACCTAAAGCGGCAAAGTGACTTCCAATATTTTGACATAACAAACAAATAGATGGCGTTACATGTTTCAAAATTATTAAGGTGGACCGTTTTGCCCACAGGGTCCGTTTTGCCTTCCTCTCCCCTACTGCTGTTGCCGCTATAACAACAAATACTAAAAAATATAATAAAATAAAGATGTACTCCCATACAACAAGCGTGATTTTTTATTCGTTATCGCTCGATATTCATAACAGCAACAGGATTTAGTTAGTTTAGAAATAAATAAAATAAAAATAAATAATTAAACTAAAATAAAACAAATATTTAAGGGGGGTTACCATACAACAAACGTGATTTTTTTGCTCGATATTGATAACGGCAACAGGTAGACGCTTCAAATTCACTGAACATTGAGTTATATTATTCACGTTAAAAGTAAATTTAAATTAAATCGATACTAATATAATATTAATGAATATTAACCTAAAACCTTATCCTAACCTAACCTAACCTTATTAACCAATCAGTGCGTCCTACCCGTCATGACATACGGTGCCGAAACGTGGACTCTCACGGTGGGGCTGATCCACAAATTTAAAGTCGCTCAGCGTGCTATGGAAAGGGCTATGCTCGGGGTTTCTCTAAAAGATCGAATTCGAAACGAAGTCATCCGACAGAGAACCAAAGTCACCGACATAGCCCACCGAATTAGCATGCTGAAGTGGCAGTGGGCCGGCCATATCACCCGAAGAACTGATAACCGATGGGGTAGAAGAGTTCTTGAGTGGAGACCGCGGATCGGTAAACGTAGCGTAGGACGTCCTCAGACTCGGTGGAGCGATGATCTTCGCAGGGCGGCTGGCAAGAGCTGGATGAGAGTAGCCGAGGACCGTGTTCAGTGGCGTGCAATGGGAGAGGCCTATGTCCAGCAGTGGACAACCATAGGCCGATGATGATGATGATGAACCTAAAACCTAAACATGACCCGAATGAATGAATATTAATATTATTATTAACATGAAAGTACCCGAAACCGACGTGCGTGCACGCAACGACTAATTAATGTCGATGAAGCGAAAGTGATTTCAGTTTGGATCGTGGCAGGTGGCAGTCTTTGGTCTCTGCCTAACCCTCTGGTGATACAGGTGTAAGCTTATGTATGATTTTTCCAATTTTATAATGGTCCAGAACCCTGCGTGCGTTAGTTCGACTCGCACTTGGCCGATTTTTATTATTATGACTAAAAGAACCTCGCAAATTGCACCGATCATTCCGAAATGCTTTATAATAATAACGTAACCGTTTTATCCAATGTCTACTTTCTATACTCAGGTATACCTACTTATTAGATATTGTAACCCTTGAATCCAATAAGCGTATGAAGGTATACAGTTCCAACATAGAGTAATTAATTAGGCGCATACCGATCACTAACAAGACGAACAAATTGCTTTGGAAACCAAATCACAAAACCGGTATCTAATACTTAACTCTCTAACGTTCAACTTGTCCAACCTCCAGCTACTGAAACGGCCCCTTAGCAAAAGTATTTAATGGGATAGTATGGGAGGAATTTAAGTAACTAGCTTTCGCCCGCGACTCCGTCCGCGTGGACTTTAGTTCAAAATTTTGCAACCCCGTTCACTCCCTTAAGAGTTAAATTTAGAAAAACGGCGAAACACGTGTTGAATCAATTGTGTTGAAGAGTATTTATTTTAAGTTTCAAGAAAATTAGACAACATTCTTTACACCTCCCATACTTCCTAGGTCCAACGGCTTGGGCTGGGCGTTGATGAGTGAATGAATCAGTCAGTCAGGACTTTGAATTTTATTTATATAGATGGGAAGATAAATGGGAAGAAGAAATCTGTAAGTCGTGTTGCATATACCATTCTCTAATTTTATTTGATGGAAAAATTATTGATTTTTCACTGGGGTTTGGGAAGTGCAAGGGAAGGCTTTTATTAAGGGTCGCCGAGGATTCGTGGCTATGGCTGCCGCTCTATTAATACAAATGAAAAGTTACGCTGATGTTTGTTTTGTTGTATAACTGTTTGTTTTCTCGAATAAAATAAAATAAAATACGAGGCTGTATTGCTCATATTCAAATTCAAACGTTTTTATTCATAATAAAAAACAAAATGTTGTTAGTATCAAAATTAATAGATTACATGAAGAAGAAACTAACAAAGAAACTCTCCATGTATTCTTTTCAAAAACAGTTTTAGCCTAATTAACAAACTTTAAAACTTAAAGACTCCTCTGATTAAATTTAATATTAACTACCGTTTGACACCAGACATCCTTGTCTTCCAAGTAATCGTTGATCAGAGCTCAGTGCTCAAGGTCCACATATAAATCGATTTGCACAAGTCTCCGAGACATTTGTATTCGAGTGGAGGCGCCTCCCGCAGCTTCATATCAGCACATTCCCAAACTCCCGCTAAGTCCGAGGTATTATTTACTGCTCCATATTGTTCTCTTAGGGAAATACTTCTCTGTGTTGTTTTCTTTATGATTGTATTCGAGATTTTTTTCTTAAGTGGCCTCTGTGTTTGATTCCCACTGCTGGGCAATTTTTTTTTATAATATATCATTTACATACAAGCACATACATTGCTTCTGGCCCCACACTAGGATATGCTGTGTCGTGAAAACCAGAAACAGTGACATCACAAATATGTAAACATCCAAGACCTGGGTTTATTTTTTTTTGTCCCCAGCCGGGATTCGAACCCGGGACCTCTCGCATAGTAGGCAGATGCGCTAACCGCTGTGCCACAGAGTCAGTTTAACCTTTGCATCTACTTGACGAGACGATTCATACACCGTCCAATGGCACCTTCACTCACACTAGACCACTCGGACGCTGCAGTGCCTGGACATTGTTTAGATGGAGTAGGCTAGCCCAGCAACTATACCATTCTGACAGCTTAAGCCTAGGCCACAGGAAAGACACGTCTATATGTGCCAAGCCAACCAAGGCGCGGGTTTCCTCACGATTTTTCCTTCACGGCAGCGTGTGGTATTGCTACCACAAATTCGCAGATGTAAATATCGCTTGACGCTTGAAAATAAACTAAGTCATAGGTACATGCCCGCATCGGTAATCGAACATGGGACTTTCGCTTACGAATTCATTGTCCAAACCACTAGGCTACCAGCTTGGTGGGTGAAGGCCTCAGTCCAGAAACGCTTAACAACGATATGAAATTGTCCCTTTATCACTAGGTGAATTAAAAATGTTTACCCAACTGCTGAATTTTTAAGGCTCCATTGTATTTTAAGCGATTATATTTTTTCAGGCATTTTTCCGAGCGATTCCGTGCTTCACAAGGCACGTTAAGCCAAGACAAAGGCCTTAGGGCGGCTTGAAAACTTCTGACAGTCAGACCAGCCACTAGTCTTACAAGCCTCCACCAAACTGGACTTGGCCCCCGTGGTGGAGTATGGCCTATACCTTCCTCAGGGAAGAGACCCGTGCCCCTCGGTGGGGATATAATGGGTTGATGTCGAACACACTAACGAAAAAATTTAATAAACAACAAGCACTATGTACCCAAGTTCCTGCGTTACCGTTCCTATAATTGGGCTAACTAGCGCCGCGCCTACAAATAGGAATTTGCAAAAAGAATGTAAAAGTAACTTGCTTTGCACAGTGTTTTTCCTTTTGATTTGACGTAGCGCGCAGTTCGTTTTATTCGGCCATCTAAAACGGTGTCTTTTATCTATTTGCTCTTAGATAGCTTTGTAGTTAGTTGTTTGCCACAAATTATGAGCAACAAAACAATCGAATTAATGTTTTTATTTAAAAAAATAGTATTTGAGGACCGGATAGTAAGCATGACAATGCAAGTCGATTTGTGGAGCGAAATTCTCGAAGTCCCAACATTCCTGCATATTAATCCCACGATTCTGACGTGATTACCTGGGCTTTGATTCTGTTAGTGCATTATAGTTCAATTACAGTTACATAGTCCGGTCACGTGAACTGTTTTTTTATTCCATTGACGCGTAGAAATACGAATACGCGTGCGCGCATTGATTTCATTCATTGATTTAGAGGAGGCCTATGTCCAGCAGTGGACTTCTTGTGGCTGAATGATGATGATGATGATGATTGATTTGAGGCTGCAATGAAATAAAAACGACGCAGTCATGCAACTGTCATTGTACTACAATGCATTAGCAGAATGTAGACCCTGTAGCCTAACTCTATTCCACAAATCGTGCTCCTAGGGAACCGGAATGGGCGCACATGGACGGTATTCTATCATTAATAGACAAAGTTATTTAGTTTCAACGAAAAAAATCTAAAACTACTTGTATCCTTCCATTTACATCATAATCCCATTATGTCCCCACCGAGGGGCACGGGTCTCTTCCCTGAGGAAGGTATAGTCCGTACTCAACCACGGGGGTCGAGTCCGGATTGGTGATTTACACGAAAATATTGAAATAGCTAGGTATAACTTCTAACGA
This sequence comes from Yponomeuta plumbellus, assembly GCA_947310845.1. Lineage (NCBI taxonomy): Eukaryota > Metazoa > Arthropoda > Insecta > Lepidoptera > Yponomeutidae > Yponomeuta > Yponomeuta plumbellus. The sequence continues at coordinate 6,389,623 of OX371193.1, forward strand.
TTTGGTCGCCGTATAAGTCAGTTGGCAAAGTTGTAACCACTTACGTAGTTGGCAATAAAAAAAGTTGACCTAAATACGTAATAAAAGTAGAGTGGTAAACACATTACACATCTATCAGACGACATAATATCTACGTATAGCGATGAAGCGGTCAATGTACCGTGCCGTCATGTGACTAGCTGGCAGCTTATCGGAAACTCTTGAAGTATTGCTCATTGTGATTACGAGTCATTAAATAAGAGTTCATGTTCAAGAGTACAAATTACACATTTATTTTACTCATTTATACTCGTACTTCAAATATTCTGCATCGCAACACAGTCGTAATACCAGAGAAATTACTTGAGCTAAAACTCGCGCAGTCTGAATCAATTTTGCAATGAATAAGAGTTTTTTATTTAATTTGGAGATGCTTTTAAAATTAAGTCAGAAAAAATCCTGCGAATTCAAGTCACATTACGCGTAACATGCCAATGAGACCTGAAATACGTCAATGCGAAGTCTATGTCTAAGTTATTTGTCGGACACTACTCGTAGTGTTGAAGTCGTAGACAATACCCCTTTGAAATGTCTAGGCACCTCTACTACACTACACCCCTGCCTAGGTAGCACGTAGCCGTGAGTCTCCCGTTTTGTGACGCTAAAATGTCGAATTGGACAATGAATATTCTGTACTTTAAAAGGCTTTTTCTTAAGAAATTCATCATAAATATCAAGGTTTGAGGAAAGCCTCCACCAATCCGGACTAGGCCCGTGTTGACTCACTGACCTCCGGTTCCTCGTACGCTAACAATCTGTTAATCTACTGGTAACAGCGGTCGAATATTGTTTCCAATGAACTTTGGTGAACTGACAGCTATCAACAGTAGATTAACAGCTTGTTAGTACGAGAAACCGGGAGTTCATCCCCTTAAAACGGGCGACACGCGTCGTCGTGCCGCGCTTCCAATGCTGGTGTCGACCTCTTATGGACAAGATCGGGCGTGAAGGGTGTCGTGGAGCCTCCGTTCGAAGTGCCTATACCATATTCATTTGGGTCTTAGACAAAATGTGAACAACATTTCAGTACTCTTTATACTATTTTCACTGTCAAAAATGTTATTTCGGTTTCTACACAATTTTTTAAAGTAAATTAGATGTTATCTAATCTATTTTACTTATTTCTTAGTGTAAAAACCGAAATTAATTTTTTTGACAATGAAAATAGTCTAAAGAGTACTGAAATGTTGTTTACCATTTTGTCCAAGCCCCAAATTAATATGGTATAGATATTTCCGTCGGATAACACGTTACCTTAAATTCAAAGTAAAATTTAGTTGTTTTCTTTATCGCAACGTAGCAAATACGACATAACAAACATAGAAATTTGTCTATTTTCAGAAAAAAACATAGATCGATTTGGCGAAAAAAATGGTCAAAGCAACTGAAAACTTAAAAACTCTACGTGAAACCACAGATAGTAACAACAAGTCGATTTGCACGTAGTTTGATGGAAGGATTATCTTTGCTCTATTTCAGATACTTCTATGACATCTTTATCAGATAATCTACATCTAACACCTAAAACAAAATACAAAGAGATAATCAGTGGCAGTACTCGAACACATGAAAAGATTTACATGAAAAGATTTTGTGCAGCAGATTAGGCATTGTCTCTAACTAGTTGTGTGCAATATTTTTTAAGATAAGTCTGTTGTATGTAGTATGATAATCCACATCGATAACAGACAAACATACACAGAGACCGCGTCTGCGGCAGTAAATGACAGCTCTAGCCTCTCAAGAGCTATTCAAAGATAAAGCGATGTTTTATACCATTTCAGAATAAAACGTTTAACTTTACTGTAAGTAACAGTCTCTGCCCGGAGGTCGTGCAAATGCGGGCCCGTTCCTGGTTTCGCGTTGCATAAAAATAAATAAATAAATACCACAACGAACAACTTCCACAGCGAGACAATACCTACTAAAACTCTTGGAATTTCCTACATTTTGTTTGCGCTCTGTGGGACGCCAGTTTATCGTTACGCCATTATCCAAGCACTGGACGTAATATTAAGTTATGACTATTAATATATTATTGACTGTGGTATTATTAGCAGTTTAGTGAGCAATGGACGTGGAAAGTAAAATGTTTACAACGCCTGATGGTTACGCACGGGTTGCTTCAGGTAAGGTTAATATTATATTAGAGCTTAATAATAATTTTAGGGGTTCAACGCCAGCTTTACGGTAGACCTAAAGCCATTTCAGGGGTAGTTTCGTAATATGTTCCTTTAGAAGTGTAGTAAGGAATATGGGGTTTTTCCCAAATGCCTCTGCAAAGACCGCCAATGTTGCTTTAGCTTACAGCGATTAAAAAAACCTGACAAGTGCGAGTAGGACTCACGGTCTGAGGGTTCTGAGGAAACTACGTACTTAGCGTCGCATTCCAGAATGGTGTTTTCTTAAGGCTATAACAAGGGCGAATGACTTTGAGTATTTGACCTCGGAGTTATAACATAATAAACTAGCGCAATCTCTTGAATGTTTGTTGTACTTCTTCGGCGAATACTTTAAGGGCTAATCCATAATCCAAAGATTACACAGATAAGAGATGTGGCGGATGTTCTATGGCGATTATTCCCTGCGCTAATTAAGAAATCGTACAATTTTGTACTAATCACGCTTAATATTAACATTAAAAAATATATGAGCAGATAGGATTGCAGATATTGATGTGGCCGATATTTGCATGAAAGATTTAAATGAAAGCTACTATCGTTTACCAGCGAAATTAGATTCTGTGGAAAATAAAGCTTTTAGAAAAAAAATTTTTTTTGCCATCTAGACAGGTTAAATGCAATTTTTTTTCCGTACGAATTAGTCACTGATATATCCTTTGTTACCATATATTTTATTCAGAATTTTTTAGTGCGTACTTTTGCCTAACATTTCAGTTAAAGCTAGCCAATTTTGCAACATTTACCCTTGTTACACCCTTAACTGCACGTACAATTTTAATTTATTTTTGTGTACCTAAAACAAGTAATAAATTGCCCTACTATGTAGCTGGTCTAGCTAAGAGGCCCAGGGGGCAATTCTTACGACTTGATGTAAATAATATATTGAGATAATTATATACTTACATAGTTTTTAAAAACTTTTGCTAACACACGTGAACTCGAGGTTTTTGAATAAAACAAATTCTTACAATGACTAAGTGATATTTTACGCCAAATCGGTACCTATGTGTATTTTGCAATTAAGCGTGATATAAATTCCAAAACAAAGGCAATAAAGAAGCGACTGTAAGATCTATGTAGAATTTTAAGACTTATTCATTACTTTTTAAACATGAATGTATATTATAAATGTAAACCTAGTACTACATTCGCACTGTCTCATGTGGGCCATACGGCTGTTTCTCCTGGGGCTGCTGCAGAGGCGGCTGCTAGGCTAAAATCTTTAAAATACAGCCAGTTGATGGGCAGTTATTTTTTCGTTCCACTGGCTTTAGAAACCACTGGGGTCTGGGGTTGTCAGGGGAAAGCCTTTATTAAAGAGATAGGGATTCGTCTGAGGAACCGTGGCTTGGACTACCGCTCTGGGGCATATTTGATGCAACGGATCTCCCTAGCAGTGCAGCGCGGTAATGCTGCCACTGTTATGGGAACCTTTGGGTCAGATATGTCTCGGGGTGGTTTGATTGACTGACACTATTTTATTTATTTTTTGTGTGTGTGTATAATTTTTATTAGTTATTAGTTTATTTAATATAATGTGACATGACAATTAATTTATTTTGGTTTGTAGTTTACCGCTAAAATAATTTTTGACGAAGCTATATGTGAATTTTTATTGTGTTTGTAATGTATTTTTTTTTTTATGAGAAATAAACTTAAGTACTACTTTCTTTCGTCTATAAAATTACTTCCATTATTAAAGAATGATCTAATAGACGAAAGGACGAACAAACGTTTGTTCTCAAACATTTTTCCAAGAGTTCTAGCGACACAACTTCTATGTACGATTGTCCTAAAAGCTATTGTTTTTATAATATTTCCAGTTAACGATTCCTCCAAAACTATTCTTCGAAAAGAGATTTTATCATATAATAGTAGTGCCTGCGACTACGTTTGCGTCAACGGTTTAGCCTATATCCTTTGTCCACGCTGAAGATCTCCATTCTAAAGACTTGTGAAAGAATTTTTGAAATTGGATGATTATCCCCAACATATAAACTATAGTTATATATTTTAATAAGTTTTTTTTAACTAGCCAGTTCTGAGTCCCACTGCTGGGCAAAGGCCTCTCCTTCAGAAATCCACTCCTCCCTGTCCCCGGCCAACTCTTCACATCCAGATAAATATTTTGTCAGGTCGTCGCACCATCTTCACCTCGGTCTTCTGCTACTATTACTAATAAATAATAACAACTATTATTATTATTTAATAGTAGAATACAGATGGTTTCTTTATTTTAAGGCACGGATCTCTGGAATTAATTACTTCATACCTACATATATCATAATGAGTGTATGTAGTTAAAATTTGAAGCATTATCAAATAGCATAAAATAATTTTGTTTACACTTACATAACAGAGTACAAAACAAGAAGTTAGATATTAATAAATTGTATGACTATCAGGCGTCAAGCGTTACGTTACGTACCTATAGCACGATCTGTTTCTACTTGTTTCTCGTTTATACAACGTCGTATGAGTGAGAGGCCAATAGTTGTCCTGTCCCTTTCTTTAATTAATTAACAGTTTTAAAGTGTGACACCGACACACACAATAAAGGAAAACAGTGATAAGACACACTAACGCGGTCAGGGTCACGTTGGCGGTCCATACATACATACGTAATTTACGGCAACTTTTAAACTAAAACTTTCGTTTTAGTAAAAGTATGATTTTTAATTTAATTCAATTCTTAATAACTGGCATCCCTAAAGATTCTGCCAATGTCAAGTTTTGGCTATAGCAAGGAAGAAGAAAACAAACTTCGTAGGTCAGTTGCAGTGAGAATGACTTTTATTCAGTTCAATTCAATTCAGTTTTATTAAGTAATTGCTTATTTTAATTAGTTTATAGTATGTTATTTAAGTTTTGTTCTACATAAATAAAAAAAAATTTTAATGAAAATAAAACAATTCTTAATTACTGCCATCCCTAGGGATTCTGCCAATGTCGAGTGGGATTCTTGGCGGGAACTTCAACCTGGCGGTCTTTTCAAAACTTTGATTTCCAGTTTTTATATATTTAACTGCGTAAAATACCGTGTAAATAGTGTGTAAATAGTGTGTTTTTCCCCTCCAGTATGGAGGGGAATGAAGGTGATGGGGATAATCCCCATAAGACTCCTAAAAAACGAAAAGAGACTTCAGTCGATGATGGCGGTGGTGGTGAGGAAAATGACTCAACCTTGTATACTAAGCCATTTCTTAAACCTAATTATAAAAGACAAAATCCAGAGAACTCAACAATTAGTGAATTTAAAGTGTTTGTCGAGAGCACCGAAAAAGAACGTTTGGGCAACAAAAGCCCTATTTACTTGAACCACATCTTTGCTACAGATGTTAAAGGTGTGGTGGCCATTCGCCGTATTAACGCGAACAAAATTGCGGTTGTTTTTAAACAACACAACATCGCAAACAACTTCCTGAACAATAACTCTTTCCTGGACAAATACAAGCTCAAAGCTTACATCCCGGCAGCACAGATAGAGCGCGTTGGCGTCATCCGTTTTGTTCCAACCAACATTTCGACTAAAGAATTATACACGAAACTTACTTCTGTATACGACATTGTTGCCATTCGTCGCTTCACAAGGAAAAACGGTCAAGAACGTGTCCCCATACAAACTGTCAGTATCACTTTCTTGTCAAACTCCCTCCCGGATAGTGTCCAGTACGATATATTCTCGTACCGTGTATTCGATTACGTCCCACCTCTGCAGCAGTGCTTTCGCTGCTTTAAATTTAATCACTCTGCAAAAGTTTGCAATGGGAAACAGATGTGCAGTTGCTGCGGTGGCGAGCACAATTATAGAGATTGTGACAGGCCCAATGAGCTCCGTTGCGTTAGTTGTCACGGACCTCATTTGGCTGTTTCAAGGGCTTGTCCCGTTAAAATGTGGAAAATATTAGAAAAAAAGAAATCGATTAACTATGCAAGTGTTGTGAGCGGCGCAAATCTTGAAACAGATTTCCCTCCTTTACCAGACAGGTCGCATGTAAATAAACCTTTTGTAATTAATAATGCAGTAAAGTCAGCAAATACTGTAAATAAATTGAAGCCTTCTAAAACCACAGATAATGTAAATAATACCAAGTCCATGCCTGAGGATGTGGCGATGGCTCTCTCCACTCCCTCAAGCATTAGACAAATTATAGTAGAAAATTAGGAGGTAATAAAAGCTCTCGTAGCTACATTAGTTCAGCTTGGAAACAAAACTGATGACGAACCTATTGCTAGGACGTCAATAAAAGACCTTTTATTTAAAAATTTGACCATATAATGGATTGTAACACAACATCCCAACCACAATTACGTATTGCACAATATAATATTCAGAGTGTAAATAATAAAAAAGAACTACTTATGAACTTTTTACAACATGAAGCTATTGATATATGCTTATAAAATGAGACTTGGTTAAAAGACCATCATACTTTTCGAATTTCAGGCTATAATATTTATAACAAAAATTCAACTAATAGTCATAATGGTGTAGCAATACTAATAAAGCCTTATTTGAAATGTAATATTTTAGACACTAACTTTTATGAGGACATCCAAACCATCGCCGTGTCCGTTTCCTCAGCTATAAGTAACTTAACTATTCTCTGTGTATACTGTCCACCTGCAAGTGGTCATATAAGAATTAATAGACTTAGTAAAATAATACAAGATCTCCCTAAGCCGATTTTTGTTAGCGGTGATTTTAACGCACATCATATTGCTTTTGGATGTTTATCCACGAAAGGTCGAGGTCAAGACTTGTATAATGTTGTAGATAATTGCAATTTATGTATTTTAAATGACGGAAACTTCACCACCGTTAACTATCCTACGCGTAATCCATCAGCAATTGATGTTACATTTGTTAGTGCCAATCTCGCGCCACTTTGCAACTGGTCGGTGCATGATGACGCTATGGGGAGTTACCATTACCCAACTTACCAACATTATCCTTAGTATAGATAGATACCAAGTCAATCCACCTGTTGATAAATTCTTATATAATAAAGCGGATTGGAATAAGTTTCATGAACTTTCCAAATCAGTTTTCTCCAACATGTCACTGGAAGATGACGATCCAATGGTTTCTTATAATGACTTTTGCTCTCGACTTGATAACCTCAAACAGATGGTAGTACCACGATTTGTCAGGCCAAATAGCTTCCGCAGCAGAAGCCCCGCGCCCTGGTGGAATAGTACATGTCAAAAAAGTGTTGTAGAATCATATAATGCTTTGAAATTGTACAAGCAAGATCCTACCATAGAGAATTATATTAATTATAAACGGTTAGACGCATTAAAAAAACGAACAATTAAAGATCAAAAAAAGAATAGCTGGGGTGAACTATGTGAAACTTTTAATAGAACTACTCCAATTAGTAAAATATGGAATCTTATTAAAATGTTTAAGGGTGTCAGGTCTAGCAACAGATCATATAAAGACGAGTTTGTTCAACCATTTCTGTCCAAACTTTCAGACAGCAGTAACTTGGTAGAATCTAATACATTCCATAATTATTTTGACCTCAATAATGAGAATCCTAAATCAAAGTTTTTAGTAGAACCCTTTTCATGGACTGAATTCACATTGAGTCTACAGTCTAGACGAAATACGACTCCAGCTCTTGATGATTTTCCATATCTTGTAAATAAAAATTTTGATGAATCAATACAAGCTATATTTCTCGAAATTCTTAATAGTCTTTGGCAACAAAAAATTATTCCAGACTCATGGAAAACCCAATGTGTGATTCCAGTACTAAAACTTGATAAACCACCTGATCTTGCAAGCTCATACCGGCCAATTTCACTTTCGTCTTGTCTTGGTAAGATTTTTGAAAATATTGTTACGGGCTAGGGTTCTGGATTTGGATTTAAAACGCCAATGACAACTTCTTAGGATTTATTCACGCAAGGTCTGGTCTGCAGGTCTTCACGACACGAAGTCCACACGTAGAATCCAATCGCAGGTCCAATCGAAGTCCAATAGTATCGCTGAGGTCGTAGGTTATCGCTCGTATCGCAGGTATGTTCGCTCGAAGTTCACTCTTCGCTATTCCAAACGGAACTGACTGCGCGCCGCGGCGGCCGCTATTTATATCCGGCGGCAAGGGCTCTAGAACATTCCCGTACCTACGTGCCTACTCGAGGCAACGTCGCTCGAACAGTAACCCATTCAAAGAGTTTTGAACCTTACGCTAGTGGACATACGAGTCATTATTGCTTGCAGCCTTTATTGTTTACTAAAACGCAGCATGCGGCGACTATTCGATAGGCTTCTAGAAGGCTCTATTCTAGATGGTTCGGGATAGGACCGCGACACTGCTCCCCTCTTAGAGATGCTCGTCCCGTAGCATCTTCATTACTGCCGTGATAAGAAGCTAAGCGGTCGATGTGAACCACTTTTTGTGCACCTCTTGGCTGCCGTTGAATTCGGTACGTCACGTCATTTAACCGAGTTACCACTTTGTACGGTCCCTCCCATCTTGTCTGCAATTTCGGAGATTTTCCTTTTCGTCGAGTTACATTGTGAAGCCAGACTAGTGTTCCTTCTTCGAAACCGCTTGTATTTGCTTGGCGGTCATACCTAGTCTTCATCTTTTCACTCGACTCCAATCCGTTTTCCCGTACTATGGCATGAATCTCTCGCATTTTCTCACGTAACTCGGAAATGTAGTCGTGTAGAGAACGTGAGTCGTCAGGAGGGCCTCCAGTCAACAGATCTACTGGTATTCTCAGTTCTCGGCCAAAATTTACACGCGCCGGGGTTACCTTCGTGCTTTCATGTTCTGCCGTTCTGTAGGCCAGAAGAAATAGCGGTGTGTATTTGTCCCAGTCTCTCTGGTGCCTGTCAACGACTTTTGCTAAATGTCTCTCAAGTGTTTGGTTAAATCTTTCTACCATGCCGTCAGATTGAGGATGATATGGGGTGGTCCTAGTCTTATGCATTTCCAATATTTTGCAGAGTTCTTGAAATACTTGAGACTCAAAGTTCCTGCCTTGGTCGGAGTGTATTTCCAAGGGTACACCAAACCGGCAAACTACTTCCTCAAACAACTTAGAGGCAACAGTCGTGGCTTCTTGATTGGGTATGGCGAATACCTCTGGCCATTTAGTGAAGTAATCTATAACTACCATGAAATACTTATTTCCCGATTCCGTTACTGGGAACGGTCCAGCCACGTCGACTGCAATGCGTTCCCATGGCGCACCAACGTTATAAAGTTGCAGATTTCCACGGCTTCTAGTTGATGGGCCCTTCACCGCGGCGCAAGTAGCACACTTGCGGCACCAATCTTGCACATCTTCTCGACAATGGAGCCAGTAAAACCTTTCTCGAATCTTTGTTAAAGTCCTCTTTACGCCCAAATGTCCACCTGACACGCCGTCATGTACTTCACGAAGGACATCTTGTACCTTATCTCTTGGGACAACTATTTGTAGATGGAACTCTCTGCCGTTAGGTTTCTCCCATTTACGGTAAAGTATTCCGTTCTGAAGAATAAAACTGTCCCATTGAGCTCAGTACGCCTTGGTAACAACACTAGTAGGAGCGACTTTGCACCATCTTGGCTTATCCTCGCCTCGTTTCTTCCATGCGACAATGAGCCGTACATCTTCGTCATCGTCCTGTGCTTCTTTCATCGCCCCATCTTCCCAAGATCTCGATGGACTCATTCTTGTCAATCTCAATGGCAGTTCCTTTGTCTCTTGTTTGGCACAGTGCTTGCAGTTTTCCGGACACGGCCGTCTTGACAGTGCGTCAGCATTTCCATGCGCCTTTCCGCTGCGGTGTTCAATCATAAAGTCGTACTTCTGCAGTTGTTCGATCCATCGAGCAACTTGCCCCTCTGGATTTTTAAATTGTAACAGCCACTTCAGGGCGGCGTGGTCAGTGCGAAGCGTAAACCGCATGCCGAGGAGATATTTGCTGAAGTGCTGTAATGTCTTTACCACAGCCAAGAGCTCCCTTCTTTTCACACAATAGTTCCTTTCAGGTTTCGATAGCGATTTATTAAAATAGGCGATCACAACCTCTCTGTCGCCCTGTTTCTGCGATAACACTCCTCTGATCGCTGTGTTACTGGCATCAGTGTCAACAATGAATTGGCCGTTAGCCTGTGGAAATCCCAAGATTGGGGTCTCGCAAAGACATTTTCTTAATTTTTGAAATGAACTCTCACATGTGTCATCCCAACGAAATGACTGCTTGTCTTCAGTCAGTCTGTGTAAAGGCTTGGCAATTTCAGAGAACCCCTTAACAAACCGTCTATAATATGAGCATAGCCCTAAAAATGCTCACACTTCGGTCTTGTCTTTGGGAGTAGGCCATTTTTGCACTGCTTCGATTTTGGCTGGATCGGTCTGTATGCCTTTGCTGGTTATCACATGACCGAGATAGCTAACCTTGTTCTTAAATAAACTGCATTTCTTCGGATTTAACTTTAAGTTTGCTCCCATTATCTTCTTAAAAACTTGCTCTAGATTTTGTAAGTGGTCCTCAAAATCTGTTCCCATGATTATGACGTCATCCAAGTAGACAAGGCAGGCTTCCCCAACTACTCCTGCCAGTACGCACTCCATAAGTCGTTCGAATGTAGCTGGCGCGTTGCACAATCCAAAAGGCATCACGTTAAATTGCCATAGACCTTTACCAATTGAAAAAGCAGTCTTCTCTTTATCCCTCGGATCAATTTCCACTTGCCAGTATCCGGATTTCAGATCTAACGTCGAGAACCATTTCATGCCACTCAAAGTGTCTAGGGTATCGTCTATTCGTGGCAGTGGATAACTATCCTTTTTCGTCACATCATTAAGCCGTCGATAGTCTACACAGAACCTTGTGCTACCATCTTTCTTCTTTACCAACACTACGGGAGAACACCATGGGCTAGCAGAAGGTTCTATAATCTTGTTTCTCTTCATGTCTTCCAACATGTCTTGTACTTCCTTTTCTTTGGCAATCGGTATGCGCCTCGCTCGCTGACGAATAGGTCGCTCCTGTCCGGTGTCGATTTTGTGTTGAACTAACGATGTTCTTCCAGGATTTCCTTCGTCAGAGAAGATATCCCTAAAGCGCAGTAGCAACCTCTTAGCTTTCATGCTTTGCGAATAGCTCAGATTACTCTTAGAATCCTCAAGGAGCTTAGTGACTATAATTTCACTCCTGGTATTCGATGTGTTTGAGCTTGGTGATGATTGGCAGCTTTTCATCCAAACGGCTTCCTCACACCGTCCAATAACGTCACCTTTGCTAAGGGTAATCTCACGATCGCCTATATTCACAACCCTCACTACAGCGGTCTTGCCTCCATAGACGAGAGTTCTTGCTGTCAGCAATTTCTGACTGCTGCACTGTCTCGTGTATCTTCAATCAGCACACACCTATTCCGCGGATTCTTCTGACTCGAAGGCAGCTTCACCTTTACTTCAGTTTGTGCTCGTCCAGGTATTACGATTTTCTTCAGGCACGTGACATTTCCATCGGGACCGCCAAGTATGAAGTTCTCCTCATCACCACATTTAAAGACACCGTTAGTGACATCGATGTGACAGTTGTGTTTCTTCATAAAGTCTAGGTCCAGAATGCAATCATCCATAATTTCGGCTACGATTACGTCGTGAATATATGACGCCTCCCCAACACATATCGTAACCGATCTTTCACCCAGGACGGGTATCTGCTGGCCAGAAGCGGAGAGAAGTCTCCATAAACTGGTGCCTTTGCGTCTCCCTACAGCTTTCACCAGGTCTGGTCTCACTATTGTTCTAGAGGCTCCTGTATCTAGGGTGATTTTGCACTCTATTTTGTTCACTGCACCGCGTATTAGTAGACTGTTCCCATTCCATGCTTGTGAGTTTCTGGTTACTGGGGCTACCTCCGCTCCAACCAGTACCCGCCCCGCAGTCCTGGCTTTTACTCGTTTCACGGTGGAGGGCGCAGCGTCATGCTTCTTTACGAATTCTTCAAAACGCTGCTCCATATTTTTGAGACGCGCATCCAGTCTGTCATCTGTTTTGGTTGCTTGCCTCTCCTTCTTAGGACACGTGAACTGCAGATGCCCTCTTTCCCCACACTTGTAACACATGGGCCCGGAGTTCTTCTTGGGCGGTGTCTTGATCTCTTTAACCTCCTCCGTAACTTCTCGAAGTTTATAACCTTGCCGGATATCTTGACGCACAGCTTCTACTTCCAGGGCGTGTGCCAGAGCTTCTTTTAATGAAGAATGGTGGCGAAGCTTTACTGCAGCCCTAATTTCAAGATCCTTGATTCCGTCGACGAAGGCTTGCAAAATATTCGTGTCCACCATCTTACTATCAGTAGAAGGGTACGCCTTTCGAACCAGCTTCTCAATTTCCAACGCCCATTGTTGAAGTCCTTCACCCAGGCGCTGAGTTCGGTCGCGTAGCTGAGCACGAAAAACGTGTTCCAGGTGTCGTTCCTCGTATCTGGCCTCAAGTGCCTCCAGCAGATCTTTGAACTCGCTGCCTGAGGTGGGCAATGCCTCCAGGACAGATAAGGCCGAACCTCTGAGCGCGACGGTGAGGGCTGTCAAGCTCTGTTCGTCCGTCCATCCGTTTGAAGCAGCGACAGTCTGGAACTGCTGTCGGTAGGCGACCCAAGACGTAGTACCGTCGTACGGAGGCACTTTCACTTTAGGCCCCTGGTTTATGCCGACAATTCCACTCGACGTGACTCCAGCTGATTTTATACGCTGAAATTTCTGCTCTAGTCCAGTGAGGCCGGTTTTCACATTTTTTAGGTCCTCCTCTAATTCGGTTACCCGTTCGTTCACTACTTCTACATCTTCATGTAGCTTAGCGACCGTATCACTGAACTTTGTAACGGCAGAAAGGAGGAACCTGGTGGTCAAGGCCGGTGGGCGGAGCCTGGTGCACGGGGGCGGTAGGCGTGGCCTGAGGGGCAATGGGCGTGGCCTCCGCAGCACCTCTGGACCTGGTCCTCACTCCAGAAGTATCCTCTCTCGGAGTCAGTGGCATCTCCAAATCCCACTTCTGACACCAAATGTTACGGGCTAGGGTTCTGGATTTGGATGTAAAAGCCTGTAAATGACAACTTCTTAGGATTTATTCACGCAATGTCTGGTCTGCAGGTCTTCACGACACGAAGTCCACACGTAGAATCCAATCGCAGGTCCAATCGAAGTCCAATAGTATCGCTGAGGTCGTAGGTTATCGCTCGTATCGCAGGTATGTTCGCTCGAAGTTCACTCTTCGCTATTCCAAACGGAACTGACTGCGCGCCGCGGCGGCCGCTATTTATATCCGGCGGCAAGGGCTCTAGAACATTCCCGTACCTACGTGCCTACTCGAGGCAACGTCGCTCGAACAGTAACCCATTCAAAGAGTTTTGAACCTTACGCTTGTGGACATACGAGTCTTTATTGCTTGCAGCGTTTATTGTTTACTAAAACGCAGCATGCGGCGACTATTCGATAGGCTTATAGAAGGCTCTATTCTAGATGGTTCGGGATAGGACCGCGACAATATGTTGAAAAATCGTCTCGATTGGTATGCTGAGTCAAATCTTGTCATCCCAAATTTTCAATTTGGTTTCCGTAGAGGACGTAGTTGTGCAGACAGCTTCATTTCACTTATTTCTGACCTGAAAAGAGCAAAAAATGCTCAGTTACATACAGTTTGTGTGTTTTTAGATGTACAAGGTGCTTTTGATAGTATTGACCCAGGCATACTAGTTAAGATCTTAACTGGTAGTCTGGATATTCCTGGACAAGTATCAAAATGGATATATAAATTCTTAACTGATAGGACAATCTATGTAAAATATAATAATATTTTTTATGGACCCGAATTAGCATCTAAAGGCACAATGCAGGGTGCTACACTCTCGCCTTTAATATATAATTTGTACACTTGTGAAATATGTAAATATGTTGATACCACAAATGTAATTATTTTACAATTTGCTGACGATTTAGCAATATACAGCTCCCATTCTAATTTATCAATAGCAATAGATAATATTAATATAGCTTTAGAACAATTAAACTAGTATTATAATGATACATTGCATCTCAAAATTAATTCCTCTAAAAGCAGCTTGATGATATTTAGTAACGAAAATCCTACTACTAATGTTAGTAATGAAGTTATACCGAGAATATCTCAACACAAATTTTTGGGTGTAATTATCGATGAAAAAATTAATTTTGAAGAACACATAAAATACATTTGTAAAAACGCTTTAAAAGGTTTGAACATTTTAAGATGCCTACCAGGTGTATCTTGGGGGGCAGACCCCAATATTTTGTCTATATTGTATAAAGCAATTGTTAGAAGTCATTTTGATTATAGTAGTTTAGCTTATTTGAATAGCCCTTATGTACATAGATTAGATATAGTTCAGAACAAGGCTTTGCGCATAATTTCTGGAGCAATGTGCTCAACACCCATAAGGGCCATGGAGGTTGAGACTAACATTATGTCCCTTGTTTTGAGAAGAATCATATTGGCAGAAAGATATTGTATTAAGTTGCTCTCATCAAATAACAGTCATGTTATTGAAAGGATAGTTCCTAACCTGGTAACAGTTACGGGACCATTGGCTGATGCAGTTGACATTTTGAAAAGTACATCTCCTCAGCTTTTCCGCATTTACCTGGAAATTAAAGGAAAATGCACAAATATTAAAATAAATAATAAATGGCCATGTTATTTCCATTCTTTTAATAGCATAACTCATACCATCACAGTAATTGAAAATAACACAATTCATTCAAATGCTGATATGTTATTGTTTTTAGATGAGAATTCACAATTTTATACTTTGTACACTGATGGCAGCAAAAGTGATGACCATGTAAGATCAGCTGTTTATGATCGTCAGACAAAATTTGCTCAAAGTCTTATTCTGGATAACCAATGTTCAATATACACAGCAGAGGCTTATGCAGTTTTAGAGGCTATAAAATTGATTCACCACCTAAATAAGTGTCAAAAATATTTGGTATTAACTGATTCATTGAGTCTTATCAAAGGTTTACAAAGCCTTAAGCTTTGCTTTAAAACTAATTATTTATTGTACCTAATAAAAGATTGTATATACAAATTATTTGTTAGCGGCATATAGATAGCTTTTATGTGGATTGCATCCCATAGAGGCATCTCGGGAAATGAGATAGCTGATAAGACTGCATATGAAGGGACTAATGCATTAGATTTGAAATATGTAATAAATGTTCCATTAACTGATTACTATGGTTTGATGAGAGGTGAGATAATACAACTTTGGAAAGAGACATGGAGTAAAGATCAAGAGGAAAAGGGCAAATGGTATGGAAGCGTCCAACAAGACTTACCACTGAAGCCATGGTACTTTAAGAGAGAATATCAATTTGCAAGCCGGAATTTTATATGTACGATTAACAGACTACGACTTGGCCACCATAAAACACCTGCACACCTCGCAAGACTCAAAATAAGTAATTACAGAACTTGTCCATACTACAACATGGATGAAAATCCTAACATTGACCATATTATTTTCTCGTGCCGTCAATTCTCAATACAAAGACTAGTGCTTGCAAGTGAAATCGGTGATCTAGTATAGATTGACTAATGTCAATACTCTTCCCGCCGCCTCATCGACCTATTACAAAATGAAAAGTGTTTCGTGCCAATATTTAACTATATAAAAAACACAGTGCAGAATATATAAACATCTAAAGTGTAGTGCAAAAACAAGAAAGTGAAAATTAAATAAAGACATGGCCCAAAGGACTAGTATCCAGGCCAAAACCTTCTATAAAAAAAAACAATGTCAAGTTTTGGCTATAGCAAGCAAAAGAGAGAAAGTAAGACTTTTAAATCAATGCAAAAAAGAACCTGTCACTTTGACATATCAATACTAAGCCAAAGGCTGTTTATTTATTATTATATATTTATTTTTACAGGGCCTGTACGAAACTTTAGCCCTAACGGATGTTCGGAAAACATTTGTTACAAAAAATTGAACTTTACGCCATGATGGCTGAAAACGGAATCCGCCAAAGGCTGTCAATGTCTGAGTGTTGCTAGTACGTAAAAGCAAAATAACCCATTATACTTCCAAATAAGAAATGTGTGTGCTACGTAGGTGTTTTCTTAGACTTTGCTCTAATGAGTAATAGGATTTTGGTCATATGAGTCTTGTATTCACAGTAAAAAAAAATCTACCGAGGGAACCTATATACATATTATATAGCGGTAACATCGCATATTTATTTTTTTGCATAGAATTAAAAAACGGAGTTTAGACCTTATTAACTTTATTGCAGATGCACTAACTTGTTCCGTGTCAAGTGTGTGATGTTCCGTGTGTTCGTGACTTCCGTCAAGTGTATCCGGATAAAGTTAATATTTTACGGCAGTAGTATTTTATATGACCGCCACTGCGTTCGTGTGTTTTGTCATTGAGTGTTCTTGATATTCGGTCAAACAAGCCTTAATTAAAAAGTTTATTAACTGACTTCTATCACAGAATACATAATAGTACAGGTACAGAAGATTCACTCCGCAAAATCAATTAAAGAAAAAAGGACTCTAGCAGCGATACAATTAGGTGCAATTCAGATCGCACGGCTCTAAAAAAGCTACAGTCATATTCACCTACATGTTGCCTCTCTTTCTACCGCGTAACTCGTGCGCGCGTCACTGCTCGCTCGTGCGTGAATCCCTACTTATCAGCCACTCTGGAGTGGCCGCCGCATGTACTTGCGCATTCGATATCTACACGCGGAGTGCGACAGGCCTGCTTCTATCGACAAAGTGTCATCTTGACATGCAACTCGATCGAAGGCCGCCTCGTGTCCACGAACCGACGCTCGTTTCCAATCGGTGGCGGAAATACCCGAGGCCGTAAACTTGAACTTAGAATGGAGAACTTGCATAAAGAATAAGTTCTGTTCTCATTGAACAAGCTATATTTATAGATAAATATTGCTTGATTATTTTAGCATTACGTTCCTCTTTGTACTTTTATTTTACTAAGTGCAATAAATTTAAATTTCAATAACAAAAAGTAAAAAAAAGTTTAGTTAGATGCGTGGTACAGCACCGCTCCATAATATCGGACGTAAATTGTGACGTCACGTGGCTAGTGAGTGCAAATTGCAATATATGCGGCAGATTTTATACTTATTATTTTGGATAATGGTTTTTGTATGTATGTATCCTTGTCGGAAAACGATTAGTATTAAATGAAACTAAAAAAATATACATTTTTGATGCGTGAGAAATGAACGAAACTAAAAAAAGTTTTTTTTATTGAGTGTTTCTATCGTACCTACAACATCAATATTACTCTAATCGAATTTTGAGGCAAGTTCCCCTACGGCGAAGTTCTACTTGAATCTCTGAAGAACTTGGTCGAGCGGTCGAGCCCGCCCTTCAGAAATTGCCTCTGAATCTGATAGGCCAACTTGAGGAAGACAGCCCGCGTCGTATCAACATCTCGGCAGGTGCATTTCACATCATTGATCTAGCAGTATCACGTCTGATTACCATGTCAGAGGTCGTGGGTTAGATTCCCACACAGGGCCTCCGTACATTAGTACAAATGGCTATTAATACAATAAAAGTAGGAGTAGCTGAACATAAACTTAATTTTACAGGGTTATATTATCTGACAAAAACTAACTTCAACAATGTATAGAGTATTAATCTAGACTGTGGTGTATTTATGCAGTTTTAATAAAAAAAACTGGTATATCCTGAGCTACAAGCTGTAATATCGAAACTGTTATCATTACCCCCAGTTTCCCCGATGTGTTACACGTGTTTGTCTAATTGAACGCTGTAAAGATTGTATATCAAATACAGTTTCGACAATGCCGTCAAAACAAAATAAATATCAGTGATGATTTAGGTGATGGCTTCAATATAGGTATTCGGTAAACGCTGCTGTTTTGCAACGATGCAAAAAAAATGGTCCCCGAGTGTGATAAGAATTGCGATTCGGAATTTTCTTTTTTACCCACTGGTAAAACAAAAGAAAGTTATACTTCCGCATATACGTTACATGTATGTAAATAATTTGTTTTAGAGTTAATAATGTCAAATTACATTTACTGATGACTTACATGAGTCACAAAAAATAGAGTGACGAACGTCAGCTGCCGTAATTTAATTCAACTAAAAAAACATAAAACTTAAAAATAACTATCTGCCAAAAAGCCTTAGACAAGACTTAGCGGAGTCCCTTAAAATTTCAACTTTAGCAGATGGATCATAACGATCATAACGATTGATCTTTCAAGCAATCAAGGAAATCCTGCTCGTGATCCTGAATCCTGGTCTGAAGTCGGGTTTTTTTTTTTTCATTATAGTATATTTTATTATATTTATTGAAGACAGGGAGTCATCGTACTGTAAACTTATATTTATTACCTGAATGAGATAACAAAGAAGGTGTGCAAACTACAACAATAATACTGTTAAATTTAATTCATTGCGAATACTATGTTTGTGTGTTGTTTTGTCGTAATATTGAACTGACCTAAATACTCGTAGATTCATAGAGTTTAATATGTGAACAGACGGAACATTAACTTAGTTACACCAATTTTACGAGAGGTGCCACCTCCAATTTAATCGTCTCCTTCAGACCTTGCCTAAGATTTTAGTAGGCAAAGGAGAGTGATCAATTTACTATAGGAGTTCGTCTATTTTTGTGTCTTCTTGCACATTGATGAAACCAACGGTAAACTATAAGAAATTAGCTCTGGATTATGCAGGAAAAATATTATGAAAATATTAGATGGCAGTTCCGAGAAATCTTAATTTTGAGCCCATGTTATGAGGTTATGACAACTTTGGTGGTTTGGTGTTATTTTGGATTGGCATTGACAACTTTTAGTTTTAATTATAAGCATAGGTCATTATCAGTTCGCGCCTCCCTTATTCTGAGGTTCGTTCCTACGGAAGAAGTTTGTGCTTTATGCCACATATTATTTATGCTTTTAGCCAAATATGCAGGCGTTTACATACATACTCCGTGCGGAGTTTCTGGTCTTCCATCGGACGCGTCCCCCGGGTGGCGGATAGGGGAACGCCCTCCAGATATGGGGGGTACCGGCTTCGGCCGGCGCGGACCAAAACCAGAGGGAGGGGGACGTCCAGTGGCTTGCGCTGCTGGATGTCCCGCGGGGTCCACCATGGGCCCCGCACCCGTAACCCCACATTGAGCGGGGCCGGGGGCCTTCGGGCCGCGAGGAGACAACCTCTATAAAAAACACACAGCGGGGGCCCTCTCTATGTCCCTCTGTCCAGCAGAGGAAATGGAAGAGGGCTGGAGGGGTGGGGAGGGAAGCGAGATCCACAAGCCGGGCCTGGGAGGGGAAACTGCAGGAGGTAAGCCAGGGACCAGGGACTGGTCACCCCATATGGCCCTGGCCGAGGGATGTTTCATGGGAGGGTTTGACTTGATGGGCCGAAGACCTGGCAGAGGGCCAAAAAACGGGTCTTTGGTAGCTGGAGGCTGTGGGGAGCTCGCGCCTCTCCGCCAGGAGAGCCGGTGGCGCGGGGGACGCTGCGCGGACCTTGCGCCGCCGGTTGAGTGAGGGTCACAGACGGCAGGTTGGGGGACCTGCCGTCCGACATCGTGACGGGAGAAGGGGGTGGGGGGCCCATGCCCCTTCTCCAGTGAGGGTGGGCCCGACTCCTTGCGAGTCGGGTCGACGTCGCCGGGGCGCCGCTGTCGCATTCGCGTTGTGGTTTACCACTTGCGAGATCCGGCGGCGCCCCATTGCACGAGCGACAGGACGGCCCCCGGGGTGTTTTAGGAGGTATGCCTCTCCTATTATTAGGAGAGGAGAGTCCGACACACGGCCGTCGCCCTCCCCCAAGGGTGGCGGTTATGGTGCACAAAGCATTTCACCCCGTTAACAAAAAACAGGCGTTTACATACTGCGACTTTTTGCAGATAGTGTGTGTAACGATGGACGATTTGCGAGTGTATCCATACACTAGCAAATCGTCTAAATCGCGACTATGTCGGTGCAAAAAGTCGCAATTTAAGGAGCCTAATGGGGGACAAAGAGATAATTTCTGATAAGCATAGACAAAGACTATCCTAAGCCCACAATGGCGGTTTATTTTAGTTATTTATTCCACATATTGTTCATACATCATCATCATCATTTCAGCCATTGGACGTCCACTGCTGGACATTAGAATCTCCCAACGATTTCCAAAAGGGCCGGTTGGATTGTTCATACACATGGTCATTTTAACAAGAAACTACCGCTTTGGCCGCTTAGGAAACCGGAGTTTGGAAACTAGTTTCCTAAAAGGATTTTTTTATCCTGCTACGTAACTGGTTTCCTATAAAGATTTGTTTATCTTTCTACGTAACTGGTTTCCTAAAAGTACTATTTTTATGTTATTTCAGCCACCTACGAAACTAATAACCGGTTTACAGAAATGTTTATTGGATTTGAGTATTGTATGTAATTATTTTGTAAAACCGTAATTATACCATTTATGTGTGGTTTATGTCAAATATATGGATTTAATAATAACATTTATAACATAAGATCAATTCATTAACAAACATAAAAACAACTTCTTAAGATTAAATGAAAACAACTTCCTTAGTGTTGAAACTAAAATAAAAACGCGTATGGCGAAATTATTTCAATGCAATGCCCCACAGTTATCAGTCCATTTTCCAAATCTTTTATTGCATTATCAATTTCAGTATCTATTTCTTGATAGCGTTTACTTTTTTTGGAGTTAGTTTTAAAAATATTAGTAACTTTAGTCTCCTTAATCAAAATTTCTAGTAAAATTACTACTGTAACATTTTTCTTGCCAATGTACCTGTTGATACGGCTATTCCAACCTTCCAAGTTGTTCGTTGTTCTGACCTGTCAGCAACAAGTCTTCTCAATGACTGTATTGTTTAGCCACTCTTTTTTAAAGTAGATATTAAATTTATTTATGTCCTCACCAGAGGGCGTCTGTAGCATCGGTGAACTTTATATTTTTTTTTATTTTGTGCTATTGTTCTTTTTTTTCTGATGTATGTATTGTAATTGTACATTCTGCTAACAGTCGTCTTTTTTCCAAGTTCCTCTCCCGAACACATATTCGGTTACATAGAAGTATTAAAAAATCTTTATAGGAAACCAGTTACGTAGAAGGATAAAAAATCTTTATAGGAAACCAGTTACGTAAAAGGATAAAAAAAATTCTTTTAGGAATCTGGTTTCCCAACTCCGGCTTCCTAAACGGCCGAAGCGGAAACTACATTAATTAAACAATATCAAATCCACTAGGATCAATTTGCAAAAATAAAACCGTAATAAAACCGCTCGTTTGAATTCCCGTCAAAAACTCCCCGTTTGCAGTTTGCACTTTCGCAATGTCGTACACAGGAAAAGCGCGGGAACCTTGGATGAGTAAAGGCGGCGAAATTTGAACAATTTTCAATAAATTGATAACTTTTATATTTCTCTGTAAATACAAAGTGAATTGTGCATATAGTTGGTAGACAAGTTTGTACATATTGTAATTAGAAGATGGGGGCGGGTAAGAAGCGGAAAAAATCTGATCCCCCTGACGAGCGATCATCACCAGCTATGGATACTTCGGACTCGGATGATGACTCCTCCAAGAAGTACAATGTTTTTAAGGTTCCAGGGTACTCTAGGAAGTATCCTGAAAACAGTAAAAAATCGAAATACATAGTGTTCGTGTCACACGAAAATGAAAAACCGTTTTCCGACAAAGACAGGCTAGCTCTCTCCCATGCCATACGCAAATTCTGCGTCACTGGCATTCTACATCTGAAGTCAGTAAATAAATTCAAGATTGGCATTACGTTCGATTTGTCAAACAACGCAAATGTGTTTCTGCAGAATAAAAAAATACTCGACGAACTAGACCTGAAGGCCACTATACCGGCTAGCGACACTGAAGCGACTGGGGTTCTTACCTCAGTCCCTACTGACCTTTCCAACAAACAAATCTTTTCGTTGATTGGCAGCTCTCGAAATGTAATTCAAGTGAGACGTTTCATGCGTCGGGTGCGGAGTGACGACGGCGACGTGTCACATCTTCCTACTCAGACAGTCGCGGTAACTTTTGCTTCCACGGAATTGCCTCAGTACTTCTATCTCGATTCTTGGAGACACGAGGTAAGCGCTTATATACCACCAGTAAAGCAATGTCTTCAGTGCATGAAGTTTGGCCACATTGCCAAATACTGCCGAAATTCGGTTGTGTGTTCGATCTGCACAGAAAGTCACAATTTTAAAACATGTAAAGAGGATCCTAAGAACGCGAAATGCTGCAACTGCGGAGGCAATCACATAGCTATCTCTAACACAAATGTCCACAAAAAAATTGAAAATAGAGGAAAACAAAATTAAGTCAAGGGCCGTCACATACTCAGATTTATTCAGTGAAAACTCCTTCCCCCAATTAACAAAATCGAACATCGAAACACAAATTCGAAATTTAACGAAATCAGATTTTTTTATGAACATACTCATTCAAGCAATTACAAAAATAGTTACAAATCAGAAAAACACCCCAATCAACTCTAGATCAATAAAATAAATCTTAGCACAAACTGTAAGAAGTACCACTTCTTCTAACAATGGATCAACTTAATATTATGCAGTGGAACTCCCAGAGTATTATTAGCAATAAATTTCTAATAACACAATTTATTTATGAAAACGATATACGTGTAGCAATAATATCAGAGACTTGGCTAACTCCTAATAAAGCTTTTAACATAAAAGGATATCGAATAGAAAGAAACGATATTGGTAATAAACATAAAGGTGTAGCAATTTTAATACATAATAGTATAAATTATAAAAAAATTAATACATATTCGGACAACTCATTACAAAACATTTGTGTAAGGATATCTGTAAATAATAAAGAAATGAGTATTGCAAGTTTTTACTGTCCTACAAACTGTGTCCCATCTTTTGATAAACTTAAATTTCAGTCAATAATAGAGTCGATTCCCGAACCCATGTTATTTGCTGGTGATTTTAATGCACACCATACTTTGTGGGGGTGCCATTCTATTAATCCTAGAGGTAGAGATATTTTGGAAATTATTGATGAAAAAAATTTGGTTGTTTTGAATTCCGGCGAGGTTACTACTGTGGGCTCCTTGACATGGCGTCACAATGCTTTGGATTTATCACTGGCTTCCCCATCACTGGCTCTGTCTTGCGATTGGTCTGTACATAATGATCCTCTTGGCAGCTACCATCTTCCTGTAATTATTAAGATTTTTGTAAATAGTAGTATTAATGATGATGGTCTTGTAAACAGCAATAGTGCTAATCCTTTGCCCATCTATCCTAACTTTAAAATGATCAATTGGACATTATATGAACAATATGTAGCACACAACTGTCTGATTTTCAGGTTGAAAATTACACTCCGTTGACAGCATATAACAGTTTTTGTAACATATTGCATAATGTAGTTAATGACTCTCTTACAAATCGTAATTCTGTTTCTTCTTCTTTTGGTGCTATCAACTCTCGTCTTAGACTGATACGCAAGAAGCTCTCTCTTCCTTGGTGGAATAAAAAATGTTCAGAAGCTGTAGAAAATTCCAAACTTGCCTATATTAACTTTAAAAATAATCCTTCAGATCAATCTTACATTGAATTTAAAAAATTACAAGCACATAAAAAACTTTTGTTAAAAATGGAAAGATCTAATAGCTGGATTGAACTGTGTAGCTCCTTCAATCGATGTACACCTGTGTCAAAAATCTGGAATTGTATGCGTAAATTCAACAAAACTTACTCTTTTAATAATGGCAATTATAGTTGGATACAAGACTTTTTGCAAAAGTATACACCAGACCATGTAAATAATAAACCAAATTTTTTTCCCCGGACAGTGAAACAAATTCTGTAAATAATTTTATGATAAAATCTTTCTCAATTGAAGAATTAATATCAGTTATTCTCTCGAGAAAAGATGGCGCATTTGGTCTGGATGGTTTTCCTTATATAATGTTAAAAAGGCTTAGTAAAAATAGCTTACAGATTTTGCTTGAAATATTAAATAACCTATGGTTGAGCAACGAGATTCCCCACTCATGGAAGTCCGATTGTTTAGTGCCCATATTAAAGCCAGATAAGCCTCGATCAAATCCAGATTCCTACCGTCCTATTGCTTTGACATCTTGCATAGGCAAAGTTTTTGAACAACTGATAAAACAAAGGTTGGAATTTTATGTAGAAAAAAATAGTATTTTACCTTCTAATCAATTTGGCTTTCGAAGAGGAACATCAGCTCGTGAAAGCATCTGTCAGCTGCAGCTTGACATACAAAATAGTTTAAATAAAAAAGATTATTTGATGTCGGTGTTTTATGATGTGTCTGGAGCATTTAATAGTGTCAATGTCGACATTCTTCGTGTTGAGTTACTTTCCATCGGGATCCCAAATAAAATTGTTAATTGGATTCATAATTTTGAGATTGAGAGGGAAGTCTATGTAAAATATAATGGTAATCTTTATGGTCCACGATTCGCTTCTGTTGGTGTTTGTCAAGGCGGAATACTTTCTCCATTAATTTTCCTCTTATATATTCGCCGTTTAAATCTCATTTTGGGTTCTGAAGTCAAAAATCTTCAATTTGCTGACGACTTGGTTGTTTATGCATCTGGAAAAAATTTAAAAAACATCAGTGAAATTCTTAACAAATCTTTAAAAGGGTTGTCTACATACTTCACCTATCTAAATCTTGATATAAATGCATTAAAATCTAAAGTGGTTGTATTTGGTAAAGCTAGTAATAATATTCCTTCTGTATTCTACAACAAAGTCCCCATTCCTGTTTCTCAAGTGGCTAAGTTTTTAGGTATTATCTTTACTCACAATATGTCTTAGAAAAAATATGTTGAATTGCTAAGTTTAAGAGCCAATAAGGCCCATAATATTTTGAAATCTTTGTGCAGGATTTCGTGGGGAGCAGATCCAAAAATATTGTTACTTCTGTACAAATCATTGGTTCGTAGTCATTTTGAATATGGTTTTCTTTGTTTTGGTGGTGACAGTAGATTGGTGAATGCCTTGGATAAAATTCAAAATAAAAACTTGAGACTCCTCACAGGAGCATTTAAAAGTACTCTTATAAATGTAATGCAGGTTGAGTGCAAACTCCCTCCATTAGATATTAGATTTACTTATCTGAAAGAAAGATTTTTATTAAAATTATATAGTAAGAGAAATAATTACCTATTGCTAAGCTTGATGAATTCTCCTCCAAATTCTCTTTATATCCTTCAGAGCTTTGCTCAGTACATTAATTTTCTGGAAACTTTACAGATTTATAAATCCTCCCTCCTTCCTTGTTATCAGGGAAATTTTCTTAGTAAATTTCCTGCAATAAATATAATAATTGATCACAATCTATGCACCAAACAAGATGTGTACAACAAACTTTCAGAGTTCACTGATGATTGTAGATTACTCTATACTGATGTGTCCAAAACTGATCATTTAGGCACTGGTCATAAAATAAATTCAAACATTAGTATATTCACAGCGAAAGCCGTGGCTATACTAGCAGCCCTTAAAAATATCAATAATAAAAGTGATGGACGTTATAAATATGTAATTGTTCGTGATAGTATGAGTGTTCTGGAAAATCTCAAAAATAATAGATTCAAAGCCAATACAAATTATTTAATTTCTTTAATCAAGCAGGAGTGGTTAGATTTGTTTCTTATTCATAACATAGATGTTTCATTTGTGTGGGTTCCTTCACATGTTGGTGTAGTAGGAAATGAAAGGGCAGACTTTTTGGCTAGAGCAATTAGAAATAATGCAGATACTATTCCAGACTCCAGCTATAATCTTAATGTTTCTGTTCCCTGGACAGATGTAATCTCTCTTCTAAAGAAAAGATCTATAGATATCTGGAAAAGACACTGGAACTACACAGTTCAAGCTGAAAATAAAGGCTTATGGTATGCTAAATTCAATGTTCCTAATGGTAGCATGCCCTGGTTTTGTAAAAACAATACTTACATTCATAGGAAATATTACACTACTATTTCAAGGCTTCGTTTTGGTCATTGTAATCTAAACTATCATCTCTTCCGGTTAAAAATGGTTCAGAGTCCGTTCTGTGACCATTGCAGCCCCCAAACTGAGCAATCCTTACATCATCTATTCTTCGAATGCCCATCCTTTGGCATCCAGCGCCTTGTGCTAATGGATGAGCTGATTGAAATCTATAGCAGCCCAGAGTCAGTGCCGCGCTCCATTCAGGCTCTTCTTGTAAATACTTCCACGTTTTTGTCTTTGTTCAGATTCATAATTAACACTGTAGGACAGATTTAGTTCTTCTTGTATATTGATTTTGTTTAATACTCGAATACGACTTTCAGCCGTGTAAAATATTTTGTAAATGGACTTGTACATAATATTTAAAATTTTATAAGGTTATCTAATATTTTTGGTTTCTTTGTTTTGACGTTTCGACAAAAAAAAAAGAATATATTGCCCTAATAATTGACTTAAAATCACGAATTGACTAATTCGACGGACATGACCTAAAATTACACGGATTTTACTAAAATTGGATTGGACATATTAAATAATTAAAACTGAAGACGTTAAGAATGAAAAATATATTACTGAAGACTAACCTCCCAAAAACTCATACTGAAGAACAGAAACCAAAGACGTGGCAGCATGGTCTACGACCTTAGCCGGTTCCTTGCGGGACGAACTAAAAAAAAAATGTAGTACACAGTACACCTTTTGCGATTGTTGCAATAATTTAATCTAATCTGTGTTTGTAATCTGTATTGAGTGACTGAAGTGGGTTACTATTGCACGGACCGAGAATGTACGGCATGAAAATGTACAGCCCGGGAATTCGTGCCCAAATGACACCAATCATCGGTATGTGCATTCCTGCCTGTGAACGTACAGCCCTGGAATCGGTGACCATTCGGTGCCTCGTTCACATCACAGAGAATACAATCAACTACGTTGTTCACATCATAGGTTTTGCGCGTTTTACTGGAGTGTGTGAGGTATTTCTTTTGGGATTCGTTTAGA
Source organism: Yponomeuta plumbellus (assembly GCA_947310845.1). NCBI lineage: Eukaryota > Metazoa > Arthropoda > Insecta > Lepidoptera > Yponomeutidae > Yponomeuta > Yponomeuta plumbellus. The sequence goes on from OX371193.1 coordinate 6,416,933, forward strand.
AACGCTGATAACGCACGACCCGAGAACGTGCGGACGGGAATCCATGTACATGTACACGGATTCAATGGCTGTACATTACCAGGGCGTACGTTCTCAGGATGTGCATTCGCGGTACGTGCATTATCATCTCCCACTGAAGTTATACAATCAATACAGATACTTTTTAATTATTACTTTTAAACCCCTGATTCTTTTATTTTATCAAATAGAACTATGAAATCATTTTACAAAAGAAACATTTTGAGGTATAAATGCCTAAAACGCAACGCAAAAGCAACATAGACTGTTTTTGGTCATTCTCCTTTTAGGTTTTACGATTTTTATTTCACATAGGTACTTATTATGTTTTGTTTTATTTGCGAAGTTATGGTGGCGATACCACTCGCTGAATGCTGAAGGAAAACAAACTTAGTATCTGAACTATTCACATACCTCAGCCCTTGAAATTACAATCAACCGCAGTGGGCACGCGTGGTTAATAAACCCATACTCTTTCTTTGAGAGAAGAACTGTGCCCTACAGTGGGACGTATATCATCATCATCCCATTATGTCCCCACTGAGCAGCAAGGGTCTCTTCCCTGAGGAAGGTATAGGCCATACTCGACCACGGGGGCCAAGTCCGGATAGGTGGAGGCTTCTAAGACTAAGTGGCTGGTTAAGACCTGTCAGAAGTTTTCAAGCCGCCCTAAGGCCTCTGACATTAACGGCTTAACGACTGCCATCGGGACGTATATAAGCTGCTACTACGTTTATATTTATTTTCATTCGGGTTTTGATAGTAATTGTTGCAGTCCAGAAAGAGTAATGTATATCGAGATTTTTGCTCGTCGTAGGTCATTCGCTTTATTAATTCAAGAAACTCTAACTCCCAAATCAATTTCCCGACCTCGATAGAGTTATAAATAAATATGTAAACATCCAAGACCTGGAGTTTTTTTTTCTCCCCAGCCGGGGATCGAACCCGGGATCTCTCGCATGGTAAGCAGATGCGCTAACCACTACGCCACAGAGGTCGTCTTTAATATGTCTTAAATCGTTTTAAATATGTTTGTTTTCATTTAAGTAAAAGCTGAATAAATGTTATTATGAGATAAGCCCAGAGAATAAACACCTACAATTATGCAGCTCTTTGTTTACCACGTGCATTATCGATCACCTGCCTCTACGATAAAGGATAACCCAGTTTTGTCTCACCGTATATAAAAGATTTCCCAACATAAAGACGAGCAGTTGACGATTGGTAAATATTGGTTTCTGTGAGATATTGATTGTGAAATGCGGCTGCTTTCTGGTCAGGATCGGGACGGGGGCGCGGCGGGGGCCCACTTCGTTAGAGGTTTGACAAAATTCTACTTCACTCTTAACAAACAAGCTCTTATATTACGCGCAGCAAATCGTTAGTAATCTCAATAGCCTAACTGTCAAACTAATCCCGTATTGTTTGCTATAGCAAACATCAATATTTGGTCAGAATTTTCTGCGCATACTTAGGCTTCAGCTAAACTTCCTGGGAGTTTATTATTTCTATATCTGCGTGTGTGGTGTATGAGAGTCAACCCAGTGATGCGAAGTTGACTCTACACCACATTCACAGGCGGCAGTCAGGCGTGCGCAGATTCAAACCTTGTTGATCGACCTGCAAACGCAAAGCATAGCTGGCAGGCTATACAATTACACGTGGTGGAGTAACCGTGAAGGAAAAACTGGAGAATTTAAAAATGACTTTATTATTCTGTCTGAATTTATTGTGATTGATTGAGGAATTTATTTTATTATTTATTTTATGTTATTTTTCATGCAGATGCTGTAGTTCTTAGCTTATTTCAGTTAGTCAGTGCCTACTCCTTCTGTTCATATAATTTCCACCGTGCCAGTGTAAGTAAAACTTGTACATAAATTATCTTCTTATCTTTCCTTGGCACCGGATCCTAAACGTGTGATATGACATGTATAAGACATGTTTATGATCAGGACCGGAGCGCGGCGGGGTCCCACTACGTTAGGGGTTCGGATTAACGATAGAAGAATATTGAAGATGTTTATTGAAATAAATACATAAAAATACATTAGCTATTTCTGCCAAACTGCATTTAAGCAGGTTTAGATGACACTTCACCTTTTGCAGAACAGCTAAGTTCCTGCGTGTGTTATTAACGGTTTTTTCTATCTCCGCGAATGTATCTCCGCGAATGAAATGTGTAGCTGTCGATTTTAGTCCGCCACGCAAACAGTTTTTTTTATAAAATATGTTTAGTGTTATCGGTATTATTTTCACCATGAATCATTGATCCACTGCCGGGTTAAAGCTTCCAACAAATTAGATCGATGACGACCTCTGTGGCGTAGTGGTTAGTGCATTTGACTACCGTGCGAGAGGCCCCGGGTTTGAATCCCGGCTGGGGACAAGAAAAAATGCCAGGTCTTGGATGTATACATATTTGTGACGTCGCTGTTTGTGGTGCCCACGACACAGGGTATCCTAGTGTGGGCCAGAAGCAATGTATGTACCTGTATGTAAATGTAATGTTAAAAAAAATATGTTACATCACATCTCCCTATCATCATTTCTACCATCTGAATCCAGTCAATAAAATATAGCCTTTACACTCGCTACTTATTTGTAGAATGCATTCTCCAGATGTAAAATGACTAGGCGTTATTAGTTTTATGAGCGGCGCATGAAATTTGAATCATTTACAAGGAACCGAGTCGCAACAGCCACATAAATACCCGTCTCGTTCCAGCTCTAAAACAATAAACGCTAACGGCATGCGGCACCGACCAACTAAGGATGGAGTTATTCCAAGCGGGCCGACAGCCTCTGCCTAAGAATTTTCGTGCCAAGTTAAACGAGCAAACGGCCAGAGTGCTTAGTGCGAGTTTTTTCATTCACTTTCGATAGCGAGAGCGTTTGCAAATTGTATAGGAGTGACAAAGAGACAACTAGGTGGCGCGCTTTGTCACTCCTATAGAATATGAGTTTACTTTAACGCGATCGAGTACTTAAAAAAACTCGCACTAAGCACTCTGTATCCTACTGCATGAGGACTTTCAATTACGGTGTGATTTCGCGCTCACTGTGTAAACAACTTATTAACGTCACAATGAGCCAAGTTATGGAACGAAGTTAACTTCGAGAGTCCGTAGGCTGTTAGTACAATGTTTACCCATTTACTTAGTTGGATTCTTGATAATTACACTTTCAACAAGCTTGGAGTTCAGAATATTACGTTTCAGTTTCAGTTACGTGCGACTATTTAAATTAATATATCACATCCACGTGAATCGCTCGTAGCCTGGGCTGCCTGAGTGATCTTAAGCGATTACTAAGGTTAAGCAACATACGGCGCGTTCAGTCCATGAATGGGTCACCGTCTATGAGTAACGCTAGTGGCATTTTTCCGAGCGGCTCCGTGCTTCGCAAGGCACGTTAAGCAGTTGGTGCTGGCTGCCGTCGATAGATGGCAGTCGTTAAGCCAAGTTAGGGCCGCTTGAAAACTTCTGACAGTAAGACAAGCCACTAGTCTTACAAGCCTCCACCAATCGGGACTTGGCCCCCGTGGTGGAGTATCACCTATACCTTCCTCAGGGAAGAGACCCGTGCCCCTCGGTGGAGACATAATGGGTTGATGATGATGATGATCCACGTTTTAATTTCATTAGTTTAGCGTCGGCGAAAACTTACATTTATGTGACAGAACACCTTGCAAGAGTTTTAGATGGCAGCGCTTGTCGTGAATGTTGAATCAGACTCTTCGCTCCTAACTTGTACTTGTTTATAATTCAGATAGCAAGAGCTGACGTAGACCTTGTTAGCGAGCAGAGTTTCTTAGTTTGGCATTGTCACTGTCTTTGTTTATTTATTTGTTAACTAAATGACCCGCCAAATGTTGTTTTGCCAAATTAAATACCCTACGACCACTATCCATTCGTATTAAGCTCGTGTTTGTGCAAATAGGCGCATTTTGCAATAAATAATTTTCTAATCTCTAATATGAAGTGCCTTTACCAGGCCTCTAAACCAGTCTATCTCCGTTCTAAATTTTGTCTCTTGACACCTTTCCGCGGTTGTATTACATTTACTACTATAATAATATTCTGCCTCATCACACCTTCTCCCATCGGCGCAACTTGTCGCTCACTCAAACTCATTCCAGATGGAATAGAATTCTGAAATAATAGACTTGTGATAAACACACTATACTTAATACAAGCAGCCTACTTTCGAATAGGTACGTCGCCTTTTTTCTGTACATTTTTGTTGCATTTTTTTTATTGACATTAGGTATTTTCTTATTGACATTAGTAATTGCTTGACATTTGTAATTTTAATGCGGCCTTAGGCCCAGTTTCTCCAAGCTCTGTTAATGGTCTAACAGTCTGTTACTTCTTCTGACGGACTGTTAAATGCTGTTGAGTGTCCCACCACGCTCTAATGGACCGTTAACTTCTTTAACAAAGCATCAAATCTAATCCTGGCATTGGAGGTCCGTTAAAACATTAACAGTCGATTTAGTTCCGTCAAAACTGTCAAAATGGACGCTGCCTACAATATTATTTTTGAAAATGAAGATGTTTTAGAAAATTTGGATAATTTGGAGGACGTTATACGCCGTCCTAATAAGATTTTCAAAACACAGCGTGACTACTTTGACGAATACGCTGACCTGGGCCTTAATTCTGTTGGTGCATTATAGTTCGATGACAGATCCACGGTTAGGTCACGCGACGTCTTTTTCCATACGATTGACGCCTACATTGCTTGATTTGAGTTTGCGCGTAGACTTGAAGCGGCAATGAAACTAAATCGCCACGTTCATCCAGTTGTCATTGTACTACAATGCATTAACAGAATCTAGGCCCTGGACTTCTGCAGCCATCCTTTGTGTTTCATAGAAGTCGTACGTAACGGTGTCTGTTTTTTTTTATTTTCCACCACATCTTTGTTCTTTGACACTAAATGGGTGAGGATATCCTTTTCGTTAGCAGAAAAATTGGGTTATCGTGTTTTCTTAGACATCCCTTGTAATTTAATTTATAAAACGCACGAATTTAACAAAATCACAACAAAACAAACCAGAAAAATCTTTTCACAACCTCAAAAGCGTTGAACCACAGACGCAAATGTTTAACGTTTGACAGGAATTTGAATGACTGGTTTGCGTTTCATTCACGTAATGCTTGATTTACTAATGGTCTGTTAAATTTAGCTCATAGGACATGGACATTTTAACATTGCTTTAACATCCTTGTTAGTTTTGACGGCTGATTTATAAATGCCGCGTTTACCACTAACAAACAGAGTTTGATGAAACCGGGTCTAAGTCTCAGTTATTAATTTAGTTTTTTACATGATCTGTATGCATATCAGGTAGAGCGCATAGCAAGTCTATTTTTTAATGCAACATCTTTATGTACTTGTGTCTCACCGATCAATAAACGAATTATGAATTATGAAGGTCAATAAGATAGATAGTATCAAATTATTTTAAAGAATATGACCAAAAATTTTGAATAAGTAAACTTAAATCAAGGTACAACATCGGCTTTGTTCGGCGAACCAAATACCTATCATAAATTCACCACGTTATGATTATACTCGTAGCAAGTGATATAGACCTTTTCCTCGGTCAAAGTGTCGTGGAGTCCATAAAGCCGAGCCTGCAAAAACGACCTCGTGGTCGTTGAGTCCCGCCGACGGGTTAATGATCGACTTAACCCGCTGTATAGTAAATAAGCAGTGCGACTTATATCGCTTGCCGTTGAGGATAATGGAGCTTTCGCCGGCTAAATATTTCTGCCTCCGTAATCATCGCTGAACGGGAATTTTTAATTTTTAATTACACTCGAAAGGTAGGCTAAGTTTAACTAGAATGAAACTAGTAGCTGCGATAACGTTGGTAATAAGGATCCGCGGGATCAACGTTCCGCACCTTCTTTCACGTAGAATTTGAACAACGGGAGTCTTCGATAATAATTATAAGCCAGGGATGGCTTATAATTATTATTGGGACGGCAAACGTAGTGTAGGATGCCCTCCAACCAGGTGGGATGACGATCTGCGAAAAACTGCAGGCAGATGCGGCGCTCATTAGGGGAGGGCTATGTCCAGCAGTGGACTAATATAGACTGATGATGATGATGATGAGGCTTATAATAAAATTATTTTTTATTTATGATGTAATTATTGGGCTAGCTCATATTTGGTAAAAATCTCAAGTAGCTACCATGGAGCTTAAGTTATCTGTATGTCAGATGGTAAAACGGACGCAGCTACAGTTTGTCCAAAAACACTAGAAACCGGAAGTGAAAGTTTACTAATTGTTTTATGGAGAAGTCAAAACATTTACTATATTTATTGAAGCATAATATCTTATTTTATGTAATAGCTCAAGTTTTTAATTTATATTCTGCTTGTAAGCGCAAGCTATTAACAAACACAGACAAAAAGTCTCAGCAAAACCGTACTCTTTAATTTCTACTCTTTCTGGACAAACTGTACTATAGTAACTATTACTAACTTATTGTGATTTCAAAGATTAAGCCTTCTCCATATTTCTGACGGATAGTCGTGGACGCAATAATGTGATCCCTTTCAGGTTTAAAACCCCAAAAATCATATCAATTCGTCGCTCATTTGCTGCTTGTAACTACACAACAAGGTATCCTAGTATGGGGCCAGAAGCAATGTAATGTGCCTGTATGTAAATGTCAAATCCCCACTCATACATTTACTTTTAAAGCACTTTTTTATGCAGGTGTATAGTGTAGGTGGTCCCACTGAGGTAGTCCAGTTTGAGCACCCGCCTAAATAGTACCTGCACAAATAGCACCTTTCCTAGTCCAGATTGGGCACCTATTGATATTTTTGGCAGAATAAATACATTTGAATTCACAAACAGCACCTGCCAAAAATATCAATGGCACCTATTGATAATCTGGACTAGGCCAGGTGCTATTTGTGCAGGTGCTATTTAGGCGGGCGCGCAAACTGGACTACCTCGTCCCACTGCAAGGCCCTTTTCGCCCTTTTCTCAGCGAGAGGTTTGGCCACCCGTGCCCAACGCGCGGATTGTTAATTTAACGCGCTGCGCTGAGGTATTTGAGCACCTCAGACACTAGGATTTCCTCACGACTTTTTCCTTCACAATTGGCAAGTATTGCTACTACCACTTTATTAATGTAGGTACCTACGTAACTTTCCGTGTGGAGTTTCTGGTCTTCCATCGGACGCGTCCCCCGGGTGGCGGATAGGGGAACGCCCTCCAGATATGGGGGGTACCGGCTTCAGCCGGCGCGGACCAAAACCAGACGGAAGGGGATGTCCAGTTACTTGCGCTGCTGGATGTCCCGCGGGGTCCACTATGGGCCCCGCACCCGTAACCCCACATTGAGTGGGGCCGGGGGCCTTCGGGCTGCAAGGAGACAACCTCTATAAAAAACACACGGTGGGGGCCCTCCTATATGTCCCTCTGTTCAGCAGAGGGCATAGAGGAGGTTGAGGGAGGGTCACAGACGGCAGGTTGGGGGACCTGCCGTCCGACATCGTGACGGGAGAAGGGGGTGGGGGGCCCATGCCCCTTCTCCAGTGAGGGTGGGCCCGGCTCCTTTGCGAGTCGGGTCGACGTCGCCGGGGCGCCGCTGTAGCATTCGCACTGTGGTCTACCACTTGCGAGATCCGGCGGCGCCCCATTGCACGAGCGACAGGACGGCCCCCGGGGTGTTTTAGGAGGTATGCCTTTCCTATTATTAGGAGAGGAGAGTCCGATACACGGCCGTCGCCCTCCCCCAAGGGTGGCGGCTGTGGTGCACAAAGCATTTCACCCCGTTAACAAAAAAAAAAAGGTACCTACGTAACTTAGAAAACAAAGTCAAGTTTAACAAATTTTTGGTGGATTGATCGGCTCACTTTAACTCACTTTAGCTTACCTCACTTATACCTTTGATGGGCGGGGAAGAATGTTCTCGAATACCGACAAATTAAACATTCTTCCCGAGCCCCTTTTTGGCCCCTCATGGCCCCTTTTCTAAGGAACGGGTTGAGCGACCCAGTTTCAATTAATACGAAATACCTATACCTTTTGAAGGGGCCAGAAGGCCTTATGGCCCCTTGAAGGGTTGGAACATTCAACTCAATACAATTTAAGTCGATATAGTAAAAAATCCATTCCAATCCAAATTTTTTACTTTTCTGCAGTTGATAGATAAATAATATAGCTAGATACAGAGATAATGATTTTATTTACACACCAAAACACACATTTAATTTTATGTATTTGGGTGAAATTGAAACTAAAAAAAAAACGTAAAAACAGAAAATAAACCGGAAGAAGCGATATAATATAATTATCATCATTCATCCACAAAGAAGTCCACTGCTGGACAGTATAGGCCTCCTCCATGGATTTCCATAAAGCCCGGTTAGAAGCGGCTTGCATCCAGCGTCTTCCCGCCACTTGGATGAGATCATCTGTCCATCTTGTGGCTGGTCGTCCTACGCTGCGCTTGGCGATGTGTGGTGATATAATATAATTATTACAATAGATAGATACATAGTTAATGAATCGTGTGTTAGCAACTGTGTGGTTGTGAGTGTAGGACTCATGACCACACTGTTCCTGACAGATCCTACCTCTTCTGTGTTATAAAGCAAAATGAGTCGTCTAATTGTCCACAGCTTTCATATCTAGAATAATCCAGGGGATTACAGGAGCGTTGAAAAATGCCAACAAAAGGGAATATTTCACGAGCGCCTCCGTTAGGACGGACAAAGGACTGTTGTACACTTGTACAGGGTATAAACAAAGACTGCTTTCTGCTTTTGTTATCACTTCCATTCTAACAGTCCACTTGTAACCACTAAAAATCTTAGCACTACGTACTCTTATTAGTAATGATAGAATAGATATTTAAGGTTATTTATGTACTTTTATAACGAATTGTGTGAAATAAAGCGTTTTAATCTAATATATAATACATAATTTATTAATTGTGAAACTAACGACTTTGAAGTTCATAAAGTAATATTTTGTTTTCATTCTGAAAAAAATATTTGCATTTGAATTTATTAATCAATAATCTAATCAATAGAGTGGCGTAGATTCCGGGACAAAAAAAAAACAAAAAATACCCAAAATTACTTAGCCACAAAAAAACCTTTATTTAATTAACTAGATTTTATCATTGCTTTTGGCGGCTGCGATTAATTTATTACGATCGAGAGCGGATTGAGTCCAGCAATGGACTGACAACGGCTAATTATGATTTGAAATATTTCTATATATTAAATACAGAAATAAATTCAACAAGTTAATCTTATAAGTTTTACATTATATATTCGAAAGTATCAGTTTTTTATTGCTATAAACAAAATACTACTCTGTGTAAAAAGTATCGGGAATATGTAAGTAAAAAGACCCGCGTAAAAGTGGTTGTTTTAATTTTTTTTACTGCATATTGGTAGCACTGTACTGATTTACCGCGCAAAATTTGAGCGGAATCTGCCATTTAGTTTTTTTTTAATTGGACTTCTTGTTGGTCACATCACATAGTTTTGAGTCCTCGGCGATTTTTACAATGGAAAATATTGTTGAACAAAGAGTGTGCCTTAAATTTTGTTTTTCGAATGAATTTTAATGTAGTGAATCGCTAAAAATGTTATAAAAAGCCTACGGCGAATCGTGCATATCAAAAACAAGGGCATATGAATGGTATAAAGCTTTTAAAGAATGTCGAGAAGTAGTAGTGGACTTGCCTCGTTCTGGCAGAACTTCGACGGCTACGGACAAAGAAAACATCGACAAAATCAAGAATCTAGTGCTCAAAAATCGTTTTATGAGTCTTAGAAAGTTGGCTAATGATGTGAACATATATTTTATGTCCATTCACAACATTATCATTGACGTTTTGGGCATGAAACGCATCGCTGCTCGACTAGTTCCGAAAGAGCTCAATTTCGTTCAAAAAGCGCAGCGAAAGCATATCGCTGAAGACGTGGTTTCCCGAGTTTCCATGGACTCTACCTCTATGAAACGCAAAATTATTGGCGACGAAACATGGGTTTATGAGTAAGTTAAAATTACCGCTTCGAGGAAAACGTTTTGAGCCGATAGAAGTCATAAAAGAAAATTCGCTGAATGAGATAAAGGCCATACCGCAAGTAGCATACAAAAAATGTATGGCGGACTGGGTGAAGCGGTGGACATGTTGTATTGCACGCAATGGGGCCTACTTTGAAGGCGATAAAATAAATTTAGATGAATAATTAGTTTTTTTTTGTTTTTTTTTTAAATTCCCGATACTTAGTACACAGAATGTATCACTCCAGTCTAGTTTCCAGGCGAGTTTCTATTAAGAGAGAAGCCTTAGTCCAGAGGACTTCAATTTACCTCTGGCTCAGAAATTACCTAAATAAAATTGAAAACTGTTTCTGAAACTATTTAATTGATGTTGAAGCCAACCAGTGAATTTCCTGCTACATTTTGCTTATCGAAATTACGTTTTAACCCACCTACCTAGGGTATACTTACTTACCCTTAGGAATGGGTATACCAAACCCAGCTAATAAAAGTGGGTGGGGCTGTGACTCAGTTTCGGTTTCCGCAAAAACAAATTATTTTATTATTATTATAGCCATTTATTTTCCCAAGCGAAATTAGCATACATTTTACATTTGATTCAAATTTAAAAACATTAATATTACAAATACATGCATCAACAAATAAAATAAAATTCATAAAAATAACATATTTGATTAATATGATTATGCAACTTCAATTCTACGTTGTAATAAATATTAAATTATTAGCAATACATTTTGAATCATTATTATTATTATTTTCTTATTTAGATTGGGACACCCATAGATGGGTGTAGGCCTCCTCCATCCCATTCCATTCATCTCTGTTTAATGCGGTCCTGGTCCAGGTTTGACCTGCCAGCTGTTGTATGTCGTCCCGCCACCGGCGGCGCGGGCGGCCGCGGGGCCTGCACGCCTCTCAAGTGCCAGTGCAGTACTCGCTCACTCCAGCGTCCGTCTATTCTGCGTGCGACGTGGCCTGCCCATCCCCATTTTAGACGACATGCCATCTCTACCGCATCAATTACTTTAGTCTTTGCTCTTATATGCTCGTGTCGTATTTTATCTTTCAATTTCAGATTCAGCATACTCCTTTCAGCAGCTCTTTGAAAGACTTGAATTTTATTTATGATTTCTTTGGTAAATGGCCATGTCTGGCACCCATAAAGTAGAGTAGGTATGATAACCGAGTCCATTGCTTTCTTTTTTAGGGGTATCGGTAGATTGGATTTGAAGATTTCTTTAAGCGACCAGCATTTACTCCATGCCTTCGTCACTCTCCTTTCTACTTCTTCGGTAGCCCAGTTCGAAAAGGATACTCTTTGACCAAGATACACGTACTCTTTAACTTACTGAATGTCTTTTTTGTTTATTGTGGTTGGTGTTGGTTCTCCATTAGTCATAAGGCATGTCTGATCAGGGTTCATTTCTAATCCGTACTTTCTACTTTCTTCATCCAATGTTTCGAGCATGTATCGAAGATTTTCGTGTGTCTCGCTCAATATAATAATTTAATTTAATTCTTACTTCCGGTAATCTGTCAAGCAGGACCTATACTGATTTGCTCCATCGAATTTAACGACAAATAGTGATTAAAAGTACCTGAAAAGTGAAGTGCTGCTGCTGTTTTTGTGCCACAACAACGGGAGGGCCAGGTAGGACATAAAACACTCACTGTCACCATTCCACGGCCTAAAAACTTGATCACGAGAGCCTTTACCAACTGTAACGGCTTCATCTTCAAAATCCAGCCCCAAGCCGTGGCCAATAAGCGTAAAGAAGCTTATGACGTGAAAAACATCACTACCGGCCGGCACGATTAATCACCTCTGGCGACGTTTGTTTTGACACCTATCAGCTGTGTCCACAGAATACTGTACCCGTTGTGGCTGCGTTCAAATATTATAGTAGTCCGAGTGTGATCGATTAAGAATCGAATTAATCGAGTGGAGTTTTTTTGGTTGGTTTTACTGCTTTGTCGCTTGCATTGAAGATGCCGACCTTGGCGTGCGCGGCCTGCCCCAACCCCATAACTAACAAAAAATTTCTCAACTGCGCAGTCTGTCTTGACACATACGATTTGCTTTGCGCAAATGTCTCCGATGAAAGCTTTAAGGTTATGTCTCGAGAGGATAGGGATTCCTGGACTTGCGACATGTGCCGAAGCAAGCTTCCCAAGGGTAGCAATTCGAACACCCCTCTACGCCTGCGATCTGACAAAACATCCTTGGCATCTAACAGCAACGACGTCTCGAACGTGACTGTTCGGGCTAAGGCGGGCGGACTTAGCATGAAATCTCAGCCTGTCGCCTCGTCTCCCGTCGTCCAACCCATGCAAGATGCCCAACTGTGCGCACTCGTACGTGCTGAGATTACACGTGCCCTTGAAACAGAGCTGCCAAAAATTCTTAACAACTCGTTATCAACAAAGCTTGCTCCTATTCAACAGGATCTAATCGAGATAACAAAGTCCATTGGATTTTTGGATAAAAAATATGATGATATCATGGCTCAGCTGAAATCAAGGGAAGATGAGATGAGGGACCTCAAAGCTACCAATACTCATCTACAAGCCACAGTCAAAGACCTCTCTAGCCGTTTGTCTAACCTGGAACAGAATCTTCGGGAAGCCAACATAGAGATTCATGGTCTACCTGAATTTAAAACGGAAAATCTATCTCAGACCATAATGCAAATCGGGACAGTTGTCTCACAGCCCATACAGGACGGTGATATTTTGTCATGCTTTCGCGTTGCTAAACGCGACAATACCAGCAAGCGCCCACGCACAGTGGTGGCTAAATTCCGCAGTGCTAGATGCCGTGATTCCATATTGGCTGCTGTCGCGAAGTACAACAAAGATAGTCATCATGAGAAACTGAATACTGGCTGTATTGGTATCGGTGGCGAAAAAATACCAATTTACATCAGTGAACACTTGTCACCTGAGAAAAAGTCACTACAGGCTGCTACTAGAATAAAGGCTCGGGAATTATCATACAGATTTGTGTGGGTGAGGAACGGCAGGATACACATGAGAAAGACTGAAGCCTCTCCAGCTATCCCCATCCATAACATGGACTGTCTTAATCGTGTGCAGTAGTATATTACTCCTACGTGTATTTTTTCCATGTAAATTGCTTTATCTGTTAAATATGTTTCGTATATATTATCAGAATGTAAGAGGAATGAGAACCAAAACTAGTGCCATTTACAAAAATATCTTACAAGACAATTATGACGTGATAATTTTCACTGAGACTTGGTTAAATTCCGATATCTCGGATAGCGAGTTCGTAGACGCTCGATACCAAGTTTATCGTCGCGACCGACAACAGTCTGGTCATAAAAGTGGGGGTGGAGGTGTATTGATTGCTGTATTGAAGGATGTTAAGTCTATTAGAATGAAAAACTGGGATAGTGACTGTGAGGATCTATGGTTAACACTTGAGCTCGTTATTAACAAAAAACCGTTGCGTTTGGGTCTCTGTGGTGTGTACTTACCTCCTCCGGTTAACATACATTCTTTGAATACATTTCTAGATAATACTAGTGAAGTCCTTAACGAGATTGACAACGTCCTTATTGTGGGAGATCTCAACTTAGGGTTTATATCCTGGACTCTGAACAAAGATGATGGTGTCCTGTCTCCTGATACCAATGCGCTTAATAATTTGGGTCACGCTCTGACTGATTTTGCCGCAGTCTCAGGATTGAATCAGTACAACGGAATCAAGAATACTCTTGACCGTACTCTCGACCTGGTGCTGTGTAGTTTGCCTTGTGAGGTCACTAAATCAGATAGTCCAATTAGCAGACTAGACCACCATCATCCACCGCTAGATATCTCATTCAATCTCTTGTCGGGCCGGATGCTCTCGCCGGTTCCTCGCACGGATTTTAATTTTCATAGGGCAGACTATGCACGTATGCTTCAGGACCTCAACGCTGTTGACTGGGCTGTGCGTTTTGGTGATTGCAGTGATGTCAATCAAATGGTAGAAAGATTGTATGAATCAATAAATAAAATAATTGAAAGTCACGTACCTAAAAGAAAACGTCGACCTCAGGCTTACCCACAGTGGTTCACAAAAGATTTGATTTTGCTTCTTAAAGAGAAAGAAAAGCTTAGAACTAAATACCGCAAATACAAAAATCCTCGTGACCGCCTTGAATACGAAATTCTGCGAGCACGCTGTGGCAAGCTGTTTGGCAAGTGTCATAGTGACTATATCCATAACATTGAAAGCAGCATGAAAAATAACCCTAAGTTATTCTGGAGCTTCGTGAAAAGCCAGCAACATACTACATCTTACATACCTTCTGAAATGAAATTAGATAACGCAACGGTCACTGGTGGTAGTATGATTGCTGACACATTTGCCGCTCACTTCCAATCAACTTTTGGCTCTGCTTCGAGCGCAGGTGTGGATGTGGCACCGACATTAATTTCTCCTTCTGCAAATATTCTTTCATCGGTTAAGCTCGACGAAAGAACAATACTCAAACACATGAAAATAATAAATATCAATAAAGGTCCCGGACCTGATTGTATCCCTCCCATTTTTGTCAAACGATGTTCCTCTGCCCTATCATTTCCCCTTAAAGAAATTTTCAATAAATCCCTAACAAGCGGGATTTTTCCTGAGGCATGGAAGAAAGCCCGTATAGTTCCTGTCCACAAAAAAGGCAACACGGAATGTATTCAGAACTATAGACCTATCTCAATTTTAACTTGTTTTTCTAAGTTATTTGAATCGGTCGTGAAACCAATCGTAACTGCACATACTCAACACTTAATCAGCTTGAGGCAGCACGGTTTCCGTGAAAGACATTCAACTGTCACAAATCTCTCTGCTTACGTCTCTCACTTAATGAAAAGCGTTGATAGTGGTCGCCAAATTGATTCAGTATATACAGACTTTAGTGCTGCATTTGATAAAGTAAGTCATGGTATTCTCTTGACAAAACTTCGCGAACAGTATGGTTTTACGGGACAGTTACATGCATGGTTTGACTCTTATTTGAGGAACCGTCCCCAATCAGTAGTAATTCACGGATATCAGTCTGAATCCTATATAGCTTCCTCCGGAGTTCCTCAAGGTTCCTTGCTGGGTCCGGTCCTTTTCGTCCTTTTTGTCAACGATATAGTATCATGCGTCCACCACAGTAGTTGCTCATTATACGCGGATGATATGAAGATATTTAAGGAAGTCATAGACTCTTCCGACGTCCTAAAATTGCAGTCCGATTTAGACAGAGTAGCAGTTTGGTGTTCTATTAATCGCATGGAGATGAATGCCCTTAAATGCCAGCACATTAGTTTTACTAAAAAGAAAAATCCAGTCGATTCCGATTACTATATTAATGGAGAGCAGGTTAGTCGGGTTAATGAGGTTCGTGACCTGGGCATAATCCTGGACTCGACTCTCAGTTTCGTTCCACACATTGACCATATCATCGGCAGAGCGGCCAAACTACTGGGATTCATTAAACGCTCAACGAAGGATTTCAGATCTGCTGGCACCAGAATTGCTATTTTTAATGCCCTAATCCGCAGCATATTAGAATATGGAGCAGTTATCTGGAATCCTCTTTATGCCACCCACTCCACGCGCATAGAGTCGATCCAACGAGCTTTTACAAGACATCTCGCGTTTGTGTCTCCGGGAATTAGTCATAGATCCTCATACGACGCCAGACTGAATCACTTCAACATGTTGCATCTGTGGAAGCGTAGACAGATGCAAGATTTGATATTCCTACACAACCTAATCAATGGCCGGGTAGCATGTGAGGATTTACTTGAACATATTGATTTTAGAGTTCCGAGACCTAACTCCAGACTGAAACGGTCAGCCGTTTTCTCTTTACCTATCTGCAGAACTAACGTAGGCGTCAATGCACCATTGAATAGAATGCTCCGAACTTACAATGAGTGCTGGAGTGAATTAAATTTGGATATTTATTATGACAGCCTTGGCACATTTAAGTCTAAATTATTTCCTAAAATCTGAAAGATAAATTGTATAAAATTTCTTAATTGCATGCAAAATCTGTACTATCGCTATGTTACAACATTTTGATTGTAATTTAAAGCTATGTACCTAAGTACCGTCCTAAATGTTTACAAATGCTGTGTATACCTTTAATTGGCATAATCGCTAGCCCTAAGTCACATTTATTATAAGTTTTGTTATGTTTGCGTGCTTGCTGTTGGTGTACCTAATAAATAAAATTAAAAAAAAAAAAATATAACGATGTCATCAGCAAATCTAAGATGACTCAGATATTCGCCATTGACATTTATTCCAAGCGATTCCCATTGTAGGTTTCTGCTAAATACTGCTTCAAGTAGAGATGTAAATAATTTTGGTGAAATGGGATCTCCTTGCCTTACTCCTCTTTTAATAGGAAATGTTTTTCCTTTTCTATCTAGCTTAACGGTACCTTTGCTTTTAGCGTATATTTCCATAAGTATCATTATGTAATGGTTATGTACACCTTGATCTTTAAGGGCCTTCCATAAGGCATTGTGTGAGATCGTGTCGAAAGCTTTTGAATAGTCCACAAACACGAAGTAAATTTTTTGGTTGTATTCCGTATATCTTTCTATGATTTGAGTAAGCGTAAACATATGATCTGTTGTCGAGAAGTGTGCTCTGAAACCAGCCTGTTCTCTTGGTTGGTTGAAATCTAGACAATTTGTAACTCTTTTCATAATCAGTTGAGTAAACAGTTTATATAAAGTTTGTAATAAACTGATTTTAATAAACATTTTTGGGATTTCCTTTTTTGTATAGTAAGGTTATGACTGATGATTCCCATTCCTTAGGTAGAGTTCTATGTTCAAATATTTTGTTGAATAGTTCCGTTACAAAAGGTGTAATTGGCTCTATGAAAGCTTTTAAAATATCGTTAGTGACTCCATCTTCTCCTGGACTCCTTAGGGACTTCAGTGATCGAATCGCATTTTTTATTTCCAATTCTAAGAATAGAGGCACCTCTTCTTCCTCGATGACAGTGCGTTCTTGGGTGCTCTCGCATAGGACTTTTTCTTCATGCCATTCGTAAAGATCTTTGTAAAAAGTTGTAGCTACTTCCACCAGTTCTACTTTATTTGTAGAGCTACCTGAGGGTTTATTTAGAGATGAAATCCAAGGTTTTGAGTCATCGAGCTTTTTGTAAGCTCTTTTAATTGATCCTGCATTTTTTAAGTTCACTTCTATTATTTTTAATCTTCGTGACTTCAGACTATTTTTCAATTTTCTTTTTATTGTTCTGCAGAGGTAATGTAGTTTTTCTTTTTCTTCTTTCGATTTATTTGGTTTACTTTGTTTACCCTTAGGAATGGGTATACCAAACCCAGCTAATAAAAGTGGTTGGGGCTGTGACTCAGTTTCGGTTTCCGCAAAAACAAATTAATACTGTTAAAACAAAGTAAGTTACCAAGTCATATTTTACAAGGAATTTCCAATTCAATTCAATTCAATCTCGAGACTTGGGATTGCCTCCCCAGTCCTACCTACAACAAGTCGTCGGATTTGAAGTTTATCGTTTCCTTGCCCTCTATACAAACTTCTGATAATCCTATGTTATCCCACCGCAACTTGATGATTTCCTCTCTCAGCTCCTCGTTCTCGCGATGTATGTTAGGTTAGGTAGGTCGAGTCGTCAGTTTTGGTTACCGGATCTTTGCCGATAATTCTTCGCACCCCCCGCTCCGCCGTTACCATTTTGTAATTGAAGACGTAAGTGGATGAAGGTAATATATCGTATTTTCGGTTGTCGGTATTTTTTATGTGGAAAAAAATTGTAGAAACTTGTAGTAAAACTTTAACTTGAATTTACTCAAAATCTAAAAAAATTGCACTTATCACCTTCATCGACTCACGTCTGCAATTGTTATTTGTTAATGAACTTAATTTAAGTGTGTTTCCACATAATAGATAAGAAATGTCGCGCCAGTCTTGGTTTAATTTTTTTTCCTTTTCTTCGTCAATGATCGTAAAAGCATCGAAAAATTTCTTTAGTCGATTGAGATGATGATTGATCATCTGTCAAATTATGACTGACAACCAGGCGTTGGCTTATTAAATTTATATCTCTACCTAAGAACATAACCAATTCAATTAAAAAAATGCGTTGGAACCTTATTTAACTCATTTAACTCTCGCCATGTTTCCTACCACGGGGACAATTTAAAAAGCTAATTAAGTCAACAATATGGCAGGTAGCAAAATTTCCCAATAACTTCCTAGTCTACTGCTCTTCGCACTAAAAGTATGGGGTCGCAGGTCACCACAAATTACGGAGTTAGATGTGGCTACCCTGTTTTACAGCTGCTGTCGCCACTGACGCGCTGAAGGTTTAATTTTATTAATTAACACACAGGTCGAAGTTGTTTAGTTTCCTTGGCTCACTGAAAGCATTATGCTCATTTAATTTGCCTATGGAAGGTCTGTTTTGGTTGTTTAAAAGTCCGTTTCTAACTTCGAACACTTTTGTCTTTAAACCCAAGACGAGTCAATAAACTAAACACTGTGCATAGCCTCTGAATGTCCCTTTGTGCGATAACAGATATCCGGCAGCGCTGTGTCTGGAATTTAGGAGTACACTAAGTCACACAAAGAGTCACTTCACTTCTAATTTCCGGTACAGAAAGCGTACAACACTCGTTTGTGTCTTCAAACGAAAACAAGTGAAGTAAAAATATTTATTTATTACCAAATGAATAATGTTACATACACATGGATTTACTAATCAAAATTTAACCATTAAAAATCTGTTACGATGACAGGAAAGAGGCCTGTGCCTGTCAATCATAGATTTAGACTAGGTGACTTTGAATTCTGGAGGCTGAAACTTGCGTCAGTAAATTGAGATAAGACAGTTCCTACTACGCACAACGTTAAATAATCTTGTCTAAACAATAGCGACATTATTATAAATTATAATAATTACTATAAATTATAGTACGCGGAACTTTGCAACATTTACAAGACAGTGTATTACGTACGTAGTATAAACGCAAACTTACGTTCTACGTACTTACATTGTTAGCTACCTAGCCAAGTATTTCGCAAGAGTTCTATCATCAGTTATCTCAGTGAAGTACGATCCAAGAGCGGGCTCACTGTATTCTCATCCACAATTTCCTTTGCAGCAACTATTAATCTGTTCTTTCTTAACTAACTGGGAACCACCGTACCTGCTCTGCTATCACTTTCACTAATTTTTGCATCGCAGACCGTTTCTTCCCTGAAAAAAAAGCTTGAATCTTGAAGTAAATTTCATGAAGGAACTAAAAACCAATATGTATTATCATATTCAGTGCCCAAGCTTTCCCTCAGAAAAATAGAGTATGGTTCATTTGTATCACCAGGATTGAAGACTTTCTATCGATTCGACTTGAGTCGATTTTTTTTGTGGTTGATTGGAGATTAAATAAAAATATATTTTAGTGAGAGCGGTAAGAAGCGCGGTGAGTGCGCATTACGCTCGAGTCTCAAGTCAACTCTAACAAAACATTTTTTGGGAAGACAAGGCGATGTCGGCACATCCAGTATCAGGCTTCTTATGCTGAAATTAATTATTACTATAAACCTGAGTCTCCGCTGTCTCGCGAGGTACTTCAACAGCCCTTCGCCAGGCAGAGCTCCTTTCATGAGCTTTGGCTCCTTCATTTTGGGCCCCGTATCGATTGTGAAGCCCAGTTTGTCATTTTCGTCTTTAAATATTATGATTACGCCAGTAGCATAAGCCAATGTAATTAGAAAACTAGTTACGAAAATAGTAAGTGCTGTGTTTTGCATGCTCCAAAATCTGTAAACATAAAATAAGTACATGTAAGATTTTAAAAACACTGGACAACACCTCTTAAAAAGAAACTGAGATTAGAACAATTTATCCTCCTCTGACCCCCAGTATTCGTCCGTCAACAATCTCCTAATCTATTTATTCATCATCATCATCAACCCATTATGTCCCCACCGAGGGGCACGGGTCTCTTCCCTGAGAATAATTCTCTTCTCTTCTTTTTCTATATCTATTATTAACCGCTGTCAAATGTTTTTTTCGTATGTACTTTGGAAAACTGACAGTTATTAACAGTATTAAAAGCTTGTTAGTCTACGTTAATCTACATCTCATCACATAGAACACTCACTCGGCAGGTCTTTAATTCTCCTTGCTACCTACTGTAAAAGTGTCATTAAATTCCTAAGTCGAAACCTTGAAATTAACTATAGAAAACCATTGTTCTTTGACGACCTCTGTGGCGCAGCGGTTAGCGCATCTGACTACCATGCGAGAGGTCCCAGGTTCGAATCCCGGCTGGGGACAAAAAAAAACCCAGGTCTTGGATGTTTACATGTTTGTGACGTCGCTGTTTCTGGTTCCCACGACACAGGGTATCCTAGTGTCCCCACACCAGAAGCAATGTATGTGCCTGTATGTAAATGTATGTATGTATGTATGTATTGTTCTTTTCAAGGTCAGGACTTAGGAGGTTAAACAAAGGAGCCAAAAATTCGAACAACACTCGGTGTAGACTCACGGGATCAAAGCCTTCAATGCCCCTGATCAACGATCAAATCTAGTAATGTGGCTGTAGGTGAATGACATGCCGTTCCGCTTTATCTTTCCTTTTATAGAGTTGTTGTATAAAAACATCATCGCAATGTATGATATCATACACTTGGTTACACTAAGTAGGTTTGTTCATCTGTTTGTCTGGATCGATACACATAACTCACTCATATTCTAACGCTCTATGCGTATGATTGTGACGTACATAAATACTATTGTATATCTTAGCAAACATTAGAGAAGCTAAGAAACTATGAAGGTGATCGCAGTATAAATAAAATATTGTAAGACTTAGGGTCTATTTCACAATCTGCAGATAAAGTTCCGGATAAGCTATCCGCAACCAGGGCTGCCGTTTGTTCTAAATACAAATAAATTTTCCTATATTGCGATTGTGAAACAGACCCTTAGCTTATTATTTTGCCAACCCGCTGGCATAACTCTCTTTCTGATAAAAGGCCTGTGCCCTGCAGTGGGATCTATAAACTACCTGTGCGGCTAATATTTTAAGTACATTGACTTTCAACAAACAGAATGTATTTTTTTTAAGTTAGAATAAATTTCTGATTTCATATTCTATTCTAATTTTATAATCTGTTCGAAAAGCGAACAACAGCAGTTTCAATTATAAAATAGTAATGGTATTTAGTTTAGTATCTTAGTTTAGTAGTACCAATCCGGACTTGGCCCGTGGTTTAGTATGGCCTATAATAGGAAGGCCTCAGGGAAGAGAGCCATGCTCTTCGGTGGGGACATAATGAGTTGATGATGATGATTTAGTATCTAAACTTAGGACCAATAAAATAGGACTTTGATTGATTCTGATAAGCGAAGCTTCTAGCGCCGCAAACGCCGGTGATACCGGAAAAACTGACAAGTAAACCTGGTCACAGAAGCTACCGAAGCAGGCTTTAGTATATATCTTAATAATACTACGAAGTTCGTGACGTGCACGCAAATACGATATGCGCTTGGCAATTTACGTTGAAATCCGAAATCGCGAAAACTGTCCTCAGCATTTGCGTAAAATGATATTATTTTAAAGTCCTATTAAAGCGCACACCACAACAAAAGTAGTACCAAAATGCGCTTTCAATATAGGCTTCCCGGCTGGGTAATTTTATTACGGACATGAATTTTAATACCCGACGGTGCTGTATTACGTCGGGGTTATGTTTTCTGCAACAAAAAAGGAGAGTGAAATTTTAATTTAAAAGGAGGCTCGATCGCATAGTTATTTGCGGTTCTAGTTTTATTAGACTAAAGTTTGAGTTCACTACTCCTTAAATTCTATTTATTTGGAAATAGGGCAAAAAGGAAGACCCGCAGATAAGTCCCTAATTCCGCGGTATATTTCATAGAATTAAATTCATTGTTTAATAGATATTTTGGCGTATATTACAAAGGCGATTAAAGACTAGGGAAACTCTCGGATGTACCTCGAATTGATATAATAAACTACGTATTAACATAACAAAAACATTTACATACAGGCACATACATTGCTTCTGGCCCCACTCTAGGATATCCTGTGTCGTGGGAACCAGAAACAGCGACATCACAAACATGTAAACCTCCAAGACCTGGGGTTTTTTTATCTCCTGCCGGGATTCGAACCCGGTACAGCATAAGCATGGTAAGCAGATGCGCTACTGCTGCGCCATCGCCACAGAGATCGTATTGTACTTTTTTAAACTCTGCCCTAATGATAAAAAGTGTGGGAAGTACTTCTTTTCAAAATCGGTCAATCCAGTTTGTTACTTGCAAAAGTTAAATCTATTTTTTATGATATAATGATTAGAATTCTTGGGCGCTGCACCGTCATCTTCATCTGCCTGTGCAGTGCGACAATGCTGCAAGTGTGCTGAGATCATTTGATTCACATGTTGTACAAATCTATCCTGAAAAGCCATTCTAATCTACCTAGAATAGAACTAGAATAAAATAGAACCAACGTTCTACTAAATATATTAAAACAACCCTGTCTTAGGCACGAGGTCATAATTATCCTCTAAGTGTAGTACTATTGTTTTAAAACTTAAAGGGACTTGAAAACACTTGAATTTTCATTTACGGAAAGTTCAAATTGTCCCTTACCGTGACTTCAAAAGGCCAAGAGGTATTTAATTCGACGCTTTTAATTTTTTTTATGTTCCTTCATAGCTACGTCAAATCTTAAAGGATATCTACGTTTTTTTTTTTTGTTCAAACGTATGTATTCTCAATGGTTTTTAATTAATGATACCATTTTAAAAGTTCAAGGCTATTGAATAATAAGATCGTCTACACACAAGTGACTTGAAGTAGGTACTTTTTATTTTAATTAACATCTATGTTGGACGATTAATGCAAAGTAAAGTGACCACTCAGACGCTTTTTTACATACCTGGGACAGATATTTTAGATGGAGTAGGCTTGCTCAGCGCTTACCCCCCCTCTCAACTTATCCATGACATGAAAGGCAGTGCCAATATGTGCGGGTTTCCTTACAATTTTTTCCTTTACAGTTAGCGAAAAAAATTACGTTCGTGTCGGATACGAAGCCACTATCTAACGTCACATACGTTATAATATACCACTATATTACCACCATATCAAGTTATTACGGTAGCGCTAATTCAATAACAGACTACATTACATATTATTTCAGAGATAATCTGCTAATGCACACACTCATTGCTAATCGCATACGTTACACAAATATTACACACCGAAAGAATAATCAGTTCCAATAATCTAAACGCACATTACCGTAAAAAAAGCACTCACACCTCCTATTTTCCCACTTGTGTTCTAAACAGTAGGGTAGATTTTCCTTCGAAAGAAAACTACACATCTCGCTCGGCTAGTATCTGTAATCAACGCTCACGCACACATGCACGCGTGGAGGGGTTGCGTGATGACGTCACAGAAGAGCGGAACAGACAGCTGTATCGGCCGTGGGTGGGAGCGGGTGGCTATATAGGGCAAGCACCGACCTACCTTCCGCTGATACAGTGGCTCCCGTCGGAGGCACCTAGGCAGCGTTGCCAGACCTACGCGAAATCGAACTTTTTCGAGATTTTGCGGTCTCTATCGGCCGATTTCTGAATTGAGAATTTCGCTAAGTACCTAACTACTTAACTCTAGTGCTGGCTGTCTCGTCAAACTTCTTTAGGAAAGAGCGTGACAGCACGTTACTTAAGTATTTACTTAGTGCAAATTCTCAATTCAGAAATCGGCCCTATGGGATACGAGAGGAATGAAATTATCAAACACTTTTCAAAAAAAAAACATGATTCGCAATTCAAATTTCTTTCTCTTTTTTGTAGATTTTTGTCGATGATTGGTTCACACAGGTTTGTTTTACTCTGTGATCTTCTTGTGAATTCTTAAAGATTTTTTTTTTAACTTAATTGACTGCCTGTAGAAAACACTTTATTATATATGCAAGAAGAGTTATTTTGTAATTTTTACAAGTAATATTTTAATACAATTAGTGGTTTATGATTAAGGAAATTCGGACAATTCTTTCTAATTTAATGTTTAACCGAACGAGTATTGTTCGTGGGAGTTCGGTGGAGTTGATAAACTTATCAACTCCACCAAGAAAACTAATTAAAAAACGGGAAATGAACCGCAATAACAGGTGACACGATTTTAAACAATATACGTACCCTTTCAGAATGAGTGATTAGGTTTTTTTTTTTCAAATTCTTACTCGCTCCATTATGTACCAAAAGGCTTTCTGACACTCAGGTACGAAAAAAATTCAAGCATCTGGCAACCCTGACCCTAGGGCTACTTATAATAATATCGTCTCCGGCGATAGACGTAGCCTTCAAATTATGCCTGGAGCAATTTTTTGTTATTCCTATGACGCACTTTCGAGAGGCGTATAATTCATATTAATTTACGCCACGCGAAAAATAGGTCGACGTTTTTTATGACACTTCCTCTTCGTTTTATTACGGCCCTATTTTTACATTCGGATAAACAGTCCGCTCGGTATCGTGTCAAACATCCTTGATGTCAGGAGACAAGTCATCAGCCACAAATCTTCAAAAACAAACTTAAAAAAACCGACTTAAAAAAACATGTCCTAAAAAGGAGATAAAATTATTAAAAAAATATTTAACAGTTCGACAATGATGATGATTCTTTCCGACCGGGTTTAGTCGCGGCTACTGTTACGGCTGGGGAGAGCGTCGGTTATGTAAGATAAGATAATGGTTATCTTTTTTTTTACGTAGCCTCCATTTTTTCTCACATATGACTGATGTAGCCTATCTTGGCAATAAAACTGGTAAGTCCTGACCTTGAAAATGACAAGAGAAAACCATTGTTATTTTCAAGGTCACGACTTAAGAGGATAAAGGTGCGGTTGCACCGACCACAAGTAACGTTCACTTTCTTCCACTTACCACTTTCTAATAAACATAATGCACGAAATTAGACTGTGTGGAAGAATTAGAATGTAGAAGAATCACGAAGGTTAAGCAACATAGGCGTTCTGCATGGATGGGTGACCGTCTATGACTAACGCTTTTTCCGAGCGGTTCCGTGCTTCGCAAGGCACGATAAGCAGTTAGTTGGTCGATAGATGGCAGTCGTTAAGCCAAGTCTTAGGGCGGCTTGAAAACTTCTGACAGTAAGACCAGCCACTAGTCGTAGATACAAGCCTCCACCAATCTGGACTTGGCCCCCGTAGTGAAGTATGGCCTATACCTTCCTCCGGGAGGAGACCCGTGCCCCTCGGTGGGGACGTAATGGGTTGATGATAATAAAATAACACAAACTCACGCCTGTCGAAAATTTTACTTTAGTGGCAATGTATTTTCTAATCATCAATGCATACGTTTTTTATTTGAAATCGCAAAAAAATTAACCCGTCAAAATTTAGTATGAAACAAATGATTGATATTTTGATATTCGATTTCAAGGTGTTCTTGTAATAAAAGTTGTTTTATATAGATACCACGAAGCTGAAACTAAAGGGAGTCTACTGAAAACTCTTTAGTTTCACCTTTCTGCAACATGGTAATATTTTCTAACCAATAAAATATCATAATCTATAAAGTGTTCTCTATCTATCGATCTATCTATCAATCAGATTCCGTTGAAATTTACCAGCAGCTGGTATTGTACGCAGCGATTGTAGAATTTGTTCTAAGAAAAATTTTGCAACTTCAGCAACCTTCGTAACTTTCAGCGGACCTTTCTGCAACACGCTGTGTAAACGAAGTCATATTTTCTACTTAGCCAAGCATAAATGACTGATTAGATTGCGCTGAAGTTAGCCACACATAAACCACCCTAGTCTCACACATAGTATCTAATAGGATTGTTTGATTCGAAACACATTGAACAAATTTGCGGACAAGGCTATTAATAACAATAACAAAAACTTTACCACTGCGTTACTTTAGTGGTCTTGTAGATGTTGCTAGAAGCAAAAAGGCTGCCCACTGTCGTTTTTTTTTTTTCATTGTAATTCTTTTTCACTATAAAAATGTACGTGTACGTTTTTATAACAAAATTCCTGAAAGTATTCTATCCCTGCCAGGAAATAAATTTAAATTTGTTATTAAAACTGCGCTGTGTAAAAAGGCATACTACAGAATAGATGACTTTATAGATGATAAAAACCCTTGGCAGTAAACCAATTCCACAACGAGCTAGTTATTGGTATTCTAATAATATATAGGGTTTAATAAATTTCATACATATGTACAGACGCTGTGATTGCATATCAAAACTATGCTATTATTATAGATAACTGACAAGAACTTTATCACACAAGTTTGCCAAAGGCCATGCGAATGGTGGCGCGGTGGCCGGGTCGCCTATCTCCCTCTAATATGGTTGAGACTGGTGATGGCTGACCTCTGCGTTACGCTCGTGAACGGGTGCCGTCCGTGTGTCTGGCCGCAGCATTGGTGTTTTATTACCTTTTAAGAATATTAAATGATGTTTGACTTTGCAAGTATTTATTGCACTCATGGATCTTGAGATTCTTGGTATACGAACACTCATACCTAATTTGTATTAGCTTTAAGTTGATTTGAGAAAAGATGGTCAGAGTGGAGTTTTTTTTTCGCTGCCTTTTTCTCCACTACAGACGGCCCTAAGGCAGCGGCTAACATTTTACATAACTGTATGTACATTGACATTCAACAAGCAGAATGTAAATTCTTTACGTTGAAATAAAAATTTTTGTATTGTATTTGTATTTGTATCTCTGTATTTTGTTTTCTTATGTACACTAATATTATAAAGAGGAAAAGTATGAATGTTTGTCGGTAAGTTTGTGTGTTGGGAATAATCTCCGAATCTCACTAATACTCATCCGACTTCAAAAATTCAATCAGCCCACAATCGACCATAGGACTAAACCAAGTTTTCAAATCGATCGCGTTGACACTCAAAATTGTATGAATAGTCAAAAAAATATAATATGAAGAAATTTCACAAATGAAAATTGTAAAATTTTATTGAGGCTGCAAAAACGGTTTCCAGTTTCTACGTTATTTCAATCAAACGTTTCATATTTAATTTATTGAATTTCTAAAAGTAAATTTCGCTCTTGTCATTATCAGTAATATCAAAAGGCCGCTAGTAAATATGTATCGATACTATTATTCGTTGTCTGTAACAAATATTTAACTAGTCCTTTTAGACGACTTGCTCCACTCCTTAAACATCAGATAAGTCGCCATTCAAGTCGACTTTTGCCTGAAGAATTTAAGTTAAGTGGATGCTGTTTAAGTTATGTGAGATTGATGAAAGTGATGCAAGTTGGCATAAGTTGAGTACAACGAGGCAAGTTGATAATAGAGCAGAGTAAAAGCTCCATTGCACACATAATAGAGTGGATAGTGTAAGGCTCAATTCACACTTACGCAGAGTCGAAGCGAAGCGTCACGTTTTTAACTGAATTCATCTCTATTTCTCTATCTATACGGTACGAATTCGTGATGCCAAAAATTTTCAAACGCAAATTTTCAAATTTTTGCAACACAACGTAGAGTATTAATAGAGAAATAGAGATTAATTTAGAACAGTTAAAAAACGCGACGCTTCGCTTCGACTCTGCGCCAGTGTGAATTGGGCCTAATACTCTAATGTGGAACGCCAACGCTGCGCCCAGGGTTGCCAGAGCGCAAACTAGAATTATCTGGGTTTTTTTTCTTCAGGTTGGGATCGTACTTTTTTAATATAGATGACGTTGTTAGATTTCCTAAATATAGTTTAATAAAAGTTGATAACCTCTATGGTACTAGCTATAGAGGTTATTAAAGAAAATGTTGCAGAACCTCTTGTACTGCGTAATTTCAGTTTTTTTTATATTGTTTTGTTATGGAGTCTATACGTCTCACCCTCAGAATATATTCTGAGGTCCCACCGTAATAGATAATCTAGCTATAGTCCTTGGTTTTCCCCTAGATTTACGGTCATGGGTTCTTAAAATCACAATTTAGCATGATTGAGGGGAGGACAGACATTTTTTGCAATCTCGATCTGTAAACAAAAATATTATTTTGTCTTCGATAGCGCTAGTTTTACTCAGTGGATCCCGTTAATTGGCATGCGTGCCCGTCGCGGATCGGCAGTTTCAAGCGCTGAAGTATGTGAACAACTCATACACTCAGGTTTCCTCACGATACTTTCCTTCACGGTTAGCGAGGGGTATTACTACACAATTTGTGATTTACTATGACATTCGATGTTCTTTGTAACAAGCAGGAAGACTCTGCTACACAATGTCCCCCACTTGTAATAGCAAAATTGAATTTTTGTTTTATGAAATTCACCGCTGGCAACCGTAGCTACAACTCGGCCGAGTGCGGGTGGCTCGCTAAATGAACTATTACTATTACTCAACCGCACTGACAGCCCATTCCAGACCTATCCTGGGACTATATTTTTACACAGAAAGAGCAGTGAATAGCAGCGAATAAACAAGGAAAAGTTAAACTGTAACCTGACTGCAAAAAAGTCATTTTTATATTTACATTTACGTACCAGGCACATACATTGCTTCTGGCCCCACACTAGGATACCCTGTGTCGTGGGAACCAGAAGCAGCGACGTCACAAACATGTAAACATCCAAGACCTGGGGTTCGTTTTCTGTCCCTAGCCAGGATTCGAACCCGGACCTTTCGCATTTAAATAATAATTTTACTATACAAGAATCAGAAATGTTCATGTTGACGCTAGCAGCATTCCCAAATGCTGAAAATTAATCCAATTGTTTGTTTGTCGTGAATATTTTATTATTTTCGACATTTACGAATTTCAACATTCCTCCTCTTTCATTGGACCTAATACTTATTTTTATTTTTTACGAATATTTTTATGCGTCTGTCCTAAATTGTGTCTCACTGCCAGGTACAAGCCTTCCCTTTAGTTCTCTATTCCTCCCTGCTCATGATAAATCACCTTCTGCCCACCCAGTAGAAAGGTATGGTCCCACTATCTCTGCTTCAGTCGTCCAAGATTATGATACCTGTTAGATGGAATCTACTTAGTAGAATTTTGTGACTACCTGTGGTGGCCCATACGGCCTACGCGGCCCAACCAATTCTCCTTCAGTTTAGCGGTCGCAGCTCCAACATAGACAATCTTCGAAGGAGGGGCGCAGTTTCCTGGGCCTCGATTCTGTTAGTGCATTATAGTACGATGACAGATACACGGCTCAGTCACGTGACGTGTTTTTCCATACCGTTGACGCCTAGATTGTCTGCTATGTTTGCGCGCGGAGACTTGAAGCGACAAAGACACTCAACTCGTAGAATTTTCGGTAGGTCGGTTGGCTCACCGTAACAATGGTTTTTAATTGTTCTTTTTAAGATTAAAACGCAATTTATTATGAACAGTTTTGCACACTTACATAAATTTTGTATACATAAGGCCCGTAGCACGAGAACCCCTATTTTCCTGTCTCCTACTAAAATATGTAACATAATTTTGTACATAATTATATGTTTATACATTCACACGCAGCTTTGACTCTGCCGTAGTCGGGTAAAAATGCAAAAAATCATCTCAATTCGCGTACAAGTTATGTGCAGTCAACAGCTGGTAAGCCGGCTTTCAGATTTTCCCTGAAAATTTGTTCGTAACTACGTGTGCGTGTGTAAGAGTTAATGATGACGGATGCTGACTGTTGCGAAAAATATTAGTAAGTACCAGAAAATCGTTCCAGAAAGCTTAAAACCTAAAAGTTCCGAATACTGCATTTCCTGTTCCATTTTAGTCTCGACTCTATGTAACAAATTTAGAATATATGTAAGTTAAAGGAACGCGTTAACGCGCGCGAGTTATCGCGGTCAGTATTTTGAATAGTCGGATGTGGCTCCTAGCGATTTATTTGGTTAGAATGTTTATTATTATTATAATTTTTTATTTTTTTAATGGTACGAGGTGGCTGGATACAGAGTGAGTTGGAAGAAAGGAGGGGAGGCCTTTGCCCAGCAGTTGGACACAAAAGAGGCGATACAAAAAAAAAAAAAAATATTCTGAAATATTCGCGGTTAGCGAATCTGCTTACCATGCGAGAGATCCCGGGTTGGATCCCCGGCTGGGGAGAAAAAAAAACTCCAGTTCCTGGATGTTTACACGTTTGTGACGTCGCTGTTTCTGTTTCCCACGACACAGGGTATCCTAGTGTGGGGCCGGAAGCAGTTTGTGTGCCTGTGTGTAAATGTTTATGTTTATTGTTTTTACATTATATAGTCTGTTTTTTAATTCGATGCAAAAAAAATGACGCGGTGTTACCGTTATAAAAGCTATAGGTTAACAGGGTAGATTTTTTTACCGTGAATAGAAGACTCATGTGACCAAAATCCTTATCACATCAAAGACATTGAAATTGAATTACTCGTAAGAGCAAAGTCCAAAAAAACACCTGCGTAGCATACACAATTTAACTTGGAAGTAAAATGGGGTTATTTGGTTTTTACGTACTAGCAACATTCAGACATTGACAGCCTAAGAATTGTATGAAGATGTCAATGTTGACAATATATTTTTTGCATTGAATGAAAAAACATAATTTAGAAAAAACTGTCAGACTTTTCTAACATCAAAATTCCCCTTCTACCGTTCGCTGTCAGTCTTACCAAATAACCGAACCAGACCACATGTTTTCCAAACTCTTGTCACCTGTATTAGGACAAAAGTCAGAGAAATATATGAACCAAAATATAACGCAACTGGCCTCTGATAAGACCAAAAACATAAGTTTAACTAAAATATAATTTCTGTTTCAGGTAATATTCTTACGCAACGCCCAATTTGATCCGAGAGGCTTGCCGCTGACGTAAGTTTCTCATTCTATACAAATATGTCATTTCTTCCGGCTGCGTATTTCCAGGCCTGACTCGAACACGAGATGGGAGCAAAGAAAAATACAATGGTGTTTTACTCGGCGCAGAGCATAAAACTGAGAGAATATAGACCTGGGATTTACGTCAGCTTTCGAGCCACATTCAGGCCTTCAGGATTTCATAGGGTATCTGTCAAGACGGATACGACGTAAAGGACATCATCATCAAAAGTGGAGAGTGTTTCATGTTTTAGAAATCAGGCGCGACACCTCATTAAGTAACAATAGCGCGCGCCGGCAAGGCCGCCGTCACGTCACTTCATTCGTCTAGAAAGCGTCGCTAATGAAAACACTCAGGAAAAAATATTTCATTACACCTTTACTGAAATAATTATTAAAGAGTCGGGGCGAAGGTCGAGGGCTATTTGTAGACCGTTCAGTGAACAATGGACACATCGGGGAGGGCGTTCGTGAATATTTAAAATCCCACCAACTGCACGAAAAACAGAGTCACAGAAGTTACTCTTTGATCGCCAGCCTCCATTCTATTTGTTTTTTTATTTTATTTAATGGTAGGGAAATGAACAGCGATATCAGAACAAAATACTTAACACTTAGATTAATAACATGGCCGATTACAGATTTCCATGAAATTACTTATAAATTTAGTTTTTTCTTAACTTATCCTAAAGCAGAGTATGTATGATATTGTTACATCATCATCATCATCAACCCATCATGTCCCCACCGAGGGGCACGGGTCTCTTCCCTGAGGAAGGTATAGGCCATACTCCATCACGGGGGCCAAGTCCGGATTGGTGGAGGGTTGTAAGACTAGTGGCTGGTCTTACTGTCAGAAGTTTTCAAGCCGCCAAGGCCTCTGACTTGGCTTAACGACTGCCATCTAACGACGGCAGCAAGCACAAACTGCTTAACGTGCCTTGCGAAGCACGGAATCGCTCGGAAAAATGCCACTAGCGTTAGTCATAGACGGTGACCCATCCATGGACTGAACGCGCCGTATGTTGCTTAACATTGGTGATCGTTTAAGATCACTCAGGCAGCCCAGGCTACGAGCGATTCTAAAATAATTAAAATAATTAACTTAAATTATTTTAGTATTTAAATAAAAGACAGCAACATTCCAAATCAGAAAAAGAAATAGAAGTTTGTCTCACAGTGTGTGGTGTGTGTGCATATGTTTGGATAGTATCGTATATAATAATAAACAATAGTAATGTGTAAAATATCACCTATTCGTCACAATGTAAGGTAGGTAATCACGTGATATGGTAACCAGATAAGGACATTCCAAACCTAGTAAAATACTCAGACTACGACCATTGGTATAATTAAAGTACTTATATACATAAGCAATATAGGCCCACGACGGAAATCTAATTTACAAATGAAATGTTTAATTTTGAAACTCTACATAAATCAGACTTGAGTTTCGAGATAAAGTTCTTTTGGAAAATACGTTTATATCTACCGACGCAAAAAAAAGTTTGAAGCTTTAGAAAATAACACGCCTATCACAAACACACTACGCGATGCTACGCGTGCGGTAAGATTGTGTGTGTTAGTATGCCGTGAAAACGTTATTTTATTTTATTTTATTTTATTTTATTTATTAAGGCACACCAACGTTATCAACGGAAATAAGCTGTATCGGTGTAGAAGAGCCAGGAATTCTCTCCTGTTTTTTTCTCCACTACAATCCAAGGCAACGAATTTATTAACATGTTAAATTGATATTCAGTTGTAAGTAGAGAATCAAACAAAAGATTTTTGAAAGAAAGAAAGAAAGAAAGAAAGATAAACGTTTATTGCAACAACAGAACGTTTTGATAACGAAAAAATATTTTCACTGCCAACTGTCAAGCTAAGGGCTTGGCCTTTGTTATATAATTATTATTAATTCTTTAATGCATAAATAATAGTGTACAATAGGTGGACTTAATGCTAATGGAATTTTCTACCAGTCAACCCACAGGAGGTACAGGAGACAATATGACTGGAGGTAATAGGACTAATCTTTACAATGATGAGTCGAAATCATGTGTAGAATGAAAATTGTCCGCTATTATAATCTTTCGGCTCTATTGGTAATTGCCATTTAGTAGGTATCTTCTTTAACGTAACTACCTCGTCGGTGTAACGGTGAACACTTGACTACTAATCAGAGATTGTGGGTTGATTGCCGCCGGAGGACGCTGTACTTGATTTATGCTCATGGTCAAATGATGTTTGTGATGAGGTCATCGGCTTAGCTATCATAGGACCGGGTATCCTAGTTTAGGAACCAGGAAAGCGAACATGATACGTTGAACTAATTTTTATGATATCTTATAACTTGACTTTATGAAAAGTTTGTATTGAAAACTGATTGTTATTAATATTTCGTAGATTGAATCTATCAACCCGGATCTTGAAAGATGTATATCTTTAAAGCGTCTTGGTCACCTGTAAGTTGAGTCTCGCCAAACAATTTAAGGTGATTTGAGAAAAGATGGTCAGAGTGGAGTTTTTTTTTTCATAACTGTATGTACATTGATATTCAACAAGCAGAATGTAAATTCTTTACGTTGAAATAAATTTCTGATTTCTGATTTCAATACTCTGAATGCGTCACTTGTTACCAATGTGTATTATAGGCAACAAAAAGATACTAAACGTTGTTTCAAGTGATTGTGTTGTATGGAATTTATAGTAATGAGCTTCTTTTACAAAAAACAATTTGGGATAACGCTCTCTAATTTGTGAAGTTTTGCAAAAGCATAATAATATATTGTGCTACGGGTTGTATTGAAATTAAATTGCAATGGGTATCGTGCCTTCCAACCTTACGAAGTACTTCTAACACTCATTGTTTTGTTCTTTTGCCCACTGTGACTCGTGCAAATGAAATGTTCAGAACCGCCGCCGTCCGCTACAAACTGGGTTGCAAAAGCGCTTTCGGACTCGTAATGAATAAGCCATAATAGTAATGTCTAGTTAGGACTCTACGTTTTAAATGGAACTCCGCGTTTTATTAAGCAGATGATTTGAACTTTTTCTCCCTTTTTTGCTCGGGTTTTTTCATAAAAGTGGACTTTTAAACTCTTAACAATGACTATATCTTTACCAGGATTTTGGAAAAATTACCAAAATTAAAACTGAGGTTTCTTCGGATTTGGTGAAAATGGACAGTGA
The DNA here is from genome assembly GCA_947310845.1 of Yponomeuta plumbellus. Taxonomy (NCBI): domain Eukaryota; kingdom Metazoa; phylum Arthropoda; class Insecta; order Lepidoptera; family Yponomeutidae; genus Yponomeuta; species Yponomeuta plumbellus. Next base: position 6,451,109 of record OX371193.1, read on the forward strand.
ACAGCAAAGGCTTATTTCATAGAAGTGCAATATCAATTGCATTGGTTTACTGTGGCATTTTGACGTACATTACATAGACGATTGAGCCACAGATTAACGAGTCGGAAAACTCTGCTATGTATTATACGATGAAATATGTTTATTGCTTGCATGAATTCATGAATTTATGATGGCGCATCGCACTAAAAATATAGTGGTCCATCTAATACACCATTTGTTTAAATGACTTTTTTTTTTTATTCGGGTGGCGTGCAACAAGTCTGAATAAGTAAGTAAATTGATAAATATTAATCCAGTGATAAAAAGCAATAATTAACTGATTGACAAAGTCATCAGTCATACAATACAACATTCAATGAATATAACTATGCATTGCTCAGAAAATGTCATGGTGAAAGACTTTTTTACACCTATTCCCAGGTTAGAGCTTACTCCTGGGTAAAAAGAGAAATAATCCTGTCCAAAAGTGGCGAAAGCCGGTCTAAATTAGATATTGGCATCTGCCGATCCTAACATACTTTTTTTGCCTGAGGCCATGACATAACCGTACCACCGTTTTGGATGAGTTCGATGAAGAGACTGTGACACGAAATTTTTAGATAGATTTCAGCTACATTGAAAACTGCTGGGTTTCCTGCTTTTTTTTACCCTCGAGAGAACCATTCGAGATGATATGTTAAAGCTATATTACTTTGCAAAGCTACGGAAAAACGCAGAAACAAGTATAGGAACATTCACTTGGCAAACAGCCGCCGGAGAAACACTTACGCAAATGAAAATGTGTTTACATGATTGTTTCATAGTAACGTTTTCGACAAGCACGACAAATAAAAAAACCGGTCGAGAGCGAGTTGGGCTTGCCACCGAGGCTCCGTACTGTAAGTTTTTTCCAAACTTTTCCGGAAATTCAAACACAGTTTTTTTAATAATTTAATTGGACTTAGAGCCTAAGCACACTGCGTATTTAATACGCGCAGACGACGCGCGTTTCAGAAAAGCGCGCTTTCGGCGCCGTAGATACAAATTGTTGCGTTTGTATTTATTGAAACGCACGTTTCACGCGATACAAACGCACGTATACGCGCGTTTGAATCGATATAAATGTGCGTACAAAGCGGTGGAGGAAGGGGCGCGCGACCACAGCGTATTTGTATTACTTTATCTGCGCGTATACGCGCAGTAGAGGCGCGTTTCACGATCTACCTATGTGCTTAGGTTACAAAGTTGCGTTCGAATCTCTTTTGAAGCGCGTATACGCGAGTCATCTGCGCGTCGTCAGCGCGTTTAAAATACGTAGTGTGCTTAGGCTCTTAGCTTAGCAAAATGTTTCCAACCCACAACATGGTCATTTTTGAGTTAAATATACCAAAATGATCACTATGCTCCATATTTTAAGAATCAAAGGCTTTTATAACGATCCGATGATTAAGTGCAAAGTTATGGCACATTTTAACCCAACCCACATGTGTGGAGGGCGTAAATCAGCTTAAACCTAAAAACTCAAATATGTCAAAACTCACTGTGTGAGGGTTGGAACCTTTTTTGCTAAACTACGTCCAATTACAAATGTATAGTTTTCAGATTTTTCCTGCACTTCAGCATAAGACAGTAAATATTACATGCCCAATTTCACAGTCCTAGGTCAACCGAAAGTACCTCCACGCGTTCTTGAGATAAAGGGTCTTCTTGACAGACATACGGACTGACAACAAAGTGATGCTATAAGGGTTTTGTTTTTTCCTTTTGCGGTACGGAACCCTACGGCAGCATAAATAAACTTACACACAGGCACATAAATTGCTTCTGGCCCCACACTAGGATACCCTGTGTCGTGGGAACCAGAAACAGCGACGTCACAAACATGTAAACATCCAAGACCTGGAGTTTTTTTTTCTCTCCAGCCGGGGATAAAACCCGTGACCTCTCGCATGGTAAGCAGATGCGCTAACCGCTACGCCACAGAGGTCGAATTGTTCAATACAAGGTTTTTTTTCTAACATGAGAGTAAAGTAGAAGAACATCTGAATTGGTTAACGGTAGAGCGCTAGATTCAAGAGGCGGCAGGTTCGCATCCCGGCATCTACCAATGAATTCATTTTGTAACAACGTACATCGTGAAAATTTCTCTCTCACTATCACTATTACTATTACGGTTAAGTGACAAAGCCCTTCATAGGTAAGAGAAAGAGACAGACATCGTAGACAGGCCTTTTTTTTTTTAACGGGCTGAAATGCAGTTACGCACCATGACACCGCCCCCTGAGGGAGGGTGGCGGCCGTGTGTCAGGCTCGCCCACCGAGTGTGGGCATACTGACTAAAACACCCCGGAAGCCGTCCTGTCGCTTGTGCAATGGGGCGCCGCTGGATCTCGCAAGTGGTGTGACAACAACGCGAATGCGACAGCGGCGCCCCGGCGACGTCGGCCCGACCGAAGCCAGGCCCCTTCCCTGGAGGAGGGGTGTGGGCTCCACACCCCCCCCCCCCTCCCGCCACGTGTCAGACGGCAGGTCCCTCAACCCGCCGTCTGTGGCCCTCACTGCACCGGCGGCATAAGGTGCGCGTAGCGTCGCCTACGCGCGCCGGTGCGTCTTCGACGGAGCGGCGCGGACTCCGGGTCGTCCTCCCGCAGCCGCTCCTCGGCCTCCTTCAGCCCCAGGACCTGGTGGCAGAAGTGGGCCATCGCATTCCACGCTCTATCCCTGCGGAGCATGATTAGGATCATACTCGGCAAGGAGAGACCGTCCTCGAAGTACTGCGCCAGAATATGGCGCTGTGGACCCCAGGCCGCACACTCCTCCAGAGTATGCTCCGCCGTGTCCGCTGGAGCGCCGCACTCGTGGCACGCCGGCGTTTCTTCCCTCCCGATACGGTGCAGGTACTTACCAAAGCATCCGTGCCCCGTAAGCACCTGCACCATCCGGAAGGTGAGAGGCCGACGCTTGCGGCGCATCCAGCGTTCCAACACCGGCCTGACGGCCTGTATGGTCCACCCACCACACTGGGCCACCGCGAGGTCTTCGGCCCACTTCTCCAGAAGGTCCTTCTTGGCCTCGAGGCGCTGGTGGCGCACCTCCCTTGGGACCGGGTTCTCGCCCTGTGCCCTCTTCTCTGCCACAAATCTGTAGACCTGGGCGAGCACCTCGGCCTCACGCTCCCAAGGTGGGTCACTGGCCAGGACAGTGGCTGCCGCCCATGACACCGTACGGTACCCTCTGATAGCCCTCTGCGCGATCACTCTCTGGGGTCGCCTCAGGAGCGACTTGTTGGCGGCGCAGAGGGCGTCCACCCACACGGGGGCACCGTACAGCGCCATGCTGCGGACAATGCCCGCCATCAGCTTGTGGCACCTCGCGTTTGGCCTGACCAGTCTCGGCCCCAACTCCTGGAAGTGGGGGCCGAACCCCCAGCGCCCGTCCAAGATGAGGCCCAAATACTTCATCTGGGCCCCGATCCTCACCACCGTTCCGCCGCCGAGGACGATATTCGCGCCCGGCGGCGGTCCGGCTCGGGGCCCATGAAATAGAAGGGCCTCCGTCTTCTCGAGGGCCACCTCGAGCTCCAGCCGCCGAATCCTCCCGACCACCAAGTCCACCACTACTGTGGCGAGTCGGGAGGCTTCCTTGAAGTCTCCTCCCCGGGCGGTGACCAGAGTGTCGTCTGCATAGCAGATTACACTCATCCCGGGGAGGAGTCTGCCGCGGAGCACCCAATCATAGCCGACGTTCCACAGGATCGGCCCCAACACCGATCCCTGCGGAACTTCGGCCTCCACCCGGTGCTCCACCAGGCGGCCACCCCTTCCGACGGCCAACACCGTCCTGCCCTCCAAGTATGCCCTCAACAGCACTCCCATGTACCGAGGCACCCCCTGGAAGCGGAGCGCCTCGAGGATGGTGGCATGGGGAATGCTGTTGAAGGCATTCCTTATGTCCAGGGTCCAGCCGTGTGGCTAGGACCCTGGACCCTGCCTCAGTCGCCTCCGTGGTGAGGCGCTTCAGGGCAAGGACGGCGTCGACCGTCGAACTCGTCGGGCGGAACCCGTATTGGGTCTCGGAGAGACCGGGCCCCGTGCCGAGCAGATGCCGGTCGAGTCGGGCCGCCAGAATGCGTTCTAGCAGCTTCCCAACCTCATCCAGCAGGACGATTGGCCTGTATGCCGAAGGAGAGTCGACAGAACGACCCGCCTTGGGCAACAGGACCAACCGCCCCACCCTCCACAGCTCCGGGAACTGGCCGGTGCGGATGCACGCGTTAAACAATTCCCGAAGCTGCTCCCCGAGGAACTCCAGTGCTACAAACAGCACTTTCCCGGGGACCCCGTCCGGACCGGGTGCCTTCTTCTTGGAACGAAGGCACCGTATAGCGGCCCTCATCTCACCGTCCGTGACGGAGGGGGGGTGTCTGCTCGACTCCCTCGTCTCCTTCTTCCTCCCGCGAGGTGGCTGGGCCATCGCGTGGGGGATCTGAAGTTCCCCTGACGGGGAAACAGCTCCCGGACCACCCTTTGTAGAAAAGGGGGGTCCAGCGTCTCCGTCGTCGGGGCCGTCTGAGGGCGCATTTTATTGCGCGCCCATCGGTATGGACGGCCCCACGGGTCCTTGTCCAGCCCCGCCAGCATGGCCTCCCTCGCCCTTTCTTTGGCCCTGCTGATGGTCAGCTGCACCGCCTTCCTGGCCTGTCTGTACGTCGCGTACAGCTGGCCATCAGCGCCGCCCTGGCTCGACCGTCGCCTGTCCCTCGCATAGGCCCTGCGGGCCGCGGAGCATGCGGCGCGGAGGTCCGCGATCTCCTGGGTCCACCAGTAGACTTGTCCCCGCCTCCGGGGTGGGCGTCCGCTCACCCTTGGCATGGCTGCGTCGCACACGGCAGTTAGCGCCTCGCGCATGTGCGCAGCCATGCCATCCACCCCTGTCTCCCGGCGGGGAAAGCTCCACCGGCGGACGATCGCCGCCTCCGCGACCAGCTAAGCGTTAAACCGCGACAGGGCCCAACGCGGGAACTGGCTCGGCCACCGTTGAGTCGGAGCCGCCCTGCCCGAGATGGAGACCTCGAACCTGATGTACCTGTGGTCCGACAGGGTCTCCACCTCTTCAACCACGCATCAGTCTCACACCTTCCTGGCAACAGCGGGCGTGGCGAATGAGACATCCACCACGGATCCCCCCCGCTGCCGCACGCAGGTGTGGGCTGTGCCCCTGTTGAGCAGGGTCAGCCCCGAAGCCGGGGCAAAGGCCTCGAGCTCCCGGCCCTTCGGAGTGGTGCCCGGATTCCCCCACGCGACGGACTTCGCGTTGAGGTCCCCGAGCACCAGCACCTCGCGGGGCGCCACCCTCCCGATGGCGGCTCCGAGTCGGGTGAGGAACCGCTCGAAATCCGCCAGCGGTCTGTTTGGGGAGAAGTACACGCTTATCAGCGCGTACTCCCATGACGCCACCACGTATCCGGGCCCCTTCTCGATTAGGGAGAAGGGGACCCCAAGGCCAGCCGAGACCACAATGGCGGCGGAGCCGCTCTCGTCCCCCAACCAATGAGGTTGACTGGGAACGAAGTAAGGCTCCGTCATCGCCGCCACGGCTATGTCCCACTCCGCCATGGACTGCAAAAGCAGGTCTTGCGCCCCGGCGGAGTGGTTAACATTCGCCTGAAGGACGCTGAGATGGATGTCCGCTGTCCATTAGTGAGACATGTCAGCGTCCCTCTCTGTTGCCGTTTGGCGGCCCTCGGTTCTCTGGCCCTGGGGTGCTGGGGCCATTCTCCCTCTGACGTGGGGGGGGTTGCAGCTGCGCCCCCCCATCACGTGATTTGCCGGCAGGCCCCGGTCCGTGCAGATGGCACAGCGCGGGGGGACGACCTGGCAGGCATTCGATGCGTGCCCGGCCACGCCGCAACGGTAGCACAAATGGCTACGGTCCGCCGCTGATGGGCAAAGCTGGCGCGTGTGCCCCAGCCCCATGCACCTGTAACAGCGCATGGGGCGCGCCTCGAGGAGCTGGGCACGCGCCGAGCTCCAGCCCACCAGCAGACGGCCGGCCTCCGCTATCTTCTTCGCAGCGTCGACCGGGCACGACACCAGGGCCGTGCCTTCACCTCTAGCGTTAGGGCGGATTTCCCCACACACTTTAACGGCCTCGGCCATGCATCCCCCTGCTCTAGCCACCGCCGCCACCAGCTTTTCGGCCGTGGCCGCGTCGTCCAGGCCGACAATGCGCACGTCGGCCGTCTTCGTAGGACGGTCGACGCGCACCATGTCGGCCAGGGCCACCTTCAGTTTGGCCGCCAGTTGGTCGGCCTTTTCCGCCCTTTCTGAGCCCGTTATCTCTAGGATACGGGCTCCCGTCGCCGTCTGGCGAGTCTTTAGCCCGGCGATCACCAGCTCGTCTAAGCTGATGGATGCCTCGGCCTTGGCCAGGACATCCCTGTACGAAATGCCCCGGCTGGCGGCCTCAGGTGCTAAAGTCAGCACCACAGCCGCCGACCGAGGAGCCGTCAGCTTGACCGCCTTCTTTTGGGCCTCCTTGGGGGGGCCCGCCTTTGGTGTGGCCGACCCTTGGGTCAGCCCCTTGGCCGCTGGCGCCGCCACCTTCCTCCCCCGGCGCACCACCTCGGTCTAGGTCTCGGCCGAGGTGGAGGGAGCGGGGGCCGCCTGTGAGGTCGAAGGCCCCGGCTGCGACGGCTGCGACCCTTGGGTCGCCGACACCGAGGCCGCGGCCTTAGGCCTCGCTGCCCTCTTTGCCGCCGCGGGCGCCGCCTTCTTCCGGTCCGCCGCCAGTGGCGGACGAGCCCTCTCAAACGAAGGGATGAGCCCCGCCACCTTCCCCTCCACCATCCTCGCGAGAGGACGGAGGAGGGCCGCCAGCAGACGCTCAACGAGCTCGTCTCCCACCTCCGGGGCAGGTGGAGGGTCCGCGCAGGCTGTGCTCGGGCACACGGCCGGACCCGCAGCCACCGTAGAGGCCTTGTGGGCCTCGAACTCCCTTTTATATGCCCGGAGCTCACCCCTCAGGTAGGTGAGCTCCTGGCTGAGGCGGGCGTTGTCCACCCGCAGCCTGCGCATGGTGTCGGAGGTTTTTGTCCTGGCCATTTCCTCCACCGACTCGGATATTCCCGCCGCGAAGCCCCTGATCTTGCTGGCATATCCTCCCTTCAAGTTGGAGGACTTGCCAACAAGATCAAGGATGGAGGAGAGATTCCCCCCCACCTGGGCCCTCATCGCTTGGAAATCCAGCGACTCGGCCTCCTGCTCCGAGTCGTGGACCTCCCCCTCTCCTTCGCAGGCCAGGACGGTCTGCGACGACCTCATGAAGGCCTTCTTCTGAAGGCTCTTCGTGTAGGCCTCGTCCCGGGCCTCCGCCTCCCTTTCCTTGAGGGCCTTCCTGGCCCTCGTCAGTCCCGAAAAGTGAAACGCGAGGCGCGCCCTCCCGCGCTTCCCCGTCGGCACCTTGGCAGCGGCGGGTGCCTCCGTCTCTGAGTCGGACGCCGACATCGGGAAAAACACGACCTCTTCCCCGCTCCTCTTTCGCCCTCTTTCCACACTTGAGGACGCCGAAGCGTCCTCCCCGCCCTTTCTCCTTGCGTCCTCCCCGCTCTTCACCTTTCCTCTGTCCACACTTGCGGACAGCGAAGCATCCGAGTCCATTACTACGGACGCACAAGTCTCAGTATACTAAGCCTAACGTAAACCTAATTAAACTTAACTAAACACACCCAAAATATAACAAACCAATAAAAGAACTTAACTAACCAACCCTTCACAATCAGTAAACCTAACTTAATCTACTTAACCTACCGACACAAAGCACAAATAAAGAAAAAATAAACTCAACCCAATATCAAACAAAACAAATCCACACCTTAATACAAGAAAACCCGAAACACAGCTAAACTAAACCACACCCAATGCAACGTCAAATCTCGTATAACGAAAATTCACTATACAAGAAACACGAGCCTAACTAACTTAAACGTCTAACCAGTACACCCAACACAACTACTACTTATAAAGAAAAAATAAACTCAACCAAATATCAAACAAAACAAATCCACACCTTAATACAAGAAAACCCCAAAAGAGAAACTCATCGTAGACAGGCCTACGCAGTCTAAGATGCCTAAGAGATGTCTAAAAAAGTCTTTTCTAGCCCCTCAATGTATAGAACCTTATCAAGAAGATGTCTACTTACGAAAAAGGCTCTAATTATATGCGTCCGCGCGACCGAGCGGTTTGGCCGCAGATTCCAGCGGCGGCGGCCAAGTCGCTTTTTGATTTATATGAAGCGGCCCGAGCGTCTCCGCTCTCCACACGTTCTCACAAACAACGAAAAAGCGTCCCGTCCGCTTCAAATGCACCGATACAAGTGAACAAGTTGAAACTCGTCCGAGCGGCCGGGCCGCGCGACCACGCCGCTCGAAGGCGCGACCGCGCCGCTATTTAAATAAATCGTTACACACAATTGCTTGTAATTTCGTGGTGTAGCGGACGGGCCGCTCGGTCGCGCGGACGCATTAATTAGAGCCTTACACACAATTAATTGCTTGTAATTTCGTGGTGTAGCGGACGGGCCGCTCGGTCGCGCGGACGCATATAATTAGAGCCTAGTATTAATCACATGCTGGATCTCAAATCATCTTGAAATCTCAAAATGTCTCCAATTTAGTGAACACAAACCCACAACTTCCCTCTATTTTCCATAATATAAACAATAAATCGTAACCTATGAACGTAAAATTTAAATAAAAAATGTTTCATCCGAATTGCAGGAAAATAATTATAAGCACCTTATTTTTGAGGCGGAATAAATAAGCATACAAGCCAGCCTCAAATAAACGAAATAAAAAAGGTAGCGCTTAAACTGTTAAAATGTTGAAGAACATCTGAATTGGTTAAATAAAGGGACCTAAAATTGAAATGGAATGATACGAAATATTTCCCAATATTGTCTGGCTTACAGCGAGGATTTTGCACAAACACGTGACGTATTTTTATTAAGCTTCTTTCGCAGTAGAATAATAATTATTTTGCCGAATAATATGTCGGCAAAATCCATAAAATTAATATTCGCACCACGAAAACCATTTACTTAACTGAATAAATTTCGGTCTTGCCAAATGCATCAAATGAATAATAGAATATACCGATACTTAAGCGTAGGACTTTTCTCAATAAATGACACACTATTTGATTTTTGCTACTTCGCCTACTGTCCACTTAATTACCATCATCTTAATTAACATCATCATCTCGGCCATCTGCTGGTCATACCCCTTTTCCCAAAAATATTTTAATTCCGTTATCAGTATTAAATCACCAACCAAACATCCAAGCATGTGGGCGCGCCTCCTGCTAAAAAAATAAAACTGACCCAACAAACGTTGTTTGAAACATAAACATTTACATACAGGCACATACATTGTTTCTGGCCTATTGTTTTGCCATATCAATTAGCCTATTCTCAGACCTACTAAATAAATAGAAAATATACATTAAAAAAATAAAAAAATCAGCGAAACCGTTTCGGGGGTTCGATAACAAACATTGTGACATGAGATTTTTGTATTAATAATAACTTCTACACAATACGATCACTTGTCAAAACAAACTAGGATACAGTGGGATTACACCCTGATACGCCATTTTGACGAACTCACGCCCTCTGTATTGGTAGATAATTTTGTATTATATGTATAATAATATTTAATAATTATAAATGTGGGCCCAGTTGTAGTGATTGGTTTCTCTGCCTACCACCTCGGGGATAATGGGCGTGAGTTTATTATTTATTAGTGTTTCAAGACCCCCGCCCCTGGTTAACCCACGGTTTCTTGAACGCCAACCGCCTGTTAACAGCTGTCAGTCGTTTTTTTTTTTGTATGCACTTTTGACAACTGACAGTCGTTAACAGCAGAGTAACAGACCGTTAGCGTTTGAGAAACCGGAAGTAAGAGTGACATACACAAAATACCTAGTTGGAAGGCATGAAGGCGGCGCAGGTCACGCCCACCTCGCCCTTAAAACTTCTTACTTTGTCCTGGACAAAAGGACTCTAATTAACAAGAAACTCTTGAAACTTTGAAGTTTGCAATAAAACTATCTGTAGGAACAGATGCCTTGGTATCTAACTAAAAATATTCTAGATAAAGTAAAATACTTCACAGTGCCATAGTAATACCAACCATACTCTGCAATGGATCGATCAAAACATGATCAACAATATTTCATGGCAAGTTTTCATAAAATGTGTACAGAGTCAGGCTACCATGAAATATGCAAAGATCTTTGTAGCCTGAGGGTGAGTAACTTTATTACCAAAAATATATTTACTCCAGAAAAAAGAAAGCCCTTAGAGATTACAGACGAGGGTGTAGGTTCTACCTTCAACAGCCTATCTCAAGTATCTAACCAATCTACGTAAAACAAGATATTGTATCGGAAAATTCTAGCATTGCTACCCATAAATCCTACCTTAGACTCGGAGTCAAGTCGACTGTTAACATTGATAGGCTTCAGAAATGTTTCTGGTTAGTTTAACATAAAAAAGCCATCCGTGACGCAAAGGAAAACACACTTATTTAAAACGCTGTGAGCGTTCGGTATTTCTACAGAATCAATACTTACCCAGAACGAAAGGACCGCTTGAAGGCTAGTCATCACGGCACTGATTGATAGATTTTCGTTTTTTTTTCAGCACCGTAAAGCGAGATGTTTAGAACTTGTGAAGTTCGTGGCACGAAAGTTAAACATTTTTGGCTCATATTCTAATGGTACTAAGGACCTTAACATGGGTTTACTCACACTACCCTTAGGTCGTTTCGACAGTTGACTACACTCTTCGCTTGTGTCTACCGGTGATCAATGCAACTTTGCCATGTCAAGTATTAAGGTAATTAAGTTCATCTCAAAACAATCAAAATAAGACCCGTTTGACGTATGTATATTACAGCATAGCGAGTCATTAAAATTTCATACAGCTGTTTCATTTTATTGAACGACCACTTAAAAATATACCTATATATAAAAAAAATATATATAGATATATAAAAGTATATCGACAGTGACATCGAAAATCTCATCACATTTACAACTTAATTATACAAAGTAAAGCAAATTGCTGGTTTGAGTGCCGACAAAGGCGTTTGCCCGCAAAAGTTTACATCACAGCAGAGGCAGCATGTTGGGGCGACATTACGTCATGTCACAAAGAAAATTACACGGCCCCCGGCCCTCGTGTGTCTTACTTATAACGTTACATTAAACGCTGTATGTCACGTACCCTTTCACGAGGCTCCAGGAATGTTGCCCGAAAAAAAGAACCTAATTTAGGTACAAAAAGTCTCGCACGCTTACGCCTACGACTGTACAATGCGCCGTAGTAGGGGCGGCGCGTATAGCAATATCTACAACCACAGCATCTGACAAATTGAAACGGCAAAATTGGAAAACGGAATGTAAAGGGACGGGAAAGTTCCAATGGCCGAAAATTTGCGTCAACAAAGTGCACGATTCGGGGACGATTTTAACATAAAATTGCGTCCGGAATGGACGGAACTCTGTCCTCATTTAATTTCACTAGAAATTGGCCGGGCAAACGTTAACGAACAAACATTTCATTACTTTTTAATCATTTTAGTACTCCAGAAGATATTTCCTTTTCTATTTCCGATTGCTATAAATTAATTTGAACCCACACAAAAAGTGCCTAATTACTTACAGTGATGGAAATATAGTGTAGAATGGATATTTAATCTCTTTGCGGGTTGATACAAGTAGGTACTTCAAAATACATACCTGATTATTTTTTATTGTCACGAATTGTGGCAAGTTGCAAACCAAGGTGATTATTATATGCGTGAGTTGAAACATGGTAGATATATAAATATATAGATAGATAACACTTTACTCCTCACCAGGATACAGAGTTTTTGTAATTTCCTTATGTCTAAGTAATGGTAAACATTGTATACAAGGTATGTTACATTTAGTTTGACCAACTATATCAAATGATTGTAGTGTCAAATAACGATTTTCTACCTTTACTATCTCTACTTTCTACTTCTAAGTAAAATTTTCTCTACTTTTACCTCAAAAGTGCAAGTGCCATCCAGGAATATGGATTATTATCACAGCCGCAAATAGGCGCTTCAAACATTTCATGCGGATACAGACCGTAAAGATAGAAAACCTTTAACACGGGCGAGGCTGCTAGACTCACCACAAAAGAAGTTATAGTGCATAGTTCCGAGTACTCAACAATTTTGTTAAAAGGAACACTATAACTTGTCTTTGGTTGTGTCGAGAAATCTAATCTCTTTAAACGAGCAATTTTTGTATATACAGTGTGAGTCTTCATAAAGTGCACATATCAAAATCAGGGAAACTACACCCCATTTCATCGACGGAAAAAATAAAATAAAAAATAAAAAAAAATATTTGTAAAAAAGGTGATAAACAATGGTGTGTAGCAAAACGATGCGCATGGGCTTTTTTCAAACGGTCATAAAAACTGTTGTTTTTGAGTAATAAACGTTTTTACTTTTAGAAAGCTAATGCCATGTAAAATAAGCTAGAATGAAAAAAAAGTAGGGTCAATAGCATGATCTTAGGAGAAATTGTAAAACAAATGCAAAAATGATGAAAAAAAATACAGATTTTCTTCAAGTTTCACTTAATTGTAAATTTATAGGGTTAGTTTTCTTGGATATTTTTACTTTATGGGTACGGCTTATTATTAGACATCATCACAAAATTTATTTCACTGCGATAACGCACTTAGATAAAATTATGACGATTTATCTAAATGGGTCAACAGGTGCAACTCATAATTTACAGAGGTAAATTTCGCGTCTATCTGCAAGGTTGGGATAGTCCTGACGGGTAAACGGGTGACCCGTTTCGGGCCGATTTCAGGGGACCCGGTTCGAGTCATGATGTTTTTTTTCCAAGTTCTTTTTTTGTTGGAAAAGGATTATTTTAATTTTATATTACAAAAAAAGTACCGAGCAAAGCTCGGTCACCCAGGTACTAAGACTTAAATCGCGATAAGCTTAAGGGGTGAAATGCACTAACAGTTCCCTAGCATGCAGTCAGATATCTCTATTTTTAGAATGCATGAAAATACTCTAAAGCTCGCGCATTTGCGGTACGGTTTTTTTATTTCAATGACCCGCTTCAGTCCCTTTACGTCACGGGCAATACTTCCATTAAATTGCTTATGTAAATGGCTTAGTTACATTTGTTAATGTCTGTTTTTTTATGTCCAATAGCGACTCGCCCCGGCTTCGCACGGGTGGCAAAAACGTTTCCGTGAAAATAGCTATATTAGTTCTGTGGAAAATTCCCTAGTAATTTTTTTACACCTTGTGTTATATTATTCGAGATTTCGTACAGAACTCTAAACTTTTTGGAAATCCAATATAGCCTACGTTACTCACGAAGAATGTAGCTTTCTAATGGTGAAAGAATTTTTTAAATCGGCCCAGTAGTTTATTAGCCTATTCATCACAAACATAGACACAAAAATACAAACCTTTCCTCTTTATAATATTAGTATACCGCTAGAGTATAATTTTTTTTTTTTACATTTACATATAGGCACATACATTGCTTCTGGCCCCACACTAGGATACCCTGTGTCGTGGGAACCAGAAACAGCGACGTCACAAACATGTAAACATCCAAGACCTGGGTTTTTTTTTTTTGTCCCCAGCCGGGATTCGAACCCGGGTCCTCTCGCATGGTAGTCAGATGCGCTAACCGCTGCGCCACAGAGGTCGTCAGCAATATAGATAAAGTGTTCTCTATTTATCTATCTACATATTTTGTGACTTCTTTTACTTTCACTTTCAAATTTAAGTGCAGGGTACACGCCTTCTGTCAGAGAGAGAGTATGGACTTTATAACCACGCGTACCCACCGCGGATTGGCAATTTCAAGCGCTGAAGTACACATGTAAACATCTGAGGCTCGATTCTGTTAGTGCATTACAGTACGATGACAGATGCACGGTTGGATCACGTGGCATGTTTTTTCATACCATTGACGCCTAGAATTATTGATACACGTGCTCGCGCCGACTTGAAGCGAGAATGAAACAAAATCACAATGTTCATGCAGTTGTCATTGTTCATCATCATCATCATCAACCCATTATGTCCCCACCGAGGGGCACGGGTCTCTTCCCTGAGGAAGGTAAAGGCCACACTCCACCACGGGGGCCAAGTCCGGATTGGAGGAGGCTTGTAAGACTAGTGGCTGGTCTTACTGTCAGAAGTTTTCAAGCCGCCCTAAGGCCTCTGACTTGGCTTAACGACTGCCATCTATCGACGGCAGCCGACAGCAACTGCTTAACGTGCCTTGTAAAGCACGGAACCGCTCGGAAAAATGCCACTAGCGTTAGTCATACACGGTCACCAATCCATGCACTGAACGCGCCCGATGTTGCTTGAACTTCGTGATCGTTTATCGAGCGATAGCATAGTAGATAGCGAGTTATAGTGGTATTACCCCTCGCTAACCATGAAACAAAATATAGGGGGGAAACTTGAGTGCCTGAGGTGATGTGTGACATCACGGAATTTTGTATCTAAATTCAATGCAAAACTAAATCAATTCTCTTTTTCATTTTACCAAACGATATGGATCTACCATGCCTACAGATATCTGAAACCACGCCTAACCTTTTCTAGTCACAAGATAACAACAAAGCTGCAGCGAGGGTGACCTCATTTTATATGCGCTTCATAATTGCTCGAGCAGGTGAACTTTATTACCTTCTTGTTAATAGCAATCAGATTGAGTAGCACTCCACATCCAGCGAGTTGGGTTTACATACAAAGTACTAATAAAACAATCGTTCGACAATAATGGAACAGGGATTTATGACTTCATAAAAGAGTAAGTAGGAAATGTTTCTGGTAGATTATGTTTATAATACAGCCTATATACGTCCCACTGCAGAGCACGGGCCTTCTCTAAGGGAGAGACTGCGGGCTTAATTTTATTTGTCTCTTGTTTCGTGTGTGCTTATGAATATTCTTTTCTTATCTATCTTATCCTAATCATATCCTATCGAATTGGTAATTGCAAGTGGCTTCACATTCGGGAGGGCATTGGTTCGAAACCCGTGCAATTGCATGTATCAATGACTTTGTTTTCTGAGTTACGTCCGTTTTTGGAATAAACATAAACATTTACGTTTCTTAAATTAGAATTAGAATTATGCTAGACTAGCTTTCGCCCGCGACTCCGTCCGCGTGGACTTTAGTTAAAAATTTTGCAACCCCGTTCACTACCGTAACTCCCGTTAAGGGTTAAATTTAGAAAAATGGTGAAACACGTGTTTAATCAATTGTGTTGAAGAGTATTTATTTTAAGTTTCAAGAAAATCAGACAACATTTTTTATGCCTCCCATACAAATTTTGGCAACCCTTTTTGCCCCCTTAGGGGTTGAATTTCCAAAAATCCGTTCTTATTCCTTGCCTACATTATATACAGATCCTCTGTGCAAAACTTCAGCTGCCTAGGTCAAACGGCTTGGGCTGGGCGTTGATGAGTGAATGAATCAGTCAGTCAGGACTTTGAATTTTATATATATAGATTATTACATTTATCAAAACTAAATAGTTAATAAACTAGGCGTGAACCTGTATTTCAGCAAACAGCGCCCCCATCCGGAAAAGTATACAGATAGAACTGGCTAGTGGTTTAGATTAGAAATTGTTTTATTTTTTCAATAATTAAATACAATATCTTTTGTGAATCTTTTCTTGTGTGCTTTAGCTATTAAGTAAATCTTAAAAATTTAGAATAGGAAAAAAGTTCGTGTGTAGTGTAGGGTCATCTCGGTGTGTACATTTGTACGTTTGTGTATGTATCAGAGAGAGGGTGTGTGTTAGATGTAGAAAACTTCTACTTATTTTTATTAGTACCTAGTTATTCTTTTACTTTAAGCAGAACTTTAGTCCCTTCATAGGTAAGTTTCTTGAGCCAGGCAATATTTATCTTCTTACATTCTGTTAGAGCCATTCACGTACAATAGGATAGGATACCCTGTGTCGTGGGAACCAGAAACAGCGACATCATAAACATGTCAACATCCAAAACCTGGGGTTTTGTTTTGTCCCCAGTCGGGGTTCGAACCCGGGACCTCTCGCATGGCATGCAGATGCGCTAACCGCTGCGCCAAAGAGGTCGTTAAATACTAGTAGTTATACCAAAAATAATAGTAATACCACTCGCTAACTGTGAAGGAAACCATCGCGCCAAAATCTGTGTTTGGATGCGAAATATTTCAATGGAGGTCTCTCAAAACGAGTTTTTTTAGATGAATTTCTACAATTAAATGTCAAGATTTAATGCCAGAATCCCTGAAAGCGAGCAATTTCAGGTAAACGCCGAGTTACAGTGGAATAAAGAGTTTGCCTATACCTCTGTTGGGTGAGGTGAGGAGCGCGGAGAACCAATTCCTATTGTGTTCCGAATTTCGAATCATTGCTAAAGAGGCTCAATCCCGGCACGGAACAGCATCATTTCCGCTTTAGCAATTGAAGGACGAATATTATCAAATTTGAAAAAGGAACAGATATTCACGAAAGTAAAAAATAAGTCCGTGCAAATATATTATTTTCTCATTTGGACCTCCTTCCGCTTAGTGATAAAATTGTACCGAAATGCTATCAGCACGGCAAATTCAATACATCCTCAAGTAGGTTGAGCGCGTTTTCAACCAATAATGAATTAGGGTCCACCCGCTTAGGTGTACCCAAATCTTTCTTATGGCCAGGGGATTCCAGGAAAACAACCTAAATATACATTTAAATAAGGTTTGGTTACCTACTTAAATGTAACGTAATATTTTATAAGGTAAACCTACATATATAAGCTCACGCCTGTATCCCAGAAGGGTAGGCAGAGACCAGAGGCTGCCACTTGCCATGATCCGATCACGATGTAATAAGGTAAAATTAAAAAATTGATTGAACATCAAAAGGAGAGAGACCCCATTCACTTCAATAAATCCTCTTTCCTTTATATTTGATTCATGACAACCTTATAAGGGAGACTATAATATTGGGACCTGACGAAGCGGTTTCCACGAAATTGTGACCATTACCTCGGTGTATTTTTTACCTTTTTCCGTATTCTCTCCTGCTGGGCTATGTCTTGTATGAGATCGCTCAATGACAGGTCAATTGGTGAGGCTAATCGGCCGAGAGTAAGCTGCAATCTGTCTCCAGTCTCCTTTGAGTCGTCTTATTACCAACTTGCTTTCGCCCGCGACTCCGTCCGTGTGGACTTCAGTTCAAAATTTTGCAACCCCGTTCACTCCCTTAAGGGTTAAATTTTTAAAAACGGCGAAACATGTGTTCAATCGCGTTGAGAGTATTTAGTTTAAGTGTCAAGGAAATTGGACAAAATTCTTTATACCTCCCATACAAATTTTGCCAAGCCTTTTCACCCCCTTCGGGGTTGAATTTCAAAAAATCCGGTCTTATTCCTTGCCTACATTATATATAGACCCTCTGTGCAGAATTTCAGCTTCCTAGGTCCAACGGCTTGGGCTGGGCGTTGATGAGTGAGTGAGTCAGTCAGTCAGGACTTTGAATTTTATTTATATAGATAGATAGATAGATGGATGTTACGTAGGAAAGGGACGTGATGTCAATATGGAGAGAACGATGTTCTGAGATACGGCGTCAGATAATAAACAAAAGGAAACAACAATAGGGTAGTTTCCAGGGTCAAAATAATTTAATTCTATTTAGTCCGTATTTTAGATTATAAAAAAATATTGGATATAATATTGGTGACGTCACTCAGTGCTACAAAATGCAGCACTGAGTGACGTCACACGTGACTTCAATGGGCTATATCTTTGTTATTTTTTGTTTAATCGAAAAAAGAAAAAATACGTATCCAATGTTTTTTTATAATCTAAAAGACGGACTAATTACATTTTTTTAGGAAACTAGCCTATTGGAGCCGCGTGGCGGTTCGATCGCTAGCGAGTCTCGACAGCATACACTACATCATAATTTCCCGAGGTACCGAATGACAGCGAAAAACAGCCAAGTGCGTGCCGCAGTGTAGAATCACGATTCTGATTTGATT
The DNA here is from genome assembly GCA_947310845.1 of Yponomeuta plumbellus. Lineage (NCBI taxonomy): Eukaryota > Metazoa > Arthropoda > Insecta > Lepidoptera > Yponomeutidae > Yponomeuta > Yponomeuta plumbellus. Next base: position 6,469,214 of record OX371193.1, read on the forward strand.
GATTTGTAAAGTTCTTTATTCGTATATAAACAATTTGCTTACAATCCTAGTGTATTTAATTATCCTAGGTAACACAGTTATCGGCTAAGGTTAAGGCTCAGGCAGCGGCTAACAATATACATAACTGTATGTAAATTGACATTCAACAAACAGAATATAAATTCTTTACGTTGAAATAAATTTTTGATTTCTGATTTCTGATAGGTAGGTCCATATTTTTAACAGACTAAGGGTGTCTATATAAAACTTTATCAATAAACATGCTTTATTGTATAAATTTTACTTATATGAAGCTACAAGCTTACTTAATGTACATATATGAGCCCTTTGTTACCGAGTTCATTTACAATCAGCGCTATTTGAATTTTAAGAAGAGGTCTTTTATTAATTACTACTATGTAACTAATCACTAGAATCGCTCGTAGCCTGGGCTGCCTGAGTGATCTTAAACGATCACTAAGGTTAAGCAACATACGGCGCGTTCAGTCCAAGGATGGGTCACCGTTCTAAGACTAACGCTAGTGGCATTTTTCCGAGCGGTTCCGTGCTTCGCAAGGCACGTTAAGCAGTTGGTGCCGGCTGCCGTCGATAGATGCCAGTCGTTAAGCCAAGTCAGAGGCCTTAGGGCGGCTTGAGAACTTCTGACAGTAAGACCAGCCACTAGTCTTACAAGCCTCCACCAATCCGGACTTGGCCCCCGTGGTGGAGTATGGCCTATACCTTCCTCAGGGAGGAGACCCGTGCCCCTTGGTGGGGACATAATGGGTTGATGGGAACTAATCACAAGAGATTCCATAACTTAGCCATAACATTGTCTTGAAAAGTCACAGAGGTACCGAATGATAGCGAAACAGCCAGTGCGTGCCGGGCCACGCGCAGTGTAGTATCACGGCTCTACAAACAACCGTTTAGCCGGAAGAAGGGATTACCCCTACTCTAACAAAGAAATGCGCAATAATCAGTTGCGTTATGACCTTAAAACGAACAATCAAAAACCATTGCTATGGTGAGCCGATCGGTCCACCAAAAATTCTACAGGTTAACCTGCAGCTTAATATTTTGCAAAGTGTACCTGCCCTGAATCAGAAGTTTTCAAGCCGCCCCTAAGGCCTCTGACTTGGCTTAACGACTGCCATCTATCGACGGCAGCCGGCACCAGCTGCGTAACGTGCCTTGCGAAGCACAGAACCGCTCGGAAAAATGCCACTGGCGTTAATCATAAACGGTCACCCATCCATGCACTGAACGCGCCCTGTGTTGCTTAACCTTCGTGATCGTTTAAGATCAATCAGGTGGCCGGGGCTACAAGCGATTCTACACTCAGTATATTCGATCAATGCAATTACACCTACACAATGGCGTAGGCGACAAAAAATGCATGTTTAATGTAGGTACATAGGGGAGGTAACCATAAAACAGTTTTTACTCATATGCTACTGGTTGTACGAGTATGTCTCTGATACTTATCGTTTATGTGCTAAGCCGTAGACAGACAGACAGGCAGACATGGCGAAACAATAAGGGTTCCTTGTTGACTACGGAACCCTAATAAAAAGTAGAATACCTACCGCTGATCTCTTCACAAAACTAGAAAAGGTATGTATATTCCTAGTGCCGGCGCGTTCCGCAGGGAATCCGTGATTTCCACTCTCATTCTGGCCGTGACATTTTTTTCCTAGCCTTCTTTCTTCCCACCATTATGCTTCCGTTAAGTTTTGTGTTTCGAAGCAGTTTTCTCACAGCTACATTTGACGGTGCAAATGCTTTTTCCCAGCCTTCCCCGTAATATTAGGCATAGTATGATTTTATTGGACAAAGCTCGGCCAAATAAATTGTTTGCTGAATGTCCATTAATTATTCCATAGACGCGTTTAGGAAGATGTCATTAATAATACGTAAATAATGGGTCTGGAGCCGCTTTGGAGGCCCCGGCCTAGGCCGCAGACTTGCCCTTTATCAAACGTGACCGAGAGGTACCTACAGAAATCGCTCTAAAGGTATAGGCAGGTATCTATGTACCTAATTTACTGAAGCTACTATCTATCGATGAGGATTGTTTAGTAGTTAACGAAAAGTACCTAATATTTTATATCGTCCGTTACGCGCGCTCTCCGCGGGTGGATGTGCTAATCGATACCGTGCGATTTTACTTTACTGTTTTCGCTAACCTTGTAAGATTGTGGAAGAAGTACTTAAGTGACTGTAAAATATGACGAAGTGCAAAGTTTGTAGTCTGTTTATATCAGTAAACAAAGATGACACAGTCAAGTGCAAAGTGCATACGTCACAACAAGCTATTCATGGAGGAGGAAATGTGTGATGCTTGTCGTAAGGATCAGAAAAAAACTTCCACGACCCCTGACCCGAGAAAGTTAAGCCTGGATCCAGAAAAAGTGGCAAATTAATCAATTCTGGTGCAACTTAACGACAAGTTGGCGATCTTGTCCACCATGCAGCAGACGCTATCAGAACTCTGTCGAGTTTTATGCTAAGCAGTACCAAGTCCTTGTGGACGAAAAAGCCGCATCAGACCGCAAAATAAAAGACTTGGCTCAGAAAAATGTGTACCTGGAAAAATGTACTAAAGCTCTGGAAGAGCGTGTCACGGCGTTGGAAATCCAGGAGAAAGAAAGAAATGTAGAAATAGCTGGTTTAGAATGGGAGGAAGGAGAATCTGTTAAGCAAAAAGCAGTTACTATTGCCAAAGCGTTAAATTTGAATCCAGACAAAATTGTGCAGGTTTGGAGGGTAGGCGTAAAAAAGTCGAGCGCCAAAGCGGCCAAGCCAAGGCCCGTAATAATATCTTTGCAATCCAGAGATGACCGTGAGAAATGGCTGGCGAAACGTAAACAAAGGTTCACTAATGGGGACCTTTTCAACAGTCAAAACAAAACTCCCATCTATATAAATGAAGAGCTGCCATACCACGTTCGCCAATTGTTTTGGGCGGCAAAAACAGAGCTTAAACCGGCTTATAAATACGTATGGATTGATCATGGCAAGATATTGATACGTAAAAGCGAGGAGAATAGGAAGGTCCACTCAATACGCTCCGAAGACGATAATAAACGCTTGAAAGAGGACCGCAATTAGCGCGCAGCGTCAGACTGCGCTCAGCCTACAGGATGATTTAAATTCCAATTTAATGGAAATACAAAATAAGGCGACAGGCTTGCCACTTGTCACGTTTGGGACCTAATAAACTCGGCAAAACGTGGGTCCAGTTCTAGAGACTGGTGCCTCTGCCTACCCCTTCGGGGATAACGGGCGTGAGTTTATTTACTTTTACTTTTTTTTTACAAAATAAGGATATACTTTCTGCAATTTCGGTAGATATTAACTATAATAGATACATAGATAACGCAACATGGTACACAAACATAAACGATTCGAATAACTACTTCAATATCGTTCACCTGAACATAAGATCACTAAGAAAGCATTTTAATGAGCTGTTGATACTACTCAACCCATGCTTATCAGGCATCGACGTAATAATACTCACAAAATACAAAAAATACAAAAAATTTTATTTCAACGTAAAGAATTTACATTCTGCTTGTTGAATGTCAATGTACATACAGTTATGTATAATGTTAGCCGCTGCCTTAGGGCCGTCTGTAGTGGAGAAAAAGGCAGCGAAAAAAAACTCCACTCTGACCATCTTTTCTCAAATCAACTTAAAGCTAATACAAATTAGGTATGAGTGTTCGTATACCAAGAATCTCAAGATCCATGAGTGCAATCAATACTTGCAAAGTCAAACATCATTTAATATTCTTAAAAGGTAATAAAACACCAATGCTGCGGCCAGACACACGGACGGCACCCGTTCACGAGCGTAACGCAGAGGTCAGCCATCACCAGTCTCAACCATATTAGAGGGAGATAGGCGACCCGGCCACCGCGCCACCATTCGCATGGCCTTTGGCAAACTTGTGTGATAAAGTTCTTGTCAGTTATCTATAATAATAGCATAGTTTTGATATGCAATCACAGCGTCTGTACATATGTATGAAATTTATTAAACCCTATATATTATTAGAATACCAATAACTAGCTCGTTTGGGAATTGGTTTACTGCCAAGGGTTTTTATCATCTATAAAGTCATCTATTCTGTAGTATGCCTTTTTACACAGCGCAGTTTTAATAACAAATTTAAATTTATTTCCTGGCAGGGATAGAATACTTTCAGGAATTTTGTTATAAAAACGTACACTATATCCTACAAATGATGTATTTACCTTGGCTAATCTGAATCTAGATGAGGCAATTTTGTTTCGATTTCTGGTGTTAACGTTATGTATATCCCTGTTTAGCTTAAATGTTGTTATGTTTTTACGTACATACATTATGTTATCGAATATATATTGGCAAGCTAGCGTAAGAATTCCTATTTCCTTAAAAAACTCACGTAGTGAGTGTCTGGCAGGTAAATTGTAAATACCTCTAATAGCCCTTTTTTGGAGAATAAAAATTGTTTCTATATTTGCCGCCCGCCCCCATAGTAGCAGACTATATGACATAATGCTGTGGAAATAACTGAAATAAACTAGCCTCGCAGTTTCTACATCTGTTAGTTGTCTAATTTTTCTAACTGCAAATGCAGCTGAACTCTACCTACCCGCTAACTTTTCGATGTGTTGATCCCATTGTAGTTTTGAGTCTATTGTAATGCCTAAAAACACCGTTGTCTCAACTAAGTCTAGTCTGTCACCAGCTATTGTTAAACTTGTGTCCACTTTTTTGACATTGGGCAATGAAAACTTAATACATTTTGTTTTTTTGGCATTTAACATAAGATTGTTTACGTTAAACCAGTTCAGAATTTTAGAAAGAGCATTGTTTACATCGTCTAAATTAGATTGACCTCTCTTGATTTTAAAAATTAGAGAAGTGTCATCCGCAAACAATACTATTTGTGACAATTTCTCAACTAGGTACGGCAGATCATTAACATACACTAAGAAAAGGAACGGCCCTAAAATTGAACTCTGAGGAACTCCTATTTTAACATCGGATCCGGGTGACTTAACTCCATTAATATCAACTTTCTGCACTCTATTAGCTAAATACGATCTAAGAAGTTCTAAAGATTTATTACTGAGACCGTATCTGATCATCTTACGAAGGAGGGTTTTGTGGTCTACGCAATCAAAAGCTTTGGATAGGTCACAGAAAACCCCGATGGCATCCTGCGCCTCCTCCCACGCATCAAAGATGTGATTCATCAACGCCACACCTGCGTCTGTCGTTGAACGACCCTTAGTGAAACCGAATTGTTTTTTATGGAAGAGTTTATTTAATGTGAAGTGTGTCAGCAATTGGTGTAAAATGATTTTTTCAAATACTTTACAGAGATTAATATTAAAAATCTGAAGTGCCGCTATTCCCTATACCTAACTTTAATCAACACTGGAATACCCGAGAAGCACAAAGAGGAGGCGGTATTTTAATTTACACCCGACAGGAGATAAATATTGCGACGTCAGGTACTACTGGCATTGCTGGCGAATACATACATGGCCGGATACAAGGAGCAAACATACGTGATACTCATATAGTAGCGATCTATCGACCACCCAAGACAAATAAAAATAGATTTGTAGAAGAAATAGATCAGATCCTAAAAACAATACCTAAAAACTGTGATGCAATATTGATTGGAGACTCTAATCTGAACCTTAACGGAGAAACAAGTTCTGCACTGGGTTTTTACCAGAACACCCTGTGTGCGCATGGATTTCAATGCACGACAACCGATAACACGCGAGAGGAAATATTGGACGGCCGGCTTGTGACGTCATGCATCGATCATCTGTGGGTGCGCAGCCGGCGACCGGTTCTAGAAGCCTACCTACTTACTTGCAAAATATCAGATCATTACTTAATTGGCGTGCGAATGGAGGATAGCGTAGCCTCAAGATCAGTTAACCAATGTAAGGATAAGGTAACAGTGATAAATAATAAGATAGTGCGAGAAAAACTGGACGCAGTGTGCTGGGAGGACCTATGTGAGTACGATTGCCAGGTATTATTGTCCGAAAACCTTTGTTCAATTTTCGGTGAGATATATGAATCGGCCAAGTGCGACCGTGTTTTGTGTAATAAACGGGAAAAACAGCCCTGGATAGACAGTAATTTAAATAATATGATTGAAATTAGGGATGAACTATTCCGAAAGTTTAAAGATTCTCCGAATAGCATGTGTAAGAGACTGCAATATTCTATTTCTACTAATAAACTAATAAATGTAGCAAAAAATAAATTTAGGCAGGAAGAAATTTTGAGATGTAATAACGACTGTAAGAAAATTTGGTCAATAATTAATTTGTGGCTTGGAAGAAAAAAAGGTGACATAGACAGCACAATTTTAAAGTATTTAGGCAAAACTGATAATATTGAAAATGTGTGTAGTAATTTTTCAAAGACATTTACTGGAGAAATATGTAACATAAAACACTCGTGCAAAAAAAGTTCTTAGATAGGGTGAACTATGTAAAAGAAGCTAATATTAGTATTAGATATAGAAAGGTAAGCGCGTTTTCAATTGAAAAACACATTGAAAATTTTAAATGCCAAACATCTCCCGGTTCTGACGGGATAAGAATATCAGATATAAAATACATTAAATCTAAAATAAGCCCAGTATTAGCGAAATTTGTTAATATGTGTGTTTCTCATGGTGTATACCCCGATGACCTCAAACTGTACCTGATTCGACCTATCTTTAAACAAGGTAGTCACTTAGACTACTCGAACTATAGACCGATTGCCATTTTATCAATCATTAATAAAATAACTGAGAAAACTATAGTTAACCAGATAACGCAGTTCGTAGAGAAAAATTCCTTACTATCAGACGTTCAGCATGGGTTCAGGAGGGGGAGGAGTACGGCGACGGCTTTGGCCAAGTTTACAGATTATATTAATAACAACTTAAATAACAGAAACCAAGTCGTCGCCGTATTCATCGACTTTAAAAAAGCTTTTGACACGCTCGACCATGATCAGCTGATTCAGGCTATGAACGAATGTGGTGTGCGTGGGCCTATAAGTGCTTGGGTGCGTGCCTACCTAGAAAATAGGCGACTAACGACAGTGGTCAGTGGCAGGAGGGGGAAGGAAGCGGGGATAGTGTATGGTGTGCCGACCGGATCGGTATACGGTCCGATCGGGTACATCATGCATGTCAACAGCATGAGTAATGTTGTAAAGAATTGTACAATGTATATGTATGCAGATGACACCTGTTTGCTTTTTGCTCATAAGGACCTAAAAGTAATTGAATGTAGTATACAATCAGACTTGGAGAACATAATTAAGTGGGCCCATGACAACGGAATTATAATAAACCTAAACAAAACCAAATGCGTACATATACGGTCCCCTCATAACAGGAATAAAAATTGTAACATTAAAATTATAGGTCATAGCTATGATTGTTTACATGATCAGGGTAGTAACTGTAATTGCGGGGAAATTCAATTTGTTGATGTACCTAGGATTAACTGTGGAACAAAATATGTCCTGGCAAGCTCATATGCAGACAATGTATGTAAAAAGCTTAGATCGGTCTTAAGCAACTTCTACCATCTGAAATCAATAGTAAATAGGGCGACGCTTTATACTGTCTATAATGCGCTCGTAGATGCGATTATTTCTTATGGTCTTAGCAGTTACGGCTGCACCTTCAAATCTTACCTAAGCCAGATAAGAGGGATTCAAATAAGAATAATAAAAACTTTAGTAGATGTAAAAACAAAAAATAATTGTAAGGGAAACTACGATGAATTGTTCAAAATATGTAATCTTCTTCCGATTAACTATAAAGTAAAATTTGCAATTTTAATGGAAAACTATAATAATAGCTTATACAAAAATCCTGTAATCTACAATAAAAACACTCGGAATGCAAAAAATAAAAAGTTAACTGTCCCACAAGTAAACAACTATTATGCAGAAAGGACAAGACAGTACTTAGTCCCTACTATACTAAATGAAATGTCAGTGGAATTAAGATCCTCACAGTATGCCAGTAAAATGCTTTATAAAAAATGTGTAGCTTCCGAATTAATGAACCAGTTTGTAACCAGTACCATAAAGTGATCCTAATGTTTGTTAAATATAAGTATGTTACTTTTCTATGTAAAATTAATTTCAGTAATTTGTTAGGTATTTTAAGTAATTTAGTTTTAAAATGAGAGTAAGTCTGCCAACAAACTATCAATTAGTTTGGCGGAAATGAAATACTGTATAAAATTGTGTTTTCCTTTACTGAATAAAACTTTTATTTATTTATTTATTTATTTATTTATTTATTTATTTATATAATTTCATTACCACTATTTAAGTTATTTTTGTTGATTCTGATTTTTCTTCTGTATAATTTAGGTATCTATAATATAAAAATGACTCGTAAAATGTCTTGCTAAACGCGAATCTCGAGAACAACTGAACTGATTTTGCTGATTCTTGCTTTTTTTAGAATATTCCTTGTAGTTCTTACGGAGAGAAAAACATTTGAAAATTGTCTAACAAAGGGAAAGGTTTACATGGTGAGAAAATATGGAAAATATAACGAAAACTTTGGCGGTACGAAGTTTGCCGGAACAGTTATAAATAAAATAAAGTAAAATCTTCGTTACAAAGGCCCGGCGACAAGCGGGCATAATAATACATACTAAAATAATCCTTCTTTGTCGACCCATCGCTGTACGCGGGCGGGCTTTTTTCTCTAGAATTGTAGTTTCGTACTTAAGGCTTATTTCAGTTTGTATAGTCTCGTCCACACGTCCTCGGCCCGTCGTAATGTGGATAGACCTTAAGTGAGATCGGGCTAATATATTACCCTACTATTGTTACGAGTAGCTACAGTAGATAGCAAATCAACATTTACACGCGTGTACTCTCTCGGTTATGCTACGGGAGACCAACACATCTTAATGTAAAGATTAATCTGCTATTGACTGAACAATGACGTAGGTAGACGGATTCATTGGAACAGTTATAAACAACAACGAAGGACTTCTCGAGTATGTATATACTGTAGGAGAAAATTCATTTTCTTAAATGGAGATTAGACCTGCACGTGGTTGGACGGTATAAAAGGCATAGCGCGCTTTTGCTAATTGTTTGCTAAATTGATGAAGATTTCTGTGCTAATTATTTTCTGTTTTGCTAAAGATTTCAGTATGAAATTATTTTTGTTCATGTGAAAATTTATTGAGAATTAAAACTATTTTGTGACTATTGATTCCACCTTGTTTTTAATTCCCTTTCGCTCGAATTTGCTAAAAATACCGTAAAAAGAAACATTTTTGTTTTTGAAATGGTAGATATTTTTGCCAATTCGTATTGCCTTCTATGACTTACGGAGCCGAGACCTGGACTCTCACCAAGCACACCACCCATCGACTTCAGGTAGCCCAGAGAGCGATGAAGAGTATCTCCATCAAAGATCGAATCAGGAGGCGAACCAAAGTGGCCGACATTGCAAGAAGGGTCGCTACACTAAAATGGAGGTGGGCAGGTTATGTTTGTCGCAGGGAGGACGAAAGATTGAGTCGCAAACTACTGGAGTGGCAACCAAGGACCGGACTTAGAAGTGATGGCCGCCCCCAGCCAGGCGGCGTGACGACATCGACAAGGCAGTAGGGAAGACCTAGAGAAGAACAGCGCAAAACAGAAACGACTGGCGCTTGCATGAAGAGGCCCTTGTCCAGCAGTGGATATCGACGGGCTGAAGATGATGATGATGAGATATTTTTAGCACGATTATTGATTTATTTTTGTTCTCGATGCTTCAGCGTCATGGTCCAAGTACAACCTCATTTTATTTAAAGTACCTGGATGATCAGAATTCGAACCGGGGTCTTTATGTTTCCGGACCGCACGATTTCCCACCTGAGCTATTACAACCCTGCAGATTGATGCGAAAATTTTTAACAACAATATTGATTAACATTCTGCTCAATTAAAAGGTTGAGCATCAGACATGTTATCAGCAAATCTTACCAGAATTTACAAGAAAACTTATAACTTTTCGAAGACTCGTAATATAAAATATGTTTGAGCCATCATAATTTACGCCCACGATACGTTGTTAGTAGCAACCCAACTCGCTAACTTTGAAGGAAAACATCGTGAGGAAATCTGAGCGTCTGAAGTGTTAACATGCCTTAACGCTTGAAATTGCCAATCCTCGGTGAGAACGCGTGTTAATCACGCCCATCTTCTTCTTAGTCCACACACTCTCTCTGAGAGAATGCATGTCTCTCTGAGAGAATGCCCTGCAGTGGGAGGTAATTTGGCTACATAATAAAACTTAAAATTGCTTATTTTAACTGTTAGTAGTTAAAAGGAGCAATAATAAAAAGAACGAGCCTTCTGAGAACGGCTTACCCTAAACCAGAGAACTCAGGTCCTTAAAGGGTGTGACTGACCTCAAAGAGTACATCTTCGATTAGGCTACGGTGTAAGGTCATGGGGCAGACACAACAGATCCCACTGGGTCGAAGTGTCACCGACAAATTTTTGGCCCGCGCACCGACGACCTATCTCAAGATAAGATAAGAAGTGAAACAATTCAGTAGAGAGGGACTCAATGAAGAGGAATTTGTACCTTTGCAAACCGTAACCACAATATTTAACCGTAGGTATAGCGTGGCGTAGCTGACCCCAATCAGAAATCGCTCCGAGAGATTTCAAGTGCAGCGGGATCCATCACTACCCGCCACCGCCATGGGCAGCCCACAACTCTCGACGCTAAATTGCCAAACTAGCGTTACTACTGAGTGGAATTTATTTCATAGTTTAACCAAAATATGCGCATGATTCTCAATGCCTTCAAGAGTTTTCATAAGAATATTTCTGTTTCTTATGACCAAAGCGCCCACAAAGATATTCTTCTCCCCTTATAGCGGTCGGCCGTCAACTCCCCATAGTTTTCTTTATTTCTTGCCAAGTGATAAGTCTTCTGACATATTGTAAAGACAGGTCGAACCTTCGATTTCTTTTTAAGACCGCCGTACTTTAATTTGACCAATTAGCCCCAGTCTGTGTGTTTTTAATGTCTATGATGTCCTTGACTAGTTGCCTTACGAGTTACGACAGGGTGTCCTGTGATTGTGTTGACCAGCAAGGATTATTACAGCGCAACTTCGAGCAAAAACTTCGCGAGTGAAAGGTCAGAACGTACAGCTTCGCGACTCCCATCGAGAGCTGGAGTTCGGGAGGGTGGCTTGGGATGCTGTGGGCCCGCTATAGCGAGCCGTTTAGCCCGGTGACGGCGAGCTGGGGCCGGGCGGGGCGCATGCGCGGCGCGGGGGGCGGGCAGGGCGCGGCGCAGCCTCCGGCCCGGTGCACTCCGCCGCCGCCCGCCGCGCGCATCGATCCCGCCCGGGCCGCAGCCTCCAGGGCTCGTCCGCGCGAACCGCGCGCCGCACGTGCGACTCTCCACCCTCCCGTCTCCGCGTGCCCGGTCGCGAGACAACCGCCTGACCGACCGCCTTAAGGTTCATTTTCCTGCGCGCCCATAAACAATAACATTAATTGACAGTGTTTTAATCGAGCCCGCTTACGTAACGCCGGTTTCGTCCGTATCGACAGGCCGTGCCAGCCGACGTGACGTGAGATGCACAAAGATATCAGGACTCACCATGTTAGATGCCATCTTCATCGCTCGCATAACCTCTTTTCCTTTATGACTCTTATGTTTACAACCTCCGCAGTGTTTCCATTAGCACGTTTTACTATTATAAGCCATGGTAGTAGTGCCCACGACCTTAGTATGCCTCGTATTCTCTGCTGCTATACAATTAGACGCTCTGAACTTGGACCTCGTAAATTTTCTCTCGCCCTACAGACAAAACTCAACCCTATCCGCCTAACGTAAAGTTAAATTCCATTAACAAACAAAAATTCGTGATCATAACGCTAACTTTTCGAATTGTATTTGTTTATCCTTTAATTTCCTGGCGCATACAGGATCTATTCTGACATGTTTTTGCAAAACTATGCTTGTAAGTGAAATATAAAAACGTGTACCATCATTTCCTTCATTCATCCATTGTGTTGGTTGATAGAATTTGATTAAATTATAATTAGCATTGTTCTATTAGCAATGACCTCGTGGAATGAGAGGAAAGCGCTGGCAATGTCAGGTCAGCTAAAAGAGGAACTAATTTCACTTTCCACCACCCGCCGCCGTCTAATTTTGTTGAGGCAGGTTAAAGCCTACAAATTATTCAAGGCGCAGTGACGTAGAGCCTCGCTAGCTCTACTATGCGGGACAAAGGAACACAGTAGACGATTTTTGTGAGCTGCGGATGAATGTTCCTTGTGAAAAATTTAGCTTTTTCATTAGCACATCGCATGCGCTTAATCAAGCCTTCTAGTGCGCAGCCTGACTGGTCACAGAGCTAGGTCAGGTCCCATCGGCTTTGGACAGACTGTGGATTTGAAGATTAAATTCAATTACAATCAGTAATATTCGTACTTCGCTCATCAATCACGCATTCTTGTATAGGTACATACATTTTTTCATTCTTAGATATTATCTCATGCATGACTACGTGAAATATGCTCCCATAAGTAAAAAAGATATAACCGAGTTCCATTCTACGGATGTACCCCAATAATTGGTGGGTCTACTACGGTTCTAGAAAACCAAATATTGGAAAATTATCTTATCGTAACAGTCTTGGAAAAAACAATATTTCAGATTACCAAATACAGGATATTCATATCTTACTGTGACACCACACAAAGGTTGTTATCAACAGGAAGAATCAAGGTACTTGTTGACTATTTTCAACAAGAGCACAAAGCCCGTACAATTGCACTTGATAATTTAATGAGCAATAACCTTGTGGTTAGCGTCGATTAACTCACATTAGCGATCAAGCGTTCTAGTCGCCTATTTGCCATGTCTTGTCGACACAGCAAACATTGCTAAGCCAACAGACGTCGCAGCGCTGCCAATTAATACATCACGTACCAGAATTACATATAAGTTACCACAAATCACTTAATACCACCAATAGTTTCAAGAACTTCTGTGCACAACATCATCGTAAGCTTGTTTGCTCAATATTTTCATGGGTGAGTTTGTGAGTCAAAATAAGTCAATAAAGTGTCGGCTGGCTATCTGCCAAGGCGTGTCATCAAGGATCACTCGTAGAGCTCATTATCCATAAGTAAAAGGCGTTCGCGGGTTGTCTCGTGCACTCGGCGAGGTCCATCAATCTTTTGTCGTGTAGTGATGGTCGAGGGTCGGGCGTGAGGGAGACAGCTCGAGATTATCCGCGATGGGGACGGAGAAGGAGAAGATGGCGGCCGAAGTCAAGTCGCCCTCAAATAGGAGCAAGTGTGCGTCGCCGGTGAAGAAAGGTAATGGAGCGATTAATCATCTTTTAACTACTTTTTTTCTTATTCTGTGAACAAGTTTCCCCTATCGCGTTACCGTAATGATTTAGCGACGTCTGCACCTGGAATTACCGTTGATGAAGAAGTAGGTCATAGTACGTGTATGCCTTAGTTTGAGTTTTTCATATTTGTAACATTCTTGCCTGTTTATTATAGATACTATGGAACCACGGGGGTATCCTAGGATTAATGAAATTATTTCGTTGTGATTTATAATTTCTTTCAATGGACAGCTTTACGATTGCAGACAAATACAAAGTAAATTATCTTCAAACTTGTGTAAAGATGAGAGATGATGCTCTCTAATGTAGACCATAAAATAATAATTTGTTAATGTCCGTACCCGAAACAGCCCAAACTAATAGAGCTTCCCGAGCGCTAATCCCGGCTGTCCAACCTTCAAATTAGTCCCGTCTAAAACACACCCTAATCCTTCCCGCGTTCGCTTAGTTGACACAACCGTGGCCGTGACCGGCCAACTGCTACCAAGGCGAAGGGAAGACACGGAAATAAACCGGTTTACCATTTGTCGGGTTTCACGCCTTGAAGCCGCTGAATCGGTTTACACCCTCGTGACGAGATTGCAACTGAGCGACTGACTTTACAGTCCATTTACACAACACAACCTAACACAGTTTGTAGAGAAACTGTTTTGTGAATGCTCGTTTTGCTCAGGCTAATGTCGTAGGTCATTTGAGCAGGGCACTTGTAAGAGGATTAAACGGTTTTACCGCAGGTCGAGCCGTCCTATTATCCTCGGTTGTATAACCGCGCGGTTTTCTTTAGTATATAAATTAATTAGTGTAGTTTCTCTTTAAGAAAAGTTGTATCTCAAAAACTTCATCTTCTTTTTTATGCTATCTCCTATCGAATATTGGCTAGTATTGCAACCACTTCATCCAGTGATGTTGTGACTCTGAAGATTTCGTCATTACTCGCGAGTAATGACCTTAACCCCAAAAAAAACCTTTTTAAGTTATGAAAAACAATTAATGAGACCGATAATAACTCCAAGCATATATAATTATTGAGGAATTCGTCAGACATAAATTATTTTGGTGGAACCGGTTGCATGCTCTAATGTTTGCCAAGTTAACCAATATCCGGTATGCAAAGAAGCAGGTGACTCAAAGACTACAACGAGCCGTTTCTTATTAATTACGACGAACGACTTACGAATTTTTCATTTGTATAGGATGCGTCTATGCTAGGCGAGCCAAGCACGAGCGGAGCCATTCGGCTTCGTCGTTCGTGGCGTCAAGTGTGGACGTACAACGAACCTACAACGATCACTGTCTTCGAACGTAGTGCTCCGCAGTGTGCTCGCGGCTCTTGGAGAATATGAACGATATTACATAATATTGTATCAGCCGCTAGGTATTATTGCAGCGATTATTATTATTTTGCACAATTTAACATCCTTAGCCAAATCTTCGGATATACGATTTGATTTGATTTGATATGCGATTTATGGTTTATTGAGTATTATAATTTATTAAATTCAATTCAATACAATTATTCGTAAACACTATAAACATGCACAAAATCCACCAAACTTGTAACTTTGTATAAACATTTGTGTTGCACCTTAACTCCCGGTTTCTCGAACACTAACAATCTGGTAATTCACTCTTAACCGTTGTTCGTTATTTTTTTATATGTCCTTTCGCCAACCAGCAGCTGTTAAGAGCATATTAAAAGATCGTTAGTGTTCTAGAAACCGGGGGTCAGCTGGGCATCACTTTACAAAACCACCGTCTGTAATTCATTCGCAACTGACTAAGTGTGTGTGTGTGACTCTCGGTAAGGGTCAGAGAAAACTCAAACATATTCTATCCTAAATAGGTTTTTTGCCTTGGGTTTAGGTGCTATAAAGAATATTCTTATCTGAATTCTGAATTAAATTAGTTCTCGTTTTACACCTGGTTCCCCACGGCACAGGCCTAGCCTAGTGTTGGGACCCCTGGAAATTATCCTAATATAAGTACTATCATGCACCTTATTCATATATAAATTTACTTTGTTAATGTACAAGAAAAACAAAGAATGTACAAAAAAATTATCTTTAATTTTGTATGTGTACAATTGAACATTTTTAACCTATCTTATCTTTATTTGTCGTAGAAGACGACTAATAGCTGCTACACACTATGCCGGCGGCACAGCCGGGCGGCTTTAAGCCGCGCGGCTTTGCCGCCGGCATGTTTAGGCCGCCGGCACTTGCCGCTGGCTGCCGCAGAGCATCATTGGCATGATTTTCTAGCACAACACTTTCAATCGAATGCCGGCGGCACGGCCGCAATAGTGTGTAGGAGCCATTAGGAATAAAATAACAGGAGACGGCAGCAGCGTATTCCTAAGATCGCCAACCCGCCTGCCAAGCGTGGCGGCTATGGCATAACACCCCCATGGTTGCAAAACCATGAGTATGTCCTATGTCCTGCAGTAGGTACGCATGATGATGATGATGATCTTATTCTTTATTTCACACCAGAACGCATGACATAAAAAGGAACAAGAAACTCTGGGAATGTGTAGAACCGCAGTCGCATCACGGTTGAGTGGGGCATTGCGGGTTAGTCGGAAGTTCGCAGTTCGCAACTCGCAGCGCAAGTAACGTTAGCAGTTCCCAGACCAACTTCGCCACTAATCGATGTATCCGTATAATGACACCCGGTGCGGCGTACTTGCATTACCCATGCCCAAGTTGGATGCTCAGTTAGGCAAGTAACTGAGTTTGACAGTTGTCAAAGTACGTGACTTTCACGGGAGAAGATAACTGCGGGATGAAGTTAGAGCCTAAGCACACTACATATTTTAAACGCACAGACGACGCGCAGATGACGCGCGTATACGCGCTTCAAACGAGATTCGAAAGCAACTTTGTAACCTAAGCACACGGGTAGATCGTGAAGCGCGCCTCTACTGCGCGTATACGCGCAGATAAAGCGATACAAACGTGCCGTGATCGCTCGTAACTATCGATCGATCAGAGACTCCTCTTCAGTTATACAATGGCATCGGTTGAGACTATTTGCTTACTGCTTTTAAAAAGAAAAAAAACGTAAAAATAAGCTAATCTATTGGATAGACCCATTTAGCGCGCGCCCCTTTTCCCCTTTCTACACCCCTTTGTATCGATTCAAACGCGCGTATACGTTCGTTTGTATCGCGTTAAACGTGCGTTTCAATAAATACAAACGCAACAATCTGTATCTAAAGTAAAACCAATTTAATAGGCCACATTTGACGTGTGTCAGTCTTAGCTTCATAGTGAGGCGACCTGCTAAAAAACATCGATTAAATCGAATGAATCGATACGGACTTCAAACATTTGTGAATCAAATGCAGTTATTGTGAAAAAGTACGTGTAGGTACTGTAATTTTAATTGAGTTCCATTGAAAATCAAATCAAACAAACAATTATTAATAAAAACCCTGTCCCATTATTGTCTTACCTAAAATAAAACAAAATAAGACACGTATAATTTAACCAAGAAAATGTGCATTTATTCACTAGGACTAATAGAACTATAACGAGTTTTGTCATCGTCATCACTGCTGTCCGCTCTCAGAGATATAATTAATTCTTCTTCGATAATGTTGTCTATTCTCACATCTCGTTCAAAATCATCGAAAATTATTTTCTTTGTCTTCTCAAGGACTTTGCCAAGAGCATCCTACGAGGTTTTTTTTTGCATAAAAGTGTAATAATATAATGAAACGGGCCTCGGCCTTAACGAGAAAAATACGTCTAAAATTTTTTTACAAATCTGTAATACACAACAAAGATTTGGCTTTGGCCTTCAAAGGATTACCTGTATTAACATGTTGTCTTCGGATACAGAAAAAGGAAAAACGTTAGACCCGGCTGCACGGACGAAAGTCCTTTACCTATTTTGCTATTTTAAGAAAAACAAGATTAAAAAAAATTAAATATAATGAAATGGATTTTGTTTCTATTTAATTATTTTTGTATTTTTTAGATTATGAAAAGAATAATAATACCTAATAATGTTTTTACTTCTCATGCTATAAAAGTTCGTCTTTATGTGATGCGTACTAGTTGTACAATGTACTTATAAAATAATCACAATGTGGAATCATGTATGGCTATACATTCTTTTACAGGTAATCATTGCATTCAATTCAACTTTTTGACTGATGATATCTTTTATTTTTACGGTAACATCCCTAGTGTTTAAAAACAAAAAGGGTTGACCGACATAACCTTGTGATGAAGTTCAGTTTTTTAGGACAAACATTGTTTATTAAGTTTAGCATGGTTTATTAGTCCAAGTAAATTCTAATATTGCCTTCTTTTGACATTATTACAATAAATATGTTTTATTAACTGAAAAAAGTGAAGCAATTGTGCAGTTCTAACTTTGAAAAAATTGTAAGTAAGTAAATTATTTATTTGATACTCAAATCTTAATATCCAAAAATACAATTTTGAAACATAGTTGAGTTGAAACATAGATTAATAATATTGTGTGCCCCGCGTTACAAGGTTACGTTGATGAATTTTGATGAAGTGTCAAATGTGACCTATGAAATTGGCTTTACAGTACGGCGCCGAAAGCGCGCGTTTCTGATACGCACGTCGTCTGCGCGTATTAAATAAGCAGTGTGCTTACGCTCTTATACGTCCGTAAATAATAAATACATGCAAACATTATATAGATACACTAGCTGTCCGGGCAAACGTTGTTTTACCAGGTAGAGTTATGAAAAATAGATGACAACCTATTCTCAAACCTACCGAATATACATTAAAAATTCACTAAAATCGGTCTAGCCGTTTCGGAGGAGTATGCGCACTAACACTTGCGGGGACTTGACTATTCATATTGGACTAGGACTATTTTACGCTCCGCTAATACGTGGTAATCCTATGGTCCACACTTATCTTACTTATTCTTTAAACCACTGTAACTCTTATGTAGTCTTATGTTTCATTTAATTTCTTACTTACTCATATTATGTTACTTGTCTGTTTATTTTGTCTCTATGATTAGACTTGTTTTTCTTCTAACATTTTACGTTGTTCAAATATTATATCTCACATGAGACTCCCTTGCTGACCCTTCGACATACGCTCGATAATGTATTTTGTCAATCTCCGTTTTTTCTTTGTTATCTGCAGCTAATTTAAGAGGTAAAAATAGGATTCTAAAAAAGGGGTTCTGGATATAGAACGATATATTTTATGCACAAACTGCTAACAATTCAATAAAAATATATTGTAGTAAAATATAAAAATTGTTAGCACATAATGGACGAGCAACTATCAGCGTCTTTATAGAACGGAGCCTTAGTTCCTTAGTCCCGATATCTCGAATACGTTGCACTTTGAAATTTCCAATGTGCTTACAACAAGAATGCTTGTGAAAACTTGGGCATCTGCAAAAAGATTGAAAAATAGTGTGAAGTGAATCCCAATATCTCGTATGATATTCTTTGAAAGAAATATTTTATATTGTGCAAAGAATAAATGGGTTTCTAAGGGAATTAGTAAATCACCACCTGATACCTACATTAGAAAAGGGTGTTATTTAAATGGTTAGCATAGTATTGGTATTTTTGTGAGCAGAAAAATATAATCTGTGAGCAGAAATAGCTAATTGATCAGCAACTCATGGCCCGCAAACATTTCAAAATCAATCAGCAATTTATGTCAGTCTGGATGGTTGTAATTATTTTTGTACAGAATATTAATTACATAAGCCGCAATGAGCTGCTCCTGTTTAATAAAATTTTGGTGAGCACTCAGAGTGTAAGCAAAGAAATTCATTTTGTGCTGCATATATAAAGGTAGCAAAAATACTTTACTTGTCATGCGCAAAATGGATGCATGTCATACAAAGATTATTTAATTTTTTTACTCCCTGAGTGGATGTGTTTGTTTGGGTTATGTTTTATTATTTATAGAAGTGTAAATTAATTTTTTTTTTTGACCAAATTATTTAAATGCTTTTGTGGCTTTTTTATTGTGGTTTTTTTTTTGTGGAAATTTTATAATTGCTCACCATTTTAATTACTTCACATTAGAAAATACCATCTTAGCAAGATGAGACAATTGTCAGATATTTTTATACGTACTGACTGAAAACCAGCAAATTGCTGGGTCTGTATTTTGTACCTAGATAATTAAAACACACGGCAATAAAATAGCATGAATCGTAAATACGAAACACTGAAACATAAAAATAAAAAAAATCTTGTTTTAATTTTGTGTTTTACTTTGTTTAATGTTTAATATGTGTGACTATTGGTAGTTCTGTTTCATTTACATAAAAATAAATTGCTGCTCGTCAGTGTCGCTAAAAGTGTTAGGTTTTTTTAAATGCATTTGTGGAAGTCGAGAAAAAGTGGTGAACTTGGTCATTTATTTATGTAGGGTGTGATACAATTTTGGGGTTCAAAATAGCCTTCTGTCGCCAATCTTTAGCCCGTGGCCCTGATACAAATCATACACCCAAGTCACGCTCCCCGCCAAGTCCCTTCTTTGTAAATCTTTGAGCACCTCCTTTTTGCAGTATTGTGCTGGAGTGACTCATTAAATTGTAATTTCTAAGCAATATAGAAATTCACCGACACAGAGGTTTTTTTCAAGCTTATTTCAATGGCCATACACTTAATTCTTGCACAGAACACCACGTTTCAAATTTCCTCTTAGGCCCGGTTGTTTGATCCGTAGTTAACGCAACTAATGGTTAAAAAACGCTACCAATGGTTAAATAACAGCAAAACGTGTTTTTTGACAAATGGTCAACAAGAGAAATAGTTAGATTCGTAACCATTGGTTGAAATATCTAACCACCCGATTCTGAGCGGTTAAACAATATGGCGGATAGTTAACCGGTGAGTCCTGTCAGTTGATATTGCAAAATAATTTCCGTGGCTATAATTTTCAAAATAAATATGGATTTGAACGTGGCAAGACACTTTGACGAGTCAGAAAGTTCGTCAGATGAAGATGTTGTTATCCAGTACGTGCTGATGAGAAGACCGAAAACATTCAGATCACGCGACCCACCCCTAGAAATATGGGATGATGAAGACTTTTGCCAATGCTATCGTCTTTCAAAAGAAACGGTATTGTGGATAGACAGGGAAATTGGAAGTCGTCTAAAATGCCCTACCACTAGGTATGTTACATGGAAGTTGCATTTATCTCGGAATGTTACAAACCTACTCTCTCCCTACTGTTTAAAAATGACCTAGGTAATTTCGTTTCAGAAATCATGCGGTCACATCGCTGGAGCAATTATTGCTCACATTACGTTTCTACGCCACAGGAACACTGCAGCAATGCTCTGGAGATCTCTTTGGACTGACAAAATCTACTGCCTGCAAAATAATCCACTCAGTCTCGAGAACAATTTGCATTCATTTGAAACATTTCATTGCTTTGCCACATACAGAAGAGGAGTTAAAAAATGTTGTAAGAACATTTTATTCAATAGCAAAGTTCCCAAGTGTAGTTGGTGCAATTGATTGCACTCATATTCGCCCTGGAGGCGATAATGCTGAACTTTATCGTAATTGGAAAGATGTTTTTTCTATAAATACCCAAGTAGTAGCAGATACAAACCTAAAAATTATGGATATTGTTGCAAGATGGCCTGGTTCTGTACATGATAGCACTATATTCAGCAACAGTAGGGTTAAGCACTAAATAGAGACTGAACAGCTGGGTAAGTGCTGCCTTTTAGGAGATCGGGGATATGCTTTAAAGTATTTATTAGTACCACTGGCAGATCCACAAACACCGGCTGAAAAATTATACAAGAAAAGCCAAATAAGAACAAGAAATGTAGTTGAAAGAACATTTGGTGTGTGGAAAAGGAGATTTCCCTGTATAGGCTCTCAACTGAGGGTAAAATTAGAAAATGTGCAGCCTATTATTGTAAGCAAAGCAATCCTCCATAATATTTGCAGAGACAAAAATGAGTGTTTGCCCGGTGGAGGTGATGTCACAATGGACAATAATAACGAGACTCTACCAATCCCTGCCAATGTCACTGATGAACAATATAGAGGAGAACTTATAAGAATATACTTCTCTTCGCTGTTAGAGCAACATGCGAATGTGTAAATTAATATTTTCAAATAAAATTTATTTAAATACGATCCCTTTGTTATGGTTGTGACCTATATTTTCATAAATAAATAAAATAATACTTTCTAACATTCTCATTATTTTCTGAAAAAATCTTGATCACAAACCAATCTCAAACAAACAAACCACAGATCAGAGAGAGTAAACCAAGTAAACAAACAACAAGAAGATGTCAATGTCATACCAAATTTAACGTAACATTCATGGTGTTGCTACTCGAAAAAAAATTACCCACGCTGAATTCGGAAATCTGGGTCATAATTTCACTGGCAACAAAATAACTAATGGTTACCATTGACTATGGTTAGGATATGAATCAAAAAATGCAATTTCGATTTAACCATTAGTTAGCCTGTAACTAGTAGTTGAGATAACAAAAGGTTAAAGAGTATTTAACTACGGATCAAAAAACCGGCTCTTAATCAGTTGCACTACGACCCTGAAAAAAAAATTAAGACCAATTTTCATGGTGAACCGATCGGTTCATCAAAAATTCTACAGATTAATGCCCGGTCCGAATAACCTATAACTGACAGTTATCTGTTAACACGATATTGAAATGTTCCGTTTTTCTTTTCTATTGAGTGGCCTTTTAGAATATACCTCGGGCTCTAGAGTAGGTTGCGGCTATGTACAGTTATAAATAACAATACAAAATAAACCTTACTCGTACCTTATTATTGCAATAAAAATAAATAATCGATTCTATCCGATAGTAGCCGAGGTATATTCTAAAAGCTAACAGACTGTAGTTAACATTTTAACTGGTGGTAGCTGGTTGGTAGGTTATTGAGACTGGGCATAAGAGGATCCAGTCCGTTAACTAGCGCTAGTGAAAAAAAAAACAAGTTGTTTTCTAGATCGAATTTGCGAAAATTGTCTGTAGAATCTCTCAATCAGATTTCTCAAATCGTAACAGATTATTAGGAATCGTGGCCGTGAACTTAGGCAATAGCCGTTTTTGGCGTAAATTTTATCTAGTTCTTTGTTTCTAATCCTAAGTTCTATGTCGTGGGTCTTAATAATCTAATATGATTGATTGATTGCGTTATGGGAATCTTTGGGTCGGATATGTCACTTGGTTTGATTGACTGATTTTATTTTATTTGTTTTGTGTATGTGTAATTAGTTTAATTATATGAGCAATTATGCATAAGTTCTCAATAAATAACGTATACAATATGATTGAGAGATGGTAAAGACACTTTTTACAATTTGGATCTGTAAAAAAAGATATTTTTTTCCTCGATGGCATAAACTCATGCCTGTACCACCGAGGGGTGAGCAGAAACCAGGGCTTACTGCTTGCTATGTTTCTGACAAAGTTGTTTACCTCTTCTCTATGTCTAGTCTTGTATTGCCCCACGTTGGGCGCCAGTGATACGAGGTAGAGTAAATCACAAGATATAAATATGTACAACTTCCAAAACTGTGGTTTTATTTCTATGATAAAAAGAAAACTTTGATGAAAACAGAAAAACGGAACAAAAGATTACTTGCAAATTAAAACGTTGTCACTGATGATGTCTTGTCAATAGGTGAAGTAGTAAGTATCTAATGAAGATCCAAAACAGATATCGAAATAGATGATGTAAATTAAATTTTGATTTAAAAATTATTATACACAGGAAATCAGAAATCATCAATCAGTATGAAAGAAATATGAAATAATAGTGTAAAGTGATTTACATCGTTACAAATGTCATCTGCTTTTGTTCTTGTTAAAAAATAAGTCAGTTGTTATCGAAATATTTCTAAAACAGTTTAATCCACCTACATGTATATGAAACACTGTCGGGCACAGCCTTTTTACAGAAAGGAACTTTTGCCTTAATTACCATTCGACCCCACTGTGGCTTGGTGATTTCGAGTGCCAGTACAATTCAGACATTCGTGTTTTCTCCAGATATATTTCTTCTGTTTGCTGCAATAAACTCTTAAAAGCCTCAACGATCAACGTTGTACCGATAAGCTACATCCAACAAACATTTATAAACCATTTACATCACCATCCTATATCCTAAATTGTATATGGTTATGCATAGATCTGTTTAATTAGGTCGCTCATCATAGAGTTACTCGTGTATACAAGTCCGGTAAATATCTGTCCAGAAAGGCGAGTCCTCTAAATGTATAGTTATTTAATATAATTGAAGATTAAGGTGATAAGTGCAAATTTTTAAATTTCCACACAAAAAACACCAAAAATATCACCTTCATCCACTCACGTCTTCAATTGTATTAGTAGTACGTTATAAGTGGTTGTTTCAAGGACACTTTTGGTAGTCTACCAACCCATCGGTATCCAATGCTAGAACCCGTGCAATTTCTCTCAGCGCCTCGCGTTATTCGATCTTATTCGCAAAAGAAGCCTAATATTTTTGCGTGGGTTGTCCTAAAATGGTATGACATTGTACTTCTAATTTCTATTGCTTCTTAGGCGAATTAATGCCGTGCTAATATCATTCTACTGCACAACTATGTGTTTATTAGACTCTAGGCCCTGGGCGGTAGCCTGGCGTTTGGAAACATTAAATTTACCGTTCCTTTGTGTCCGAGCACAAAGGACCAGGCGCTCCTAAAGCGGATTCAGTCGGCTTTTTGGCACGCGATAATGCTGAATTTGGGTCGTTGGTCACGCTCTTTATTTGAACTTTGATGTTGAGGCAAACAGAAAAAAACAATACTTACAAACAAGCCGCGGCGGGTGGCGAGTGGTGGCTTAAGCTTGTACTCACTCGTTCTTGTGCAATATTAAAAAGGTCTCTAAAAGCTTCCTTGCATTAAAAAACAAATGTTCCTTTTTTGCTTTTGTAAGCAATGAAATACTCAGCGTATTTCATAAGATTACAGATCATAGTACACAGCGAATCGGGTAAATACGTAGTCGTGCTCAGTGTAAACTTTTTAAATTGAATCGGAGTGCCCGGCCCAGCTGAAAGTTGCTCGACGTTTTTACTTACTTACATAATAAATGAGCTTAAGAGGAGCGCCCTCGCCTATCGCCGGGCGAACTTACTTAACTTCAAGTCTCTCAATTATGTGTAGATTTTTCAATACCATTTAAGATGATGCGACCCATAAAGCAACAAAGTTGGAGCGTCCTCGCAGACACTCAAAGTCAATCTTAAGTTTGCGAGGAATTCGTCGCTCCGCTCTAAAAACTCGTGGAAACTTTTCAGTTAGTGTTGTTCAGTGAGTGGAGACGTCAGCGCGTGCTCTTACATTTTTTACAGCGTCTCATTAAATGTTAAAAGCACTTGGTCAGCCAAGGCCGCCCCTCGGTTCCCAGCTCGCCTCTAAGTAGCGTGGATGGAGCATTTAATCCGGACGCCTCAGGCCAAAGGAGATTACACTGAGCTACTTTTTCAAAAGTTACAAGCAGCGCCGTGTCGCCTCGCTTTAAAATTGGAATCTGATTGGAATTGGACCAGATGCTCTACATTAGCTACTGAATAGCAAATAGGGAATGAAATGGATTCTTTCATTGTGAATTCTCTTTTCGCTTAGCCTTTCTTTTGTGGATTTCGCATCAACTTTTCGCGCCATTTTGGCTGACAGTTTGTGCGTTCTATTTATTTTTCGTCCTCTATTTATCCCCACTAAGGGAAGTCCATTGTAAGATAAAATCCAGGTTGAAATTTGCCAGTGAGAATTATGCAGCAACTTGGAAGTCTTTGTTCTCATAAATCTCACTGTTGAATAATGAGCGGAGTGGAAAGTAAGCAGCCGGCTAAGTTGCTTTTCGCGGGGATTGCCTTTCGCGGGCAAGGATGGACATTTGTCTACGCCACCGAGCGCATCGAACAATCGCTATGGCTTAGTCCAGTCCAGTGACATTTCACCATTGGCATTTCGTCCAGTCCAGTGAAATTTCACCCTGTTTTCTTTTCACGTCTACGTGGACGATTATTAATAGTGAATTATAGTAATAAGGGTAGGTCTACTGCATTGAATATAGATTATTACAAGGGTGGCTCATTCGCCCTGTCCCATTTTATAAGTAGGCATTAATATTTGTAAACCAAATTACCGCTAAACTCAATTTTCTCGGCGACGTGAATAATATGCAAATGTGATCCAAATATTGTGTTATTACTCGCACCTACTTGGAATAAATCACAACCAATCACGTGTGACAGTGGGTAGGCGGATGCGTAATTGGATAGAGTCGCTAAGGTGCCGTGGAGCCTTTTATTGGCGGAAAGACGTTTTCACTCGGGTCATAACAAATCCAATATGCTTGTTTGCCTTCTCAGTGAATTTTAACTGTAACAAGCCAATGTGTTTTTTTTTAATACTAATCTGTTTCCACAGACTCTAGGTCCGTGCCCTTTTTTGTTTCGGTTGTTTTGGTTTTCCCTTTATTTGCTTCTCCTTAATACTACCACTTAACCTTAGCTAAAGTCTGTTTTTTAGTGCAATGCAAAAAAATAAAACAGTCACGTTGACATCTCAATACAATCCAGTGTCTGAATGTTGCTAGTACGCAAAAACCAAATTACCCCATTTTACTTCCAAGTAAAAATGTTTGTGCGTAGGTGCGTAGGTGTTTTTTTTTTTGACTTAGCTCTTATGAGGAATTAAACTTTAATGTCTTTGATTTGATAAGGATTTTGGTCACACAAGTGAAAAAAATAATCTACCGAGTAAACCTATATTTTATCACGGTAACACCGCGTAATTTTTTTTTTGTACAAGTGGATTTGTACTTTACACACACGCCTTACTCTAAGTCTTATACTAAGCTTAATCTAGGATGTTTTAAAGTATATAAGCCAATGTGTTACCTAATAACCTTAGTGAGTCGGCAAATTGAGATGATTTATAGAATCGAGATTGGTGATGACTTTACTTCCAGCTCGCCGCTTTTTGTGGCACCAAACATTGCCGGGGCTCTCTGCGAACCGTGATACGACTAACAATAACTGACGCGCTAAATCCGATTACTTCAGAGAAATGCAACTTTCATCAGTCCGTTTAGCAAACAGTCTAAAACAGTCTAGAAGATTTTGTTATCGCAAAGAGAAGACGCTCACAAACGGTCCCAAAAAACTGTAAAAACAATCCGGTTCACTGCTGAAAAGACATCATAGGCTTTTGTCCGTCAGCAAACCCAGCCAACTTTTCTTTATTGGAGCAAAAAATAGCGTGGATAATCAGCGATAGTAGGGCAAGTAATCTGAGGTTGGCACACATAATTTTTCGTCGCGCACAGAATTAGGGCAAGGGTGGTGGTCGAACAATAGTTGGCCGCCCGCCAGCGCCCTGGCTCCAGACCCGGCGACAAATCTACTGGAAACAGAAATCTACCCAAAGAAACCCCGCCCTGTATTCGCCACCCTACGTCCATATAGCTATAAGCATTCAGCTTCAATTGTCCTTTGTCATCCAGCTGCCAATACCATAAATAACTCTCCGATAGGTATCGTGCGCCATGAACATTACTCACCTGTTCTGTTAGGTACATTTCCGTTGCGTAAAAAAGCTGAATTAACTTACCTTCTTTGTGATTATGATGGTAAAAGGAACATACATACATACATAAGCTCATGCCTGTACCCCAGAGGGGTAGGCAGAGACCAGAGACTGCCATCTGCCACGATCGTGACAAATCACTTTCGCTTCATCGACATCAATTAGTCATTGCATGCACGCACGCCGGTTTCGGTTACTTTTTATCTTGCCCTTGGCTAATACATCTCCTATTTGGTCAAAGTATGTCCGCCTGGGGCGTCTCTTACCACCCCCTCCACTCACATTCACTCGATATATTTCCTCTGCCTTCATGATCTCCACATGTCCAAACCAACGCAACATTCCTTTCTCAGTTATAGTTACTACATCCTCTTTCAGTCCACACTGTTCTCTGATTCCAGTATTGCGTATTCTGTCATTCAAAGTAACACCACGTCTATTTCCTAAGGACGTCATTTCATTTCCTCATTTAAAAAGGAACAATACACGATGTACTCATAACACCAATGATAGTCCAGGAAGTAAATATAGTACACAGATAATTTAATTTATAATAAAGTAGAATTCGAGGCATACCTCAAAATTAACTAAAAAAATACTTGTGGCTAGACATTTGGACTAATCTATTACAGTTGTTCCCGTGAAATGGAACAGACCTAGTCCAGATTGTAATTTAAAATGTAAATCCCGCGACGACCGCCCGCAGCGCGTCTGTTCATGCAAATCTGTCGCTGGCGACGAGCGAGACCCGCAAAAAACTATCTCCCTTTTTAAAGTTCCGTATCCAAGGGGTAAAAATTGGGCCCTATTACTAAGACACCACTGTCTGTCTGTCCGTTCGTCCATCCATCTGTTAAAGGGGGTAAGTTAAGTTCGTTTTTTCTTCCAAAGTTGAAAGATTTTATACCTACCTAAACCAGATAAATGAAGTCATTTTTAATAGAAAAAACTCGTTGGCTTAAATAGATACATACGTATACTTTATAAAAAACCAGCTGACCCGGCAATCGATGTTTCGCTATGTAAATTATTTGTAAGGATTAGATTAGATTAGAACTCTTTATTGTACACTGTGAATCGCTCGTAGCCGGGGCTGCCTGAGTGATCTTAAACGATCACTAAGGTTAAGCAACATACGGCGCGTTCAGTCCAGGGATGGGTCACCGTCTATGACTAACGCTAGTGGCATCTTTTCGAGCGGTTCCGTGCTTCGCAAGACACGTTAAGCAGTTGGTGCCGGCTGCCGTCGATAGATGGCAGTCGTTAAGCCAAGTTAGGGGCCTTAGGGCGGCTTGAAAACTTCTGACAGTAAGACCAGCCACTAGTCTTACAAGCCTCCACCAATCCGGACTTGGCCCCCGTGGTGGAGTATGGCCTATACCTTCCTCACGGAAGAGACCCGTGCCCCTCGGTGGGGACAAAATGGGTTCATGATGATGATGATGACTGTACACACCAGAAAAACAACGATTATAATTTAAAACCACCAAATCGATAACGGACCTATTTTCTGACTTTTTTTAACTAAAACTTTCACTACACATTATAAATTTTTGGCCCGGATCAACTTACTTGGTTTTTTATCGGACGAGTCCGACCAGGTTTCGCTCCGATTCGCAGAGCTTAATCATGGCGAGCAGAGACGGAGCTCGCGTTGTCGGTTGCTCGTCTCAAACTTCTGACATCTGTATTTCTGACGATGTATTTTTACATACCGAATATATATAAAATTTCACTATAATCGGTCAACCCGTTTCAGAGGAGAACACCAACACTGTGAACGCGAATTTTATATATTAGAAGATAACAAACAACTGTTCATATTGAAGTACATAAATTTTACTGCGATATCAAAATTCAGCTACGTTTTTACCATCGTAGAGGTTAGATTAGTTTAACATCGCAATCAGTTTTTTAACGACCATTACAATACGACGTCGCCGCCCGCGAGCTCAAGCTAATTACGAATAAAAGCTCAGCGCGAGTAAAATCTGAAGCTGGTGAATATGCCATCCCGATATCCGTTCAAAAAATTGTTTCCTAACTCCCAGGGTCCTTTCCAAAGTTGTGCACTAAGTTAAACTAGGTTCAGCGATTCGATAAAGTGGGTTTAGGTACTGCTTCTTCCTCAAGCGGTTCGAGCCGCAACAAAAACAAACTCCACTATTTGTCGTACGACTGTTCGTAGTTGTACTTGGCAAGACTTTATGCGATGTCCACCCTAAGTGCTCTACTGCTGTCCCAAAGGAAACAGACAGGGGAAATTGTCCCAACTTGTATGTAGAGTCGGATGCGAAAGTTATTTAGCTTGTCAGGTGACTATATTGCAACCTAGATTTATCTTATGACCTAAAGAGGCAGAGATGTTGAGATACTGTTATTACCGTTGACAGATGTCATTGTCGAAGAAGTCTGCAAGATTGTTTTAAATTTGACTGCCTCACTGAACTGACCGTTAAGGCGCTCAGCTACCACAACAAAGGTCGTGGGTTCATTCCCGCTGGGGGCCGTCGTACATTTATACAAATGGCCTCAGTGTGGATGTCTTTCCATGTTTGTGTGTCTTTACCTGGTTACCATATCACAGGGCATCGTAGTTTGAGTTGTGTGGAAGTTATTATTGTTACCTCCGGCGAGTAAACAGCTGCAGCTAATTACTAGAGCTGTAGCTAGGTTTATTAGAAACATTGGACACAATTATATCAGATGTATCGTTAACGTTGTGTCCGCGACGTTAACGTTCGCGTGGTTAACGGGTTAGCTTATTGATTATATTCCAGTGTCCACCCTGAAGGATCATTCCAAATAGTTTTATAAGTACTTTTGGAGCTTAGCCCCTACACATAAAACTCTAACACTATAGTCATATTAGTACAGAATAATATAGAGATAGAGGAATGCCATCATCATCATCATCAACTCATTATGTCCCCACCGATGGGCACGAGTCTCTTCCCTGAGGAAGCTATAGGCCATAGGTATATTTATACTCCACCACGGGAGCCAAGTACGGATTGGTGAAGGCTTGTAAGACTAGTGACTGTCAGAAGTTTTCAAGCCGCCCTATTAAGGCCTCTGACTTGGCTTAACGACTGCCATCTATCGACGGCAGCCCACCAACTGATTAACGTGCCTTGCAAAACACGGGACCCCTCGGAAAAATGCCTCTAGCGTTTACCATAGACGTTCACCCATCCATGGACTGAATGCACCCAATGTTGCTTAACCTTCATGATCGCTTAAGATCACTCAGGCAGCCGGGACTACGAGCAATTTGAAAAAAAATTATAGTGTAATGTAAATTACTATTAATTATTTATTACTTTTCTACATTGTATGACAATTTTAATAAATGTCTTCCTTCTTTTTTGAAAAACACTTGGTTTCAAGAATTACACATTGTAGTAGAGGTGACTCTATAAAGCTTAAAGCGTAGTTAAAGCAATCTCCCGAGAGGTTTAATATTCGCTACATTCACCTAAAAATACTACAGTTTCTCAATTCATCCTTGAGTTTTGTATTCCTAACTAAACTCTGGATTGCAACCGTATACGAGTAGCCAGTAAATCTACATCGTCCAGCGCACAACGTTTTTACGAGCCCGCTGTTTGTATCTCTACGCAGGCGAATGCTATAAACTGAGAGAACACTTTCAGCAAATGAAAACAAAAGACCTGCTCAATGGTGGGATTTAAATCTTCTGGGAAAATAAGTGGCAGTTTATCTAAGGAGTTAATGTATTCTTCCAAGAAAGAAACGCGTACGGAGGGTGGAATGGAGTCAAGATTTGAACAACTCCATGTACTAATCTTAACTCTTGACTTAAACTGTGGTTTTTGGCAGTATGGTGAATCTTAGTGACTGCCTGGTTGGTCTAGCGGTGTCACGGCTGATTACCACGCTGGAGGTCACGGGTGCGATTCCTACTGGAGGCCGCTGTATATTTTTACAAACGGTCAGGTCATTTGATGAGGCACAAATGGGTTTATTTCTATATTTGTGATGTCTTTGCGAGGTAGCCATAGCACCGAGTATTCTAGTTATTCATCAGAATATATATATGATTGTGAAGTGTGGAGGTTATCATTACTATTGCAAGCGATATAAGTACGCGTATCAAACAAATTCGCATTATTTTTTCGCATCAGCTTCAGCGTTGGCACCACATACGCCGAAGTTATCAAAATGCTTTAGAAAGACCCAACAATAGCCGTGCTTTAGAAAATATTACGGAATTATAACGCAAACCTTGAAAACCATTTCCTTAGTAACTATGATTAAACTACTTCCAAGAAGTAATCATTTAGTTAAAATGTTTACTGGGGAGTGTCTCATAGCAATCCAATTATTCTTGGTTTACAATGATAATTCGATTTACTTTCATTAAATCTAATCTCCTTAAACGAGCAATTCTTGTATATATATAATCAGAATCTCGGAAACGGCTCCAACGATTTTCATGAAATTTTGTAGGCAGATGCTTTCGGGGGCGTTTAATTGATCTAACTAGGTTACATTTTTTGAAAACGTTGTTTTATCCGTGTTTTAAGGCAATTGAAATTTGCTATAATAACATACAGAGGTAAATTTCGCGTGTAACTGCAAGGTTGGGATAGTTCTGACGGGAAACGGGCGACCCGTTTCGGGCCGATTTCAAGAGACCTGGTTCGAGTCATGATGTTTTTTTTCCAAGTTCTTTTTTTTGTTGAAAAAGGATTATTTTAATTTTATATTACATATTTTACATAACAAAAAAAGTACCGAGCAAAGCTCGGTCACCCAGGTACTAAAATTATTATAAAAGCTAAGAAAGGCCCTGGAATGACAAACACCATATTTACAATGTTTTGGCGAAATAAAAATCCGAAAACCATTTTTTGGTACCAATAAATTAATCAACAATAAATTTAAATAAATGGTTCAGATTCTTAGTTCAATTTTTAGGGCTCCGTAACTCAAAGGAAAAAACTGAACCTTTATAGGATCACTTTGTTCTTCATAAACATAAACGTTTATATACAGGCACATACATTGGTTCTGGCCCCACACTAGGAAACCCTGTGTCGTGGGCACCAGAAACAGCGACATCACAAACATGTAAAAAAGCAAGACCTGGGGTTTTTTTCGTCCGTCCATCCGTCCGTCCGTTTTAATTATAACCATATTTTCAGGCCTCTCAATCCCTTGAAGCTGTGAAAAAATAAAACTTCTAAAGTAACGTTAAAAAAATATACAGCCGTTTATACCGCAAAAGACACTCAAGGGAATTAAAATATATAGGTTACTTTCAGAAATAAAAAAAATGCTAAGTAATATCGTCTTATAGTACAAAGAAAAATCTGAAACTATACATTTATAGTTAACTAGCTTTCGCCCGTGACTCCGTCCGCGTGGACTTTAGTTAAAAATGTTGCAACCCCGTTCACTCCCTTAAGGGTTAAATTTAGAAAAACGGCGAAACACGTGTTCAATCAATTGTGTTGAAGAGTATTTATTTTGAGTTTCAAGAAAATTAGACAACATTCTTTATACCTCCCATACAAAGTTTTGCAACCCTTTTTACCCCCTTAGGGGTTGAATTTCCAAAAATCCGGTCTTATTCCTTGCCTACATGATATATAGACCCTTTGTGCAAAATTTCAGCTTCCTAAGTCCAACGGCTTGGGCTGGGCGTTGATGAGTGAATGAATCAGTCAGTCAGAACTTTGAATTTTATTTATATAGATTTATAAAAATAAAAATAAAATAATAAAAAAAACTCACGCCCGTTATTTATAAAAATAGTCTTTGAAATTCAGGAAAAGCTCATAAAAAAATCGAATGCTCGGTTCCTGAACTGAATTTAAGCACCTACAAAATTATACGGGACCCTCGGTGGGCAAGTCAGACTCGCACTTGTCCAGTTTTTTATTTCTCCTGCACTACAAAATTTACAATAATTTCCTAGTTTCGTAATGTTCAGTGGCTAAGCCTAATAGCGTGGGGCGCTGAATGGCACCATACAATTAAAGCGGTTATAATTTATGCATTCATTAAAACCGGGTGCCCGCCGCGCATTATACATATATAGTAAGCATTATTCTAACCAGACATTTTATCAATTACGCAAATTCAGCGCGACCTCAAACAGAGAATTAATTTCGCCGATAGCTGCGCGGTTAATTGGACTGAATGCAAATAGGTCTCCAACGGGTCGCGCTTAGGCGAGCTTGTGCCCTTTGGTCGCACTGTTTGAACCCATCACAAATAGTAAGGTACATAAAATCTTATTGATAGCCAAAATAATGATTGGAGAAAAACATTAAAATGTGAATATAAGCTTGTTTGTGACTTCTTGATCAGATCGATTTATCGAGAGTAAATGTCGACTTTTTAAATTAAAAATTTAGTTTTTAACCGTTTTGAGATCAAATTAAGAGAGAGTTTAGTGATATATATATTACTTCTCATCTTAAAAAATGCGTTTCATAGACTTTCTGTTTCAAAGTATAAAATATGTAGGTAATTAAAACAAACGTGGTTATAAAATGTGTCATTGCACACTTTGTGCAAAAATGGCTACACTGACATTAAACTCCATTTTACGACAAAGACAAAAATATATTGTATAGTATTTATTTAATTCAGGCAGTGCCCATAATAGTGTTAGTAACAATGGTGACTTATACTATGTTAGTAATTAATAGAACATTAGTATGTACACATCACATCACCTTATTAAATTAATTAGGAACCAGTTAATTAATATTTTGGTGTCACCAAACCACGCTTTGTGAGGTGCCACTGCTCCATCCGCCACATGACCGGGCAGTCATATCTGCCAGCTATAACTCTCAGGATGCCGTTAGCGCTGCCCCGGACCCGACTGTGCAACGTCGCAGCTCTTTTCCGCATAATTGCATAAAAGTCATCTATTACATAAGAGCCTCAGCAAACATAGATGACGCGCTGCAGTACCTAGGCAGCCCCAACAACATCCTGAGCGCATTATTACACTGAACGCGCAGGGCGCTGATTGCTTTCTGCGAATAGTTTACCCACAGACCGCACGTGTAAAAACTCTGACAGAAAGCCTTAAACAGCGTGATCTTAACGGCCACTGTACATCGCGCAAATCTACGAGCCAACATATTGCTTCTAACAGCCAGCGCCCTGCGCTCCCTCTCAATATCCTCACTATCGGTGAGGTCATCCGAGACCCAATGACCCAGGTACTTGAAACGCGAAACTCTCTTTAGCTCAGCTCCGTCTAGGTACACAGGTGGTACAGTAGTGACCTTTCGTCCGCGTGCTTGAAAAACTAAGACTTCACTCTTCTTTGCATTGTACCTGAGCCCATGGGCCCCGGCGTATGTCTCACATATTCTTACCAATTTTCTTAACGCACTTATGGAGGGAGCCAGCAGCACCATATCGTCGGCGTAGCTAATGTTATTAATATATTTGCCTTCTATGGAACAGTCAACTCCGGCGCCACTGAGTTCCTCCACAAGTCCGTTAACGTACAGGTTAAAAAGACGAGGAGAGGTTAACCCTCCCTGTCTCACACCAGATGTCAACTTATACTCGTGAGAAACTGCTCCCGCCCATCTCACAACATTCGTTTGGTTGCTGTACCTATAATCAAGAAACGTGATAAACTCCTCAGGTAGAGTGGTCTCCTATCGCATCTTGTACCAGAGCAACTCATAGGGTACCAAATCGAAGGCCTTTGACAGGTCCAGAAAGCAGGCGTAGACTGGGGTTTGGCAATCTGTGTAATAACGGACAACATGCTTAAGGCAGAATATTGCACTTTCAGTGGACAGTCCAGAATGAAAACCGAATATATGTGCTATTTAAATTCGTTTGATGCATGAGTTGTAAGTATTACAGAATAATTATAATATAAATTAGAAAATTAAGTTTTTATTTTTCTTCGTAACAATATTTTTTGAAACGGACGCCTATATTTAATCTGTAATGTAAATTTAGTAAGTCTACGCTATAACGAATAGAAAGTTTTTGTTTTGATTGATTTATGAATTGAGACAAAACCGTGGGGTGAAACCGAAGAAATAGTCGCTTTGTTGAACACACAGGAATCATTAATGGATTGTTATTGCTCAAAGTGGCGAGGATAAGTAACACGGGTTTTGGGATAATACTTCACTTTGTATTTAGATGGTTAGCTGATTTTCTGCCTCTTTGATCACTCGTAACTACAGATTAAGAGATAATAAACATTGTAAAATAATGTTGCCACTAAATTGCCTAATAAAACTAAGCCGTGTAGAATCAAAAATTAGATATTTACAATTTTATTTCATTTGCAAAGTATTTATATATCTACATATAAAAAAACTATTTGTGACTGTTCGGAAGAGCGTTATTAATGTGTTCAAGATATAATTATTGAAAATCAGAGAAAGACAGACGAGTTAACGTCTGTCAGT
The DNA here is from genome assembly GCA_947310845.1 of Yponomeuta plumbellus. Lineage (NCBI taxonomy): Eukaryota > Metazoa > Arthropoda > Insecta > Lepidoptera > Yponomeutidae > Yponomeuta > Yponomeuta plumbellus. The sequence continues at coordinate 6,504,684 of OX371193.1, forward strand.
GACGCAGTATTGCAATGTAACGCATACGATCTAATCTTGGATTGTTACATACCTAACACACGAATGCTGGTCAGTCAGTAAGGCAGTACCTATAACGTTCCAAATCTAATGTTAAATCTAAATAACGCAATCAGGTGATGCACAAGGTGAGGTAACGCCTTTAGTGTAAATATTTCTGACGTTCAACCATCATGCGTATGAGCTAGCTACAGAAAACGAGGTTTAATTAATTTTCCCAATTTACGGTTTTCGTCTGCGACCCGCATGTCATACTACAGCTACGTGCTGTGGCTACACAATACAATGATGTGAGTTTCAGTTGTTCTGCTTTTGAACTATGGGGCTTTGGGAATTTCGATTATCATTTGAACGTAAGCAATTTATGTAGCAAATCAATTGAGAACTAGAATATCTTCGTTAGTTCCAACGCTATACCGCATAAAATATTACTTAAGTTGATGCCTTCTAAAGCCCTTAACGTCTAAGGATCATTTGAACTACACAATTATTTACAGGGGCGTTATTTTTTAATTTCAAATTTAATTGAAGCGTTATTCGGAACCGCGCGAGATAAAGAGCAGTTAGTGATTTTCCGGTAATGTGCAATGTAACATTTAGAGATATTAAATAAAGATCTTTACTGAATTGCTCAGGGAAAGTGTCCAAATATATTCCCCAATAAAAAGATACGAGCAGTGTTAAACAAATTCGCCGCGAGTCCGATATTACTTAATGCCCCATTCAATGCAAGATACACACCGTAAATATCTCGAAAACTTTTCAGCGTATAAAGCGGTAAAAAGTTTTTATGTGCCGGCTTTGGCAACTTCCATGTTATGCCTGAATATTTTACGAGTTTTCTCATTTATTAAAACAAAAGTAAAGATAGAATTTTGGCGCTATCATCATTTTTACTTATTAATTTCTGATGAACTTATGTTACACAAAGTATCTAAATGTAAAACGAAACATGGATTTATTTGAAATCCATTATTAAATTTCAATAGGAAATTACATTTTGCTTTTTTGCATCTTCCGTAGCTCGGGAGGCTTTATTTGATGAGCTTTCCAAAAGGTATCCAATAATTCCAAGCTTTACTGTCTATAAACATGTCGGCAATAATAATGAATCAACGACGTAAAAGCAATGTGAATATAGATGCGACAGTAAAAGAAACGACACGACTGGCAGATAAAGTATTTCAGTGTTCCATTCGATTGTTATGTCGGAATGAAAAATCCTGATTCCTTCCATCTTGATGCTTAAGCCGAAGCTTAAAAGACACGTACGGAAAATGTATTTAATATATTCTTTGTTGTATATATAAAAGGCAACAATTACTGAATAATCTATCAACGCATAGCTCAAACCACTAAACGGATTTGTATTTTGCATACAGATAATTATTACGATACAGACGTACGCTAAGAAGCATTTTTGAATACTCCCCTCCTGAAGAGATGAAACGGGGGTCCAAATATGTATGACAAGTAAATATTTCATGATGCGATTGACACGAAACTTCTTAAATACGTAAATATGTACGTTAATACAATTGATGAGACACGTTCTTCATGATATTTTAAAATTGTGCCCTTAAAAGGGTATCAAAGTTTGTACGAGGGGTAAACTACGAATATTTTAAAGTGAACTACGTCCCTCCAAATCTAAAACGAGTGAAGCCGTGTGCGAAAACTGCTTATCCCACACGATGAGTCTTCTGGGGATTATCGGAAAAGGTTTCAATAAGTGAGTAGTACGTATTAATCAGCGGATTTGCGCGAGAATCCACTATGCCTGTAAGGTTAATGTATAGCGACAAGGGACTCAGCGCCAAAACTAGTCTGATATATTATGGGCCTGCCAAAACTTCTACAGCGCCGTCTACTTCCAACGTCTCTTATACCCTTCTCAAGGGTCGCTACAATGTTTGCAACGAGAAACTTCAGAATAGAGACAGAGAAGTTAATTATATTTCAAACGTTCTTCAGAAAGTTTCTCAAGTCGTTGAGTACTTACTTTTGTTCCTAGCTTTTTAATTACGTTTCTTTTGTAAAGGACTACTTTGAGAATACACGAATAAACATATCCGTAAAGACGATAAGAATATCTTTCCCTGTTCTGAGAAAATATTTATTGTCACCCTTATTTTTCCCGTTTTCTATGTCGCAACGTTTTAGATTTCCCGGAAAATTGGAATCTAATACGGTTTCGAAGATGTCTCCATTTGCTCGTGTACAATTTATTAAAAGCGGAATCGAGACACGCCGGTGGGTACATTTTCAAATTATTATGTCGGGGCACCGGTCTAAGTGAAAATTAGCTTCTATGCCTCTCGAAAATTGTAAATTTATTCAGTTTGAGAAATGCTTACATTCCTATAAGTAGAACTTCAAACTTTGGACAGCATTCACTGTTTCCATTTTGAAATATGAAAAAATCCTCGTTAAGTAAGTTTCCAGTAACAGGCTCGTAACAAAGCTGACACTAAAATGTTCTGCCTGATGCATCGCCCCGTATGCACACGGGCTCCAAAACTTGCTCGAAAAGCTTTGTACTTTTTGACAGGAAAGTATTCGAATTCGAAATAGAACGGATTTCAAACTGTCACAGGAGCTCGCGACGACGGTGCTTGTAAAAGTATATGGCTTGATCTCGGCTAGCTGAACACTTTTATACTTACTTACCTACTCGCATAAAGTATAGATAACTCTCCTACTCGTTTACCCGCGCTGACACTTTGCTGACCACCGAAAATCGTAGGTCTTCAACTGTGCCAATTGTTTCGAAACCTTTATTATCGGGACTGAAGTCTCATTGTTATCGTTTCCCAAATGAACTTAGCATACACATTTTTCTGTCTCACCAATAAAATTCACATTTACGCGTCAGCTCAGTGAGGACGATATTTTGACACATTTCTGTTTTGCAAATGGTATCCCAACAAGATACAACAGAAAAACCTTTTTGGCGACCCGCCAACGTGTTAGTAGGGATGGAACTCGACGATTTGTCATCAATAAAAGTTATCGGGTAGTTGAAGCAGGTTTCTCGGCCCGCCACGACCCAATTTTACTGCAAAAAATCACATTATACTTTCCTAGTAGCGAAGGGCCCTAAAGGGAGTTTGCTTAACTTTCGGATGTCAAACGCTTCCCTAGCAAACGAAGTTTGCTAAAATATTAAGGAAGAATATTGCAAAAGTTAGTAACGTTCTAAGATCACTCGAAATACAAGTTTATGGTTTGAGAGAAAGCTTACGAAAGGTGTTTGCTAATAATTTAACCTCCCAAGTCCTGACCTTGAAAATGCCAGTCGAAAACTAAAGTCTGATTTTTAATTCCGTAGAATTCTGACAGTTATCAATTTTTGACATGTCACAGATTAGAAACCTTTTTTGGCCGGGCACATTTTTCAATTTCAATACGAGTGTGAACATCTGAGTCTACACATTTAATTTGTTAGTGAATATATCGATTTTATAATATGTGGAGCTCCAAATTAAATGACAATTTAAGGCGAGTGAAAATTATGTCCCTTTTCACCACACAAACAGTAAAAAAGCACAAGTAAAGAAAACATATTTTTATTAAAATATCTAATCGTCATTAATACTAATATCACTATCTTCATCATCATCATCATCGCTGACATGAATTATTAAGAGAGTTAACAGCGGCATACTTCATTTTTCTAAAAAGGTTTACGAAACCTTGAATACGTAGGCAGTGATGCCAGCTAAAGAATAAAATAAAGTAATTAAAGTTAATTCGACATATTGTTCGTGATATTGAAATATTTATTATTTTTGTATTAGGTCACTTGAGTAAGTAAATATTTAGATTAACCTTTTTGTAGGTAAAACATAAAAAATACGTAGCATTTTATTTTTTATTGGCCTCAAATGGGTCAAATTTGTCCCTTTTTCGGTGGAGAACTTTTTCAATAGCAACACTTATGAAATGTCAGAATTCTACGGAATAAAAAATCAGAGTATAATATTATATTTAAGGTCAGGACTTAAGAGGTTATTGTAGGTAAACGGTCTTCATTAGAGCAAATTAGAGAATTAAATCCCCATAAGGTAAAGATAAAGAATTTTTTTTTACTTACTAACAAATTATACATTTTTTAAGTATGATTAGCTTAAGTATTGGTAGAGAAGATGGTTAATATTGACAATCAAAAGTTCACCGTTGGTCCCCACACTAGACGCTAATCTGTATAGTGAAGACCTGTAAATAAATAAATCAATCAATCAATAAATCATTGCCCTTGGGATAATAATTCACATTAATATCAAACAATAGCTCACTAAAGTTGTTAAAAGAGCTCATTTTATCCCACGCTCGTTTCTGTATTGACATTTTGTGACCTTTTGAACCTGATTCATATTATTACAAAGTCACCGCCAACACCCATTCCGATTGATGTTCGTCATACACGATCTGTCAAGCTGAAGCCGCAATATTTACTTGTGTAATAAAACTGAAACAAAGGCAGAAGAAAATGATAGAACTGGGGAGAGCTCAAGGACAAATAAAACTTATCTGGAAACCGAGAGCCGTCACGTCAGCCGCCCTTTTGTGATCTTACGGATGTTTTCTGACAGCGACAAACACATTGGAACATATAACATTTCGTGACTTTTTCATTCGATCTGACAAATAGTTACCAAATTATGGTTTCAATGTGTTTGTTGCTGTCAGAAAACATCCGTAAGATCACCATAACGTACCATAATTTGGTAACTATTCGTCAGGCGAAATGAAAAAGTCACGAAATGTTGTGTTCCAATGTGTTTCAAGTTGCCAATATAAGATAAGATAAGAAAAGATGAAAAAGTATTTATACAAATAACCACAAAATTATAAGTTTAGATCAGAAAGTTTCAACATAAAAGTAATGGTAGCACAAAAAGAACAGAATCAGAATTATCCCTTGGTCTCTACGCTAGATTATTATCTGTGTTCACAAAATACACTTTATTTTATCAATTATTATTTATTGTACATAAGTACATTGGTAAAACAAAAAATAAGCTGTACATTTTGAAACAATTGAAAGCTCTGGTTGTATGCGTGTGTCGAGTGGGTGTGTGTATGTGCTTGTGTGTTTATGTGGGCGTCCGTGTGTGCGTCTATGTGTGTGTGTGTGTGTGTGTGTGTGTAGAGGCGTGATAATCTTTCATGTGTTTTAGTGTAATCTTATAGTGTCATCCATGCTGATCGCCTACAGCTCTGCTGATGGGTCATCAGGGTACGTCGTTATCACCCAAGTGTAGCTGACGTAGCCAATCTTGGCGGTAATCGTATATATGTTTATTCATTTATAACATAGTACAATGCGGCGGACTTGTTTCTATAAGCGTTAAGCAATAATAGGGCAATGGCTTCCGTAGGTATCAAGAAACAAGTTAATTTTGGAATAACTTCTGGCAATGACATACCAAACGTTTTAGCTACCCAATTCTGCTCAGAGGTCTTGTATAGGCCTAAGCATACTATATTAATTTAGCGGTAAACTGTCTTCGGAGCCAGCAAGGCGTGCAAACCGCTCCCAAACTTAGTGATGTGGAATAGGCCGCGGCTTTCGACCCTTATTGCGTCTCGTCTGCGTAATACGATGCGTACAAACGTGGGAAAAACATACATTTGGAGTTCACGTTATTTTGATTACCTCGCCTTGTGGCGTGAACAAACCTTATAAGTTGGGTTCAAGTTGCTCGTGTGTATTTGCAATTTCCTATTATTTTATCTCGTGGCCTCAATTCAGCTCTCGTAAATTTTATTTTATCTGTATTTCAATGTTTGAACTTATACTTTTGTAAGCTTTAGGGGCGATTGGATGTAGTTTATAAAAAAAGGTTTCAACCCACACAAAGTGAGTTTTGAGATATTTGAGTTTTTAGGTTTAAACCGATCTACGCTCTCCATACATTTGGTTTGGTCTACCATGTGCCATAACTTTGCAATACTCATCGGATCGCTATGAAAGTTTTTGATTCTTAAAATATAGATCATAGTGATCATTTTGGTATATTTAGCTCAAAAATGACCATATTGTGGCTGGAACCTTTTTGCTAATCTACGCCCAATTTATGGATGAAATTACGTCACACGAATTTCATGATTTTTTACCTCTCCCCCCCCCGTCCTTGTCACATTTGTGGGACTCCCCCTCTCCTCCCTAGTATGACGTCACATATTGTGTAAGTTTGCATCTTGAAATTAAATTAAAACAGCAGTTCCGAAATTAGTTTTACTTCCGATTGAGTTGCAAATAGAGTTCCAAATGCTTTTTCGTTTCCAGTTAATAGTTCAAGGTTCGTATCTTAGATTAGATAATAAAGGGGATTGGGTAAAGTTGGCGTCGTTTTAAATTTTGGCGGCCATTCATGAAAGTTGTGTTTTACGAAAGAGCAAAATAAAATAAACAATTTTTATTATGGGGTATATATAGCTAAATAATATCGGAGCCGAGATATTACAGTTCAAAGTTCAATCGTAAAACCTAATAATTTTTGTTATAGTAAGTAAAAACTAAATTATTAAATTATTTCTAGTCGAAATAATCGTTCTCGATTAATTCCATGCGGCATTATTCATCGACACCATGGGTCACCTTAAGTTATAATATAAGTTACGGTCACCTCAACCAGGGCCCTCGCCCACGGCGACTTTTTGCATGACACGGTCGCGCATTCGCGATACAGTTGCAATGCGGTCGCTAGCTATGTGGCCTCGCCCACGTAACCACTATTCAATCGCGATGCAAACGCGATACCGTCGCGCTTCTGTCGCGATGCAAACGCGATTCGGTAAACTAGGGCCCTCCCTCCATTCTTTTCCCGATCGCGACTATATCGACACATCATCATCATCATCAGGCTATATTAGTCCACTGCTGGACATAGCCCTCCCCAATGAGCGCCATAGTGCCCTGTCTTCAGCTTGCCGCATCCAGCATCAGCTTGCCGCATCCAGCATCTGCCTGCAGTTTTTTGCAGATCGTCATCCCACCTGGTTGGAGGGCGTCTAACACTACGTTTGCCAAGTCGCGGTCTCCACTAAAGAACACGTTCACCCCAGCGGTTGTCGGTTCTTCGCGAGATATGGCCAGCCCACTGCCACTTCAGCTTGCTAATTCTCTGAGCTATATCGATTACTTTGGTTCTCTGTCGGATGTATTCGTTACGAATTCTATCCTTCAGAGAAACTCCGAGCATAGCTCTCTCCATAGCTCGCTGAGCGACTTTGAACTGGTGGACTAGCCGTATCGTGAGTGTCCACGTCTCGGCTCCGTAGGTCATTACAGGTAGGACACACTGGTTGAAAACTTTCGTTTTCAAGCATTGCGGTATGGATGACGAGAAGACTCGGCGTAGTTTCCCAAACCAGTTTGACCAGCCCAGCTGGATCCTCCTCTTGGCCTCCTTCTCGAAATTGTTTTTACCTAACTGCAAAATCTGCCCGAGGTAAGTGTATTCGGAAACGATTTCGAGAAGGTGACCATCTACGACGACCGGTATTGGATCAATGTGGCCATTGATCATGACTTTGGTTTTATCCAAATTCATGCCAAGACCGATACGTCGCATCTGGTTCAGCTCCTCTAGCGACTGCGCCATTAAGACTTACGAAGATTAAGTCATCTGCAAATCGCAGATGCGAGATGTAGTCGCCGTTTATGTTAATGCCCTTTCCTTTCCAGTCCAGCGTCCTAAACATGTCTTCCAACGCGCTCGTGAACAGTTTTGGGGATATAACATCCCCCTGTCTTACTCCTCTGCGCATTTGGATAAGTTTAGACTGCTGACCCTGTACTTGGACACTCATGGTGGCGGCTTCGTACAGACATCTTAACACCTCGATATAACGATAGTCTACTTGGCATCGCTGTAAGGTTTCCAGAACTGCCCAGGTTTCGACACAGTCAAAGGCCTTCTCATAGTCCACAAAGACCAGACTCAGGGGCTGATTATACTCTTCAGACTTCTGTATAATCTGCCTCACTGTGTGGATGTGGTCTATGGTGCCATATCCTCCGCGAAACCCAGCCTGTTCTGGCGGCTGGAACTCGTCGAGTCTCCTTGCAAGATGATTCGTGATCACTCGTGAAAACAGCTTATAGTCATGGCTCAGGAGCGAGATTGGTCTGTAATTTTTAAGAAGGGTCTTGTCACCCTTCTTAAAAAGAGCACCACCAAACTCCTGCTCCATGCCTTTGGAGTTCTCCCACTGTGAAGGACAGCGTTAAGGAGCTTTTGTAATTCCTGTATAACAGGGGCTCCTCCAGCTTTCAAAAGCTCTGATGTTATTCCGTCCTCACCGGGGGATTTTCCATTTTTAAGCTGCCTCAGAGCTAACACAATCTCGTCTTGACTGATGTCAGGCAGTTAGTCGGTGTAGTGGCGCGTCAGGGTGGCTCTGGAATCTTGGTCGTCTCGTCAGGAATGAGGGGCATATGCAGCGTACAATCGGCCATAGAAATCCTCTATCTCGGCGGAGATCTCCGGCTTCGACAGTACGGTCCTTCCGTCGTGCGTTTTGAGCTTCGTCAGGCGGCTCCTGCTAAGCTGCTGAGTGAATACTTTGGACCCTCGGTTTTGCTCTAACGCCTCTTCGAGGTCTCGGCGAGTCTTAGCCGAGAGTTTGGATTTCCTGTAAAAGTCGTAGTGTGTAAGGGGTCTAATACGCGTTTGTCGCATTTGCAAAGCACTACAGAAGCGATGCCAACGTGCTACTAACGTGCTACAGAATCGCGACTGTATCGATGAAAGCGAGTGACCGTGTCGGAATTGTGTTATTACTGAATCGCGTTTGCATTGCGACCTAATAAACTCAGCAAAATGTGGGCCCAGTTCTAGTGATTTGGTGCCTCTGCCTACCCCCTCGAGGACAACGGGCGTGAGTTTTTTATTTATTTATTTATTTTAGACATATTAACTTTTCCAAAACTATGAGGAGCGCAGGGCAATCTGCTTGCACGTCCCATAATTTCTCAGAATAAAACTCTTTTTTTTCTGATTTTTGAAGAGCCATAACTTTTTTCCGATATTACTTACAGCTAAACTTATTTTATATTTATGTTAAGTTAAATTAGTATTACAAATAAGCACGGACAAAAATGATGGCCGCTCAAAAAAAAAATGACGCCAACCGTCCATACAAAGTTACCCAAACCCCTTTGAAACGTGACGTCACGAAATGTACGTCCCCTTCCACTCCTTTGTCACACAATATCACACATCGTCAACCCCCTCCCGTCTCTTAAAGTGTGACGTAATTTATGGATTGCCCCTTACACATTATACACGGATTTACGGATTAAGCTCACCATGATTAAGCTCTGCAAATCAGAGCGAAACCTGTCTGCCTCTTCCGACAAAATTCAAGGAAGTGAATCCGTAAATCCATCTATCATATTTCTATGTTTGTTATATCGTTGTATGGTTACCATAAAATAAGCTATCCTGTTATGGGACCGGATAAGTTATTGTGTTGTTTGGAAATTATTGTTATTGACGGTCGGGTTTATTTTTCATTTTGTTCGATTACCAAAAATATGAGTGGTAATTAACAGGCTATCTTAACAAGGCAATCGGTGAGCTTACCAGTGAAATTGTAGGTATTTCCATAAACGGAACACTAAAATGTTTTAAGTTCCTGTTAAAACGAGCACATTCGAAATGCAATTGTGATACAAGAGAAAAACCCGGCCAAGAGCGAGTCGGATTCAAGCACGAAGGGGTCAGTACCATTATCTATACAACATTTGAATATTTTGCAGCAAAAAGCAGCAAAAAAAAATAGATAGATAGTTAGATAGACAAAATATTCTTTATTGTATGTACCTACACCAGGAATTACACATAGAATTAATACAAATAATGTTTTATTATTTAAAGAATAACATTACACGCTCACGCCCGTTATCCCCGAGAGGGTAGGCAGAGGCACCAATCACTAGAACTGGGCCCACTATTTTATTTTTTAATTAGGTAATTTTATTTTGCTTTTAGTATTCGTTGTTATAGCGGCTTTAGAAATACATCATCTGTGAAAATTTCAACTGTCTCTTTTCAACGTGACTAAAAAACAAACCGACATATAGAACGACGGACGATCGGACAGACAGTGGAGCCTCAGTAATAGGGTCTTTTAAGGCTACCATTCACAGGCGCGCTCATCCGCCGGATTTGTCGCTGGCGACAAGTCCGCAGACAAATTTGCGTGTGAATGTGTTGGTTCTCGGTTCGGTGCGCGGCTCGCGGCTCGGGGCGTGGCGCTCGCCGTCTGGAGATAAAGTAGGAAGCAGCTCGGCGCTCGTGTAGTGTGTGGGGGATGACGGATTTGTCCACAAATGGGTACGGCTCGGGGCTCGGCTCGCGGTGCGTGTAATGAATGGTGGGCTTTAACCTTTGAGTACGGAACCCTAAAAAGAGGATTTTAATTTATCCGCGGCTGCGCTTCCCGGGTTAAATTGGAAGAGCTGAACAGACAGACGAAAAAAGAGACGGAAGGACAGCGTCGACCTCTTTCGTTCCAAATTACGATTTAAAAAATAAAGCTTTCGAATTCATGATATCGTGGACACTTGCCTTACGAGAGCCTCTTCGTGCTTTGTAGGTTACATACATTTGTGAATTTGTAGTAGCAATACCCCTCGCTAACTGTCAAGTCATCATCAACCCATTATGTCCCCACCGAGGGGCACGGGTCTCTTCCCTGAGGAAGGTATAGGCCATACTCCACCACGGGGGCCAAGTCCGGATTGGTGGAGGCTTGTAAGATTAGTGGCTGGTCTTACTGTCAGAAGTTTTCAAGCCGCCCTAAGGCCTCTGACTTGGCTTAACGACTGCCATCTATCGACGGCAGCCGGCACCAACTGCTTAACGTGCGAAGCACGGAAACGCTCGGAAAATGCCACTAGCGTTAGTCATAGACAGAAACCCATCCATGGACTGAACGCACCGTATGTTGCTTAACCTTATTCATCGTTTAAGATCACTCAGGCAGTCCAGGCTACGAGCGATTTATGGGTTGCACAGTTGAAATACAGAAAAATACAAAGTTGTATTTCTGCATAACAGTTTGTAGGCAGATTTTCTTGGTTTTACAATTTCTTTTACGCTTAAACTTTAGGTACAAACATTAAAAATAGGTGAATCGATACTATGTTTTATCTGTAATATAGGTACAGTGAGCTGGGGTTCTGTCAGCTCAAATACACACACGGGTCGCACGAACCATTGATTGGATGGTATTGTGCGAGTATTAAGCAAACACGCTATTGTGCCAAAATAAAATTATGTCGACCATCCCATTTTATAAAAGAATGGATACGACAGTCCATTTAAATTACACTGTGACAAAAGACATTGTTAAAATGTCAGTCGACAGATTTGTTAATAATATAAATCCTTAGATCTTAGTAAATGAGAGATGACACAAACGCTTATAATAATACGATTCCTTCAAAACACTCCTCAAATGCCGTTAAATAGTCCGTAGTTAACCTATTCCCTTTAGTACAGACTATTTGAACTGTATTTGGAAAGCGTTTCAAGGACTGTAAAAGTAAACAAAACTACATATTCTACTTAAATACACCATAGATTATTTATAGAAATGTTCTGTTTTACTTATTTTAGTTTTTGCCCACACCTCACACTATACGAACTTAATTTAAAAAGAATTTTAATGTATTGTGTATTTAAAGTTTTGTTCAAGACATTGACAGTTCAGAGAACAAAACTGCGAATTATGCGTATCAAATACACCGTAGAAACAAGTAGAAATATGGATTTTTTTATTTTTTTATTTTTATCTTTTTCTTCAGACTATTCAAATGGCATCTAGGGAATGAAAGAAACTCGTTTCTTTATATAAAAAAAAGACCACAAAAATTTTGCGTACGAAATTGCGTAAATACACAATAGCTTTTTTTTATGAGGCCTATGACCAGCAGTGGACTTCTTGTGGCTGAATGATGATGACGATGAATTGTATGGAAAATTTAATTTTTTTATTTGTTTATCTAACCCTTGGGACATTATTGTGTTTTCTTAGGATGGGCTAATCGTTTCAGTGGGGGTTACGCAAGTGCCTACGCAAACATGGGATAATGGACTCGCAACAGACATAACCAGAAGCACGCCTGACTGCTGATACAAAACTTAGACCTTTCACAATACGATTTTGCGAATAGAAAACAACATAAATCTCAATTACTTCCACAGCTACTTTCAGAACCTACATCCTAGAACGCATGGTCAATAAAAGGTTTCTCTTCAATGTGATGTTTCTCTGACGCTGTGCAAAATACATTTTTGAAAAAAAAAAAAATTACCTACTATTTACAGAAGAAAATTGTAATCTACAATTATAAACTTCTCACGCTATGCTCCTTCTGTGTTTAAAACGAATTACATGAAAAGTGAAACAACTGAACAAACAGATCTTGGTCACTGCCCTCCCCTCCGGTATACGTCCGGTAGACGTTAGCTTATGTCATGACAATGTTATGTTACGAAACAAGTATCTAAAACGTAATTTTAATGACTAATCTAGTAACGCCATCTAACTCACTTGCTGAAATAGCAAGCAAAGAAAATAGTGACGTGTGTAATTTATTTGTACCGTTGAGAACGATATAGACATTTAGATCCTCCCGACTCGTGCCACAAGATGGCGCCAGTCCCGCGTAACACATTACGCAGTTTGTGCAAAAATTAACGCCTTGCTTATAGTCATTTTACGTTAACCCTCTGGCTCATCAGCTTACACATGCGTAAGCTGATTTACATTAATTTCCCATTATACAGAGTTGCCTTTATTCTCAACACCCCACTTTGTCAAGACATATTAGAACTTGATAGAATGTAAAACAGTTTTATATGTTTTAAAACAAGCATTACTAAACAAATATGTTGAAACACTCCCAGATAAATTCCCCACTTATTTAAATTATAGGTAAATTCCTTTAAGACAACAATATCAAACTAGAGCTTAAAAAAATCGACCTAAAAACACTAAGTTAAGTTAAAGCCTTCCGACAAATAGTTCTGATTGACTCAAAATTCTGTCCAAGCCACGTTCGCCTGTGATTGGCTACAGTCTTGTCTAACATTGACGAAGTTGCACTGGACAATTAGTGCACTGAACCCATAAAAGAGAATTGAGTTGAATTATGTTGAAACATAAATCATATTAGAAACGAGACAATCGAGCAAGGAATAAGGTATAAGGATTTAGTAAGATGAGAAAAATACAGTCCTCACTAATAACCAGCACGGCTTTAGGAGGCAAAGAAGCACCGCAACTGCCCTGTTTGAGTTTACAGAGCATGTTTATAAACAACTCGATAATAGAAATCATGTGGTCGGTATTTTCATTGACTTTAAAAAGGCTTTTGAGACGCTCGAGCACGACGTACTCCTGCGCGCGCAGCAGGAGTGCGGCGTGCGCGGGCCGCTCAATGCCTGGCTAGCTGAGTACCTACGAAATAGAAAGATGATTACACTTATCAATGGGGTGAGAAGCGACCCAGCTCTTATCAGATATGGGGTACCAACTGGTTCGGTCTACGGGCCGCTAGGATTTACGGTACATGTTAATAGTGTATGTAACGTCGTCAAAAATTGTACTATGTTTATGTATGCTGACGATATGTGCATTCTTTATTCAGACAAAAATCAATTTAATATACAATCAAAAATCCAAGAAGATATAGAAAACATAATAAAATGGTCTCACGACAACGGAATTATCATTAACATACAGAAAACAAAAGGAATGCATTTTTCGTCCCCCCACCTCATGAAAAGGGCTATCAATTACAATATAACGGGTCATTCATACGACTGTTTACATAGGGCAAAGGTTGGATGTAACTGTGAAGATATCGAATTTGTGCAAAACTTTAAATATTTGGGTTTGACTATTGATAGAAAAATGTCTTGGAAAACACACATTGAAATTTTATGTACAAAACTCAGGATACTGTTAGCAAAGTTCTTCCAGCTTAGACAGTTTCTGAGCAAAAAGCTCATGTACACTATGTATAATGCACTAGTTGACTCGCTTATAAGCTATGGAATTATAGCATACGGGAGAACTTTTAAAACATACCTACAAAACATTAAAAATCTACAAGTCCGATTTTTGAAAATGCTGGCCGGCAAAAAATGCCTCCAGAGCTGTAAGGGGGACAACGAAAAGCTCTTTAAATTGTGTAAGATTTTACCAGTGAATAAAAAACTAGACCTAGAATTAGCAGTACACTGTTTTCGCAACGATAAAATTGTACTAACTAAACCTGTTATACGAAGTGCTAGGAGAAAATATGAGAACTTCGCTACCACTGTCACGAAACCTAACAATTACTACGGGGAGAGACTTGCACAGCATATTGTTCCTAAGATAAACAACACATTGCCTAAAGAACTTTTTTGTGAGAAAAATAGAATTACAAAAAAAAAATTTAAGAGAAGGGCGGCGGGGGTTTGGTTTGATCAGCTGTGATTACTTAACACGGCTGATCGAGCCAATCCTCCCCCTCCCCTCTTCTTTTTATATGCCTAGGTACTTAAGGTATACTTAGCTACTTAAAGTTTGTTTTATATTGTATTTATGGCCTTTGTTGCCAACGTCCAATAGGAGACGGCACATAGGGAAGAGTGTTTGTAATATATAAAACTTATTTAATTCGCCATCAACATGTTTCAGAGAAAAGATTGTTTACAACAATGCCGCTTATACAAGTCAACAATCGCCGATAAACTGCTGCGCAGTTTGGCAAATCTGTCAACCTATTTGTTATTTTCTTTTAATAAAATCTTTAAATAAAAAAAAAAAAAAAAAGTTAAATTAGCTAATTGAAGTAGAGAACTGAAGAACTGAGAACTGAAGGACAACCATGAATGGTGGTGGTAGTGCAAAGCTTTTGGACCCTCGCTGGACCAACGATTTGAGGATTGATGAAGATAAGGATGAACGTAGAACAGATTGCTGGTAGCGGCTGGATAAGGATGGCCTATGACTAGCAGTGGTCGAGTATGGACTGATGGGTGGATTTCTTATTGGGGATGTTGTTTACCTGTCTATATAGACTGTCTATATAGCCTTTATATTTGTGGGCTAAATTACCTAACTAAGGTAAGCTAGATGACGCAACTAGTATAGAAGATGTCTGAAATTTAAGCCAGTTCATTGCATGAGTTTTAGAGTTTAGAATACTCTGTTAATTAAGCGCCAAGTTTGAAACCACTTTTATGACCTTTCTTTCTTCAAAATGATGTAGGTTTTGAAATTGATACATAGTTTAACTTGTAAAGTTAAATAACTTTCTTTGTTATTTTGATTAAGAACATTTTGATTTTAGTTTTATCGCATTTTTGCGCTTAATACGAGTACAACGATAGTACCTCCGGACAGAGCTTCCACAGTATTAATTCAGGATAATGGAGCTTTGGTATAATGAGATCTCGGGAGCACGCATCAATCAATATGGGACACTGTTGATGGGGCATCTTGGACCCATATTGCCACTTTGCGCCTAAGGACGGTGGACTTATTTAGATATAGATCTTAATTAAAAACAAACAGTCTGTGAGATTGCGAAGTGATGTTCATGCCATTAAGAAATCGTTACGGTGACCCTTGTTTCGCTAGAAAACGATATCCTTCGCTTCATAATTTTTCTTCTGTTAATTGTAAAGTTGAATTGTAAGGCCTGATTTACGCTTTACGTAGAGGTAGAACAGAATAGAGACGCCAATTCCTTTTATAAGTACACTAGCTTTTGCCCGCGACTCCGTCCGCGTGGACTTTAGTTCAAAGTTCACTCCCTTAATTTTTAAATTTATAAAAAACGGCGAAACACGTGTTCAATCAATTCTGTTGAAGAGTGTTTATTTTAAGTTTCAAGAAAATTAGAGTACATTTTTTATACCTCCCACACAAATTTTGGCAACCCTTTTCACCCCCTTCAGGGTTGAATTTCAAAAAATCCCGTCTTATTCCTTGCTTACATTATATATTAACCCTCTGTGCAAAATTTCAGCTTCCTAGGTCCAACGGCTTGGGCTGGGCGTTGATGAGTAAATGAATCAGTCAGTCAGGATTTTGAATTTTATTTATATAGATAAGCAAATAATAAATCAGTAATGGTTGGTTGTATTTAAGATTTTGTATTTAAGAGTACTTTTATTACGTATGGTGTTCAATAAAACCTATGAATCGGCATACGTTTTGCCCATCTCTATTTTATTACGGAAAGCATGTTTGAAAACATAAAAATAAATCAAATGTAAATAAAGCTTAACTAATGTGTGAACCAAAAAATGCATATCTTCTTCTTAAACCGTTCTATAGCGATTAGTTAGTTAGTATATCTATTTACAAAAATGTTACAACTTGCAACGATCGTTCGGTTTGTTTTCAATCAAGACAATAAAACGCTACAGGCAGTGGCGGTTTCAATAAATCCGCACACGTCCAATTCCGTGTGAATTGGAACGTTCAAAAGGTGGATCCCGGTGGATTGCAAAGCGGCGCACTCTTCGCGCTCAGAGATGTGAAAATTCTGATAAATGCATCCGAATATTACGCGACGGTTTGCCCTACAACGCCGCTGGAATAGTTACGATGCTCAGCAATCGTGCTACAGATTTCCTCTTGTCTTGGCCTTTTTCACTAAAAAAAAGTTGAATTTAGAAAATTAAATAAGAACGCGACTGGCTTGCCACTTGTCACGTTGGGACCTACTAAACTCGACAAAACGTGGGCCCAGTTCTAGTGATTAGTGCATCTGCCTACCCCCTCGGGGATAACACGCATGAGTTTATTATTATTATTTTTACACGAGGAAAAGACAAACATAATATAATATTGTATGATTCGGATGTTATCTTTTCGATTTTAAAGGGTCCGCTGATTCAATTTAGTGCCTAAGTAGAATGGACTTTATTCTTATACTAGAACCAGCTGACCTGGCAAACGTTGTTTTTCTATATTAATTGGACCTTTCTAATTATCAAATATACACAAAAAAGTAAAAAAAAATCGGCGAAGCCGCTTCGAAGGATTTCGATTACAAACACTGTGATAGATTTTTATATATTAGATGATTTACTTCAGGGTGCAACTTTGGTAGAGCGTGTAAAGCTTTGGTAGACATTTAATGAATTTAAACTCACTGACCGTGAAGATATGAGCATCTGAGGTGTTCTCACACCCTAGCGCTTGAAATCTCCGACTGGCAATGACGGTGAACACGTGTGGCCTGCATATGCAGTTTATGTTATGTTGCTATGTTATGCCTACATATGTAGGCAACATAAAAGAACGTAAGTCTAAAAAAATTGTGGATCAACATTTTGTAAGACAGACAGTAAGATACTTATCCTAGAGCACAGATGTTTCATAATTGGCAATTGTCATGAACATAAATAAATGAAAGATGTTAAAACAAACATTTCAAAGGACTAAATTACAAAGATGGATAACTTGGTTGTTATATTGCATTATCGGAATATATTTAGCTCTCTCGCTTTGAATTTACTCGCTTCGAAGCACAAAATCACGTTAGCTGTCGATCCAAAATAAATAATGTCAAATACCAGAAAGGTCACGCACGCGTCTGGACCCCTGACCTTTTCGATCGCAAATCTTACACGTGTTGAGAACATAAATAGCTTATACACAGGCAAGCAATTACCGGTGAGGGAAATCAAATACCAGTTCCGTTAGCCGTCTTTACGTGAGTTTTATTTGTTATCGAAAACTTATAACTTAGTTTAGACTTAACCTGTTTAAGGTCATAGCCCACTTACACGACTCTGCTCCCACCCGGCAAAAATAATATCATTCAAATATGAGCTTTAAATATTGCTCTTTAGATATATTTTACATCGGCATCATAAATTAGCTGACAGCTGACAGCGAGCTGTCAGTCCTGACCTTGAAAATAGCAATAGGAAATCGTTGTTATTTCCAAAGTCAGGACTTAACAGGTTGAACTTGTCATACACATGGCCTCAGTCCGGGTGTTTTTCCATGTTCGTAATGTCCTTGCCTGGTTACCAAGGGTATCCTAGTTTGGGACCCCAGTCAAGTGATTGTGTGGTGTGTAAGTTACTATTATTATCAAACAGATCTTTACTAACTCCTCATCAATTAATTTAATTGATTAATTTTTTATTGCACAAGTACCTACACAAAGCGGTTTTATTTTTTTCCTTGAAATCTGCGCCGTTTCATCATCAACCCATTATGTCCCCACAGAGGGGCACGGGTCTCTTCCCTAATGAAGGTATAGGCCATACTCCACCACGGGGGCCAAGTCCGGATTGGTCGAGGCTTGTAAGACTAGTAGCTGGTCTTACTGTCAGAAGTTTTCAAGCCGTTTGCTGCGCCTCACTAAAAATCGGCTACCTAAAATAAAATAAAAAAAGTATTTTTCTGCCGTACTAATTCTTGTCAATGCTGTATCATCCAGAAACAGTCATAAAATAGGGTATTGTTCTATATGTCATCCTTAGTTTCACCTTTCACCCTGACAACAATAGTCTCGTGTATCAGGCCATTCAAACGGCTTAATACATGTAGATGTAGTATTGATCATCGTGGAATAGTTTGCACAAAAGGGGTGGGGTGTACCGTAGGTGTGCCGTGTGGATGTTCCATAATGTATTTGTTAATGATTGCATTTAGCCCTTAACGACATTTTGCACATCAAATGGATATACGTAGAGAATTATAGAAAATTATCTATGCCTTTGAAACTGAAGGACTATGAAAGACTATCTCCCGGTTTCTCAAAGGCTAACATTCTGTTAATCTACTGTTAACAGTTGTCAGTTGTTTTTTTTTTTGTATCCACTTTTGCCAACTGACAGCTCTTAACAATAGATTAACAGACTGTTTATCATTTGAGAAACCGGGGACTGGATATATTTAAAATTATTTTGTTATCGTGTCGTGTTTACGGCGTGTGGTTTTCTTCTTCGTGAAATCATAAAAATCGGAATTGAAAGGGGTAACTAACAATGGTTGTCTGGAAGAAATTACTTTTAGTAATAAGGCTGCCAATTGTACTGTACTATGCTATTGTCAAATTTCATCTATCTATCTATCTATCTATCTTTCAACAGAGTAAAACCGTAGAAAAATGTAGCGCACGTCCCTTCACCCGTTCAAAAAATCTACTGTCCGAATCACTGCGTCCTTTCAACAGAGACTTGCTTGTAATCCACCCACTTGGCGAGGGTTGAAAAAATTACATCTCCTTAGCTGAAATGAGACATGCCTCAGACTCGTACGGACTTTGTTCGGGATTCACAGCCTGTAAAATCACTAGCATTCTATTCAATTTGTCTGTACACCGTGGCTATTGGAATACATTATTTTTTCCTTAATATTTTCCACACTATACCTATTATTAAACAATTTTCTCGTCATATCCAACCTTAAAGCTATCGCACCAAAAAAGCGGCGTTGAAGTAAAAATAATTTGTCTGCACAAAGGTATTCTAAGGGCCTTTGTGAAAGGAAAGTCGACCGCAGACCCGCGGTTACCTGAAGAGTGGATTACCTTCAACATATGTACAACGTTGAAACGGTGCCTGCCTACATAGTGTTTCGATTACATAAATATTGTTCAAGACCAGGGATGTTGCGGATATTTGCACTCGCGATTGTTTTTACATCTGCTTTTGCATCTGCAATAATAAATGCAGATCTAAAGCGGATGTGACAAGTCAAGACACAATTGACAAATGATTGAGCGGGACCAACGAATATCACGTACCGCACACACGTATGGCTTTTGATGATTGTCCAAAGAGTAAAGAGGAAATATTGTTTATCTATTAACCTATCCCTAGCGAACAATAATTGTTATTTAATGTCACAAGTTTAATTCATGAAACTACGAAACAGGCTGGAGCCTGGATTGGATTATGATGATTTGCATGTTAAATGGATGTCGCATGTCGAGTTGTGAATTATTAATCTTTGTTTTATGCTCTATTATTATTAAATAATATTAAATGTTGTAGTGCCCTTATAGGGTATCATGTACTGACTCTTGAAATTACAAAAAAGTACTGTAATGTAATGCACATGACAATGACACATATGACAATGCAATAAATAAATGAATATGAAAATTAATACTAAACCAAAGACTAAATAACCCCATTTTACTTCCAATTAAAAATTGTGTATCATACTTAGGTGGTTTTTTTAGACTTTGCTCTTATGAGTAATTAAATTTTAATATCTTTGATGTAAGAAGGATTTTGGCATGAGTCTTCTAATCACGGTAAAAAAAAATACCCAGTTAACCTATATATTTCATATCGGTAACACCGCGTCATTTTTTTATTCATTGAATTAAAAAAGGGACTTTAG
Organism: Yponomeuta plumbellus; assembly: GCA_947310845.1. Classification (NCBI taxonomy): domain Eukaryota; kingdom Metazoa; phylum Arthropoda; class Insecta; order Lepidoptera; family Yponomeutidae; genus Yponomeuta; species Yponomeuta plumbellus. The sequence continues at coordinate 6,525,105 of OX371193.1, forward strand.
TAGCGGAGCACTCCTCCGAATAAATTGTCCTTATTCTGAGGAGCGCTCTAACGTACAGCGCCATCTAATAAATTTTGGTGAACCCAACTGACACCACTCAAATAAGCTGACCTGAAAAAGACTCCTCACTTCACAAAACGTATCTAATACTTTATTTAAATTATGACGCACTTACTTCATGTGCATAATATAAAATCTATTTTATAAGCATAATAGAAGATAATCCTGCATACATGGAAGTTAATGAGTCCCAAAAGAGATGTTTGTACACCCGTACATACAAGGACCCGTAAGGGTCTTGCTTAAACCGGCTCTACGCTTCAGGCTTCATATTACTGCGAATTGTCAAGGCTTGTTGATGGCTTCACGTGATGAATGATGATACATACATATACAATGAGACTGTCTCGCCTACCCTTCACTCGGCAAACAATGTTACATCCAAGGAGAATATTACGCACCATGTTGAAATTTTCGTATTGTCTACAAGGAGTAATATCTTCACGTACAATTTCGAGGCTTCTTAATCATTTAATTTGATAGTTGTATAGCATATTTTCTCAATGAGCAGACAAAACAACAGATCGATATATATAATTATGGGTTCTACTGGATCTATTCTTCTTTCATATTATAAGGTTAACAAATTTAACTTATTTCCGACGTAAAAAAAAACTTGCCCTTTGAATCTACGTATTGAGATAATTTATACTGATTCCAGTGACATCTACAACACTCACATTAGATAGGTGAAGGGGCCACTCGGACGCTGTAGTGCAGTGGTACTTTGTTTTCGAAATTATACTTCTTGTACAGAGAAATGGAGAGTCGCACAATTGGAGCGTATCCTATATGGTTTAATTTGTTGAAGGCTTCGTATCCTTTTTCTATGAAATGTTTATCTATAACGTTTTTTAACTATAAAGCCGCCGATAGTATACTGCTGTATATAAGATCCCAGTTAACTCTCAAGACTAATAACTTCCACACAGCAAACTCTCTAATTGTGAATTACCAAAATAGGACTCAATGAATGAATTAAAAATATTGCCACAGACATACTTACAGAATAATATTAATAATTATTATATTACATAGAGCGTGACAATGATGCGATTTAAGCGTTTGCTGTTTCTATTCGAAACAGCGCTGGTTTTTTAATAGCACCTTCACACCATATAAAACACCATGCAGGTAGGGCTTATGGCTGAACAAAAACTTAGAACTACCAACTACTCAAGGTGAAAAGTCATGGACGGAAGCGGAAGCGGAAACATGGAAGTACGCGCAGATTGAGGTGATTTGTACAAACTAAGCACGTCAGCCTCGGGAGGAAATCAAAATCCTCTATTTTGAAGAAAGAAAAAAATAAAATTCATTTGATTGATGACACAAAACTCAAAACAAAAAAAGACACCCACAAAACCATTTTGGTGATCGAGCGTATTACTCGGCAGTCCAAATTAAAGACTTATCTTTCCACCAACTGTATACTGCGACCAATATAACTATGTATGTATGCATCGTGAGTTAGTAACAGTTAGATATCTAGATAGAATATTCAGTAGCTATATTATGTATAATCGCTCGTAGCCCCAGCTGCCTAAATGACCTTAAACGATCACGAACGTTAAGCAACATAGGGCGTGATCAGTGCATGGGTGGATGACCGTCTATAACTAACGCTAGTGGCATTTTTCCGAGCGGTTCCGTGCTTTCTAAGGCACGTTAAGCAGTTGGTGCCGGCTGCCGTCGATAGGTGACAGTCGTTAAGCCAAGTCAGAAGCCCTAAGGCGGCTTGAAAATTTCTGACAGTATGACCACCCACAAGTTTCACAAGCCTCCACCAATCCGGACTACGCCTCCGTGATGGAGTTTCGTCTCTATCTTCCAAAGGGAAGGGACCCGTGCCCCTCGGTGAGGACATAATGGGTTGATGATGATATGTATAATCTGTCAAACTGATCCTTAAATCGAAATTGTGACTCAATTGATTAAACTTGTAATAATTTGTTTGTTTCAGGCGACACGGACGACCATGGACTACCCAAGGATAAGGGATGTGACACCAATCTCTACCTTTATCATGTAAGTTTATTTTCTAACTCGTAAATCACTCTTTTTGCCTTATCCAAGATTTGATGGCTATGCGTCAGGATAGAAAAAATAATTAATTATCGCCGGAATGATTTATTGCCTCAGGGAATCCGCCCTGTAATACATTTTTTCGTATTGCTATTGTTTGAAATATTATGAAGCAACAAAAAATAACAGCTCCGTTCTTATTACATCACAGAAGCAAAGTGTAATCTGCGGGATTATACCGCCCGCTCCCCCCGCACCTCGCAAACTTCCCTCCAAGCGCAAATCCAACGCGATTTATTGTATTACATTTAATAACGTTTACACGGTAAACAACCGGCTATCACTCTAGCTACAGAAACTATGAAATCTAACCACTAAACTATGTAACTTAGATTTCTATCACAGCTAAAAAATTTGGCAATACAAAATCACAACTTTTTTATTCTCTATTTAACCTTTTAATGTACCTCCTAAAGTATAATTCCAATTTACATGGTAAACAGCTGTTATTTTAGCCATTCAAATTATGGAATCTAACCACTAAATAGAGTAACACAGATTTCTATCACAGCTAAAAATTTAACAATAAATATAAGACTTAAATTGCTTATGAAACTAGGCCCGAACTAATCTTAATTAAATTGTAGAATTATTGCGCGAATTTCATTTCAAATGACATTTGCGCGAGGCAATTTAGACCCGGATTATAGGGTGTTCGAGAAGGAAACGGAATAAATCGAGCGCCTTATTGAAATTGAGTTACGCCGTAGCTCGTAGCGCTCGTAGCTGCTCGTAGCTCGTTCGTAGCTCGTTACTCGCTGCCGTAGCACTTCAATTTCTTACGTCATTGGCTCGGGCTACGCTTAAATTTTAGCTATACTCGTAGGTGTTGGTTGCTGAGTACAGTTTAAATATGTGAGTGGTACTATCCTGTTTTATAATGATACGCTATGGCTTAGAAGTATATCCGGCGTCACCTTAGTTTGAATTAAGGATATACATTTGCTTCTCTCCTCCCTCTCACACGTGGTTAAGTAGATGACTTATACAATATTCAGCCGCAGTTTTCTTCGTCGTTTCCTCTCTTTCATTAAAGCAGCCGGTGATTAAGGCCACCCTACTCGGCCGATTTGCGCCTCGGCCGGGTTAATGAGCTCATTAACAGCTGTTTTATCTATGATTTTCATACGAATCTCTCACTTAACCGAATTTAGAATGAAAATGCCGGTTTAATTGCAGCGTCTAACGCAGGAGTCACGTAACGTTGACGGGTTAGAGCACCGAAAAGCCGAAAGCTTACCTGGCTCGAGAGGCTCTGAATTCGATAAGTAATACATAGGTTAGTAAAAGGGTCTTGGAATAAAGTGCGCACCTGCGAACAGCGGCGTCGCCTGTGAGTTTCGAGTAATACGGTTTCGGTTTAAGCGGATGTGGGGGCCTCTTACATAAATGCGTCGTTCGGTTGAAATATGGACCGCTTGCGGCCATAGCACTTACACTCGAACAAATCAAGCCGTCTAAGCGGAACGGCGCTGCTTTACCAAGATCATTAAATCCGTTTTGACGGACTGCCTCGTTGATATAGCGATATCACGCGTGATTACTGAAGCGCTCTTAGCCCCGGCCGCCTCAGCAATCTTAAACGATCACGAATGTTAAGCAACATAGGGCGCGTCCAGTACATGGATGGGTGACCGTTCTATGACTAACGCTAGTGGCATTTTCCCGAGCGGTGCAGTGCATCGCAAGGCACTAGCAGTTGGTGTCGGCCGCCATCGATAGATGGCAGTCGTTAAGCCAAGTCAGATGCCTTAGGGCAGCTTGGAAACTTCTGACATTAAGACCAGCCAGTAGCCTCCACCAATCCGGACTAGGTCCCCGTGGTGGAGTATGGCCTATACCTTCCTCAGGAGACCCGTGCCCCTCGGTGGGGACATAATGGGTTGTTGATGCTGATGACGCGTGATTACAATGCCGGGCGTAGATTCCATCCTACTGGAGGCCGCCATACGTTAGCACAAATGGGCTCAGTCTGGGCGTATTTCTACTTTGTATCGTTTAAGATCACTTAGGTGGCCGGGGCTACGAGCAGTTCAGATTCAGATTGTATTTATTACGCAGAAAATATACAAGGTGAGCAGGGTCTTAATTTGAGATGGTGAATAATTAAGGCTTATTACCTAATCTGTGGCAGGTAGAGGAAAACTTTGTTAACAGTCATTCCCTTACAACGCAAGATTATATACCAGACCACTCAAAAAGTATTGCGATAAAAAAGTTTTTATGTACGAGTAACTGTCCAGCTATAATCTATTCTGCCAAGACGTTGGTCCGTTTTTTTATATACGTATTGTGTAACAACGTTATCAACTTGAAATATTTTCAGCAGTAAAATTGTAACAATGGAAACTTGTTTTCCTATAGAAACATACCTAAAATCTCGTCCTATTATTCGGCCGTATCTCCACACTCAAACGAGTTCAATGACAACAAAGACCAAAATGTGGGATGTTCATTTTTTTTCCTATTAGTCGTGCTATTATTACTCGGTGAATATAATATGTAATGTCCAAGCGGAGATCCAGCAATTAGCACAAATATAGGCCAGAGCGTCAATGACCCGGCCTAGACATGAGAGGACTGGACGAGACTCCTTGCTGTTAACCTCATTGGTTTTGTAATGAATTTTAATAAAAAGAAGACTGTTTTCGTATCATTGGTTTCAAATCTTTTTTTCCTAAGTTTCGAGGGGTTTCTCAATTTGTTTCTCGTTCCAGACGTGCAATCTATATCTATGTATACTAATATGTAAATAATAAAGTGGGAAAAATGTTTCTTTGTTTATGTTTTTTTTTTGTCCGATCTAAATGAAAATCGGCACAAATGATCTTAGTCAAAATTTATGAAACACGTATTTCACCGTTTTTCGAAATTCAGCTCCAATAGGGGTAAACAGGGGTACGGAAGTTTGTGTCGGACGTAATTCTGTTTGTTCGATTTTCATGAAATTTGGCGAAAATAATCTTTAAAACAATTAATGAAATATATATTTTACAGTTTTTCGAAATTCAGCTCCAAAGAGGGTAAACACGGGTACGGAAATTTGTATCGGACCTAATTTTAGGTCGGTAGATCTGAGAATAGGTTGTTATCTATTTTTCATACCCCTATCTGGCAAAACAACGTTTGCCGGGTCAGCTAGTGTTTGATAGATTAATTTATCTACATAGCACATATAGATAATTGGTGAGGACGTAACAGACACGTGCAATGGAATTTGATATTAGTTTAGTTTCGAAGCAGTACCGCAGAAACTGACTACTTTGACTGAGATTTATCGTTAGCTCCGTGTAGTTCCATTGAGCAAACGCTATTCAACGAACGAAACGACAAAACTTTTCAACGTAGGTATAAATAAATCATTGTCACTTTATTTATGCGTATCCATTAACCAGTCCCATTTAAGTTGACTGGTTTGCTCGCCACGACACGAGAGGTTACAGAGAACGGCATTGGCTACCTGAGTGTATCTCTGGATCTGGAGCCGGATATTGAGTTAGACGGCGTGAGGGAGGCTGCAGCTGCTAGGGCTGCAACATTGAAAAAAGTCGGACCCGGTGATTTTGGCAATGTCATTTCCATATAAACCCCATATATTCGTTTCATTAAAGAAAAATGTTGATGAAAATTGAAAAGAAAATTTTTTTTGAAAAAAAGACGAAAGACTATACAATCAAGATACTTATCTACTTGAATATGTAGTTTAATTTGAGTTAGGGTCTGTTTCACCATCTGCAGATAAAGTTCTGGATAACCTATCCGCAACCAGGGCTGCCGTTTGTTCTAAATTTGAACGAACACACGCAATATAGGAAAATTTATTTAAATATAGAACAAACGGCAGCCCTGGTTGCGGATAGCTTACTTGGAACTTTATTTGAATTTTGTGAAACAGGACCTTAATGTATTTTGATTTTGAGTTTTTTCTTGTACATTTTTTTAATAAAAGGATCTTGACTCAAGACATCTTGACTTTTTTCGTATGCACTTTGGCCAACTGACAGCTGTTAACAGTAGATTAACAGCTTGTTACCGTATGAAAAATCGGGGGTTAGTTTTAAATTCAATGGTTTTACTGATAAATTTTCACTAAGTAACAGTTTCTGAGCTACAAAAACTAAAATTAAGATAGTTTTTAAGCTGTCATTTGTGTGCTTGCTTAAAGTGCTTAAGTTATTTCTAATAGTGGAGTCTTAGAATTGGCCTTCTGTATATTTAAATAATATGTTAATCGGTGTTATGTGCTGTTAGTCTTCCTAATGTTAAATAAATTTAAAAAAAAACAATATGTGGTCGATTGTGAAAGCGACTGGAAAATATTTGACGATGACTAGCACTGGACCGGATGGGTTAGCGTGAAAAAGAAGAGGCCTATACCCAACAGTGAGCTCTCTTTATGGGGTGATTAGACAGATGGATGATTTTAATTTATGAGATAACGTAATTAGTAGGATTATTAGAAAAAATCCGGATCTGTAGAATACGACCTCATCGACCTATTTGACGACCTCTGCGCAGCGGTTAGCGCATGTGCCAGGTCATAAATGTTTACGCTGTTTCTGGTTTCCACGACAAAGGGTATCCTAGGGTGGGGCCAGAAGCATGTATGTATGAAAATGTTTATGTTATGTTTATGATGTTAACCCGGAACCCGTTCACGCCCCATTCAAACTCGTACACCCGTAACCCGGGTAAAACCCGGCGAGGTGGCAGCCCTAGGAGCGGCCCACTACAAGCGAGGTCACTCTCTATCGGGGGCCGCGCGGAGACAAGTGCCCATCAATAGGAGCAGCAGTTCTAGCTCTGCCTTTAAAACATTCCAAATGAGGTCAAGGGCTCTGCGCCAGCTCGATGGGTAACTTGCCTCCTACTTAGATTGGAGTGACAACGTTTTTATACCACTGAAGAAGACATAGAAAAACAAGAAAAAATTTAACCTTAAAAAATTAGTTCCTGATTTGAATCGATGATTGTAAGTGGTAAAAACCCACAATTTGCTGTTTACAAGACTTGTGAAAAATACAAAAAAACTGGCTGGTATAAAAAAATGTTGTGTTTTGTGATGTACACTCAACTATTTTAAGCAGCCGTCATTATTAAAAGGAAGGAGGGTTGATAGTGGTATGTTTTTACAACAAAATTCGTAAATTTCGGTTTCGCGAATTAAACTGTGTACTTAAGTCTATTTCGGTAAAAATGTCGAATGGTGGGTTTTTACGATCATCGATTTATTTAACACACCTCAAAAAATAGCGAATAATCTAGTTACTTTAATAATATTATTAGATTTTGTTTTATTACGTAAATACGTGAACTCACGCCTGTATCCCAGAGGGGTGACTAGAGCCTGGCAAAGCTAACTTTGCAATGGCATAAATATGGTAGATTAAAAAAAGGGTATGGTATCCCTATGTTTGTAACCCCAATTATAGTCTTGATACTTGATCGGGGTTCAATAAGAATTTATATTTAACATTCAAAGCATCAAAACTGTTTAGGCAAGCTTAATAATGAAAGTGACAGAAACGAGTTTAGCTACAAAGGTGTTTCTGTGGGGTTGCCACTTAATTCCATTCCAAAGTTAGCTTTGCCAGACTCTAAGATCACTTTCGCTTCATTGACATTCATTAGTCGTAGCATGGACGCACGCCGGATACGATTTTACGTCAATTTGGTACGTCTACGTCTGTTAGATGACGTACGGAATTGGTGTGGTGTAGATTAAAATCATTATTTAACTGGATAACTCAAGTATTGATAAACGCTTCATACATTATAGGGAGCTACGACCACGCCCGTTTGAGTCCAATTTGTGTCATGTATTTGTACCGGGTGACTAAAATTATTTTTCGACATGTCATATTATGAAAAGTATAATTTTTTTCACATGGCCTCTCCAGTGAGGCTAAAACATGTTTTCTGCACATTTGACTTAGGCCGATTTATTATAGTCACGCTGACAAGCCAATATGTACTACGTACTAAGGAGTGTTTTAGAAAAACGCCGACCGTTCAGCGCTGATCAGCTATACATTTTGTATATCAGCGCTGACGGTCAGCGCGTGGTCCGCCTGACTCTAAAACCAGCCTTAGACTCGGCACTCTCGAACGCATGTTCGTCTTTTTATGGTGCTTACTCAGTCTGTAGCATTCGTTGAATATTTTTCCGCTATTTGACGTTTTACCGAGACCCTAAAAAAGGGGTGTTGTTGTTTAACTTAACATACGAGCCAATTAAGAGTACAGGCCATCATCATTACTTTTAGTAATAAGGTCGCCAATCGTACTTGTACTATGTTAGTGTCCCAAAACCGACGTGCGTGTATGAAACGACTAATGAATGTCGATGAAGCGAAAGTGATTTGTCAGGATCGTGGCAAGCGGTAGTCCCTGGTCTCTGCCTAACCTTCTGGGTTATCGGCGTGAGCTTATGTATGTATGCTAGTGTCAAATCTCATGTGTAATTCCTGGTGTACATACAATCAAGATTATTCTATCTATCTACCTCTGGGAGGGGAGCAGCCAGTGGCGTAGCGTAGTAGGGGGCGGCCCGCCCCGGGCGGCAATTTTAGGGAGCGGCAAAATTTCACATTAAATACAAAACCTACTAATTGGGACCGTGCGATACTAGAGCGACCACTCCGATTCTAGAGTATTTATACAGATCTTATTCATTTAATTATTCATTATTCAATCAAATTAGGGATGGTACCTATGGAACTCAGAGCATAACCCTTTTCATAGATCGTCATAGTCTCGTTGGCTCAGCTCAGCTGCTTATTAAGCGCTGAAGTGTACTTGGTAGGAGCACTATTTACAATAGCTTGCTGTAAAAAAGTAAAATCAGGGACAATAAATATAACTGATTCCACTCCATTCGGTCACACGTTCCACAAAGAATTACGACGGTTTCATTACGAATACAATTTCAACGGAATGAAAAATCCGGCCCCCCGGTAAAGTGCCAAATAATGGCAACAGAGCAAATGAAAACAAATAGAGTAAAGCCTTCGTGATAAATTGCTGGCCCTTTATTTTATTGCCAACACGGTTTACGTGCCGCAGTTAGATCGTTCTAAACGCCCTGTTAGTATATTTCGATTGAGACTTAAGTTAAATTTTCAACAAAAAATAAAATTCTACTTAGTTAGTAGGAACCTGAATATAAGTAGAGTAATACCTACCTATAACATTTTTATTTTACGCAAGAAATAATTTACTGGATTTTTCTTTGTCTTAGTCATTGAGATAAGGCTATCTTGGTAACAGCTACATATAAGCTTTTGAAATCAAACATCAAAACTCCACCTGCAAGCATTTTTATGAAAACGTCAAAACTTATATCCGGGTTAATAAGTAATCCTTCGCCAGGCTGCTTGTCGGTCTTAACATTCCCATTTATCTGATTTAATGATAATACTTTAGGCGTTTTGCACGAACCATTTACGCCACCATTTTATTCAAACTTCACGCTTCACGAACGCAGTAACGATTCGACTGAAATTACTTCAAGGACTTTTGCCATTCCAAAGGTAGTTTCGGTTAATCCCGAGTGACGCTCAGAATCATCTATTCCAAGGCGATTCTATTCGACAGTTTCTTTTTAATAGTAACTTAACTTTTATAAAGTAAAGCACTGTCTTGGGACGTATTCGAAAAAAAGGCCAATTGACAATTGGTGTTCTGAGGGTTCGGTAGCCCCGTATGATTTAATAACCCCATAATGGTGTTCGCGCTTGGTCAAGTTGGTAACATGACTATTAAGATGATGATTTGTACGAGATTTGTACCGCCGCACCTGATTTGTACAGGTGGCCTAGGCCTGGGCGTATTTCCATATATGTGACGGACTGCCTTGTTATCACCGTCCTTGTTTGAGATTTTAATTATTAAAATTACGTATGTACGTAGCAAAAATGTGTCTTCTTTCATTTAGTTTGAGACCCTTAACATTTTTTTTTGTTACACTATACGTATAGATGTTGCACTATAATGAAACCAAGCTCAACATTACGTTGTGTGTATTACAAATAAAATAAAAATAATTATTTTTTTCCTGTTGTGAATTTTTCATCTGGCTATCTATTACTGTTCAACTGATAAGACCCTTTGAAGGTCGGCGCGCAGATACACAGACAGACAGACAGCACATTGATACGGCCCTTGGCACACTTCGGGTACGGGACCCTAAAAAGTTGAACCCGAGAATCGGCTCCCGATTCGCGCGTACTATTTTCAAACATTCATCATTCTTCACGAAGTGAGGCATCGTCGAAGCTTCGGATGAGCTGAAGCGCGCTCCAAATGGGGTGTGAATAAAATACGAGCTCTCAGGCTGGCGAACGGAGAGCCGCAGGCTCCTATCGCACACACCAAATTAAAAAAAACGGGCTAAGTGCAAGTTGAACTCCCTTACCGAGTGCTCTGTACGACCACATAATATATGAGTATACCACCGGTTTCTTGCTAACGGCTATTCTTAATTTTTTTGTTTGCACTTGGCCCACTGAAAGTTTGTAAGGGGCTCTGTACCACTAGCACCGCCAAGGGTAAAAATCTCTTTTTACAGTTCGTAATTGCAAATTGCAAAAGATTCTGTACATATTCTCAATCGAATCATGTGTTGTTAAAACAACACAAATCCATTGAACCAAATTTTTGGGGAAGAGGAAAAAAGGATTTAAGATTCAAAATCCTGCTGTATTTGTACTTTTTTTGTAACTAAACCGTTCACGTAACTACCACTTACAATTTTGAGTCACATTTTATAAAAATATTTTAGTGTGGATGTTTTTTTTTGAGCAATTTATGAACTGGATATGTGTTGTTTTGCAAAAACACTACTTATAATTGAAATAAAAGGTCACAAATTTATTACTAGAAACTATAACTTATGAAATAAGTATGTACTTAATGTAATTAAAATCTAAGACACCTCTACATCGTCTTTCTCTGTGGTTGGGCAGTTGAAAATTTCTTCATAGAAGTTTTTAATATGGTCGTCGTCCGGCATGTAATTCTTTAATTTTCTGAAATATTTTTTTTTTAAATATTTAATGGTTTCTTACCATCTGGATAGGCACATCATCAAAACTTGCAGCAGAAATTTTGGTTTTGCCATGTGATGGCAAAACACAATGGCTGGAGATGTGTTGTTTTGGCATAATTCTGTGCTAAGAGCAACACGTTTCTACTATGAAAACCCCATAGGATTTGTGTGATTTTGCAGCAAATGTGGCTTTATGGTCATACAATCAAATACCGTTGAAAAGTGAAATTTGAAAAAATGGTTGCTTGTGTTGTTTCAGCAATCATGTTGATAGTAAATTTTGAGACCCATCGCCGTGAACCTATGACAATTACGATGTGTTAAAGAAGATATGTTTTTTTTTTCATTGGTAACGCTGAAAAAGCGCTTTCCCTTGACAGGAGATTATGAGATTTTTGTTGCCTGAGAAACTGGGACTACGTTGTTTGGCGAAAATAAATTAGCTCAATTCTGTTCTTGACATTCGGCAGAAGGCCACTTCAGATGTCCGGTTTTTAATATTGATTATTGATTTGCACTACAATCATATTGTATGTACTACCGTATACCGTAAAAAAGTACCCAAAGTCTGCGTGCCGACGTGCAAGTAATAATGAATCTTGCTGAAGCCAAAGAGGTTTGTCAGGATCGTGACAAAAAGCAAACATAATAAAAAGGAAAAAACTCTTTCCGTGTTTGGATACGCCACTCAATATTTTATTATTTTGTGAGCAATTCGCTTAACCAAGGTTTATTCTGTGAAATGTCAACAAGCTACCAATAACGTTTCTAGCTTAATGCTTTGTCTGGGCCAGACCGACGGATATACTTCGTAGGCATATTAATAGCGTCTCGTTTGGCACCCTTTAGATACGGTACCCTAAAACCCGACGTACGGGAGGCTCCCATAAGGATAACCCTGTGTAAAATGGTATGCGTACCGTAGAGTAACGGGAGCAATGCGTGTTTTTTAAGCATGTTTACATAAAAGTACTTGAAAGTCTCTTTTATATAATAATATACAAAAACCATTTCTTTGTAAAATGTACCTAAACCAAACCTACACATTGTAAACCTACGATTTTTTTAGATCGAATGTTTATTCAATGTCAAAACTCTATCATTTCCACCCAGCACCCAGAACTTTGAGATGAATATTACACTCCAAATCTGTACCTACTATTGCGAGTGTAATCGATTCCAGCCAAATCAACGGAGTCGAAACAAAATTTCGGAGCAATCGCCGTATTTTTTTTTATATATGAAAAAAACATTTTGAGGCTTTCCCTTGTAAAATACACGTCTTTCAAAATCAAATGATAATTCAATTTGAAAATCAATTTTCATCGCGCAAAATTAAAACCATAGCTTTGCGGTGAACGTTATCCCTCCAAATCTTTGTTATTACGAGTATTATCGATTCCAGCCAAATTAACGGAGCAGAAATTTAATTTGCGCGCAATCACCGACGATTGATGTAATTAATGAGCAGGAACGTCAATTTCACTTATTACATCACGCCCGCCAAATCCACCCAAGTTTCGGGAACGTGACCCCTGTATTTTATGCGAGGTACGTGGTTCGATTCGCAATTCGGGCTTACGCAGCGAACTTTTTCACGGACAACAAGATCGCTCCTAGAGAGTTGGCTATGAGCGAACTGTGGCTTAATTTAATCTTAGATGAAGGAGAAATATTTTCTTCCAAACAAGCGAAAATGAAACACTCATGCCTGTTAACCTGAAGAAAATGTGCGCTGAAATAACATTTTCTGACAGTTCTCGTTTATTCTTTATCCTTTAATAATGTAGATTATAAAAGTCGCACAAGTCACACCTTTAGCGAGTTACATTGCTAGTAAAGATTCACAAATTCACACATGACCTCACTAATGTGTAGCGAGCGCTCTACCGTCCCTGCATCCACCGTTTTGTAAAACATCCACCATACATTCTGTGTCCTCTTTTCGAAACTCATCAGAAAAAAAGTCATTATTGCATTCCGGGATTCTGAGCGACGACCTTTCGATTGGGAGGTGCGCGTTCTACCGATCATGCTCCACTGCTTTTGTAAAACATTAATCATATTTTGTGTTTTCTTTTGGAAGGTTAAAGACACAAACATTTGCAAGCCCAAGTTTTGTTATGTAACGAAATGAAATGAAATGAAATTTATTTGTCTCCCAAAAAGGCAAAACATGTAGACAAATTACTGCACTTAATCTTTACATACTTATATTCAACATAATAAATTATAGGTTTCTTTTTCTTCATAATACGAGATCAGTGGTTCTACCAACCGCGCTCACATAGTTTTGGTAAAACCGTCAACATGTTCTACCGATCACAGCTTTTCTAAATCGTCGAGCCATGTTATGTTACCAGTAACATAACATAACATTTACATACAGGCACATACATTGCTTCTGGCCCACACTAGGATACCTTGTGTCGTGGGAACCAGATACAGCGACGTTACAAACATGTAAACATCCGAGACCTGGGTTTCTTGTTTTTGTCTCCAGCCGGGATTCGCACCCGGGGCCTTCTCGTCTTCTTTCTCTATTTAAAATCTCACCACGTTTAATTCGTTTCTAGGAGGAAATCGAAGACCGGCCCCGCGTGGCCACGTTCCTGGGCTCGCTGGCGGACTACTCCAATACGATCCCGACGGCCGCCGCCGCCGACCCGGATGCCCCAAAGGCTGCGCCGCCAGCCCGTATGGGCACCCTCATTGGCGTCTACCTGCCCTGCATCCAGAACATCTTCGGTGTCATCCTGTTCATCCGTCTCACGTGGGTCGTGGGTACGGCGGGCGCGATTGCTGGCTTCTTGATTGTGCTCACCTGCTGTTGTACGGTAAGGGAAACTGTTTGTATGAGAATCTTAATTTTTAACTTTTTTTAACAAGATCACGTTTGATCACTTCATTCATATCGGGCATTTAGTCTATATTTGTATAAGTACTAGTACATTCAAATTATAAATTGAATTGTTCAGGCAACATTTGTTTATCTCAGTAGAATAAATAAGCGTGGTAAGCAATTAAATAAATAGGTCAACAATTTTTTAATTTTATTTTATACTTTCAACATTTTTGAAGCTAATCAAATTGGAATTTCCTGGAGATCAATTTCGAATTATCTGCTAACTAATTCAGTTTCAGTCTATTGATCAATTGGCAACTTTGTGAATGATCTAATAAGTTGAATTATGGTGTCAATGCAAATAGAGTGCACAGTACATCACAAGTCACATTTACATGATACAGACTGTCAAGTATAAGTTGGCGTTCCTGTGGCGGCGCCTCCTACACACTAAATGTGAGACCATCAAGCTTTGAAAACTGTCAACACAACCGACAAAATTAGTACGTTTTTTTTGCCACACGCCAACTTACACTTGACGCGCTGTAGTGTTTTTCCATCAATTGCCATATGACGTGCTCAATGAGGGTAAAATGTCTTGTCTTTGTACCACTGAAGTCTACCTATAAGAATTCAAAACTGAACTCATACTCAGTATTCTTTATTACACATGAAACATTTATTCACTCATTCTGCATTTGCTTCCTATCGCCTCTCCGCGACAGTCATTTGTTTCTCCACCGACCGCAGACGATGCTAACGGCGATATCGATGTCGGCGATTGCGACCAACGGCGTGGTGCCGGCGGGCGGCTCCTACTTCATGATAGGGCGGTCGCTGGGCCCGGAGTGCGGCGGCGCGGTGGGCATGTTATTCTACACGGGTACCACGCTAGCCGCTGCCATGTACATCGTCGGCGCTGTGGAGATCGTCCTGGTGAGCCTTTGGTGGTTCTGCTGCCGTTATACTCGTATAACGTAACTTTCCACTCTATCCGGTTAAGCATTTAGACAACTGTTACTACACCAATCTTCATATTCAAGCTGTAGAAGAGTACCGGTTGAAGGCTGGACCCACATTTAAGAGGTCTTGGTTCCGTTGCTAGCGTATCTTTGTTTTATAAGTGATGTACATTTGTACTGGTGTACTGGTGCAAAACTGGTGAAAGGAAACGTCCATGATAACCTGAGAGCCAGAGGTGTTCATAAACCTCAACGTATATAGTCGGCATTCGCAATGGTCCCGCGTAGTAATGAAACCACTACTTTATCTCTTTTTCTCTCTGTCTAATACAAAACAAGTCGCTTTTGCATCAAGCACACTAATCTTTCGGGAATAATTAAGACTACTCCTGTGGGAAAAATTGATTAAACCAACTTTCTAAGAAGAACACTTCCAAAACTAAGAATTTCTTTCAAAGTATATCTACTACGAGAAAAAATACTTCCAAGAACAATGGAACCTTCAAACTTCTTCCACTAGATCAAAAGACATGTACCTAATGAGCCAGCGATTGGTGTTTCCTCTCGTAGATTTTAAAACTGTAGAATGCTGGTGTTCCAGAATTTCCCTTGCAAATTCAAAGACAATTTCCCGCAGCCACAAAGCGCATGTGATGAGCCTCCGTCTATTCAATTACACCTATTTTCCTGACGCTCTCCGGCAGTCTAGGCATACATGCGCTGAATACGTAGAGCTGAATATAGGAACCTACACACTCACAAAACTCTGCAAAAAGTATGAAAGTAACCAGCCTACGTGCGACGAATCATACGAGTATATTTCGTTTATCGTCGACTTTTACTAATGCAGTAACTTTGTTAACGGCATGTCGTTGTCTTTTTATTGGAGTAAGAATGGTTGAAGCGTAATCGTTAGGTCAGTTCTCTCTCATTTGCCTGGGTTGGGCAGGTTTTATTTCTTGCATGTGATGTTTGCGTTATTGAGTGGAGACCGTGGATCGGTAAACGTATGTAGGACGTCCTCCAACTCGGTGGAGCGATGATCTTCGCAGGGCGGTTGGCAAGAGCTGGATGAGAGTAGCCGAGAACCGTACTCAGTGGCGTGCAATGGGAGAGGCCTATGTCCAGCAGTGGACAACCATAGGCCGATGATGATGATGATGAACGTTTGCATTTATAACATAAGCCCTGTTTTCTACACGTCCAGGCCTTCTTTCAAGGAGAAAGTACGTATTTAATGGATTGTGGATTGGCTATTTTAATCGCAAAAAGCTCAGGTTTGCTCGCCATTTTTTCCTTGCGTAGATATCTAATGTTTATTTGTACTTATTTTACCGATTTAGATATTTGTGTATTTGTAATAAAACCCCTTCGAATTGGCAAGTAGCGGTGGGCGAGCTTTTTAAGTATAACCAAACCTAATCTCTATTTGAGAGATAGTCCTTCACATCCTGTTACGTGGAAGCTATAGGCCAATTACTTAAATTTATCTCTTTTTTTGCGTAGACGTACATGGCGCCCTGGATATCGATATTCGGCGACTTCACGAAGGACCCGGAGGCGATGTTCAACAACTTCCGCGTGTACGGGACGGGGTTGCTGCTCATAATGGGGACGGTTGTGTTCGTCGGCGTCAAGTTCGTGAACAAGTTCGCAACCGTCGCCCTTGCCTGCGTCATCCTCTCGATCACAGCTGTCTACGTCGGCATCTTCGTCAACTTCAACGGAAATGACAAGCTACAGTAATATATTCATTAATACTCAACGATTAACATAATTTTTGAATATAGCACATTGGAGAAAACCGATTTTATCAATGTTAAACCACACTAGTCTGGTAGGAACGCTTTTTTCGTTTTAATAACAACTCAACTCTCCAACTTGCAACTCTCCATCGTCGGATGTCTGGAAGAAATTGCTTTAAGCAATAAGGCCGCCAATTGTACTGTATCTTTGTAAAGGTTTTGTATTTGTTTTTCCTGGTACAACAAAGAATATACTTATCTTATATTAAATCCGTGTTCTTGCTTCAACGATGGTGTTAGACATACTTGCAATTTTAACTTTATGTTTATATTTTTGCTAACACTATATCATTGAAGAATTGATCTTAAACTTTATATAATCAATCTCAAATAATAAATTCTGTACTTACTAGAACGTACATTTTTTTTATTAATCCCCTGTTTACAGGATGTGCGTGCTGGGAAACCGACTACTTAAGGATATAAACATCAATAACTGCACGAAGGCACGCGGCGGTGAACTATACAATTTGTTCTGCCCGAACTCCACTTATTGCGACCCCTACTTCAAGGTGCATAATGTCACCATTAGACAAGGCATCAGGGTAAGACAAATCTGTTTCACTCGAATTACTTTCCTCTCGTCTGCTTTTCGGATGTCTGTAGGATTCGTATTGAATTCCGGTGACCAAATGTTGTGGTACTTTAAAAGCTGTCTGAATCGTAGCACGATTGTGCTACGTATGTAGCACGAATATAGACACTGTCTTTTTCAGGGCCTATCTAGCGGAGTATTCTTTGAGAATATAAAAGATTCATTCCTCGAACGTGGGCAGTACATAGCTTATGGAAAGGAGCCCGATGATATAGAGCAAATGGAACGTCCTACTTATAACCAAATCTACGCCGATGCTACAACTACATTTACCATCTTGATTGGCATATTCTTCCCCTCTGTGACTGGTAAGAAAAAAACTTTTTAAGGCATGTGTATTTGGGTCAGTATTATTAATTTCATTCACTGTTCCTCAGGTATCATGGCTGGATCCAACCGTTCCGGTGACTTGGCAGATGCTCAGAAGAGTATTCCTATTGGAACTATTTGTGCCATCATAACGACGTCTTTTGTATACCTCTCATGCGTACTTCTCTTCGCGGGAACCGTGGATAACTTGCTACTGCGCGATAAGTACGTTACTTAGTTTTACGTTTTTCGTCATAAGTGTCCTTTTCTTTATACCCTCGAACGTAGCCCGAGTGGTCAGCCTCTTCCTCTCGTCCTCCTTTCCCTTTCCCTTTTCCTTTTTCGTCAAAACGTTCTTTGTGAGTACCACTGTATTTCGACGTATCAGTCATTCTTTCAACAATTTTAGATTTATCACTTGTAGTAGCAGTACCTGTTCCAGGAAGAGTTTTCTTCATTTTTTCTATAAGGGTGTCTGGATCTAGATTCTTTTCTTTAGCAAGTTGCTCGATGTATTGCAAGTATGTCTTGTAATCTAAAGTTTTACGCTTGAATTTGGAGAAACAAATCGCAGTGTCAGTCGTGGTAATCTTCTTTCCGTCGATAATGCCCGCCTCCTTCATCCATTTGTCACTGTTCGACAATGTTATTTGTTTTCCATCGCTCTTCGCGACACCAAACCTAGCGTATTCGTAAAATGCTTTGTCTAGAGCCATTATCTTCTATACCTATTTAAAAAGTAAATAAATTAAAAATACTGGAATTTAGAGTTCGATTAAGCCATTTTTTTTCTCTTGATAAACCGATACCAACTAGATAAGTTTACGTTTTATTTAAAAATGTTCGAGTAGGTTTTTGAATTTTGAATTTTATTCACAGATTCGGACAATCTATAGGCGGGAAGCTAGTAGTGGCCAATATGGCGTGGCCTAACCAATGGGTAATATTGGTCGGGTCCTTCCTATCAACTCTTGGAGCTGGACTTCAGTCCCTGACTGGCGCTCCTCGTTTACTCCAAGCTATAGCTAAGGATGAAATCATCCCATTCTTGGCACCTTTTGCTGTTTCATCGAGCCGGGGTGAACCCACAAGGTGAGAAATCAATAATCGAGCATTGTTTTATTTTTCCCGTTTATTAAATGGTGCTTACTTACGATTTCGTCTTTTTCAGGGCTCTAATATTGACCATGTGCATATGCCAGTGCGGTATTTTGCTCGGAAACGTCGATATCCTCGCTCCACTTCTATCTATGTTTTTCCTCATGTGTTACGGTTTTGTTAATTTGGCCTGCGCTCTTCAAACTCTTCTGAAGACACCCAACTGGCGGCCGCGATTCAAATATTACCACTGGTATGTTTTTAAATAACTACAAAAACATTCATTTTGTAAAATATTTATTTCCATCCCATAAAATAAACGTACAACTTCATTTCCAGGTCCTTGTCGCTCGCTGGTTTGGTGCTCTGCATCTCAATCATGTTCATGACATCCTGGTTTTACGCACTGATTGCTATGGGCATGGCTGGACTTATCTACAAATACATTGAATACCGAGGGTTTGTATCTACCTTGTGAAGACACAATTGACAAATCTCTTAGGAATCTAAACGAGAGATTTGTCAATTTATTTTGGGTCCAACGTAACTGACTCCCTTTTTTTATTAAAACATTTCTGATCATGAAATTGAATGTAAATGTAATCTTCCAGGGCAGAAAAGGAATGGGGTGATGGTCTTCGAGGTTTGGCGTTGTCTGCTGCTCGCTACTCCCTGTTACGTCTTGAACAAGGGCCTCCTCACACAAAGAACTGGAGGCCTCAGGTCCTCGTTTTGGCGAAGCTGAGTGATGACCTCACTCCCAAGTATCCCAAGTTGCTCGCCTTCGCTAGCCAGTTGAAAGCTGGTAAGTTAAAAACTACTTATAATAAATATGGGCTGACTTCAACCACTTGGCTCTAACAAAGACGAGGTGAGGTTTTTTGTCCCCAATATCCAAAGAAATATTCGATTTGAGTTATTTATTATACCATAAAAACTACTTCTTCTTCCACACATAATCATTGTTATGAATATCTCTATCTAAGTCTATTTCGTTTTTTATTACTTGAATACAACATTAATGATGTAACAATTTGTTCCCACATAATATTTGTTTTTTGTTTCAGGCAAAGGTCTGACGGTGTGCGTATCGGTGCTGGGAGGCGATTTCACTCGTCTGGTTGGTGAGGTGTCAACTGCTAGGCAGAACTTGCGCAAAGCCATGGATGACGAGAAGGTCAAGGGATTCGTCGACGTGCTGGCTTCTCATAGCATCGCTGACGGACTTAGCCACTTGTTAGTGAACTTCTCCTTAAACTTTTTCAGAGATAGTCATATACCTATATCGGCTTGTAGACAGCCCAAGAGTATCTAGCTTAATCTAGCGCAGTCAGCTAGCCAAACATGGTAATATGTGCTCGACGCTCTTTGCTTCTTTAGAATTTAAAGGACCGATTCAGGAAACGTTGTTCCTCTGTTTTCTTTTTAGAAAAAGCATTCTAGAGAAAACAAGTTTTAGTAGCTTGTGAAACTTCCGGCATCTTGGCAATTGTTTCCGTAGTTTTACTATATGATTACTGTCATATGTTTTCTGCAGTAATCAAATTTTCTTTTCAGCGTGCAAACAACAGGCCTAGGCGGTCTGAAGCCGAACACTGTGATCGTAGGCTGGCCTTACGGCTGGCGGCAGTCGGAGGATGACCGCACCTGGCACGTGTTCTTGCATACCGTCCGTGCCGTCACCGCTGCTAGGATGGCTATGCTCGTCCCCAAGGGCATCAATTTCTTCCCCGACTCGACTGAAAAGGTATGATTCAGCCCGTCACTTGTCCTGGTTGTAAGCATAGAAACTCTGTACAAATTAAGTACAACCGCCACGAGCGAGAAGAAGTCCGCGACGTCCATTGAATATTTAACTGTGTTAAGGTGTTATACCAATGAGCCAGTTTTATTTTATTATGTACGTAGCTCCTCTGGTTTTCTCGTTGTTCCGATTATTTTTCTAACCACAATGCTTATTATCGACAAGCAGACGTTGCTGATAGTTGATTGCATATTCACACTAAGACAACGCGGTTCACGATACACGCACGGTTGCACGCACTGTATGCATTGAATTCGGTCTCCATAAATCATAAAACACCTTTGTCTCTATTTTGATAATTCTGAAGGGTTTCTGTTGGACGTGTCTTTATTTTCTTTTTATCCGTAAGCAATAAATGTCTTTCTTGTGTTTTCAGGTATCTGGCAATATCGACATCTGGTGGATCGTGCATGACGGCGGTATGCTGATGCTGCTCCCATTCTTGCTGAAGCAACACCGCTCCTGGAAAAACTGCAAGATGCGCATCTTCACTGTAGCCCAGATGGAGGACAATTCCATTCAGATGAAGAAAGACCTGAAGATGTTCCTCTACCAACTTAGGATCGAAGCAGAAGTTGAAGTAGTTGAAATGGTTAGTTGAAATAAATGTACCTACCTACATTTACCTTTTTGTAATTGCGCAAGCAAATTATTAAACAAGCTTTATTGTTATAACAAAATGTTAATTGTTTTTTCACGTAATGTTCAAGCAATCAACTTTAATGCTTAGAGTTCAGATTCCTCTGAATTCATTCACTGAATATGTAACTGTTGAATAACAATCTGGTACGTTATCGTTTATGGCATACCGGTTTAATCTAAAACCAGACCACCACTCGCATATTCCTTTCGATTTTGTTGTTTCACCAGGCATTAAGGTATACAAAGTCGACCAAACGCCAAAATCAAATTAATGGTGCACTCAAGTAATCCTGACGGGTCTATTAGCTTCCCTTAGTGGTCATCATTCTTATGAAAATAAAGAAATAAAATAAAAATAAAATAAATACCAACTTTCAAAACTGATTCTGAAGTATCTTTATTGCACAAAAGATAGTTTACAAAAGGCGGACTTAATACTAAAAGCATTTTCCACCAGTCACCCGCAGGAGGTACAGAAGAAGAAAGTATATTCTAAAGTATCTATGTCATGTCTCTTTCAGACGGATAGCGATATATCAGCTTACACGTACGAGCGCACACTGATGATGGAGCAGCGCAACCAAATGCTGCGCGAGCTCAGGCTAAATAAGAAGGAGGCCCTCGGAATGGTAATGTAGATGTTTATCAATCACAAGCTTTTCAGGTCAACTAACAATTTGAAGGGTGGGTCCAAAAATCTGTCCAAAAGTATTAGGTACTACTAACCTAAACGCAGTCACCTATTTCATGCAAATTAGAGAATCAAATAGGTATTTTGAAATTGCCGATAGCAAATTATCGGATAAGTATCCTCAATATGAACATCGATCTCTCTATATCAGTGACATCATTTGCAAAATTCCAATTTAAAAACATTTCAACAAACCTAACAATCTAGACCTTAATCGAAAGCATTACGAGTACATCAAAATATAGTCATACTGCAAATTCACAAAAGTTTCGTCAACAATGTCAAAGTAAAATTGATAGTAAAATAACAATAATCAACAACAAAGTCACAAAGCCAGTCAATCGAATAAACCGCCCGAAGTACACATTCGACAAAAAGGTACACATGACACTGGCAGCAATACCGCGCTGCACAGCGAGTGATATCCTTTGCATAGAAATTCCCCTGAGCTGTAGTCAAAGCTATGTTTCTTGAGACGTCGCCCTATCTCCTTAACAAATGCTTTCCCTTGGGCACCCCAAACTCCAGTAGTTTCCAAAGCGAGTGGCACGAAAATGTAGCTGCTCATGAGCTGACTATATTTCGCACACCAACTTTTGTGATTTTGCTGTATGACAATATTTTGATGTAATGTTTTCGATTAAGGTCTAGAAGTAACATAATGATATCCAAGTACCACAGCAGGATCTGAATGTCTCTTCTCACAGAGAGTAAATATGAAGTTAACTACGCATATCCACGGCTGATTGATCTGCTAGATCTGTTAAAGGTGTGTGACCGCCTAGATATACAGGTGTCCTCGCGATGTTTTCTTAACAGCTAGCGAATGATGTTCCTACTGCGAACTCACAAATTTCCGTAACTTAGAAAATATAGTCATTATTTGGTACGTGCCAAAATAAATCCAGGGTCTCTCGGACGGTAAGCCTTCTAATGATGCGCTACCAACACTACCATCACAATTATCACAAATATTTATGTATAATTTGTCGTTAATACAATCTATTTACTCGCACTGATTACTTTACTGATAACCTTGAGTACTTGTATAATACTCCAACTAATCTACGTTTGTAAAAAGTGCTTTCTTGATGTATGATATAAAACTTGTGTTATGATAAGTAATCGTATGTATACTAACTATATTGTATATTGCTATTTTATGTATGTGCAACTAACATGAGTATATTTGTCTATCGCTGCGGACACAGAATTTGGTGGACTATAATGAGCACAATGCTGAGGAGAAGTTGCCTCTGGTAAAGGATCCCTTATCCTCCCCAAACAATAGTTTACATTATTTTTTTGAATTTTAGCTTAGAATGTTTACCTTTGCATTTTCTCGCACTTTGGTGTCATTTCATTCAAAATGAGACCATACATCGTCTCCGTCATCAATACATTTTCTATATTCTTGCTGTACCTACCTACCTACTTCTTACGAGAATATTTAATTATCATTCTACGAACAAGTACCTACTACACAAACATAACTGTCTTCATCTCATTAATTGTCAATACATTTTAAAAGTACCTATCTCTGGCTATTCACATTACTCCAAGCTTGCTCTAACATTTGCAATTGCATTTGAAATGTTCATTGCATTCAATGTTCTCATCATCCATTCACTTGCCACCTGTTTGTCTATCTGTTTGTTACGCTACCTATATTCTCACGCTCTTCAATGTTTTAGCTGATTACTTTAGGGGCTGTTCATTTATTACAATGACAAGCTTACCTACTTTCTAATTCCCTCTCCTTGTCCTTCTTACTATCAAGTACTACATATAAAAAGTAAGATTTATTAGGACCCCTTCCCCCTTACCTCCTCCCTCATGACGTCTTACGTAATAAATGAATAGCCTTGCAACTTGTTGTTTCTAGTTTATCAATTGAATGTTTTGATGTTGTTCTTAGAACACCAAATGACTTGTCATAAAATTCTCTAACCTTTGAAAACGTGAAAGATCAGATATCACTGAAAGTTTTCTGACAAGTCACAGTAGTATGTTGCCGACCACTAACCTGGTAGCTCTCCGGTAGGTCCAAGCCATTGTGGACCACCACCACGCTGACGTGAAGACGGCTAGCAAAGTCCGTTTTGCTGAGCCCGGCGCGGGTGGCGACCAGGTTGCGAATCACGCCGATGATGCACCGTCGCCGCCTCTTACTGACACCGAAGAAAAAGAAAAGGACGACAAGGTGAAAAGCGTTCATTCTCTGTTTGATGATGTGGCTGGGTTTCTTTGCGGAGTTCAATAGGTACGGCGTTAAATTTGACCAAAAACATTCTTTGTTAAGCTTCTGATTGTATTTGGTTTAGGTGCATAGCTCTGAAGTCCGCAATGAAATTCTGTTTGATTGATGCACACATTCCTTTCGATTTTGGGCAGAATACAAAGTACCTACTTGTAGGTACATTTCAGGGGTTCGAAGCTGAAAAACATAATTTTGTTTAATGACTAAATTAAAAATTAAACGATAGGTCCCTTTTTTCAAGTACCTTGAATCAAATGAGACAATATCCTGACCCTCAATATATTGGAATTGCTACTAATGGTTAATTGTTATAAAAATTGAACTTATTTTCCAAAACTAAAAGTACCTACGCCTATCATACAGATAAATTAGTAACAATTTCAAAATCTTTGTTCACTTGCTAAAGGCACAAGCTGAACTTGATTGATATGCCACTGCCATTTAAGCAAGCAACTTTTATTCACCTTCATTTTGTTCATAACCAATTCAAATTCTGTTTTTCATCGTCATGTGTATTATTATTTTATCATGTTTATTGAGTCCTACTCATCTTCTTTGGATAGAAGTGCTTACATGTTCAAACTTACGTGTCTATTAATATTCAAACGGGCAAGGTAGTGTACCTACCTACCTATTAATCTAATTGAATTGGACAAAACAAGTTGTCGTCACTTTTAATTCGTCTAACGAAGATGGGTGTAGCGAAATTACACCGGGTGGTCATATGTTTGCTACGATTTCATTTAGCCTTGATTTGTTCACTTTAGTTAGTTCTGTTCATTTCACATTAGCTATGAGATTGGATGTTTGAATGTCCGTAGTGAGTTAATTGTTATGATAAAAGTTAAATAATATATGACATCCCGTGTTTTATTCGCCTTGAATCCGTCATGTGCAACGCCCGGTTCGCGTACGAAATTTACACACAAAATTGACGACGACGATCGACTGGGATTGGTGAGAGTAGGACGACTTTCGGAGTAGCTTGTTGCACATAATCGATTCAATGTGGGACTCCCCCGATGAAACGTCACAGTGCGACGGAGCGCTCTCGCCGCCGCCCCCCGATGAGAAGCAGGAGGCCAACCCCAACGGGGACGTCAAGCCGAAGCCCAATATGCCCAACTTTACACCGTGAGTACCCAATCATATACTTACTTTTCAGCTCGATCTATAATCACAAAAGCTAATCAAAGTAACACTTTACTCGAGGTCCCTGAATGAATAAATCAGGACAAAGAAGAGCAATAAAAATTAACTACAGAAGCGAGTTAATTTTATTTTCTCAGTTTACACGTTTTTGGTCAAATTGTACAATAAGTAGAATTTATTTAACTGCGTTGTTTTCTTGAAAACAACGTGTAATAAATTATCTGTTCTGTAGAGACATCCACTCAGCACAGTGTAAGCCGCCCCTAACAAATCACAAATAAATTGTCAAATGGAGTTGATATTGCCGACGTTGAGCAAAATTACCACGAATAATTAAATTCTACTTTATCATATCTAAATTTCTTAGAACGTTTGTCAGTTAAACCTTGAACTCAACTATTGTACCTATCAATCAAATTACCAGCTCCATCAATGCCTACTATGAAACTCTACACGCGCATCTATTAGTAATCTGTTATTATAGGTAGTCACCTATAATAACAGATTACTAATAGATGCGCGTTTTAGATGGCTAGTCAGCCATTCACCAGAATTCCATGTAGGTAATGGGGCATGTTTGATTCCCTCTACAAGTCAACAGCGAAGGGCACAACAACGGAACCAAGGCCAACTCGCATTGGCGGTATTTTTTTCTAGCAATCTGGAATCTCGCGAAAAAATCTGTTAGCAGGCTAGTCGCCAGAATCCCATGAAGTTAAGCACCTTCGATTTCCTCTACAATGGGTCTGTTTTACGCAACAGCGATGAGGGCACAGTGCGCCGCATGCACACCGCGGTGAAGCTGAACGAAGTGATCGTGTCGCGGTCGCACGACGCGCAACTGGTCATCCTCAACCTGCCGGGGCCGCCGCGCGACACCAAGCTCGAGAGGGAATCCAACTGTGAGTACCGAGAGACGGCATCGACTACTTTGTTTTCGGAAACAATTCATGCACCTTGATAATGAACTGTAAGTAATATGTGTCAGACACAATGGCGTAGCTACTAAGGGGCTAGGCGGGGCAGTGCCCCGGGGCCCTCAAGCTCAGAGGGCCCTCGCCAGAAAATATCGATGGAACTCAACTTTTGAAAATTTACCTTACCTACACCAAGTATAAATTGTAATTTGTTGTTACCGTTTAATATTTTTATTACCAACCCCGCAGTGCAAAAAAAAGAGCTGATGATAAAGTAGCTTACCATTTTTAAAGTATTTGTATATTTTATATTTTCACTTAATAAAACCTAACCAGTTTATATTGCAGTGGGGTCCCATTTTTTTATTTGCCCCAGGGCCCTAGGTTACTTAGCTACGCCACCAGACATACTAGGGAACACCTTTTCGCACAAAGTTAAAGTACCTAACTATGCCATTTTAATCTTATAATAATTATATTCTCTATAGAGAACCTGTAAAAGTAACAGGAGACAGTGTAATATTGTGTCAGACATAGTAGGGAACACCTTTTCGAACAAAGTTAAGGTATGCATATTTTAATCTTGTAATAATTCTATTCTCATAAAGAGAACCGTGACAAGAGACAGAGGGAGATCTACTTTGTGTGCGGACACACACTGGCAGCTACTTTTCCCCAAATTCAAATGACACTCCACTTCACTACGTAACATTAAATTCCAAAAAAATAAGTATAGGGTCACCTGTCCAACAGTTAACCATGCGGACACAGTTAACCAAAGCTATAGTGCGCAAACGCGACGTTGCCACTTTGTGCAACCGCGCGATTTGAATGACGCAATGGCCCCTCTCCCCCGTCCCCAGTTTGCAGCGAGCTAGCGTGCGCGTCGGCTGTGTGAGATCAACTTTTGTATTTTTTAGTGATGACAGAAGGAAAAACAACGTGAGTACTTTTTCTCTTTACTCGTTTTAGTTTAGCATTACGTGGATGATGATGTGTTCGTTGTGTAAACTAACTAAACATGTTCCTTAAGGTAAAGTACTTGTGTGCGTAGTGACGCTCATTTAAAAGTGAGGTTTGGGTAACGGCTTCGGGAGGGGGGTGGTCTACAATTAACCAAAACGGTACGTCCTACAGTTAACCATGGTTAACTGTGTACTAACTATGGTTAATTGTGTACTACCTATGGTTAATTGTGTAACATACCCCAATTATGTATGAAGCTTTATCTGTTTACTGTTTTTTTTCAATTTTGATAGCCCATTTAATTTCTTTTTTAGATGGGGCGTACTAAACAAGTAGAAAGAAAAAAAGGAGGTCATTCAGCAGACGATATGAAGAAGGCATTAGAATTAGTCAAAGGTGGAATGAGCATAAGGAAGGCCAGTAAAGAATGCCAACTTTGTTATCCGACCGTCCGACTGTACGTGAAAAGAGCCTGTGAAAATGCTAGTCAGCCAATACGTTTGACACCAAACTACGAAGTAAACAAAGTTTTTACTTCAGAAGAGGAAAAAGAATTGGTCAAATATATTGAACATTGTGCTGCACTATTTTACGGCCTCACTACTAGAGATTGCCGTCGTATCGCATATCAAATGGCTAAAGTAAACGACCACAGTAATATACCACAAACATGGATACGTGCAGAAATGGCTGGAATAGAATGGTTGCGTGCATTTAGAAAAAGACATCCAGAAATTTCCCTGAGAAAACCAGAGGCTTGTAGCTTAGCAAGGGCGACTGCTTTCAACAAACACAACGTCGAGTCTTTTTTCCGCAATTTAAAATCTGCTATGGAAAGACATCCTAGCTTTGGAGATGGTACCAGAGTCTATAATTTAGACGAGACTTCCACCACTACTGTCCAGCGACCTGGAAAAGTATTAGCACGAAAGGGGACTAACGTAGCAAAGGTAACAAGCGGCGGAAGAGGTATCTTAGTCACAACATGCTGTATTGTCAGCGCGAATGGACAAGCCATACCACCAGCTATGGTTTTTCCTCGGAAAAACTTTAAATCGCATATGTTACATGGGGCAGCACCGGGTACGTTAGGTTTAGCTGCACCTACTGGGTGGATGAACTCAGATATTTTCGTCGACGTCATGAGACATTTCATTAGGCATGTTTCGGCTTCTAAAGATAATCCGGCACTATTACTGATGGACAACCATGAAAGTCACCTTTCGATCGCAGCTCTTGATCTTGCAAAATCTTCGGGAGTCACTGTTTTGACGCTTCATCCACATACAACGGCAAAATTGCAACCACTTGACGTTGGATTAATTAATAAGAAGATTATAATTAAACTAAATGGATCTCCTTAGTTGTATACCGTCCTATTACGCATATTAGAAAATACAAATTTTATATTTGAGAAATTAAAACTTATCCATATTGACATAATTATAATAAATAAGGCTTTTGATGTAATTAATGTTTCAGAGCTTTAAGTAAAATGTTGATTTTATAAACACGTTATTTTGTTTCTCAATAATGTAAGAAGATATGTTTTTTTGTTTATTTTGTTAAATTTACTCTTTATTTCAAAATAAAAAACAAATATTATAACGAGCTGGGTTATTATTTCACAATAAATATTTTTTTGTATTTTAGTGATTAACTGTGTACGCCATGGTTAATTGTAGCATACCCCCCCGGTTAATAGTGTACGAGGGGGTGGACACAGTTAGCCATTTCCCTTTTTTTTTAAAAACATGTTTTCCTCAAGAATTGATAAGTAAAATGAGTATTCTTAAATGCAAAATTGTAGCCAGATGACCTACCTTTCGGTAAGAATAGAAAAAAGTTAGTTCTGATTGACCAATTATGCGGTGTGATGGTTTGAATTTTAGGTGGTTAACTGTTGAACAGGTCACCCTACCACCACGCGACAACGAGATTAGGTTAGATTAGAACTGTAATTATTATACACACCAGAAGAAAAACAATAGGTAGGTAACCTACTTTAGGAACATTACTTATTATTTACGTACCAGTACGAGTACCGAGGACAAGAAGTTTAATCTTAAGCTTGGTACGACCGACTTTTAAAACTACCTCGTGACTCTGTACCTACCACAAAGAGGGCAAATTCCGTCCGAAAAGTCGAACATAACCGAATTCGGCGACAAAAGTAAAAAAATGTAGGGACATTTTTGCTGACCATACTAAGCGTGCGTTCTCTTTCAGATATGGAATTCCTGGAGGTGCTGACGGAGGGTCTGGAGAAGGTGCTGATGGTGCGCGGCGGCGGCCGGGAGGTCATCACCATCTACTCGTGAACGCGCTGCCCACGCGCGCTCACAACTATGGCAATATTAATTTTACTAGACGCGATTCTACTGAACTATTGTAGGGGGGCACCGTGTTCCCCAAAAGTCTTTGTGATTCTAACTATTAGTGCTCTATTTCGAATTTCGGTTGAGTGAGAGAATCACGAGTGGTAATCGTTAAAGACTGCTGGATGATCGCCTTGTCGACCGCGAGTTGGTCGGATGACCCAAGTCTGAGGGAAGCTTACAATCGTGTGTTTGATTACCCTCTGACTTTGTTTTTGTTATGGTTGCTGTTAAGTAGATATTTCTAATGATAAAATGAAGTTTAGTTAACCGTTTTGTATTGTTATGTCGCTGTTGTATAGTAAGTTAATTATTTTTACTTAGGTATAGCTACGTACCTACTGAGTTATTACCAGTGATTTTTTTTTATTTTGTTCAAACTTGCAATGTTTGAACAGAATGCCATATTAACTTTTAATGTTAGATACATACTTAGTAAAAAAAAATGTGGCTTTTGTATTATTGTTTTATTTTCTACTTTATTTCTGCTTGTTGGTAGGCTTATTTGTATCTGGAGAAAACGTAGTTAGTTAAGAAATGTGACGTTATGATTGACGAAATCTAAGATTTTTATGTTATAAAAATATATTTTGTAAATACTAATTTTGTTCTAAGATTTATATTATACTTACATCTGCTCAAGCTATTGACTACCGTGGGACTGAATACATTCTTTTCTGATTGGCGTAAATTTTATTGTAATCCCGTCTAGTCATCTTTAACTTTGCCCTTTACTACAAATTACTACGTTTAAATTAAGTTTTGTTCACTACCTGCCCAAAATGTATGTAACAGTACCTACCTAATTTAGTACCGGCACCTATCTACTTGAGATCAGTATCATACAAGATCACTGAGCTTGGATGAACATCTCTAAATACCTACCTACCTACCAGTATTACCAAACTCTACTCCTTTCATGTTGTTACATTTTCTCTACAATAAGTACTATGTAATATCGAATTATCTACTTAAAACTAAAATAACTGAAATTGGTACGCACACTCGCGTAGTTAATTTCGTATTGTGATCAAAGTTTCGTCATCCTGAGCTTACGTATGTGTTTTATAAAAGCACGAACACCGTCATTTCCATTTAAGTATAAGTGACGTACATAGCTGTAAATGCTATACAATTTAAATTACCTCCCATACAGTTTACCTACAGTTACCCAAGTTACCAAAGTTCACCAGTAACTCGGTAGGGAACCGAAATGTACCTAAACCTTGGCAGTCACATCGCGCCGTACTGCGTCATAGCTCTTCGAGAGATGCAGTAATTATCAGACACTTGGATATAAGATCGCAACATACACTGCCACGCCAAGTTCAAGTTAGAGCCGCTACGGTAACGATAAAGCGACAAAGTCAATTTTTATTTCGATGAAACCATGAAATTGTACGTTTCCAATGAATTCAAAACAAGTGTATTAGTTAACTGCCAAATAGGAATCGGTGTTGTAAATTATCCTAGAATTTAAGTAACTAACTACCTATGTAATTCCTAATGAATATTAAAATTTCATAGTTCAAAATTTCATAAATACATACTTAGATAGATAATAACAGATGGATGCCTAGCTGTAAGAGAAAATCTAGTGCATGATTATCTTTTCTGATCAATACCTACTTAGTGAATAATTAGGAAATGACTAGATAACAATTTTAATTCGAACAAAGTAAGTACTTACAATAGTTCCAGTTTCAGACGTAATATTATACCTACAAACTTTCTGCTTTAGGTACAGGTGCGTTATTAGATTCCACCTAGTAAAAACATTTATGTACTTACCTACCCGATTATTACCTTAATGTATTTACTTAATTATGTCTATTAATATTAATTTTACAATATTATATCAGAATACGAATACATCTTATTGAAAAAGTACCTTTAGATATATGAACTATTTTAAGTACACACCCAATCCCTCTATTCTTCTATGAGAATATTCGAAAATATTATGTACCTACCTAATTAAGTGTTTACTTGTAAAATAATTTACTTATTTACCTACCTAACTTCTACGACAAAATCTTGAAACAATATAAATGTGTTAGTTTAGAGCATTTTTGAAGATAAAAATCACATATCTTCCGTTTGAAAGTGAATGTTAAATTCCAGGTATCTCGGCCTTGGAAATATACTTTGTATGTACGAAATGTTAACCGAAAAGTACCTATACCTAAAAATTTATGCCTATAAATAGGTAACTGGAGAGTATTTTATTTCTAATAGATGTAGAGACCCACTTTGATTGGACTAACACAATGCACGCATGTCAAAGCACACAATTTAGTAAAAATCGTCGTACATTATAAAAGATTCAATCGTACCTCTAATAGTGAGTAATCTAGGCGTAATTCGTAATTACCGATAAAATTATCGAATTCTGCCAAAAGAGTTCCGAACTAAGTTCTGGAACGAACTATTTCAGATTGTTTTGTCGTAGCCTCAAATAAAGATGGTCTTTAAAATAATGAGTCAAAAAACTCAAGAAATTAAAATGTAGATTGTAATTGATATGCTGAGGCGACACTTCATACCCGAACCTATACCTACATTGTGCCAAAACCTCACCTTTGTCATGAAAACGAAGCCATGGCAATATTACAGAATAGTTACCAATATTCTACTTACGTAAGAACACAATTACACTACTGTAACTCTTTCAAATACTATTTGTAACGTGTGTAACTAAAGATAACATAGCGACTTCGAGAGCAAACTTGTGTGTTAGAGTTAAGTAGTGGTAATTTTAAACATGCACATAGGTACTTCAAATAGTTTTCTAATCGTGTTCGTATTTTCAACCGTACATTAGCCTTATTCGAAAACATTATGTACCTATGTAGGTGTATAACTGTCGAAGTCGATTGAGCGCCGTTCTCCGAATTGAGAATTTCGCTATTTAATAATTAAATAAACGCGTGTCAAGCAAGAGTCGCTCTCACTTAGAAAATTTTAAGATACAGACAAGACAGACAGTTACCTAAAGTATTTACTGAAATTCTCAATTCAAAAAACGGCGATTATACTATTGATATAAATTTAATATAGATTAGGCTGTGAGTCAGCGTTACACGTTCTTTACAACTTTATATGCAGGCTAGAGTTGCTGTGATACATCTTTGTGGCTATAAAGTATAGTCATATGACTATGGGTTATCAAAGAAGCCAAGTCGTAATAACATTTTAATGCCATATTTATCTGTGATTTCACTGATATGTAGCTGCACCTTTATCCAACCATTATCCAACTTTTTATGGACCTCTGAGCCGTTTTCTCGGCATCCCGTGTGAATTATGGAAGCAGGCTCAGCCGTGCGACGCAGGTCTCACGTCGGATAAAGACACATATGAGTTACCAACATATTCCATATTCTCGCCTCGTGTAATAACTATCTTGTAACAGTTTAAGTTCTGAATCGAGTTTTTAATAGAAAATTATTTCGAAATGTACTATTGTTTAAGAAATTACTAAAATAATAATTCTAGATAAGTAGACAGTGACTTGAGTTAATTTAAGAAAAAGTTATAATAAATGTTATAATGAATATAAAATTAAATTAATTATGAAAAAGCACTGGTTTTCTACCCCCTCTCTCCTCCACTTTATTCTTAGACGATACCAACTTAAGGATAAATCTATAGAATAAAATACACTATTACAAAATATTATATTGCACAAATTCTTCAAAAAGTTAATCCTTACTAGCTACTTAACATTGGTATACTCAGTCCAGACCTATGTAAAATACATCTAAATTTACTTCAGTTATGGTACATAATAATATATGAGTTCCCCAATCTATAACTTATCTAAATCAGTTGTCAACTCCAATATTACTTGTTACAAACTTTAGATACATCTTTCAGCATTCTTTAAAGAATCAATCAAATACTGTTCCAACTCTACATCGTTGTTTCTAATCTCGTGTTTACAAAGAGTTGTGTATCTTAGACTTACGACTTTCATTCCAAGTAATCTTAAGTGTCGCTTGCGCATCTCTTGTGGACCCACTAGTTGCTTGCCATCAGAGCAATAATGTTCAGGGACGTGAATCAGTAAGGCAGTGTTTTCATTCTTAGCTGCTTTCAGCATCCAGTTGAAGGTGTTACCGCCCAGCCCAACTGGGTGTAGCATTGCATCAATAAGATATGTCTTATCAGAACATAGATGTGGAACCACAACCGAAGCTGAAATCATATTTGGGTCTCCAACAACTTTGACTAAATTTGGCTGAATTTTATTGAGCAAATTCTTAATACGACCATCTTGGGACTGAGCTTGAGACCACTGGTCCTTAGGCAGCAATGGTCCTGCATAGTCTTTACATTCCAATGACATGGCAGTATCTACCAGATGCAACTTTTTCATTAGTTTCTTATTATGGTTGCATCTCTTCAAAACCTCTACTGAGAACACTTTGTTAACAAGAGTCAATGGATGGCGACCAACATAAAGTAAAGAAAGTATTATGGAGACAATGTCATCAATGTTCATTTTGTCAAAGTTTTCCATGACCATATTTTCCACTTCTGGCCAGAATTCTGCAGATTTCTCTGGGTTGAAGTGAAGAAATCCATATGGGTCAAGTATTGATTTTATGAAGCTGTGTGGAATTGAAGCTCCCTTATGTAAAAAGTATTGACAGCAGCCATTTAGAACTAGATCATTTTTAAACTTGAACTGCATACAGAAGTTGAGTATGCCAACTACAAGTATTGGTGATTCAATTTTGTTTCCTTTCAATTTCATATACTTTTCCAGCGCCTTCTCTATTTGCGCATCAGTATATTGCAGCTTATTAAACTTTGTAATTATTTCAAGGAATGAATCTTCATCCAGAGCATGGATATTAGTATAAAACCATCTTCCAATAACTGCAAATGATTCTGGACACCAGTGCTTCTCGTGTATGAATGTGTTCAATATTTCTTGCATTACTTGAGTGTTTATTTTGTTCCATAAATCACCCAACTTTTGCTCAAGTAAGTTAAAAACAATCCTCTTACTGTCTCTCAGATTGGGGAGTAAACTAAATATTCCTAAAATATTATTTTCATTAATCTCATTTTCTTTCTCAATAAATCCAACCCAGAGTTTGTCAATGATCTCAGAGTACTTGGGGTCAGATTTGTTATTGACCAGGAAAGTGAGGAAACTACAGAGCTGTTCAACAGAGAGTTTATTGTCAATGGCCCGAAGTAAGATCTCATCACAGAATTGGTATTTATAAGGATCAATGAATGATGAGACTGCTTCTAAGGCATTCAGTATAGTCTGGGTCTCTTCTGTTCTCATCAGCACTTTTAACAATTTGTCGACAATAGCATCCTTGGCCACAGTTACATTGTTTGCAGTGATGGGGACAGAGTTTGTATTCTTTTCTAAATCATAGATTCTTTCCATGGCCCCCAATGCAATGTTGGGAGTTATCTTGGTACATTTGGAGAGTAGAGTGAATACATCTTTCAGGACTAAACACTCTTTGAATTCTGCCTGTATAAGGTGGTAGTTGTGAGTGTCATGCGCAAAATTTGTAGGTCCTAACGGTTTATCTTCCCAAACACCACTAAGATCTTTGATTTTTCTTACAATTACAGGAAGCTCTTGGACGTATGAGTTGTTCTCCACCAAAATAGTACTACTTATGTACTCGATATCTTTTTCAACTTTATCGTCGCTTGATGCACGGCACGGCACAGTAAATACTTTCGGAAACAAGGGTCGACTCCCACAACCAGGTACGAATAAATTATTCTTTGCTGACAGATAGGTTCTTCTGAATATTAGCGACATTATCTTACAATATTTTAAACAAAATAGAAGATAAATAAACACTAAAAACTCTTTTCAACAAAGTGCGCATTTTCTTTGTTTATATTTTTGTCGTCATCGTGACAGCCAGTGTTGCCAGATCAGCAAGACGAAAAATCTGTATTTTCGTTTTGAAAATCCGTATGAAATCCGTATTCACTTTTTTGTATTAATCCGTATAAAATCCGTACCCTCCTATACGAAAAAATGAGAAATTTTATTTGTACATATGTTTATTCATCATTTTTAACATAATCGCATCAATTTCTAAGTCGAAACCAGCAGTTTTACCTAGCATGTAATGTTTAGCACGTAAAAGCCCGGTAGACAACTTATTTCGTTATTTTGTTTTCATTAAATTTAAGCCAAAAATATTGACTCCACCACCGCAGTACTCGAATGAGGCAAACACAGCAATGCTGAAACGGGTAAAGGGGTCTTTCATTACTGGCAGCCATGCTAAAATCTTTTTTTTTATGCAAGAAGGAATGAATGAAAGTATGAATAGTGTTCTCTCTCTCTCACTTTACGAAGTAAAGCAAAAGATAGGCATACTTAGTATCATTGTCTTTGGTTCGTTAAAGAATTTGTTGGGGATGCCCCACTCATATTGAGACTTCAAACGGTGTTGCTAGTGCAACAAATTCATAAGTTTGGAAATATTAGGGTATGTCTTGTCTGTCTATGCGTAAATACGTTATTCCGTATGATGACTCCATCCGTATACTGTCGTCAAAATCCGTACAAATACGGATAAATCCGTATATATGGCAACGCTGGTGACAGTTGTCAAATGAAACAGTGCGAGATGCTGAAATTAAACGCTATGCAATCCTAAATTTAGGCCGAAACTTGAACAAAATTTTAAACTACTTGCAATAATAAAACGCAATAACATAAGCACGTTCCAACCAACGCAAGCTAATTAACATAGAAAATTAATATAAAAACCCCTTTTGCCCATACAGTCGGATTAAAATAATGAAATACACAGATGGGGGAAAAAATATGCTATTGTGACTACTTATTTTTAAACTGCAGCTTATCTCATTGATAATTTTTAAAATCTGTCAAACTGGTTTTTCTTCGAGAAGAAATCCACGCTCCACGGAACGTTAATTCTCACTGACAGATCTATCACAGAAGACACTGTACGTCTATTCTAGTGCTGCCAATCATGGGAAAATTCCCTAAAATGCGGGGTTTAAAAAGTTCGCGTAATGCTACGGCCACACTTGAAGGCGAAGATTCGTGTTCGCGTTGACGCGACAAAACTTCGTGTTCCCTCTACAGCGAAAAGCTTGGACACATCGAATAAACCTTCGCTACGTCGCACAATGTACGGGCATGTATGAACGCGTTGGCCAAAAAGGACTAAAGAAAATCTCATTTTTACCTATATCTCAAAGTTAAAAATTAAAGATGAATAGTCCCTTCATTTAATTTTAGGCTTTTGAGGGTAAGTGTCAAATTATTTACTTGCCAAATGATGCTCAATTCAACTATGTTGACGCGTCAAAGATTGTGCTGCGTTATTTACCTTCGAGTTGATCGCTTTGTTCTTAAAGTTTTCTTCGCATTTCTGTTGTTGTTTACTATGGATATTACAGCTACTGGTATGTACTCATGATGATGTTTAATATAGTTTCATTTTGATGCCATTATGTTCATTAATAATCCATTTATTAGGACACCTGTTATTTAGTGACAATAAAATATTATCTTAGAGTTTTGACAGTGTTCTACAAATTTCTACAGTATAATTTCTTTGCAGGAATGATAGCCTCATATGTCTATTTTAGTAATCAAGAAAGAAGTCTGCTGACTTTTGTTGACATTAGTACAACTTAGGTCAAAAAACTGACTAAAGTCGTACCGTGAGAAAATTAAGTTATTTTTTTTATTGTTATTTTAGTACTTTACAGTAATAATACTATCGTGCTTAGTTAAGTTTATTTGCAGCAATCCAATACCTACCAATACTGAAGTGGTTGGCTTGTCTAAACAAACTTAATAGGTACTTGATCAATATATTCTTGAACTTCTTTTGTGTTTATGTTCCAATTTTTTTAGGTGTGGTAGCCATAACGAAGCGTAAGATGATGATTCTATTTTTAACCACCCAGCTAAGTCCTTTGAAGTGAAATTGAAGTATTTAATAGAGCATTTAACTAAAAACAAATCACTGTCCCGAATAAGAGCTAAGATATCTTAAACACCCATTAAGCAACTTTTGGACCCGTTTTCAAAGAAAATATTCAGAGGTTCATAAGAAAAGTATAGTAAGAAAATTAAGAAAAATATTTTATTATATATTAATAACAATATTATGCACGTATCCAATTAATGTAGAGGTATTTAAGAATTATTGTTTAAAAACCGCAGTAGTTTACTTAGGTAAAGTTGTACCCAAGGGTAAAGTAGTACCAAGGTACTACATGCCTACTGCTGGGTTAGGGAGTCACTCGTCATTTTCCCTAATTCGTCAATGTCACTAATTGGTCATTTTCCCTAACTGGTCAAATCTACAACTCATCAACTGTCAGTCTCCGTACATTCATCTATAAAAGTCGGCACAGGGCGATAGTCGGCATCGCGCTACTGTATATTATAATATGTTTTGTACGAGAGTTTGTCACCGTACTCCTCCTAAACGGCTGCACCGATTGCGATGAATGAGGCCTCAAATTAAAGGTATTGATCTCTCTCACAACAAATTGTATCAATTCAATCAAATCCACAAATTGCTAATTCATGGTCATCAAATCTTGCCCATTGGTGCTCTCTCTGAAGAAACCCAAGAATGTCGAAATAAAGACATAAAACGGTATGGAGAAAATTACTCTAGGATGTGTTCTCGAGTAGCTTCAATTTCTGACGTTTTTAATCGTCTGATGATTTCGTCACACCCATTGATGATGTAATGAATATGATGATAAATCCCGAGGATCCCAAAATTTCCACTTCTGTTATCAGGAGTCGCATGGATGACAGTGAAGTTTAATTATGTTTTTTACCGTAATTTATTAATAACTTGGTCAAAGTCCATGTTTTTTATTCATTTTATTAAATACCAGCTGAACCGGCATACGTTGTTTCGCCATATCGTCGTCTAAAAGTGTTAAGCTGCTAACTCCAAAAGCACAAATTGGGAGACTAATAATACCATCCTATTTTTACATCAGACAAAGAAATAAAAAACTGCAAATACAGTTTCGATAAAATTCGATGAATATTTCATCGAAAACGGATTTTCAGTTTTTGCCTGATGTGAAAATAGGGTTTAAAAATGGTAGGGTAATTTTTTTTTACTTTTGGAGTTAGCAGCTTAACACTTTTAGACGACGATACATATTTTTTTCAACATAGGGATGAGAAATAGATAAAAACCTATTTTCAGACCTACCGAATATACATATAAAATTTCATGTAAATCGGTCAAGCCATTTCGGAAGAATATGCGCACTAACACTGCGACGCGAGAATTTCATATATTAGAAATAAAATACATAAACATAAAACACGTACAAAAAGTGACAAAAATTAAAATAAACAGATTTCACGTACAAAATAATAATGGCCAACGCTCTCATACATGTCCGTACACTGTGCGTCGCGACAATCTAGAACGTTGCTAAATTCATTTTGCGTAAAACATGGAAGTGGCAGTTGCTCTGTATCACATGGTGGCAAATAATTATTCACTGCATCTTTATTATTTGAACAAAATTATTTAATAATTCAATACAAAAGCTAAAGCTATTTGGTAAAAAGTATAAAAACATTTCAACAACCCTAAAAACACAGAAACCAATGGCCAATCCTTAATCTTTCTTAGTAAATAAATTTATAAAAAGCAATAAATTCACGGAATATTCATAAAGGATTCCCTTTACCACAGTTTATTTACGCTTAAAATACTGTTTTTGACTGTATGGACTGCTTTGAGGAATTGCGATTTTATAAACATCATGTCTCGTTCTAAAACACTTCTCAATAATTGAGAAGGCAAAACATAAATATAACATTTTTATTAATATTAAACATTTTCTTCATCCAATGGCATCAAAAGGTCGAAACGGCCAAAAATTACTTTCGTACTGTTAGAACTTAACTGACGAAATATATTATTTGACAATTAAATATTAATGGTTAAATAATATATTTTAGCTTGTATTACCTGACTGTAACTTTAATATTAATAAAAATGTTATATTTATGTTTTGCCTTACTTTTATTAAAGCAGGAATTTTAGACCTTTCCACTGACCAGCGTTGCCAACTTAGTGGAATTTCCACTAGATCTGGTGGTTTCGACCTTCGTCTAGTGGGCAAAAGATGTGTCTGGTGGTTAGTGGAATTTCTGGTGGTTTTGAGTCTAATATTTAAAGTTACACTGTATCATATTTTTGGGTGGTTTTGAGACAAAAAAACAGCAAATGAAAGAAAACTGTCTCTCTCTTGAGTAACAAAACTTAGGGCCCTTGCCCACGGCGGCTTTTTGTAGCGCTGCCGTCTTGCCGCTACTAACGCGCGTAGGTCGCTTTTGCAACACGCCACCGTAGCGATGCAAGCGCGCGGCTGTAGCGCTGCTAACGCGCGTTAGTAGCGATGCAAGCGCGTGGCTGTAGCGCTGCTAACGCGTCACCGTAGCGATGCAAGCGCGCGTTAGCATCGCTACAGCCGCGCGCTTGCATCGCTACAGCAAGTTTCGAGTGACATTGGGTTCAATGGATCGGGGGTCAATACCACAGTGCAAAAACTATAAGGATAATAAATTAACATAGTATTTGGTTTTTCTTACCTTATGGTTATTGTTAGTCGTTCTTCAGCTGATATGATTCTCTGAACTAATCTATACTAAAATCTATAATGACTGAACTAATTTAATAAAGAGAGATTACTTGGTGGAAATTATGTAACAACGTCTAAAATACTATACTACTAAACTAAGAGCGTAAATTCAGAAGTAGTTCTAAAATGTCAAGGCATATTTGACGTTTTGTGAATTGTTTTTCATTGTAAAACCAGAGTTGACACGCAGAATAAAGTGATGAGACAAGCATATCAGCTGAAGAACGGCTAACAATAACCATAAGGTAAGAAAAACCAAATGTTAATTTATTATCCTTATAGTTTTTGCACTGTGGTATTGACCCCCGATCGATTGAACCCAATGTCACTCGAAATTTGCTGTAGCGATGCAAGCGCGCGGCTGTAGCGATGCTTACGCGCGCTTGCATCACTACGGTGGCGCGTTAGCAGCGCTACAGCCACGCGCTTGCATCGCTACTAACGCGCGTTAGCAGCGCTACGGCCGCGCGACGGTGGCGCGTTCGCATCGCGACAGAAGTGTGGTTACGTGGGCGAGGGCACACAGCTAGCGACCGCATCGCGGCTGTAGCGCGTTGAACGCGCTACCGCATCGCTACTGCAGCCCTACAAAAAGCCGCCGTGGGCGAGGGCCCTTAATGCGGCATCGGTGCATGCAGTTCATTATTAATCTGACGAATGAATTAAAGAATAGAATGCCTGGACTTATGCATGGACGTAATACACAAACAAGACTGATATAATATAAAGTCCTTGGTATTATGAGACAAATAAAAAAAAAACACGTGGGCGAGGCACTATGGCATAACAAGGAGTGGAGTTACTTTTGATCCTCTAAAAAGGTCTTATTTTGGGGCTGAAGTCGATGACCAATGCTATCACATCAACCTTTTAGGTTGGAGTGAAAAAAAATTCACCCTCAAATGTTTTTTTTTAATTTTTATATTTGAGTTAATTGAAAATAAGCTAGATTAGATCTCGTTCGAATCGAGTTTCGGTGTTTATTTTAGTTTTATCATTCGCTTATTTTAAAAGTTACAGGGAGGGGGGGGGCACATTTTACCACTTTGGAAGTGTCTCTCACGCTAACTATTCAGTTTATTAAAAAATTATATTAAAAACCTCAATATCATTTTGAATCCCACCCACACGTAATACGAAAAAAAAATTTATCTTCAGTTCTAAATATGGGGAACCCCCTAAATTATTTTTTTTATTTTGTATCTTCTTTTTTTTGTATGTACTTTTGACTAAGAGCGTTCCAGAAACCGGGGTTTAGTTGATTTGACTTTGTAAAGTATATAAGTATTTATCTAGTGGAATTTCTGGTGGTTTAGCGTGTTGAGTTTAGTGGTTTTGGATAAATAAAGTTGGCAACACTGCCACTGACAGCACTCGTCAATCAGTCAAACAAATGTCGAGCGGTTAGCGTTACTCGTTGTCTGATTTTTGTAATTTACTCAGTTTTTCTTTCCGCTTGTATGAATACTTCTACTTTAATAAAACAACAATTTTACGACAGTTCAATTGTACTTTTCTATGTGCATTGAGTCAGTTTATTGAAATTGGATCGTAGTCATGATGGTCATGATTGTGGTCAGCTGACTGAAGCAACTGAAAAACGGTGTGATTCCTTCACTTCACTCGTGATTGTTGCTCCGACGTGAATAGTGTCCACTTTCTACATTATACGCGTGAGATTCCAACAATAAAATGTATGTTTTTATTCAAAAATAACTATTTTCTATAACTTGTAGAAACTATGTACCTGTAACCTTATTATCGTGATATTGGAGCTATGACTTATAATATAATATTGTCAAAGCAAGTGATCGTATTATTAGAAGTGCAATAATGTTATTATAAATAACACACTTAAGATTTTGGTTTCTGTCCTTGTCTGTTATTTTCTTGTAAGTACAACATGGTACAACATCAAAATACAACATGAGAAGCTAAATTTAAAAATAAATAAACTCACGCCCGCTATCCCTGAGGGGGTAGGCAGAGGCACCAATCACTAGCTAAATTTATATCATGAAAATATAAAGGCACCTCAGCAACTCCAAAAAGACAGGAAGCCAAAACTAACCAATGTATTTCCATTAAAATGTAATCAATACATTTTAAAAAGGTATTATTTCACCACTATTTCAGTCACAATTACATTGCACAATTTTTTTACCAAGCCAAGTACTTTGATGCTGTAATCAAATGTCTATAATTATTGAGATATTATAAGTGCCCCATTGGTTTCAGCTCAAGTAAAAAATCAAAGTGGTTTAATAAATAGAGGCATATACAGAAGAAAAAGACCACAAATTATTCAAAGAAATCAGTTGAAGATGTCAGAGCCAGAAACTGTGAGTATCTTAGCTTTTAAATAATAATACTTTATTGCTCATGAAACTTAACAGGACATTATATAAGCCACTATGTATATAGATATGCACTACATATGTACAAAGAACAGCTAATCTGTGCAGTGGTAAAAACAGGTATGTTCAAAAATAGACTAAACAAAAATCCTTAATCATAGCCTACTTAATGCAGAAAATATATATACTACTACAGAAAATATATGTATTAAAGAAAATACATAAATATTGTAATTATAAGGTGTGAAATAAATGGTTATACAGTAGGGCCTCGTTTATCCGGACTCCCGTTTGTTCGGTGATCGCTGTAATCCGGCCGGGCAATGGGGTTTGTGGGGGTGGCGGGTGTAGGTACGGGCTGCCATGAGCCAAACCGTCGTCCGTGTATTTTTTACCGCCTTCATTCTATAGTGTCAATTTAGCGCACTGGCGTAATTTTGAACATGTGCATTTTTGTCTTTGTGCCTTAATTTACAAATTGATTAAAGAAACTCTAAGGTTTAGTATGTGTTTTAATAAATGGCATACTAT
Organism: Yponomeuta plumbellus; assembly: GCA_947310845.1. Lineage (NCBI taxonomy): Eukaryota > Metazoa > Arthropoda > Insecta > Lepidoptera > Yponomeutidae > Yponomeuta > Yponomeuta plumbellus. The sequence goes on from OX371193.1 coordinate 6,568,288, forward strand.
AATCCGGACGCCTCGATAATCCGGAAAGGGTCTTGTTTTTGCCTCTCCGGATTAACGAGGCCCTACTGTATTTGTATTTTGTAAAATGAAACTCCTTAATTAGGCAATGAAAGACCAAAAGAGTGGAGTTTTCATCAATTTTTTCTCAGAAACAATCTGTATCTTGTTTAAAATGAAGCAGCCTATATAAGGCACACCGCACAGGCCTTCTATGAAAGAGTGAGAGTATGGGAGTTAATCACCACACATCATCATCATCAACCCATTATGGCCCCAACGAGAGGCACGGGTCTCTTCCCTGAGGAAGGTATAGGCCATACTCCACCACGGGGGCCAAGTCCGGATTGGTCACCACACATACGGATTGTCAATTTGTACCGCTGAGGTATTTATTGAATAGATCAGACACTCAGGTTATGCCACTATAATTTCCTGTCTTCCGTTTCCTGTTTTGTTAGCGAGTGGTATCGCTACTTACACACTGATAACTTGACAAATTTTTTGCTCTACATTGAAAAAAAAAAACACTTTGATCGATTGTAACGTTGTTGTATTTAATTTGATGGCTATCTACTATTCGATTACTTACTGACATCATCAATATACAGTTGATAGCAGCATTAGCAGCTACATACTTAACTGGTTTATTGGTGTTTTTAACACATTGGATGACAGCTGCAAAGTACTTTTTAGCCAGTGTTAGAGTATGATGTCTGCTATGGACTTACTTTCGCTTTTTTAATCAAAGTCACAGTGGCAGTTTCTATGGTGGCCCTGGATTTCAACTGCTATAAAAAAGCTGGCTTTGATGTGTAAAAACTATAGTCTGACTAATTCTGAGACTGATATCACAGGATTTTTATTCATAACTAGCTGTAGCCGCGTCTCCGCCTGTGTAGATTTCGTAATAAAAAATGTCCATTGTACACTTTAATTGTTGGTGAAACAATTTTTTAAATTGGATGAGTAATTTTTACAAACATTACCTCCCAGTAATATTAACTGGACACTCACAGAATGAAAATCATATTGAAGGAACCTCTGTTAATAAGTAAGCAGCTAAATAAAATATTTTATAGCTGTTAATCAGTCCAAAGAGTGCTGTACTGTTGACAGTAATGAAACTCAAACTAATCATGTGCTTTTATGGTCAACAAGCCAATGTTATGGAAGCAAGTGACAGTCGTATACGGCGACCGCATGCATTCCACGCGACGTGATATATCTATCTAGGTGCTGCTCTCTTGACAGTTAATTAATGCCCATTTGCTGTCATACAACAGTGCACTAGGTCAATTAACACATTGTTAACGGGCCTCCCATCTGAGGACAAATCACGTTAAGTACTAGATATGTTGAGTCAAAATACAAAAACTGTTCTCAAGCTCATAAAAACAGTACTATGGGCACTTGAGTGCTTCTTTCTTTTGATTTTTATCTCGAAAGATAAGGCAAGAAGAGGTATTATTTTTATATCCGTTTTATCTATGGCTTAAGCAATTTCACAGTACACAGTCGATTGTGCACGCGGCAAAGTATTAAATTACGCTCAACAGCGTGTTTATGTAACATAAAAGTACATGGTGTGGGTAAATATCTTGTTTCGCAAGTGGACAAATATTCCTCGTTTGCCTTGGATTAACTTTTTACATAGGTGAACAGCTTGTGTGACATAAGGTATCCAGGTCACCCAGCCGGCGATCGCCGTAAGTCGTTCGTTTTTGCCTCGGTTTAAATGCAAATATTGTTTTGATAAAATCTGTCTCGAAAATAGGCGTCAGGGCGCAATTTTTCGTAAGTTTATTCAAAATATCTCGAACTTAATGGTCGGTACTTTCTCGATCGAGCCTTCCAGCTTTGTACAATAAATCATTGTATTGATGTCAAAGTTTGTGGGCTTTAGTTTTTTTGTGACTGGTTGTGTTTTGACTGAAAAAAAAAATTAAACCACAAATTCGAGGTATATCGACGAAGCTCACAGGATCGTCGTTCAAGTCAAGTCGAGCGACTAGTCTCAATGCGTGTTTTTATTTCAGTTTTGACTAATAAATATCATATGTATTATAATAAATAGACAAGCATACAGTGACGTTGTAACTGAAAATTTTAGCCATCCATCGTTCAATTACATATTTCAGATAGCCACAACATTAACCAAACATTATTGTTTTACATCGAAATGTTTTTTCATCAGTAATACCCAAATAAACAAGTTGTACCTATCAATTAAATAATGGAGTGGTAATCACTTGCAGCTGCCCTTGGGGCTTGTTTTTTACTCGCTGTTGCTCTGGGCTATTAGTTTCTTTGCACAGTTTTTTTTGATAAGATCAGTCGTGTCGTGTCTAACTACGGCCTATAACGTAGCTTGCCAACGCGCGAATTCATTTGTCACGTTTCCGCGACGTAACGGCTGCGATCTATGGGTCATCATCAGGCTATAGTAGTCCACTGCTGGACATAGCCCTCCCCAACTGAATGCCAAGTTTCATCCAAATCTGTTCGGCCGTTTAAGCGTAATTGCGTGACAAACATATACATACATCAATTTTTCACATTTATTATAATGGTGAGATAAACATAACATAAACATTTACATACACGCACGTACATTGCTTCTGGCCCCACACTAGGATACCCTGTGCCGTGGGAACCAGAAACAGCGACATCACAAATATGTAAACATGCAAGACCTGTGTTATTTTTGTCCTCAGCCGGGATCCGAACCCGGGACCTCTCGCATGGTATGCAGATGCGCTAACCGCTGCGCCACAGAGGTCGTCAAAGGATGATTTTTTTTTAACTTACACTACCATCTTCCATCATCCAATACTGTCAGGTTTCTTTAATTCTTATATTATAATGAAAGAGGTAGAAAGGAATGTTTCCAGCGATTGAATAAAAGGCGCTTTATCAGTTAACCTATCGATCAATGTCAGCAGGCGTACTCGAGCCTTTCTTTCTTCACGTTATTGATGTGATATAATTATTTCAAAAAACCCCAACAGGCTACCTATTACGGTTCAAGAGATAAAGCGCTATAGGTGAGACGGACCGACGAACATCCTTTTGCTCCTTCTGCAGTTGCGGGGGCTCTGCCTTGCATATGGTTACGCTTATCATTCATCGTCAACCCATTATGTCCCCACAGAGGGGCACGGGTCTCTTCCCTAATGAAGGTATAGGCCATACTCCACCACGGAGGCCTGGTCCGGATTGGTGGAGGCTTGTAAGACTAGCTAGGCTGGTCTTACTGTCAGAAGTTTTCAAGCCGCCCTAAGGCCTCTGACTTATGATTGTTTTCATAGTTTTCAACGATTCTCGTTCGTCATAAAGTAAAAATAACATGTACAAGCGGGCACTCAATTCGGGCGACTGTGCAACAAAATTGTAAAGGTTGACCTGCTGTCGACTTTACTACAGAGCAGAATACACAGTTTCCGTTTCCTGTGGAGTAAAATTTTAAATCTTCACCCATTATCCTTTTGGCCGTATCTCTGGGAGCAGAGGCCACTCATGTTTTGCCATCTATATCACACACATATTAATTACCACTTCATTACACGCGAAAACACCATGCAAGAAACGTGAAAGAAAGTACATGCAACAGTACGCTAGGAGTCTTTATTATATCGCACCCTTGCAAGAACAACGTGATATTTCGAAGAAAACCATTTTTTATTCATAGATTTTTTTTTTAACGTGAATTTATTTACTCCGAAAACGCCGGAATAATGAGCTAAAGAGACAATGCATCAGGTTATAGCGCTATCTCTTTCGGCGATTCCTTAGAAACCTTAAAAAAAATCTCATTGTAACGAAAGGATTTCGAAATAACACGTTGTTCCTGCAAGTATTAAGTTATTAAAAACTGTTAGGAATTTAGTAGTCTTTAACGTTCATATAACACGGAGTGCCATATTTCAACCCCAGCGCTACGGTTGCTTTGGGATCCCGATGTTGTGTTTCGTTTGGTTTTTTATATTGCGTGTTGTCTCTAAAATAATGCTGGATTTCGATAAGGCAAGAAATCTTGGGTACCTATACTCTATTATACCTATACCCAAGCATTGTTGCCGTGGAAAAAAAAATCGATAGGTTCAGTGCATACGTGGGTTGCGGGACGGGCATTGTAAGTTATTTATTACTCATGGACTTTTGTCACACAATGAACGAATTTGGATAAAGAACGCACAAGCAGGCCATGTCCACCCCCTGTAATACGCCCATCGAACCTTGAAGGAATTTTAACTGTCAATTCCTTGATAATTTAGATAGCAAGTGCGCACAAGTTGCACCAGATCCTGACGGACGTTTTGTTTTGATAGCACGATGCCTTCTGTAGCACTGTTACTTTTTCATTACAATCAATAGCACAATGCCAACTATTGCGAACCTTCGTAAGTGCTATCGCACTATGCCTGAAATAGCATAGCGTAGGGTTTATTTAGTAGCACTAAGCTCACTTTTACGGTTTGCAAAACTTTGAATGCGTGTATCGGCACAAAATTGTACAGTCAAGAACCTAAAACGAAAACATTTTATAATTGAAGTAGGCGTTGTGCGATCTAATGTGTGAAGATTTTGAAATGTCATTGTGCTACCCATTGTTTTTAAGTCCCTGGGTCATCAGCAGTGGTCGGATAATCGGATGCATATTTACCTAAAGTTAATTTTTGGTTAGGAAATTATGGAAGCGGCTTCTTAATACGTACTTTTAAAATATAAATCTCGGGATTACAGAAAATTTGAGAATGCAAAACTAATCGGTAACGGTATTTTAAAATAGAAAAAGTCAAATTTTGTCGATTCCGGAATCCCGGGATTTTTCAGATACAAAAGTGCACTCCATAACTGCCAACATCTCAACTTTGCGTAAGTGCGCATCCGTTTATCCGACCACTGCTCATCAGTTTACACATTGTGTAAGCGGATTTACATTTCCTATTATGCAGATTTGCCGTTATTCTGAGCAGTATTTTAGGTAGATAGATAACACTTTATTGTACATTAAAAAGGACGATGTATAAGAATTATACTGTAAAATTTAAATAAGTTATCTTAAACATGAAAGTTTTTGACAAATTGTCGAAATCTAAAATCTGCTTAACTCATTCACGGACTGATGACCTAGAAGATTAAATGAAATGTTAATAACAAAGTGCGATAGTGAACATCGTGCTATCAAAGCCCCCCGTAACAATGGCGCCGGATTAAAAAAACAGAGGACACCTTTCTTCATCGCGGGCACAAGTCCATAAAATCTGCCTTCGAGTCCTGTCGCCCAGACCCTAAAAATCAACTCCAATTTTCGCGGAAACATCATTTTTAGCAATAAGTTCTCACAGTTCTGAAATGTGTATTAGGATGTCTATTAAAAAGTTATAATAATATCAATACAGTGTTGTCACTGTATTGATATTATTATAACTTTTTAATAAACAAATTAAATTACAATTATAGAATAAAAAAATAACGTCTTTGTCACTGACAAAGATCAATTGTGACGACGGCGACAATTTCGAGAAGAAACACCCTCCTATGCCTTCGCTCCGCTTGCAGATGCCTTCGCCGCTGATATGGGGGGTCGCGGGCGTAGGGATGATCTCCCATGACTTCCTGACCGCCCTGGCGACCTTGCCGGCCGGCCAGCACAGGGTCGCCGCGATCTCTGGCAAGGACCTCGAGAGAGCCCACCGCCTCGCCACGCTCCACAAAATCGAGACAGTGTACGAAGGCTATGAGGCACTCGCTCGTGACACCTCTATAGGTAGGTAAGCGTTATGGTAATTACGCCATTGTTGGAGCAATATCGCTCGCAGACGTGGGGGCGATATTTACTCTTTATGTCAATGACACACTTTATAGAGTAGGTACCTATAAGAAAATCATCATGTACTTCCGAAAAAGAAGGGGGGGGGGTGTTCCATTCGTCAACACGAACAACATTTACTATAGGGAAAGATTTAAAATGACGAACAAAATCAACTTGTTCAAGGATGATTTTAAGTTCCATAAAATAAAAGTTCGTAATGACAACAAAACCTTCCATTTTCGGATGTATACATATAATAGCGCTTTGTTGGCCCTTGTATATTTTGCACGGGTATCTTAATTTAAGACCAGAAGAAGTGATTGTGTTGTGGGGAAGCTATTTTTATTAAAAGTGTTTGGCTCGACTCAAGTATCTTTTATTATTACAATGCGGTAATAGGTACTTGAGCCGAATTAGCCTCTATCAATATTGGTGCATACACTCGACAACACATCGACCTTTTGGTATCTGCGTCCATCCTGCCGTTGTTAAAAATAAGGGCGGATCTGCTGTCGACTGAACCGTACAATAACGTACTGAACGTAGGTACTGAAAAGTACAATAGACAAATTCTGAAATGGAAAAAAATATTTCATAGCTAGAGTCAAAGTTTAGAACGGAACGGCTGATATTTTTGGCTAATTCAAAGTGGGTCTCATAGGTATTATAAGTTATTTTTAGGTATTGATGAGTACAATAATTTCTGCAACACGTTGTATGGCTCTAACCAAACAGTACGAGTAATACAGTTTGACAGATTGATATACCAACAATTTGTTAACAGCTGTCAGTTTCTTTATGTACTTTGGACGAGTGAATGCTGTTAAGAGTATGTAGTTAAAGAAATCGCTACCAAACGACAAACCGGGGGTAAAATTTACCTTGGTCCGATTAACCGATTACGAACTGACTCTCGTGATCTGAGTAGGTAAAACAGATGGATTACCCACAGGAGTAATATCAACCGTCTTTAATACCATATTTAATCAGTTGTGTTATGACCTTAGAAAAAACAATCAAAAGCCACTTTTATGGTAAACCGATCGGTCTACCAAAAATTCTACAGGTTCAGATTTTATTCAAATAAGCTCATCTGCAAACACAGTCGATCCACATAACAATCACCACTGATTTAGCCCCGCATGCAAGACAAATAACGTCCGTCATTAACTTTAACGAATGCTAATGTGCGTCTCATGCGTCAACTGTCATTTTGTTTCTGTACATCGCCCCCCTTGTTTCCAGGCATAGTGTTCGTGAGCGTGCTAAACCTGCAGCACTATGAGATCACAAAGCTAATGCTCGAGAACGGGAAGCATGTACTCTGTGAAAAGCCAATGGGTATGACACACAATCAAACAAAGTCTCTTGTCGATTTGGCGCGGGAAAGGAAGCTATTTCTTCTCGAGGGCATGTGGTCGCGGTTCTTCCCCGCTTACGACGCTTTAGGTGAACACATTGCCTCAGGCGGGCTCGGGGACGTCTATCATGTAAACGTGCAGTTCGGCGTCGAGATCAACGATATTGAGAGGAATCTGTAAGATATTTACACACTGTACATAATTGCATGCAATGTCCGTCACTAAACATCAAGCTGGCACTGTTTAACGTTCCCGTGCAGTCTGTTAGCTTTTAGAATATACCTCGGCTACTATCGGATCGGATATTCGTGTAATAGAAATATCGGAACTAATATGACATTTAATTTCGAAATCAGAGCAGGAAGTACTATTACACTCGTGTGCTTTCGGCGAAAACCGAAGCCTACTCTAGAGCCTGGGGTATATTCTAAAAGCTAACAGGCTGTAAGTGTCCCCCACTTCGAGAGACTTCACCACGGGATCACCGGCACGCTTCAGCAATATTCAAAGTATTTCAACTTATTTGCAATAAAACTATTATTCACCCGTAGACGAACGAAAGTCGTCGACATAGCCCAGCGGATTAGTAAGTTGAAGTGGCAGTGGGCGGGGCACATAGCACGCAGAACTGATGGCCGATGGGGCCGAAAAGTTCTCGAATGGAGACCACATATCGGCAAGCGCAGCGTAGGACGACCAGCCACAAGATGGACAGACGATCTCATCCAAGTGGCGGGAAGACGCTGGATGCAAGCCGCTTCCGACCGGTCTTTTTGGAAATCCATGGAGGAGGCCTATGTCCAGCAGTGGACTTCTTGTGGCTGAATGATGATGATGATGATGATTATTCACCCTCTTTCTGCGTTTATGCACTCTTATTGTGTCATTAGTATCATTGTAATGTAGGTATGTATAAATGAATGAATTTGTGAATACAAGTTTTTCTATTCTATTAGGTTAGTTGCCTCACAAAACTCTAGACTCGACCAATGGGGTACCTAAGAAGACATCTCAATCAAGTTTTTTTGTCGCAAAATGACGAATTGACAAATTGCGAATTAATTGCAAGTCACCGAAAGACAAGTTGACTTGCTGTAAAAAAATGACGGTTTTTGTGTGACCGTAAATATTTCATCATCATCAACCCATTATATCCCTACCGAGGGGCACGGGTCTCTACCATAATAAATATTCCGTAGTAAATATTTACTTTATTTTAATTATTTATTTTTAAAGCAAATGTACATATGACTATTCCGTATCCGAACAGTCTACCTGTGTACCTTTGTTGTAAGGCAGCCGCCCTTAAATAATTATTTTGTTTTTAGTATTTATTGTTATAGCGGCAACAGAAATATATCTGTGAAAATTTCAACTGTCTAGCTATCACGGTTCATGAGATACAATCTGACCTCAGACAGACAGATAGAGATGGACCGACGGACGGACGGACAGTAGAGCGAAAGGCAAATAAGTGGCCAGACCCTCCTCGTGAAGTTTTTTATCTGCCCCCGTGGCCTCCACCAATCCGGACTTGGCCCTCGTGGTGGAGTATGGCCTATACCTTCCTCAGGGAAGAGACCCGTGCCCCCCGGTGGGGACATAATGGGTTGACGACGATAGTCATATTCTACATTATGTAAGATTTCGTGACCAAAAAAGTTATTAGAAATGTCTCCTCTAGTGTATAATACCTCAATGGCCTCTCCGCCAACTAGACGCATAAACGTCCCTCAATCTTCCACCTTCCAGAATGAAAGACCTAGGTGGCGGAGCTGTACTCGACCTAGGAGTTTACATGCTGCAGCTAGTCCAATTCGTCTACAAGGATCCTCCTGCGGACATCGTGTGCACCGGGCACCTAAGCAAAGCTGGCGTGGACGAGTCGATATCTTGTGCGCTGAAATACAAAGATGGCCGCACTGCGACGCTGTCCGCACACACCAGAGCCACGATGACAAATAAGGCGGAGATTATCGGAACCAAAGGGGCTATTGTTGTAAGCACCATGCCTAAGGGAACACCCCGAGTTGACTAGCGCCACCAATGGAAAAAAATCATATCGTTTTAGAAGTTTCTGCGAAAAGTGAACGTTAAAAATGTGAATAATGGTGGCACGTATCTAAGAACCTTTAGTTGCTAATCAGTATTATACAAATAATATATATGAGAATATTACGTACGTCAGAAAAAATATCATTAACTTTAAAACTGTAGGAAGACCAACTAGAAACAAACTAACCTTCGTTCCGAAGATTTAGGCTGGCAAAGGTTAATACATCCTTTATGGGGCATTGTATACCTTTCTACAATAAAAAAAGATAAATAAAAACACTACATTTTTAGGACATCAATGTCAATTAGCAACCTTGGGCCTTATTATGTGCACCAAATCCTGAGCGATTCCAATCGCCGTCAAATTCCATACTAATTTGACAGCTACACGATTTGAATAGCTCGATTTCTATGCGCGTAATATAAGAGCAGATCTATATTATTTATTTTAACGATAAGATTAATCGGAAACTCTTGCACCTATATTCGTGTAATAGAAATATCAGGACTTATATGACACTTAATTTCTAAATCGGAACTAATATGACGGAAATAAACTAATACAGAGCAGGAAGTAGTATTACACTCGTGTGCTTTCGGCGAAAACCGAAGCCTACTCTAGAGCCCGAGGTATATTCTAAAAGCTAACAGACTGTAAGTCTACATGATCCCAAAAGTCCAGCTCACTGACTCGTCATTTCATCCTCAGCTGGACTTCTTCTGGTGCCCTACAGTGCTGCACATTTCGGCAGCGAACAGTACAGAGTGGACACTGCCCAAGGGAAAGTACAAGTTCCACTTCCACAACAGTGCCGGACTCAGCTACCAGATACAGGAGTGCTACGACTGTATTAATCAAGGTGAGTGCACCTATTCGTTGATGGTAGGATGTCCCGAGCCCTCGCTCTCATAAACTGCCGATATATTGGCTATCAAATAAATTAGATCGATCTCATGGCTTGCGACATCGCGTAGGGGGATTTCAAGACTCCTGAATATTTGGAGACAGATCGTAGTTTATTTGTCAGACTACAGCAGCCTCTGACTTTTGAGTGGTAACTTCGTAGGAGTTGACACTAGACGCTGCATAAATAATTTAACATGTAGGTACGCGGTATAAATAATGTAAAAGCTGTCAGATGTTAAGGGCCTATACTCTGATTTTTAATTAGGTGGACTAAACTGACAGTTGATGTGGAAACTAAACTGACAGTTGTTGCCACTTAAGGGAAAATAAAAAATAGTGTTGTGCTCAGAGTGATCGAATAATAAATATTTTCATTCAATCATTCGTTCATTCATTTGCAGACTGGTGTATGTAATGTAACACGCTCACCCGGCCCCGAGTGATTTAAGATTTAGTTTTGGTAATTCTTTAACCATATTCCTAAACCTTTAAACTTGTTCAAATTTGTTTAAAATGTTTAAAAAAATTTGTTAAATCTGAGGCTAGGTAAGTTTAAAACGTCATCTGGTTATGTAAGCCTGTTTACATTTTCCTGATCTCACGTGTGTGTGTGTGCTTTGGGTGACATTTTAGATCTACTCTATTAAGCTCTCTTAATATTCTTATATCTTATCTTATCTCTCTCTGTATGTCATATTGATTGTTGGTTACCTGTTTTACACTCCAATAAACAAATTAAATTACATTATAATCTCTACGTACGCACACGAATTACTAAGCTGAAATGGAGACGGGCGGGACATTTGGTTAGGCGGGAAGACGGCCGTGGTGGCCAAGAACGGGTCGACGGTCGGTGGGCAGACCACCAGCCCGATGGGCCGACGACATTCTGAAAGCGGCTGGGAGACACCGGACCGGATGGGTTGGCGTGAAAGAGAAGAGTCCTATGCCCAACAGTGGGCTCTATTTACGGGCTGATTAGATAGAATAAACTGTAAAATTAAATGATACTTAAGTTAGAGGATTTCGTGATAAAATTATACATTTATAACTTAACAACATGACAGACATACCATATTCATTCCTTTCTGTTTTGGAATAGGAAAAAATAAAATAAAAACTATATTTAAAATTGGGGCCGTCCGTAGTGGAGAAAAAGGCAGCGAAAAAAAACTCCACTCTGACCATCTTTTCTCAAATCACCTTAAAGCTAATACAAATCAAACTTACAAAATAATATCTTGGATGTGTTGAACACTAGACACATTTATCCTCTGATTAAATTTAATATCAAACTACTATTTAATGCCATACGTCCTTGTCTTCTAAATAATCTTTGATTCTATTGAAATGGAAAATCAAATAGATAATATGAAAAAAAAAAATTTAAATACTGAACAAAAACATGTGGTCGATACAATAATGAAAGCTGTAATTCTACATTGAGAAAACAGCTTTCTCCTTTTTCCTAGATGGCACATGTGGATTATTGGCTAAGTCGCATATTATGTCGTTAGATTCACTGGCTATTAGGTTTATAAATTTATTTATTGTTTTTAACTTCTGATGAGGAACCCAGCCATGATACTATTGTATTGATCCTTCAAGATATAATGAAAAATAAAGTACGTTTTGAAGGCAAAACTTTATTATTCAAGCGTTAAAGGCTAAGGTGTTACAATGTGACCAATAAATACCTACTAATAAATACCTAAGAACATACTGTACACAGTAGACAGGACACAATATGGTATACGAATCTATCACTAGCCAAAATATTATTTGTTGAAAACGGTTAACTACAGAGTTATCATCTAAACCTTATGAAAAAAAGTGGATATTATATGTCTAGTCGGTTTGTCATCTCGTTACTTAAACGAAATATTTCCTAAAGTTTGTGGGTTTTTCAGATGTAGGTATGTTTGTTTAATTGGTAGGTATTTAATGATTAGGATTAAGTTAAATTATTTTCCCCAAATAAAGGAAATAAAATTGAAGAGTGAATGATTGAATGAAATCGAGCATTCAATGAACACATCAAGTCACATCATTACGATCTTGCTCTGGCAACATTTTAAAAAAATAAGAGCTTTTTGAACTGTCAGTTTAGTCCACCTAATTAAAAATCAAGGTATAGTATTACGTTTAGAAAATTTCCCTTGTTGGAAAGAGCACTCTAGAGGGATGACGCATCAATATGGAGATTGGACATCCTGAATTTTATTAAGGAATTACCTTGAAATTACAAAATAAATGTTAGCTGATCCTATACTAGGCTCCAACAGTTAACCGCTAGAAGTTTATTATTAATCTATATTAATAACTTGTCACGTTTGGGAACTAATAAACTCTGCAAAACGTGGGCCCAGTTCTAGTGATTGGTGCCTCTGCCTACCCCTTCGGGGATAACGGGTGTAAGTTTATTTATTATTTTATTTTATTTATATATTAATAAAATAAAGCTGCTTTTCAAAGTAGATATGTAAGCAGCTTTATTTCGAATTTCTATTTCCCTAAAGATCTTCTATGTTATGTAACATAGAAGATCTTTAATGAAATAGAAATTCGAAATGTGGCCCGGAAAACTATATAATTCGTAACTAACCCAAACTGTTTTCTATGATCATAAATTGACATTTGACGTCTTTCAAGTCGGCTAGTTATTATTATTAAAACTTTAAATACACAGATAGACAGACAAATACTACAATGGGAATCCAGCGAACGCGGGGTAACGACCTTTACCTAGCAGTAGGCAGAGATGGTGATTATGATGATTTCCCATAATCTCATTAAGACTTATTATTAGCGATTTTAACTCCTCAGGGCTAGAACATTTTTTCTTTCACAACTTAGTTATTTACAGAGTAATATTTGAAATTTATCACAGTTTTCAAGGAACACAACATGATCATACAACTGTGGTCTATATCATCTTCAAAATTCGATTCAAAGTGTCGTTGCAAGACCGACCCTCCGGCCGGTCCACGGGGCCTAAGTGCCCTGTCTCACTGGGACGCCATAGCGACGTCGCCAGCCACGTATCCAGGAAGATTGTATTGAATAGCGACGTCGCCTGACAGTCGCCAAGTGAGTTAGTGCCCTGCCTCACTGGGACGCCATGGCGACGCGTCGCCAGCTACGTATCCAAGCAGTTTGTATTTTAATGGCGACGTTGCCAGACCGTCGCCAAGTGAGTTAGGCACCATACATTTCAATATTAACTGCTTGGATACGGTCGCTGGCGACGTCGCCATGGCGTCCTAGTGAGGCAGGGCACTAACGGAATGCGCGGTAGTTTACATCGGACCCGCGCCGGCGGGTCCTCGGGCTGGAGGAGTTAAGTGCATCTTAGCTAAGTTCATCAAAGTTTTTCCTTATTTCCAGGTTTACTGGAGAGTCCCAAAATGACGCTGGACGAAACTCTTCTCATGTCGAAACTGAATGAGACCATGCGATCTCAGCTCGGCGTGCTAGAAATGGATTTTAATTGGTTTGTAACAAACCACGGTTCGCAATAAATTTAATTATACGCACGTCCAATGAGTTCCTTCCAACGAAACAATAAATAAGTTACTTATTTATGTACTTACATCGTGTATCACGTATGAACACTGCTTTAATTTACCTTAATAAGGACCACTAGTATTATAAAAAGTAAGAAAATATGTGTTTGTTGAAATATACACGTAATTGTCGCTGAGGCTATACTTACTATCGGCTTTACTAATAAAGGTTATGAGCTGTGTATGCAGTCGTTATGCGAGGTCTGACAAACTGGTTATTAGTACGCTAAATGCGATTAAAACAGTATAAATCGATATACTCGTACGTCAAATAGTTATTCAGAGTGTATAACTTATTATTAGTAAGGCCGCTTATGTACAGTATTTACCTCAACTAACTGTGATTAATGGGTGTCCAGATACCGAAGTGCTTACCTTAAATATACCTACTCATATGATATTGTTGTGAAATGGTTGTAAACTGCAATAAAATATTATTGTATTCTATTTATTCTGAACAGAAATATACGTCTATGATTCATGTTCAATTTCGGATGACTTTATTTCACATCTACTCGTATCTCTTTTTTTAAGTACTAAACATAGAAGTTCGCCAAGTCAACTAGTATTTACAAATGTAAATCGATGAATCTACTGTCAGATGTAATCTTCAACCGACAGCTTTTTTTTAGATTATTTTAGATTAACACACTTTTTTGCACACCATACATTACTTAACTTTTTTGGCTAACTGACATCTGTTAACGGTAGATTAACAGGATGTTAATATCTGGGAAGGGGACCAATTTTATTCCGATATAAAGGTATAAATTTCATTCAGTGGAGCGATCTTGGAAGTGAAACCAACATAGTACGGCTTTATAGACAGATAGACAAATAGATTCTTTATTATATAGAAATTACATTTACAGAATTTTTATAAATCTAAAAACAATTGGTGGCCTTATTGCTATAAGAAATTTCTTCCAGGCATACATATACAGCGTTACCTATAAAACGTACTCTTGAAAAGCATCGATTACAGTTTGACACTTTTTACACTCGACTTATGAGAAGCGTTTGTTAAATTTTTAATTTTACTGGTTTTCTTAGGTTTTTTGCTTCGTAGTCGCGCTGTTTGATAGCTAGTTCATATATCTAATGTGGGAAATTGAATGTATACATGCTTCTATGTACGTTAGAACTATAATATTATTTACCAGCGCTATTTCGAATAGAAACAGCAAACGCTGAAATAGCATCATTACCACACGCACTGTGTAATATTTTTATAAATTATTAATATTATTCTGTAAGCATGTATGTGGCAATAAATCATTCATTCATTTATTTATTTACCGGAGGTTGAAGTTGGATATAAGTAATATGCAAACCTTTCGTAAGCACAACACATTGTAAACTTTTAGTCTATCCGGACTAAAAGTTAACAATATGCAAACCATATAATTCTGAGAAGAATCTCATAAATCAAAGTGTTTATAAAACAAACTGGGCTAAGTGGCAACACTGAATACGTGTATGTAATTATTTATATTTAATTATCATTTACACATTCATTTTTAGGAATACTGCTTGACATATGACATTCATGATCACGATTGCCAAATCAAAGTGGTGATTTTTTCAGCATGTCTCAATTGCACAAACAGTAACATTTACACCTGCATATACAACTTTTAAAAAATTTAATTTTTGTCCAAATTAATCCTGTGTTAGGCTTGATAACTTGGAAACTTGGACAGATTATTCGATACATGAAATTGTGCATCCCCACTAATTCCGATGTCCTTGAGAAAAATCCGATGTACTTTGCACAGTTTTACAATATTGTATTGTGACGAACGGATCGATTGATGGATGACGTTAGAACCATGATCTAGGGCACAACAGTGATCTAAGTGCATCGCGTTACTTTGCAGACCGCATCTAAGTGAGACTGTGATCTCTCAATGGGGTTAGCACTGAAAAGCACTTCGATTAGTGTGGCATGGAAAAAGTGATTTTTCTGTGCCATTGTGTAACCTCGTTATTAGTAAAAAATAAAAATGTCAATTAAATCACTCTGGTTCTAAACTCGTCAATTTTACTTTTATGAAACGCAGCCTGTGATGAACTGATCAATGCGCATTTTATTATTAAGAACTAAGGGCCGGTTTCTGAATTGAGCATTTCCCTAAGTTAATACTTAAGTAATATTCTGTCACGCTCATTTCTGAGAAATTCGACGAGACAGCACTACAGTTAATTAATTACTTAGCGAAATTCTCAGTTCAGAACCCGGCTGTATTAATTTAACTTTTATGAAACGCAGCCCTAATTGCTATCCCGCTTCGGTTCTGATTTTTTTCTTTCTATGTGAACCTTGGTCGTACACTAGTTATTAGAAGCCCTGCTCAACAAAAGGGCTCATTTCTTTAACGAAGTGAGGACGTCCTTGATGATGGTGGCACACTCGAGGAGCTGTGCCTCCGTGATGACCAGTGGGGGCGCCAATCGGATGGTCTGGCCGTGAGTGGGCTTTGCCAGCAGGCCGGCGTCGCGCAAGGCGTTGCAAACGTCGTAGGCTGGGATACCTGCAGAACGGAACGTAGTGTGGGTTAGGGCTGATTTACATTTGCTTTTTTCATGATTTTTAACCCTTAATTCACTACCTGGGTCCCATGGACCCATATCAGAATTGTAATCTTTAATTACTCTTTGAATTACGAGCAAATTTTTCTGTCCGTCTCATTACCTTCCTGCAGTGGGGCGCCGAACGTGCTAGCTAAAGGACGTGCGTGTGCGACTCTTCCAAGTATAAGTGAGCGTATGTATATGGGTCCCCTGGACCCATATCAAAATCAAAATCAAGAATTTATTTCAACGTAAAGAATTTACATTCTGCTTGTTGAATGTCAATGTACATACAGTTATGTATAATGTTAGCCGCTGCCTTGGGGCCGTCTGTAGTGGAGAAAATGGCAGCGAAAAAAAAAACTCCACTCTGACCATCTTTTCTCAAATCACCTTAAAGCTAATACAAATAAAACATACAAAATAATATCTTGGATGTGTTGAACACTAGACACATTTATCCTCTGATTTAAGTGGTGTAGTGATAGTAGTGAATTATGTAAGTTTTTGATGATGATGTGATTTATGATGAAACTTCGAATATTTTGAATCAATGGCTAAGAGAAGAAGGTGAATAAACAAGAAGTGCAATACTGACTTGCACCCCTGCACGTTTTATTTTTTTGTATGGTGGCTGATGGTTTTTGTGTTTCTTTTTGATAAAATTTATTTGCAATTTAACAAATTACCTCAGACATGTTCCACAATGTTAAATTGCGATTATTATTGTAAGGCATTGATTGCTAAAAATGCTGATTTTGCTATGTCTTTGCAGATACTCAATTAGTAAGTAAAACAATGCAATTTTGTTATTTCTTTCCTATAGATATTTTCGTTTTATAGTTGCCCTTAATATACATATAAAAGTATTAGTAATAAAAGGTTGTTTTTATGATTAAATGAAAAAAGTATGTTTTTATGATTAAATGAAAAAAGTAAAATATGGGTCCATGGGACCCATACTAGTGAATTATGTTACTATTTGGCAGGTAGTGAATTGAGGGTTAAGCATGCTTTCCATAGAGGTAAAGCATAATAGTATATTATATATATATGCAATATTGGAACGAAAATTTATTTGGTGTCTGGCATGTGTAGTGTAGTAGCTTTCCGGTTGTGAGTTTTTTAACCCCCTGTATATCATATGCATCTTTATATTGTTGGTCAATTGTTCCAAGTAAATGACCAATCAACTAATAAACTAACCTATACCAAGGAGAATATTCTCCTTGCCTATACTTTAAACTTTATTGCACCCATAAAAGACATATCTACTTACGTACAGAAAACACAAGTTTACAAAATAAAAATAAGGGTAAAGAAGGTATAATAACTAGTTTTATGAATTACCTATCAAACAGCGCGTCTGCACTGCGCGTTTCTTTATAAGAACATAATTTTATATTTTGTTATAAAATATATAAACAATTGCGTGGTTTGAAATGGTTTGATAGATAGTGGATAAATCATAATAAAACTGCGAGCTTCTTTATAAGAAAATATAAAAAAATATATATATTATATCCGATATATAAAATTCTCGTGTTAGTGGGCATACTCCTCGGAAACGGCTTGACCGATTTTGATGAAAGTTTATATGTATATTCGTTAGATCTGAGAATAGGTTGTTATCTATTTTTCGTACCCCTATCTGGCAAAACAACGTTTGCCGGGTCGGCTAGTTTTCTTATAAAATATATAAATAGTCGCGTGGTTTGATAGATAGTGCATAAAACTAATGTGGTAATCGTATGATACATACTTCTACGTATCTTTGAACAATATTATTATTTACCGTGGCTTGAACTAGAATGGAATAAAAAAATATGTACTTCAGTAGTTACTGCACACATAGAAGACAATTTCCTTAAAATAAAACTGTGCATGGTGAGCTTATTTTAGCAGAAATCACTTCCAGCCGAAAATCTTGCAGGTAAATTCTTTGCAACCCGAGTATCAAAAGTTCTACTCACTGTCATGAATAACGATCGCGTTCATGAGTCCCTTTCCCCTCACTATCGTCACAATATCCTTGGGGATATTGTTCAGTTCCGCTCTGAGGATGTTGCCGAGTCTCTCGGCATTCTCGGGCAGTTTCTCTTCAATGAGCACCTTCATGGCTTCAGTGGCGACTGCGCACGCCAGCGGGTTGCCGCCGTACGTCGAGCCGTGTGTCCCGGGCTTTATGACCTGAAAATCACAGACGAAATTATTCTCCTCAATGCAATGTCGAAATGGAAATGTGTATGATGCCTCCAACTGCATTATTCAACCAGGATTATTCAAAACCAGAAAATGTTTAATATCACAACTTGGTTCTGTTTTTAGTTCATTTATAACGTTTGAAAATTTAATGTTTACCTACAATTTTTCATGCGGTCGGGGCTCTTGATTTTTTTTTGTAATAAATGAATTTATCATTAGTAAGAAAATATTGACCCTATCTTCTACACATGAAATAAAATTATTAGTTTTTTCAGCATTTCTCGCCAAAATTTAACTTACGTCCATAACATTGTTGTTAGCTAAAACCGCTGATACTGGTAAAACGCCACCACTCAATGCCTTGCCCAATATGAGAATGTCGGGCCGGACACCCTCGTGATCAACGGCCAGCAGCTTGCCGGTGCGGCCTGAGAAAGACAAAAGAGTAAGTTCCACTATACATTGCACCACACACGTATTGAAATTAAAAAAGAACCAACAACTGCTGGGAATTAGGTAACTACTAAGGAGGCTAGACCAACCTAGGTATAATGGGCGACAAAGTAGATGAACACCGAGCGTCGAAGTGGGGGTAAGTTGTCGCATGTGCACTTGCGTGTAAAATTATTGCCATTCCTTATTATGCAACAGTCGTACAACTCGTACACCATTTGCCTAGATTGTCTTTTTAAAACTATGTTAGGTTTTCGCGGCATTGTCAATAGGTACTGTCAAACTTGAATAAAAATCTAAGCAGTCTTTTCTTAGAAACAAAACACTATTCTCCAAACTCTACTTTTAAACATTGTAACAGAACTATTTTCTACAAATAACTTGTCAAACTATTCTGAACAGTACCTAAACACATACAATTAGCGTTCACCTTGGAATCGCACCTTTATTATTGCACGCCCCAGTCTAATTGGGAACAAGCAGGACGCGGACACAACGCGAGGAGCATGGGCCGAATGATCGATCAATCGCGCGTTCGATACCCCTGAGACACAACCCTAGGGATCTAAAAATCGACTTCTACAGTGTCAAAGTCAACCTGGCACTTTAAATTGTTAAGTTACATTGTTGAATTTGGCTCCTGCCTGCTTAGCAGTTAATGCTCAGCTGTCGGGTTGTTGCTTGTTTTTATCTTGACTTTTCAGTGTTTTGTTTATTTTTTCGTTAAATTTATTCTAATTCATTATAGCCTATGACACTCACGCAACACGGCAAAGCGCTTGAGAACTTATTTGGAGTTATGAGGGAACATGGAATCAGACATACCTATATACATACGATCCAAATCCCAATGGGTACCTAATATTGGGATTTCTGCACTTTGGCGCAGTCGGGTAAAAAGAAGCTCACTAAAGCCGGGTTTTCACGATCTTATTGCGCTTCGACCGAGTTTACTAAGATGACTACTAAGATGCTACTCGTATCGTGTACACTGGCCATTTTAGTGCACTCGTATCACAACGCCAACTCGGACCGCGCTCTACTCGTCTTAGTTGACTTTGATGCAATAACAAAAACAAAATGGCGTCTTGCAAGAAATTCCTGTGGCGCGTAGAAGAAAGTGGTCAAAAAGAGATAATTTGCAGTTTGTGGAGCTTTATGAAAGTGAAGAAGTATTGTGGAATGTGAGTTTGGCATTACATAAAAATAAAGACGCCATACAAGCCGCGCTGGAACGGATACGGAGAAAATTGAATGTGGATAGTAAATGCTAAAATAACAATATTCGGAGCTCTTATGCTCAAGAAAAGGCCAAAATAAGTCTTATTTTTTTCTTCTTATTTTATCCTGCTGCTGTTGCAGCTCGACGATAAGCATATCTGCCACCACTTCTATGCCTTTCAGCAGTAAATCGGTCATTTCAAAGCCACTTGAAAGCTGGTTCAAAGTTTTTCAAGTTTTCAGAAAGTTTTTCTTGACAGTAGCCGCTGACCACAGACACCAAAGCGCGTTCAAAAATGAATAAAAATCCATGTCCACTAAAATGTGTTTAAACTACCATCCGAGTGGCTTACAGTTTTAGTTGACTAAGAAGACGCGCTCGGTCCGAGTCCACTAAGACCGTGAAAACGCGGCTCAATACTCTCTGAGAGAAGGCGTGCGCCCTACAGTGGGTCGTATAATATAAAAGCTGCTTACAGTCAAACTGTTGATATAAATCTTAAAAAACCGTGAAGCAAAAAAGGAATGTGTTTTTATTGTCCTGTCATAACTTTGTGAAAATATAATATGTACAGTCGACAGCACGTCGACCTTAACATTTTAATTGCAAGGCCTCCCGTCATGCAACTGAGTAGATGGGTGTGTAGCATGATGTGCTGTCGACTTTACCTACGCACATGAAAGTTATACAGGGCGGTCCAAACAGTGACGTCAAAAAAAAAAATTTAGATTCCTCACATCCAGGGGTATCCATATATACCCCATGTATGTTGACCGATTTTTAGTAGTTTAGAAGTTATGATTTTTTTAATGTATTTTTTTAAAACTCACGAAAAATTTTTATTTTAATTATTTTTTCAACTTTTATTGAGTTTTCTTAAACTTTTTTTTGTCATAATAATCTTCCTGAATTGGTCTTTCACGCATAAAATAATCAGCCTCCTCCCCTTTTTCGCAAGTCACAAAAATTTAAATCGAAAAGGAATAATTGAGTAACGAGCGACCCGGAGTTTTTTCGACGTACATTAAAAAATAAAAAAAGATATCCCATAACTCCTGCATAGTCTCAAAAACTTTGAGGGACCCTAAGCATTCATAATAATAATAAAAAAGTACTACTTCATAGGCTATTATTTGCTGATTTTCATCTTTAAAGGTTCTGAGGTAAGATTTTCAAAAGTTCGTAAATCGATAAAAAAAAAGTTAATTGGCAATTTGGTCATTCCCAAGGCTACATTAACATAATAAATGCCTTACGCGATACCACAAGTTCTCAGAAGTGAAGTCGGTCACCATGAAAGAAACATGCGAAAAAAATTTTTTTTATTTTTTATTGAGTCTTTTTAGATTATTTTTTTTGTCATAATAATTCTCCTGAATTGATCTTTAACGCATAAAATAATCAGATTACTAACGTTTTCGCAAGTCACAAAAATTTTGATTGAAAAGGAATAATTTAGGAACGAGCGACTCGGAGTTAAATTTTCGACGTACATTAAAAAAATTAAAAAAGGTATTCCATAACTCCTGCATAGTTTAAAAAACTTTGGGGACCATTAATAATAAAAAAGTAGTACTTGTTAGGCTATTATTTGCTGATTTTCATCTTCAAAGGTTCTGAGGTAGATTTTCAAAAGTTCGTAAATCGATAAAAAAAAGTTAATACCAATTTGTTCATTCCTAAGGCTCCATTAGCATAAGAAATGCCTTACGCAATACTATAAATTCTCAGAAGTGAAGTTGGATATCATCACACATACGACTTAATGACTATGAATCAAAGGGACCCATCATCCCTGCAATCAAGGTCCAAAACACTACCAAGGTCTTGAGGCAAATCAGCAACCAGTCAACAAAGCGAAATGTAGAGATAACAACGAAAACGAGAGTAGGTAGTGGTAACACGTGCGATAGCAGTGAATAACTGACTGACGTGACGACGTATCGTGATGAGATCGCCCAGGAGCAGGTAAAAACCATGTAAAAAGGCAGCTCC
The DNA here is from genome assembly GCA_947310845.1 of Yponomeuta plumbellus. NCBI lineage: Eukaryota > Metazoa > Arthropoda > Insecta > Lepidoptera > Yponomeutidae > Yponomeuta > Yponomeuta plumbellus. Next base: position 6,590,441 of record OX371193.1, read on the forward strand.
TTTTAAAACAATTGGAAAAGTCATTCCTTCGTTTCTGTCATGATGACCGACTTCACTTCTGAGAACTTGTTGTGTTGCGTAAGGCATTTCTTATGTTAATGAAGTGTATTAATGTATTTTATTTTTTAATGTAAGTCGAAAATTTAACTCCGAGTCGCTCGTTACTAAATTATTCCTTTTCGATTTAAATTTTTGTGACTTGCGAAAACGTTAGGACACTCATTATTTTATGCGTGAAAGATCAATTTAGGAGAATTATTATAACAAAAAAAATAATCTAAAAAACTCAATAAAAGTGTGAAAAAAATTAAAATAATTTTTTTCGCATATTTCTGTCAGGGTGACCGACTTCACTTCTGAGAATTTGTGGTGTTGCGTAAGGCATTTCTTATGTTAATGTAGCCTTGGTAACGACCAAATTGCCAATTAACTTTTTTTTTATCGATTTACGAACTTTTGAAAATCTTACCTCAGAACCTTTGAAGATAAAAATCAGCAAATAATAGCCTATGAAGTACTACTTTTTTATTATTATTATAAATGCTTAGGGTCCCTCAAAGTTTTTGAGACTATGCAGGAGTTATGGAATATCTTTTTTTATTTTTTAATGTACGTTGAAAATTTAACTCCGAGTCGCTCGTTACTAAATTATTCCTTTTCGATCTAAATTTTTGTAACTTGCGAAAAGGTTGGGATGCTGATTATTTTATGCGTGAAAGATCAATAATCAGGAGGAATATTATGACAAAAAAATAGTTTAAGAAAACTCAATAAAAAGTTGAAAAAAAAAATTAAAATAAATTTTTTTCGCGAGTTTTATAAAATACATTTAAAAAAAATAACTTCTAAACTACTAAAAATCGGTCTACATACATGGGGTATATATGGATACCCCTGGATGTGAGGAATCTAAATTATTTTTTTTGACGTCACTGTTTGGACCACCCTGTATAAATTTCAGCTTAATACGAAACGCATCCAAAAAGCTCTTTACCCAAGCCAGTCTGCACCTCGTCAGCGATCCACAGCACGTTGTACTTGGTGCAGAGCTCGCGCACTTTACGCAGGTAGCCATCGGCTGGGACCACCACTCCGGCCTCTCCTTGGATAGGCTCTACCATAAAAGCGGCGACCGTGGGGTCCTTCAGCTCAGCCTGGAAGAAAAACCTTGTTTTATAAAGAGTTGTAAAGCTGGCTTCCCACGGTCCGCGATATCGCGAATGGACGCGGACCAGGACCTAGATTCTGTTGTTGCATTGTAGTACAATGACAACTGTATGAACATGGCGATTTAGTTTCATTGCCACTTCAAGTCGACGCGAGCACTGGATAATAGGGTAGTTTCCAGGGTCAAAATAATTTAATTCTATTTAGTCCGTATTTTTGATTATAAAAAAATATTGGATACGTATTTTTTCTTATTTCGATTAAACAAAAAATAACAAAGATATAGCCCATTGAAGTTACGTGTGACGTCGACAAAATGCAGCACGGCGTGACGTCAAACGTAACTTTAATGGGCTATATCTTTGTCATTTTTGGTCTAATTTACAAATAAAAAAATACGTGTCCCTTATTTTTGAATAATCTAAAAGACGGACTAATTAAATTTTTTTGGGAAACTAGCCTATTCTAGACGTCAATGGCATGAAAAAATACGTCACGTGACCCGACCATGTGAGTGTAATTGAATCATGTGTTGCTAAAACAACACAAGCAACCATTTTTTCACATTTCACTTTTCAACGGTATTCGATTGTATGACCATAAAGCCACATTTGCTGCAAAAATCACACAAATCCTATGGGGTTTTCATAGTAGAAACGTGTTGCTCTTAGCACAGAATTATGCCAAAACAACACATCTCCAGCCATTGTGTTTTGCCATCACATGGCAAAACCAAAATTTCTGCCGCAAGTTTTGCTGATGTGCCTATCCAGATGGTAAGAAACCATTAAATATTTTTAAAAAATTAAAATTTCAGAAAATTAAAGAATTACATGCCGGACGAGGACCATATTAAAAACTTCTATGAAGAAATTTTCAACTGCCCAACCACAGAGAAAGACGATGTAGAGGTGTCTTAGATTTTAATTACATTAAGTACATACTTATTTCATAAGTTATAGTTTCTATAATAAATTTGTGACCTTTTATTTCAATTATAAGTAGTGTTTTTGCAAAACAACACATATCCAGTTCATAAACTGCTCAAAAAAAAACATTCACACTAAAATATTTTTACAAAATGTGACTCAAAATTGTAAGTGGTAGTTACGTGAACGGTTTAGTTACAAAAAAAGTAAAAATACAGCAGGATTTTGAATCTTAAATCCTTTTTTCCTCTTCCCCAAAAATTTGGTTCAATGGATTTGTGTTGTTTTAGCAACACATGATTCAATTGAACTGTAATGAACTAACAGAATCGAGGACCTGGTCGCACGACACACCGTGGAAGGGTCTCGGTAGCACAGACGGCCGACACAGGTCAGTTGGAAGAGCCTCTCGTGGTGCGTGGCTGTCCGTGGTCGTCGGCCGTGCGCGTCCGTCCGCGATATCGCGGACCGTGGGAAGCCAGCTTAATAAAGTATGGAGGGGTGGGCGTTATGGAACTCCTCCGAAACGGCTTCACTGATTTTCTTGAATTTTTTTGGTAGGTCGAAGAACCGGTCGTAAATATCGTCTATCGGAGACAGTACTGGAACATATCCAAAAATCGGTTCGTTTTGAAAATCCAGTTTTTTTACACCAAAGGTCTCAAAATAGACTCGTATAGACCGTTGCAATCTAGTGCAGTATACAAATATCTCGAACACTTCTTTTCATTCTTTTTTAATTACTAAAAACCATTACAGTCCTAAAAGATCAAAACTTTGATTGCCAATTACTCGAGTATAGTAAATTTTGAAATGTTCCAGTACTGTCTCCGGTAGACGATATGGCAAAACAACGTTTACCTAGTTAGCTAGTAGATAATCTAATATATAAAATTCTCGTGTTTCAACGTTAGTCTCCTCAACATACTCCTCCGAAACGGCTTGGCCGATTTCGATGAAATTTTATATATACAATCAGTAGGTTTGAGAATAGCTTGTTATCTATTTTTCATACCCCTATCGGACAAAACAACGTTTGCGGGGTCAGCTAGTCTAATATATAAAATTCTCGTGTCGCCATGTTAGTGCGCATACTCCTCCGAAACGGCTTGACCGATTTTCATGAAATTTTATATATTCGGTAGATCTGAGAATCGGTTGTTATCTATTTTTTATAGCGCTAAGTGAAAAAAAAAATGTATGGCAAAACAACGTTTGCCGGGACAGCTAGTATATTATAAAAGTTGTTTGATTCGATAGGCAATTTCTGCACGCGGCGCTGGGCAAGGGCATAGCTATAATTTTCCTGAAAAGGAAGCATTTTTCTTCGACTTTCACGGAGATGATTCACAGATTGCTCTAAACAAAACAACAGTCAATTCTACCGTTTATTATTTTGTGTCAAAAATCATAGTAAAGATACTACGGGCTGAAAACTAGCGCTGCGACTAAGTACGCATTCAATGATGCCAATAAAGGTAAGCCCGTTACTTTTTTCCACAAACATGTGAATGAAAAAACTTACTATTTATTATTGTTATAAAATGTGCAGTATCTACCCACCTCGAGAGCAGGTATGTCGTCGTACGGGATGAGTTTAAATCCGGGCATGTAGGGACCGAAGCCCGTGTAGCAAGTAGCGTCGGATGAGGAGGACACGGCAGACAGCGTGCGTCCCCAAAAGTTGCCGGTGGCGAAGATTATCTGCAAGATGTCGGTAAATAATTCAATTACAACTTTACTATAGTAACATCCACACAATCACTTGTTTTGCGGGCGCTACTACAAACATTCTCCACTGTATTGACATCGGACTAGTGTACGTCCGATGAAACTAAAGCCGGGTCCGCTGCGCCATGTTACGCGTGTTACAAAAAATGTAACACGTGTTACAAAAAATGTAACATGTTATTAAAACAAAAATGGGGAGTGGCATTAATTTTTTACGTGTTACTTAACACGTAACGTGTTATACCACGCCCCATTTTTATTATATTTACGTGTTACTTAACACGTAACGTAACGTTATGTAACACGCAACGTGTAATACCAGGCCCCATTTTTATTATATTTATGTGTTACGTTTTTTGTAACACGCGTAACATGGCGCAGCGGACCCGGCTTTACTCGATACCCTTAAATACCTACATTTTGACACTTCGGAAGCGTAAAATGGATCCTATACGATTCGCAGTAAGTATCATAACACGAGAGCTAGTCCCAAACTTGAATACTCTGTACCTAATGTGGTAACCAGACATGGACATCAGAAACATGGAATACCCAGTCTGTGATCCTTTGCACTGTCAAAGTAACTCCCAGGGGGAATCGAACTCACGACGACGTCTGTTTTCGTAGTCAAACGTTTCTAACTCTGTTAGACCAAGAAGGTAGTTAACTGAATTCATAATATTGTAAACATTATGCGCGTCTCCTGGGGCCTAATTATGCAAACCAAATTCTGTCAAATGAATAAGGATTTGACAGACGATTGGAATCGTCTGATAAATTTTAGTAGGAACAGAAATATCAAAAATCCCAAAAAAACATTATAATATTTATGCCTTCTGACAGTAAGACCATAGTCTTACAAGCCTCCACCAATCCGGACTTGGCCCCCGTGGTGGAGTATGGCCTATACCTTCCTCGTGGAAGAGACCCTTGCCCCCGGTGGGGTGGGTTGATGATGATGAATATTGATACCTTAGCTTGGTTCTCAGGTATCTTCTTGACGTCGTATCCCCACTTGCGCGCAATTTTACAGGCGCTCTCGCCGCCCTCCACTCCTGTGTTCATGGGAAGCAGTCGGTCGAAGCCGAACAGCTCAGTCATGAACTTCTCGTACTTGCATAGCTGGTCCGAGTAGAATGCCCTGGGAATCGAAATACCCTTGTTGTGGTAACGCAGTATCGTACCAGGATTTGGAAAGCCTGGTCCGTAACCGGAGTAGGCCTTCGGGTGGCTTGAAAACTTCTGACAGTAAGACCAGCCTCCACCAATCCGGACTTGGCCCCCGTGGTGGAATATGACCTATGCCTTCCCTCGGTGGGGACATAATGGGTTGATGATGAATGAACTGAAGGTAAAGGGTAACCTGCGCCCTGTCCTATAACTTAGATTCATGGATTGTTATGACAATGCGATGTTTATTGCAAAGTCGGTTGATAACCATAGATTAACAAGTAGAAAGACTGGACTACGCAGTAAACGTCGAAGTATCATAAAAAACTGTGATAAAAACTGTATTATGTAACGCGGCCCTGTTGTAGGTCCTAGCTGGTTGAGCACAGCCTGACTATACTTCTAAAGCAAATCTATGTAGACGATTGAATTTGCAAATCCGTATACCTTGATACAAGGGTGAGTTTGTCGGCTTGTTTCTTCAGTGCATCAATGATCCTCGGGTGGCAGTGGCCCTGGTTTACCGCCGAGTATGCGCTCAGGAAGTCGTAATACTTTTTGCCTTCTACATCCCATACAAATACACCTGAAATGAAGCAACGAAACATCGTTATTACATAACGATATTACATGAATGTATCATTATTACATAACATTTACATTTATGTATTTAACTTTGTACCTAACCTTTAACGACCTCTGTGGCGCAGTGGTTAGCGCATCTGACTACCATGCGAGAGGTCCCGGGTTCGAATCCCGGCTGGGGACAAAAAAAAGAAACCCAGGTCTTGGATGTTTACATGTTTGTGACGTCGCTGTCTCTGGTTCCCACAACACAGGGTATCCTAGTGTGGGGCCAGAAGCAATGTACCTATGTGATTGTATGAAAATGTTATGTTATGTTAACAACAATAAAATGTACAATAAAATGAGTAACTACCTAATCTTTTGATAAATTTGTTGTAACGGTTTGATGCATAGTTAATTAAATTACGGACATTTTAAATACGTATCTAGTATAGTATAGTATAGTTTTGTCCATCAAACCCACAGAACACATTCATCAGAAATGAACTCATTTTATCACAATGGCAAAAAATGCTCCACGTAAAATCTGCCTTTGTGAGATATTTATTAAGCAAAAGAGTTTCAGTAGGTAATTAGATGCTTGTTAGAAGCAAGATTACAGTTCTTATCTGAATCCTTATTCTAATCCTCGTCTCATGATCGCATCAGTCTACGGATAATAAAATCTATGCTGCTATTTGCACAGAGTTTTGTGCCTCGTACATAAGGATTATGAGATCACATTAGTGTTGAGAAATAATGTTATTGCAGACACATTGAAAAATAAATATAAAGATCATCTCTTGTAATAAAGTGAGTGATTATGTAAATAAGACTTATTTACTGTTGGGCCTGGTGGGAGAGCTCCAATTTATCACATGAATTTTTTATCTCTTTTATCTGTTGCCATGTGTTATCATGCTGTTTTTTCCCATCGTGTTCGTCGAATACCTCACAAACATGTTTAATTAATCACAGAATGTTCGAATGAACGAATTTATTGTAGGTAGGTGTGTGCTTTAGTGTCAATCGTGCATAGCCAAGCTAGCCATTAGTAAATATAAAACACAGCAAGAAATATCGGGAGGACCGGCTACTAACGTATGAATAAAAACATTTTTTTTTAACACTAACATTTACATACAGGCCCATACATTGCTTCTGGTCCCACACTGTGTCCTGGGAACCAGAAACAGCGACATCACAAACATGACATCCAAGACCTGGTTTTTTTTTGTCCCCAGCCGGGGTTCGAACCCGGGACCTCACGCATGATTCTTTTTCAACTGACAGTTGTGAAATAAGTTAAAAAACCTAGTTTTATTTTCATATTTCTGTTGAACCATGTTCCAATTTTCTATACAGCCACTCAATTACAGCGCGATGTAAAATTTAAGCAATAAATAATTAAACAATAGTTACCTACTCAACAATTTTTTTTTTTTCAAATTTACCTCCAGCCTTCTCTTTTAAATAACAAAGATTTGTTCAAAATACCTATTTACCACTTTTTCAGTGATGAAAATTAAAAATTATGTAGGTACCTACCTACTATAGGCGGAAAAATGGCAAACCGATCTTCATTTGTTTTTTCGAGTTGTACCTACTTGGGGTTTTGTTTATACTTCATGAGTTTATCTGATTTTTTCTGTTGCTAACTCATTTTTTTATCTTTACTTTCATTACATTCTTAATAAAAACACGGTGTTAACCTCGCCTAAAAGACTTTTAGTTCCGAGATGAGATTTGAGGCCCGAGCGTAGCAAGGGTTTTTAGTAGGCGCACGCAGCTACCTGCGAACCAGCGATATTACACTATCAGGAAAACACGTTTTTACTAAATTCCTGCGTACTAAATTCCTGGCCCCACGTTGGGCGCCAGTGTCGCAATATGACGTTCGAGAGTGCGGTCGTAACAATGAAAGTAGGGTATCCAGGGGCACGAAATATTTATTTTACATGGTAAAAGAAAGGCACATCATGTGCCTTTTAAATACTTTATATTGTTATAGATATTACGCAGCGTATAAATCGATCCAGGTTGTGATAAAAATAATGAAAATGAGGTCCACCTAGTTTGGAAGCTGAGGGTTATCTGGACCAGCTACGTCCGACTACCGTGGCGAATGTCAAAAACTAAATTTAGAATATTTTAATGGCCAAAAATAATAGGAAGTAACGAGACGAATTGCACCTCGTTACAAAATAATACCTATTTACCATACCTGTGTGGTCATAGGAAGAATAATTTCGAACTATAATGGCCCTTTTACACGAGGCCAATAGCTGAGACAATCCAGTAAGCCAATCCAATATTTCATTGGATCGGCTTCATCCATTGGCTTGGGCCAATCCAATGCATTGTCCTGGCTCCATTCACACGAAGACAATATTGGACTGGCTTACTGGATTGTCTCAGCTATTGGCCTCGTGTAAAAGGGTCATAAGCGACCTGTACTTTTTTTGTACCAAAGTCATATCTAACCGGGTAGTGAGCACTGTGCACGTGTAAAGAACGACTCATAGACATAGATTAGTACTGGAACGACTGACTGTTGGCTGACGAGACTTTTCTCAGTCGCACAGTAAGTTAGTTTGATGACAGGCGACTTTAAACAACAAACGTACTATGGAACGTAAAAACGTAGTAGAACTTCAGTTAAATGTAGGCATTAACTTACCTTCTCCACGAGAGAGTGCTACTTTCAATGGTGCATAGTTGCGGCAGCCATATTTGTCTTCGAGTGCGAAAATCTCCTGCGATGTTAGCTTCTGTTCTGCCATTTCAATTGCTGAAATGAATGTCACATATTTGTAAATATTGTAATTAAATAACACAATTTGAACAAGTTTTGATAGATTGATGCAAGCTACAACGTAAGTATACCTACTTTCTACAGAAATCCACCTTAGATACCTCTAAGGTGGATTTCAGTAGAATCCGGCAATCATAGACAAGATAATTATTTGTCAGTTGTCTATGATCGATAGACAGTGATAGTGTTGTACCTATACTGATGTCAAAGTGAGTGATTGAGCATTGATCAATGAGATATGGGATATGGTTCACTGTTCGTTGGTTTATCCTAAGTATTTGAATAAATCCAAAATGATTACGAAGCAATTCAAATCAAGATACACTTTTTGTGTACCTATCGATTTTTTTCTATAAAATCAGGATTCACTTTTGTCCAAATCTTTAATGGCTATATTTAACTAAGTGACTATCGCACAAACATGATAAACGATCACCATGCATTAATATATGAATTATAACGGCCTAATATGCATTAAAATACGTTGTTATGTTTTAGGCTTTCAGTACCTACATAAATTAAATTTGTAAAAGGGCTTTTGCAATTTTTCAAAACTTAGGGCAAGGCTCTTTAGAAAATTTTGTAGAATATGCGGCTCACTCATTATAATCTAAAAATACCATGCAATAATTTTTCACTTTATAATTATTGTTGGATTTATTCGTAGCATATCTGAGTGATTCTGTGTATATCTTTATTACTTTTTAAAGAACTAATAGTTTAATAACATTGTTACCTCCGTGTTTCTTGAGAAAGAGATCCAATCGTAAGCAAAAACAAAGTCCGTGATGTCACGTAGAAGTCGTCGTCCCTAGAGTAAGTCCAACCAAACCACAAAGAAAATGTCCAAAATGTATACAAAAAAGCAAAGTCGTCGATTATTAGAGGAAACAGAAAAACGCACAGAACTCGGAACAATTCCCACTCACACAAGACGGTGACAGTGAGTGAAGTATAAACGTGTTTTTAATATTTACCCTTTTATGCGTAGATGGAGTACGAGTACTTAGAACTACCTTTACGCTTTTATGGTTCTAGATACAAAACTCTTTTATTGAGAGGCAGTAAAGAGAATGCAATGATATCCTTCATCTTAAACGACAACGCAAACTCTTTTTGTCGTTCAAAACATAAACATGACGGTTTGTTGTGGAACAAAAAAATGACAGATTTGAAAAAGTGAGTTGTCTTGGGTGATAAAATTGGGAACAGAAAATTGTTTGTTATTAAAATAATTACGCTTTTAAGTTATATAGAAACCCCACTGTGCTAGTTTGACGCTGTTTGTGCTGCAAGTTTGAGTTTCAATGCCTTTTGAAATATCATGCAATCCGCATTTACAGTTTAGCCGTCTTTATTAAAGTTTATTTTTTCGACCTGACTTATTCAATTATTGAAACATTCGAATCAATCAATTTTTTGAATCAATTCAAAAAAATGAACAACACTAACTTTCCAAAGACAAATAAGACTTGGATTCCGTTTTCAGCCATCATGGCGTAAGGTTCAATTTTTGTAACAAATGTTTTCCGAACATCCGTTAGGGCTTAAGTTTCGTACAGGCCCTGTAAAAATAAAGATATAAATAAAAAACAAATAAGACTTTGATGAGTAAAAAATAATACGTCAGCTTTACAAACTATTGAAATTTTCGTCGTCCGAGTATTTTCTATTAAAATAACTATCCTAGAGAAGTTATTTAGTATCCAAATGATTGTAAGAACAATGAATGGTTCCTTGAAATGTGATTATGATCAGGATTGATATTCAAATGTAAGTAATTACGGAGTAATCGTGATTGAATTGGTTTGTTTACATCATTGTGGGATTCTATAGCAAGCTGGTATATCTAAATTTTGCTCTTTTGTTATCTTGTTATAGGTACAGTCACGAGCAATAATCTATATATATAAAAGGAGAAGCTGACTGACTGACTGACTGACTGACGACATATCAACGCAGGGCCTAAACTATAAGAGTTAGAAACTTAAAATTTTGCACAGGGGTTCCTTTTGTAACGTAGGAGAGCACTAAGAAAGGATTTTTGAAAATTCACCCCCTAAAGGGGTAAAATGGGGATTCAAAGTTAGTATGAAACTTTGCCGCTTTTGAAGTTATTCGAATGAAATTTGGTACGAAGGTTCTTCGTTTAAAATTATGAAACACGTGTAAAATGGTTTTCCAAAAATCATCCCTTAAAGGGGAAAAAGAGGGGTGCAAACTTAGTATGAAACTTTGCCGTTTTTGAATTTATTCGAATGAGATTCAATATGAAGGTTCTTCATTGAAGGTCATGAAACGCATGTAAAATAGTTTTTCGAAAATCATCCCTTAAGGGGGTAAGAGGGGGTTGCCAAGTTAGTATGAAAGCTCTTTCGCATGCGCTGAAAGTATCCCTATCTTATTTGCAAACACTTTACTCAACAGAAAGCCCACGCGGACGTAGTCGCGGGCAACAGCTAGTATAGGTATATACACTGTCACATTTTGTACGACGTACACATTTTGTTTTTACTGCACATATGTACGACAATAATTGGTCCTAAATTATCTAACCATTGGTTACATAACTTAGGACAATGATCGTACACTTCTTTCTAGATTGTTTTAAGTTAAGATTTTCAGAAACTGTGACAGTGTATACATATAATTGCTCGTGACTGTACCTATATAGGTATTGCAGAGAAGTCCGTTATTTAGGTACCTCATACTATTTCCATGTCATACATACATATCTACGATCAACTTTTATGATATACCTATGGTCAACTTTGAAAGCAAGATAAAATAACGTATTTCCATACAAAATATTGATGATGCAAATGTTTGTAAATTGAAAATAAAATTAGCCCAAATAAAAAACACATAGTCATTTATACACTTTAAACCCTAGATATTATAGTTCACGATAGGTACATTTTATTTATAAACTTTAATCGAAGCATTGGAAACGATGGAATAGGTATCTTCTTGGAGTAAAACTTTCGTAAGCACAAATGCTCTGCGAATCGGAGCGAAACCTGGTCGGACTCGTCCGATAAAACAACACCCGTAAGTAGATCCGGACTAAAAATTTACAATCTTCTTGGAGTTTCACTATTTAAGTAAAAATATATTTTTGAAAAACATAAGTCGCTCGCTCGAGCCGCTTGTAGCCCCGGCCGCCTGACTGATCCTAAACGATCACGAAGGTTAAGCAACATAGGGAGCGTTCAGTGCATGGATGGGTGACCGTTCTATGACTAACGCTAGTGGCATTTTTCCGAGCGGCTCCGTGCTTCATAAGGCAGTTGGAACCGGCTGCCGCCGTCGATAGTCTTACGAGCCTCCACCAATCCGGACTTGGGCCCCGTGGTGGAGCATGGCCTATACCTTCCTCAGGGAAGAGAACTGTGCCACTCGGTGGGGACATAATGGGTTGATGATGAAAATATAAGAGTTGTAAAATTATATTAATTTCTTACACTTTAATTACTTTATTGCACACACAATATTGAACAGGACAGACATTAACTACCTCATAATGCCCCATAAGTAGGTAGTTTTATTTTAGTAAGTACCATTCTACATCCAAAGCTGCTTCATTTTAAAGGTATAAGATCAGTTAATAACACTAATTTCATAAATTGGATAATAATATTAACCGATTTCTTATATTTTGGTGAACAAGCGTATAAGGCTGCAGTTACGCCTGGCATTAGGTATGGTATGTCTCACCCGTACAAACATTTTTAATGATTGTCAAAAAATAGTAAGACCCTATACTTTTTCTAAGTTGTGTAGGGGTTTGATAAATAATAAAATTACGGACCTCAGACCTTAAAGACCTTTCAGAACCTACCTTAGACCTAATAATTAGCAGAGCTAGGTGTGCAGATATACGCAAACTAAGAAAATGCTTTGATTCGAGATGAAGTAATCTTGACAAAACTTTTTAAGGTCGAATTTGTTGACGATAATTTATACTTATGCGATTTCCTTATCGATGTTATCGTGCTGACTATATTCTTTTGCAATAAATCTGTTTTCTTACGACTCCGTCTTTATAAATAACAATTCCACTCATTTAGCTGATAATACAGAATGACTAGTTTGCTTCTAACGAGCCTGCCATTTCAAATGATACGATTAGCGCTGAATCAACGCTGAATAGATATGTACTACAATAAGATTTACTTATTTAATAATGACTTTACTTATAATGAAATATTTCTTATTTGTGCCTGTATTCTCGCTAAGTAACGAGCCTGCCATTTCAAATGATACGATTAGCGCTGAATCAACGCTGAATAGATACCTACTACAATAAGATTTACTTATAATGACTTTACTTTAGTTATAATGAAATATTTCTTATTTGTGCCTGTATTCTCGATAAGTAAATAAATTAACCCCCGGTTTCTCGATTGCTAACAGTGTTTTAAGCTATTGTTAACCGCTGTCAGTTGTCAAAGGTGCATACAAAAAGAACAACTGACAGCTGTTAATAATAGATTAACAGAATGTAAGCGTTCGAGAAACCGGAGGTAAGTGACTATTCGCAGGGTACAAAACCAATTAAAGGACCAACAAAATATAATATATTGCTTTGATCAGCCAGCAACACAAAAAGTTGATCATTATTTTGGTCCACTGAACAAGTAAGCAACAAACAGCAAACAAAAGGGCAGGGGCCTGCTTCAACATGTTGACTTTTCTACGCAATCAACGTCTTAATTAACTACTTAAGTAGTAGAAACTAGAATTATTGTAGTTTTATGAAACTCGGCCTATGCGTCCTACTACTCTCACTAGAAATTGAAGTAATTCAGTCATCATCATCATCATCAACCCATTTTGTCCCCACCGAGGGGCACGGGTCTCTTCCCTGAGGAAGGTATAGGCCATACTCCACCACGGGGGCCAAGTCCGGATTGGTGGAGGCTTGTAAACTTCCAGACTAGTGGCTGGTCTTACTGTCAGAAGTTTTCAAGCCGCCCTAAGGCCTCTGACTTGGCTTAACGACTGCCATCTATCGACGGCAGCCGGCACCAACTACTTAACGTGCCTTGCGAAGCACGGAACCGCTCGGAAAAATGCCACAAGCGTTAGTCATAGACGGTGACCCATCCATGGACTGAACGCGCCGTATTTTGCTTAACATTAGTGATCGTTTAAGATCACTCAGGCAGCCCAGGCTACGAGCGATGCGATGCCGAGGGGCACGGGTCTCTTCCCTGAGGAAGGTATAGGCCATACTTCACCCCGGGGCCCTAGTCCGGATTGGTGGAGCTTCCACCGTGGAGGCTTGTAAGACTAGTGGCTGGTTTTACTGTCAGAAGTTTCCAAGCAGCGCCCTAAGGCCTCCGACTTGGCTTAACGACTGCCATCTATCGTCTATCTATCATCTATCGTACTGCTTAACGTGCCTTGCGAAGCACGGGACCGCTCGGAAAAATGCCACTAGCGTTAGTCATAGACGGTCACCCATCCATGCACTGAACGCCTCGAATGTTGCTTAACCTTCGTGATCGTTTAATACCCGGTTCCTATAATATACGCCTACCGGCTACGATCCGTTTTCCCTACAATTTATTGACGGTTCGTAGGAATTTCGTAGGAATTGTAACCGATCGTAAGCAAAAACGAAGCGTTTTGTGGATATTGGAACCGGGCATAAGATCACTCAGGCAGCCGGGACTACGAGCGATCAAATTACATAGTGACGCGCAACGATAGGTAGGTATGTCATAATAAATAATGCTATTTATAAGCGAAGCTCCTACTCCTTTGTTTGATAAGTTAGCACCGCACTGAATATTGACCGTGACCTTTATCTATCAGCGAGTTGCGCGACCAACGAGCAAAAATATTTATGAATGACTGGGGGCCTATTTCATAAAACGATCCCTAAAAAAAAAGTCCGATTGACTTTGGCTAGGACAAATATGGCTCAAAATGTTCTAAATGGTCTGTACTAACACCCCCTTATGGCTTTGCACCCAGCTTTCAAACACCCTGTATAGTATTTTCAGGGTTCCGTATCGAACACTGTGACGTCCTGTCTGTCTGAGACATGTAGAACCTTATCTCTTATAAGTATAGTGTAGTAAGTCTGCCCGGCATTATACTATTAATAGATATTATGCTTGTGCATCTGTGATTAGTACGTATTTATTTTGTTATGTTAAAAACTGGTTAAATATACCTATTTATTTCGCCTGCGACAGACAGCACATCAACCTTTACATCTAAGTTCCAAACTCACACATCACCTGCGTAAAATGCACAGTAAATTAATGTTAAAATTAATTAATGTACGGTAAACATCTATAAAAACTCCTTATACTTATAATGTTGACCCCACGGATTCCTAATTTTAATGTTTTACTAACTAATAATTTTATTCAAACTTAGGTCAGCACGTCAACCTTTTTGTGGATCACTTTATGTAGATAGGCCTCTACAGGTGACTTTGCAACTAAAATGAAAAGCTACGGTCGACCAAAAGCCGTTTCAGCTTTGACAAAACTTTTATTAAATGTAAATAAAAAATTTAGTACTGACGCCCCACCACGATATAAACCTTTAGGTAAATTTTGGTAAACGACGAAAGCTTCACTATTAAAAAAACCGTTACATGAAGACCTATCTGTTTATTTGTAGTTAATATAAAAATACCAACAACTAAAAAATTAGGTAGGTAACTAGTTAGTAACTATATTAAAATTGTTTTTTTTAATCGCCAGCATCTAAGTGATATGACAATTAAAATACAAAGCTTCATCTGCTGTCCACTGTAATTATTAGAAGTCTCTGAGTTTTTATGTATAGCCAACTCTACGAACAATAAGTCAATTAAATTGTCCTCTGTACAAAAGTCGTTAGCATCGCAGATCTATCATAATGTCTCTCAATCATACTTACAAACTTATTTATAGTCGGTCCTGTGGTGTCGGTCTTGTGGCTGGCCTTGTGGCAGGTCTGCTTCCTTCGCACTGTATTCGGTCACTAACTAACTGACACGAAGTTTCGCCCGCCCGCCCGTCGGAAAAATACACGACTCAAGTTGACTTTAATTATCAGTCAATAAATAATAAGTCGTATCGCGGTGCCATAATAAAATGCGCAAGACAAAGATAGAAATTCGTATCTTCGCCCACACATTCACGCAAGCGAAAGGAGTTTATAATAAAACTAACGAGTGATGGCCACCATCTGTTAATTTATTGAATTTGCACTTGCCTACCAACTAAAGCGTTATGTCGTCATACTGAGATCCGTGGTAGTTTAAAAACTACGTCTTGCGTCATGTGCCCTGCAGGCTCTTACCTCGTAAAACTAAATGATAGATGGTACGCCTTTTGTGGGTCGACGTGAGAATGCTTCGGAACCCAAGCAACATTGCCCACCCCCGCTCTCGCCTCCGCGAGGTAGTGCTTCCAATACTCCGCGGGGAGTTGTTCCTCCGAAGTATCACGCCCCTGATTCTCCGTGTGCGTCTCCGGAGTTGCGGAGTCTTTATGCTCGACACACTCCATAGCTCGATCATCCTCACTTGGTTCAGCAACCTGCTCCGCTCTCAGTCCCGAGGCTATATCTTGAGACAACAACTGCAGGGTTGATAAACTCACGTCCAACGTCGGATCTTCAGCATGCTGTTCGTGTTTCACTTCGGCTCTCCCTTCCATAGGTTCTTTGTCTTGCACCGACCCCAACCCGTTGGAAGCATCATGGCGCTCAACTGCTATTTCTTCGTGGTTTTCAACTTCTTCTTGATGTCCTTCGAGAACTTCTTCGTGAGGTTCTTCGTGGAGTGCTTCATTGTGTTGCTCTGGTTGGTCGGGGTTGCCTTCCTTGGCTTCGCCGGCACTTTCATCGAGATCTTCGTTATCATTATCGTGGCTAATGCCATCGTCCTCCTCCGTGCTGTCGGTATGATCGTTGCTTCTCTGGTCCGAAGAGGATCTTGGTAGGTCGGCAACGAAAATAGCGACGGGATTTTTGTCTCGAGTCTTCCCGCCAGCCGACTTGCCGAATGTCGTTAATTGGACATACTGGTTATTGCGACTCTTGGAAGAGTCTGATAACAGATTAGATAATTGCAGCTGCTGTTTTGACGACGCCGATTTTCCACGTGGTGGGGATAGTAATGGCAGTATCAAGTCGTTGATCTCGTTTTGAAGCGCTTCGGGATTTTGGGGGCGTCCGAAGGCCTCCGAGCGTTGAGAAGGGCGCGACGGGGCACCCGAGGTCAACCCACATAGCGCTATTATCACCACCACTACTCCTGCAAAGCGAAATTACTATTGATTTGTCGGCAATGCCTTTCTTTCAAGCTTTTGCGTAAATGTGCAAAAAAAAGCTCAAAGTAAAGAACAGAGGAAGATACCTCCCTCAGCCGTCCACCCCGTACCTTCATTAGCGGGCGGTATACCCCGGGTAGCGTGGTGGTGTTGGCTGATGAGAGGCCAGATAGAAGGAGACTCACCAAGTGCCGCGGCCATGACTGACCTGCACTCCAGCTGAGCCGCGCTTTATACTCGCCCGGAAACCCGTGACGCCGTAAAACAGTAATTAACACCACGAATTAGTAACACCCCATATATTAACGAGCACGATTTGATACAAGTCAACGCTGTTTATTGGTTTTTCGCAAATTAATTGGGTACCTAGGTACTTAATCAAATATGGGATGTGTTGATTTAAGGTCACAGCCAGCGGCGGCCTGACCCATTGCGAGGCTCCGGGCGGCAGGTCTTTGCGAGGCCCTTTGTCCTACGGAAAAGTACCTTATGTGATGCGAAAGTAGGTCTGGTTGTTTGGTAGGTATTTGTTATGTTTGACGAGGAATGCTAAAGTTATACAAATAAATAAAATTTAAGTTTTAAAATATTTTACTTATGTACTTACGAAAGATTTACAAAATTAACAAATACAGAGATGATAAGTTTTAAAATTGATGTTTGCTGTTTTTACTAGGACTAAAATCTTTAATTAAAACACAATAATCCAACGAATGAGCTACGTCATTTTCGATTAAAGGAAAAGCAAGAGCTGAAAGGGCCAAGCGATAGACGAGCAGAACATTATGTCCCGACTCCCGAGTTGCAGATAGAGATTTTCCAAGAAATCGTAAAAAAAAAAGCAAAAATGCTTTTTGGCTTTTATTTTTTCTGTAATTATAATTAGTATCAAACCTATTTTCATATCCAATAAAGAAAACCTGTACATCCGAACAATAATTATGTACCTACATTTTGGGCCCAAAATTTTAAATCACTGTTTTTGGTCGGGAGACCAAAAATCTCGAAATAAAATTAAAAGTACTTATGGCTGGTTCTGGAGCTACAAGCTAATCTTAAAAAATTTGCAAGACATTAGACTTTCGAAATAATAAAGACAAAATATGTAGTGGCATTTAATGTGGTCATTGACTGTTAAAGGTAAAAAGGTGATTCACGAATTTCAAAAATGATTTAAAAAACTATTACCTATTTTACTTTATTATGACAACTTTAAGAAAAATAACTCGTAATAATTAATAAACACGATAATCATTACTGTTTTAATTACTTTATTTAAAAAAAAAACTAATAGGTACCCAAATTGTTATTTTTGACGTGGTTTTCAATGAATTTCTGCTAAATTAAGTTGTATGGAAAGTAAACAAAGGAAAGGAATAATTAAAAAAAAATATCGTTTCGCCGACGGCTTAAGGATAATTTTAATAGACGATGTCGTTTATGCATTGAAGTGAACCGAGGTCATTTTGAAAACCTATTGTAATAAACAATAAATTAACTCATAATCAGAAAGTCACATTATTGTTTCATTATTCCTTACTTTTGTTTATTTTCCATACAACTTGATTTAGCAGAAATTCATACATAACAAAAACACGTCGAAAATCACAATTTGAGTTTTTTTTATTAGAGTCATTAAAACAACAATGATTATCGTGTTTATTATTTAAGAGTTCTTTTTCTTAAATTTGTCGTAATAAAGTAAAATAATAGTTTTTTAAATCAAAATAACTAAGAATTAAAACCAAAAGTTTTAGGTTTTAGGTAGCTAAATAAAATAGTTGAAAAAATCTGTATTTTTTTTTAATTTGCTTGACGCGAGGCCCCTGCAACAGCGAGGCCCCGGGCGATTGCCCTGTTCGCCACCCCCTAAGGCCGCCGCTGGTCACAGCACACATATCAACTCGGAAAGGGATCGTCACCGTATCGCCTTTCGCCTCGCCGTCAACCAGGCGTCAACCTGACCAACGCGTATCAGCAGCTCCTGTACGTCAACTCGGCTACACGGCTAGGCGACACCGCGCTTACGGCTCGCCGACCACTGGTACTTACCAGATTGCTCTAAAGTAATACTTGGGGTGGACGAAGAGACGTTAGCTCGAGTACGGAGAGACGTAAGCGCGGGGACTGCAAGTTGACCACGCACCGCATCGCGGTTCGGAGCCAGTTCCGAGGCGAGGCGATTACGTTACGATTCCGATTAGTGTGCATTGCAGAAGGGAGTTCCATACAAACAATGCTGAACCGCTCGAGGCGATACGGTGATGATCACTTTCAGAGTTGATATGTGTGCTGTGACCTTAAGTTAGGTTCTACATGTATGACTCCTAAGAAAAAAATTCCCCCTAGTTCTACATCCATGTATGACTACTTGGAACACGATCTAGTCATACACTTAGTTCTACATGTATGACTACTAAGAAAAAGAATTCAGTCTAGTTCTACATAGGCATAGGGCCTTTATGCGAGATCTTTCGACACTAGCAGGCAATATAGGTAGTGAGTGAGTAGGACAAAGCTAAATAAGTTCTTCTAAATATTTTCTTAGCAAGTCTATTTACAATAATTTCTACATTATATGTACTACAACCTTAAAATAAATAAAGACGACTAATTAACTGATAATCTCAGTTACGAAGCTTATTTCAACAATTTTCTTTTTTAAGCTTTGCCTAATATGAAATTAATTTCCTAATGAGCACAAAATCATTGCTCCTTTTTAGGTTCATCCCTATATTGGTACTCTGAATAGCTTGGGTAAGATTGTTGGCCCCTCTCTGGCGTTGATGGCAAAGATCCTCCCTCTGCCAGCCTCCGGGATTCTATCTGAGCAGCATTCTCCTTTTTCATTTTCATAATGGCCAAGTTTCGTTCAATCTCAGCTTCTGTAGGTGGATCTATTCTGAAAACAAAACAATGTACTTATTGCACTACAACTGGTGAGTAGATTACCCTCTGGGTTCTTGTTTTTCTTGGTCCATAATTTCTTCCCATGAATAGAAAAATATCTTGGATATTTGCTTATTTTACATCCACTGCATTGGAACATAATATCGTTGGTTCAAAGGTAAAATTCACGGAGTGTTGTTTTTTCTCAAAATGATATTTGTACCACTACCATTTGTTTAAAAATTACAAATGCTTCCAAATGGTAGCAAAATCTCATTTTGAGAAAGAAATTGTCACTTAGTGAGTTTTACCGTTGGACCGACGAAATACAAAAATATATAGTATTATGGAATAGCTGATGCTTTTTTCAATATGAGTATCAGAGTTGGACTCTGATAAAAGTTTCATCATCATCATCACCATCATCATCGGCCTATGCTTGTCCACTGCTGGACATAGGCCTCTCCCATTGCAAACCAATAAAAGTTTCACTGAAGAATTTTTCCCAGACCATTCTGAAACCAATCTAAGTATAATAGTGGTGGTCTTTCATGATTGGATTTATCTTTTCTCTTTTATTGACACCTTATTTAATAGCAGGAAGGCAATGTGAGACTGGATGGTAAGAGCAGAATTCTTTCTTGGGCTGTATAGAATGATGTGTTGACAAATGTCGAACATATTTTGTAATAGATCTTCAGTTATCTACCTTCTAAATCTCAGCCAAGATTCCCATTCGGCTGGAACAGGATCCTGAAAGTCCTGACCCTTGGGTGGATCGTACCATCGAGATGGCTTGCGCTTTCCACCTTGTGGATCTGCAGGAATCTCATAGTATTTGTTCCCTATGTAATCGGTACCTGTGAGAGAAATTATGGTCAGGTCTTGGACGGTAGGGCGGTAAATAGGTAAATAGGCAGAACTAGGAAGACGTAGGAATCCAGTGGACGGGCTCTAATATTTCTGTCGGCGAGCCTAAACATGAAAGGTATTGCTTATAAGGTTAGGTGTAACAAAAATAAAAACTAGAACATTATAAATAGAATAGCTCAGGCATATAACATACCCATATCATTGCCCTTTATTTGGCGAGGTCTGAGTGAGTTGATAAAGTTTCTCAGTACAATACGCCATACATATCTCTCTCCAGCCATCTGAAATTTAAACTATTTGTTAATATTGTTTTCGGAATTTGCTAGGGTTTTCAATTATTTCATCGCAATCATAACATCTGGTTGATTTTACTTGAGTAGAACCTTGAAAATTTAGAAAGTTCGACGCAAAAATCTATTGAAATATTCACAATACAAAATTTAAATTGAAGTATCCCTTCCTAATCTGTGGTGTGCTTTCATTGTTTCATGCGCCCATTTTTCAATAAACGTTTTAAAAAATTGTTTCATGCTGTGCAGTGTTGCCAACTTTATTTTTCCAAAACCACTAAACTCAACACGCTAAACCACCAGAAATTCCACTAGATCAATTAGATATTTCAAAAAGTACTTATTTGAAGTACAATAATATACTTATATACTTTACAAAGTCAATTCAAATAAACCCCGGTTTCTCGAACGCTCTTACTCAAAAGTACATACAAAAAAAGAAGATACAAAATATAAAAATGAATTTAGGGGGTTCCCCATATTTAGAACAGAAAATAATTTTTTTTTTGTATACGTGTGGGTGGGATAGGTCTTCAAAAATGATATTGAGGTTTTTAATATAATTTTTTAATAAACTGAATAGTTAGCGTGATCGACACTTCCAAAGTGGTAAAATGTGCCCCCCCTCCCTGTAACTTTTAAAATAACCGAATGATAAAACTAAAAAAAAAAAAACACCGAAACTCAGTTCGAACGAGATCTAATTTAGCTTATTTTCAATTAACTCAAATATAAAAATAAAAAAAAACATTCCCTTCAACCTAAAAGGTGGATGTGTGTGATTGCATTGGTCATCGACTTCAGCACCAAAATAAGACCTTTTTTGAGGATCAAAAGTAACTCCACTCCTTGTTATGCCATAGTGCCTCGCCCACGTGTTTTTTTTTTTAATTTGTCTCATAATACCAAGGACTTTATATTGGGGTCCTGCTGTTTGACCAAAAGTCATTTGGCAAAATTACACTTGACAAACAATGTTTGACAAAAAATGCTTTCGCCAATTGATCATTTTACTACTAATCATTTTACAAATGACTCACTTATCCAAATGATCAACACTTAAATTTACATTTTACAAATAATTATTTTACTTAATGAACATTTAACAACTGAGTTATCAGACAAAACTACTATTGGTCTAAAAACGTTTGATAAAATGTATTATTTGACAAATGTTTCGTTTATCAATCAATCTTACGAACGGGGGGTCGGCGATGTAAAGAATACGTGACAACAGAAATATAGGTGCGACGACGCGCGTAGCGAAGCGGAGCGCGTCGGACCGTTAGGTTCTCTATGTAAGATCGAAAACAGACTCGACTTTGATGCGTTCAACATTTTGTTAAATGACATTTGGACAAATGCTTCATTTGCGAAACATATTATTTGGTGAAATTAAAAAAGGTCAATTGACATTTTAATATTCAAAACATTTAACAAATGTAGTGTTTGCTAATGGATCATTTGCTAAGTGAGTTTTTGTAAGATGATACTTTTGTCAAATGTCTCGTTTGCCAAATGAACATTTGGTAAAACGTTGTTTGTCGAATGACAATTTGTCAATAATTTTTTGGTCAACCATTAGTAATCCCTTTATATTATATCAGTCTTGTTTGTGTATTAGGTCCATGCATAAGTCCAGGCATTCTGTTCTTTAATTCATTCGTCAGATTAATAATGAACTGCATGCACCGATGCCGCATTAAGTTTTGTTACTCAAGAGAGAGACCGTTTTCTTTCATTTGCAGTTTTTTTGTCTCAAAACCACCCAAAAAATATGTTACAGTGTAACTTTAAATATTAGACTCAAAACCACCAAAAACTCCACTAACCACCAGACACATCTTTTGCCCACTAGACGAAGGTCGAAACCACCAGATCTAGTGGAAATTCCACTAAGTTGGCAACGCTGATGCTGTGCTGTGTGACATTGACAATATTGACATTATAGAACCAGGGCTACCAACTCCTCAAAATAAATACCCCTAAAATCAAGATAAAAATTGCCCTAAATAACACTAAATCCAATATTCAAAATCCCTAAAAAAAGCCCTGTATTGTACACCTAGTACCTAGAGTCTGACAAGCGAGTCCTGCAAAGGTAGTACGAGGACGCGAGTCGCGCGCGACAGCGTCAAAAGTCGCGACTTTCCAGTACATTATCTGTCAAATTCTCGCGACTTTTGACGTTGTCGCGCGCGACTCGCGTCCTCATACTACCTTTGCTGGGACGCGATTTATTTCGAATTCTTCATATGGCCACACTCTGACTGTCAAACTTAGGTACAGGCAGAGATGGGTAATGACCCGGGTTTTAATCCACCGGTGGGTTAAAACCCAGTTTTGACCCAGTTATTCCCCGTTAAAACCCGATGAGGTGCGTGAAAACTAAAACTTGTAGTATTTGTAAACAACGTGCCACGGATCGGGCTCGGAGTGGTAAAGCGGTATACGGCGAGGGTATGTGACGCTTGTGGTACTACGCCGGATTAGAAACAACCGAGACCTGATGATGATCAGTACAAGTACAACTTGTTTTAGGATATTAGTGAATCTAAAAACGTTGTGCTAGTTCCAGACTGTTTACTTTCGTTAAAAGAACTTTACACAGCATCGCCGGGCATAAGCGAAACGATAAAGTTTGTGTTGGTGACTCGAGAAATTGATAATGACGAAAACTAGTACCACTTAACTGGGTCAACTTTTAGTAAATTTAAAGCCATTATTTCTAATTTTCAGCCTGGACAGTTCTTTCACCCAGCACTCGTCACACTTACAAGCGCAGTTTGCAATGATTCCGCGCAAAACTACCGTAGTTAAAAAGTTCATCCCAAATGATTATTATTATTTCTAACCAGGTGTTTTCACCTGGCAATAATGACCCTTTATTCTTATTCAACAAGAACGATAAAAGACGACACTGCGACGCGTTCATAGAATTGTTGGTTTCATACAAAGAATATGAAGAAAATAGTTTTCATACAAAGAACATACCTTTCCTTGGTAACCAGCCTGTTTCCAACAGGTTGGAAAAAGGATCATTTTATACGTTTCCCCCAAAACCACACATCCCTCATCGTTCTCCTAATACCGGCCAATATCTATCCTTCCATTCCTCTCCAAAGTCCTTGAATCCCTTGTAAACATCCAGTTTTCGACATTCCAAACCCAAAACAATCTCCTCAACTAGTTCCAATCCAGTTTCCGCCCTGGTCACAGCACAGTTACGGCACTGTTGAAAGACAATGATGATATACGTCTCGCCAGAGACAATAAGCAACTCACGGTGCTGACGCTGCTTGACTTAAGCAGTGCCTTCAACTGTGTTGACTTCGATATTCTCCTAGCTATCCTAGATTCTCTTAACGTATCTCCTCTTGTAACAGAATGGCTCAGCACTTCGGTCTTTTAGTGAATCCCAAAAAATCACAGACAATGCTTATTGGCAGTCCGCATTTCTACAAGTTGCTGATGAAGCAAACTGGTTCCTTCAGTTGTTTTCAACGGCACGGCTATTGCCGCCGTATTATTTATACGGCGAGGAATCTAAGAGAGCTCGCCGAGACAGAGAGCCGCAAGGCTATCCATTCGCTGCGACGCCTCCAGAACTTTCTCCCATTTAAAACTAAAATTACTCTTGCCCAATCTCTTCTTCTACCCATTCTTGACTATGCGGATGTCCGCTACTTGGATGCCAATGAGGAGCTACTGGATGAACTCGAACGATTACAAAAGGACAATGCCCAAAAATGTATGGAACCTGGGACCACCGTCCAATAGCAATAAGATATATGTCGTTGGATAGGTCTTTTCAATAGGAACAACAATTGCTAACAAAACTTTGTTGTAAAATTATCCATTCGGAGTAATGAGACTTCAAAGTTCAGAAATAAAAGCACAAAAGACTTTTTTGGAGGGGAAAATGTCAGTTTTGTTGGTACTGACTGTTGTGTACAAATACTGTTGGACTGTCCGTTTGAAGTTATACTACTTTTAAGTTCAATTATAAAAAAAATGGAGGGAAAAATAATAAAAACACAAAAAAATATTTCATTACTTATTCTTCTATCATATTTTATCATCAAAGGTTATCTATAATATCATCATTTAAGTGTATTGCTGGTGTATTAAATACTGCATGAATTGCATTCCCTAAATACCATATAATGGAAATTATGTGTAAACATGTGCCCATCGTTTGCCGTTCTGATAGGCATGTACAATCATGTTCGACGATCTCTGTGGCGCAGCGGTAAGTGCATCTGCCAACCATGCGAGAGGTCCGGGGTTCAAATCCCGGCTGGGGACAAAAAAAAAGAAACCCAGGTCTTTGATGTTTACATGTTTCTGACCTCGCTGTTTCTGGCTCCCACAGCACAGGGTATCCTAATGTGGGGCCAGAAGCAATATGTATGTGCCTGTATGTAAATATTATGTTATGTTGTTATAATACATGTTGTTTCCTTCGTCTTGGTTTATCAAAAATAACGATAGTAAGTCCTTCGTCTCACATGACGTGATTGAATGCGGCTACGCAAAAGCCACACATTTTCGAGAATCCTGTAGTCAGGCAGATCGTCTAAGCGATGTTGCTGATATCTTCAGCGCTAGAAGGTTCGCCGACACATAACATAGTTGGGATGATTTTCCATCACAATTACCTGATCGAGATGCAATTCAAAAGTCCGGTATGATATTATTATTATTATTAATTATTAAGTGCACAATGCATTAAATCCACCTCTTGTACAAAAGTGTACAAGAGGTGGATTTAATGCTAATGGCATTAAGTCATAGCGGAATTCAATAAACAGAGAGCAAAGATATGTGTCCAATATCAATGCCAGGTCAAAAAATCTCAAGGTAGAATCGAGTGAAAAAGAATAGAACGGAACGATAACTCGCAAACATTGGCAATGAACGACTGATACATCATAACCAGGCTGGTCAGATCAGCGCGCCGCGCGTGTTCCTGTCACCGATTTTAAAAGAGGGGAGGGTCTCCGTGGCTACCTGTTCGCGTACGCGCGTTGGTACATTGTCTAAGCGAGATATAAGAACATGTGTATAAAAATATTAAACATACTTATACTTGAAAATTTGTTTTTAAAATATTTTTCTTCAGTAATAAAAAGTCTCATAACTCAAAACGGACAATTTTGACAACAAAGCTGTCACAACAATTATTGTTCCAATGAAAAAGACCTATCCAATGACATATATCTTGTTGCTATTGGAGGGTGGTCCCAATTTGGGCATTGTCCTTTGGGTATCCGTTTCATATACGTCTCATATACGCAAATTCGATCATGTGTCTCGTTTCCGACACGAGTTAAAATGGTTGATATACTCTCTTTATTATATAAAATTATAAACTATCCCTCCTCTCCTCCATACCTCAGAGAAAGGGTTCAGACTGCATTCTGGAGAAAGACCGATTATAAATATCAACTCCCACCTTCTAAAAATTCCTGCTCACGACAGTGGAGCCTACGGTGATTTATTCATAGTCCATTCGGTGAGGCTGTGGAATGCACTGCCTCTGAAAATATGCGCTAGCCCCACAATTGGTACATTTAAGAAGCAGCTGAAAGAGCATTATCTATCTCTATCATAACTTCGAGCTATATATTTATTTATGTATTATTTTTCTTTTGTTTGTTATTAATTTTGGCAGGTATTTAGTCTATGTAGCGTATTTGTTTTCTGCATAAAGTAGGCTATTGTTTAGGATTTTTGTAGTTTATGTAGTCTATTTTGTACACGTAGGCCCGTTTTCTTTTACCGATGCTCCGACTCTCTAAGGTTTGCTGGAAGAAATCTCTTACAGAGATAAACTCACCTTTGTACATGTTGTTTTTTACGTAATGTTCTGTTAAATGTCTCGTGTGCAATAAAGAATAAGTGTAAAGAAATTTACTTTCACTAAAAATACTTTTTTTGTAGTAGGGAGGTTCTAACTAGAGCTAAGTAAAAAGAAGTAACTCTTGTTGTCATTATACCACGGCTAAACTGTATATCACATTAACGCAATAAATTAAACTGCCAGACCGAAGAAGATTCGGGCGCATTCGTGTATTCCCGACGCCGCCACATGCACCTAAAACTAGGTACTATTATTGTTCTGTGAACCCCTCCGCCCGCTGTCCACATCTCAGAGCATTCGGCGAACCGACATTGTACGCAGCCAGCAAAAACCTGTTTGTTACGGTACAACCCACAGGTAATAACTGGGTTTGTTCACCAGTGGATTATAAGTTCAAAGATCATCAACGTTTGCAGGCGTGCACTCTACAGAATTAAGTCATTGGCAACTTTGCAATTAAAATGTAAAGGTTGATCTGCTGTTGATTGTACTATGGTAGGTCACGTTTTTAATTTCAACAATTGTTTTCGTCTACTTTAAGTAATTACTGAAATGTTAGTACTAACTACAAAATATACTAAAAATAATTATTATGCTAAGTACAACCTGTACCTGTACCTAATAATTTTTATATGTTATATTTTTGTGATTTTAATTTAATATTACATTTCAATATTATTTTTAAAATAATTAAATCAAATTGTGTATTGATGAAATTAAGCTGAAACATATGCAATTCACACCAAGTTTCTTTGTTTACTAACACCTATGAATCAAGTACAATGGTTGGTACCATCATAGGTCATAGGGGATGCCGTTAGAAGCAACTGCATTCCCGCCCGTGACTTAATTCGTGCGTTTTGAGTTTTCGCCCACCAAAAAGGGCGATAATAACAGTGTGTTATTTTTATTACGAGAAACCTCGTCCGAATAGCAACCCTGGTTCAGTCTCTTGTTTAGTGATCTGTGGACTGACTTTGACATTGATTGCTACGAATCACAAATTCGTATGAAGAAACGAATGACGCCATCTAGTGTATCTCAAGGAACTAAGAAAAAAAAAAGAAAGGAAAAACGCCCATTACTCCACGATTACGTCCATGGTTCTGTGACACGAACAGACTTGAACCAATGAGGAAGGAGGTCTGTGACTTGAACAGACTCAACAAAAGCACTCTTGTCAGTCACTGTCATTTTTAACCGACTTCAAAAACGGAGGAGATTCTCAGTTCGACTGTTTTTTTTATGTTTATTATCTCAGAACTTTGATGATTGAACCAGGTTTTTTGATGATTCTTTGTTTATTTGAAATCTGGTGCTTCCAGTTTCCAGTGTGTTCCCATTTTAATTTGGTCTATCATTAGGTTTATTATTATATTTAAATTCTTTATTGCACAAAACACATGTTTTGTACAAAGGCGTAAGTAAAGCTAAATAGCATTTTCGCATTTAGCTTTGACATGGTATCCATGAGAAAACCATTAAATCTTAAATTTGTCTGTTCAGCGCCTGCATTTTTCTTTGTAGTAACAAGTCACGTGTGTGCGCTAATCGTCGTGTTGTCTATAAAATAAAAAAGTGGAAAATAATTGCATATTTTTACTTATTTGCGTTATAATTATTGTTAGTTTTGGAGACGGTGTCATTGTGGTTGTAGGTACCTATATTATTTCCTTGGCTGATGATACCGACTCCAAAGTAACGCAAGTAAGTAAGAATGTGCAATTATTTTCTACTTTTTTGTTTAAAGTCGGTTTTTTTGTTAAAAGTTTTTTTTTACTGACATTATCACAGAAAATAAGGCTTGTACGTGTACCCACTTGAGCCATTTTTTCACCTGTTGTATACGCGGTTCAATCGACAGTACACCGACCTTTTTACACGTGTATTCTACTCCCTACTATGTTAGTTGTAGAGGTGAGTCGTTGGCGACTTAACGGCCAACGAAACGAAACTGCTTTTTTAGAAACAAAAACTAGTTGCAAAAGTAGTTTCATTTGTATATATATATATATATATATTGTGGACTTCTCATACAAAACTAGCTACAACTGGAGCGGCTTTAAGGAGGAACTGTATTGAGCATCAACGATGACGGGAAAAACGTTTTCGTCTGCCGTCGATGCGAAACTAGTAGGTAGTTGAAACTTGTGTTTTGTTTTAAAAATTTTAAGCGAAATGAAATATGTATTGTTTTAATTAAATTAGCTTCCCTTCATACTTTAACAGGCAGATTTCAAATTTACTAAAATAAAAAATCAAAACAAATTGCATAACATTAATTGGTATCACATTATTTTATGTCTGACCGTATTGTTAAGACATACGAGTCGAATTCAAATATGTAATACAACGCAAAAAATACAGTTCCTAACAAAATTACTCTCTTTCTTTTTATCTCTATTTATGAGTACAATAAAGAATATTCTATCTATCTATCTATCTATCTTCTCTTTTATACACAGCTTGTGCATAAAAGTACACAAATAGTTGTAACTCTTTCCATTATGAACTAAAAGAACAAAACTAGCCGGATATTCATGTTGATTTGCATCACGGTCATGCGGTACGCGCGCTTGCTTTCGTTCGGCCGTGTATTTTCGTTTGCATTCGTTGAATTAATACATGTTGCAAGAAACGGTTTGGCAAAATGTCGTTCTTTTTGAAACGGGTTCTTTGTTTAGCAAGAAGCAGTTTCTTCGTTGTTTCAGAAAAAGCCGCTTTTTAAAACAGTTCGTTGAATCAACGCTCACCTCTAGTTAGTTGTTACCGGCACAGCGGCGGCGGCGATTTAAACGTAATATTACGTCGATGCGTAGTAGTAGGAACAGAGTAAGTAGGTGATCAGTTAGGTACTGTAAATAAGTCGTTTTAAAATGGTTCACATTATTGCGCATCACAAATTCACAAAAGTTCCACAATAGTTTTTTTTTTCAAATAAAATAAATAAAAATAAATAAACTCACGCCCATTATCCCCGAAAGGGTAGGCAGAGGCCCCAATCACTAGAACTGGGCCCACGTTTTGCCGAGTTTATTAGGTCCCAAACGTGACAAGTGGCAAGCCTGTCACCGTTATCCGGGCACAATTTATCAGCTAATGGTGTGGCTATCCAAACAAACAAATGTACGTAAATAAAATTCATTGTTACGTGCGTGGTTCGAACCCAAATCCTCATGTTTGAGAAGTACGGGTCAACCCTACTACGCCACCACCGCTAATAGTTTAGTGCTAGCATTAAGTTAGATAGCTCTCGTGTTTGTTTTTTTTATATTTTTACTCGGTCATGAACTTACCAACTTAGGGTAAGTGCTAGCATAGCACTAAAGTTGTTAAAAAAAGTGAAAATTTAGAACAAATTTAAATTGGCCATTTCTCTTAAATCCGTGCAACTTTTACTGAGGTCATGTTAGGATGGTTCGATGCCTTTTGAGCAGGTCTACCTCCGGTGTCACTGTGACGTGACATTTTCGGGACACCCCGTATTATAAAGCGCTCAGTATTTTGTTCCGAGATAAAGCGGCCCATCTACACTACAAAAAGTTGTGTGTGCGGTATAAATAATCATCAACACACGGAATTATTTGACACATTAACCTGTGAGGCGCCACGCAAAAACAAATTCAGATTTTTCTTGTTTGTCTATGGAACGAAAAAGCGCGGGAACCTTTGTAAAAGTTGGAGGCAATTTTTAAAACTTTTAATTGTAAATTAAATTTTAAATACTTTCTGGGGTCAATTTTATATTATTTTGGCCTAAATGGGGAAGCGGAAGCCCAAGAAAAGAAAGAAGGATGACGCGGAGGAGGAGGTCACTGATAGTGGTGAATCCGACTCAAGCCCACACGAGGATATGGAGGACACCGAAGACAAGACTCAAGAAGATATGGATAAGTATATCAAACCTTACAGGGTAACGGATTATACTCGCAGATATCCAGAGGACACTATAAATGGTATGGAGTACATAGTATTTGTAGAAAGCTCGGTCGAGAAACCAATTGGTAGCAGGGACATGATCTCGCTCAACAATTGTCTCACCAGGTTTGTTAAAGGCATAAAATATCTTAAAAAGATAAACAAATTCAAGATCGGAGTAGTTTTTGATAAACCAAACCTTGCAAACACCTTTCTAGATAACTCTACATTCATGAAAGAGTATTGTTTGAAGGCGTCGATACCGGCGGCATCCACCGAAGTCACTGGGGTTGTCCGAATCCCAACAGGAATGTCAAATAAAAAAATATTTGAAGCTATCTCGAGCTCGAAAAAAATCATATGCGTTCGAAGACTTCTAAAGAAGACACATAGCGAAAATAAATCTCAGTTAGAGCCCACACAGTCGGTAGCGATTACCTTCGCTTCTTCTTCTTCACTTCCAGATTACGTATACCTGAAAAAATGGAGACTTCAAGTTGATACATACATACCACCAATAAAGCAGTGCTTTAAATGCCTGCGATTCGGACACTTGGCCAAATTTTGTAAAAATTCTATTAGGTGCTCCATATGCACAGAGAATCACAGCTATAGAGACTGTAAAGAAGACAAAGAAAAAGCCAAGTGCGTTCATTGCCAGGGAAATCATATATCAATATCAGGTTCTTGCCCCGTC
The DNA here is from genome assembly GCA_947310845.1 of Yponomeuta plumbellus. Taxonomy (NCBI): domain Eukaryota; kingdom Metazoa; phylum Arthropoda; class Insecta; order Lepidoptera; family Yponomeutidae; genus Yponomeuta; species Yponomeuta plumbellus. The sequence goes on from OX371193.1 coordinate 6,621,638, forward strand.
AAACAACAAAAAATACAGGATATTAAAAATAAAGCTTGCCCCCCTCCATTTTCCAGTCTCTTCAATGAAAAAAACTTTCCTAATTTAGGTAACAAAGAAAAATCCAAAAAAGATTTACTAAGCATTTTATTAGGTGATCAAAAGACCCTGGATTTATTAACGGAAAGCATCATCAAAGTAATAACACTTAATAAAACCAACAACACTAGTATCTCATCTAAATTAATAAGTGATGCCTTACATGAAACATTTAACAGCAAAACTCAACACTCTCCATCATCTTCACTGAACATTTAAATATTATCCAATGGAATGCTCAAAGTCTTTTGAGCAACCAACATACTCTTACACAGTTTTTGTATGATAATCAAATTCATGTAGCTTTAATATCAGAAACCTGGTTAAAACCTCACAATCGTTTTAAAATTAAATATTATTCTGTGGTACGGAATGACTGTGGTAATACACACAATGGAGTAGCTATCTTGATACATAAAACACTTGCTTACAAACAAATTAAAACATATTTTGACAACTGCCTTCAGACTGTTGCAATAGAATTAACTTTTAATAATAAATTATTACACTTTGTAAGTATGTACATTCCTGGAAATTGCAACCCTAGTTTTAACAAAAATAACTTAAATAATTTACTAAAATGTATTCCTAAGCCCTTTATACTTGCTGGTGACTTTAATGCTCATAACACAAGTTGGGGTAGTAATAGCACTGACCCTAGAGGTAGAGACTTGTTGAGTATCACAGAGGAAAATGATCTAATTATTCTAAATGATGGACAGCCAACAACTGTAGGGACACATACTTGGAGACCCAATGTACTCGATCTGACTTTTGTAACCTCTTCTTTGTCTTTATCATGCGATTGGTGGGTTCATAATGATCCACTAGGCAGCTATCATCTTCCGACAGTAACAAAAATAATTACCAATAGTGACATAATTTGTGAACCGCAAACATCAAATTTACCTAATCATCCAAATTTAAGAATGGTTAATTGGGAAATGTACAAAGTTAAAGTTAATTTATATTTACAAAACTTTCAAATTAAGTTGTCTAAGCCATTAGATTCATACAGTGAGTTTTGTAAAATAGTTTCCAAGTCTGTAGATGAGTCTCTTAGTAAATGTGGCCTTAATAAGTCAAACAACAATATTGGGTGTAAAGTTAGACCTGTGAAAAATCCACCTGTACCTTGGTGGAACGAAAAATGCTCTAGGGTGGTAGAAGAATCTAAGTCAGCATTTTTGTTATTCAAGTCGAATCCAACTTTAGAAAACTATGTTCATTTTAAAAAGGTTCAAGCACACAAAAAGTTAACTTTAAAACAAGAAAAATTCTCAAGCTGGACTGAATTATGTCATTCTATTAACAGAACTACTCCCATTAGTAAAGTCTGGACTACAATTAGAAAATTTAACAAAACTAGCTCTAGTAATAATAATATTAGCAGTGAGGGTGAATGGGTTAAAGATTTTCTACATAAATACACACCAGACACTGTGGAGAACTTTCAAAGTCCCACAGATTTGAATTTTACACCTTCAAACTCTTATTTAACTGGAACTTTCACAATTACAGAACTTCTTGCTGCTTTAAAGTCGAGAAGAGATTCTGCTACTGGTTTGGATTGGTTATCTTATAAGATGTTTAAATTGTTAAACTTGGATAATTCAAAGTTGTTTTTGGATATTTTAAACTTGCTTTGGTCTGTTTCATTAATTCCCAAAGAATGGAAGACAGACTGTATAATACCCATTTTGAAGATGGGTAAGGACAAAAATGTAGTCGAATCATATCGGCCAGTCACACTAAGTTCTTGTGTAGGAAAAATTTTTGAGCAACTTGTCAAACAACGCTTAGAATACTTTATAGAGCATAATTCAATTTTACCTCAAAACCAATTTGGATTTAGGAGAGGTCGGTCAGCTCGTGAAAGTCTGTCTCATTTGTTTCTGGACATTCATAGTTCAATAGTAAGTCAGGAGTATTTAGCTGGTGTCTTCTTTGACATAGTAGGTGCATTCAATAATGTTAATCTGGATGTTTTGTCTTCCATTTTAGCCTCCCTGCAAATACCTGAAAAAATTGTAAAATGGATTTATAGTTTCTTACATGGTCGTGAAGTTTATGTTAAATTTAAAAAGACTTTAACAGGGTCTAGGTTTTCCTATAAAGGAGTGTGTCAAGGTGGTATTCTTTCTCCACTATTATTTATTATTTACATTCACAAATTGAATTCTGTTTTAGGGAATGAAGTAAAAAATTTACAGTTTGCTGATGATTTACTTGTTTATTGTTCTGGTTCAAATCTAGATAACATTATTGGTAAACTAAACAGTGCTTTGGAAGGACTCAATACATATTTTAACCGTCTAAATTTGGATATCAATTTGGATAAAACTAAAGTGGTAATTTTCACAAAAAAAAGTGTTAGAGTGTCTAGAGTAAAAATCTGGTACAATAAAATTATTCTTCCAGTAGATGGTTCCATTAGATTTCTTGGAGTAAATTTCACTCAAAATTTCAGATTTGTTAAGTATGTTGGTTGTTTATCAGATAGAGCTTTAAAAGTCAGTAATATTTTAAGATCACTGGCTGGAACTTCATGGGGAGCTGATCCCAAAACATTACTTATGTTATACAAATCTTTGGTTCGTAGCCACTTTGAATATGCTTTCTTTTGTTTTTATTCCCACAAAAATTTGATAGATAAGCTAGAAAAAATTCAAAATAAAAATCTGCGTACCATAACTGGTGCCATGATGTCAACTCCAATAGTTTCAATGCAAGTAGAGTGCAAGATTCCGCCTCTACAAATTAGATTTAACTTTCTCTTGAATAATTTTCTTTTGAAGCTCATGTCTTTGAAAGACAATCCTCTAATTTCCAAATTGGTTAAGGTTCATTCGGAATGTTCTTCCAATCGTCCTGGCATGGTAAGAAGCCTCCCTGAAATTTTAAAATTCAAATCTGAATATAACATTAATGAGAATCCCATATGGCCTTGTTATATGGGCAGCTATGAAAGTAAATTTTGCCCTATGAAGATAGTTATAGAGAAAGACCTAAAGCACAAACAAGAAGTTTATGATCTACTTTCTTCATGGAAAGACTATCGTCAGATCTTTACTGATGGATCTAAAAATGGTAATAACGTTTCTTTGGCTATCTATGACAGTTCGATAAGAGAAGGGAAAGGTTTTAGAATACCTGATGAAATGAGTGTCTACAGTGCCGAAGCGCTGGCCATTCTCGAAGCTTTGGAGTACGTAAAGCGTAAAGATGCAGAGAAATGGATCATAATCACAGATAGTATGAGCGTTTTATCAGCGCTGGACAACCCCAAATTACACGCTGGATCGAGTTTTTTAATATATGAATTGCGAGAAAAGTTTTATGACATTTATAACCGTCAAAATAAAGAGATTATTTTCTTTTGTACTCCATCACATATCGGTGTTGCCGGTAATGAAAATGTAGATTTTCTTGCAAGAACCATCACTTCATGTCCCGTAAGTCTACCTAAAAGAGATCTAATTGTTCCTGGTTCAGATATTTCGTACCTTCTTAAAGATATAATGAAGAAAGAATGGTTCTATCATTGGCAAGAAATCATTATAATAAAAGGAAAATGGTACTACGAAATTAATAAAGAAATTCCATCTCTTCCTTGGTTCGCAAAAGGTGGCACATTCATTTTTAGAAAATTCTATACTACAATATTCCGGCTACGTTTTGGTCATGGTCGTTTCAATGAACATCTGAAGAGGCTCAATATTATTTCTTCGGATGAGTGTGATCGCTGCAGCTCTGCGCCGCAATCGCTTCACCACATTTTTTTTACCTGCCCTGCTTTTAATGTACAAAGAATTCTCTTAGTTGAGGAACTTTTGAATATTTATAAAAAAGACCTGAACGTCCCGCGCTCGCTTCAGGAGCTTTTGAAATATTCTGAAACTTTTACGACATTATTTAAATTTGTACAATGTACAATTGGAGAATTATAACTGAAAAGTTTACTCGGATATGATCAATTTCAAGGATAAGAATACTTTCAAGGATATGACTAAAACTACAACGGACAAGATTTCTTAAATTGTATATACAAGACTTGGCAACTTTGCCTAACTGAAAAGATTATTCAAGACTTGGCTATTTTGCCTTAATGAAAAGATTTTAGAAGACTTGGCAGCTTTGCCTTATTGAAAAGATTATTGAAGACTTGGCTACTTTGCCTTTTTGAAAAGATTATTGAAGACTTGGCTACTTTGCCTTTTTGAAAAGATTATTGAAGACTTGGCTACTTTGCCTTTTTGAAAAGATTATTGAAGACCTGGCTACTTTGCCTTTTTGAAAAGATTATTGAAGACTTGGCTACTTTGCCTTTTTGAGAAATGTTAGAAGGTCTTGGCCATTTGGCCTCGGCTACTGAAAATGACTGAACATTAATGACAAGGCTGTATGGTCATAAACCTTTGCCTGCTGTAAAAAGCGAATGAAACAAAAAAAAAAAATGTCTATGGAACTTCTTATTGTTGAATGATTGTGGTCTGGCTCTTGTTGTGCCTCCGAAATATCTTGATTGTCTTTTGAAACCGCGAGTTTCAGTTCTCCATTACCACTTAAGAATATACACAAACCTTCACAATGGCGAAAATGGCATTTCAGCACCAGGCCGGCACGGCTATGGAGTGTTTAAGCGTAAGTTTGTTGGACCACTCCCCAAACACTGCACTTCTTTATAGCTCGTATCAAACGCCTCAAATGTTTCAGATACCAATAACACTCCAAAAAGAATCTGGTATCGATGCTGAAGGTCGAGAAGTTATGAAATGTGGATTTAAAATCGGCGGAGGCATCGACCAAGATTATCGTAAAAGTCCCCAGGGTTATACTGACAATGTTAGTACTCTCGAAAGGTGAGATTCCGATGATTCCTCAATACCATTTTAACTTGCCCCTTTCATTGCAGGGTATTTATGTAACTGAAGTGCATGAAGGTAGCCCTGCAGCCAAGGCGGGCTTGAGAATGCATGACAAGATTCTTCAGTGCAATGGTTATGACTTCACTATGGTGACTCACAAGAAAGCTGTAAGCTACATTAAGAAACATCCAGTACTAAACCTCCTAGTGGCGAGAAAGGGGGTGACTTCAACCTAATCATATTAAAAAAACGAACTGCACCAATATGTTGACATTTTGGTTTCATGGTGACAAGAATTCTAAGTGATTTAATAGTGTTATTTATTTTTAATATAACTGAGTAATGTGAAGTGATTATTCTTTAACAATAATGACAACTCAATTGTAATTTATAAAGAGAACAACAAGTTTTCTTTGTTGTTTGTAAAATGAGATATTAACTTAAATCATGTTGCATTTTTAGAGTTACCACCAATATAGGATGTTAAGTTATCAAGGTACTTATGTACTCATTTTGTATTATTAGTCTGTAGCTACTACATGGATTATCTTGATTTACCTATATGTTTGAGATATTAATTTCATTGCCTTTTGGTACTAATTGTTAAAATATATTGAGATTTATTACTTGTTAAGTGTAAGAGATGAAATTACATGACTATTTGTACCCGGTATATACAGTGTGGAATGTGCCAAACAACATTGTGTTGTTCTTATTTAGAGATGTATGTGAACAAAAAGTTGCAAAGATTTGTATGATATTTGTTAAAGGATAATTTACATATTTTCTGTACACTAACTTTGCAACAATCAGAGCTATTTGAGATAAAGAATTGTTAAAAATTGAGATCAATGAATGCAGTATTATCTGGCTCAGGTGTCGGATAAAATTTCAAATCATGTTAGTGTTACAAAACGCTAACTTTACATTTCACAAAAGGTCGACATCAAAACACAAAATAGCTGACTAAATAACTACCTACTAATAATTTCTAATCTATTCACAAAACCTACAAGGTCCACAAAAATATTCTAGTTTTAAAAGGGTATATTGGATTTGTAATATTTTAGTAAAAACACATAAATTTTTGTTTTCACATGAATGAAGTAATGTAGTTAGATAAAACAAATATTAAATCCTATAAAAATATAAATGTTTAGATGATGTAAATAATATTAAAATACATACATTCCACCTCTAGTATTGTGAAATGTAGAAAGGTGTCGTAAATTTTTGATTGGCTTGGATAAGATAGTCTACCTAATTGCACACTAATATTGACTCTGAAAATTAGCACAGTATGCCAAAGACTAAGCTGTTGTGTAACAGGTTGTTGGCTTTGTATTCCTTTATATTGTTTGTTTATCCAGGTAATAGAAACTGTAACAATTTATACCTATTTCTTCTGCAGCATTTGAAAAACAATTGTACATCAGAATGTCCAGAACGGCTTTGTATTTGAGTCTTTTTAATAAAACAATGAATGGAACAAAACTATTTAATTCTAATTTATTCAGTAGGTAATAATTTAGCTTATGATTTTGCCGGAGGCCAGTCCCATTGGCCCTTAGGTGGCTTAGCAATCAAAGGTTCCCATGGTTTCCAGTTTAACATCTTACGAGCAAGGTTGAGCTCATTCTCAGCTTGGATGATCAGTTCTTCGGCTTGACCACAGTTGATTTGCTTCTCAATTTCAAATACATCTTTTGTCTGAAACCAAAAGTTACTAGTCATTACCGGTATTCATATAAGAAAGGGAGTGAATAACTATCCAGTTACAATAAACATTTACAAATTCAATAAACATAAACATTTACACACAGGCACATACATTGCTTCTGGCCCCACACTAGGATACCCTGTGTCGTGGGAACCAGAAACAGCGACGTCACAAATCGCCGACAGCACATCTACTGCATATACTTTTTTTTTTTAACCTTCTTTATCTGCTAATAGCAGAATAGGCAAAGGATCTACTGCATATACATTTTGATTGCAAAATAGCCTTTAATGTTGATGTCCTGTCAACCTTATAGGTACCTAATAGATTGACAATACCTGAAGCAAAACAGCCGCACGTTCACGGACAATCTGCTCGGTGTGCATCTTATACACTGAGTTATCAGGCATCTTCTGCAGGGTCCTGAGGATCTTGCCATAAAGTGCACCGAGTGTGTGGTGAGCATTGGGTGCTACTGCCAACCCCATCAACCCCGTGGTCTGGAAGAAGGGAAATGTTTCGATTTAATCGCTTACACCTTGTATTAGAGCACTATAAGAGCTGACGTTTCTTGCACCTTCTTTATCATCCCCATACCGCTGAAAGGGGTTTTTCTTTGCGTGTTAGATAATCACAGATCGCAGCTGATTTGCCTTTTGCCTTTTTTTAATTTCGAAATGTCATTTTAAACTGACAGTTATTTGCTTGTGTGAAACTGGCACTTTGCTGGCACTACACGCTCAAACTTGTTGATCGATTGGACTAGTAGCCTAAATTGTATTCTGTGATTACATCAAATGTCGCCATAAAAAAAAACATAATCCTTCTTTCTCGTTTGTTGATTTTCTTGTCTTCTCGTTGCAGATGCAAATGGACTGTTTTTCTGTGTAAATTTTTATTCTTGTGGTTTACTTCATTTTGTTCTACAGTTATTTAGCGTACTTGTTTTAAAAAATTGTTTCTGAGACAATCGTGTGACACCGTGATACTTAACTCAAACGGAACTCATGCCGTCAGTCGATACCTACGTATCTTTTCCATGAAAGCCAGTGGCTGTCATGTCAGTGATCTTACGACTATAATGTGATAAGCCCGAGGTTGAAATAATATCTTCAACTACTGGTAATTATTCAAGCTTCAAGTTCTTCAAGCTTAAAGCGACTCTCCTGCTGAGAAAACCATCCAACAGTGACTCACGTTTTTTCCTAACACAAGTAATATAGAGACCATTTGGAATACCACTAGATCGTGATAGACAGACAGGAGCAAGTCATGACAGCACTTCCTATCTTCACTGGAATATACCAACCAACCTTTCATTAGGTTCCAATTGAGAGCCCCACCATGGAGACAGTGCCAGTGCAAGAGGACACGGCCAGCGCCAATCCCAGCAGTGTTAAGAGCGATGACAGCAGCCCGCGCGCCGACAGCGGGCGCGGCTCTCCACCGCCCAACTGCGCCATCTGCCTCGGTACCTGCAAGAACAAGTCCTTCACTGACTCCTGCCTGCACCAGTTCTGTTTTAGCTGCCTGCTCACATGGAGTAAGGTAAGGATCATATAACTTATAACTTGTAATAATGATTTCTACAACAACAAATGTAGGATACCCTGTGCTATAGCAACTGCGCAATGACATTACAAACATGGAAATATACCCAAGATAATGGGACCATTTGTACTAAACAAAAGCGGCATCCAATGGAAAATAAACCCCAAAAAATTTAAAGTTTTAAACTTTTTCACCTTGTTTGGGGATTCCCCAAATTGTTCTCTTTGTGGAATGGAAACATTGAGCACAGGCCTCTTGGTCTTAAGTGTAACTGGAAGGGTTTTTCAAGAGACTAGTTTGGCATCTGGATATTAAGATTGACACCAAGATAACCCATGGATCCCCGGGAAAGTAACAATGGGATCTACAACCTAATTATGCACACCAATCCTGGCAAATTCCTGATGGGTTATCTGGTTATGAAAGCAATAGCAGTTAATTATGTGGGAATCCCACATTATTTTATGGCAGACCTTGTCATTGGTTTCTTAGACGAATTAGTGTGAAAGGTAGCAATATGAACTGGATTCACAAATCACATCATCATCATCATCATCATCAACCCATTAAGTCCCCCCCAAGGGGCACGGGTCTCTTCCCTGAGGAAGGTATAGGCCATACTCCACCACGGGGGCCAAGTCCGGCTTGGTGGAGGTTTGTAAGACTTACTCTTAGGAGGTCTTACTGTCAGAAGTTTTCAAGCCGCCCTGAGGCCTCTGACTTGGCTTAACCACCAAAGCAGTTGGTGCCGGCTGCCATCTATCAACGGCAGCCGGCACCAACTGCTTAACGTGCCTTGCGAAGAACGGAACCACTCGGAAAAATGCCACTAGCGTTAGTCATAGATGGTTACCCATCCATGGACTGAACGCGCCGTATGCTGCTTTACCTTAGTGATCGTTTAAGATCACTCAGGCAGCCCAGGCTACGAGCGATTCACAAATCACATAATAATATACAATTGAAACACACAATTTGGTTGACATAGTGGTGGACAATTTGTCAATAACTTTTACAAGCAAATTAAATTAATACTTAAATGAAGGAGATTTGGCATCTAAGTGCACTTTCACCTAGGATTCTTACAGTTTAATTTTACTGTTTATATTAATTTTCAAATTTACCCTAATTGAGACTTGGTAATATTTGTATTGAGTTGTAATAATGTTGAAATACTGTTTCGGTTCATAAAATGAATTCTATATACAAAAATCTCCTGTCACAGTGTTTGTTATCGAACTCCTCTGAAACAACTTCACCGAATTTTAATATTTTTTTGTGTATGTTTGGTAGATCTGAAAATAGGTGGTAGGCTAATTAATATGGCAAAACAATGTTTGCCAGGTCAGATAGTATTTCTATAACCTGAATTGTAATTCAATAGAAAACTCCTACAGTACACAAATTTATAGTGATCAGGAGGTATGACATTCAAATATATATGAATAATAAAAAATGCTTAAAAGACATGCCTTTTTATTTAATCATTATGATTTCTAAATAAGATAGAAAGACCTCTTAATTGTATTGTCAAATGGGTGGCAGGCCACCATGATGACATTTTATTATTTCTGTTTAACCATCATGACAACAAAACAAACTATTGCATAACAGGTTGAAATTCATGTAGGTACATTACTTTTCTTTTACTGTAATGTGATCAATGGAGGTGATAAAGATAATTATAGATATCTGTCTTATTTTTTAATTTCAACTGAATATAGTCAGCAAGATGCTTGATCTTTACAAGAAACCTTGACATCCCTAGCCAAACAGTCTTAATAAAAATAACTTTTTTAGTAAGATTGAGGGATTCCCTTATCTTTTTAAATTCTTTTTTATCATTTATGCAAAAATGCAATTCTGCTATCATTTTTGAACTGAGTGCATTTTTATGCTAAGTAATGGTTCACAAATACAGCAAAAATAGAAAAATATGAGGATGAACATTCTTACAGACCATACTCCTATTTATCAGCTTAAAACAATTGTCTTATAATATGCAGCACTTGGACTTAGCAAGCAATAATTTAACAAAATCATTGCCTTTAAAAGAGCACCATGGCCTACCAATGGGTCCCTGATGAACTCCGAGGCTAGTTGTTCCCTCTTTCATCATCATTAACCCATTATGTCCCCACCGAGGGGCACCTGTCTCTTCCCTGAGGAAGGTTCCCTCTTTACCAAGAGTCTATGTTACTCGCCTGTAAGACGTAAGGAAGTTGCTTTGAAACATACAAAGGCACAAACTTGGAATATCTTTAATCTTCTATAAAAAAGTTAATTGCTCTTTGTTAGTCTCACTGAAATTCTAGAGCGGCTGAACCTGGATTTAGCTATTTTATTTTTATATTTGGAGAAGTAGGTGAAATGGGGCAATGTTCACGTGGTTATCTATGTAGTATATTATGTTTTGTTAGCTGTCGCCAATAATCTACAGAAATGTATGGGTGCAACATGAAATCTGATTTTGGTCTTCATGCAAGTTATATTATTGATAAGCTGTTAAGGGAAAAATATAAGTAAAACTAGCATAACAAGAAAGCAGGTGTCGCCGGGCAACTCCTTTCGTATTCCAAAATTGCACAAAACATTCGACTCAGCACTGACCGCAGTTAGAGACACATGGTCTATCCATGTAACAATGGGCCAGAGAGTTGCAGGCGTAACGACACAAACATCAAATACTTTTAAGGGTAGAGACTACAAATTGCCTATCTCTTGTAGTTTATTTTTGTATTGCAGTCTGTCGTGTAACTAAGTGCTCGTAGAATGACTAATTCTCTGCAAATTTTCTCGCAGTGTCTTCTGCAATATAGACTTTTTGCCTTCAACGACTTACCTCCTTGGCTATGCTATTTGTCACCCTAAAAAAACAAAATGTAATCTAATCTTATTAATTGATTGGCTGATTGACTTTACCGACCAACCAGTAGCACTTCCTAACAATGTTTTAGTTCATTTTGTCTGTGTACTAACCTCACATAATGAGTCTTTGTTACTTGCATGTTGAATTAAAAAAACTCTTTCCCATCATCAGGTGAAAGCGGAGTGCCCTCTCTGCAAGCAAGTTTTCAAGTCCATCATTCACAATGTGCGCTCCAACCAGCAGTACGAAGAATATGTGGTGGAGCAGAGACACTCTGAAGAGCCCATGGACGTGGAAAGTCTGGCGGCGAACTATAGCAACGCGCTGTCAACCCGCCGGTTCCGATACAGGCAAGTTATCATACTAAACCAGATAATTTGTTGGAGTTTCATATATGTTTCATGCTGGTTAAAACGTTATTAGTTTCATGGCTTTATGTACTGCTTGCAGCAAGCAATATTTTGTATTTTATACATGAGCATTCGAGTCTGGTGACCAATCATCAGAAGCAACAACAATTAGGCCGTCTTTTCTTTATTGAATTCATGGCCAAGGAATCCTATGTGTGAATACAATATAGAAAAGTAATGGTTGCATGTGGCATCACTGCTGCACGCGCCGCCACACGACGACGCAGACATTCCCGATTTCCGCGCTGCCAGAGCATTCAATACAAATGTAAAAATATAAATACAAAAACATTTCGATAGGACGACGTTAACGTTGCAAAATTACAAAATACAAAAACATTTCGACAGTATGTTGCTGACATTCGCGGGCTACCAGAGCATACAATACAAATGTAAAAATATAAAAACATTGGACCTAATAAACTCGGCAAAACGTGGGTCCAGTTCTAGAGACTGGTGCCTCTGCCTACCCGGGGATAACGGGCGTGAGTTTATTATTATTATTATTATTTTTTTTATAAAAACATTTCTATAAGACGACGCTGGCGTTCCAATTACAATATACAAAAACATTTCGACAGGACGACGTTGACATTCCAATTACAATATCAAAAACATTTGTTTGGGACGACGCTGACATTCCAATTCGTGGGTTAAGAACCAGAGTAGCGTAAGGGCAAAAATTGAAAAAAAAGTCAAAATTATTGCAAGCAGACAAACTTCATTTTGGCAGTAAACAAAAATCATTTTTTTGGATACGTTTTTTTTTGTACTAAGCAATCGACTCACAATATCGATCCAGTTTTTTGGCACATAAAAATACGAAGGATTTAAAAGCGAATGGCGAAAACAATTTTTTTTACAATTTTTGCCCTTTCGCTACTCTGGTACTCTTAGCCCACGAATTACAATATACAAAAACATTTCGACATCACGACGTTGACATTCCAATTACAATTTCAAAAACGTTTGTTTAGGACGACGCTGACATTCCAGTTACAGTATCAAAAACGTTTGTTTAAGACGACGCTGGCGTTCCAATTCGGGATGCAAAAAAAAAAGTGAACTGCCTGAATCGAAAACCATTTCGAGCTACAGTACTTTTTGTGTAAGAGATTTTTATCTTAAAAGATGAGGCTTATTTTGAGTAAATAATAATATTTAAATGCCCTTCATTTGACCTCTATGGTGACGTCACATGTTAAATCGTCTGTAGTAGGTTATTCTGTGAAAATCTACCAATGGTCTGTCAACTTCATTTGTCAAACACATCGATATTATAGTGCCACCATAATAATATTATTTGTTCAGTTGATAGCGGCGCTAGTGGAGAATTTAGTAATAACGTAACATTTAAGAAATTTACCTAGAAAAATGAGAAAATTTTAAGCCGTCTTTCAATTTTAATGAAAATTATATCTATAAATCTTAGTAAGTGAATAAATAAAATAAAAGATGGGGAACCGGATTTACAATTAATTAGTTACAATTTTGCCCACCTGAACATTATAACTTGGTCGCGCTGTAAACACGATATTTTTTTACACTAAACCACAGACAATCTAGATGGTTTGGCCCATTCACACGCAAATGCAATCGCGAACTCACCTACACACACAGTAAGTAGCATATGACGTCACGCCGAATAATATTTACTTTAATTAATTTACAATGATAAACTCGATTAATCACGAAAAAAATGAAATTAGTTTCTTAAAATTACAATCAGTCAGAATATAAAATAAAATCCAATCATAAAAAAAACTTTGCATCCCCAATTACAATATACAAAAACATTTCGACAGGACGACGTTGACATTCCAATCACAATATCAAAAACGTTTGTTTAGGACGACGCTGACATTCCAATTACAATATACAAAAACATTTCGACAGGACGACGTTGACATTCCAGTTACAATATCACAAACATTTGTTTAGGACGACGCTGACGTTCCCGCGACGCCAGAGCATGGCTGTGGAGCGGCTTCTGCTCCACTACCCGCTGATGGCGGGCGCCATCCCGCCGGCGGCGCACGCCCTGCCCGAGCCGCGGCCTCTGCGCCGGTCGCCGACCATGTTCCGGCGCACCGTCTACCGGCACAACCTATGGGCGCGCCCGCTGCCGGACTATACCGGACGATTCCGCGACTGCACGCCCGAGTTTTACAGGTATGGGATAGAATTATTATGGGATACCTATAAAATTAACAACAAGATTCACTTCATAAATTTCACTTTATTTATACCACTGTATCACTTCAAACATAGAGGAGAGTCGGTTATATTGTACCAGTTTTCAGTTTCAGCGAAATATCTTGGTTCTGTGTAAATGAAAACAAACCATTTTTCTATATCACCTAGACCATTAAACCCTTCATATTATATCGCAATGTCAACATCATACTCTTATGAATAATAACTCAATGAAATGTTTTAATTAATATACAAATAATTTATGATAGTATTTTAATAATGTAATACAGAAAAAAAACAATATTTCTCCGAAATGTAACATTCATGATAAGCTATCAAAAACTTAACAGTTTTGAACATTTTGCAAATTGAATTCATCGTCATCATCATCGGCCTATCGTCAGTTAAGTTCTAACAGTGCGTAAGTAAAAAATGACAACTTTACAGGAGAGCGAAAAAACTGTGTAAAATTTAAATTAGCTTCGTTAGAGGTGTACAATTGTACATTATTTGGGAAAAGTATTTAAAATCAACTTATTGAAGATAAAAAATTGGTCGGTCGAAAGAAGCGCGCCACTTTTCTTCATCAAATGGCATCAAAAGGTCGAAACAGCCAAAAATGACTTTCGCGCTGTTAGAACTTAACTGACGCTATGCTTGTCCGCTGCTGGACATAGGCCTCTCTCTTTGCACGCCACTGAGCACGGTCCTCGGCTATTCTCATACAGTTTTTGCCAGCTGCCTTGCGAATATCATCGCTCCACCGAGTCTGAAGACGTCCTACACTACGTTTCACTCCTCCACTCAAGAACTCGTCTACCCCGTCGGTTATCAGTTCTTCGGGTGCCTTGGCCGGCCCACTGCCACTTCAGTATGCTAATTCTGTGGGCTATGTCGGTGACTTTGGTTCTCTGTCGGATAGTGATCGTTTCGAATTCGATCTTTCAAAGAAACCCGAGCACGCTGAGCGACTTTAAATTACAATTAATTAGACAGGTATGGGATATAATTTTTATGGGATACCTATAAAATGATCAACACGATTGATTCACTTCATAAATTTCACTTTATTTAAACCACTGTATAATCACTTCAAACAATTACAATTTATGATTTCTTGAATTCTTATTCTTATTAACTCGCATATGTTCTGTTTATTCATGTATAATATTGTTTTAATTTCAAGGTTTTGTGCAGACGTGATTAACTTTAAAATTGGATGGGCGTGAAGCAAACGCATTGTTCAGTCTTTTAAGTAACAAAATTTGGAGTTTAAATATTCATCCGTAATTCACAATATAATTTGTTGTGGTCCAACCCATTATCTTTTGGTGAAAGCCTTTTAGCTGTTGTACTTCATCTCTGCTGGATGTTAATTTTTATTTTTGGCCTGCTAGCTACATACACTGGACGATAGCTGTAACTAGATGTCGTGTCTAACGGTTATCGTTCATTGTCAAATAGTTTTCGTAAAGAAAGCCCACTGGATATAAGGACCAACATAACATATTCTACATGCACTGCAAATTGATCAAAACTCGTTAAGTTAGATTTTAACTGGTATTTTTTTCTTCAATCAAATCCGATCGTAAAATAATCACAACTATTGGCTGTGTGTGTGCGAACTATTCCAGAGCAAAAATTTCTAACTTTGCTTAGTCATTGCGATTGTGTGTAAAGAATTTCGACTACCTATTTGTTAATCTTATTGGAATCAACTTATTGTTGTTTTTACTCACGTCTCTTATTTCGTCTTTCAAGGTACAACGATGCTCAAATGCACCGCCTGGTGCCTTGGCTCAACAGGGAGCTGTACTATCTATTGAACGAGAACATTCCGCACATAAACTACGTACTAGACCGCATCCTCGAGTTGCTGCCGCAACACCACATAACGTCGCCCGAGTTCCGCGAGGCCATGCACTACTTCGGCGACCGCACCGAGCATTTCTTGCACGAGCTCCACTGCTTCGCCTCCACGCCGTACGATCTCACCGGGTACGACCGCCACGTGCAGTACTCCACGGACCCGCGGATCTCCACAATGGTCAACGAGGTAATTTCGAGCTCCGACTCGGACGCCAGCGTGGACTCGGACATCGTGATGGTGTCGAGCTCGGAGCCCGCCGCGCTGCCCCTTCTCGTAGCCCCCACGGCGGGTCCCTCGCACCCCCCTCTTCCCCCACCGCGCTACCCCCCGGCCAACACCGTCATTCCCATAGAGACCATCTCGCATTCAGACACGGACGACGAGTCCGAGGTCATGGTGGTAGGCTACATCAAGCCGCCGCAGGACCGCACCCCGGAAGTGGTCGACTTGCTCGGCTCCGATAGCGACGTTGTAGTGCAGGACACGCCGACGCCCGGACCCTCGCAACCCGCGGAGCAGGAGAATCCGAGCTCCACTCTAGTCAAGCTAAGTTTGAAGCGTTGCCAGCCATCGAGCGGAGACTCTGACAGTGGTACTTGGTATGTACGTCCGGAGTTCCCGAGTCCGAAGGCGCGCAAGCGGAGGCGGCGCTCGGACAGGTCTGCGACGACGGAAGTCACGTGGCAGGCCACGTCTTCGCCTGCGCCGTCTGACGCCTCGTGGCGACTCGGCGAGGCGGGTTCCCCCTCCACTAGCACCAATTCCCCAATGTTCTCACCGAGCAGCAGCAGTACCAGTGCCACATGGAGCTACACCAGCTCGTCGAGCTCCGACTCCGGGTCGGCGCACTCCTCGCGACATCGCAAGTCCCGCAAAAAGTTTAGGCGGAAAACGTCGACTAAAACTCGGCCGAAAGCCGACGACGGAAGCAAAAAGCGAAGCAGAACCAAGTCCTCGAAATCGCGCAAGGAGAAGAAAAACCAGTCCACGCAAACCCAAAGAAAGGAGAAGACTAAAGAGAAGAAGTCTCACTCCGGAAAGGATGTGAAGTCTTCTAAGAGAAAAGAGGAGCCTAGTAGGGAGCAGCCGGAGCCTAGCCTGGACCAACCGAGCACCAGCGGGGTGTCCAACAAAGATAAACGTAAAGACAAATCAAAATCCGATAGAGCTACAGAGCATTCGAGACGCGAGCGCAAGAGACTGAAAAGTGTTGTGAAAGTGATGAAGCAACAACAAAGTAGTGAACCAAACGGAATATCCAATTTGCTGAATATTGTAGGTAGTGCTATACTAAATCCTAACTCCAACGTCTTGGCTTATAACAGCGACAGTGGGTCTATACCAGGAGAAGAGAGAACTAGCCAGATTCCTTCAGAAATATTAGAGAAAGCAGAGTCTTGCTTTAACTTAGAACTGTCTCTTCCTGTGAATACAAAAAGACCGCCAGAGAATTCTGATTCAGAAGATGACTTACCTCTTAACCTTACCATGAATAGAACATGATTCTGCAGTGGACCGCAATATTGTGATATGAAAAAACTCTAAATTGAGTAAAATAAGACAAATTATGACTTTTCGCAAAACCTAATTTATTTATGTAGTATCTAGATGATTTCAAAATTTATTTTATTCTGAACATTGGAATACAATATGTAAATTTTTTTGCAAACCTGTGTTTTTTATTAAGGAGAACGCATTATAATACACATTTACTCAATATGTCAATATTTGTCTTATTTTATTTACAACATTTTGTATAAGAATAGCCAGTAGATACCCATCTCATAAAATCTGTCATTTTATAGATGTAGGACTATTTTTGAGATGGAATTATCATTGTGTATATGTATTTTATGATATTTCGATGGTAACTAGATACTCGATTTATAAAAACAATATTGGGTTTTGATAATATCTGATGCTTTTAATTTCGATTAATTAGGGAGTATTAGCAATTCCCTTTATACAGATTTGATGTACAAACTAAGTTATCTGGATGGGATCTTGATTTTAGTTTTCTGCAGCTGTACATTTTACTTATATCACAGTACATAGGTATTTATTACTTCGTTTATTAGATTTTGAAGACAAGACTTTTCAAATTTGAATACTGGCACATAGGCATAAACATTTTTTTAAATTCATAGAATGTGACAACTTCTTTTCAGTCTTATACAGCCAGTTTTGAATACGGGTAATTGCATTAGCAGATCTCATCCAACAATAAAATGGCAATGATGTAATGATATCGTTATTTTCAACTAAGATACATACCTGTCTTTATTTGCTGTAAAACAATTTGAAATACTTGCTTGAATAAATCTATGATTGAAATTAAATGTGGTACATAGTTTATTTGTAACGCCACTTGGCGATTACTTCATCACTATCACTACATAGTATAAGACAAATCCTCTTTCCGCTGTCTGTCTGCATGTCCCTGTACGCTTAGATCTTTGAAAATACGCAACGGCTTTTGATGCGGTTTTTTTTAATAGATAGATGGCCTGTTTGCGAGTTCAGAATTTTCGCTAAGTAAATACTTAAGTAACGGCCTGTCACGCTCTTTTCTGAGAAATTTGACGAGACAGCACTACAGCGTAAATTTACAACTCAAAAACCGGCCAGAGTGATTCAAGACGAAGGTTTATATGTAGGTACCTATGTATAATACGTGCACAATAGGTATAGTAGAGAAACGCTGATAATTTTAGAGGTTTTTAATGTGATGTAAACTAATTTTTTTGCGCTTACATTGCAAGTCTTGCTGAACCCTACGAGATAGATCTAAATAACTTACTGCAGTATTATTACACCTTAAGGTCTACAATAAAGTCCGCGATGGTATAATAATATATCTATCTCTTAGGAATAACCCACAATAAACCATGTCTTATGTCTTACTTTTTACGAGAAATAATGGCTTCGTAAATACGAAGCGTTTTACGCAATACAGCATTAATCCTTATACAATGAAGTACATACCTTAAATACATTGTGCATTTAATATAGCTTTTTACAGCATGTAGTTTAAATGAATATTATCAAAGATATTATAGATGACACATAGCGATTGCGGCGTTACCACAGACATCTTCAGATATCTATGGGCGGACCGGGAGGCCTTCCTTCATTGCTTAAGTTGTTAAAAACTTTGTTACCGTTTTTATTTAGTGTTGTAATAATGACATCTTTGTGTTGGTTTTGCTAACGGTTCGCTTTAATTATCTGTGTTATTTATTCTCATACGTTATGCTCAGGTACAGTCCGTGGCACAGTAAGTTTACATGCCTGTACCGTACTCAGTCACATTACAGGTGAATTTGCTACAAAAAAAAGACTAGTGTCGCTGTCGAGCGAGTGGTTTTACTACTATTACAAATTTACATCCTCGTAGTCATACTGATATGGCAATTAGTATGACCACCAGGTAACGGGGGTAATAAAATCGAACCACGGCCTCTCGGATATCAGGCGAGCATACTACCGATGCACTGCAGCAGTTTTGTAATCTAATCTTCTCTATCTTCTAATGCTGCGGCCACACTTGAAGGCGAAGATTTGTGTTCGCGTTGTCGCGACAAAATTTCGTGTTCGCTCTACGGCGAAGAGCTTGGCCACTACAAATAAACCTTCGCTACGTCGCGACAATCTAGAACGTTGCTAAATTCATTTTGCCCTATGATGTGCGGTATTTTACCGACAGCAGCGCGAAGGGTGTTTGTATTCGCGATCATGATTCGCGATAGGACGAATTTTTTGGCCAGTCATGTCGCGACAACGCAAATCTTCGCGTTATCGCGATAGTGTGCCCGTACCATTATAGGTACATAAAATTCTCGTGTCACAGTGTTAGTCTGAACACTTCTCTGAAACGGCTTGACCGGTTTTGATGAAATTTTATGTATATTCGGTAGGTCTGAGAATAGGTTATTTATTTTTCATAGACCTAAACGAAAAAAAATATACGGCGAAACAACGTTTGCCGGGTCAGTTAGACTAATATATAAAATTCTCGTGCGAGAATAGGTTGTTATCTATTTTTATACCCCTAGATGGCAAAACATTGCCGGGTCAGCTAGTAGGTGTATAAAAATCGTGTTAGTGCTGATTTTTTTGTGTTTACATTCGTCTGAAAATAGGCCGTAGGCTAATTGAGGCCATGAGATGGCTCTGGCGAGTGGCCTATCAGTTTTTCAATACCTATCCGAAAATAAATTAATGACTAAGATGCCCAGGCTTAACAAAATCACTTAAAGATCACGTCATTAAAAGTGCGTAAGACCGCAATAAATTATGAAATAAATTGATTCACCAAAGTAACAATTTAAATTAGGGCTTAATGTTTTTCTCGTTGACTTTTATAAACAGTTAGGCCGCTCTGGCTCTCATGGCCTCAATTAATATAGCAAAACAAAGCTTGCCGGGTCAGCTAGATCCGAATAAAAGGCTTTCATTCGTGTTAAATGTATATTAATTTAGGTACTAAACTCTTACAAATCAACAGTATTCAATATGTATTTCATAATTATTTCTTATTAAAATATACTCTTAATATGTATTGGTAGTTTGTACAAATAGTACTATTTTACTAAAATACATGTGTACGATCTATTTTCACAAATACGTAGTTATAGAGGTATGTAATCATTGTATTTTTATAAATACCGAAACGAGATAAAATACTATAGGTACTCACTGCGAACATAGAGGTTATCATAAAATGTTAGAATCGTAAGGCCCATATCACACTAGACAAGACATCTTGGTTGTTGTTATTATAATAAAGATACTCACAAAATTAAAAGCGAAAACCCGGCAAGAATATAAGTAAAACGAAAAGGTATGAACCGGAACATATCACCCAAGTTTTTAGACAAACGTGTATAATGCAATATGGGCCTAAGCCGCGCCTCTAAATACTATTTACGTTCGTGACTTACACAAAAAGTGAGCAAATCATAGAACAAAGAGCCTTGGTCACATCCTTTGCAATGGACGGCAATGCAGCAAAAAATACTTACTCTAAAATTGACTTTCTCAATAATTACACTTGTTTCTTACAACTACCCTAATCTAAGCCATAAATTACCGCGCAAACAGTGGAGAAGGACAAACGGCGCTGAGCGACCATTCCATTCCTGTAACCGACTCCAGGATCCCGACCTTATATTTGTATGCGTAAAACATCCACTACACTGACACATATTTCCACTGTAAGGGCGTATACACAGAACGCTGGCTACCGGCGGCGCCGATCTGCCAACGCATATTGGAGCCGGTCGGCTCAGATAATAGCTATAACGCAGGCAGAAACCGAATAGCAGTCTCTCTAATTAGCACGCAAACAAAATTCGAAAACAAAGTATACATACACCCCGTAAATAAAATAAAAAATTTTTTTTTTTAAATCTCTTTTCTCCCAAATATGGCTTCGTTCTTCTCTTCCCTGAGGTTATAGGCCATTCTCTACCACGGGGGCCATGTCCGGATTGGTATACAAATGTGGCTTACCGAACACTAATGAAATCAAGATGACATCTTGATTTCATAATTTCAAAGGTTTCAAATACGTGTTGTTTCATTACAAACTGCAAGCAAATGGCGGCCTATCGGCGCAGGTCGGAACTTTTCGGGGATGGTCGGCGCTTATCGGCGCTGGTTCGACAGAAAGTATAGCAACTGCCTGCGCCGATCGGTTCCGATAAGCGTTGACAGATCGACGCCCGGTAGCCAGCGTTCTACGTGTATACGCCCTATCGGCGTTATAAATCTGGGGTTATGCAGTGGCGTAGCAGACATGGGTGGCACTCGGGAGTATATTGATGACTTTACCACATTAAAACTGCTAACTCTCAGAAGAACGCCTAGCCCATGCCACCAGATTTTTATTATACTTTAGATTGTAGGGAAATTTTATTGCCTTTCAAAGCCGATTAAGTATAATAAGTACCTAAGTAATAAAAAAAGAGAGTCAGTCGTAATAATCATTTTAGAATAGATTAATTAGTGGCGGACTAAGCTCGGACACTAGGCGCCCACTATTATATAGTTTTACGAAAAAAGTGATATTGAAAGCACACATTATTATTATTATTATTCATTAATACACAAGCAGCTTTGAGCTGATGCGTGTTTATCACTTGCATTGCACCTCATAATAAATTATGGGACAAAGTGAAGTGGATATTTAACTTTAGCATACTACTATGTGCTTGTACAAAACAATTCGTAAAGGTGCAGGCAAACAGCGCGGGGTGGCACGAAAACACGCGAGCCGCGCCATCCGGCACGGCGAAACTCTACCGCAGAGCGACTGCTCCGACCGCGCATATGAATTTAGTATGGAAAGTGCAGATCGCCGTGCGGCGACCGCATCCTGCAGTCGACTATGGCCAGCCTAAAGGCGGGTATCCGTATCAGTGTCGCGATCCGAGAACGTTAGTGTGGACGTCTTTTTGGAACGGTACGGTAGTACCGTCGGTCGATCGGCAAGCGTCCCTAGCGTTTTTGGATCGCTGCGCTGATACGGAACGGTATGGACAAAAGAACTATATCTGGACTCTGCTTAGAGGTGCAACTCGGTTAAATCCGAACGCAAGCCTACACACACGCGTACACCGAACTTCGCCGAGCCGTGCCGGAGAGTTTTATTAAAAGGCTCGTGGCGGCGTGCTTAATTAGCACCGAGCCACGCTCCGCTCGCGTGTTTGCGCGCCATTTACTTACACCCTAATTGAGGCGACGCGACCATTTCCATCCCCACGTTTTCGTTTACCAGATAGCGGAAACCCGTGAATCAAAAAGTTTTATTAGCTACTCGTCAAATTTTGTACTTTATTTATGCCGATGGATTTGAAGCACCGCGAATAAGCCTATGGTATCACACAGAAAGGTGAAGCAAAGGAAAGACTAGGCTGTTACCTAAGGTCTTTTGACTCGAGCTTAGTGCTTAAAACTAGGTACCTCTGTCGGTATGAACAGGTATTTCAGTCAGTAAAACGGGATGTTTTTTATAAAATTAAGAATCCATTAAGTTTTTCCTGATAACATTCACAAAGCGTGCGTTATCAATCGAAAATAATAATCGGCCTGTGAAATAAACAAATCAATGAAAACATTAAATCTCTAGGGAAATAAAAACCTCAAAAAAAAACTTCAAGAATACACAAAGTAAGCATCAAACGTCTAGTCTAGATCTAGGACTACGGCATGACGGCCTTTGCTCGTCGACACTAAGTCCATTTGTACGATTTCTGGCCAGTGACACTCTATTTCGATAACAAAGAACAAACGTTTCCAATATGAGATTAGCTGTGACAACTGGGAAATTACCCTTAGAAATCTGACTGCTAACTTACAGTAGTGGCGAGGCCCAAAGAGAGTGATATCATCCATCGAAATTGCTATACATCAAAATGAAATGGAACGGAAATGATAGCTAATTATCAAATATTTTGAACCTTCTCATCTGGACAGAAACCTTCCCTTCCTGACTCTTCGTCAATTTGTGCGTGCGCTCAGTACTCCCACTGCCAGTACTGCCACTGTATTTTTTTCCTATATGTCATCTCTCACGATCCCTCGCCATTAGCATCCACGGACCTTTTGGCGACTCCACGATACCGTCCGGCCATCAAGCTCCTTATCTGCCCACTTAAAGTTGACCTGTATTCGGCCGCCACTCTGTTACTACCCTGGATCACCAGCCGTCTTCCGATCTCGCCAGGTGTCAAATACTTATTTAAAATTAATCCACTTGAATATTTCTTCTTTTTCTTCAGTGTCGATGAGAAACGACCGTCTGCTACGAAATCTCACTAAAGCTCCGGTCGCGGGTGTGGCTATTTACGAGGGCGTCGCCTCGACCACCGTATTCATGTGTTGCGGGTGAGGCTTGAACTCGACCACTTCTTTCCACACCAGCTCTGCGGAATTGAAGTGTTACATGTTAATCAACGTGGTATAGAAATCCACAGTGTCACGGAGATTGTTTTCTTATTTACAATGTTGTGAAATGAAATGAAATTAATGAGCATGAAAAATGAAAACAACATTGTAAATATCGATTGAGTGAAAATTCTTTATTGCACAAGAAACAATGTCTGTACAAAAGCTTAATAATTTACTAAAAAGTATTTTGTTCCAGACAACATTTAACATAACATAACATTTACATAAAGGCACATACATTGCTTCTGGCCCCACACTAGGATACCCTGTGTCGTGGGAACCAGAAACAGCGACGTCACAAACATGTAAACATCCAAGACCTGCACCCGTAGCGTGAGGACCCGCGACTTTGTGAGTCACACGTTTTGTGGCGTATATCTGTTAAAATTCGCGACTTCCAGTCACTTTTCACGAGAAGCTTAAACGTCAAACGATTGAGTCGCGCGAAACCCGCGACTCGCCATTAGGTGACTCGCTTCCGAGCATGAGAAGTTTGCGCGACCTATTTCGTGCGACATTTTTGTCAACGTCTCCGGAGACCGCGACTCACATATTATTTGGATAAAACACTGCATTATCAACCACCAAAAAAATATTTAAAGCTTGATATCAACATTGTGTGTCATTGTAAGGGAAATAAGTATCTTATTAATTTACTAGCTGTTGCCCGCGACTACGTCCGCGTGGGCTTTAGTTGAGTAAAGAGCTTGAAAATAAGATAGGGATACTTTTAGCGCATGCGAAAGAGCTTTCATACTAACTTCGCAACCCCCTCTTACACCTTTAAGGGATGATTTTTGAAAATATATTTTACCTGTGTTGCATGACTTTCAATGAAGGACCTTCATGCTGAATTTCATTCGAATAACTTCAAAAATGGCTAAGTTTCATACTAAGTTTGCACCCCCCTTTTTCCCCCTTAAGGGATGATTTTTAAAAAACTATTTTACACGTGTTTCATAATTTTAAATGAAGAACCTTCGTACCAAATTTCATTCGAATAACTTCAAAAACGGCAAAGTTTCATACTAACTTTGAACCCCCATTTTACCCCTTTAGGGGATGAATTTTCAAAAATCCTTTCTTAGTGCTCCCCTAGGCTCCCTAAGGAACTCCCATGCCAAATTTCAACCCCCTAGGTTCAGTAGTTTGGGCTCTGCGTTGATTCTAAGTCAGTCAGTCAGCTTCTCGTTTTATATATATAGATAGATTACAATGAATAAGATACTTTCTCGGCAGTAAAAAGTGTAGGTACCTATAGTGATGGGAAAACCATCGGTGCCAATTTCTCAACTTAACTCGTCAAACACTCGCCGTCTACGTAAAGGTGATGATGATGATAATATCTCATTACTTAGTTTCAGACTGAATCCACTTTGGCTGTTATTGCCAGGAACAGAACAAACAATACGGACCATTAGTGCGGAATTGCAAACTACTTAGATTGCTGTTTCCTCCCCTTAATGTTTCAATAAAATCTATTAATGCCCAGTTGGTAAGTTAAATTAAAAGTACAGTTTCACAAAAGTAATATAGGAATGATTAAAATAATTGAAACTTATGTAAATTTCTTAAGTTTTCAGACTACCACAAGTAGCTACGCAAACTGCAGTAAACCAGTGCCAGCAATAACAGTTTCATAAAACATTTTATTGCCTACAGACTGTAGCAGATTAACAGAATGGATCATTCATATTTGGAGTCACATTGTAACAAGTTTTATTTATTTATTTTGTAGACAGGCAACCCATGTTAGATTAAAAATATATTACATGCACATTGTACAACTTAAAATCCAACCTAACACTCATTTGTGCTAGTATTATTTTTTGGTGAGTTAAGAAATTCCAAGGTAGATATGAGTTAAGTCTGGACCGACTTTATAAAATAACTAGACGAAAACCCGGCTTCGCTCGGGTAAAATGTAGACGCAAAATAATATTCCACTATGTTTTTTTTATATCTTCGTGAGGCCCAATGTCTTCAAGTGATCACAAAATCAATTGTTCTTTTCAAGGTCGGGCCTCACGAGGATATGGTGACGCCTCTGTATTTATCATCCACCAGTAGATATAAATCTCTTAATACATTCAGATACATAATCTCACACCTGTATCCCAGAGGGGTAGGCAGAGACCACGGACTGTCACCTGCCACTATCCTGACAAATCACTTTCGCTTCATCGACATCCATTAGTCGTTGCATGTACCCACATCGGTTTCGGGTACTTTTAATCTTGCCCTTTGCTAATACATCCCCTATTTGGTCGAAGTATGTCCAACTGGGGCGTCCCTTACCGGCCTTCCACTCACATTCGCTCGATATATTTGCTTTGTCAGTCTTTCTTCGTTCATCCTCTCCACATCTCCAAACCAACGCAACATTCCTTTTTTCAATTCTAGTCACTCACTACATCCTCTTTCTCTACATCCTCGGTCTCTGATCACACTATTGCGTATTCTGTCATTCAAAGTAACACCACACATATTTCATAAGGATCTCATTTGTACTGCACTAATCCTACTTTCATGATTCTTCTGCCATACCCAAATCTCGCTACCATGCTTACATCAGTATTGGAACCAGCACACTATTACGGATAGCCAATCTTGCTCTTTTGGACATGTTCTGGCTACTCACGAAGGAATGCAAGGCGAAAATCGGATACTTATCATAACTTTGTCATGGGTACCTCATCACAAATTACTAACTAAATGAGCTTCCTTCATAAACTTAACAGCTAGTGAATCTAATGACGTATTCAATGAGACGTAGAATCCACTTGGCTAATCAACTTAAAACAGCTCCCTCTCTTTGGCTTTACAGCTTTTAGTTTTGTATTGACCACATGTTTTTCTTCATCATTTTAATTTTTGGTATTTTTCTTATCTAGTGGCTTTTTCATTTCAATAAGTTTATTGGTACCTAACTAACTAAAACAATAAAGATCAATTTATGACTTTGATTTCCTTTTTCAATTATTTTTCAGACCCTTCCAAAACTCAATGTCAATTACATGGATGTAATAATCAAAGAGGATAGAGCACTACGAAAAACCTTCCATAGAAAACTAAACTCTTTGTCTTCTCAGATAAAACATAAAATCGTTTAAGTAAGCAACTAGAGTAAAGTGTCCAGAGCGAGAGCCACAAACTGAAGGAGTGTGTCTTACTCTTACTCATTTATGTGGAATACTATGACCATGATGTTGTAAAATGTAGGCCATGTGTTTGATTACCCAATGGTCTCTTTTCAGTTTTACTAAAAACGAAAGCTTACGTTTAAAATGGATGGATGCTATATGAGGCTCTGGTTTGACATCACAAAATCCTGCATTTTGTGAAGCCTGCAAAAGCCGGTATTTTAGAAAATAAGATTTTAAACCTACGGTCTTACCTAGGTTGAAGGAAGATCCTGTACCATTTTTAGTGGTGAGTAAAAGGCTTCAAACCTCTGTAGCATACCTAAAGTTTGTACGTTTGTACATGAAAAGTTGCCGTTTGGTGTACATTATGCCAATCGATAGAAAAAATAATTATCACAAACAACAAATACTCTTTGACAAAATGTCCCCAATTTATTACTAGTTGTAATGCATAATACTTTTAAATGATGATAATGGACAATTGAATGAATTAAATTGTTTTTTTTTATATTTTATATTTTCAAACGGGAATAACTCAGAAAGTATCACTTAGTTTACTTTTTATTGACGTGCTTACCCAACCCCTTTAGGTACGTTGCACAGGACTTTTCTTTTACCTTTGTGTTTTGTTTGCTAAAAAGTTTATTAGAAAGTAAGTAATAAATAAATATTTACAGCCTGTGGCGAAAAAAAGTAATGGTACTAAGCGACGGAAGAAAATGTTGAACTGGAAGAACTACCAACGAAGCAACCACAGCTCGATTCAGGTGCCCAAACTGACTGAATGCATTCCCCAAAAGAAGAAGCTTTGAATATTATGTTTGAACTAGCTGTTGCCCGCGACTACGTCCGCGTGGGCTTTAATACTAACTTTGAACCCCCATTTTACCCCCTTAGGGGATGAATTTTCAAAAATCCTTTCTTAGTGCTCCCCTATGTTACAAAAAGAACCCCTGTGCAAAATTTCAAGTTTCTAACCCTTATAGTTTGGGCCCTGCGTTGATTCTAAGTCAGTCAGTCAGCTTCTCCTTTTATATATATATATATATATATATATATATATAGAAGATAGAAAAATTGACAGGAGGTATAATAGAATATTTAATTTTATACTTAATAATTCTATTCTATTTTGTAATATTAGCTTTTATGCATATTTTAAATGTAAAAAAAGACATTCAAATGTTTGTCATCAATCTAGCTAGCTACATGAGTTTTATTCGTATTGGCAAGTTAGATTTTATTATCTGAATTTACAATTTGTACACTAAAATTTGTCTGCAACAACATTTTTAATTTTTAATTTACCCTTGTCGAGACCAAGAGTACCATAATGATATAAAGTTCTAAATTGGTTCACTGAAAATAATTTGTAAACTTATGTAGATCAAAATATGATTAAGTTAATTCCGCAGAATGAGTGCGATTTCCGCGATAAAAAGTAGCCTACTGTAACTGATGATAAGAAATGTAAGAAAAGTTCACTATTAATAACTGTGAATATA
This sequence comes from Yponomeuta plumbellus, assembly GCA_947310845.1. Taxonomy (NCBI): domain Eukaryota; kingdom Metazoa; phylum Arthropoda; class Insecta; order Lepidoptera; family Yponomeutidae; genus Yponomeuta; species Yponomeuta plumbellus. The sequence continues at coordinate 6,649,804 of OX371193.1, forward strand.
AGTAAAGTTCACTATCTTGCATGTATCCATGTATCCATGACTCAGAGGCCCAGACTCGAATCGAGCAATGAATGTATGCTAAGTAATTTTTGTAGCAATACCACTCAAGGTTTTAGAAACGTATTTTAACATGGTCGAAGTTGAGTTTTATCTTTACTCTTCTCTCTACTCTTCTTTTCCACTACAAACCTTATTTGAGGGCAGTATGTAATGTACTGTACATTAACACTCAATAAGCAAGTTGTAAATTCTATACATTTAAATGAGTTATTTCTTTGTGTTTATTTTTGGATTAGAGCTAAGTTTATGACTTGATTTTGGCATTCATTTTATAATGTTAAAACTTCGTTAAATGCAAATATAATTATAATTAAAGTACTTCAGTCAATGAATATACCTACCACTAGATACTGTGTCGCCCATTATGGAAGTAAATGCCCAAGTTACTCCTAAAGAGAGAACTTCGCTCGTTCCTTCCGGCTGGCTTCCCTTATGTTTCGTCCGGTTTTCATTGACATCAAGGTCACCCTACTTAGAAAGAGATGACATTCACTAGTTCGAGCCTCCTTGTCAGGACATTTTTTTGTCAGCGTACTCAATCCTCTTTGATTATAACATCCTTGGTCAATTATTGTCTTCCCGCCAATGAAAAACACCACAGATTACTTACTACACCTTCTCAGTTGGCACAGATTATAATAACCTTCTTGGATGCCACGGTATTCCACACACCATGGAGTTAACAAATTAGATCAAAGGGCCGGTTTAGATTATCTTAGTGTTTAGGAGAGTGCTTTACTTCACACTCTGTTGCAACATTATGCTGAATCGGGCCCATTTTGGGGGCTCAACCTTTAATGTATTTTATTATTATTTTCATGTTGTACAGTTTATTTATTTTTACGCTTTTTATGTTATTTTTTTTTATTATTGTACGCACTCTGTGTGTGTGTGTTTTTTTGTTTTGTTTTGAGTATCAAATAAATAAATTTTCTTTCCTTCTTTCTTTATTTCTTTCTTTCTTTCTTTCTTAAGGAGATTGCTTTTGTAGAAACGTGTAAGCGCCACTTGCTTTAGTACGTTTTACGGTATAGTACGGTTCTAGTTGCCTTTCAATTAGAATCAAAATAGGATTGGTTTCTATTGTTCTATCCAGTAACACCTGAGCGCGTTACTATCCTCGTTACTTATCTGTGTATAAACTAAAAATTTAGTGAGAACTTTAGGAGAGTGTGCAAGTGACCCGTGACGGGTGCGTGTTGTTTTCAATAACTCGAATTATCAAACTTACCTACTTATGTGTTCCATTAAAACTCATAGTATTTTGAGTAGGATAGCGCATATTTCGCGACGTCGACGAAGTGACACTCTACTGGAAGAAATATAAACGTTCACTCGAACGTATAGTAATGTACTAATGCACTTGCCTCTCTAATTGTATTATAGCACTCTCCTAAACACTAAAATAATGTAAACAGTTCACAATGAAAACTTGTGACACTAACACAACAATGATGACATTGACATGTTTACTTATCAACGCCATTGTTGAATTTAATAATTTTTATATTGATGCTGCTCGATAATACGAATTTTCCGCCCATATGTTGTCGACTCAGATCAACTATTTTTTTACGCTCTTTCATTTGGTGTGCATATCGTTCGAGTCTACCGTAGACCCGAACGAAATTATTAATATAGATAGATAATTGCACTTCAAATTGAGTTATTTGGAATAATTAACGAAATCTTTTAGTATGCCTTGCTAGTGAATTTTAATACCCACACTACTTTCAATACTACATTATTCATGGCAGAAAGCAAATAAATTAACGCAGGAAAACATGTTTGTATATTTTTACTTTAATAAAAACAGTGTTTTGTTTTGTGTGCAATTAAACATTTTTTATCTTATCTTAATTGAATTTGATCCCCCGCAACCCTCTCCAAATCAGGTCGATAACTTTAAAAAAAAAAACAGAGTATTTCATGAACTTTCCTATGAAAGTTAGATGGTGTGAACGGAGATTTCAAAAGTATTCATCTTTGATACTCCAGAAACCGTGGGTATTGCAGTTTCTCGATGATGGTGTGCCAACACATCTCCACACTGACAGTAAATAATTCTCATAGAGATGGATGTTCTTTGTGACATCCTTAGCCTAGTAGAGTAGTGTAGGTACAAGTTGTTGGTTAATCCCATGGTAAGGTTTTTTTGGCACTAAACTTCATTGTATATCTTCTCAGACATGGCAAGCTACATTGTATACTTTTGTAAACTGTATGTTGTAGCAATTTTAGTCATCCGCACTGCAGCTGCGTTCTCTGGCAAACTTCACAGGTGTTCAAAATGCTAGTTGTCGGTTCTTCCCCTTCCATTCCAAAGTGATTGTAAGCTATTGGTACATAGTTCAAGCCCTTGCACGATCCACTGCTGACAAGTTTAGCGAAAACATTTGGAAGTTGCTATGACGATGGTATCGTAACTCGATTGTTTGTGGAAACTTTTACAACTCGTGGAGGCACCTGAGCACTTAGTAGGCAGTGGTTTACACGTTTGCTGTCCTTATTTGTAAACTTCCTGTTCGCTACTTGAGATGGCGATGCGCTGCCCTTTTTATGAACCTTTCCCAAGTTTTATGTAGGTAGTGAGAATGCTACTAATACATATAAGGATTTCTGCCGATACATCGACATGGCACGTAAACTGTTTTTTAACCGTGAAATCTTTCAATTTAAGTTTAATATAGTTTAGAAACAAAATAAACACAAACTTCAAATGTCAACAAGTCACAGACAACAGCGTTCACACAGGTTAAAAGAGTGAATGAATTTGATTTCCGTTCATTCAAAGCTAGGTTTCTCGCAAAAAGGTTGGTAACACTGGTGAGTCACACGGCCCGAGTGGCGTTTCTGTAGGGTGTCGCGCGCGCCTCTGAGTGACACGCGTTCTCGAGTCACAAAATGCCACTCAGTAGTGGTGAATCACACGAGTGGCATGGTGAGATAGGCATGCTACGGCCGCTGGAGTTTTTTTTCTCCCCAGCCGGGGATCGAACCCGGGGCCTCTCGCATGGTAAGCAGATCCACTAACCGCTACGCCACAGAGGCCGACAATAACCAGACAGATAACCATGGGTGACGTGGAAGGAGTAAGAGGTAGTGCTAGAGAAGTCTAATAAAAAAGAATAATTACCTACTTACAAATTCTTCTAATAGATATACTACTAAATATGCAAACAAAAAAAAAAAGTTTTTAAAGAGCTAAGCCCCATTGCTTTTCGCGCATATATTTGTGATTTTGTAGTAGCGATACCAAAGAAAATATCAAAGAAAACATTGTGAGGAAACCTCGAAAAGTCGAGAGGCATCCACTACAACGCTCGCAATCGCCAATCCGCGATGAGCACGCGTAGCGATTATACTCTATCTTTCTATCTTTTTGAGCCCTGAAAACATTCTTCCCCGCCGAGCGACGTTGTCCAAGCGACGCCCCACCTATGTCCTACTGCCTGCAGTGCCTAAGCGTGAAATTTGCCGGCAAATCACATGATTCACACGCATAGGGAGGTAGGGGTTGGCGTCCCTGGGGGCTTCCCAAACTTAAAAAAAAAAAACACCTTACGTTAATAACAGACGTCCCCTAAGCATATGCGCACACTAGGCGACACGCGACAGCGACAGTTCGGCGACTAGACGCGACGACAGGCTACGGCCGTCAATTTTCATACATTTTGTTCGAATCTCCGCACACTTGGCGTCAGAGTTGCGGAGTCGCGATGACAAGACGCCAGAAGCAAATGACAACGTCGTGCCTGTTCGTGATGGCTCTAAGGCTGGAATTATATGCGTCCGCGCGACCGAGCGGCCCGGCCGCTATACCACGAAATTACAAGCAATTGTTTGTAACGATTTATTTAAATAGCGGCGCGGTCGCGCCTTCGAGCGGCGTGGTCGCGCGCCCCGGCCGCTCGTAGGAGTTTCAACGTGTTCACTTGTATCGGTGCATTTGAAGCGGACGGGACGCTCTTTTGTTGTTTGTGAGAACGTGTGGAGCGGAGACGCTCGGGCCGCTTCATATAAATCAAAAAGCGACTTGGCCGCGGTCGCTGGAATCTGCGGCCAAACCGCTCGGTCGCGCGGACGCATATCGTTAGAGCCTAAAAGCTCAAAACATTCCTTACCCTTCCACTTATCGACGGGCAGTTCCATGTCCTCGAAGCTTTGGTCGTAGGGCGCCGACACGGGCTCGTCCGTTGGGTCGGCATACTGCGCCAGGTACTCGTGCGCGAGCGCCTGCTCCGCCGTTATCCGTCTGGCGAGAGGCGAGGTGGACTTTCAGCCAAGAATATTGGTAAAAGGTTACAAGGGGGGACGTGCGACCGCACGATTAATCGGAAATAAAACACGGAAGCTGCTGTTTCAATTCAATAATTTCTAGATGTAAAATTGCAAAATATGTGACATCACACTAGTGTCACACACTAGTAGTGTGACGTCACATATCCTCACAGCTGTGATAAGGACGGAGGGAGAGGTAAAAAAATCATTAAATTTGTACGTAATTTATGGATCACCTCTTATTCTGGCTACAGACGGTATCTCCAACCTGTTTTATGTGCCTAATAAAATAACATTTCTAGTTGCCCCTGAAGATTGTATTGTAACGTATTTGTAGGTTTTGGTGGCATCAAGTACAATTATAATTATGTTACTTTTTATTGAGTTAATATGAAAAAAAACGCGCCAAAGAAGGGTGTTTTGGAAAAACAACCAAGGTCACATTTTTGTAATTTTTTTTGTCTATGGACTATTTGTACTTCATACTATATTTTAGGTACTTAAACAAAAAAAAAATCACAAAAATGCGACCTTGGTTGTTTTTCCAAAACACCGTTATAAACGAGGATGCTCACTTGTCAGAGTCGAGCTCTAGCATCAGCTCGAGGAGGTTGATGGCGAGCGGGTTGGCGCCGCGGAACACGTCCTTGAATTCGCGGCGCTTCAGCGTCGGTAGCGACTGGATGTAATTGCGCGCCTGGAAGCAATTCAAAATTCAAAAATTTTTATTTCAACGTAAAGAATTTACATTCTGCTTGTTGAATGTCAATGTACATACAGTTATGTATAATGTTAGCCGCTGCCTTAGGGCCGTCTGTAGTGGAGAAAAAGGCAGCAAAAAAACTCCACTCTGACCATCTTTTCTCAAATCAACTTAAAGCTAATACAAATTAGGTATGAGTGTTTGTATACCAAGAATCTCAAGATCCATGAGTGCAATCAATACTTGCAAAGTCAAACATCATTTAATATGCTTAAAAGGTAATAAAACACCAATGCTGCGGCCAGACACACGGACGGCACCCGTTCACGAGCGTAACGCAGAGGTCAGTCATCACCAGTCTCAACCATATTAGAGGGAGATAGGCGACCCGGCCACCGCGCCACCATTCGCATGGCCTTTGGCAAACTTGTGTGATAAAGTTCTTGTCAGTTATCTATAATAATAGCATAGTTTTGATATGCAATCACAGCGTCTGTACATATGTATGAAATTTATTAAACCCTATATATTATTAGAATACCAATAACTAGCTCGTTGTGGAAATGGTTTACTGCCAAGGGTTTTTATCATTGTTATCATCTATAAAGTCATTTATTCTGTAGTATGCCTTTTTACACAGCGCAGTTTTAATAACAAATTTAAATTTATTTCCTGGCAGGGATAGAATACTTTCAGGAATTTTGTTATAAAAACGTACACTATATCCTACAAATGATGTATTTACCTTGGCTAATCTGAATCTATATTCTATTTACTGAAGCGAATGACTAATTGTCAACATGTCAAAAATTTGGTTTTTCAGTATGCCAAATTTACAACGCTGCATAATATTTAGCAAAGTTATACAAAACGATGTGCCTAATAAATGCCATTAAGCAATAAACACAATAACACTGTTATAACCTGATTTATCCCTTACTCGCAGTTTATTTAACTAAATATTTAATTTTATCATGAAAATACAATTTGCTTAAGAGATCTGTGGCCCAAAAAATACCTAAAATTTCAGTGGTCCTCAAAATAAAAGCGATCCTACTGCTGCCAAATATGTTCGCAAAATCGCAACTAGCAAAGATGACGGAATTTTGTTTAAAGGCCGATTATGATCGATTGTTTTATGCTAATGCGCTACGCGATGTGTAGGAAGAAGTATGGAGAGCTGACTACGGACCTCTTTTTTAATTAGAGGCAAAAAAAAGTAATAATAGCCACCCCGACGCCATATTTTTACTCACGATTGACGTTGTTAATGCGAGTGCAACTTCTCTAAGCTATTTTATTTTCTTTTGTATTTGTTTTGTCTTGTTTGGTTGTCTGTCTGTTTTCCTTAAACTTAACCTATGTGGGTATACGATGCAAGCAAAGCTGCGTGCATGAGCTATTTTGAGTGACATGTAAGTTTGAGAGATGCTGTGTCTATGTTTACCTTTAGTCGTTCGCTTCAAAAAATAGAATATAGATGAGGCAATTTTGTTTCGATTTCTGGTGTTAACGTTATGTATATCCCTGTTTAGCTTAAATGCAGTTATGTTTTTACGTACATACATTATGTTATCGAATATATATTGGCAAGCTAGCGTAAGAATTCCTATTTCCTTAAAAAACTCACGTAGTGAGTGTCTGGCAGGCAAATTGTAAATACCTCTAATAGCCCTTTTTTGGAGAATAAAAATTGTTTCTATATTTGCCGCCCGCCCCCATAGTAGCAGACCATATGACATAATGCTGTGGAAATAACTGAAATAAACTAGCCTCGCAGTTTCTACATCTGTTAGTTGTCTAATTTTTCTAACTGCAAATGCAGCTGAACTCAACCTACCCGCTAACTTTTCTATGTGTTGATCCCATTGTAGTTTTGAGTCTATTGTAATGCCTAAAAACACCGTTGTCTCAACTAAGTCTAATCTGTCACCAGCTATTGTTAAACTTGTGTCCACTTTTTTGACATTGGGCAATGAAAACTTAATACATTTTGTTTTTTTGGCATTTAACATAAGATTGTTTACGTTAAACCAGTTCAGAATTTTAGAAAGAGCATTGTTTACATCGTCTAAATTAGATTGACCTCTCTTGATTTTAAAAATTAGAGAAGTGTCATCCGCAAACAACACTATTTGTGACAATTTCTCAACTAGGTACGGCAGATCATTAACATACACTAAGAAAAGGAACGGCCTTAAAATTGAACCCTGAGGAACTCCTATTTTAACATCGGATCCGGGTGACTTAACTCCATTAATATCAACTTTCTGCACTCTATTAGCTAAATACGATCTAAGAAGTTCTAAAGATTTATTACTGAGACCGTATCTGATCATCTTACGAAGGAGGGTTTTGTGGTCTACGCAATCAAAGGCTTTGGATAGGTCACAGAAAACCCCGATGGCATCCTGCGCCTCCTCCCACGCATCAAAGATGTGATTCATCAACGCCACACCTGCGTCTGTCGTTGAACGACCCTTATTGAAACCGAATTGTTTTTTATGGAAGAGTTTATTTAATGTGAAGTGTGTCAGCAATTGGTGTAAAATGATTTTTTCAAATACTTTACTAAATACTGGAAGTATTGCTACGGGTCTAAAATTGTTCGGATCATCACTGTCACCTGACTTAAATAAAGGAACAATTTTACTAAACTTTAAGAGATCAGGGAACGTCCCCTGATCAATACATTTATTAAAAATTATGGCAAGGTGTGGTGCCATGATATGAATTACCGTGGATATCAATTTAACTGATAGTCCCCAGAGATCTTCGGTTTTCTTTATATTTATTTGTTTAAATGCTTTCAAAATGGTTTGGGGGCTAACGTGGGAGAATTGAAATGGTATTGTGCACGGTTTTATATTTTCTAACATCAAGGATTCTGCTGACTCTGGGGAAGAATTTAAACACGCTGTTATATTGAGGGGGATGTTTGTAAAGAAATTTTCGAATATTTTTGCGATATCCTCACTTGTGTCAACTACTTTCCCATCTACCCTTAGTACAAAATTTTGATCCCTAGGTTTAGTTTTGCCTGTCTCCTTGTTAATTATTTGCCAAACCGTTTTTATTTTATTCGATGACGCTTCTATTTTTTTACTTATACTGAGAGCTTTAGCTATAGAGCAGGTTTTTTTAAAGGTTTTAGAATATTTTTTAACATATTCTTTAAAACTCGGATCCTGATTTGATTGTTTTTCTTCATACAATTCATACAATTTCTTTCTAGTTCTATATATACCAGGAGTGGCCCATTCTGAAAAACCACCTTTAACGCCTTTAATTTTTTTAATTTTAAAAACCTGTTCGAATTCGTTTGCTATTGTGGTAAACAATGGATTACTAATGGATGACAAAAAAATTATTGACAAATGGTCATTCGACAAACAACGTTTAACCAAATGTTCATTTGGCAAACGAGACATTTGACAAAAGTATCATCTTACAAAAACTCACTTAGCAAATGATCCATTAGCAAACACTACATTTGTTAAATGTTTTGAATATTAAAATGTCAATTGACCTTTTTTAATTTCACCAAATAATATGTTTCGCAAATGAAGCATTTGTCCAAATGTCATTTAACAAAATGTTGAACGCATCAAAGTCGAGTCTGTTTTCGATCTTACATAGAGAACCTAACGCTCCGACGCGCTCCGCTTCGCTACGCGCGTCGTCGCACCTATATTTCTGTTGTCACGTATTCTTTACATCGCCGACCCCCCGTTCGTAAGATTGATTAATAAACGAAACATTTGTCAAATAATACATTTTATCAAACGTTCATTAAATAAAATAATTATTTGTAAAATGTAAATTTAAGTGTTGATCATTTGGATAAGTGAGTCATTTGTAAAATCAGCAGGACCCCGGTAAACAATTCTTTATATAATGTGTTGGGATCATTGCTATCAAATTTTAGTAAGCCTATGTGGGTACTTAATTTCCTTTTAAATAATTCAATTTTTCTCTCTGTTATGGGCCTACAAATTATTTCTTGGCATTCTTTTTCTACTGTTGTAGGCAAAACAATGAATAAACCACTATGATCTGACTGTAGGTTATTTATAATTTTCTTTTCAAGATGCTCACAGTTGCAAAACACATTATCTATACATGTAACACTAGTTGCCGTTGTTCTAGGGGGTTCTTTAAACTGGTTTTGTAAGTTAAATGATCTAAATAAGCTAATAATTTTGGTGTGTAGTGGGCTCTCAACTAACAGATCAATATTAAAATCGCCACATATCACTATGCGCTTATTGCTCGCAAACAGACGTTTTAATGCCTCTTCTACGACTGCCTCAAAGTCATTGTAATTAGTTTGAGGTGGCCTGTAAACGCACATTAGTACATTGTTCACCGAGAGGAGAAAGTGACCGATTACCGTCGAGGGTGTCGTTTGAAGCCCGAGCCGTAGGCGAGGGCTTTAAAACACCTGAGATCGGGAATCGCAGTTTCTCTCGAGTGATACATAGTGCTTTATACTACACCTAGAAGGAAAATAAAAAACGAAATCTTTACTAATTGAAATTTATATTGAAATTGTTGCTAGTGGCCAGTGTCATTTTGCGAACTTGGAGATAAAAACTCACTGTAAAAACTTTTTGGCTTTTGATATTTAGGTTACCGGCGCATAGTCTTACCCAAAATTAAAAAAGAAAAACCACGTAAGAAATGGATTTTCATACACTTTTCCCGCTCAGATGCGTTTTCTCCCCGCATATTTGTTCGATATGCAATGACGTACTTTCTACCGTAAATTTGATAAAGTATCAAGGTACTTTCCAAGCAGGTGTAGTATAAAACAATATACCTGTCCAATTTCACACACGAGATCTCAACTAATCGCTCAACAGAAAGGCTTACAATGTCTTTGCGTTCCTTACTTCTTAAAGTATTTTTTACAATTATCATAGAACCTCCTCTTAATGCTTTAGTTCTATTATAAGTACTAATAGGCTGGTAGTCTTTTAAATTAAATACCATTTCTGATTTTTTTAGCCAATGTTCTGTTAAGCATAATATATCTATATTAAAATCTGTTAAAAAAAGTTCTGTCATATTTTCCTTGCCGGAAAAGCCCTGAATATTTTGTGCTACTATGTTAAGACCTACTTTGGGCTTTTCCGTTGTCTGCATTGGCAGTTTAAAGCCAATGATTCGTTTGTGTGTGAGCCCGTTGAAATTTTAATACTACTGCTAGTATCACGGTTGTCATTATTGTGTGACTGTGTTATAATTCCTATAACTGAGTCAAAAATATTATAAGCTAATAGACTAGCTAGCTTACGTCGACTGTTTTTAGAAAGATACACAGTATCTCTCGCCATAAAATAATTCTTAACAAAGCTGTTATGGTCGAAAAATGATACGTCACTATGACGACATGTCAAATGCTGTATATGCATGTTCAGACTATGGATGTCTCTGTTATCCTCTTCAGAAAGGGATTGAGAGTATGGGAACGAACAGAAAAATAATTTTCCCACCTCCGGATGGACATCCCTAGCCCGACCATACAAGTCAAAAACATTATTTATGTCAGTTTTTTTAACATCTCGACTATTACCTACTAATAATATGTAGGTAGTATCCTTCTCAAGCGGTTTTTTAAATAATTCTTGTACAATGTCTTTGAAACTTTTATGGGGATGACATTCATTGAGTACATTTTGCGTTAGTCTATCAATGGGGGCAAACTCTCATCAAACTTAGGTCGAAGTGGCATTGCTTTTATACCATAGGAGACAAAGAAGAACAAGAGGAATAAACATAACTTAAACATTACACACAGGCACATACATTGCCTCTGGCCCCGCACTAGGATAGCCTGTGTCATGGGAACCAGAAACAGCGACATCACAAACATGTAAACATCCAAGACCTGGGGTTTTTTTGTCCCCAGCCGGGAATTGAACCCGGGACCTCCTGGTAGGCAGTTGTGTCGGTGGGGGTCCCAGGTCAGCGATAATTTTAACTGTTTGCGCGGTACTTCTTAAGCTGGCTTCCCACGGTCCGCTATATCGCGGACGTACGCGGACCAGCTCTGACGACACACCGTGGGAAGGGTCTCGGTCCGCGGTAGCACAGACAGACGACAGGTCAGTTGGCAGTTGAGCCTCTCGTGGTGCGTGGCTGTCCGTGGTTGTCGGCCGTCCGCGTCCGTCCGCGATATCGCGAACCATGGGAAGCCAGCCTTAGACGATGGACTATATGGTTGGTTTGAGATGGTTCATCTTTATTTAAAGTTGATTTGTATGGCGGCAAAGGCAGTAACAGTTCTATATACGGGTTCTATTTATCAATACAAAGTTGATCGTATTGATAAATAGAATCCCCCTTTACATTCGAAAAGATAAATTATTATATTCAAAATAACACAGAAACTGACTTAGAACGTTATAAGTAAAACTAGGTGTCCGTTCTCAAATCTAGATCATTTTGAAGATAAAACGGACAAGAAAAAACTCCAAATTATGTTCCTTAACAGTAGTTCCCTTTTTCAAGGACCCGGATTTCTCTAAATTCTGTAAATTATATGTACCCAGACGAAAAGAGGAAAATTATATTTTGATGACGTCAGAAGTCTTTGAACCGATTTTTGAGATAGCAAGCGCCGAAGTGTGACATCTGGGCGCGGTGTAAGACAAAATCGATACGGCGCGTCTGTGTGGGAGTATCAAAAAGCTTATCGTGTGATAAGAGCTCTGCCTCACTGGGTTTTTCAGAGGAGTTTTTTTATAAAAAAGGAGGAAACATAACTCACACAGAAGAAGTATTTTTTCCTACTGTGTTGCGCTGCCGGTAAAATAGCAGCGACACGCAATACTAAAAAACCGGCCAAGTCCGAGTCGGATCTGCGCACGAAGGGTTCCGTACCATTATCTATAAAAATATTTCAAGTTTCTACCAGTTATCGTTATTAAGACCGAGAAAAAATAGAAAAAATGTTTTTTTGCTATTTAAGAAACGTGATCGTTTCTTGTATGGGAGCCCATCTTAAATATTAATTTTATTTTAAATTAATTAGACCCGCGCAGCACACGCACTTCACCAGCTCACAAGTAATATTTCTCATAGATACCAGTTATTTTTGGAAAAATAAAACAACTAACCATATTGATACATATTTGAGATCGCACGTTCAGTTCGCTATGGCTTTCGTACCACCCAAAACTCATGGTATCTACGAAACAAGTAGCAGCTATCGCTCCACAACTCGCATAGTTATAAGCTGGAAGCTTTGAGGCCTGTTAGTGTATTAACAAATTTGGTACCGCTGGCCCAGCGGTACCAAATTTGGTAGCGGGTATTCGGAAGCGAACTTAAACCTTATATTCATTAGCCGTAGTTCCAAAGTCCCTTGTCCCTTGGTGCGCCTGACGGCTAACAGTTGAGCCAAAGGGTTAAGGTACCTACTTACCTCCTCGCTAATGATTTTGTCAATAGTCTCCTGCTCGGGTTTACCGCATAGGAAAAGTATCCTGGTGAGATGGTCGATATCTGACGCGCGGACGTTAAGGTTACACAAGCACCAAACAAACTCACAGAAGCCGACTGTACAAATACATTAGGACAATTCATCATGTTAGCCTGGAATGCGGTTGATGAATTCTAACCGTGTAAGACTAACTAGAAGCAAAACTCCGTTTCATAATGAATAACAAACGATTACAGAGAATGGGTCAGGTTGCCTCGAGGTAAACTAGTTTCTAAGCTGGTGTAAGTTGGCAAGTTTATATACTTTGTTACACTGGTTCCCAAGCGACGTTCATTTATAGTTTGTTACATAGATAACTAATCAAGTTGATTTATTGATAAAATTAATTGTATTAAACTTGTAAAATTGTAAATAAACTGCTGTTAAAAACCACATCTGGAACAGCTGATATTTCTTTACGGTCAAATTTCGAACTTTTCCAATAGTATAAGTAGTTCGTATTAAAGAGAAAATTTTGTTCCAAGCCGCATGTTTTGTCTGCAATGTGCGCAGCTTCTTAATTATTGACTTTAACATGTCAAGCAAGACTCGGTCAATCAAGTACCTACCGTCCGGCCGCTGGGAGAATACGATCCTGACAGGTCATGTTAGAACGGACGACGTAAACTTGAAGTGGCGTTAAATTTTCGATTAAAATATGCGCAGCTTCTTAATTATTGACTTTAACATGTCAAGCAAGACTCGGTCAATCAAGTATAAATAATAGCTGCAAGTTTCGTGCCTAGGTGAGAAGTCAGCTATTAGTATTGTTTGCACTGAGACGGGCGGCATCGGCGAAGGACACGCACGACACAGTCACGAGCCGGCCAAAGCCCGGGGCTAACAGTGGCGTTCAAAGGTTGTCCTAATGTATTTGAAGTTGACAGTACGAACGAGGGCAAGACACTTTGTAGGCAATGTTACAGAAAGCATGTTAATCTCGTGTATAGTGCCCGGCGCATAACTTCACCGAATGACTTTGACTGGAGGCGAGATGGGACTTAGAATTATTAGGGCTTAAGTCCAGTTAATAAATTTAAAAAAATGCTCATAATGTTTGCATCACCGCCGTCTTCCTGGAATTTGGTCAAGTTACGTGCCGATTGTTCTGATGGAATGAAACCCTAAATTTTCATTCTAATTTTAAACTTATGAAAGACAAGTACCTATAATTTAAAATTATGGTTAAGAGTATTAGGAGCTATAGCTATGTATGTACGAGTATGTACATTAAATAAAATTAATGATAAATCCAAACCATACATAACAGGACTTGTTACAATAGTCTACTTACAGATTCCGATGATATTTTCAGCATGAACTCCTGGCTTGGTGTGCCAAGTACCTCCATGATCAAGTTTAATTGATGGATATCTGTCTTGTCCATTAAGGCCATGAAAAGCGTAGGTACGTTCCAACATTGGACACCACAAATTAATTTGCTAAATATGAATAGAACTGCTTTGGACTTTGGTATTTACCTACCGAGACAATAGACAGAGCGTAGCTACTTTGTCGAGCTAGACATTCTAATAAATCACATTCAAATGTGAATAGTTCAGATGTCATGATGAGACAACTAAAATGAATGCGTGCAGATAAAAAGTGAAAAAGGAAAAAAAACTAAAAGAATTCATAAAGGAAACAGGAAACCTAGGGCACAAAAACAATGAATCTATGTTTGAAAAGGATACGGTCAGTTCCGGGGAAGAGGGTTTTCCCAGTAAGTAGCTCGGCCATGATGCATCCCACGGACCAGATGTCCACGGTCTGATTGTAGTGCATCCAGTTCAGCATGATCTCTGGCGCCCTGTACCATCTAGACACAACCTCAATTGTTTTTGAATTCATGTATAGTTTGTTTGTAGGTAGTACTTTTCAGGATTTGGTCACCATTTGGTGTAAGGGTTCTTGAATTGATATAACTTATGAGGCATTTATGCATAACTATTGAAATATTTTCAGAACATCAAACTTCTGCATGTAAAAGTGTTTTGTTATTAAAATTAATTATGATTTTTCTTTTAAGTTTGCACAAATCAGGAGTCTTTTAGTTTTGCTTATTTAAAGAGATCTTATCAATAGACACTGACCGCCATGATTTCCTGTGCATGACATACATACTTCGGTAAAATTATCTATTTTCTTGAAAAAAATGTATAAATAGAACTTTTTTTTCTAGTAATTGCGTATGAAACATTGAACTGAACAGAATAATGCCCAAGTAGAAACCGTGTTCTACAACTTTTATGTATAATTATTGTTGATACACTAGCAGCTTAGAGCTGATGTGTGTGTATCTTTTGATAAATCTTATCATTGCACTTGATGTTTTTTGTAGTTTGATTATAATTAGCTATGATTAAAACCATTGTGAGAACTCCCTTTGTTTTAGAGCATTTCTTCACAAACTGATATTTTATTTATTTTATTTTAACTTTAAGGAAAACTTACAGCTTAACGTAACATAATGACAAAATAATTGATATATTTCAGAATATCAATATCAGAAGCATATAATATGATTAGAATACTTTAAAAACAAGAAATAAATTTAATAGTTGTGAATAATGTTGTATTCTTAGTAATTACCTTGTAGCTACGTAGCCAGTCATTTCATTTTCAGTGGGCCTCGCCAGCCCAAAGTCAAGGATTTTCAATTCACAGTCTTCGTTGACAGCAATGTTTGACGGTTTCAAGTCCTGAAAGTTTCATGCCACCCTTAAATAAATAAACAAACTTCCAAGGATGTTTTATTCTTGCGAATTTCAGCTAGAAATAAAACAATGAAGACTAATGTGGAACTCATGTTAAACTTATCCACCTTTTGTACTTGAATAATAATATGTTAATTTCCGATTTGCTTTGATGTCGAGACAAGCAACCAACAACGCAAGTTTCGTCTCCTCTACTCATCATGTCTAAGCTCTGCGAAAAGAGTAAAACCCGGTCGGATTCTTCTTACAACAAAGTACGTCTGTTAATATGTAAGTTGTGATAATATTACGTAAGTTTTAATTTAAGAATAATAATTTTGTTTGTATTATAAAATATGTAATCTTTTATTTACAACATTTGGGAAACAAGTATTATAGCACTTGTTTGTTTAAGCAAGTAAAAGTGAGGCCAGTCAATCAGACCTCGTACTATGACTAATGCCCGGTTCCTATAATATACGCCTACCGGCTACGATCCGTTTTCCATACAATTTATTGACGGTTCGTAGGAATTTCGTAGGAATTGTAACCGATCGTAAGCAAAAACGAAGCGTTTTGTGGATATTGGAACCGGGCATAAAGGACTCCACGACGACGACTATAAGGTAAAGATTTATATTATAGCACGATATAAATCTTTGACGACCTCTGTGGCGCAGCGGTTAGCGCATCTGACTACCATGCGAGAGGTACCGGGTTCGAATCCCGGCTGGGGACAAAAAAAAAAGAAACCCAGGTCTTGGATGTTTACATGTTTGTGACGTCGCTGTTTCTGGTTCTCACGACACAGGGTATCCTAGTGTGGGGCCAGAAGCAATGTATGTGCCTGTATGTAAATGTTATGTTATAAAAAATAAAAAAATATCTCATTACATCTTTCCATAGAAATCATCAGGTGACCACACACGACAGCTATAATATACATCTTTACATCTTCGTACCTTAAAGGTACTGAGCGATACGAAGATGTATATTTACCTGTCGATACATCTTAATATATCTCGATACCTTTTCGTATATTACGATACATCTTTCTTCGAACAGGGTGTTCAAAAAGTTTCTTGGTGATTCAAAAACTCCACTAGGAGTCTTATTTCGCTAAACGATATAGGTATTCAGAGTCCTGTCTCAAAAAATTCATTTGCTCCACATCATTTGTAGTCCTATCTGTAATCACTAAATAGTCTCGCTAAAGCCCGGTTTCCGAATTGAGAATTTCACTTAAGTAAATACTTAAATAACGTTTTGTCACGCTCTTTTCTGAGAAATTTGACGAAACAACACTAGAGTTAAGTAGGTAGTTACTAAGTAATTTTGCTAAGTAACTGTTACTTAGCGAAATTCTCAATTCAGAAATCGGCCGTAAGCAACGTTTTGTAAGCCTGAGGAAGGTATAGGCCATACTCCACCACGGGGGCCAAGTCCGGATTGGTGGAGGCTTGTAAGAGTAGTGGCTGGTCTTACTCTATGATCTCTGACTTTTATTAACGACTGCCATCTGTCGACGGCAGCCAGCACCAACTGCTTAACATGCCTTGCGAAGCATGGAACCGCTCGGATAAATGCCATTAGCGTTAATCATAAACGGTCACCCATCCATGCACTGAACGCGCCCTATGTTGCTGAACCTTCGTGATCGTTTAAGATCACTCAGGCGGCCAGGGCTGCGAGCAACTCTTCGATTCAGTCGATTCATGACCTATGATTTTATAGATATAATATAGGAAGTTACGAATATTGTATAGTGATGGAATATAACATTAAAGTTGCCTTTAACATAAAGGATAGTAACAAAAATCAATCTACCTCAAGAAAAAAAAAAAGTGTAGCAACACAGTGGTCATCGAATTTGTAATAATATCATGCCGGTCCTCTAGGTGGCGATGTCTGATAATTCCGCATATAATTTAAACTCTTCGGAATTTTCCTTACTTTTATGATGTTCAATCCACATCGCTCTATTTTTACGCGCATACGCGCATCAAAATCTCAATCATCTTCTGATGAACTACTTATCTATTAAATCTAGTAGTAAGTAAGTCGACAGATCCATAACAACACCCTGTATAACGCCTTAGCAGCCGGAACGTGTGTCGGTCGAGACGTATGCCAACGAAATGGAGCGAAATATATACATTATGTTACCTGTTGCGTGTGTGAGGGACTTCACACACGACTGCTATAATATACGAGGGGTGTTCAATAAAAAGTGGTAATGAGTATGAAGCAGATATATTTTATTTATTATTATTTTATTTTTCGACATAGTCGCCTTTGAGGTTTATGCACTTAATACATCTTTTTTCTAAACCTAAGATTCCCTTCTTAAAAAAGTCTTCATCTTGATCCCTTAAAAAATCATGTACGGCGGCGATCACTTCCTCATCATTGGCATATCTGTGACCTCTCAGGTGATCTTTTAACCGCGGAAACAGGTAGAAATCACTAGGTGCAAGGTCTGGTGAGTATGGAGGATGTTCCATCAATTCAAATCCAGCATCTTGGATAGCAGCCATCGCAACTCGGGACTTGTGTGCGGGGGCGTTATCTTGGTGAAACAACACAACTTTAGCCAGTTTGCCGCGGCGATTTTCGCGTATTTCTTGACGCAATTTTTTTATTTGTTCTGCGTATAAGGCCCCATTAATAGTGGCTCCATGATCGAGATATTCAATCATTATCACCCCCTGGCCATCCCAGAAAAGAGAGCCCATAATCTTACCGGCGGATGGAATTGCCTTAAATTTCTTAGGTGTTGGAGATGACGGCCTCTTCCAAGTCTTGGACTGTTGTTTTGTCTCAGGATCGTAATGATGGAGCCATGTTTCATCCATAGTTACGAAGCAAGCCAAAAATTGTTCAGGGTCTCGTTGTAACAATTCCAAATTGATTTGAGAAATCCTCACTCTTGTTTGTTTCTGCTCGTCTGTAAGCATTCTGGGCACCCAGCGCGCTGATACTTTTTTCATGCCCAAATGTTCATGTATAATAGTATGGATACTTCCTATCGAAATCTTTAGTTCTTCAGCTATAAAACGAACTGTAACACGCCGGTCTGTCAAAACAATTTTTTCTACTTTTTTTATCATTTGTTCGGTAACTGCCGTCGTAGGGCGACCCGAGCGCGGGTCGTCTTTAGTTGAAGTTCTTCCCCTCTTAAATTCGGCACACCACCGCGCAACCGTAGAATACGGAGGAGCGTTAACTCCTAATGTTGTTTTCAAATCAAGATTTACTTGCTCAGTAGTAAAATTTTTCAGGCAGAGATATTTTATCACGGCTCGAATTTCAATTTTATCCATTTTGCGCAACACGCTCCAACATGAAGAAAACAAATGACTTCTATTTTTAAAATAAGAAAAGAAAATCAATATTTTTTATTTTTTATTTTATCTAATATCTGGGCTTTACCTGCCAGTATTTACTTTTTTGTTGTTTAAGGAGATAATATGCCATTATTAATTTTTATTGAACACCCCTCGTACATTACATCCCGGGAGGTATAGCTTTACATTATATTAAAGTATCACACACGGAACAGGTAACGTAATGTATATTTCGCTTCATTTCGTTGACATACGTCTCGACCGACACACGTTCCGGCTGCTAAGGCGTTATACAGGGTGTTATGGATCTGTCGACTTACTACTAGATTTAATAGATAGGTAGTTCATCAGAAGATGATTGAGATTTTGATGCGCGTATGCGTTGGCACATGTGCCAAAAATAGAACGATGTGCATTGAACATCATATAAAGTAAGGAAAATTCCGAAGAGTTTAAATTATATGCGGAATTATCAGACATCGCCAGCAAGTGGACAGGCATGATATTATTACAAAATTGATGACCACTGTGTTGCTACACTTTTTTTTCTTTTCTTGAGGTAGATTGATTTTTGTTACTATCCTTCATGTTAAAGGCAACTTTAATGTTATATTCCATCACTATATACAAGTTGTAACTTCCTATGTTATATCTATAAAATCATAGGTCATCAATTATTATTATTATTATTATTAATACGTTTATTGCACATAAGTAAAAATTACAATGGCAACGCGGCGGACTTAATGCTACAAGCATTTTCTACCAGTCAACCGCAGGAGGTGTATCAATCGACTGAATCGAAGAATTGCTCGCAGCCCTGGCCGCCTGAGTGATCTTAAACGATCACGAACGTTAAGCAATAGGGCGCGTTCAGTGCGCGGATGGGTGACCGTTTATATTCCGAGCGGTTCCATGCTTCGCAAGGCATTTTAAGCAGTTGGTGCTGGCTGCCGTCGATAGATGGCAGTCGTTAAGCCAAGTCAGAGGCCATAGAGCAAGACCAGCCACTAGTCTTACAAGCCTCCATCAATCCGGACTTGGGCCCCCGTGGCGGAGTATGGCCTATACCTTCCTCAGGCTTACGAAACGTAGCTTACGGCCGATTTCCGAATTGAGAATTTCGCTAAGTAACTACTTAACTCTAGTGCTGTCTCTTTAAGTTTCTCAGAAAAGAGCGTGACAGAACGTTATTTAAATATTTAAGTGAAACTCAATTCGGAAACCGGCCTTTAGCGAGACTATTTATATGGAGCAAATTTATGTGGAGCAAATGATTTTTTTGAGATAGGACTCTGAATACCTATGTCGTTTAGCGACATAAGACTCCTAGTGGAGTTTTTTGAATCACCAAGAAACTTTTTGAACACCCTTTACGAAGGAAGATATATCGTAATTACGGAAAGGTATTGGGAGGTATTGAAAGGTATCGAAAGGTAAATATACATCTTCGTATCGCTCAGTACCTTTAAGATACGAAGATGTAAGGATGTATATAATAGCTGTCGTGTGTGGTCTCCTGACGATTTCTATGGAAAGATGTAATGAGATATATCATGCTATAATATACATTCTTACCTTATAGCCATCGTGTGTGGAGTCCCTGATACTTTAATATAATGTAAAGCTCTACATCCCGGGATGTAATGTATATTATAGCCGTCGTGTGTGAAGTCCCTAATATCTCTTCACCATATATTCATGAAATCTCTCACTTACCCTATGGATAATCCCAGCAGAGTGGATATATTTGAGGCCTCGGAGAATCTGGTACACAAGAAATTGCACATGGTCATCAGAAAGCTTCTGCGTGCGGATGATGTTGTTGAGGTCTGCACCCATGAGGTGGGTCACCATATAGACTTGCTCAAACTCTTCAAGTGTCTTCTCAGGGCTGAACACATCTAGCATGCCTGGGTGGTGGATAAATTGAGAAAGGCTGGTTACTGTCTTCATTTTCAATAAATTTTTCTTTTGGGGCTTTCCTATGGATTTTAAACTCGGGAAGGAACTTTAAAGGAGTCTTTTAGCATGCTTAAACTCAAATACACAGATGTCACTTTCCAATAGGCTATTTGACAGTATGAAAAAAACAGAATTATTTATAAAATATGTATTCGAATACATTATGAGTCTGAACCGCTTTAAGGCATTTTAACTAAAAAAAATATTATTCAAAACTTTAAACGCTTGTACTGAAAATGTGTGTATTTCGTTTAGTGACGTTAAGGAAATTAAGGTGCGATGTATTAAAAAAATATTCATATCTTACCAATAACATTCTCGTGGTTCATGTGTTTCAACATGCGAAGTTCCCTGTATGTTCTCTTGGCATGGACAGCTGATTGGAAAGGTCTGCCTAGCTTTTTGATGGCAACTTTCATACTATGCAATGTATCGATAGACGAGCTGAAACACGTAAGAATTGTCAGAAAGAAACCAACTTCGAAACTAGTTCCACCTACGCAAGGGCAATGCACTGGAATTAAGTAGCTTCTATAGCATATGTTTAAGTGTTCAGTCAATAATCTGTTTCCTTCGTGACAGACTGTTACTTTATGAACTATGATTGGCTTATAAACTCACATACCAGACTTGTCCGTAAGCGCCGGAGCCTACAGGTGTAAGCATCTGATATCTCTCAGGTACAATCCATTCGGTTTTGTTTATCTCCACTTTGTGATACCGCGGCATCTTGCTGCGTCGCCTTGGATTGTTTGAGAAGTCGAACGGCTTCTTATTGGAAATATTCACTTATTACGCACGATTTCTATAGGGAAAATTATTAAATTCTATTGTAAAACATTTTTTCCACTCAAGGTTGAAATGAAAGAAAAATTATGAACGAACGAATGAAACTATGCTAAGCAAGCACTCTGTGAATGAAACTGTGACGTCAACGTCAAACTTTTTTTTCAACATAAGATTTAAAGGGATTCCGTTTTCAGCCATCATGGCGTAACGTTCAATTTTTTGTAACAAATGTTTTCCGAACATCCGTTAGGGCTAAAGTTTCGTACAGGCCCTGTAAAATAAATATATAATAATAATAAGGTTTAAAGGCCCTGGATACTAGCCCTTTTGAGCCTACGTCAAACTTAAGCACAGCCTTATTGGTACATCTAGACTTTCAAGTGTGCGACGTTCATGTCAAGGGTAATCAGCGAGTGAACCTAATGACCAGTGGGTGGTGGTGGACCTTTTGAGCTACCATTTTATCAAATCTCTGTTTTGCCACGGACTACTCAGTAGGTTTATTAATAATATACGGTATCTAAATGTATAACATTATAGACTAACACTCATTTTCTTATTATTCCGCAGCTCTATACGTGTACAATGTACAGTCACCAGCATAAATATATGACGGTGGGCAGTAGTGCAAAAATATCTGATACACCATTGAGATCATAAGAATATAATGACACTTTGCCGGTAAAAATATGTGATGCTTTGTGGGCGGTATAAATATCGTATCTCACTAATTGCATAAATATCGGACCATGTCGCTTAAAAATATTTGATCACAGCTAAAATCAAAATTATGTGACTGCTCTTGCTGGAATATTTATCTAGTCACTATGAAGGAATAAATATCGAATAATGGCAGGCGTCATAAATATGTGTAACTTAAACGCAAGCAAAAATATGTTTCATATTAGTGCGTGTAGTTCAGTGTCCGTGTAGCGTGTAGGTACCGATATCTTTTTTATTTTAATCGGGGTAAATTACTAAAATGATATTTATGTTAACCTCCTTGCAGGCAAAACTTTACTGACATCTTAAAAAACCTTTTATCCGTCAAGTCTGTCACAATAAAACAAACACATATTTTATACCTACTCCATTTCATAATTCGAGTCAGTAAAATGCATAGACATAGTAAAAGAATATACTACTCCCTACGGGAGATTAGAACTGTCATGTTAGTGAAAAAGGGGAGCCAGCTAAAATAGTGATGGGTAGAGTCGATCGATTTAACGTTATTATCATTTTAATTTTAACCTGAATTAAGAAATTAATAATTAGTATTTTTCCGAGTTCAATCGACAACATATCAAACTTTACTTTCATGCGCTTTACTTAGTTGCGTTTACGTGAATTTTCAACAAAAACATCGAAGTTTATAAGCAGTCTACTTTACTATTGGTGGTTTGTCGTCTTAAAATACCGACCAAGTGCGAGTCAGACTCGCGCACGGAGGGTTCCGTACCATTATACAATAGGAAAAAAATCACGTTTGTTGTATGGTAGCCCCCACTCAATATTTTGTATTTTGTTTTGTAATATTTTATAAAAAACATAATTACTATAAACATAATTATCCTAGTGTGGGGCCAGAAGCGATGTATGTGCCTGTATGTAAATGTTTATGTTTTATTACTCAGTATCTGCAGAGTTTAATTACAATACAATAAATATAATAATTGCAGCATGTATGACCACTCTGTACAGGAGAGAAACTGGCCAACTTTTTGGTTAGTCATATTTTCTTATCTTTCTTAAATGAGTGAATTTCAACATACCCATTTTTTTTTTTTTTCATTTCTGTGAACTTTTTTGTTTACCTTTTTTTTCGTTTTTTTACTTAAATTTGCTAATACTTTTAATGTTTTATAACTTTATAAATAATGGTTACAATGGAAAACAAAAAAACAAATGGATGACAGACATTACAAAGTTAGGTGTCACCGAAATGAAACAGTCAATCACAGAAATGAAAGAAGGATTCACCGAAATGAAAATTCACCGAAATAATATACAGTATGATACACGACATGTATTTTTTTATTATATTTTATTTTGGCACAAACAGTTACTGTTACAATGTTGGTGAAGTTATATAAATAACTAGCTTTTGTCAGCATCTTGGTCAGCGTGGAATTTAGGATTCCAAAAAAAATGTCTGAGGGCTCATTACGATATTATATTAGAAACCTCTAAAATTATCATCGTTTCTCATCAAAATCCGTTGCGTAGTTTTACAGATTTAAGCATACATAGGGACAGACAGACAGCAAAAGCGACTTTGTTTTATACTATGTAGTGATTACTAAAAAAAACTTCAGTGCCGATATGTATATTATTTAGGTATGTTTAGGTACGGGATAGGGAAGATAATTTTGAAGAAATCATAGTTTGTGAAAAAACAAGATAGACTGTAAAATTACTTAATTATTTTTACTAACTTTTCAAATAACTTCCGTAGTTTTCAGACAATCCAGTATGAAAAGAGGAAGTTGATAAAAAACCCATCCAGATAGATAGGTAGATGAGGAGCCATTTGAATTTTCGTATAAATGCAGCGGTGACTTAACATTATCACTTTTAATATAAACAAGATCGAGAATTTCGCTACGATTTTTGATTATGTTATTCAGCCTGTATAAAGAAACTGTGAAAATCACAGAAATGAAAGAAGTATTCACCGAAATGAAACAAGTAATTGTTTAAAGTCACCGAAATATAAAAAAAATCACCGATATTAAAATATAAAATACACCTGAAAACATTAAATATTTTGACATATACATACATTAGGCCGAGATCTATACTACATCCTTGAACATATTACTAGAAATTTTTGTGCGAATATAAAATCAACAGTTTTATCTTGTTCATTTATAATATTAATTGATTCACGGAAATGAAAGCAAAATTGTCCCGAGTCACCGATTTGAAATACTTACTTTTTTAGCGGGAACACGCAGCGACGTAGCAAACCACCACTAGCTCCAAATGCTTGTGCGTGACTGGCGCTTGAGTTACAGAAGCGAGACTATGTTCAATAACTCTCCTGTTCTCGACAATCCATATTTATTTTTCAATCACCGAAATGAAAAATAAATTGGGGACATTCGTATTTGTCTGACTGTTTACTGAATATAACGATTAAGATTATGAAATATATATTAAATTATACCTCTATTCTTTAGAAATCGAATAAAATAATCCGTATGTATGTACAGTTTGTATTTTTTCTTTAGCTAAAGAAATTAGAACTAAATAAGGTTTGGGGACAGTCACCGAAGATGAAAAATTTCACATTTAGATTTTTTTATTTATATGTAAGAGTGATCCAAATAAAAACGTATCTGTTGCCTCCTAAGGGTAATTACACAAACTAAACAAAAATATATAATTTTACCATAAAAAAGCTTTTTACAATGCCATTTTCATACCAGCCGCGTAAAAGATGCGTCTGGGAAATTCACCCAAATAGGTATTATTGGGAGTCAAGGTTTTAAATAGAGATGTGATTTAGGATGAGCAAGAATTCTGATAGGTATATTTTCCAAGACAAGACAGAAACCAGCCGGGTAAAGCTCGTTTTTATGGGAAAATCACATATTTTTGCTTGTGTAAACACAAGCAAAACTTATGTCTTGTTTGCTTGTGTCACACAAGTTTCTTATGATGCCTGGCATCATTCGATATATTTTATTCCTGCATAGTGAATAGATAAATATTCCAGCAAGAGCAGTCACATAATTTTGATTTTAGCTGTGATCAAATATTTTTAAGCGACATGGTCCGATATTTATGCAATTAGTGAGATACGATATTTATACCGCCCACAAAGCATCACATATTTTTACCGGCAAAGTGTCATTATATTCTTATGATCTCAATGGTGTATCAGATATTTTTGCACTACTGCCCACCGTCATATATTTATGCTGGTGACTGTACCTACGTAATTTTGTAGCTTCTGAATACTCTGACGGCCGCCCTGAGAATGTTGCTTGCTTCTCTAATGAACGTGTAAACTGCACCTCTCTCACTCAGTCATCACTCATCAGTCAGCCGCTTTGGTTTTACCGGTTTTCGTGGAATCCGGTTACATCACTAATTGTAATCATCACTCATTTGTCAAACAACTGTCAGTGTCAGTCTCCATTTTTTATCAGCTTCGCGATAACATTTCAATAAATAGGGGTATTGGTTTCGGTGATCGTTAAAAATGGCCCAGACAGCAGGTACGAAGCCCATGACCATCGCTGGTCGTGTGGCTATCGAGCGAGAGAGATGTTTGGGCATGACGGACGCTGAAAGAGCCTGGAGAAAGCAGTGGTTGAAAGACCAAGTTTTGTCACATAACGAGCCTGTTCACGTTGAAGAGTATTGGAAAGAGCGCACCAACCCTATTCGCCGCTTTTACCGTAAACCCCTAGACGTACTCTTTAGGGGTTTGACTCCTATGCTCGTAAGTTTACAATTACATAACATAACCTAGTCAACAATCTTATTTATCACAATCTCTTATTTTTTGCGATTTCAGGGATCAGAACGTGCCCAGGTCTATAGATATATTTCTGGAAAACTACTTTTGATTGGAGTAGGCGTCTTTGCTACTCATTATTATTTCAAATACAATGGAAATGTAAGTATTTGCTGACTACAGTCTGTTTTTTCATTCAATGCAAAAAAAAAATTGTCACGTATAAGAGATTAATTTGTTGACAGAAACTCATCAAAATAAACTAACATCTTGTTTTCTCTCAGGATTGGACGAGAAAGGGTGGATGGAGAGTGTTGAGAACAAAGCCAACAGTCCTGCCTGGTCAACCTGGCTTCCCCTTCAAATCTGAGCGCTCAACATCTTCTGATTATGCTGACAGAGACTTTAAGAAATCACCCATATAAACAATATTTTAGTACATGTACAGATATTACTAAAATGCATAGGTATAGAAAAATAAACATAAGCGGAACTTACGAAAATAGCCCACATTTATTGCCTATGTATTGAAATAGTATAAACAATTTATACTTGTAGATGCATTCTATTAACTGAGTTTCAGAAATAAAACACATTTGAATAAGTTACGCAAAGTGTATTCCTTCAGCATTGAAAGCGTGTAGGATCTTCATGAAGTCATCAATGTCCATTGTCCTCGCTCTCATCTCACTTGCCTCGGCATTTGTAAGGATTTCCATTACCTTCTCCTTTATGTCAAAGTTTTCTGGGATTTCCTATAATGATAAACATAAATATGACACCTTCTTTCATTGTTATGGCTTTCAAGGCGGTCCTCAAACCCTCTACTCATAATAATTTCCTATGTTAATTATTTAGAGATATTGACATTGAACTACATATGTCTTATTTATAAAAAGTTGATTCCACTAAAAAAACTTGGGAGTTTGAAGTTGGTTATATACCAACAGGAAATCACCCAGTGAAGCCTGGCCAGCTAGGGTGATTAGACCACACCCCATAAACCACAAGGGTCCGGAGAGAGGGACTCTAATAAAAAATTCATGAAACACTAAGTTTACAATTTACGCTAATTATTACTTAATGAAGTAATCTGGGGTTCAAAGACATTTATTTCTCATAAAGAACTAACAGTTCACTTAATTAATGAGAAAAAAAAACTTAGAATTAGCTTAAATTATATGGCATGCATTAAAGTAGCAAAAATCTTTATTATAAATTTAAGACATGAATGTATCTTTAGTAAATTTTTATTTTTAATATTTTTAAATTCTTATTTGATTCATGTGATTAATTATTATTTATTACAAATAAAAAAAGGGTATCATTTAAGCTATCACCAATTTAATTAGTTTTGTGTTTCTTAAATAATAGGGTTTGTCCTCAAAATAGTAGATCTGTCACCAAAATGTAGTCACCAAACAATGCAAAATCAGTTCCACAATAAATCACCTAAAATCCTGAGATATAAGGTCTAGTACCAAATAAATGTTTTTGTATGTATTATAATAGGTGTGTCCTAATAAGTATTTAAGCAAACTAATTTAAAGAGATCACCAATAAATCATATTATGTTAAAGAGGCAACAAGAGGCAAGGTAAGAACGCATCAAAGTCGAGTCTGTTTTCGATCTTACATAGAGAACCTAACGCTCCGACGCGCTCCGCTTCGCTACGCGCGTCGTCGCACCTATATTTCTGTTGTCACGTATTCTTTACACGATTTATTTGGTGACAGATCTACCATTCTGAGCACAGAGCTATTATTTAAGTAACAAAACTGTTATTATAAGAACGAAGTTTATATTCATGTAATGCAATATAATTTTATTGGTTATCGATCTCTTATTTTACACATATATTAACATTAATTTGATAATTCATACCTGGGAACAATTTTTGTTTATCTGAGAACGAAAATATTTCATGGCGATAGATCTATTTATTAGGTGATACAACTTGATGACAAATATAAATTTTGGTGATAGAAAATATAGATGCCATAAAAAAAGACTTATATTATTATCCTTATAAACAGGAAATAGAGTGAGAGAAGTCTCTTACAAACCATTTTTAATACTGTCTCAAGAGTATTTTATCAGAATCAACTTTCACCAAAAACTGGACTTGAATCTACTAAAAAAATGAAGTTTAAATTGTAAGTTTGGTTTGAGCAATGAAAGCTTAGTTTCAACAGAAGATATTAGGACAATGGGCTGTAAAAATTTGCATCATTGACCATTTGCCAAGACTAGTTTTAAGACCTACCTTATTATGCAAGGAGCAGTGGACTCTATAGTTCTTTTCTAGAGCAGCTATTGTGGTTGCATGCTTGAAGCCTGCTGCCAGTGTTTTATTTTTTCGAACAAAGGCAATCCTGGTGAGGCCGTCCCATTCTACGAAGTTTATGGGTGGTGGTGGGTTTCTGGGCTCTATTCTCACCACACTGGATTCCACTTTCGGTGGTGGCCTGAAGTTGTTTTTTCCCACCTAAAAAAACAAAAAATTGTAATACAACAGCAGGCACAAATGTGCAATTCTCAGTGTGTGCAATCAGAACACTAACAAAAATAATGCACAAGGGAGTATGGTGTGCACGTCTTAATTTTGAAATTGCTTAGTTTTCTAGAAATCATAACCAGTCTTACCTTCATCAACATATCAACTCTAGCTAAAAGCTGAGTATTTATGGACAGTCTGCAATACAGTTTATCCCCAGGCTTGGCAACCAGTCTCTGGGCAAATTCTTGTTGGAACATCAGCACTGCACAGCGGAAGAAAGGTCTGTGCAGCAACAGCTTGAATACCAAGGGGGAACTGATCTGGTAGGGGATATTGGCAACACAGATGTCAAAGAATGGTAGCTCGGTTTTTAGGACATCACCAACTAGAATTTGTAGTTTGGCTTGGTATGGTGTTCCTTGTACTCTTTTTTGCAGTTCAGCAACCAACCTAAGGAGAGACAAAATAATGGGATCAATAATAATGCGTTGACATAATAACAACAACAATTTTGTCTCTTGCTTGTGTTGGTGAACGCAAAGTTTATCAATTACTTTTTAAAGCAATCCTATGTGTCATAATCATAATCTTGTACAACAACACATTAATTAGACATATTATAGATTTATTTTGTAGTCATGTTATCTTCAGTACACTTTAACATATTTATTTAAGACCATTTATTACAGTACCTAATACTTACGTATTAGGTATCTAAGAGCATAAAGTATAGGTATACTATAAGAAATAGTCATGAATGAAGTCAGTATTCTTTTGTCGAGTTTCTTTGTACTTTCTTTGTAATGGGGTAGGGTTAAACGTATTTTATAAACATACCTTGTGTCAATTTCGCAAGCAACAACCTTTTTAACCCTGTCTAGTAGTTTTATGGTCATGTTACCAGTACCAGGACCTATTTCAAGGGCCACATCTGTAGGCCTGAGACCCGATTTATCTAGCATAGATGTGATGATGAGGGGGTTCTTAAGAATATGCTGACCAAAGTCCTTGTTGAACTGTATACCTGAAAAAATTAGATGTTATATTTAGATTGCTGAGTAGTATGGTACTATCCTAACCTCAACATTAGTTATGAATATCAGATAAAATTACGACCGAATATACCTTGTTTTGCGACATCATTATGTATTCTGCTCTTTTTCTCTGCTTTTATTTTAGGCATTTTGTATTATTGTAGCTGAATAAACAAAACACACGTGAAGAAAACAAATAATTGTCAAAAAGTTTGACACGAAATTGAGTGAATGATTTTTTTTTATTTAATTCTGTGACGAATGAAATTTACACAGATAAGTAAAGAAACCTTATAATCGATCGATTAAATTATTTTTTTGGAACAGCACTAGTCAATGTGGCATTCTTTTTTTGTGCTAGCAATTTTTTTGTCAAATTTGGCATGGTTGATCTTTGGGACCGAGTGAAATAAAACCGTTTTGTGAATTTATTATGAAAATGGAGTGGAAACCCGAAGAAGAAGGACTCAGACAAATACTAACACTTCTCAAGGAGTCTCAGTCACCAGACACAGTGACCCAGAGAGCCGTACAACAAGTATCCTTTTTACAAACTGCAGGTGTATGCTATTTTTTCGGCGTGGATATTTTTTGTATGTTTAACCGATTTACTGTATAAATTCTGTCGAAATACTTTGTAATTACACTTATCCTTAAACCTTGCAACGTGATTTTCATAAATATATACATAAACTGCCTCTAAGCATCTCGTACTTCCTCGAGATAAAAATCGATTTTTCCGACATGACAGTCATTGACAGCATTTTCAATAAATTTTCCTATACAAAGAAAACAGAAATTGGAAGAGCTGAACAAGTACCCCGATTTCAACAACTACTTGATATTTGTATTGACTAAACTAACCAGTGAGGAGGAGCCCACAAGGTCCCTGAGTGGGCTAATTCTGAAGAACAATGTGAAGGCTCACTATAACAGCTTCATGACGGAGGTCGCAGAGTTCATAAAGCGGGAGTGCCTGTCTGCGGTGGGTGACCCCTCGCCGCTTATCCGCGCCACCGTCGGGATAATCATCACCACCATCGCTAGCAAGGGAGAACTAACCTCTTGGCCTGAACTACTCCCGGCTTTGTGTCAAATGCTTGATTCTCAGGACTACAATGTTTGTGAGGTATGTAAATCTGACCACTCTTACTATTTGACTGCTTCGTTACAGAGCCGTGGAGTTATTAGTGGAGAAGACCTAGATATTATAATTTTAATCGTAATAAAAATATAACCAAATTACATTACATCCCAAACTGGAAGACTGTACTGACCTTGTATATTAAATCTAATGATGCGACAATGTGGTAGGTCCAAAGGAAGGTAGACACAACAGAACCCTCTGAGTCAAATTTAATTTTCGATGCCAGTGTGACCAGTTTTATGATAAGATAAAACTCCTTCTACTAATGATCCATTTACTTTTGTAGATAATTTTCTTTCTGCCTAATATAAGCAAACAAGACATAAGTACCACTATTCTAATTATAACTTATTTCCTAGGGAGCATTTGGTGCTCTGCAAAAGATATGCGAAGACACAGCTGAGCTCCTAGACAGTGATGCACTCAACCGGCCATTGAATGTGCTGATACCCAAATTCCTGCAGTTTTTCCGGCATTCATCACCCAAGATCCGCTGTCATGCCATTGCATGTGTCAACTACTTCATCATGGGAAGAACACAGGCACTGATGCTGCATATTGACTCCTTTATTGAGGTAATAAATATTCCTTGTCTCAAAAGATATGAAAGCATTCTCATCTTGCCTTGCCCACGGTTTCTTGAACGCGTAAAGCCAATTTAATAGGCCACATTTGAGATGTGTCGGTCTTAGCTTCATAGTGACGTGACCTGCTAAAAAACATCAATTAAATCGAATGAATCGATACGGACTTCAAACATTTGTGAATCGAATGCAGTTATTGTGAAAAAGTACGAATAGGTACTGTAATTTTAATTGAGTTCCATTGAAAATAAAATCAAATAGACAATTATTAATCAAAACCCTGTCCCATTATTGTCTAACCTAAATTTATAAAACAAAATAGGACATGTATAAAAAAAACAACTGTCATGTCAAAGTGAAAATCAGTAGAGTTTGTTTCACGAAAGAAGTCCCATGAGTTAATGAAAGGATAATGGGCAAAAATGTATGAAACGTGGGCCCAACTCCAATAAAAATGGCTTGTTTATTAAATTAAATGTTTACATACATACATTCATTATCAGGCAGGCGCATGCCAGAATTCGCTGTGTATTTGGAGTTTTTTTTATTTAAAAACAGTTGATGTTTTTGGTTATAAATAGAAGTTTTTGGTTTATAAAACCTTTTTTTTTGCTTAATGTAAACCACCTAATGATACATCCTGTATAAGATAATAAGTTGAGATTTTTAGGGCAGGAAAATAAAAGTTTTTGGTTTATAGAATGAAAATAATATAATTATAACTGACCAATAATTATCGGTATCCGTGGCATGGGTGGCGGAGAAGTCTCCACAGTAGAGGGGGTGGTCAAATGGATATGCTGGAAGAGAAAGACCGAGGAAAAGGTGGTTGGATTGTGTGCGTGATGATATGTTAATAAGAATGTGAATGCAGAGATGGCGAGTGATAGGGACGCATGGAAGAAAATGACATACTGCGCCGACTCCAAATAATGGGAATAGGGCAAGAATATGATGATTGTTTTTTACATGACGCGATTGCTAGACAACCCAGAAGGGCAACCAGATGTGTCTTAGGTCATGTATGCAATGTAGTCTGCGCTAAGGTCTAAATGGCCGTAAGTCACCTCTTACGACATCCATAGGCTGAAATGGGTTGGTCACTTGCAAAAACGGCCGGAGGGGATCATTTACTAATATAGTAAATTATGTAGCATTAAGTGGTTTACATATTAGCAAAAAATTGATTTAAACTTCTATTTATAACCAAAAATATCAACTTTTTCTAAATCGAAAAACTCCAGCCACACAGCGAATTCTGGTATGCACTTACCTGATAATGAACGTATGTATCTAGACCTTTAATTTAATAAACAAGCCTATTTTATTGGAGGTAATTGATAATTATAAAAGAGGAGTTGATAATTATCAAAGGATGATGAATTATTTGTCAGCAGCCATTGTACCGAAAACGGCCTGGATGGCATGATTCTGTGATGATGTCAGATATCAATAAAAATGGCGTCCGTCATTCATTCATTCTTACGTTCATTGGTTGACTTACTGGCAAGTGACGTCATAACGCCACGTTGCTCAAGATAGCGTTTTGGCGGCTTATTTCAAAAGTAAATTTTCGTTTTTCTTTTTTAGAAGAAATGCATGAAAGAATTTAAAATTACCTCTTTCTGAGGAC